>OY720418.1:142811600-145211600 GCA_963082815.1 Melanotus villosus
TTCATTCATGAGCAATGAGCAGGTTTACTCGGTTTCGGAATCAGAATTTCCATTGAATTGTAAAATACTGTAGCCTTATGACAGCGTTGAATATCTGTGTGATAGCCATTATTTCCTTGCGGGGCAGTTCATTCAGAACTTTGATAGCAATAAGCTCATACCCTGACGCTTTAGTATTGTTTAAATTTTTAATCGCATTTATTATTTCTACAGGTGAAAAGTCCTGAATGGGTGGGCTTAGTTGTAAAGGAGTCAGTAGGTAATATTGAATCTCACTTTCTTCTTCGAGTATAGAAGCGGAAGGGTGCGCTTGGAATATAGTTGATAGGTAATCCGCGAACAGCCCCGCTTTTTTATCATCTGTTCTTGCCCATGTGCCATCGACTTTACGAATTAGTGGAATAGTTTTTGGGGCGTTTGAATTTGTTAGTAGCTCTCCATAATGTGTACTCGTCATGTGAGGAGGGGGAAAGGTTGCTTACGTATTCGTTGAATGTTTCATTTTTCCATTGATGTAGTGTCTGGTTAACCTATTTAAACTGCTTTTGTCAGTTGGATGCCTCATTCGCTGCCAAATTTTTATGGCCCTCCTTTTTTCAGCGAGTTTGGTTTTAATATAGGTATAGTGCATAATAAAGGGGCAAAGTTTGTTTGATCAATTAGGCGAGAGTTAGGTTTGCGGTTTTCAAGTATCTCAAAGATTTCTTTAAATTATTAAAAAACAAATCTGGTTAAAGTACTGCAAAAGAGAGCTAAATTCACATCAAATCCAAAACCTAGCTTTAAATCAGAGAGAAATTTGTTGAACCATAAACACACTCACCTTTAAAATTAACAAACGCAAGTATTCCGAAGGTAAAACTTAATAAAAAGCTTGTACAACAAATTACGGTCAAAATTAATCGTACATAAATAATGGAACGTCTCCCCATCGTTGGATATATTTTAAATGACAACCAGGTCTGAAAATTTTTTTGTAAAATTGTGCATAGAAATTTAATTAAATTAACTAACCTGAAGACATCCCCAAGTCGTTCCCAATCCAAAAGCTGTGAAGGCTCCAATCATGTGGGTCACCAATAAATTTGTTACCTGAAAATTACCGACCATGCTTACGCCAAATGCTGCTGAAAGTCCAAATCCGGTCGATATCTTATTTTGTTTGAGGATACTTTCAGGTAAACCGTTCATTTCACAGACTTCTTTTATTTGGCGGTGGCGGATATATACTAATAATCCCACTGCAACAAATTTGCAATTTTTAAAGACTGAATGTTTAAATCTCAATACTTAATTTATTTAATGTTAAATGTTTAAATACTCAGTTCTTTGCTTAAACTAAAAAAATTAATATATTAAACTCTTTAATCGTTCCATCCCACAGAATAACGATTGTAAAATATGGTTAGGGTGCCCACGTCCGAAGAGGAATTCGCATGGCATGAACAAGGGATCAAAATTCCATTTTAATTGTAGGATAGTTCAATGATATTCGATGGAATTCAATGTCAGGAACATTAAAGGGAATTTTCAGACTTTATTATAAATGACAGTGGTACTATAAATAGATGGAATTCAAGTCTAAATTTATCATGTCCGGCTTTGTATTTTAGGATTTTAAGGTCGAAAATTCAAAAATTATTGAGTTTCAATCTTAAATTGGAAAATTTGCCTGAATTAAACTCAAAAGTAAGGCTCAAGGTTTAATCCGGATTTTAGAAATGTAAGTTCATAATTAAAATGCTGAAATCCTAGATCTGTATTTACGGCAATTTCCGGCATTAAACTCGCACAAATCTAGAAAAGTGTCTCAAATTCTAAACTCAAATCGGAATTAATTTCAGCCTGAATTTTAGTCCCAAATTGGGAGATTTGGTCTCCATTTTTGGATCAAACGTAAATCTAGAGATTAACATGATCTTCGATATTGTGCCCTCAACTTTCGCCGGCGATATGCTATAATCAGCATTCAAAAACCTTAACGTTTTCAAAAAACATAATGAACTCCTTTCTTTCTTTCTGGCCATAAATTCTCCCGTCATCTGACGATCAGAAGACATATGTCAACTCTTCAATACCCGTTCGAGAGTACTCTACCTTTTAAACTGCTCCACTTCCATTAACAAAATAAAAAAAGGGTTCCAGGATTCATTGTTCAAACGGCCTGAGCTATAAACTTCATTCTGCACGCCTAAACCTGCCATAGACGGCAAGCTGAGTGACCTTCCGCTTGAGCCTACTCGCTGCGCAAGGACCGAATTTTATCCCTTAGTTCAGCGGCACTAATTTTTTCCTATAATAAATAATTGCTGGTAAAAAGTTTCCAATTACAATAAGCAATTACCGTTATCTAAATGCTACATTTTAATATCAAACTCCCTTCAAGTCGACTGCTTCCGTAACTTTATAAACATCTACCTGCTATAAAACATCACCGCAGTTTTATTCGCGGAAGACGTCAAACCGTGATAAACTCTTGCTCATTCGATCCAACCACGTCGAGTGGTGTATCAAACGATGCGTCCTGACGCCAGCAGGGTGATGATAACTGTTAAACAAATCAGTAATTAGACTTGAGACAGTTGTTTGCGAAGAATGAAAACACAGGGATTTTGTCAGATTTTGCCACTTCCAGCACCAGTCGCCGGCCAATGGGAGAGCAGCATCGGATTTTTGGGCTATAAATACGCTCGAAAAATCCATCTCATCATCAACGTCTTAGTACGCTTGATGAAGGTCAACGTCTTGGTATGCTTGATCAAGATTGACATATCTGCATGTTTAATTAGGATCGCCATCCTTGCATGTTTGATTGCCATCCCCGCCTCAACACTTTGCTGGAACCGCTCGCCACCGCTTATGCCGCCAGCCACCTCAAAACTCCGCTGGAACCGTACGCCGCCGCCTACGTTGCCGGACGCTGCCTGTTCCAAGCCACCGCTAACACCGCCCTATACTGCTGAGGCCACACTATACCCTCGTCGCCTGACACCACCATCTCGCCACTTTCGGCATATTTGTTCTCCATCGTCACCGCACGTGCGCTCTCGTCGCACCGTCTCCGCCGCTGGTACGCTGATCCAGATCCATCACCGTCGCCGCCCACGACGCCTAGTTTTCACTATTAACTATTTACCAATTCACGATTGTGTACAGACATTTTTTTGTTTAGTAATAAATAATTATTTTCGGCCTCTTGTCTTTAGTTAGTGAGCTAGCCAATTTGAACACACCGCCCGTTAACAAACAGGGTCTAATTTGTGTCAAGGTTTAGTATGGATGTCAGTTCTAAATTTCAAGTCCAAAGTCCGTATTTGGATCTAAATCCACAATTTCCGCTTTAAATTCGAGCAAGTCTAGAAAAGAGTCTCAAATTCGAAAACTGAAGTTTAAAATCCGAATCAATTTCAACCTTCATTTTAGTCCCAAATTGGGAGATTTAAGTCTCAATTTTTGGATCAAACGTACAGCTGGAGGTTTCGTACGGATATCAATTTCAAAACTTAAGCTCAAAGTCCTAAATCCGTATTTGAATCAGAATCCACATTTTCGTCTCTCAAATAGTGAACATAATATAAATTTGAATTGAAAAACCGGAGCTTTTAATCCGAAATGATTTTAATTTAAATTTCAATCTTAAATCTAGATATATAAAGTCCCTATTTTTCAATCAAACGAATATACGAATACGAATATCGGTTTCAAATTCAAGCTGCCAATCCCAATATTGAAATCCTAAACTTGAATTTCAATCCAAATCTGCAATTTCCAGTTTAATATCTTACAAATTTAACGTGGGGCGAACCTAAGAAAGACTTTGCGTATTTAAAACTGAAATTTAAAATTCAAGGCGGTCTTAATCTAAATTTCGATCCTGAATCCAGGGGTTTAAAACCTTATTTTTGAATCGTACGTAAACCTAAAACCCAAGGTTTAATACGTAATTCGATTTTAAAACTTAGAACTTAAGATCTGCAATGATTTTAACTTGAATTTCAGTCCTGAGTCCAGGGATTTAGGTACCTATTTTTGAATCAAACCTAAGAATACATAAAAGGTAAAACTAAAACTCGAGATTTAATACAAAAATCGATTTCACATTTCAAGTCTAAAATTCAAATGCTGAATCCTAAATCTGAGTTTAAATCTGAATCCACAATTTTCAGCTAAACATCTTACAAATTAAAACTCAAGTCAGCTTTGAAATGAATTTCAATTCATATTCGACAACTCAAATTTAAAATAGAATCGTTTTTATTTGAATTTCAGTCTTCAATCGAGGGATTTCTATCCCCATTTTTTGATCAAGACTAAAGCTAAAACGCAAGATTTAGTACGGGCATTAGTTTCGGAGTTCAGTTCCAAATCTAAATATTCAAATTCTAAAACCGAATTTGAATCTGAATCTACTGAAATTCGAACCAACCTAAAACATTACATCTAATAATTACAGTTCGGATTTAAATTAAATTAAAGAATCAAATTTAATTTACTGAGTGCTGATATTTATAAACAAAAGTTCAGACAAAACCAGAACCACATTCCAAATTAGGAATCAGATTAAAATTTAAAGTTTTACTTTTGATCATAAAGTTCCAAGATTCAGTTGAAATTCAGATTGAATTCAAATATAAATCTATAAGTTCCAGCTTAATTAATAATTTAGAATATTAAACAGAAATTCAGATCTAAATTTCGTATTTGAATCGGTTTTAATTTCTAAGGATTTGAATTTCAATTCTAAATAGAAAGATTTGAGTCCTCAATTCTGGATTAAAACATACCCCAAATCTAAGGACTCAACACTAAAATTCCAAAGTCAAATTCAAATAAATTCAGAACTGTAAGTTTTTCGCGTCTCATACGTCAGAGAAAACATTCACCTGGCTATTTTCAACAGCATAATAATTAATAAACTATTCGAGTGGTTTTGCCTAATAATTCATTTGTAGTAGAGCAAAGTAAATTGTTGTGTTAATAGGTAAATGTTTTTATGAACTGCCTCTTATGTTTTTTTTATCGCACAAACCTTCAGTTAATCATAAATAAACAAATAATAAAATCGCGATTTGTATGCTGCTCGGCAAAATTAACTGTAGAGTATATAAAATATAGAGCCTTGTGTATAGCTCTTTCGATTACATGAGCAGCATATTAATAAATTTATAAATTGGAAAGATAGGAAAAATATGGCCGCTGTTTATTCTAGCATACCGCAGAAGCCCACAGGGCGTTCGCCATTCGTAACACGCTTCTCGCTATAATATTGAACGTCTATGCGTTTTATATTCACTAGTCGAAAGTACCTTTTCTAATTTTGAAGTTTTTAAGATAATTTGGTACATGGCTTAATAATTAGTATCATCTTTAACTAAACTAACAAACTCTAAATAAATCAAAAATATCAAGAAACGAGAGATTTCGAAATTATTAGTTAAACTTACATTTTTATGAAATGATTTTGACAAAACAAATTGGCCCTATTTGTTTTGGCCCTAAAAATTATTATTAATAAAAGGACTCGAATAAATTTTAGCAAAAATTGGTCGAAAGACCTTTTGGAATCCATAAAGACCAAAGTCCAAAAGCTTTTTATTTGGATCTTTGACAAACAATTAAAATTTTCTGTTTTCATCTAGAATTTAGTTGTAGGTCAATTAGGAATTTGTTATTTTATATTTGAGTCTTAATCTGTAATATTTGGGGTTTTAGACTTATCTGAAGCTGAAAGTAAATATTAACACGTAACTTTTAGATTTAGCTTTTATCTAAAATTAAAAAACTTTTTAGATTTAAATCTTCGGGCTTTTAATCATTTGTAGATATCAGACTTTTTAATTTTTCCGGTTTGATTCGAAGCTATAGAGAATGTCGAAAGAATTTCAAATTTTTGACTCAGAATTCAAGTTCAAATCTTGTGAAGTTTGATGTTAAAAATCAAGTTCGAATCTAACAGCTTTTTTTGAATCATTCCGAATCGTAAAATCGTAAAATATTAAGTTAGAAATAGTAGATTTAGATTTAATTTTGATCTGTTTATAGCTTTAATATCCAAAAACTTTGCTTGAAACTCGTAGCTTTTCATTCAAAAATTTAGAATCTTTTGGGAAGTTTTAGTCGTCTTTGAAAACCTCTTTTAATTTATTTTTGTTTATTTAAGCTTCTTTCATTTTGAAATACGAAATTTTCGAAAAGCCTATATTCGTAGTTTTAAAAAAGATTTTTTACTTAGAATCGGCATTTCTGTGCAAATTTAAGCAAGAGTTTAACTTAAGTCGACTTAAATTACGACTTAAAGGTTGTTTAGTCAAGCCTCTTCCTTTTAAAAATATGAAACTTAATTAAAATTTAAATTTTACGAAAGGTTTAACAGCATTTTTGTGCAAATTTAAGCAAAATCGTCACTTAAGTTGACTTAAACCACGACTCAAATTTTGTTTAGTTAAGCTTCTTCCTTTTAGAAACATGAAATTTAAAATTTTGCAAAGGATATCTTACCTAGAATCGGCATTTTTGTACAAATTTAAGCAAAATCTTGGCTTTTAGTCGACTTAAGCTACGACTCAAATGTTGTTTATTTAGGCTTCTTCCTTTTAGAATTATAAAATATAATTGAAATTAAAATTTTACAAAAGATTTTTTTACTTAGAAGCAGCATTTTTGTGGAAATTTAAGCGAAATCTTCGCTTAAGTTAACTTAAGCTACGACTTAAATGTTGTTTACTTAAACTTCTTCCTTTTAGAAACATGAAATTTAATTGAAACTTAAATTTTACTATTGCTTTTAGCAACATAAACTTTGATTGAAATTGGAATTGTACAAAATATTTTTTACTTTGAATCAGCATTTTTGTGCAAATTTAGGCCTGGCTTCGCTTAAGTTGACTTAAGTTACGACTTAAATGTTTTTTATTTAAGCTAATTTCTTTCAGAAACATGAAACTTAACTGAAATTGAAATTTTACAAAAGATATTGTATTTAGAGTCCGGATTTTTGTACAAATTTAAGCAATAGCTTCGCTTAAGTCGTCTTAAAGTACGACTTAAATGTGCGTATTTAACCTTATTTCAGAAGCATAAAATTTAACTGAAACTAAGAGTTTACAAAAGATTTTTTATGTAGAATCAGAATTTTTGTGCAAATTTAAGCGAAAGGTCGACTTAAGCTACGATTTAAATGTTGTTTATTTAAGCTACTTCCTGTCGTAAATATGAAATTTAATTAAAATTGGAATTTTACAAAATATTTTTTACCTTGAATCTGCTTTTTTGTGCAAATTTAGGCGAAGGTTTCGCTTAAGATGACTTACGCTACGACTTAAATGTTGTTTATTTAAGCTAATTCCTTTCAGAAACGTGAAATTTAACTGAAATTGGAATTTTACAAAAGAGTTTTTACTTCGATCGGCATTTTTGTGCAAATTTAAGCAAAAGCTTCGCTTAAGTTGACTTAAACGACGACTTAAATGTTGTTTACTTCCTTTTGGAAAAATAAATTAACTCGACTTCAGCTAAATGTGTTACTTACTTATTTAAGCTTCTATTTAAAAATATTAATTTCATGAATGTCTGTATCCATACCGCTTTAAAAACTATTTTTATTTATAATCACACTTTTCGTGCAAATTTAAGCGAAAGCTTGGATTAAGTCGACTTAAACTAGGACTTAAATGCTGCTTATTCAAGCTTCTTCCTTTTAAAAATGTCAAATTTGAGGAATATCTGTATTCATACAGTTCTAAAAACGATTCGTTGACATTTGTATGGAAAATTAAACGAAAGCTTGGCGTAAATGCACTTAAGCTGCTACTTAAATGTAACAAGGATCACTTAAGATGTAGTTTTGCTTACGCTAAGGTTTAATTTAAACTTCAAATTCAAAAGACTGCGCTGTTTAAGATGGATTAGATATATTTTGCAATATTTTTTCTTCGCTGAAAAAATTATGCAGATGTTGTTGTAGTGGATTTAAAAAATATTAGTAGTTAGTATAGTCTGTTCAGTTTCAGTTGGCAGCATTCATAACAAAAGGCCTAAGAGGAGTTAAGTGTAAGTATAGAAGCATAACACTGTTAGCTACGCCAACACTTTACCTACTTGTAAAAGCAGTTAACAGAAGGTTAACTTAAGTCGACTTAAATTCCGACTTAAATAACGCTTAAACTAAGCCTTATACTGAAACTTGAATTAAATTACTGCCCTTTAAAACCAACTTAAGTCAATTAAAGCATTGAACGGATAAGCGTTTGCTTTCGCAACTCTTCTATATCAGATTCTGTCAAATGAAAAAAGCCTTTTAATAAAATTCGACTGAGTTGTTTAGAAACAAAAAAATAGAAAACCAAACAGACAATGACCTGTTAACTTCTAAAGTGTTTATTAATAAAACCTAAAACGAAATATGTGGAACTTGGACAGACGACAAAAGTACTTACTAAAAATAGCACCAACGTTGAGCATCTGCCCAAAAACACAACTCTCTGGGGGATTAGTGCCAGTGTCGCTTATGTAGGAAAAAAAGGGATATATGTGATCATTCCATACTGCCATAGAGTAACTAAATAAAATGTATTAGTTTAAATTGTTGTTTAGTAAATTATCAAAACATATTTGAACTTACGTTATTATAAAGGTCGTAATGAACCATACAAAAATTAAAATTGGCAAGTAACGAATGTAATTCACTATCATGCTGGTTCCTTATTGTGCCTCAAGTTTTATTTTCTAATATCGGCTCTATTTTAACCGTTTTCGAAACCACATCACATCCGTTTTCGTTCCTAACAGTTGTGATAAAAATATTAGAGGTATTCACGAACACGCAGTTCGTATCGACGTATGAGATCTTTAAACAGAAAGAGTTATTGAACAACTTGAGTACTTATGGGACCGAGTTTATCCATTATCCCCATAATTACCCTTAACATCGTACTCTCCAATATTAAAAAAAAATACTATCTAAATGTTATTATTGTTTGAATGGTAACGTCCAACATCGAATCTAGCTTATATCTACATTCAATATTAACTACTTTCGTTTACTATAACTTATCTGATGTAATTATTATCGACCGTTCGACCTGTCATTTGCAGCTGACTTTTCTAACATTAATTTTTTATTCATCAGTTGTGTTTTACGTTCTATATCTTGAACATGCAGTTGCATTCACGGTCACGGATAATACTGAAAGCTATAAAGCATACTTTTTCCTTTTGTATTTCTGCAAAATATTTACGATATGCCTTGTTCACGCGAATGGTTAACCTTTAAAATTGCGTGACTTCATTACTAAAGGCAATCACATACTTGATTCTGTTAAATAACCTTAATAAAGTATTATATTTTTACTAGTTTAAACTCAAAAGGTCCCAAAATGGAGTTTCAAATTTGGATTTCAAGCCAAATTGGTGAGATTTCAGTCCACATTTTTGGAGCAAAAGTAAATATGATTTTAAGATTTTGAACTCAAGCCAGGCTAGAAAAAAAATTTTAGATTCGAATTCAAAAATAGATTTCTAACATAATATTTTATGATGTTAAACCTGAAAGATTGAAGAGACAAGCTTCAAGCATACTTTTTAAATATTAAAACTACAAACAGATCAGATTCAAACCCAAATTCACGATTTCTAGCTTAATATTCTACGATTTTAAACTCAATCAGCAAAGAAAAGGGTTTCACAAAATTAATTAAAAACTTCAGTTTTTAATTTAAAGATCCATGTTTCAGTTTTGAATCAAAGGACTTAAGCTCTAATGTCTTGATTAAACCTAAACCTCAAGTTTAAGGCTTAATATGTACGGTTTCAGCTTCCTACAAATCGAATTTAAATCAAAATATAAACTTCTAACTTCATTTTACAACTTTAAACTCGAACGAATTCAAAAAGGGTTTCAGATTTAAATTCGAAGATTTAAATTTCATATTTGAAACGGATTGAACTTCTAGGGATTTGTATTTCAATTCTGAAGATTTGAGACCTCAGTTCTGGATTAAAACTTAACCTAATGTTTAAAGCTCAGTATCTACGATTGTCAATTTCTGATTCAAATCTAAACGTAAATTACGAAGGCTAATTACGATTTGTATTTAAAATTCAATTTAAAGAAACTTTTTAACTTAAAAAAATCTAGTCGAATTTAAATGTAAATGGGTTCTGCTCAGACAAAGCCAAAATCACAGGATTTAGATTAGAAATCAGATTAAAATTTGAAATTTTATTTTTGACCTTAAAGCCCAAGATTGAATTTAAATTCAGATCGAATTCAAATCTATAAACCTACAAGCTCCGGCTCACTTAATACTTTAAAATTTTAATCCCAAATACAACAAGCAAAGAGTTCCAGATTCGAATTAAATTTTTAATGCCAAACAAAGAAAAGTTAATTTAACTTTAATACCAACACAAAACTATTCCTGTGCTCATGGTCCAATCCGAATTCAAACCCAAAACATGTTAAGATCGAGATCAAAATACATAAAACGGAGATTCAAATTCAGATATGAATTCAGAGTTTCAGTCCAGATCCGATTTTATAAAAACTGGGTTTCCAATCTTGAATCTCCATTCTTCTTCTTGAAGTGGCATGCCCTCTACAGGGCGTTGCCGCTCTTCTCTCCATATGTCTGAGGTGTGCGTGTCAAGTAGCCTACAGACATAGAGCTCCGAACCATGGAAATGTTTGCACTTCTACTCCAGAGAAGGTTTACTAGGCAGAAATGCCTCGGTGATTTGCCATTGCCTTCCGAAGGAGGCGGACGGATGTTTCCGTTATATTTGTTGCCGTTGAAATCGAACCCGAGCCATCAGAGTGGCCAGACCAACGCTGTACCAACTGAGCCACGACCGCGACTTCTATGGAATCTAGCAGTGGATGTGATGTACAGAACACTCGTTATCCATTAATCTGGCAAAAACCGAGATGATTTTGTTCACTAAAAAGAGGAAAATCGAGATACAGAGAGTTCCAAAGCTTCTCCAAATTCAATTGACCTTTTCAGATGAAGTGAAATATTTGGATGATTTTTGACAAGAAATTGAACTGAAATAACCATGTATAAGCAAAGGCGGGGAAGACATGCCTGGTTTTCGGGCAGTGCCACCGTGCAATAGGCAGACTTTATGGCTGCCATAGTTAGAGCCACGTTAATCTATGGTGCGGTGGTCTGATGGCCCAGAGTCAAGCAAACTAAAACATCAAGTGACCTCGCACACATACAGCGATTAGCATGTTTAAGTGCTACCGGTGCAATGAGAACAATCCCCACTGCAGCGCTGGAGACTATCCTGGACCTCTCTCCACTGGATATCTACGTGGAGATTGCGTTGGGAGTAGCTCTAAAACTGCAGGCGAGAGGCTTGTGGAATGATAAGGGCACTGCGGGACGACATCATCTCATCCTTAAGGATGCTGTCAAAAAGATATCTCTTCTGAGAACGCCGATGATGCTTCTAAATATAATACCGGATGATTCATGTAAGACGCGACCCTTAACAACTGGAATAGGCAACCCAACTTACAATTTCATAAATAACCTTGATCTATGTTAATCCTCCTATGGTGGGTTGCATATGAAGCTTTTGAGAGGCGCGTCTTACGTGAATCACTTGGTATATCCATCTATACTGATGGTTCTAAAACCATGAAAGGGACTGATGCAGGACCTGAACTTCCACATAAATATAGCACTAGGCCAACTTACTACCGGCTTTCAAGCGGAGGTTTTATGCAATGTACGAATGGAATTCTAGAGAAAAAATTTCAGATTAAAATCATTAGGATAGCTAGTGGCAGTAAAGCAGCACTGATGGCTCTAAATAGTTGTAAAATAACGCCACAACACACCGGAGCTAGTTGCCAGAAATATGACACGCAGGATTGTATGGATGTGAGCAGGCTGATGAATTGGTCAGACGTGCTTCAACGCAACCCTTTTGGGGCCCTGGACGAGCAGTGGCACCACCCCTGACTCTGCTCCATACAATAATAAAACAAGAAACCGACAGTCGCCACTATGACAGATGGGTTAACTTGGATAAACGTCAGCAAGCGAGGATGGTTATATCAGCCCCCTCGTCGCCATTGTCTAAATTCCGTATGCAGTTACCAAGAAGGAGGCTACGACTTCTTGTAGGTATACTTTCAGGATGCTGCAAACTGAAGAAACATATCTACCGATTAAGGCTAACTAACAGCCCAACCTGAGAGGTGTAATTGGGAGGAAGAGAAGGCCCTGCACTCGCCTCGTGTTGGGAGATTTCTGGCCTGAATGGCAGGAATCCGTAGCACACCCTTGACTAGCATCCTCAGTTTTACAGAGAGGACTGGTTGTGAGAACAAGACCACCAAAGCTGTGTGCATTATTTTCTGGGACTAGCACAACGGGCCCACTCTGACGCCTAAGTGCATATGAACACAGTTCACCCCCCCCCCCCCCGCCCCATACCAAATCCAGAATCCAGTCTTGAATCCGAATTAAAACTTCTAATTGTGAAAAAAGATGGATTGGACTTTACACTAGGAACATTCACATGAATCTTAACGATTTTTAAAGTTTAGTTGTTTGATTCTTCGGTTTTGACTTGAACTGAGTTTCGAGTACGAATTGGAAATTTCAAACATGAATCGCAAGTTTCAATCATGGATTGAAAGCTTGAAACTCAAAAATTGGATTTTACATATTCCTATACTGACTCGGACTCCTGGTTTTTCAGTTCCACGTAAAAAATTAAGTTAAATATGAAATTCTTTACATTTTAGTATTTTTAATTATTTGCATTTTTTGAAATTAACTTTTTAAACTACGAAGTGGATATTATTAAACAAAGTGCTCACAGAAATGTGTGATCTAAGCTGATACTTTAGTTACTAAATTTCAAATTTGGTATCAAAAATTCATTTTGGAATACGAAATTTCAAAAATTTTGCAATTTTTAGAATTTAAATTTGAATCATAACCGGCAGTACGGCAGAGTGGGGTACACGTAATACTGACATATAGAAAGTTAAGCAGATGCCTGCTTGGTCTGAACAAGAATGGGTGACCACTCTGCGGCTCGGTGTGTCCGGTCCCCTTGACATTGTAAAGGCAACTATAAGAGGGTAAAAGGGAAAGAAAGAAAAAGAAATTCGAGTCATAAATATTTTTGAATTTCAACGAATCTGCTTTCTTTATGTAATAAATTTGTTTTGCAAAACAATTTGACACAAACTAAGCCCTGCTTGTTGACGGGCATTGTGTTCAAATTGGCTAGCTCAGTAACTAAAGACAAGAGACTGGAAATAATTATTTATTACTAATAAAAAAACCCCAAAAAAAGTCTGTACATAGTCGTGAGTTGGAAAATTGTAGTTAATAGTGAAAACTAGGCGTCGCGGCGTTGCGAGCGACGACGGTGGTGGACCTGGACCGGCGTGCTAGCAGCGACTGTGAGGGCGGCGGCAACGTTTAAGACGGTAGTGATGGCGAAGGCGGCGACAATGGGGGCGAACCTGGGCCTTGATCTGGCGAGAAGTGTGCCGAAAGTGGCGAGATGGCATCGTCCGGCGACGTAGGTGATGGTGTGGCCTCAGCAGTAGATGGAGGCGTTAGTGGTGACTGGGAACAAGCAGCGTCTGACGGCGGCAAGCGGTTCCAGAAGAGTGTGGAGATGACTGGGAACGGCAGTGTCCGGCGGCGGCGAGCGGTTCTAACAGAATGTGTAAGTAGCTGAGAACGGGCAGCGTAGGCAGCGACGAGCAGTTCCAGCGGAGTGTGGAGGCGGTGACGGCGGAGACGTTGATCATGATCAAGCGCACTGAGACGTTATGATCAATTGGATTTTTCGAGCGAATTTATAGCCCGAAAATCCGATGCTGCTCTCCCATTAGCTGGCGAGTGGTGGTAGAAGTAGCAAAATAGGACAAAACCCCTATGTTTTCATTTTTCGGAAATAACTGCCCCAAATCCAATTATTGATTTCTCTAGTAGTTATCATCGTCCTGCTGGCGTCAGGGCGCATCATTTGATACCCAACACGACCTAGTTGAGTAAAGCGAGAAAAGGTTTAGCACGGTGTGACGCCTCCCGTGAATAAAGAACCGCGAAATTCTACGCGAGATGCTCCGCGGTGGTGTGTGATGGCAGGTAGACGTTTGTAAAGTTACGAAAACAGTCGACTTTTGATTTCGAGTTTGATATTAAGATGTATATTTTTTTAGCTAGATTTAAATAACGACAATTGCTTATCGCAATAATTAGATTACGTATTATAGGAGGTAATTAGTTCTGCTGAATTAAGGGAGAACATTATGTACTTCCGCGGGTGGGTAGAAGCTTAAGCGAAAGGTCCCAGCTGGCAGTTTATATGGCGCAGGCCGTTGAACAAGGAATTCTGGAAACCTTTTTATGGGGTTAATAGAAATGGAGCAATTTAAAATCTTAAAAATCCTCGAACGATTATTAAAGAGTTGACACCTGTCTTCTGGTCGTCAAATGAATGGAGAGTTTATGGCAAGAAAGAAAGTTAATTCTGTTTGTTTGCAAGTTTTGGGTTTTTAAAGGCCAATTATAGCGTATCGTCGGCCGAAAGTCATTGGCACAATCGAAGATCGTGTTAATATTTAAATTAACAAATAATTCAGTTTCCAGTTTCAACTTCTGTTTCAATCTGTTTAAATCAAAAATAGCATTATTTTAAAATGTTTGAGGTTTTCTTTAAAATGACTGCTAAGTTTCCTTTTGGATTGACGCAGAAACGTTTTTAAAGTTTAACTTTAATAACCAGAAGCAAAGTAAATCCGGTTTTTAATAAAACGTACAGTTTGACAAAAGAAATACAATTTTAAGGGGCATTTTAAAAAATGCATAGGCAAAACAAATTTATCCTAATGTAAAAGCAAGATTAAGATCATTGGAACCCGCAAGCCTAGACTTCGCCCAATAAGTAATTAAATACATAAACAAAAGCTAAATCAAACAAATCGATTTCAACATTCACATAATAAGGTTCCTATCTCTTAGATCAGAAAATAACCGTAATCAGAATAATGCCTTTGTAATTTTTGTTATTTTAAGCTTTTTGTGCGATGGAGAATTTTATTAATTTTAAATATTAATCATACTATTAAGTACTAAATTTGCTTTATGGCGATATTTAATATAATTACCAAACGTCCAAACATACTGTTAAAACCAAAACTTATCGAAAATCTGACAACGCAGCAATCAATCATCGGGGGACTCGGGGGTTCCCCGAATACATAATTTCAATACATTGGAATTTCCGATTTTTAACTTGTTGTGCAACATTTTTACTGTTGCAAAGTCGAAAAAAACGTGATTAATTTATAATTATTCCAAGTTTTGTGTTATTTATTGGTGGTTTAATCGAATAACTACATATAAAGCTAGAAAACACTCTGAAACGAAAACGTAGTGCATCTATTTTTACATTTGCTGAATTTTATAGTTATAAAGATCGTTTAGTGGTTAAGCCCGTCCACTTGCAGGGTGTTCATCCAAAGAATATTTACTAACGTTAGTAAATATTCTTTGGTTCATCTGTGCTTGCAGTTGCATTGCTAAGTTCATTGATAATACTGACCTTGTGCGCTCTTGTTGTGTTGCAGTGAAATTGTGTCTGTGTCTGTCTGTTTTCTGCATTTAAATCAAAATGTCCGCAACGGTATCCTTGGCACCGCCTGAACCTTTGAAGACGAAAGGAGACGCCGGAGAAAATTGGAATAAATGGAAGCAAAACTTTAAAATTTATCTAACTGCAGCAGGCATCGATCAAAATGATAAAGTAGCGGCGGCACATTTTCTTCATACAATCGGTCAGTATGGTCGGGACGTATTTTACAATGATCTAGAAATGTCCGATGATGAACCCATCGAAGAATATTTTGCCAAATTTGATAATTACTTCAATCCGAAAAGCAATTTAACATTTAATCGGTATCAGTTTTTTAACACGAAACAAGAAAAGAATCAGGCATTTGACAAATTCTTACTTTCGCTGAAACAGAAAAGTAAGAACTGTGAATTCGGTGACTTAAACAACAGTTTAATGATGACACAGATAATTTCGGGAATTAATAACACGCGTTTGCGAGAACGTTTGCTGCGAACGAACGATTTGGATTTAAACACGACGATAGAAGATTGCCGTTCGACTGAAATATCCGAAGCACAAGCTCAGAAGATTTCAGCAGCAGCAGCAGCAAAAACAGAGAAGAAACCAGAAAAAGCCAATGCTCCACCTAAACCGGAGAAGAAACAACCTCGTAAACAACATAAGGACGATAAAAACTCACAACAAAAGAAAGACGAGAAAAGTTCACAGGAAGAAGATAAAAAAACAAAACCGGACAATGCCCCGAAGTTTCTTCTGAATTGCAATTTCTGTGGCGGTGGGCACCCTTATGGTAAATGCCCCGCCTTCGGTTCTCAGTGTAAAAAATGTCAGAAACCTAATCATTACGCAAAAGTATGTAAAACTTAAGTTCAGAGGTCTGAACTTAATTCAGAATATAAGCATTTTATTTGGTTTAAGGGTTTTTTAATACTTAGAATGATGCTAATTGTAAAGTCGGTGATGGAATTGCAGTTCGAGCATGCAGTGTTTTGTTTTCTTTATTCTTAACATACCATCGAATCTCAACGGCTGCTGTGCATGTTCGAAGTGCGAGTCTTATACCGGCTTAATATCGCCATTGAATATCTGCTAGATATTCAATGATATCGCTATAGTTTTTTGTTTAATAAACTCATTAATAATATTACGACTTACACATTACACTACTTAAATCGGCAGGTAAAAGCTTTGTTTGAAGGAATTGGGAAGGTGCGCAATCCTATGCTAAAATGTGTACTCCAGCAATCTGCGTCACTCTCGCTAAAATCGTTCGTTGAAGAAGCTCGTTTGTATTTGTAGATTTAGCGGAAAGAACAATGCAAAGTTCTGTCCGTGAAAGGCATTTGTTAACCTGATGGATATTTTTCCACTGGTTTACCTTCAGCACTGTTTACAGAAGAAAATCTAATTTTTATACGAAAAAAGAGTTAATCTTACTTGTGCCTAAACTAATTATAATTAAAATTACGTTACACTTTTGCAATCAATCAAACACTCTGATGGCTTCGTTAAATATGTAATTTTGTCAGTTCCATAGTCTTTGTACAATAAAACTCGTTTTCCATAAACAAATCCTTTGAATTTAATATTTTAATTTTGCACATACAAGTCGCATTGTTTTAACAAGTTAAATCCGTAACCAACAAGGTAAACTACTGCAAGATTCTAAATTTATGCATTTTTTTGGAAGTGCTTGGTTGTAGTAGAATAATTTCGAATCGTTTAAATCCAATTGTTTGATCGGATATTTTTTTACAAAAACCACTTTCTAAAGCCGTCAACTCTTCGTTTAATTCTAGTTTTATGGCTTGATTGTCTTGACAATTTGGAGAGTCTATTCACAGTCACGGTCATGGCTCAGTTGGTTCAGCATTTGATTCCCAGAGCTACACAAACACCTGATTGCTTCCCTCGGAAGCTATAGGCAAACCACCAAGGTACTCTGTCTGGATGGTTCGGAGCCCACGTTAAGCTGTAGGCTACTTGACACGTACACCACAGACATATGGAGAGAAGCCCCGACGACGCCCTGTAAAGGGTACCACTTCTAGAAGAAGAAATGCATTTGAAGTTTCATGAACATTTTTTGCTAAGTTAATATTCGAACTGTCAGACAGAAGGCATCGAGTTGTATCCCCCCCCCCTTGGTTTCGAATCACAGAATCAAAACATTCTGATGCATCTTGATTGATGAATCCTGTAATAAATACTTGCCCCTTGCTTTATTAAATCTTCCCATAGACCATATGAATCCATCGATGCAATAAATATTGTTAAGCCGCCTCTTGCCGTCAGTATACACTTCAATATTTTTAAAATGTTCCAATCCATCTGCAAATTTCGCCAGGAAATATTTCCAAATATATATTCGGTCTTTTATGGGGGGTTAAAATCACTTAAAATTCTGTTGTTTAAAGAAATCGGCTGATGCAGTTTTCAATAGGTTTAATCTAACAACTGTTTTTATTGCAGAAAACATAAAGAGTGGCTGAAGACTTGTGCATTTTTTGGAATGTATTAGAGTTAATATAAATTGGCATAGCTTTTGTTAAAACCCTAGACGTCTTACTATTCCCATCTACTTTGTATATTTTCACAATATCGTTCCAAGAAAGGGGGCTTTTACGAATTAAAAAATTTAATTTAGGATCCATGAAATTATTTCTAAAGATGCAATTCCACTGGGGCAACACTAGATGACATGTAGCAGTATTACCTGATCTTGATATGCGACATAAATCCTGCCACAACTTTAAATGTCACACATGAAACTTGTTGCTCAATATCGCATGAGCTTTGTCGTCTGTTTGTAATATGCGACTAAACCAATTCAGTTGAAGCAACATCAGTATTTTGCGTCATGTCTTTAGTAATAGCTTTAAGTAATAACGGAAGAAGAAACCCAAGATGGCGGAGAAGACAATTACATGTTCATAGTCAAGAATTTCAATAAATTAGTTTCATGCGATGAAAGCTGACCGCAAATTCTTTTCTTTTTCACTTCAATAACAGTAGAGTCGTATTTCCTCGCGAGCTGCTTCAGCTTATCAATTTTTAATTTATTGTCTATATCAGGCATGGACAACTTTTCCCAGTTCTGGGGCCAAATTATCATTCTGTCTCCGAGTCAAGGGCCGGATCAAATTATTAAATAAAATAAATTAATATTAAATGAATTAAAACAAGTTGCTACTACTTCTTATTTCATTTATTTATAATATGCTATGGTACAAAGCTCTAGGTTGGCAGGTGCCTTAAGTGCTATGCTAAAGCCCTGATTATTGGTGTCATAAAATTGCTATGAGCTATTTCGTGTGTTACTTATAGGGCCGTATCAAAAGAAATAGAGGGCCGGGGTTGCCCATATGTGGTCTATATAAACAGTAATTCTGTTATTTCACAATTCCAGTGAATTATGATAATCTTCAATAAATAAAGTAGTTCTTTCAATCCACTCGCCGTTGGATACTGGGCAACATGCTGAATCCTATCAAGCGGCAACAAAATCAGCATGTGGCACGCGGCAAAGGCGCATGATGCATGTCGCTTCGATTAAGAGTCCGTGTAGCATTCCTCACAGCTGCATACCACATGTTGCCTCAGTGGAATTGCGCCTAAGACGATGAGAATCGAAAAGTGTAAATAGTGTAGAATTAACATACAATATTACTGGACTTTCGCCTGTAGTAGAGGTGGGAAGTTCGATTCTTTTTGGTGAATCGATTCGTTCACCTCAATTGATTCATTCTCCAGTGATTCACTCGTTTTGCTTAGACAGAGTCCGAACTGAGGTAATGCCACATGTACTGGCACTGTAACGGACGTTAAAGTACCTACACTTTTACGCAAGACTTAAATATGGCCTGCGCAAAATTTTTGTTAAATAATCGAAGTCAAGAAAAGAGTTGTGTTTGTTTATTGATATTTTATTTGTCATTTATTTTTTATTTATTGTATGGCTACACATGATTATATTAACATTTAATTTTCAATCTAAGTAGCAGCCGATGCGAGTGGCTCTCAAGAAATCTTTGGTTGTCCAGTGACTAGGCCTATTTAAGCAGTCGTCGGCAAGATAGTGGATTAATTGCTTTTCTTGGTCACAGTCACATGAGCAGGTTTTGGATTTGCCCCATCTGAATAGGGCATGCTCCACAGTTTGTACGAATTCGATTTAATCTGCTGCATACTTAGCATTGCAGAGGTGGTGTTTGTTTTTGGTGTGGAGAGTACCGTGAATGTCGGGAGATGCGCGGTCTTCTGGAACGTAGTCTGTCAGTAATGTCATCGTGGATTTTTAGTTGCGGATTTGTCTGTATTCTCTGCACATCGCGTTTGAGCGACAAAAATGAGGAGATGGAATGTTGCTCAAGGTGGTCAGCCAATAAGTAGGAGTGGTTTTGATGATACCACTAATAATTCGCATTGAATTGTTTAGTTGGGCATCTACTATCTTTGTGTCTATCGTGCTGTCGAATATACCAGGTCCATAACAGAACATCGCAGTGTGTCAGCGCGGGAGCTCCCCAAGAGGTACCGCTTAAATGTTGTTCCTAGTTTTGAGTTTTGCAGCTACTTTAGTAAGATGTTTTTTGAACGATAATGTTCTGTCTAGTACAGTGGTTCTCAAAGTGTGTTCCGTGGAACCCTGGGGTTCTATGAAATAATTTTGGGGTTCCGCGAGTCAAATTTTCAGAAAATGTTGAAGTCTATAACATCTACATTCTTCTCATTAATCTTTCATTTCATATAGTTTTTGTATAATTATTTTATTTTGTATTTTGTTTTGTACAATTTATATTTTGTATAATTTGAATTTTGTGTAATAATTTATTGCATCATACGTACGAGGTGGTATCAAAAAATTCCCGAAGGAGCTTTGTAGCGCGCCAACAGATGACAGTACAGGGCTGCGCGCGCAGCGAAAGTGAGCTGTAGGTAATCTTGATAAGGCAGTGTGCCATTGCTGTGTTTACATCGAGAGTTGTTATGGCCCAGAGACAAAGCAGCTGTCGTCGCAATGGAAGAGCCCATCATCTCCACGATCGAAGAAAGCGAGGCAGATACGCAGCGCAATCAACAGCATGCTCATCGTATTTTTCAATGTCCACGGCATTGTTCATCGAGAATTTGTCCCCCATTGATTTTTGCAGTGACGTTCTGAGGCGTTTGAGGGAGAACATTCGGCTAGTCCGGGAACTTTTTGATACCACCTCGTATATGGTTGAATAAATTATTTGTAGATAATTTTTATTTTTTTTAATGCCCAGTTAAGATTAGGATGTTTGCAGGCGTGGGGGTTCCACGGCATGTGAAATATTATATAAGGGTTCCGCGGAAAAAACAGTTTGGGAACCACTGGTCTAGTATGATGCCGAGGTATTTCGGAAACTTATTGTGCTTTAAGCGAGCACCATTAAACTGGACGTTTAGTTCGACATTGGCGATTTTGTTATTTAGGTGGAAACGCGTTGCTTCGGTTTTAGATACACTAGGTTTGAGTCTCCATTTTGTAAAGTAGTCATTCATGGCTATTAAATCTTCGCTCAATGCGCCTTCTGTCACAGAGAGGTTTTGGTGGCTAAATCGGCTAAATCCTAAGACATATCGTCGAGTTCGTTTCAGGCAGGTCAGACACATACAAGCTGAAAAGCAGTGGGGCGAGTACTGACCCTTGAGGGAGAACACTGTGTGGTCATTCATATGTACTCAGAAGGTGCGATTGCTTAGCATGTTTTCAATAAGCCTGGTTGTTGTTTTGCACTTAATAATTTTTAAAAGTTTGTATATAAGACCCTGAAGCCAGACTGTGTCGTAAGGTCTATGAGGGCCACTGATGTTCTGTGCCGTTTTTGAAAGCCGGCTTTTATAAACTTGGTCACAGCAACTTCGGTTCTTTCGGAAGCCTGTCTGTTCCACTGGGACATGTTCCATTATTTTATCGATGGTGCAGTGCTGTTGTAGGTTTAAGGAGTGATATTATTTTTGATTCTTTTAGCTTTGATAGTAGGTTGCCAGTGAAAAGGATTTCTTAGTAGAACTTGGCTAGCCAGTTTCTAGCTGTAGATTTACAATGGAGCAGGAATTCTAAGTGAATTCCGTCATATTCAGGACTTTTTCCAGTCTCTTTCATTGAAAAGGGATTTGTAAGGTTTGACTTTTTGGTACCTATTTTCCTTTTTTAGTTGCCTAGCTCTTTTTTAATCAGCATTGTGGTCTGGAGTTATTTGCCATCTTACTTTGTTTTTATTTTGAGGACTGCCTAAACATATTGCATCCGATATGTGGAGCAATTTTACTTCGAAACGTTGAAGACTCGAAACTCGAACGAATTGTATTTAATTCCTTTCTGAATCGATGCTCCATGGTCACAAACCACAACCATCGGTTTTAAAGAGATATTAATTAATTCACTGGGAATTGCAATAATTCTTTTAAAACATCGCTCTTTATGGAGCCTAAAGATATGTAATTACAATAAAAAATTCTCCAATTATACATGAGTCTTTGTAGATGAAATACTATCGCCGTATTACCAATTTTCTCATTTCATCCCAAGTGTTCAAGATCTTCATATCCTTTAATTACGGCCTGAAGTTTATTGTCCTGTGCCAATTGCATATGTTTCCTCACTGTCTCGAGATATAGTAAATAATTATCTCTCGACAGTAATGAACTACTTTCCACCTCGGTATGTAATATACTATTTATTACTTGTTTAGCGTTTAAAGCTGTAGTACAGTCAAGAAGCGTAATTTAATAAGAGAATTTTTATTCTATGGATTAATAATAATTTAGTATTCTAAGTCATCATATCAATATAATGTACCGAATCCGTTCTGACAGTAGTACACTCCCATCATTCTGCCTTTCCTCGATGACGATCCATGCAATTCAACCCACGAATAAGTATGCACCTTCTATCAACCAACCCATTAAGTATTACGCTTCGCTCCATACGACTGTGTATCTTCCCTATTCTTTCAGTCAACAGTAAAGATATTGGCAGAAACTGGTAACATGCAATATGTTTCGCATGCTAACTCAAATTCAAACTTCGATTAAAATTGTTACAACATAAATTAAACTCAAGTAGGTTGGATATTTTATTGTACAAATGTATACTATACAGTTCTTAAAAATATTAAATATCAATAATTTATTTAAATTAAGAGACAGCTAGTTGATTTTGTACCAGAAGTATGAACATAAATATTTACAGGGCTGTCATATCTTCCAATTATTTTAATTATCTTAAAACTACATAATAAATTATTACTGAAGCACTTTTGATCAAATTTGTGGAGACCTAATAAAACTTAATGCTCCATATAAATCGACTATTCAACTTAATAGTAAGCACGCAAATATCGTTCCAATCACGAAACGTCAAATGAATTACAGTACTACATCTATCCAAGCAGCCTGTAAACTATTCACCGAAAAGTAATCTCCTAACTTACATATAAATTCAAATCTATATTCATATCAGTGTAGATTCTCACACGTTTCTTACAAAATTCTCACTATTTGGTCTAAGAGACAGGCAAACTTCATTTTATCACATCAATTAATGTCATACAATACAATGAAACTTCGTCAAACGAAGATGTTCTTATTTAACAAAAATAGTCATGATATTATTGCTTTAAAGTTATCAAACATCAAATAATATGCATTTATTTAAACAACAGTCTTAAATACAAAAAAAAACCTAAATAAATATAATTTGTAATTATTAAAGCTGCTCTGCCCTACAGTTCGGACATGTAGGACTAGTACGAAGCCACATAGTAATACAATTATCGTGAAATGTGTGGCCGCAACTAATACGTCTAGTCTTGCCCGATTTTAATTTGTCCAAACATATTGAGCAGTTTTGGGGAATATTAGAATTCCTACGCCTTTTATTACTGAAATAAAAAACACATTGTTAATACTAACAATATTAAAGTTAGTTTGTTAAATATTCATCAGTAATTAGATAAATGTTGACTCTCATTATGGAATAATCTTTTTTTCTTATCAAGCGCAAACTACAAAGTGTAAGCTCAATGATAAGCTTACAATGGGTACAGTCTAGAATGACACTTTTGTTTGCATTTTTGCTTGTCACATTTCATATAAAAAAAATGTGACGACCATATAAGCTAACAATGTTAATGCCTTGAGTACTTGAGTTGGTGTACTATCATGAACAAAATTAATGGCATAGTTCCAGAAATCTGTATTTAAAAATGTAGGCAACATTCTTGCTACGACTAACGTCTTTTTAACAAGTCAAGAGTTTGTCTAATAACTCTAATACAATGCTATAAAAGGAAAGATGTCACATGGTTTTGCAATTCTGTGTTATTTTAGGAAGTTTGGGTCATTTTTGGTAAAATTTTTTAGTACAGGGTGGCCCATTTTCGATGTTTTTAAATGGGAAGTACCCTTAATATCGGGGATAGGCAAAAACTGATGTCGGAGTCCAGGGCCCTTTTTTGCTGCAAGTTCAAGTCCCGAAAACAAAATTCCGCTATCTTTTGTTATTTTTTAGTTATAGCCCAAAATTCATAATTTGGCCATATCGAAAACTTCAAATAACTGTCTTGGTTTTGAAGATATCCAAAAACGGTAAAAACATTCTAGAGGCACTTTTTCAAGTAGAATACGATAGTCAATCCAGATATCTTCTAATTTTCATGTTTTAAGAGTTATGACATAAAGTTGGCATTTTTTAAATATAAGTCGTAGTTGGCCATGATACCATTAAATTGCATAATTTTTCTGCTTTCCGAAAATATATAGTTTATAGGGTTTAAATGTAGTAACAATGCCTTTTTTGAACAAAATCGGATTATTTGATGTTGTTAGCAATTAGTGGGCCGTGGTTCATGATAGCAATAAACAAAGGCTAATAGAGCGGGTGCATGTGATGTCACCAGGCACACAATAACGCGCCCGATTGAAAATGAACGACAGTTTTGTAAGTTAACAAAACTAAATAATTACTTTAATATTTTGTAGAAAATCTCGCGTTATCTTTAACAGCTTTTAATTATCTTGACATATGGAGATTTTACAAGTTTCTACGTATAACCTGGGAAAATTTTTAGTTTCTTGTTTTCCAGAGCTTTTCTCTAACTGCTTTCTCTGGGAAATATCACGTTCCCTAATACTCTTTTTAATTCACGATAAAATTTTCAATTACGTTCGTATCAAGTGACCGTGGGGAAAATTTTAAGTAACTGAAAATTTCAAAATTATGTGGGTTAAACCATCCCTCATCTGGTTAAACACATCTTTATTCGGTTTGATATTGTAATATGTAATATTTCCTTTTAGGTAAAATTAGTATACCGATGCATACAAATCTACCCTTTGTTTACCCTACAAGAGTTCAGCTGATGACCTAGTGACGTCACATGCAACCACTCTACTACTTTATGTTTTGCTATCATGAACCATGGCCTACTAATTGCTAACAACATCATAATATAATCTGATTTTGTTCAAAAAAGGTATTGTTACTGCATTTAACCCCTATAAACTATATATTTTCGGAAATCAGAGAAAATATGCAATTTAATGATATCATGGCCAACTACGACTTATATTTAAAAAATACCAACTTTATGTCATAATTCTTACAACATGAAAATTAGAAGATATCTGAATTGACTATCGTATTCTACTTGAAAAAGTGCCTGTAGAATGTTTTTACCGTTTTTGGATATCTTCAAAACCAAGAGAGTTATTTGAAGTTTTCGATATGGCCAAATTTTGAATTTTGGGCTATAACTAAAAAATAACAAAAGATAGCGAAATTTTGTTTTCGGGAACTGAACCTGCACCAAAAAAGAGCCCTGGACTCCGACATCAGTTTTTGTCTATCCCCGATATTAAGGGTACTTCCCATTTAAAAACATCGAAAATGGGCCACCCTGTACAGCCCTGTCCTTTTTAATTTTAATCCCGTGTTAATTATGTTATTTTTGCTACAGTTTAAATTCATTTTAGTCGGTAGGGCATGCAAGGTTAAACCAAGTCAGCGCGTTTTCCTTGCAGTTCTACAAAATATTCAGTCACACCAATATGTCGATCATTGTTAATTCGGGGAAGCTTTGATTGTTGACGAGGTACGCCAGTTGGGCCGTTCAAGGTTTACCACCCGTGCCCGAAGTCACGTTTGGGTATCTATTTTTAACTTTCTTCGTTTTACGAAACAGCAGTGTTGGGAAGTTCCGTTTAAGTAACGTTGGTGGAGTTACCGTTTCCTCACAGTTCTTCGTTCATGTGAGGGCATCTCGTTGTCTTCACCTTTTTGTTTCAGTAAGGACGACTCCATCCCTTCTTTTCTGTGCCCTGACCTTCTGATCAAGTACAAACATCTTGCCAGGTAATTTACCTTCCTTTTACGCTGCACCTGCTTTTGCCGTTTATGTTTCAACACCAGTTTCAACCCCTACGATTGCCGCTTGCGGACAGGCCTCCATCAATGTTGTTTAGTTAAGCTTAAAGTTTAATAAGTACCGCCTTTTTATTATCTCTGTGTTTTGTTTGCAACTTGTATTTTAAAGTAGCCGATTTCTGGTCAATTTGTTTGATCCGGCAGTAATGTGTGAAGGTTTTGTGAATCGCCTTTAGGAGGCTTTTTATATTCACATTGCAAAGGTTGAGGACCGTTGGCAACCAGTTGACTAGTTTGTTGAATTAATTTTGTGTTTAACCCTCCGGTTGACGGGTGGATTCAGAATCACACCAATCGACGGGTTGGGTCTCTCAGACCCAAACTGTGTTTTATTTTTTTCCCCTAATAATACATTGATATGCCCAGTTTCTGGTAGGCATTTGTTAACCTGGTCTATTTGGCACTGCTAAGAGTAAAAATAGTTATGAAAAAAACATTAACGTGGGAGTTCCCATTTATTTAAAAAAAGTTACATGTAATGCAAGTTTTCAAAAGAAACTATAAATTGAAAAAATGAAAAAGACAATAACAATAACATACAATTATTTGTAAAGTATATGGCTGAATAAGTGAAAAAAAAATATATAAAATGAGTGTACATAAATTTGACATACAAAATATTGAATGCAAAATTGTAGGAAAAAAACTTACACGAATACACGGGTTGGGTCCGACAGGCCCAAAGCCCTTCTGGTAGCCAAACGACAGATGATAAAATTAAGACAAATTAAGGAAAACCTGTCTTTATTAAAGTTAGGAAGGTACCAAAATGCTAAAGAAATTTAAAAAATTATTTTAGAAAATACAACAAAAAAAAGATTTGCCTGGGCCTCACAGACCCAGCCCGTCAACCGGAGGGTTAAGTAAAGATCTTTGTGTCTAGATTGTAGTTCAAGTTTGTCAGTACCAATTCACCTTTAAAGATCTCATTGTCGCAAGTTTTAAGTAAAGTCAAGTTAATATTTTGTGTTATGTTGCATGTGTAAAGATTTAGCTGTGCCGATTGAATTTTAGTTTAATATTTGTTAATCCTATATTCGGTCTGGAGGAGGCGGTACGGTAGTGCGTATTGGCATGGCGCATCGCTCTGCACAGTTAAGCATCGGTGCCCATGGTCAGAGCTCGGATGGGTGACCCGATTCAGGCTCAGCTCACTACGGCTCGGAGTGCTCTCCTCGACCAGCTATGGGCCTTAATGGCCTGTTAAAAGCTGAATGATGATGATATTCGGTCTGGGATTGAGGGGCTTAATTTGTGTGAATGATTTGCCGTACGTAACGTAAATGTAGTACCCTCAATTCTATCGTCCGTTAAAGTAAGTGTCGCATTTATTATTTGTTTTTGATGTAACATATTAATTGTCGCCCCCCCCCCCCTTTGTGTAAGTTTTGTGTATTCATTTTTGCATTTTGGTTTATTAAACATCTAATTGTCAATTTAGTATGGTCTTGTTATTGTGTTCAGTGTTTCCCAATCATATTTCGTTAAAGATTTACGTATGCAGTGTGAGCCTGCCTACAAGGTTTAAGAATTTCAGTAAGCTATTTCATTAAGCAAGGTAAATCACATCTTGCAGCAGGGTGCAGCTACAACGCCTTGTTCCAAGCCCTATGGGAATCTTCTGTGGTGGGTTCCTTTTAGATCTTAGGGTGATTCTAATATCACAGTTGCGTCCAATTTTCATCCCTATTATGACCACCGCTATTGAAGGGTTTACCGTTTCGAACCCCCCTTCTCCACTGTTTTGCCAGCCGCGTGCCTAGAGACAACGTCCCCTATTAAATGCCGTAGTGCAGAATAAGCACGTGACAAAGAGGCTTACGGGATTAGTGGAAAGTTCAAATTTAAACAGAATCTTGAAGATGCACTGCTTGTTTATAGGTTTCGTATTTTATAAAATTTAACTTTTGTTTATGAAAACAAGAGTGAACAAGCAATCGGTAACTTCAAATAATTAAGTTTCTTAAAAGGCGGACACTTTGAAAGGATATTTATTATTTATATCAGAATCCGAACCTCACTGTGCTTTAGATTAAGTAATAGTAATTTGTAATACAAGTGTTGAAAGCTTGCGTTTGCCACACGAATGTGAAGTTTGCAGCACGAACGCTAGTGAGTGCTGCAGTCACATGAGGGTGGCAAATACAAGCTTTCAACACATGTATTACACACTATTTTTTCTACAACCACAAAAAATTTAAATATTTCTGCAAAATCAAATCTGACATTCATCAAATGTCATTTATGACATTTTGATTTGCGTGCGGAGAGTAAACAAATTAGCGTGTGGAAAGTTTACTTTCCGCACGCAAATCAAAATTTGAGTGTGGAAAGTTTACTTTCCGCACGCAAATCCAGATTAATCCAGATTTGCGTGCGGAAAGTAAACTTTCCGCACGCTAATTTTCACTTGTTCGGCAAACACTCATTTTCAATACTCGTATCTATGGAGACGAAGTCTGAAAATCCCACTTTCCATGGTGGTTGTAGAAAAAAGTTTTTTTAGCACTCACATATGATAAATGACTCTTTTCGCACGGATTTCCGTGTGAAAAGTAACACTTTAAGACTTTAATGCACTAGAGCGAAAAGTAAAATTATCTATTACTCTGCATACGGAAAAATATTCCTACTCAGATAGTTTGATTGCCTTTATTCCTTGATTTTATCTATTTATTTATTTTTCTACTTAGAGCTATTTGAACGTTCGTAGCTAAAAAATCTTGTATGATACAAGTTCGAAAAGTGTCTTTTTCTATTTGGGTTCTTTAATGACTACTTTATGAAACTCGTTTGGGTGTTATAAAGTAACACTTTAAAGAATCCGGCAATCAAACAATCAAGGCAAAACAAAATGTCAAAAGGGGCGGAGCTTTACTGGTGGGTGTATAGGGTATAGTAACTACTGTTTTTTTTAAATAACGAAATTTGTATTTCTTGATGTTAAATAACCAAAATAGAAAAAATATTATAAAATACACGTTTCATAAGACATTTAAGCGCACTTGTCCATTAGAAAATCTACACATAATACGTGTGAATTCAATTTATGCTCATAGCTTTCCGTATGTGTTTCTCTCAACACGAACAATTATTGGTCGATAACCGATCTCCCTTTCTGAAAACCACATTGATATTCTCTTCAATTTTCAATATTAACCTATTCTTTATGCACGTTGCTAGATTTTATATCCCACACTGAGTATGTAGTGCTATTCTTCTGTAGTTATCACAATCTGTTTTCGCTCTTAAGATATACCTAGTTTAAGTATAGTATTATGTAGCTTGTCCTGGCCATTTAAGCCCATAGCTTTGTAATTTCTGTCCATCTCTTTTTGTCTTTTGCCTTTCTCTTCCATTCTGTTACTTTCTTCTCGGTCTTCTCTTCTTTTCTTCGAGCCTCTTCCACCCTATATTCTTCACTACCCTGTCCTCGCTCATTCTCTCCAGATGTCCCGCCCATTGAAGTCTTTTTGCCTTGAGAACCCGGCTAATTATCGGTTTTTCAAAAAGTTCATATACTTCTTTCCTCCAAATACTCTTCGTGGGATTTTCCGTTTCCAAATTTTAATTTTGTTTTGTATTGCTCTGTTCATATAATCCATGTCTCGCTTCCGTATCCATAGAGTAGGGTTGGCCTCACTACTGTCTTAACTATGTTTTCCTACACACTAGTTTAGATCTCCCGCACATCTGTTACTTTTTGCTATTCTCTGATTCACTGCACATTCTTCTTCACCTTTATCGTTTATCAACACACCTAGGTACATAAAGTTATCTACCTCTTTAAATTTTAACACCTCATCCCCTTGTGTTCTCACCTCCAGTCCTTTTCTATCACTTCCTTTATTATTAATTTTAAGTTGCATATAATTGCTTTTATGTTGGTTGACCTGTAAGCCCTTTTCGCTTGCCGACTCTACTAATCTTTGTGTTATTTCTTCTCATTATTTTTTACAACGAGCTACAAACACCACATCGTCGGCTCTTTGTGTATATTGTTCTTTTTCTATTGATATTAGCTTGTCTTATTGTCGCTTTTAATATAATGTTAAACAGGACGGTCGACAGCGAGTCTCCTTGCCTTAGAGCCTTAGATCCCTCTTTACCCCAAATTCTTCCGATGTGCTTCCTGCCATTCTGACTGTGTTCGACGTTTGTTGTAACGTCATGCCTATTAGTCTGACTAGTTTTCCTGGAATATTTAGGTCGTACATAATACTTATCAATTTTTTCCTATTTACCGAGTCATATGCTCTTTTAAAATCCACAAACAACATAAGAGGGATTTCCTATTCATAACATGACACTAGTATTTGCTTTAACATGAATATTTGGTCTGACGTTCCCTTTCTGCATATTCTTGTAATTTGTTTTTCAACCAGGTTGCAAACGCCTTATACACAGTATCTAAATAAGCTATTCCCCTGTAATCACCCTTTTTGTACAATGAGAGTATGATTGCTTTTTTCCAGGCTTTAGGCATAACTTTATTCCACATTTCTTTTATCAATGCGTAGATATCATCTCGAAGTAGTTTCCCACCATATTTAATGTTTTCAGATGTGATTCCACTTTGACCTGGGTTTTTGTTGATTCTTTGTGCGTCGATTATGTTTTCTATTTCTTCTTTTGTTGGTTCAGGAAGTTCATTTTCATTTCTTCTGTCTTCCCCTTGGTCCAGAGTTCCTTCGTTCCTCTACTCATTCTTTGAGGATTTCCTCGAAGTATTGCTCTCCTAATAAATTTCCGTCTTTGTCTTTGTAATGAACCGATCTTGCTTCGAATCCTTTTCTCACCCCTTTCATTTCTTTATAGAAGTTTCTAATCTCTTTCTTTTTGTATTTTTCCTCATTCTTTTAATTGGTTTTTCTTTATGTGGTATCTTTTTTGCTCTACATACACTTTTTACTTTTTTCTTTTGTTCTTGATAACTTCTTCTTGACCTGTTTGCAGTAGTTTTTACCTTAGAATTTTTCTTTACAGTTCTCGTTCAGCCACTCCACTTTCTTCTCCTTTTTATATACTCCTACCGTATGTTTTGTTGCTTGGACTATAATTCTTTCCATTGTTACCCATCTGTTTTCGATGTTATTTTTTTCAATCCTTCCTTTTTCTCTGTACGTATTGTGTATTTCTTTCCTGTACTTTCTTGCAATGTTTTCATCTTTTAGTTCTTCCTTATTATATCTTAATTTCTGTTTCTTGGTTTTTGTTCTCGTAACACAGCTTTACACCTACTAAATAGCGGTCAAAATTGACGTCTGCTCACCTTACATTGTTAATTAGATCAGCGTATTCCTCTTGGATTAGCAGTTGATCGATTTGATTTGTTTCATTTCTACCTTGTATATATTCGAAAAATTAAAAAAAAAGAAATCCGGCGAAGGAACTGATGAAAGAGTGTGGAAAAGCTACTGCGAGACCTTTGATTCTTTGCAGTTTATGTGTGGAGTATAATTTAGTGAAAAATCCGCTCTCTTGCCTTTTTAATATCCAATTCTTTTCTTTTTATTTCTCCGCTGTTTACTTTTTTCTTGTTTATGATCAAAATAATAAGCGCAGCTGCAACTTCTTTTGAATTTGATAAACGTAACATTTCTGCGACACCACTAGTAATTAGTAAACCACAAATTGAGCTAGCCTACTTTCTAAAATAGAAACAAACTGTTCGTAATTCTGGTATGTACCTAGCATTAACAAATTGCTTACTTTTAAAATTAAATAAAGAATTTTAATCTAAAATACAATGAGATTTTGACATAAACTCACATCCTAAAGTTTTCGCCTTCAAATACACTTGCAATTATGTATTTCAAATTGTTGGTTGGTTTGTTTTTACACTCAAAGAAACTGAAGTTAAATTTTATAAATGTAATACCCGAAAACAGGCAGTACATGTTTTGTTTGAATTTAAATTTGGACTCTCCAATAATCCCATAAGCCTCTTTTCTTTCACCTAGTACGATGTTTGGGTGTCATGTCTGCAAACACTGTTGTTTCTGTGACATTAATTTTGTCCATGATAAATAGGTACCTACTCTTTCACGGATTCACGTACACTGAGCAATCGAAAGAAAAGCTAAGTTAAACAAACACCTACGCTATCCACAAGTATTTAATTAAGCTGGCATTCGATGCCAAAACTTATATCACTATTTATTTTTACTAAAAAAACTACGTTGGAAATTACCTTGGTACGGTGTCAGAAGCTTCTAGTGTTCTAGGTGGCGGGGCGTAATAATCACGATTATCTTGGTCATGATATTGATAGTTTTGACTAGGAGTTTCACTTTTAAAATAGTAATATATTGCAGTACCTATTGCAACTCCTACCATGAGTGCAAATGTCAAACCGGGGTATGACATCTTCAACGAAATAGATTACTATACTGAAAATTACATTTACATCAACTTCCAAATACGACATTTACAAATTAACCTAGTTTACTTACTTTACAAAATAAAAAACGCAGAAATCCAAAAACAACAACACAAATAACTTATTTTTGTTTTTCACTTTGGCCAACCATTAAATAAAAGTAACAATTTAAGCCACTACCACGACCGAAATTAAATCAAATTAATTTACTTTACGATGATAAATCGTAAAGCTATCAAAGTAAAGTGAATTATAGTAACAATTAATTTGGAAATAATAACGTTTTCTTAATTTAACACAATTGTTTCTCCAATAACGTCCCATTGGAAACACACATCTTAATTTATTTTTCATTAAATAGTGGCAGCATTGGTAATTGTCATCAACTGCGCAACAACAGCTGCCAACAATTGTCAAAAATCGAATAATATATTGAAAAGCTTGTAAATAAGCTGTTATTAATTTCCCACGTTAAAATTTGCACAAGCCATTACTCGTTGCAGCTGAAGATTATCGTCAGCTTGGTGAGTTATTACAAATATTTATTTGTACCCATAGTTTATCTAAGACGACTTTTAAAACATTTATTGTTATCACATCACCAACGTTTGAATAAGACTAATTAGGGCATCTTCCTGTTTTGAGCAAGTCCCAATCCCTGTTATTATTGACCTTCAATTAACGCTTTGTTTATATTTTCCAATACGTTTCATAACCGCATTATTATACGTAACGTCCAACTAAAGCATACAAGTGCACCAATTTATTACCATTAATTAGTTTTACAGGTATTCAAGCTACCTACACGAATTACATACATAACCCCACTTTTTCGGTTGAGCAAACAAACAATTCCGGGGTATTTGCTTACATTATTAGGGCAACTTATAAAGTAAATATAACTTTATCACCCAAGAAATTAATACAAAGGCTTGGATTTAATTGATTTACGTACCTACGTTAATATACCTAACCTCAAAGTCTTTCAACAAACTGCTTTAATCCTGTATTAAATGTTAAGTAATCAGCAGCAATTTAAATTTTTGATTTAAGTGAGTTTGGAGCACCTCCAAAATGAGAGACAGAGGACGTCGTACTACTGCGGGTAACCGCATGGCAAAACTCCTAAATGAAGAGGAGGAATGTCAGGATGAATTTTACAAAGTGAATTACGGCGGGTTTCAAGAAACCGCAACTGATAATGAATATGAGTATGTAATAATTTAAGTCAATGGCGGGTATGTGTTTATTGTTTTAATTTGCAGAGCCGAGGAAGAAGGTGAAGATCAAGTAGATTCCGACTTTAGTATCGATGAAAATGACGAACCGGTGTCGGATAATGAGGAAGAAAGTCAAAGGAAGAAGCGTCGTCTTGTAACGAAGGCATATAAAGTAAGTTGTGTTTTTATTAAATGTAGCTAGTTATAATTCTAATTATGATTTTAGGAACCAGTGCCAGCGCAGAATAAACAAAAACAAAAACCAAAGTCACCTAAGGCGGCAACTTCGAAGGAAAAGAGCGACCCACAACAAGCATCAGACCATGGAGGTGTGTAGATCTGCTATATAAAAAAGTACATTTATATAAGAATATTCAATATTCGTTCGTTCGTATTCGTTCTAATTACTACATGTTAGGTTATAAAGTTATAGTTAAGTTACTATGTATTTCTTGCACATAACTATTGAAATATAATCCATGACTTTATAAGTATGTATTTTTTTATATAGCTGACCTTTTTACCTATTTAGTAATAGTAGTTTGTATGAATTTTCGTTAAAATATATTACGTAATTCAGAAATAGGATAAGTTTAGTGCTTATTGCTTTTATTTATGAATTGTATTTGTTTATTTTTATTATACAAGTGGTACCTCCTGTCAAGTTGAGTAACCTTGGTAGAGATTGTGGTGAAAACCCCTTTGGATACCTAGGTCGACAAGGGGGGGCCATGCCATTCGTTGTTGGTGACCCAACCATCTTGGTCTACTTTGTTTGACCAATTGACTATATGGATATTCTTGAACATCGTGTATACTTCCTCGTTAGTTCGTCTTCTCCTTCCTCCCTGATACCTCCAAAGATTCTTCTCACTATCCTTCTCTCCCATGCCATTAGCTCATTTATATACAACTTTTTTAACGTCCGCACCTCACTCCCGTTTGTCACTGTCGGTCTTGTTACGGTTTTGTATATATGTACTTTCCATTCCATTTTCTTTGTTGGGGTTTTGTTTTTGTTTTCTCTTCTGGGATTGTTTGGTTGATCCTTGCACAAACCGTTTAATGGTCGGAGTCTATTTCTGCCACTCTTTTGCTTTTAACGTCTTCTATTATTTTGTCGTGTTTTTCCTCTATCAAGATGTAATCTATTTGGTTTTTCGTTTTCCCATCGGGACTTATCCAGGATTCTTTGTATATCTCTTTCTGTGTTAGGAAGGTCGACTTAATTTTCATTTCCTTTTCCATAGCAAAGTTTATTAATCTTCGTCCATTTTTCTTAGATCTGATATGCTTGCTATATTTTCCTATAGTTGGTTTGTTTCTCTTCTCCCATCCTACTTTGGCGTTACAGTCACCTAGTAAAATCTTTATATTATAGTTTGGAATGGTCTCATACATTTCTTCGTGAAAGGCTTCTTTCACTTCTTCTTCAGAGTCTTCTGTAGGCGCATGTATATTTATAAAACTAATCTTTCTGTGTAGTCCTCTTATTCTCAGGTAACTAAGTCTGTAACCGGCGGTATGATTGCTAGAGTAGGAAGAATACCCATACCAAATGTTCTAAGCACGAACGCGAATAAGGCAAGCCGAGGATGCACCGAATGCCTCGGATTGTAAAATTTTTAACTCTGTATGAGACATGCCTCGGCACTGATTCACTTTGTTCGCAGGTTAGTTAGTAGTGAAGGAACGAAAATGTCTAATGAAAATATAGCAGGTTCCACAATATTTCTTTGTTTCTGGATTCAGTTATTAATTTTGATCCCAATTCATCTTCTCGAAATTATCTATTATTAATTATCAGAAATACAGTAAATATGTTAACAAAGAATGAATTTACGTTCCCCGGAAATGTTTAAATACGTCCACACTGAGCATGCACCGAACGCTGCCTCACTTTGATGTATCGACAGCCGCTGGCTCGCTCCGAGGCTATTCGGCGAATGGTTTGCCGTTCTCATCAGTTTGCTCATTTTCCTGTGTACGCGCCTTTAGGAGAACCAACCAAAATTAACGGAATTTGCTACTTTTAATGATTTAAAAATAAAAACACGTTTTTCCGTAAAAAAGATATAAAATGGACTGCAAGAAAAAACAATGCACAGGAATATAGACTACTACAACAACAAACGAAGAGAGAAATTCATCGTGCAAAAAAAAAATGAATAAGAGAAATGTGTGAGGAAATGGAGAACTTAATAACAAAACATGCTTCATTTAACATACGTAGAAAAATGAAAGAAACATTTGGGGTTTTCAAAAAAACAAGTTCCTCAGATATTGACAAACAGTGAAAATCAAGCTATAATTGACGAGAACGAATTAATAAATACCTGGGAAACCGATATATTGTAACTATTCGGAGACGCTACAGATAACGACTCAGATGATGAATACTGTGTAGAAGGCCTAGAGATCATGTAATCAGAAATAGAATATGCCATAAAAAGCCCAAAGACTAAAAAAGCACCAGGACCTGACGAAATTCCAGTAGAACTTTTAAAATTAACAGACGAAGGTAATATACAATTATTGGTTAAATTATTCAGCAATACAGGGGAAATACCGTCAGACTGGCTCGAATCAATTTTCATAGTAATCCCCAAAAAACATAAAACTAGGAAGTGCTCAGATTATCGAATGATCAGCATAATGAGCCAAACACTTACTTAAAGTATTCCTAATCAGAAACAAATGTTAACAAGATTTAGAAGAGACACAATTTGGATTTAGGAACTCTTTTGGAACTATCAAAAATTTATTCACTCTGGCGGTCCTATTACAAAAGTGCAGAGACTAAAGAAAAGATGTTTTCGCTTGCTTCGTGGACTTCGAAAAGCCGTTTGACAGGATACAACACACAAAGCTAGGATTTGGGTTGTGACGTCAACGTGCTTTTTATAAATTCACAATCCAACTATACTTCATTTAAACTAGGTTTTCATTACCTATTGTGCACGAACGCGTGGCTACCGATACAGTTTTTGGACGGAGCTTGTTGACATCACAACCCAAATGCTAGATGAAAAATTCTGTAATTGATATGCTTAAACACAACAGAATTAACGACAAAGACATCCGTATAATCAAACACCTGTACTGGAATCAAAACGCCAGGGTTAAGATCGGAAACAAGTACACCAACAAGCTCGAAGAGCATCTTGTCTCCAACGTTATTTAACTTGTACTCAGATTATATCTTCAAAATAGCACTCGAAGATCAAGCACATGGTATAAAAATCAATGGTGAACTTTTGAACGTTAGATATGTTGATGATACGATCGTTATATCCGACACCATGGAAGGCCTACAAGAACTTCTTACTAAAATAAGCGACGCAAGCACAGACATGGGTATAAACATAAACATGAAAAAACTAAATTCATAGTTTTCAGTAGAAACGAACAACATGGAATTGAATTACAACTTAACAACCAACCAGTTCAACTAGTCCGAAACATATACAGTGTGGTGATAAGGTAAGGAACAACTTAGAATAAAGGAAAAAAAAGAGCAAGGCGATGTAACTCTCGCCCATGGAATGATGCGTAGTGTAAAGGGAAAACTACGAGCAACAGAAGAAGAAGGGCCGTTTTCAATATTATAGTTTTTCATATTTGTTAATAAAAATATCTATTTTTCATCAACAAAATATAGCTTACGTAAGTTACATACTTTTCCTTTTATAACACCCTGAACTTTTTCCGAATACTTTTAGCCCATACTTTAGTACTGAAAGGTAAAATAGAAGGTCGTAGAGGAGTGGGAAAAAAACAAGCTTCATGGTTAAAGAACATCCGAGAATCGACAGGGATCCGAAACACCGGCGAACTTTTTAGATTAGCAGAAGACCGAAACGCATTCGCCGAAGTGATCGCCACTGTTTGAGCATGATACATGAAGAAGAAGAAAAAGGACTGCAAGAGGATATAGATCAATAATAGACTATACACTAACAAGTCCAATCAATTAATACGAGATGTACATTTGTACATGTCTTCAGAGGCGAAGATATCAATTCAGACTATTTTATGCTACAAATGAAAATAGACATGTTAACCAGATGAAAAAATACACACGGAATACGAATATTATACCAAAACAGGCTAAAAGATCAAATTTCTATTAAAACAACCAGTGAAGATGTAAACAAAGAATGGAACAACATAAAAAACACAATAGAATAAGCAGCAAAAGAAGCAATAGGTATGCGGAGAAAGAATTATTGAAGAAGACGGATTAGAACAAGTAATTCAAGAAAAGAAGACGGCTTGAAAAGAATGCTGGATACTAACACCAACAAAACAATAGCAGAATATAAAAGAACATGTGCAGTAGCAAAAAGAGGAATTAGAAAAAGACAGCACAATTAAACATTATCAGGGAAGAAAGATGGATAAAGCATTATAAAGATTTATGGTGGAAAAAAGACGTAGTGAATAAAGCTTAGCTTAATCGCCAGCCTTTCTACCTATGGTGTAAGGCTTTGGGTTATATGCCTCATCTCGGCTTTCTTTTGCAGATTTCCCTCCATGGTTTTCTATGCTGTTTATACGTATCCCTCTTGCTTTGGATGCTCTTTCAGTTTCTTCTTTCCAAGTTTTTCTTGTTTAATAACTCTAGCTTCATAGACTTTTCTGGTTGATCTATCTTTTTCCATTCTGTGTAGGTACATGACAACATGACCCCTCCATCTCAACTGATTTTCTTGTAAGTGAATAAAGAATGCGATAAATATGAAAATATGAATATAAAGCCTGTAATGAAAAGCTTTGTGACATAAACATTTGCAGCTTGATATGAAAATAATGACAGATTTAATATTAGAAACATTTATTAGAACTTTTAAAGACATTAGTAGTATAGAAGTAAATCAAATTCAAATTTTTAACTCCTGTCGGCTGAACTCTTCAAATTTTGGACAACTTCCTTAGATATCATTTTACTATATTTATTATACATATTTTCATTGGAAGTCTTACACCTTTTCAACTGTTTCTGATTCTTTTTGTAACCTCTGTTTGATTATTGCCCAATAGTTTTCTGTTGGGCGAAGTTCAGAGTGGGTTCTCCTCCTTTGAAATAAAACTGCCGTTTTTCTTTGAAACCGTTCCAGGGTACCTTTTGCATAATGGGCACTAGGAAGGTCTGGCCAGAACATTACAAGGATTTTGTGTTTGTGGATAAGTGGAAGAAGGCGTTTTTTTTAAAACACTGTTTTAAGTCATTTTGTGAATTAATTGCACCTTCAGTAAAAAAAGGAACAACTGCGAAGGCCACACTAAGATTTTTTCCCAAATTTTTCGATGGATATACACTTTGCTTCATCACTTAAAGCATTTTTATCTTTCACTGTATAAAACTGATTGCCTGGTAAAGTTGAAAAGTCCTTTTTTATATTTAGTTTCGTCCTCCATTAAAATGCACGTGTTTTTGAGGCTTTTTTGGCTCACCGAATTGTCCTATTAAATTGTTCTCTTGTCTTCTTTGCAATCTTAGTCTTTTTATAGGTCTTAAAGGAATTTTTTATCTTCAGTCTTTGTACTATTGAAGCCGAGCTGTAGTTCCATTATGTTTTGCCAAATCGGCCGAATCCCAAATCCCCAATCCCTTGCCTTGCCAAATTTCATGAGCTCTGACTAGTGCCGGGAAAAAATATCGATATATATCGATACTTATCGATATATCGAATAACGATATCGGAATGATAAAATATCGATATATCGATACTTATCGATATATCGATACATGTCGATACATATCGATACATATCGATATATATCGATACTTATCGATATTTATCGATATATCGGTTTTATCGCAATTTTTTGATATCGCCCAGCCCTAGTTGCGAGTAGTGCCGGGAAAAATATCGATATATCGATATATATCGATACTTATCGATATATCGAATAACGATAATGATAAAATATCGATACTTATCGATATATCGAATAACGATAATGATACAATATCGATACTTATCGATATATCGAATAACGATAATGATAAAATATCGATATATCGATACATATCGATATATCGATACTTATCGATATTTATCGATATATCGATATATCGGTTTTATCGATATTTTTTTGATATCGATATTTTCGATAACTTTTTTAATATCGCCCAGCCCTAGCTCTGACGCAGACTCGCAGAAACCAAAATTTGTCGGCTCGCGATATTATAGATCATTCTAAAAACATTTTTTCATCAGCTGTTTCAACCTAACCTCAATGTTCTTTTTGTAGTCGTTTGCACGTGTTTTGTTTGAAGTTTGTTGTGTTTTTGTTTTGAGTTCCTGCCTATTGTTTAAAAAAAATAAGTCTTTCTTAAAACTGAATTGTGTGTTTTATTAAATACTGTTTTACTATTACGTTGCTACGTTTTTAATATTCACTTTGTCGTATCGCCTGACCTTTTCTATATCTTTCTCTCTTGCTCATTTGTCTCATGACATTTGATAATGCCTATAAGAAGCTTTCTTTCTAGTCTTTTATCAAAAGGTCCTCTTGGTCATCCACCGCTTGACTTGCCAGTAATTATTTGGGCTTCTATGAATTACATTTTGTACCGTATTTCTATTTGAGTTAACAATTCTCCCAAGACACACACTTCAAATTCGCAAAATATTTTTCCTGGACTTCCCTGTCTGTAGCCATTACTTACGATTACAGTGACAGGTAAATCGGAATTATTTACTTGACTTATAAGGCATTTGACACATCAATGGGTGATCCAATTTTTGCTGTTTGTGTTTGTCACAAAACTTTTCAGTACAGGCTTTAGACCCAATAACTATGCAAGAACTAGAAGACAGTCTAAAAGCTAAAAGAAATTAAAAACAGGAAAGCTACCTTGCATTGTAAAACCACTATTTAAAAAGGGTGATCGAAATAAATACAATAATTATAGAGGCATTAGCTTATTAACAATCGGCTACAAAATATACTCAAGAATAAAAATAATAACACACAGACTCATTGCAGACATAATAATAGCAGATCAAAATGAGTTTAGGAAAGGCAGGTCCTGCACTGACAGTACAGTTACATTAAAAATGATAATAGAAAAAAGAAGAGAATACAATTTAGAAACGCATATAGCATTCTTGGACTATCAAAAAGGAATATATTAAAAAAAAGGTATCCTAAAATATCTCGTAGAAACAATAAAAAAACCTCTAATGCAACATATCCTATGACTGTGGCAAAGACATACAAAGCAAAACAACAAAATTGCAGATGATGTCAAAGAAAAATAGGAAAAAAGCAAGAAAGGATACTCAAATAAAATTCTATAAGACCATGGCAGTACCGTTGCTAACACAAATAGAAATGGCCGAGATAAAATTCCTAAGATCAGTGAAAGAATGCACATGACTGGAACATATCAGTACAAATTTGGCCTGTTAGTGAAAAGATATAACAATACAGAAGAAGAGGGACTGAACACATACTAACAATGAACGAAGACAGATTTCGTAAAATGTTATGGAAATACAGCAGTTTGAGCTGGAACAGACCGATGGGCCTAGCAGATGATGATGATTTGTTTATTGTACTGTTTCCTCAAGCTTGAGTACAGTATTGAATGGTGTTCATGCACCGAAATATTTACCAGCCTTAATAGTTAAGTGTGTGGAGAATGCCTAATGTGAGGGTGGCACGGAGCACGGTGATACAAATACCAGAAGGCCGCAGACCAGCAGGAAAACTATGAGGTCGATGGATGGACAACGTCAAGGAGAATCTCAGAAGAAAGAAGCTCAGGGTGCGCAACTGGACCAATCTAACTCAGAACAGAGACGAATGGAGGCTTCTTGTAGAGGAGGCCAAGGCCCACAATGGGTAATAGTTAAACAAAACTCTTGAGTTCAGTTGTGACTTAGGTTAATAAGATTTGTTTTCGTTCTCGGATACAAAACCAAATGTTTTCGGGTTAATAGAATGTTTACCCTAAAAATAATTCTTAACAGATGCAAAAACCTTTAAATTAAACAAAATTCCAGCGGAGACTACTCAATTATAAATTGATATTCAGCAAGTGTAAACCTGTATTGTAACTAATCAGATTAAAATCTTCCCTACTTCTTACCTAAAGTAATTTTTACCCATTCTTTATAGGACGTAAATCCATAAGAAAATCGACGGCCGCCAAATCGGCAGCTACAGCACAACGAATTAAAATAAGAACCCTCGAACAAAAAAGGAAAATAAAAAGACCGAAAGAAGATCAATGGATTCCTACCCAGGAAGAACTTTTAGAGGAAGCTAAAATTACGGAGCAAGAAAACTTACGTGCTCTTGGTATTTAGACATCATTTAAATCATTGAAGCTAACATAAAGTAAACATTTGTTTTATAGAAAGGTATCAAAAGCTGGAAAGCGAAAAGAAATCTAGGCGTCCGATGAAACGAGCCCGTGTCGGACCTGTAATTCGTTATCATTCCACGAGAATGCCTTTGATTGAAGAAATAAGTGGTACTTCGAGTACAATGTAAGCTTTAGAGTTCTTACTTAAGAACACCATACAATAATTCTTGTTGTGTTACAGTAACACTGATGTAAAGGACGAAAAAGCCACGCAAGAAAATGAGCAAAAATATTACGAACGAACATTTATAACGGTTTTAAACGATCCAAATGACATTGTGTTCAAGAAGATAATGAAAGTTCGACCACAACCTAAAATACCTACAAAATTACGTTGCACTATAACAAAGTAAGTAACATACTAATAATAGTACCTATTTAATAAACAAACGCTTTGTTTCAGACGATCAGCGAAATATGTTGATCCACTCACATGTCTGCCGTATCATGATAGTCAGAGTTTTAAATTAATACGTGAAGCGTATTATCAGCAATTGGAAGCACACGGAGATAAAAATGATTCGGTTATGAGCAAATGGTTGGAGTGGCATACTAAAAATAAAGAAAAAACTAAAGCATTGAGGCTTAATAAAATTACCAATGTAAAATCGTAGTGAAATATAGTTTCAGAATGTTATGATTGTGTTTGTGGTAGAAATACCTTTATTAATATTTTTGAATTGAAATGCAGCGTGTATGTAATAAATAAAATAAACTAAAATTAATTTGGTAATTTGGGTATTATTGCAGTTTCACTTACAGTATACACATGGTGCATGCAGTATGTAGGTATTAAAAGGCGCACTAATCACCTAACCTGCAGAGTCTGGCCGGATTGTGCATTGCACAGTTTCGACACCGAAAAACCGTTTCCGTCGTATTGGATTGGAACATAAATTATGTTTGAGAGGATCTAATTGCATATTTTGGCTTTGAATTGACAAATGTCATTGCCGTCAAAAGCAAAACCTTACTTCTGCCACTGATAGGGTTTAATGGTCACATGCTTCTACCAAAGAGATAAAAATTTTCAGATCGTGTTTATGAATCGCAATCCTAAACTGCTTCACGTAAAAAACATGTTACTTGCAGCGACGTGCCAAGTCGTACATTGACTTATCAGGGTCGACGCTGAAGGGTATAAAAGGTTGCGGATTGCAAATACAACTGTAGATTCTTAATCAAATTATCGTAACACCAAGGTTGTGAATTTGAAAATACTTTTTTAATAAAAAATTTAATATTTTAATTTGCTGCATAGTTAGCGACATCTATGAAAATTATTAAAAACAATTACTACTGCGCAAGTGCGCTTGCCCTTTGACGTTTGTTGCACGCTGCTGAGTGCATTCGCACGTGTTTTGCATGTATTTATTCATTTTGCTTAATTAAAATCGTACAAAAATGTCTATACAAGATAAAGTACTCCTTCGTAAGATTAAGAAACGGGAAAAGCAAAAACTGAAGATCCTGCAACTCAAAGAAGCTGAGAAAAAAGAGAAAGGTAACCTCACTTTTTTAACGTAATATTATATTGAAAAATGCTTTATATTCGTTGCATTTTATTACACGTTTTATTGTGGAAAATGAATTGTATTATAATAATTCTGTGTTTTAGAGCTAAACGGTGTCGATGAGGAAATAAAACTGTTGGATGGGAAAGCAGAAAAACGAACACAAAATGATCAACCAGGACCAAGCAAAAGTAAGTATTTTGCCTTGTAATACTTTTTAAAGTTATTATTGAATATCCTCTAACACGGTTCGCAAAATTTTGCATTTATTGAGAATCAGCTGTTTACATTACCGTATTTGACTTAGCATTTATGGCAAACACGTTTGTTGGAGGTTATATGTTTCTTTTCTTCATGAAAAACGCAATTTTCACTTTGTCCGCTACCACATTTGGATTCTAAACAAAAAATAGACCAGTCTGACACAGGATTTTCTTTAAAATGGGCGATTTCAGCGTGTTAGAGGATTACCATTTTTAATTGTGTAGAACCATAGAGCAGGTAATAAAGGAAGAGGTCCATCTTCCTAAGAATTTGCGTGGTGTATCAAAGAAATCCGTCCGCTAGAATTCCCCACTATGCGAGTGAAGCCATTTAATCGCTTGGTTACAATTAACGATTCTGTCTGTGGAGTGGTCGACTTCAGATAGTAACAAGACACGTAATATGGTTACAAACTCTGCAGAAGGCAACGGGAAACCACTGCAGAGAACACATTTCCCTAGTATAAAACAAACCAGTCACAAGACTGATTGACACAGGGAGAGAACTTATTGTATAACTAATTAAAAAAGCCCTTGTTTATGATGTGCTTCTTCTGGAGAGTTTTTCTATTTATTTAGATGTTTTTTTTTTAAAATATAATGCATTTGTTTCTTTGTAGAAAAAAAGAAGAAGAGTAAGAAAACTGATTTAAATCTTGAAGATAATACAGATGAAACGGATGATGAAGGCTCCAGCAACGAAATTGTTGACGATGACAGTGACGCTGCTGGCAATCAGTCTAAAGAAGCATGTAAGTTTATTTTAAATACTTCTTACTACTTACAATATCAAATGATGATTTGAAGGCGAATACGATCAGAACTCCTCATATATTAAATTATTTCGAGTTGAGATTTGAAAATGAGTTCGTATTAAATATCTGATATAATTGTTTATCATTAGTTAATGTCATATGTATTCAAGTTTGACTTATGATTGTTTATTTTTAGTACCAGGCTCATCGGTTACCTTAGAAATATTAAGCAATCGTTCGTTTGATTCATTAAAAGACAAGGTATGCGAAGCAACACTAAAAGGGATTGAGGATATGGGTTTCACAACTCTCACAGAAGTTCAAGCACGTTCGATACCACCTCTTCTTGAAGGGCGGGATCTTGTTGGTGCAGCTAAAACAGGTTCTGGAAAAACACTTGCGTTTCTTATTCCTGCTGTTGAACTTATTTATAAGTTGAAGTTTATGCCCAGAAATGGTATGTTTATTTATTTTTAATATAGTTGATTTGCTATTTGGTATTTTATAGGAACTGGGGTGATTATTATGTCACCTACCAGAGAATTATCAATGCAGACGTTTGGAGTACTGAAAGAGTTGATGAAGCATCATTTTCATACTTATGGACTTGTCATGGGAGGTGCGAGTCGACAGACCGAAGCGCAGAAACTTTCTAAAGGTTTTATTTTTTGTATTTTTTATGTATTAGTGTCCTTTATTTTTTATTTAATTGCCAACGTTAAGGATCATTCATTCGGCTAAACATTTTTCATGACACTTAAGTTGCATACTAATTATCCGAACGAACGAACCGTGATTTGTCTGGTGTGTACTATGTATTGAAGCCGTTTGGGTATTTGCATTTTGACACTCTCGGAATGTCGGGGCGTTACCTTACCGTTTTTTTACTTGTTGCATACAGAAAATAACGTGCTAAATTCTCTGCTAAATTTTCATACAAATTATTTAAAACATGTTCTAAATTTCGAGGTAAAAGTTTATATTTTAACAAGAACTTGGTTTAACTGTAACATATTTATATTTTTTAAAAAACTTTCCGTTGTGGTCTGTTTGATGTTTATAATAGCTTTATATTCAAAATATATTTGAAGCTGAACTATTGTATAGTCCAATTGGCGATTCAAGTAATGCGCGTCATCAATCACATGATCAACGGTCGGCGTTACCAATAATGCGCTATAAAAAAATACAAAATGTAATTACTAAATATGAATAATTTTTGTAGTTTTCTAAGATTAGGCAGCCGTGTTTAATCACAAGGTCTCTAAATTTTTGAAAATAAAAAGGAATCGGATTTTTAATTTCTAATTTAGCTCATATTTATTTTTTGTAAAGTTAGTATTATTTTTGGCATGTTTATATTGGGCGCATTTAGGGACGCTCAGCGGCTGATGCGCTAAGTTAGCAAAGTCCCTGAACAGACACGCTGTGAAAAAGCTTATAGTAAGCCGCTGAGAAATTCGCTCAGCGTATAATTTGTTAGCTGACTTTGTCAGCGGTGTCAAAAAAAGGAGCGGGAAACACAAACTTAATAATTTGTATAAAAACATATTAATTAGGGTGAGCTGCTACACATAGTCCATAATTTGAAGATCATTAGCCATAATTTCTTTAATTTTTGATTTATTACATAATAGTGAAAGTAACACCTAACCTTACAAAACAAATAACAAACTGTCAAAACAGCTTACTATCAGATGTTTCATTCAGGGAAATACCGTTTGCTGTAATTTAGCATAAGCTGACTAAATTACCGCTTAGCCAAGCAGCTGAGCGTCCCTGAATGCGTCCATTATTTCACTTACAAATTTTTGACAGATCTTATTGTATGTCATTGTCATTGCGATAGAATAGGAAAATGTCAACGTCTTTCATCAGAAAATTTAGGTTATAGAATTTGTAAATCTTTTGAAACTTCATGTAGACGTACTAAGTTATGATGTCATAAAATTTATTAATGACGTGCATTACCTGACTTGCCAATTGGACCATAACAGCTGCTTCTCCATCATTTTTTGCCAGAGCAAATTGTTTTAATTGCCGCAACATATCGCTACCTTGTCTATGTGTCTTTACTGATGTTGCTTGTATTTCTTCTTTTGGATCACTGTTGTTAGCATTAACTTGCGGTTCTTCTGAAGTCATGTTTTCAATGATGGCTTGATACTTAAATTATTATCTTCAAAAACCAGATTATCGTCTACAAAAGCGTAACTTTCAGGTGCAATAGGGGAATTATCACTTTGTGACAACAGAGAGGCAAAAATTTTTAAATCCAGATCGTCTTCATTTGTCCAATTTTCCACGTCATCCGTTACAGTATTAAAACCACACTTGTTAAAACATTTTCGTATTGCTGTAGATTAGTGTAGATCAGTGGTTCCCAAACTTATTTGTCCTACCGCCCCCTTTTCAGAAAAAAAATTACTCATCGCCCCCCCCCCCCCTGGAAATTTACCTTCTTTAAGCGAAAGATATAGTAAAAAATTTGCGTTCTTTTATGTATCTATGTATATATCTACCTACGTCTTAAAACATACTAAATAAAGATGTAAATAAGACACCTTGAAGCTTGAAATTATTTATTTTTTTATTTATTTATTTTATTTATTTGATGCACCAAACAGGCATTAGCCTTTTTACATGGTAGCATACATACTTAATTAAATTAAATTAAATTAATTAAAAAGAAGAAATAAAGAAATGTCGAGAGTACAAACACATAAATAACTAAATTAACAAGTAGTTGAACTATTACACCACCAATTGCAGAAGTAGAAGAGAAAATTAAATTTTATACAATTAATAGAGTACCAATCAGTCTTAAGATTGAAAATTAAATTAAATTGTACACAATCAAATAGAGTGCTAATCAAAGGCGAAGTGATTTAATAACGACTTTGTAAACTTTTTATACGAATCTGACAAATCCATATCTAATATTACAGATAATTCATTGAACATTTTAAGCATAACCAGAAAAGGGGAGTGATAAATATAGGTTGCAAATGGTACTTTAAACATCTCGGTAGATCTAGTAGTACGTGGTGTAGCTTTTAAGTGTATTAAGGAAAGTAAGTAACTTTGATTAATTTTATTATTCCAAATTTTATATCCAAATTGTAATATTTATTTATTTATTTAATCTAAAGTCCATTTGTACCGTTAGGTGTTGGACTGTATAGTTAAACATTTACATCTTATTATTTACATTTACAATAAGTATATTTATTTGATAATAGTTACACATTACATTTCACCCTTATGCCTCCTTAATTTTTCTTTTCCATAATTTTCTGTCTTTTGACATTATTCTTACTTCTCCCCATCTTATTCCTCGGTTTTCGGCCACTTGTCTAACTTGTTCTTCCCAACGAATTCTTGGGCGTCCTACTTTGTTTCTTCCTTGGGTTCTCGCTTCGTACACTTGTTTGGTTATTCTTTCTTCTTTCATTCTATGAAGGTGTCCCAGCCAGCTCAGTTGTCTTTCCTCTATTATCTTCTCTATGGGTTTTATCTTCAACTCGTTCACTATTACCGAATTCCTTATCCTGTTTTCTCTAGTGATCCCTTGGATTTTCCTTAAGAATCTCATCTCAGATGCCTTGATACGGCTTTTATTTTTTTTCGTTAAGACCCAGGATTCACTTCCATAGGTTAAAGAGGGTCTTACAACCTTTTGGTATACTTGGGCTTTGATTTCCTTTGGAATCTCTTTTTTTCCAAAGAATGAATTTCTAAGGTAGTTGTATAGCCTCCCTACTTTTCCTATTCTCTCGGATATTTCTTTTTCTATTTTCCCGTTGTTTTCTATTATTGTTCCCAAATAATTATAACTTGTGACTTGTTCTAGTGTTTGTCCGTTTATTTCTATCTTGTGTTTCTTTTCTTTGTTGGCCATTATCATCGTCTTTGTCTTATTTATATTTATTTCCATGTTTATTCGTTTTAGTTCTTTTTGATATTCATTTAGATTGTGTTGAAGTTTTTCTTCCGATTCTGCCACTATCACCATGTCATCCGCGAATAACATTTCTTGAAGTTGGATTGTTTTCATTTTCCATGTTCCTATTTTCATATTTACACATTTTTCTTTGCATTTCCTAATAGCTTTATCTATTACAATTGAGAATAGTATCGGGCTTAGCACGCATCCTTGCTTCAATCCTATCTTTGACGTAAAAACTTTCGATTCGTCATTATGTGTTCTTACTTTATTTATATTGTTTCTGTATAGTGCCTTAACTATTTCTATCATTTCTTCCTCTATTCCCCTTTCTCTTAGGCATTCCCATACGTCACTTCTTCTTATCTTGTCGAAGGCCTTTTTCAGGTCTATGAAGACCATATGTATGTCCTTCCCTTTCCTTACTAGCTTTTCCCCTACTTGTCTTAATATAAATACTAAATCTTGGGTGCTTCTTCCCCTTCTAAACCCGTGTTGTGCTTCTCCTATCGTGACTTCTATTTTTTCTCTTATTCTGTTTTCAATTATTCTCGTAAATACTTTACTTGGTATACTTGATATGGTTATCCCTCTATAGTTTGTACATTCTCTTACATCTCCTTTTTTGTACAGTGGTAGTATTATGCCGATGTTCCATTCTTGTGGTATTACTTTTGTTCTAATGATACTGTTTAGTAGGTCTGTGAATATTGTTCTTGTTTCTACCGCCATGTATTTTAACATTTCCGCTGTAATATCATCTTGTCCCGCTGCTTTCCCTGTTTTTAGTTTGTCTATAGCTTGAGTAATCTCTTGTTCTGTTATTGGTTGTATAACACTTCTTTCAGTAACTTCTACTTGTGTTGTTTCTTGTTCTTGTTCTTCATTGTCTGTTTCGGTTAGTTCCTCGAAGTATTGTTTCCATCTATCTATAATGTCCTTCTCATCTGTTAATATATTTCCTTTTTTGTCTTTTAAGTTAGCCAGTCTCGGTGATTTTTTTTGTCTAATCTGTTTCAGTATGCCATAGAATAACTTCTGATTTCCTGCATAGTGTTCATTCATTTTCTCGCCAAAATCTGCCCAGGATTGTTTCTTGGCTTCCTTCACTGCATATTTGACTTCCCTGTTACTTGTTTTATATAATTCGTAGTCTTCTTCTTTTTTTGACCTTAGATATCTTTTCCATTTTTGTTTCTTATCTTTTATTTTCCGTTGTATTTCTGGAGTCCACCATTTACTTCTTTTGGTATGTATGTTAGTTGTTTTGACTGTCCCACAACTCTCTTTGGCGGCTAGAATCATATTTTCTTTAAAGTATTTCCATTTATTTTCTACTCCTATTTTCTTTTCAGCTTCTTGCATTTTTAGTCTATTTTGTAGTTTGTTTTGGTATGTCTTTTTGGTTTCTTCATCTTTTAGTCTGTAACTTTTAATTTTTTCCTTTATTATTATTTTCCGTTTGTTTTGTTTTGTTTCTTCTTTTTTCTTTATGATTTCCATCCTTACTAGATAATGATCACTTCCAATTTCTGCATGTCTTTGAACTTTTACATCTTTAACCGCTCTCCTACATATATTCTCTACTTACTATGAAGTAGTCTATAATGGACTTTTCATTTCTTGATTGTACCTCTCTGGTGTATTTGTGTATGTCTTTGTGTTTAAATATTGTGTTTGTCAGTATTAAGTCATTTGTCACGCATAGGTCTATCAACCGTTCGCCATTATTATTTATTGTTGGTTCTCCATGTGGTCCCATATACCTTTGAATGTTTTCATTGTCCTTTCCTACTCTCCCGTTCATGTCTCCCATGATTATAGTACTACCTGTTCCATTATCTATCTCTAGTTGTAGCATTTGGTAGAACTCATCTTTTTCTTCTTTTTTCGCATTGTCGTTAGGTCCATACGCTATTATTATAGTGCTATTTTGTCGGTCTTCCCAATTTATTTCTATGGTTAGTAATCTTTCGTTTATGTATTTTTCCTTCTTTATATTTTTTATTTTATCTGGGCTTACTATCAGTCCTACTCCTCCTGCTGCCCGATCCGTAATTTCTACCCCTGACCATAATAATATGTATCCCTCCCTTAATTCTTGTACTCCTTTACTTTTCTTTTTTGTTTCAGTTATTCCGAGGTAATCTAACTTTTGTATTTTCATCTCTTCAATTATCTCATCTTCTTTACCATTTAGTCCTCTAATGTTCCAGGTTCCCATTTTTATTATATTTCTTGCCGCCTTCGTTTTTCCTTTTTTATTTTCCTTACTATTTCTTGTATTTATCATATTGTTTTCTGATTCACCCTCTTTATTCGTAAACCTTTCCGTGTTCCATTTATTTGCCATGTTTGTTGTTCCGTTGATCCGTCCAGTTATCCTATCTTCTTTGGTTAGTTTTTTTTCCAGGTTGTTCGTGTTACTTTTCTTATTTGCTCCTCAAAATTTTGTCCTTCGGGTGATCTCTCTGTTACTGTTCTCTTATTATTAAAGTTTTGTTTCTCTGTGTTTAGTTCTTGGTTTTCCTTTTGTGTCTCATATGTTGTATCTGCCTTGTTGATGATTTTTAGTTTATTGTAACTTAAATATGCTGTTTGTCCTTTTCCCCTAGCATCTTTCAACAGTGGTATTAGTTTTCTCCTTTCTTCTTGTACTTTTTTCGTGTAATCTTCGTCAATCCATATATCTGATCCCTTCAGGTTCTTTGCATTTCTTAATATCTCTTTCTTTGTACTCTCCTTTGTTAATTTTACTAATATTGGTCTTGTTCTTCCACCAATGGGTTTCCCTAATCTTCTTACTTCATCTATCTCAGTCTTTTTATCTAGGGTTATTCCTATCTTCTCTATTATTCTGTATACTTTTTCTTTGGTTTCCTCTTCCTTCTCAGTTACGTCATCTTGGATACCTTTCATTACGAGGTTTTTCCCTCTTAATTCTCTTTCCAGCATTTCTATTCTCTCATTTTGTTCTGCTGCTTGTTGTATTAGTTTTGCATTTTCCACTTTAACCTGATTCATTTCTTGTACTAACTTGTCTAATTTCACGTTCATTTGGCACGTATTATTATTTATAGCCTGGAACATCTCCTCTATTCTTTCCATATCCATTTCTAGTTACTGGCGCTGGACTTTTACTTTATTTATTAGCGTTTATATTTTAGCTGTATGGATTTTGGCTGTAATAAATTTTTAAATTATTGCTTATAAAGTTCTTGAACATATAATTTTTATTTCTTAAGCCGTCCCTGCACTCGCTTTAGGACTTCGCTGTTGTTTGTTTGCGATATAGCGTGTTTATCGGACCGGGTCGACCCCTCGGGGCCCGATAATGCCTGCGTACGAATTTGTATTTATATTTTGTTCTCGTTGTCCAAATTGTAATAGATTGATTTTCCTACGGTTTGTAAGACTTTGAATTTGAAATTCCCGACGTAAGTATGAGGTACGAATAACATTATAGTCAGGATAAATATGAAATTTTTTAAAATATAAATACCTCAAGAATTTATTTTGTACTTTTTCTAGCTGCGCTATCATAACTGCAGTACTAGGATACCAAATTGCGGAAGCATATTCCAATTTAGGTCTTACTACGGTGAAATACAATAATTTAATAGCATTTAAATTTTGAAAATATTTTGTTTGTCTGATTATAAATCCTAAAGTTTTATATGCGTCGTTAGCAATAGTATCTACATGACTACCAAAATGAAGGTTGCAATCGTAGGTTACCCCAAGGTCTTTTATTTGGTTAACACGTGTTAAAATTTCTGAATTAAGCTGATATGCATATAAAATTGGCGATTTTGATCTAGAAAATGTTATACAAGAACATTTAGTAATATTAATTGGTTGCTTATTTAATACACTCCATTCTAGTATATTATTCAGATCATTTTGCAGATTATGACAGTCTTGAATAGAATGAATTGTAGAATAAATTTTTTGATCATCTGCGAAAAATAAAGAATGTGAATGCGATAAGGTATCAACAAGATCATCAATAAACATTACAAACAACAAAGGACCTAGGTTAGATCCCTGGGGCACCCCTGAATTTGCTGTAAATTTTCCGCTAGTGTTACCATTAAATTTAACTACAAATTTCCGAGACTGCAAATATGATGCAAACAATTTTATGGTATTTAACGTGATGCCAAATCTTATAAGTTTATTAAGAAGTATATCGTGATCAACTTTGTCAAAAGCTTTACTGAAATCCGTGTATATTACATCCATTTGTATTTTATTTTCTAATGACGAGTATATCTCATTGGTGAAAACAGCTAAGTTCGTTGAAGTTGATCTCTGAGGAACAAATTATAAATCAACCATAGTAACATTCGCATTACACATAGAAAATTAAGATAACGAAGGATAATATGAAAATAAAAATTACGAATAACATTAAAAATGAACCTGGTGTGCTGCTATCAATGTATTAATCCCTGGCTCTATTTTTGTTAACAAATTTGTGACCGCACTAAACCCACGTTCCACTAAATATGATGAAGGAAATGCAGTTAAAAACTTTTGTATTATAGCCCATAATCCGGGATAAACTGTAGGTATCTGCTTTTGCAGCCAGAATTTTTGGTAGCCGTCTTTGAAGTTAAATTTAAATTCTTCATTTGTTGTTGCATCTACCAGTTCTTCTTGTAATTTTGGAGATTCTTCTGTGTTTGTACTTGAAAAAGGATCCAGAGCCCACTCGGTTATGTTTATTTTTAAAATATCTTCAAATCGTTGATTGAAGTCAGAATGGAGAGCATCCAAGTGCTGACAATAGGTAAGAAGTCTTCACCATATTTTTCTACTGTTGATAAATTTGGAAACTGCCTGGATTCCCCTCGTCCTAAATTTTGTTTGTACAGAAGAAGTTTTGCCACAAACGCGGAAATATGTAACAGCTTTTGTTTTTATTCAATTCAGCTCATCGCCTTGAAGTTGTAGATTTGTTTCATTAAATTTGTTAAACAAGTCTGTTAAATAAGCTTTGTCATTTTTGGAATCAATCAAGTTGGCTCGTAAAGCATCATTTTGTTTTCTAGAAACTCTAGCACGGAATTAAAGAGATTATAAAACCGATTCAAACAGGCACCTTTTGATAACCAACGTACTTCTCTATGAAGCAGTAAGCGATTAAATTCTTCATCGTTTTCAATACAAAGTTGTGTAAAGAATCTGCCATTCAATGAATTGATTCTGATTTTGTTAATTGCTTTAATGGCATAATCTAATGACCTAGGTAGACGTTCACTCAGATTTTTGGCAACTAAATGTTGACGATGGATGACACAGTGTACAACAAATGCAGTCGGTACTGCCTTTTTAAAATATGTAAGAAACCCCCTATAGCTTTCTAAATTTTCTTATCTTCTCTTCTTTCTTTATGATTTCACCGCCCCCTTATTTTATTAAACGCCCGCCAAATGCACCCGAGGCTACTATCACCCTCCTTGATCGTTCCACTGCCCCCTAGGGGGCGGTATCGCCCACTTTGGGAACCACTGGTGTAGATGATACTTTGTCGCATACAATCTTTGTCCACTTAAGTAATTGCATCCAAAAGTGTAATTTTACTAGTCAATTCACTAGCATTTTTTGAGGCCTCAATATTAAAAAGCAACTTCTGTAATTCACTTTAAAGTTTTTTTATTATAGCCTCATCTTCTTTCTTCTTCTTCCTCTAGCTATTTTCTATTCTGTGAATATAAGCCTCCCCTTTGCTTTTCCAATTCTGTCGGTTTTGTGCTACTTGATACCAGTTAAAGCCAGCTGTCCTTTTTAGATCGTCGGACCATCTTGTCTGTGGCTGTCCTACGCTTCTTTTTTGTGTTCCTAGCGACATGACCAGCCCAACTCCACTTTAGGACGGCTACTCTCCTTATTACATCTTGTACCTTTGTTTTTTCACGTATCCAGAAGTTGTTCTTCCTATCTCTCAGAGTAATACCCAGTATTTTTCGCTCTATGGCTCTTTGATTCACCCTCAGTTTGTTAAGGATGGATTTTGTGAATACCCATGTTTTGGGTAAGACACATTGGTTATAGATTTGTGATTTTAGGGCAAGCAGTATATTATTTAATTTAAGTACATCTTTTACCTTTGTGCATGCCGCCCACGTTAGCGTAATTCTTTCAGTAATTTTCAGTACCTGGTTTGCTTTTCCCGTTGTTATTATCTGTCCTAGGTATTTGTACGTTTTTACCAGTTCTATCTGTTTATCATCGAGAGTCATTGTTCCTTCTATTTCGTGTTCACTTGTCATGAAATAATAATAGCCTAAAACGAATCCCGGTTCCGGGCAAAGGCCTCCCCCTTGTATTTCTACCATGCTCTGTCTGCTGCTTTTATCATCCACTCTTTCCCTATTTCTTCCACCCATCTTATTCTAGGTCTTCTTTTTGTTAACGTGGGTTTCCAATTTGTTGTAATATTTGCCCATCTGTTTTTTGATCTGGCAAGATGGCCTGCCCACTTCCAGTTTGAAATGTTGATTCTGTATTATTTAAATTATGTGATAGCACACTTTTGATTCTTTTATTATATTCTTGAACCCTTTTTCTGAACATACAATGTGTCTACGGATAGGTGATACAAGAGGAAAAACTTTTTTATTATTGATTTCTCAGAAAATTTTATTCTTGATAATAATTTTTGCTGTGTTTAATAGTCTTATTTCTCATGTTACCTTTCCTGCAGGTAATCATTTAAGACTTAAATTCACAATTTTCCTCAGTTTTGGACTTTGAAAAAATTTCTGAAATTTTTTATTATTGATTTCTCAGAAAATTTTATTCTTGATAATACTTTATGCTGTGTTTAATAGTCTTATTTCTCATGTTACTTTTCCTGCAGGTAATCATTTAAGACTTAAATTCACAATTTGAAAAAATTTCTGAAATTTTTTCAAAGTCCAAAACTGAGGAAAATTGTGAATTTAAGTCTTAAATGATTACCTGCAGGAAAAGTAACATGAGAAATAAGACTATTAAACACAGCAAAAATTATTATCAAGAATAAAATTTTCTGAGAAATCAATAATAAAAAAGTTTTTCCTCTTGTATCACCTATCCGTAGACACATTGTATATTTTGAAAATTGTTTTTGTTTTTCCTAAAATATATTTCGCATTTGAAATATCTGTTGATTTATTTTGATTGTACTGACTACATTTATTCTATTGAGAATGTCATGCCGAATAACTACAATGCAAACAAAATCAAAAATATTATTTCAAATAGAGAATCATAAATTCCTCCAATTGAGTACCTAAATGGTCTAACTGCTTCAATTCGACTTTCCCATTGGGTTGTACTCAATGGTTTAAGAGTTAACTTATTTTTTTAAATTTGAATATTTTGAAAGCAACATACAGGGTGTCTCTAAAATGCGTGGACATGACTTAACCACAGATTCCTGGGCGCAAAATAAGATGATTTAACCCAACTTACCTATATCCAAATTCGTTTCGTTAAGCCAGTATTCGGCTTCAAAGTTCTTTGAAAAAAAATTATTCTTTTTTATAAGAACTATTAACTTTTAAAGGTGTTAGTTTCAGCATTTAAAACTGAAAATCCTTTTTTAATTACAGGAATTAACATCCTTGTGGCAACCCCCGGAAGATTATTAGATCACTTACAAAACACGGCAGATTTCTTGTACAAAAATTTACAGTGTTTAATAATTGATGAAGCCGATCGTATTCTTGAAGTAGGTTTTGAAGAAGAAATGAAGCAGATTATCAATTTGTTACCCAGTAAGTATCGTTTGTTATTTTTGTGTTTTCCTGTTTAGGCAAAGTGTAGGCCAATGACCTAATAATTAACTCATGTAAGCCAGACAGGAGCTTAACATATGCGAAGTAAGTTCCAACAGGGATTTTGCTGATCTCAGAAATTGAACTCGAAATACCCGTGAGACATGCAGACATCTGCTTTTCTCATTATTTTGTAATACGTTTAATTACAAGTCGAGTTCTACAGAAGTTGACTCAAATATAACAGTATTAAATTGTTTTTTTAGAACGAAGACAGACGATGCTTTTCAGTGCGACTCAAAATCAGAAAACAGAAGCTCTAACAAAGTTAGCATTAAAAAAAGAACCGATTTACGTAGGTGTCGATGATAGCAAAGAAGTGGCCACAGTATCGGGTTTGGAGCAAGGATACGTTGTTTGCCCGTCTGAAAAACGTCTCCTCATTTTATTTACATTCCTTAAAAAGAACCGAAAGAAGAAGGTAATGGTATTCTTCAGTTCCTGCATGAGCGTGAAGTTCCACCATGAATTATTTAATTATATCGATCTACCTGTTATGTGCATCCATGTAAGTTTTTCTCTTTGTAAAACAAAATTCCATTTGTTATTTTATTGTGAACGTTCGCAGGGAAAACAAAAACAGACGAAACGAACGACGACGTTCTTCCAATTTTGTAACGCAGAAACCGGAATACTGCTTTGTACGGACGTTGCAGCGAGAGGTTTAGATATACCAGCTGTTGATTGGATTGTTCAGTATGATCCACCGGATGATCCTAAAGAATACATTCATAGGGTTGGTAGAACCGCACGTGGAGAAGGCAGCAGCGGTCATGCTTTACTTATACTTCGACCGGAAGAGCTTGGTTTCCTTAGGTATTTAAAACAGGCAAGGGTTCCTTTAAATGAGTTTGAATTTTCTTGGACTAAAATCGCTGATATACAGCTACAGGTTCGTTGTAATTTTTGACTATTGTCGGAGGTAAATTAAATAAATTAAATCATATTTGCAGCTGGAAAAATTAATTGGTAAGAATTACTTTTTAAACATGTCTGCGAAGGAAGCATTTAAAGGCTACGTACGTGCCTACGATTCGCATCATTTAAAGACGATATTTGATATAAATACGTTAGATTTGGCGAAGGTAGGTACGTCGTTTGGTTTTACCGTTCCGCCGGCAGTTGATCTAAGTAAGTTTCCCCATTTTTAATTTGTGATAATTTAGTAATTTGTTTATTGTTTGCACAGAGGTATCTTATAAAAAACATGATAGACCAACTAAACGGACAGGCGGTGGTGGATATGGTTATTATAAAAATATGAATAATAATTTTAATGATAGAAATGCTAAGAAGACCACGGTATATCGTCAACCCAAAAGTAGAGGAGGTCCCGATCGTCGACAGTTTTCACGATAATTTAAGGAAAGCTCTTTAATATATATGTAATTTAAGGATTATGTATAAAAACAAATATAATTTGTTAATAAAATGATTGTTTTTGTTTGTGGTGTGTTGATGTGGTGGGGATGTTTAAGACTGCGTTTAAAAATGCCACTGCAAGATCACTGTGTTTGTATTTGGAACCAAAATTTAAACGCTGGCAGGTACTCCTACCTAGTGACAAAACCATAAACCTTTTACTGGGTAAAACCAAAAACTTATTACAAAGAAATTTTCTTGAAAAAGGACCTAATCTTTTAACCCGATTGGTACCTGTACATGGCCGTTGGCGTTTTTAAGAAATTACTTAAATTTCAACTTATTTTCTGTATTTTTACTTCACTAGTAGAGATTGTAGACCGCTAGCATTTTACGTTTAGGTATATTTTATTTAGCGTCGTTTATTGAACTTTTATTAATTTTATTTTACGTGCGTGCTGTAAGAACGCGTATTGTGTATCGAACTTTAGTATTTCGTTTGCTCTTGGTTTGGTTAAAATGGATTGTAGAAAACGCGGTTTTTATAGCAAAAAATGCAAATCTTTATTATTTTCACATTAACATTACAACAAAAGCTTAACAATTCATTTCAAATCTTATTCAAACACATATTTAAAGTAAAAATAAAAACCTTACAACTAGTAATTACCTGTTTAACAAAAAAATAGAAACAAAATTTTATTCAGAAAGTTCTTTGAATTTCATTTGACCTCTTCTTAGGGTTTGTGCGATAGTTAGCTTCCTTTTAATTTGATTTCTTTCAACAAGGCCGATGTCTTCAACAACTGGATATGTATAGCTATTTTGTACTTTTCCACTTTCTCTTAAAAACGTGCATAAATAGCCGTTTTCTTGGTGGGAAGTTATTTTAGCTACAAATTCCTTGAAGGTTCCACTTTCTGTTTTCATATTTACGAAAATGTAGTCACCACATTTTAATTCCACCATGTCTGCTTCTTTACACACATTGTTGTTCTCAGATTCGTCGTCAACGGGTTCATCTTCCGAAGGAGAAGTCAGAGGATGTTTCGAGTTCGAGGTCATCATCACTATCATCGTTTGCAGTGCAAAAATCTGTGTATTTTTTTAAATGAGGTGGTAATATATCTTCGTCACTCTCAGAGCTTGACAGTACTATATTTCTCTTTGGTTTTTGTTTAGATTTTTCAGTTGGTTTTTCTTTTGGTTTCTCTTTTGATTTCTCTTTTGGTTTTTCTGTGGACAATGTAGATGGATTTTCAATATCTCCTTGACAAATACTTTTGCCAGGTTCTACCGATTATTTTTTTTTTCGTCCTCCACCAGTTGTTCCTGCCTTTCCAAATCTAGCCTCTTGAAACATTTCTTTTATAGTTTGTCCGATTATATTTTCTGTTTCTGCAATTGCTGCAAGATCTTCTGCTTTAGGAAGTTTACAAAGGATTTTTTGGCGGTTAATTGGTACAATGCCAGTTGCTTGGAATCCAGATTTAATATTATTCTCCATATTTGCACCTATATTTTCCAAACACTGCCTTAACAGCCTAGGAAAGATGTCCTTCCTTATAACGCCCTTATTTTTTGTTTTCCAATCTCTTAGAACTTGTCGCCATTTATTTTTAATGGGTCTGAAAACAAACGTCCAAAGGCTGCGTCATGTGGGTACTGTTACGTGGCAGCAAAACGAAGCAGATATTGTTCTCTTCACAATTTCTAATAACGTCTAGGGAGATATGAATAGCTAAATTGTCCCCTATTAAAACTTTGCGGCCAGGAGGCAAGGAATTAAAATAAGGAAGTGCAATTTTTTGAAACCAGTCTTGAAATATATTGGTATCGAACCACCCAGTGCGACTTCTATTATATCTAGTATTAGTAGGCCCTCCCTCCGTCCAGGTACTCCACAGTCCACAGGTGGTCCGACTTATACACGACATATGGCGGCATAATACCTCGAGATTGTCCTGCCTCGGCCGCAAGCGGCCTCGACGACAATTTTTCTCTCGGTACGCTAAAATGAAATTTTGCGGCCTTAGTATACAAATAACTAATAATGCATGCACTCATGTAGTATTATGGCATTCATGAAATTATCGCATTCACTGCGTTCATGCGCTAATTTCATTCATGCCATAATACTGTACATTATAAACTAATTTCATAATGTACTATTAAAGCCACTTTAAGGTTTCAAGTGATATCATTATGCATTATTAGTAAATTTTAAGTTAACGCCAAGTTAATCTTTAAAGTGACTTTAAAAATTATCATAAATTCGGCCGTTAAATCAAAGGATTTTTTATATTTATCAAAATAAAGAATAAAAAGTTTTTATTAGGTATTTATTATTTTTAATTAAAAAAATATACAAAACAAACACAATATAAAAATAATTCTTTTATTCTATAAGTAATCTATGTGGAAAAAATTAGACGAAGAATTATTTTAATAAATCAAGTTGCACGACATAATTATTATGAAAACTGGTCAAAACCATAAAAAATAAACGTGGATTATTTGATTTTCTCCAACCCTGAAAGATATTACATATTTTAAATTTTACATTCATTTATAAACCCCGCCAACCCGGGTCCTAGAATAGGACATCCGGGCTCTGCCTGTCACAAGCCAGGAAAAAGGGGGAGTGATAGAGGAGCAACACCTCTCTAAAAAACCAAGGCTCAGCTGGCCCGGCTGATAGCACCCTGTAAGGGCCCCTGCCAGGGTTCGGCTCAGTTGTCCCGAGGTAACGGGGCCCTCGTCGTCGGGCGAATCACCCATACGAGGTATATAAAGTATGATCAAAATTTCTGTTCATCAAGTATGGCCGTGGAAGTGCAAACCAACGCATTTAAAATTGGCTCACATATCTTTTTTGACAGCTGTCACATTTAATATTATATGTAAGCCAATTTTAAAGGCGTTGGTTTGCACTTCCACGGCCATACTTGATGAACAGAAATTTTGATCATACTTTAGATTCAGAGAACAAACAATAGCCTCGGGCACGGACGGATACACGGAAAGCGACCAAAGCGAGAACAACGGACAAGATTAGGGATATGGAACATTAGGGGGTTAAACGGAAAGGAGGTGGAGCTGGTGGAAGAAATGATTAGATACAAGGTTAAAATTTTAGGAACATCAGAAATAAAGAAAAAGGGAACCAAAGAAGTAACATTGGATAAAGGATAAAAACTAGTATACTCAGGTGTACCAACAGGAACAAGAGCAAAAGAGGGGAAGGATTCCTAATAAGCAATGAACTAACAAATCAAATAACAGGCTGGGACGGTGTAAACTCGTGAATAATTACATTAGATATGGTGTTGAAAGAGGAAGTAACGTTTATATAAATATATGCACCAACGGAGGACGCAGAAATCACAGAAAAGGAAATGTTCTACACAAGCCTACAACAGACATGGGACAAGGCTAAAGAGAGATCCAGACATGTAATTGTTATGGGAAATTGGAACGGCAGAGTAGGTAATGAGGTAATGACCCTAGAAGAGGAAACGAAGTGCTAGGAAAATTCTGTAACGACAGGACCATAAATGACAGTGGGAACAGACTGATAGATTTCTGTATCGCAAACGAATTGTTAATAGGAAATAGCTGGTTCAACCACAAAGAGATACATACGACCACCTTCACAGCAGACAATCGAAATGCCAAAAGCACAATAGATTACTTTACCTACACGTCAGAAACCAAGTACGCTATGCTAGACATAAAAGCCATAAGGGGCGCAGAAATAAACTCCGACCACAAATTGGTCATAGCAGATACAAGATTATATGCGAGAAAACCAAAACCACCAGAAAAAGAATAAAAATAGAAGAATTAAGAACAGAACATAAAAGGCTAGAGTATCAGCATAAAATCAAGGAAATGTTAAAACAACAAGAGAGAAGGGAAGAACAAGGAGAGCAGTGGACGATAGAAGAAAGATGGGCAAAACTCAAAACTACAATAATAAAAGCAGCCACAGAGGTATGCGGGAAAAAGAGAATCAGCCCAAGACAAAAAAGAACAAAATGGTGGAACGAGGAGGTAAATCACAAAGTCAAAGAAAAGAAGATGACGTGGAAGAAGTATCTACAAACGAAAAGAGAAGAAGATAGACATAGGTACATAACTATAAGAAACGACGCAAAAGAACTAGTTAAAGAAGCAAAGAACAAAGCATGGGAAGACTTTGGGAAAGAAGTAGAAGAAAAATTTAAAGATAACACCAACAACAGGAAAGAATTTTGGACGACAGTTAAACAACTAAGAGGAAAGTATGGTAAAACATCATGATGTATAAAAGATGAGAATGGAACCATGGCAACAGAAGAAAGCAAAATCCTGGACACTTGGAGCAAATACTACGAGAAAAAGTTTAAGGCAGAAAGAACGGGATCAGAGAGGGGAAATATAAGGCAAGAACCAATAGAAATGGAGGGTGAACAAGTAGTAACCAAAGAAGAAGTATTAGAAGCACTAAATTGAATGAAAACAGGAAAATCAGCTGGAAAGGATGAAATCAGCCCCGAGATGGTCAAGTATGGAGGGAGAAGAATGGTGGAATGGATCCAAAGAATATGCCAACAGACCTGGGATGGAGAAGACATACCCAAAGACTGGGAGGAAAATGTTATAGTACCATTGAACAAAAAAGGAAGCACGAACGAGTGTGACAATTACCGAGCCATTTGTTTATCATCGTGTATACAGAAAATATACTCAAGAATAATAGAGACAAAGATCAGACACTATGCAGAGAAGGAACTACAGGAAGAACAAGCGGCATTTAGGAATAATAGGCAGACACAAGACCACATATACACTATTAGATCCGCAGCAGAAAAGAAATTAGAAGAAGGAAAATCTCTCTACCTGGCGTTTATAGACTTGCGTGCAACTTTTGATACTATACCAAAGAAGACCGTATGGAAAGCCATGGAAGGGGCAAGAATACCCGATAAATTGATCCAGGTCACAAAAACATTGTACAAAAGAACAACAGGAACAGTGCGAATAAAGGGGAAGGAGTCCAAAAGCTTCAACATGGAAAAAGGAATCAAACAAGGGGACTCTCTCAATCCCCTATTATTTATCATAGTTATGGACCAAATACTGAAGAAAAGCAAAGAGAGAGCGCTGAACACAAAATTTGGACACTGGAGAATGGAAAACCTAAGCCTCCAAAGTCTTGTGTATGCGGATGACATTGTGCTGATGGCGGACACCGTTAGGAAACTACAAGCCGCAGTCAACAAATGGAACGGCAATATACAAAGTGTAGGAATGGAAATAAACGCAAAGAAAACCAAAATAATGAAAATTAGTAAACAAACAGCTAACGATGAAGAAGACATAAACATCAGATGTGGACAGAATAGATTACAGGTAGTAAACTACTACGAGTACTTGGGAGTCATGATAAGCAATGATGGAACAATAGAACAAGAAATACGAAACAGAACATCAAAAGCGATAAAAATATACCATCAGATCAATACAACACTAATTAATAAAAAAGAACTGGGAAGAGAAACAAAGCTGCACTTGTACAAATCAGTATACGTACCAACGCTCATTTATGGAGCGGAAACGTGGCCAATGCAAGACAAACACAAGAGTAAAGTAACAGCTGCAGAAATGAGATACCTTAGACGAATACTAGGCAGGACTAGAAGAGATAGAGTTAGAAATATAACCACAAGAGAAGAACTAGAGATAGAACCAATAGTGGAAACTATTCAAAAAAGACAGCTGCAATGGTACGGGCATGTGGTCCGAATGGAAGAAAAGAGACTCCCAAGGAGGATGATGGAAGCAAGAGGAGAAGGGAAGAGAGGACGGGGGAGACCCAGAACAAAGTGGATAGACAACATCAAAAATATGGTACAGCAGAGAGGGATGAATATCGAGGAAGTAAAGAGGATGGCGCTAAATAGAAAGGGATACCAGAAATGGATCGAGGACCCGACACCTTAGGGTATAAGGAAATAGGCAAAGAAGAAGAAGAAGACATTCATTTATAAATCTTAATGCTTCTTCTAGGCATATTTTTGGACTGTCGAGAATCGACGATTTCCGATAACATTCCAGAGTGGTAAAATTGAATCTTTCATGTTTTCTTCCCAAAATTTATCATTATAATTAATTTTTTCAAAGGCAATATCTACACCTGTGTAAATTACAAAATAAGAATGATGTTTTTTAGCCGACACACATTTTATGGGTCTGTGATGTGCTGTCAAGAAAAAGACAGCGAATATTCGGGAAGTCTGTTGTATGTCTAATCTTTTTGTATTATTTCTGTAATTCTGTTCGGGTGGCTTTCCTCTGACGATTATTTCATCTGTATAAACTTAGACATAGCACCCTTTATCACTGGATGGACGTCTTTTGGTGGCACGTACCTTGAGAGATTCTTCTGCTGTTCAGCTTCTGTCTGACGGCCTTTTAACATAGTACCTATTTATTCATCTGTTTGAGATGTTTTCGACGCCATGTTTTAGGGTTGCGGCTGTTATTGATTCAGAGGAGGTAGTGTCAAAAGCTTCTATATTCAAGTAAGTTACCAAAGCTGTTTCCTTGTTTGTTAATGATACTTCAACCCTGTTGACTAGGTTATGAAGTGCGGATTCACATGATTTCCCCGATTGGTAAACAGGTTGGTTACGATGGAGGGGATCAGTTTTTCCATTGTCTTCCAACAAAACGACATAAGGCTAATCGGTCTAAAAACTTTTCGTTGGTTGTTCGTTTTCCGCCTTGGTTTGAGGACGAAGAACACCTTAGTAAGTCTTCATGTCAATGACAGGTAGCTCCCGAAGATTTTAATGAAAAACGCCATCAGAAGATCAATTCCCTGCTGTAGAAGAGCTGGGAATATTTTATCTGACCCGGAGATTTGCAAGGTAGAAAATATTTGAAATTACTGCGTGTACTTACCTAGCTAGTTTCCAGTCGCCTCATCAATAAATCTCTCAATCTCAATCTCAAAGCCTTATTTTACAGTCCATTTCTGAACATAGGCTTCTCTCATTTCTCTCCATTTATTTCTATTCTGCGCTTGTCGTGTCCAGTTTAGTCTTGCAGTCAGTTTTAAGTCATCTGCCCAGCGCATTTGTGGCCGTCCTCTTGTTATTTTTCCCAAGTATGGTCGCCAGTGTAGTAATATTTGGGTCCATCTTCCATCTTGGCATCTGGCTATATGGCCGGCACAATTCCATTTTAATGTGGCTATCGTCTCGGCTACATCTTTAACCTTTGTAGCATTTCGGATCCATATATTACTCTTTCTGTCCTTCAGTGATATCCCCAACATCTGTCGTTCCATGGATCTCTGTGTTGTGGCTATTTTATTTATTGAATTTTTTGTTATTGTCCATGTTTGACATCCGTATGTCAATATCGGGAGAATACACTCGTCAAATAATCGTGTTCTAAGTTTTAGTGGGATATTTTTGTTTTTAAGTATTTGTCCCATCTTTCCGAAGGCTACCCACGCTAATCTTCTTCTTCGAAATATTTCGGTCGTCTGGTTTTCTTTACCTAATTTTATTTGATGTCCCAGGTATGTGTAGCTGTCGACGTTTTCGATTTGAGTGTTTTTGAGAGTAATTTGGGGGTCCGTCTTACACATCACCTTCGTTTTGCTCAAGTTCATTTTTAGTCCGATTTTGTTTACTGTTGCATCTAGTTCTTCCAGCATTTCTTGTAATTCTTCTGCATTTTCTGTGATAAGGACTATATCGTCGGCAAAACGTAGGTGGTTTAGTCTCTTACCGTCTACTAGTATACCCCTATTTTGCCATTGCAGATGTTTAAAAGCTTCCTCGAGGGCTAAGTTAAATAGTTTGGGTGATATAGTGTCCCTTTGTCTGATCCCTCGCTCGATATTTATTTCGTTAGTGTTTTCATGTAATTTGATCGTCGATGTTGCTTTCTCATATATTATTGAAACCACAAAAGATGAACCCTTCCTCATCAATGCTATCCGTATGATATAAGATTTTACTTGCTAGTCAAATTAGCATCAGTTGTATTCTCAAACAATTATGATTGGCGCTTTAACCGAAAAATAAACAGCTGTCAAGTACTTTCAATACGAATTTTAACCTTAAATTATTAATAATCTAACCAATAAATGTACAACTGTATTTCTTCTGCAACGCAATAAACCAAATTAAATGTTCATTTATCTAAACCTCACAATACAAATAGGTACCATGAGGTCAAAAAAAAAAAAATGATTCTGAGCAGGCCTTGACTAGTACAACACGATTGGCTACACTGGTTCTAGAATGCCTATGAATTATAATGTGACAGTGACATTTCAAATGTAAGTCAGTTTTGCAATCTTGTTTCCAGAATTATTTAAGTTTATCGTTGTAATACTAGTGAAGGATCACATTTTGAACACCTACTCTAACATGTATTCATCTAAGTTTTCAGTTTGTTCCCTAAATAAATACTGTTTTGTGTTTTAATTTATTTGACATTTATTAACCTCTAACCTACTGCCACATTTTGAAATCAGTCTTGCCAATCGTGTTGTACTAGTCAAGGCCTGCTCAGAATCATCTTTTTTTCGATCTCATGGTACTACAAAAACGAATTCCAATTAACATAGGAATTTAGATACCTAATAAAATAAAATAATGTAAATGTATTAATAATTTGACAGTTTGACATTTTAGTGACAACACGCGCATTTGACTTAAACTACTCTAGTCAAATAAGCACTTTAATCATAACACGGGCTTATTGTAATGCTATCCTTGTCGTGTGCATGGGGTTTGTGAACAAATGTACACGCGTGTTTGTCGTTACTAAATTCAGCGTGTGATGAGGCAGGGGTCATCTCTCGTGGTTCGGATAATATATGCTTTATTAGTTGGGTATATCTGTGATCAATTCTTGCATTTTTTAGGCTGTTTATGATTATCCAATGTTCTACGGAATCGAATGCTTTATAGAAATCTACGAAAGCAAAGCAAATGTTAAGATGATACTCTGTTGTTTTTTCTGTAAGTATTCTCATAGTGAGGAGGTGGTCACATGTACTGTAATTCTTCATGAATGCAGCTTGTTCTACAGGCTGATATTCATCTAGTTTATTTGTAAGCCGGTTAGTTAGTACCTTTGTAAGGAGTTTATAAGTTTGTGACAGTAGACTAATCGGCCTGTAGTTTTCCAAATTTGTTCGATCTCCTTTCTTATATAAGAGAATTACAATTGCCTTGTTCCAAGTTTCTGGTATCTTTCCTTCTTTTATGCATTCATTAAACAATTGACATAGTTTTTGGATAATCTCTTCGCCCCCTTCCTTCAACATCTCTATGGTTATATAGTCTTCTCCGGGTACCTTATTGTTTTTCATGGCGTTCAATGCTACTTTCACTTCTTCTTTATTTATATTCGGTATGTCTTCTGATCCCACGTTTAGTACCTTTGTTTTACATGATTTATAATCTGGATCTTCATTTAGTTGAGAAGTATACATGTCTTTGTAGAAATTTTCCGTAATTTCCATTATTTTTTGTCTGTCTCTTGTCTCTTCTCCGTTTTTATCTTTTAAGTTTATGATTTCTGTTCTCTTCGATGGCTTTTTCTATCTCTGATTCGTGATATTTTTGTAAGTTTTTTCTTATCAATTGTCTTGTTTCTTTGGAAAATTCTCTGAGTTCTTCTGTTTGAGTTTCTCTGGATAGTTTATTTCTCTGTTTTATTTTATCTCTTGTTATCGTGCTTAATTTTTCTGTTTTCATGTTTTCTTTCTTTGCTACTTTCTGGGCAGCTTCTTCCAATGAAGTTGTTATATTCTTTGCTAGGTCTTCTAGACTTGGGGAGTTTGTTCTACTTTCGTGTTGTGTTAGATTGCGTTGTAGTTCTTCTCTGTATCTTTTTCCGTTTTCCTTCAGTTTCCTTATGTCTATTTTTACGTGTTTTTTCTTTTGTTTTTGTAAGGGTCTTGAGCGGTGTTTTATTTCTATTTTGGCTCGGATTATTCTATGGTCGCTAGATATTCTAAATGAATTTAGAACGCTGATATCTTTTACTATTTGTTTTTGATCTGATATGATATAGTCTATTTCGTTTTTCGTCTGACCATCCGGACTGACCCACGTCCATCTTCTCTGTTTCTTCTTTTTGAAGAACGAATTCATTGCATATAAGTGTTTTTCGGATAGAAACTCGAGAAGTAATGATCCTCTTTCATTTCTTTGGTCAAAACTAAATTTACCAATATTTTCCTCTGTTTCGTCTTGTTTTTTCCCCAGCTTAGCGTTGAAGTCGCCCATAATAATTAAATAGGTGCTTTTGTTTTTATTTATACTTCTTGATATATCTTCGTAAAATGCTTCGACTTCTTCATCGGAATATGACGATGTTGGTGCATAACATTGGACGCATTTCACTGTGTATTTGTTAGAAATTTTCAATGCTATGGAAGCGACTCTGTCCGATACACTATCATATTCTGTAACATACGGTGCAATTTTTTTGTTTATCATAAAGCCTATTCCCCGTTGGCTTTCATTTTCCAAGCCTCGATAATACAGGGTATGGCCTGATTCTAGGGTGATGGAGTTCTCACCTCGTCTTCTTGTTTCACATAGTCCAACTATATCCCATGTGATCTTTTCGAGTTGTTGTTCTAAGTCGTATAGATCTCCTTCCTTCATTAGAGTTTGTACATTTATCGTTGCCATTGTCAATTTCGTGAAGGTAGCGGGTAGGCACTTTTCGCGATCCCGGCGAAGATAGGTCTACTTCAGGGATGCAACCCTGCCCACGCGAGCACTGACTTTCTCTTAACTCCTATTACCGAGGGGAGTCAGGTCCCAACCCTTATTCCTACCCATTCCTCACATTAACAACACATATCCCCCCTCCACCAACTCGCCAACCCGCAGTAGGATAGCGTGGCGTTTTAAATCCTAAAACCTCAAACTCTCCATATGATTAGAAGAAACTTGAAATGGCCCAAAGACAGCGGTCGGAATAGCGAACAAGTGAGGGGTGCTAAGAATCACCGGACTAGAATAGGCTGTCAAAATATCACAAAATCAATAAATATACTTCTTATTAAATATCAATACAATATTTCCTGCATTTTCTACCTTTAATTATTAGTCAGGAGTATTTTAAGTTTGAGTTAGAGCTAGCTGGTGGCAAGAAATTCCCCGAATAGAATATTCCTAATTTCAATTTAATAACGGTAGTTTTACGAACTCGTTATGGGTAACCTTCTGGGTAACTTATAGGCTCTTTACAAGCGGGAGTTCTGCAGTAGTTATGCCACTGGTTTTTAGTAGTGCAATGGCGTAAAGGCTCTACCTTACAGTTGAAGGTACATAAATTCAAACTTCGACCATTTGCAGGTATGCTTCTTGGCGTAATAAAAAAAATAAGCCTGTAAAAAACTTATATAACTATAGTTTTCGTAATAATATTAGATTAATGAAAAATACTAAAATTTCAAATCGCAAAGGTATTTAGCAAAAATTCCTTTGTAAAATTTGAAGTAGCTTAAACTGAGCCGGTCTGTCTAGAATAATTTATAAAGAAGTATTTTAAAAAGTCACATAACATTAACTGATAACAAAGGGGTATAAAAACGAGTAAACAGCTAAACAGCCCACGCTCTTTCCTCCCACACGCACCTCACGTCTGGCTTGCGAACATATAAGGTATTGAGAAATAAGTAAACAACTCACAACACCTGATGAATATTCTATTCACCATAATTAGTAACAATGACCAAGTAAACCGTACGTTGCCGCATTTAGATTAGATGCTGCACAAGTTCTTTTAGCTTCCAATACCCGTTTAGATTTACAATTATTACCGTGAAATGAAAACGTAGGTCACTCTTCGAATATTGCCATTTTTAGTCAGATTGGTTTACATACAAAGAATTTTATTTGCGAATCATTTTCATTCATGATATGTGCCGTGAATGGAAATTGTTTTTTAATGTGTACAAAATAAAATTTGCGGTTGACTACGTGTTTTTATTAATTATCTAAAGAAATTGGGTAATTACAAGAAATAAGCTTGGTTCTACTAAGAAAGGAAACAAAGTAATTTTTAGAGGATGTCCCCTTAGTTCGAGGAATAAATACACGCTTTTATTGAATCATAAATTTATGCAAATTGGAGACCTGTTTGATATACCCTTTAAATCTTCCGTTTGTAATCCTAAACATTCAATGAATTTTTGGGGCCTTTTTTAGCAAAGAATTGTTCTCTGATTGGGCTTCAATTAAACAGAAAATGTACGCTTTGAAAACTCCGGGGAAAAGCAAGAATACGAAGTTTGCAATCTTCAAATTCTGCTGAATTTCAGATATTTTTTAATGCTTGAAGCTTCTCATCAAGGTTTGAAACCCAAGTAAGAATTTTATGTATTGCTTCGTTAATTTCAACAATTAATATTATAAACCTGTTATAATCAGTTACGTGAAAGTGTATTTTAACATTAAAGATTCATCTGTAGGAGGTTGTTTTTCATGTGTGGATATATTATTCTACTTTCATTCCTTACAATGTCGTGCGTTGGCCGCACCAATCTGTTTCTGGCATTCATTTATGGGCGACCTGTTTCGTATGTAGGCACAGAAGTACATAATTTTTATTTGCAAAAGAAATAAGCTTAGCTCTGCTACGTCACATAAAATTCATATTACAAAACTTTCAGTATGAATGTACTTATGACGTAAAAACCGCAACATCTGTTCTAGAAAATCCAGAAAAGGAAATTGTTACGGTTCGGAAATTATTGAAAAAAATATCTATTTGTCACACTCTATTTAATAATGATATAAAAAACTTAGCTTTACATTTATTTATTGGGCGGCGCTATATTAATTATGGTTTTAGGCTTTTAATTAATTATATTCGACTTCTATTTCGATTATATCAAGTTAGCTTTTTGCTATTTTTAAGTGTACGAGCCAAGCAGGTTCATCACAAATTTGTTTCTGGCACTTTCTGAATCGAATCCGAATCCAGGATTCGAATCTTGCCATTTATTCGAATATCTACCATTAAAATTCGAATCTCCTAGTTGGAACTGAAATTTCGAATCCCGAATCTGAATTCAAATCTTAATCGTTGATCTGATTAGAATTTCCAATCTTTGTTTTAGGTTACAAATTAAAATTTGCAATCTCAGATCTGGTTTTCGAAGTTCAAATTCGATTTTTAAATTTCAAATTTGGAGATACATTTCAGGTAAATTTAACAGTAATAAGAAACAGTGGAATTTTAATAAATCATAAACTGTCCTAGTCTAGGACTGAAATAAAAAAAACGAATTTTGGAGAATTAACAATTGAATATGACATTTGGATTGAACCGAACATGGATTCACAAATCCAATTTCAAAGTCGCAGCAGAAAATTTTATTAATTCCAGGTTTCGAATGTTGGTTCGAATATTTAAATTTGGATCTTTAATTAGAAATTTTAATTCGAATCTTAAGAATTTAATTCTGTTTGGAGTCGGAATTCGAATCTTAAGTATTTTCGAATCTTGACTGCTCGATTTTTGAGAAGAGCTTTTGATTCGTCGTTCACTTCAATTTACTCGTATATTAATTAGGTCTTATTTAGCTCGTCTTCTGGATCTTCGTTCCATGTAAATAATTCGAGTAGATAATTCACACATGTTTGTTCTTTTATACGACTAATTTCTGTTAATTCGTTTATTTCTCTTCTTTTTTATTTTATCGTTCTTCATTTAACAATTTTTTAGGCGATTTATTCAATCTAATATAAAACGTTTATCTTTCGTTGGTTTTCATATTTTGGATTATAGTTTCGAAGTGTGACTTTCTACTATGTCACGTGCCTATTCTGCACTACGACATTAAAATGGGGGTGTCGAATCCGGGATGCACTCGGTTAGACTGCAGTGAAGATGGGTGGTTCGAAACGCTGAAAATCTACAATCTCTGCAAATACCAATGAACGTTACTTTAACACAAAATTACTACCAACTAGTTAACTGAGTTGCCAGAGGCCCTCAAATTTGCAATGTGAACATTGGATACGCCCAAGGCGAGGTTCACAAAGCCTTCACCACATGCCACTGGACAAAACAGATAAACTGGCTATCGGCTATTTCAGAAACAGGTTGCACACCTAACACAAAGGCAAATACAAAAAGGCGGTACTTATTAACTTCAAACACAAAGAACGTTGATAAAGGCCTGTCAGCAAGAGGCAACCGTAAAATTCATAACTGACGTTAAACCACAAACACAAACGTAGAAAACAGGGGCAGTTTAAAGAGGAATAGTTTTATCTGGCGATGTTGATGGTACTTAAAAACCAGGGAGTGGCGTGAGACTGGACGGGCTAAATGCTCTTCCTTCGAAGACGGGTGCAAGAACAAAACTAAGAATGATCCTTAAAACGGCGGATTTACTGGATCCTTCACGAGGAGGAAATTGTGTGCACGACAACACTGTCACAAAAACTTCTCACACACAACTCTATTTCTTTCCGGAATTATTAATGGTTTCTTATTGTGAATCCGGCCAAGTCGATAATTGTATCTTTCCCCGAATGATACCGATATAGAAACCTTTCCGGTATTTGTAAGAACCCATCCTTGACTATGATAAATACTGCACCATGTCTTAGAGGACGTCCGAAATGGTTGGTTAACTTTCACGCACTGAAGTAAGGGGAGCGGAAGAAGAAGTTGAAAGAATGCTGAAACAATCAGCTGACGCGCCGAACGTACAGGGGGGTTCCCCTGCACCGCATCACGAGAAATGCAACAACGGAAGCAAAATGAGATCATGCGTTGCCAAAGTACACATAAATTTAGGTCACCTTGTGATTTTGAACAAAGGAACCTTTGATAAAAATGAAACATATTAAAATAACTTGGAGAATTCTTAGAATTGTAAGGGAAGAACGTGCCAAATTAGTATTAACCTTTTATGTCCTCCAGACTAAACGAATTTAACTGTAGCAAAAATAACATAACAAAGGAACAAAGCACTAAATTAAAATAATTGACACGGAATCAAACTTAGAGGACAGGACCGTACTGAAAAATTTTAACAATAATAGCAAGTTGCTAAATAAAGTATTTATTTATTTATTTATTTATTTATTTATTTAATTTAAAATTACTTAAAAATTGCAAAATAACACGGGATTGTAAAATCACGTGACAACTACACTTTTCAAACCTTTCCGTATTATTATATGTTAATGTTTTTGGTATTAAGTGGCATGGTTTCCCATCTACTTAGTAAGACATACATGTCGTGTACTATCATTTTTACACTCTTCTTGAGTACCTAAAGTTTATCCAAGATAACTTGAACAGCAAAGTAATCAAACGCACGTGGTAGACAGCGTCAACAAGACAAAAAGCTACCCTTTTATTGGTTATAGGTAAGATGCGACTATTTGCCCCTCATCTTTACTAAAGGCGTAGTTAAGGTCGATAAAGAGCCATTTTGACCAAATAGACAACTATTCGATTGTTAAAGAGAAAGATAAATGATAGTTATCAAACGACAATGTCTAAATATATTCTTTTTAATATACATATCGCCTATGCATACTTTTAAAAAGAACGCGTCAACGCATTGTTTTACCCTATATGTAGGTAACCAACTATAGACTAAACGTCACTGTGGCTGTGAATTTAGAGACCCTAGTTTTTATTTTTAGTGGTGTTATGTGAGGTTATGTTCGATGCCGTGTTTGTATCTATCTGTCTGTATCTGTATCCTTAACCTCTTTTACCTTTCGGTGTCGAGGCTTGTGCGTTAGCATATGTGTTCTTTACGGGTGCAATGTACAATCCAGCCCGACTTTGTTTAATACCTTATATCCTTATATGTCTAGACCCGTAGCTTCTTTCTTCTTTTTACGTAAATTATATTTTTTGGCATTTGCTGTTCAATCATGTATCTTTGGCTTTTCTAATAGCCTTATGAATTTTGTTGTATTCTGTTTGATTTATTTGTCTCGTCCTTCTTCTATGATTCATAACATTCAAAACGTGACCTGTTAAGCATTCCTTTTTTTCCGGATTATGCCAGGTTTAAGAAATAGGTTGCTTGTGGTTTTCAAACCATTCTTTAAATTTTTTGGTTACATTTTGGTTTTTCGATACTATGCTTAACTTGATCTATTATTTGTGCTTGGTCTGCATTTGTAAAAATATTGAATGGCAAAAACTTTTATTATGTAAATGAGCTTTTCTACATTGAATAGCATTTGTGTAGTAATATATCACAAAACTACTCAGTGGCTGACAATCTGACAATAAAAATTCATAGCCTATTTAATGGCAAAGATAAGTAAACGATTATCAGTACAATATCAAAATATACTTATAAGAAGGCCAATTTAATATGCTATTTCAGATATATGAAGTTTCCCTAATTAAAATAGTATTTCTTTTTAAGCAATTATTATTATTAACTGGTACTTTTACTGAAGTATTGATCCGTCCTTTTAATACCATTCAGTAATAAACTAGTTATTTACATCCACAGTATTAAAACCGTACAAAGATGGTTCTCGATTTTTGCCAAGCACTCGCACCACTTTTTTTCCTTAATAAATTCACAGGAATTTGGGTATATACTTTGGAAATAAAACCAGAGGAAAGAAAATATGTTATAAGTAAACCAGACGTGTATTTGGACGTATGTTTAAAGTTGCTATCAATATTGATTTACGCCGGGCATTACTTTGTCTGCATAGACGACTTTTTTCCAATACAATCCTTCGTTCACGAGATTAAACAATATGGAAATTACTTGGTTTTATCTACGGTATTGTATACTTCCTATAAATACAAAGAGAGGTTGTTACGAATAATAATATTAATAGCCCAAATTGATAAGAGAATATGGTCGATTACCAAAAAAGAGCTAAATTACTCGAACACCAGAAAATATCTGTTGCTTTGCATTTTTATTGGATATGCCATACTGACGACTTCGATCATAAATGACACCTATTACAACCATTCTCTTTCTCGTAGAAAATTCTACTGTATGTTGGTTTTGTACCTTACATCATTTGTGTATTATAATTCGGCATGTATGATGTTCATGGTTCTGAGAGAGACTAGATATCGAATGTTAATCATAAACAACCATCTAAGTAATTTAGGCATGCCCGCACCTAACAAACCGAAGAAGGAATTTGAAGAAATTCTTGCAATCTACTATAATTTATGGGGCATCGGCAAGGATGTCAATCAAATATTCAATTTGCAAATGTTATTTAGGCTGGCCATGCTTATGTTGTATATTTTGGTATTGTTTTTTTCTGCAATCGAAGGAACTTACCAAGGAAGACCAGTAACAGGACGTGTAACTACGCATATCGTTTGTGCCGTTGTTGGTAATATTCTTGAAGTTTCCGTTATTATTTATCATTTCGCTGCCCTGCACGACGAGGTAAGATTTTGTTTTTTTGTCCATTTTGTTAAAGTTAAACTTTAAAACTAACGTATTTTCGGTTCCCAAATAAGAAGTCGCGGCACAAACTTACTTGCCCTTTATGTACGTAGTAAATCATTTTATGAGTTTTTGTACTAAAGTTAGTAGGTCATGGTAGATGTTACCTTGGTAGCAGCAATGTAACGACAAACCGCGCTGAGGGTTATGTTATTATTATTCTTATTGTTGTTGTATATAATTTCGTAGGTATCCTTTGGCTTGTAGAATTCTGTTTTTGTTTGTAGAAGTTCCATTGCCGCGAGTATGGATTCATACCCCCCCCCCCCCCTCAAATTGTTCTATTCCTTCTACATAATATATGTATGTTAATTTGAAAGGCCGAACCAAAGCGGTGGTCTAAATGCTGATCCAAATCCTGAATATTGTAACGATTTTACTAAATCGTACTTGGTTTCTCTGATCAGTAACACTTATCCACTAATTTATGAACAATAGAGTTAACAGAACTAAGCACTAACCCAGTTTAATTTATTTACATCACTGGTATTTATTTGAAACCGCCAGCGTCACGTAATACTCGCTTCAGTGATCCTCCTCCTGCTGGCACACGTTTGCCATGCGGTCGACGTTCTATTCCCACATACGCTGGCGACTTCTAGAGTATTCTCTCGCTGTTCGCAATTCGTATTCGCATCGTATAACATTGTAACGTAGTGGTTATCACCAACAGTAATGTCATAAATCAATAAAATTAAAAAGATAAGTTAATTAAATTTAGTAGAATTTCTGATAATTCTCAAATACCAACGTGGTGCTGTATTTAACTAGCTACGCCACGTGGGGGTTTGCTGTGAGAGCATTTATTGACCAACTTTGATTAAGTTTTACAGAATATTATTTAGAATTACAGTTAAAGATACACATTTAAACAACGTTAGGTATAAGTTCCAAAACATCTAAGTTAATAAAATGCAACAAATGGTTCAATTAGAACTATTAGCAAGTATTACTATGAATTGAATTAAATGAAATTAAATACAAAAAAATAGTCTTACATAAAATCGTAGAAAACATCAATACGATTACGAAGCACCTTGACGACCACACCAACCATAATGAGCTCTTACTCGCCAATCTTTATGTATAAGAAGTAATTACAGTCACTCTGAATACTAAAATTAACAGAACTAATTTATAAAAGTCTGCACGCTTTTCCGTGCTTCGGAGGGCACGTTAAGCTCAGTGTCCGTTATCATATTACCTGACCTCCCAACACTGCCGGTCGATCTTTTTCATCTCTTTCGATGGGTAAGGTTAGCCTCTTGCCCACCATACGTGCAAAAAGGGCTCACAGAACTTTTGAGTTAATAACAGGCCATCGGTATAGTCTTCGACTATAAGATGGAGAAGAAAAATATCTTTGTTAACACTTCTTATTCTTTGTAGTATTTCTATGAATTTTTTATGGCTGCCGATCGCTTTTTTATAGATCACCAAACATCTAAGTTTATGATTACCATTGTCATCCACCAACTTGGGCGTTTCATATGATCCAAGAGTTTTTCACCGTTGATTCAGAATATGACTTTTTTGACTTTTCGTGCGTTATAGGAGAGTCTGTGAAGTAGTCGATTATCTCCAAATTGTTGTTCAGTGTATTTTTGCCATATTTCCATTTCTTTACTTTGATTTGTTATTAGACGTCCAATATCTTCCACTAATTTTTCAGCTGTTGGTATCTTTTAGACCAATAGCTTCCTTTATCCTTTTATGTAAAATCCAAAGGTCGTGTCTGTTTCACAGTTCTTCTATTTATTGGCATTTACTATTCAACCATGCATATTTGGCCTTTCTAAGATCTTTTTAAATGTTGGTGAAGACTTTTATTCTTTAAGCGTTTCACATACGCAGGGTCTGGGTAAGCTTTACCCGCATTCGTTCAATATCCCAGATTCATCGGCTGACAATCTGATCACATTTGCCAACCTTACCATAAAAATCAATGGCCTACTTAATGGCACAAATAAAGTAAATGTTTATGAATAGAATATAAAAGCACACGCATTATGTTATTTCAGGCATGACAAGTTCCCCTAGTAAAAATAGTAACCTGTTTGTTTCTTTTTTTGTAAGCAATTAATATTAAATGGCATTTTTACTGAAGTATTGATCCGTCCATTCAATACAATTCCGTAATAAACGAGTTAAATCTACAGTATTACGACCGTACAAAGATGGTTCTCGATTTTTACCAAGCACTCGCCCCACTCTATTTCCTTAATAAATTCACAGGAATTTGGGTGTATACTTTGGAAATAAAAGCTAAGGAAAGAAAATATGTTATAAGTAAAACAGACGTGTACTTGGACGTATGGTTAAAGGTGTTATTAATGCTGATTTGCGCCGGGCATTACTCCGTCTGCATAGACAACTTTTTTCCAATACAATCCTTCGTTCATGAGATCAAAAAATATGGAAATTACTTGGTTTTAGCTGCGGTATTGTATACTTCCTATAAATACAAAGAGAGGTTGTTACGAATAATAATATTAATAGCCCAAGTTGATAAGAAAATATGGTCGATTACCAAAAAAGAGCTAAATTACTCGAACACCAGAAAATATCTGCTGCTTTGCATTTTTATTGGATATACCATATGGACGACTTCGCTAATAAATGACACCTATTACATCAATTTTCTTTCCCGTAAAAAATTTTACTGTATGTTGGTTTTGTACCTTATGGCATCATTTCTGAATTATAATTCGGAATGTATGATGTTCATAGTACTGAGAGAGACTAGATATCGAATGTTAATCATAAACAACCATCTAATTAATTTGGGCATGTCCGCATCTAACAAACCGAAGAAGGAATGTGAAGAAATTCTTGCAATTTACCATAATTTATGGAGCATCGGCAAGGACGTTAATCAGATATTCAATTTGCAAATGTTATTTAGGCTGGCCATGAATGGGTTGTATATTTTGGTATTGTTTTTCTCTATAATCGAAGGAACTTACCAAGGAAGACCAGTAACTGAACGTGTGACTACGCATATCTTTTATGCCGTTGTTTGTAATATTTTTGAAGTGTCTGCTATTATTTATCATTTTGCTGCCCTGCATGATGAGGTAAGATTTTGTTTTCTGCCCATTTTGTTAAACTTGAACTTTAAAACTAACGTATTTTCGGTTTCCAAATAAGAAGTCGCGGCCCAAACTAACTTGCCCTTTATGTATGTAAACCATTTTATGAGTTTTTGTACCAAAGTAGGCCACGGTAGGTGTTATATTGGTAGCAGCAATGTAATAACAAACCGCGCTGTTAGAAAATCAACAAACATAATTTTGGAGAAGGGTTTTCGCATCACACATTGTTGTCAATGCATTATGCCTAACGAATTTCCTCACTTTTTATCATCATCATCTTCTGCAATTGACATGGAAAAGATCCTTCTGGATTACGCTAAGCCACTGAGTATAAAGACAGGAGGCTACACTTGCATTTTCCTTTTCAATTGCAGCCCTATTCATCAAATTTCCCGAATGGATTCTTTATTGTTATAATCTATAAATACCACTCTACAAAAGACACCTAAATAATTACTCGAAAATGCAATATAATCAGTGTCTTATTAATTTTATGTGTGTTACTAATATGCTCACTGTACTTCCGTAGACTCTCATCTTCTATTCTTGTCGCGAATTGCGGCAACAAACATCGGCACGGCTTTGGCCGGGTAGTGCAGCCTCCTGTCTTTATACTCCGTGCGCCAAGCCCACCATATCAAAAACCATAATTGTGGAGAATGGTGCATTACACATTGTTGCCAATATATTGTATCTAAAGAATTTCTTACTTTTCTTCAATATCATCAATTGCACTGAAGCAGATTGTTGTGGATCAATTCTGGATTAGACCAGGACCCCTCTCTGATTATTAGTTTCTTTTACCACGCTACCCTAATAGTTTCTCTAACTGCTTACTGAAGTTCTTATTGTTGTTATATACGAGCGCAATTTACAATCTAACCTCCGTTTTCGTGTAGCGCGGGAAGTAGTGGGGATATCGGCGCCATTTTTATGTCTGCCCACGCAGGAGCTTGGTACGCGTCTACCTGTGTCAGTGTGAAAGTCGTGTTACATTTCGTTTGCCCGTTATATTGATTCAAAATGGCCGCTGTAATTGAAAATCCCGCCAAGTGCGAAATCCGTGCTGTAATACGACTTTTACTGGCAAAAAACCTTTCAGCAGCAGACTTTCACCGTGAAATCTATACTGTTTACGGGCCAAATGTCATGAGCGATGGAGTTGTGCGTCAATGGTGCCGTATGTTTAAAGAAGGAAGAACGAACATTCATGACGAGGAAAGGAGTGGCCGCCCATCTGTAGTCAGTAATGAACTTGTTCAGAAAATTGACAACAAAATCCGTGAAAATAGGCGCTTCACAATATCTCAACTTTCGGATCACTTCCGAGACATTTCGCGATCTCTTTTGCACGAGATAGTCGCAGAAAAATTACGCTGCCGGAAGTTCTGTGCTCGATGGATTCCGAAAGTGCTTCCTGAGAATTAGAGGACACAAAGAATGGCCTCTTCTTTAGACTATCTTTCGCGGTATGATGCTGAAGGAAATGAATTGCTTAATAAGATTATTAACGGGGACGAGACTTGGGTCTCGTATGTCAACGCTGAAACAAAACAGCAGTCAATGGTGTGGGGCCATACTGATTCGCCAACCAAACCAAAGAAAGCCCGGCAAACATTGTCTGCGAGAAAGGTGATGGCCACCGTTTTCTGGGACGCGCAGGGAATAGTGTTGGAGGAGTTCATGGAGCGGGGAGCAGCCATCACTCCTCAAGCTTATTGCGAGACTTTAACAAATCTAAGACGAGCAATTTAAAACAAACGTCGCTGTTTGTTCACTACCGGCGCCGTGTTCTTGCACGATAACCTTCGGCCCCATACCGCGCCGCAGCAAACACAAAACCTGCTGCGTCAATTTAAGTGGGACGTCTTTGACCACCCACCCTAAAGCCCAGATCTGGTTCCAAGTGATTTTCACTTGTTTATGCATATGAAGAAGTGGCTGGGGTCACAGCGCTTTGACTCCGATGAAGATGCTGTTACAGGCTGGCTGCAATCCCAGGCGGCAGAATTTTATGAAGCTAGTTAAACGCTATGATAAATGCTTAAATTTGGATGGCGACTACGTAGAAAAATAGTACACAGCTGTAGTTTTAAGATGTATATATTAAAATTTCTGTATCTATATCTGTGTTTTATTCATAGCCAAATGGAGGATAGTTTGTGGATTGCTCGTATAATTTCGTATCATTTGGTGTGCAGAATTCTGTTTTTGTTTGTAGAATTTCTATTGCTGCGAGTATGGCTTTATACCCCCCCCCTCCCTCTTCAAATTTTTCTATTCCTTCTACATATAATATATTAATTTGAAGGGCTGGACCAAAGCTGTGATCCAAATGCTGATCCAAATCCTGAATATTGTAATTATTTTACTAAATCATACTTGGATTCTCTGATCAGTGACACTTATCCACTAATTTAGGAACAATAAAGTTAACAGAACTAACCACTAACTCAGTTAAATTTATTTACACTGAATGTTTATTTAAATCACTGCTACTTATTTATTTGAAACCGCCAGCGTCACGTAATATTCGTTCCCTCTTCTGACTTCGTAGACTTCGGACACGCGTTTGACATGCGCTCGACGTTTTATTCTCGCGTGTTTACAAGACGCGTTCGCTGTTTGCAATACGTATTCGCATCGTATAATATTGTAACGTAGTGATTATCACCAATAGTAATGTCATAAATCAATAGAATTTAAAAGATAGTTAATTAAATTTAGTAGAATTTCTGATAATTCTCAAATACCAACGTGGTGGTGTATTTAACTAGCTACGCCTCGTGGGGGTTTGCTGTGAGAGCATATATTGACCAACTTGGATTAAGTTTCACAAAATATTATTTCAAGTTACAGTTAAAGATACACATTTAAACAACGTTACGTATGAGTTCCATAACATCAAAGTTAATAAAATGCAACAAAAGGTTCAATCAGAACCATTAGCAAGTCTTATATGAATTTATGAATGGAATTAAATTAAATTAAATACAAAAGAATAGTCTTACATAAAATCATAGGAAACATCAACACGAATACGAAGGACCTGACGACCACACCAGCCATAATGAGCTCTTACTCGCCAATCCTTATGTATAAGAAGTCAGCTCCCGCACACGTGTCTTGGAACAACGGTATGCGCTTTGCCATGCTGGTGCATTTATCCTGCCGTGAACGTGCCAAGCTGCGCAGTTTGGCTCTACCGTGAATTTAAAAAAATGATATTCAGGCGTTCCCACGGACTCCACAGCTTGCCCGAGTGTCATCTTTCTGGTTCACGGCGCTCCAGGAGTTTTTCATCGTTGATTCAGAATATGACTTTTTTTGACTTTTCGTGCGTTAAAAGGGAGCCTGTGAAATAGTCGATTATCTCCAAATTGTTGTTCAGTATATTTTTGCCATATTTCCAATTCGTTACTTTGATTTGTTATTAGACGTCCACTATCTTCCACTAGTTTTTCAGGCGTTGGTATCTTTTAGACCAATAGCTTCTTTTATCTTTTTATGTAAAATCCAGAGGTCGCGTCTGTTTCACAGTTCTTCTATTTATTGGCATTTACCATTCAACCATGCATATTTGGCCTTTCTAAGATCTTGTTAAATGTTGGTGAAGACTTTTATTCTTTAAGCGTTTCACATACGCAGAGTATGGGTAAGCTTTACCCGCATTCGTTCAATATCTCAGATTAATAACATATCGCAAGACTATTCATCGGCTGACAATCTGACCACATTTGCCAACCTTACCATAAAAATCAATGGCCTGCTTAATGGCACAAATAAAGTAAATGTTTATGAATAGAATATAAAAGCACACGCATTATGTTATTTCAGGCATGACAAGTTCCCCTAATGAAAATAGTAACCTGTTTGTTTCTTTCTTTGTAAACAACTAATATTAAATGGTACTTTTACTGAAGTATTGATTCGACTATTCAATTCCATTCAGTAATACTCGAGTTAAGTCTATAGTATTACGACCCTACAAAGATGGTTCTCGATTTTTACCAAGCACTCGCCCCTCTTTATTTCCTTAACAAATTCACAGGAATTTGGGTGTATACTTTGGAAAGAAACCCAGAGGAAAGAAAATATGTTATAAGTAAAACAGACGTGTATTTGGACGTATGTTTAAAGTTGCTATTAATATTGATTTGCATCGGACATTACTTTGTCTGCATAGACGACTTTTTTCCAATACAATCCTTCGTCCACGAGATCAAAAAATATGGAAATTACTTACTTTTATCTACGGTATTGTATTCTTCCTATAAATACAAAGAAAGGTTGTTACGAATTATAATATTAATAGCTCAAATTGATAAGAAAATATGGTTGATTACCAAAAAAGAGCTAAATTACTCGAACACCAGAAAATATCTGCTGCTTTGCATTTTCACTGGATATACCACGTTAACGATTTCTTTCATAAATGACACCTATTATAACCATTCTCTTTCTCGTAGAAAATTCTACTGTATGTTGGTTTTGTACCTTTCAGCATTTGTGATTTATAATTCTGATTGTATGATGTTCATGGTTCTCAGAGAGACTAGATATCGAATGTTAATCATAAACAACTACCTAAGTAATATGGGTACGTCCACACCGAAGAAGGAATTTAAAGATATTTTGGCAATCTACCATAATTTATGGAGTATCGGCAAGGATGTCAATCAAATATTCAATTTTCATATTTTATTTAGGGTAGGCCTAGTTGGATTGTATATTTTGGTATCATTTTTCTCTTTAATCGAAGGAACTTACCAAGGAAGACCACTAACTGAACGTGTGACTAGGCATATCGTTTTTGCAGTTTTTGCTAATATTTTTGAAGTTTCCGCTATTATTTATCATTTGACTGCACTGCAAGACGAGGTAAGATTTTATGTACTTACACTCAGGTGCAAAAAAAGCGGGTCATTTTTTTTTCTTTTAATTTTTATGTTGGTGTAGAAAAAACAACATATGGTACTTACCAGTTTATTTAATGAACATTAATAAGCGAAAATGATAATGTACGTATACAATAAAGAAAATGCATTTCCGCAAAATAAACTTAACAGAGATTAAGAATGAAAATTTCATTTGAATAGATTTCAATACTTTGTATTGCCTCTTCTAGCCCTAAGTATTGCCTCCATACGGCGGCCCATGCCACTAATGAGCTCACGAATATCATTTTGCGGAATATTCTGCCATTCTTCCCGAAGTGCCACACGAAGATCATTTATTGTGGTTGGTGCAACTGCACGTCATCTAACACGCCTGCTCAGCATGTCCCAAACATGTTCTATAGGATTTCCATCCAAGTATTCAATGACGCACCTCGCTGCACGTTATCCTGCATCAGAACAGAGTCAACGCCGATAAATGGAGAAAATGGAACTACGTAATTTGCCAAAACCTCCTCAATATACCGCAGTGCAGTCAGCGACCCTCCATCAATAACAATCAATTCGGTGCAGACATCCATTGATATTCCTGCCTACACCATCACTGAACCTCCACCATGGCTAACCCGGGGGTTAAATGTGCACTCCGCAAATCGTTCTCCCGTTCGTCTCCATACTCGTTCTCTTCCATCTGGTGAATGTAGGCAGAACCTAGAGTCGTCAGTAAACAGTACAGTACTCCATTGTGCCAATATCCAATTCAAATGTTCGCGAGCAAATTGGAGTCTGGCTACTCGGTGACGTGGGAGTAGTTTTAGTCCAGCTGCTGGTCTGCAAGCTTTTAAGCCAACTTCTTGTAACCTTCGACGAACTGTCAACAGACTCACATCTGTACCACGAACCTCACGGCGTTGGTTTTTTGTCTCCACTGAGGTCAAATGACGATTCCGTAGAGTATTAAGAACGAGAAATCGGTCATCGTTAGCAGTCGTTTTTCGTTTCCTGCCAGATCCCGGCCTCCGCGTATTTCTGCCGGTCTCTCCAAACCGTTCAAGTACTCTTTGGACGGTGGAAAGACTGACATGAAGTAATCTGACCACATACCGCTGGCTTCTTCCGTCTTCTACAAAAGCTATAGCTTTTGCACAATCTTCAGCACTTAGAACCATAATGAACACATCAATCTCTATTGGGAATGACAGTAAATCGAAAACAAACACATGAAAACAGCTCTATGCATAATGTCGAATGGACAATAGATAGTAAAGAACGCGTATCTTTAAATTTCATTTTCGCTTACTACTGATAAGTACCATATGTTGTTTTTTTCTACACCCTGATGGTCTCTTTCATTGTAAAACACTAAAAGTTTTATTCTAAGTACTACAACAACATAAAAATTAAAAGAAAAAAACTGACCCGTCTTCTTGCATCTGAGTGTATTTTGCCCATTTTGTTAAAGTTAAACTTTAAAACTAACGTATTTTCGGTTTCCAAATAAGAAGTTACTTGCCCTTTATGTATGTAAATCATTTTATGAGTTTTTGTACCAAAGTAGGCCATGGTAGATAGATGTTATCTTGGTAGCAGCAATGCAATAACAAACTGCGCTGAGGGTTATGTTAGAATACCAACAAATATAATTCTGGAGAAGGGTTTTGGCATCACACATTGTTGTCAGTGTATTATGCCTAACTAATTCCTCACCTTTTATCATCATTATCTTCTTCAATTGACAGAGAACAGATCCTTGTGACTCAGTTTTGGATTTTTTAGGTCCAACAAAATTCTTACGGTACTACTACATATAGACAGCTTACTTGGACTGGTTTTAGTACTTATTGTATCATTTGTATCTTTTCTACGGCCTCTAAATTTATTAAGGGCTTCGGTATCTTTTCAAACTTCGCAGTTAAAATACAAAAAGTCTTTTAATAATAAAATCAAGTATCTATTTAACTTTTTTCAATTTTTACTTTAAAAATGATTTTACTAAATTGTACTTGGGGTTTGTGTGCTTTTATTTATTTTAAGTAAATAATTACAGTCATTTTGAACACTAAAATTAACAGAACTAAACACTAACTCAGTCTAATTTATTTACACTAAATATCTACCATTATATCAGCTGGCGAATCTTGCAACGCTTAACTGAAGGCCTCTTAAGAGTGGATGGAAGTGTAAACAAGATACGTCCCTAAAATTTCGTGCACTACATTTATGTTTTCTGAGAATTATTCCTTATATTGTAAATATGTTAACTAGCTCCAATAAAGATTGACTCTTTTTAGATCTTTGTCGAGGAGGGGATAGCCACGCGTAGAAGGCCTCACTCTCTTATATAAGTATCTAGGGTTCGATTCCTGAGATCGGCGATATCCCCGCAGGAATTCATAAAAGTTCGTGCTTCGGAGAGTACGTTAAGCCGACGATCCTGGTTATCATATTAACAACTTTGATAACCGTTGACCTCCCGACACTGCGGGTCGATCTTTTGTCACGTGATTTTGCAATCCCGTGGTATTTTGGAATTTTCGAGTCAATTTGAATTATTGTTAAAATTCTTGAGTACGGCCCTGACCTTTGATTTTGATTCTGTGTCGATTAGTTTATTTTTGCTACAGTTTAAATTCGTCTAGTCTGGAGGACACGAAAGGTTAAGCCTAATTCGGCACGTTCTTTCCGTGTAGTTCTACGAAATCTTTAAAGTCATTTCAGTATGTTTCGTTTTTGTAAAAAGTTCCTTTGTTCAAATCCCAAGGTGACCTATTTTCGCGCGTAGTTTGGCGACGTATGATCTCATCTTATTCCAGTTGATACGGCTCCTCGTGATATATTTCGGGGAATCCCGCCTTCACGCGAGGCCATGTCAGCAACACCGTCCGTATGTTTCTACACCCGGACCCCTTAGTACGTGGCAAGCTTTTTACCATGTCGGACGTTTTGGCTTAATTATTACAGGCGTGCAAGTTTGTTGTTTCCAGTGGGGGTTCTTACCCCACCGCAAAGGCCTTCGTGTTTCGGTAGTTTTGTTTTAAACTATATTACGGTAGAATCCGGATAATCCAAGAAATGTGTGTGGTTGTTGTGAAAGTGGAAGTTAAAGTTTTGGATCACACATTTTCTCTAACCCGGGATCAAGAAAACCCCCTAAAGTTTCTGAAATAGTCTTCATTTGCCTTGCACCCGCCTTCTAGAGGAAGGACACCATCACCTTCGTTGTTGTTAGCCTATTTAACGTCTGCCACGTGCTCCCTGACCAAGTACCAACAGCTGGCAAGGTAAACCATTTTTAACATCCCTTCGCTGCACCTACTTTTGCCCCGTTGTGTTTCAACGTTAGTGTCAATGACGACGATTGCCTCTTGTTGACAGGCCTTTTGATAACGTTCTTCAGTTTGTTTTAAGTTTAATGAGTACCTCCTTTTGAATTTGTTATTTTGTGTTTTGTGTGCAACTTGTAATTTAAAGTAGTCGATTGCTGATCAATCTGTTTGATTCGGTGGCATGTAAGAAGGCTGTGTGGATTGCCTGTTGGCAGATTCACTTCCACACGAGTAAAGTTTGACGTTCTCCAGCATTCAGTTGACCAGTTTGCTTTAGTAGTTTTGTGTTTCAGCCAAAACATTTGTGTTAACATAGGACACGAGTGCCAAACTAAAACTTTTGTGTTCAAGTTACGTTCTTTTGTAGTTCGGTATTATGTCAAGTTAGGATATTATTTTGTATTGTGTTGCATGTGTGAAATTTATTGGTGCTTATTGAACTTGTTAATGTATTATTATTCAGTATTCAAGATAAAATCTAAATACCTCAATGTAACCAAAACAGATGCTTGCTCACTGCTAAAACTGTGTGAATTACTCCTGGCCTATACCGTTTATCGTTAATTTTAACATTTCTTAAAATTTTTTTTACCTACTAAGTTTAATATTGTTATCTGTAATTGGGCGACAGCCTGTAGATGATAAATCAATAAATCAAAATTTGTGTCTTCCTATCCTTTGTTTGGGATTGAGGGGCTAAGCTTGTGAATATTTTTGCAGTAAGTAGAGTAAAAAATGTAGTACTCTCAATTCTACTGTCCTTTAAAGTAAGCGTAGCTTTATTATTTTTGATTGTTTTAACTTAATATGTTTTCGATTGTCTTTTGTGTAATTTCTTTGTATTCATGTTTGCTCTTTTGATTCATTAAATATTTCCTTGTCAATTCAGGTTGGTCTTGTTATAGCGTTCAGTGTTTCTCGTTCATATTTTTATATGTATAGTGCTCGCCTGCCTACAAGTTTGAGCATTGCAGTTAAGTAAAGTAATTTTCAGTTCAGCAAGGTAAGTTACATCTTGAAGTAGCGTGCAGCTACGACGGTCCCTTCCCCGAGCCCTTGGGAATCTTCTCTGGTGGGTTCCTATTTAGACCTCAGGGTGACATATCACATTGGTGCCCAATTTCATCCTCATTATGACTACACCCTTATTTGAATAAGGGTCCTACCGCTTCGAACCGCCCTTTTCCACTGTCTAGCTAGTCGCGCGCCAAAGGTGCAACAACATCCCCAACTAAATGTCGTAGTGCCAGTTCGCCATGTGACACTTTTTCACCCCTTTAGACGGGTAAGATTAACCTCTTGCCCAGCATACATGCAAAAAGAGCTTACAGAACTTTTGAGTTAATAACAGGTCATCGGTCTAGTCTTCGGCTAAAAGAGGGAGAAGAAAAATATCTTTGACAACACTTCTTGTTCTTTGTAGTATTTCTATGAGTTTGTTATGCTGCCGATCACTTTTTGGTAGATCATCAAACATTTAAGTTTATGATTACCGTTGTCATTCAGCAATTTGGGCATTTCGTCTGCTCCAGGAGTTTTTCAGCGTTGCTTAAGGATATGGCTTTTTTTGACTTTTTTGTGCGTTAAAGGAGGGACTGTGAAATCGTCGATTATCTTCAAACTATTGTTCAGTGAATTTTTGCCATATTTCCATTTTTTTCTTTTAATTTGTTATTAGACGTCCACTATCTTTCACCAATTTTTCAGGTGTTGGTGTCTTTTAGACCAATAGCTTCTTTTATCTTTTTATGTAAAATCCAGAGATCGTGTCTGTTTCACAGTTCTTCTATTTATTGGCATTTACTATTCAACCATGCATATTTAGCCTTTTCAAGGTCCTTTTTAATGTTGGTGAAGACTTTTATTGTCTAAGCGTTTCATATACGAAGAGTCTGGGTAAGCTTGAACCTCATTGCTTCAGTAACGCAGATTAATAACACATCACACGCAAGTTACAAAAAGCACACGCATTATGGTATTTCAAGCATGACAAGTTCCCCTAATTTGTTTCTTTCTTTGTAAACAATTAATATTAAATGGTACTTTTACTGAAGTATTGATCCGTCCATTCAATGCCATTCAGTAATAAACGAGTTAAATCCACAGTATTACGATCGTACAAAAATGGTTCACGATTTTTACCAAGCACTCGCCCCACTTTATTTCCTAAATAAATTCACAGGAATTTGGGTGTATACTTTGGAAATAAAACCAGAGGAAAGAAAATATGTTATAAGTAAAACAGACGTGTATTTGGACGTATGTTTAAAGTTGCTATTTATATTGATATATGCCGGCCATTACTTCGTCTGCATAGACGACTTTTTTCCAATGCAATCCTTCGTGCACGAGATCAAAAAATATGGAACTTACTTGATTTTCTCTACGGTATTGTATTCTTCCTATAAATACAAAGAAAGGTTGTTACGAATTATAATATTAATAGCTCAAATTGATAAGAAAATATGGTCGATTACCACAAAAGAGCTAAATTACTCGAACACCAGAAAATATCTGCTGCTTTACATTTTCACTGGATATACCACGATGACGATTTCGTTCATAAATGACACCTATTACAACCATTCTCTTTCCCGTAGAAAATTCTACTGTATGTTGGTTTTGTACCTTTCAGCATTTGTGACTTATAATTCGGAATGTATGATGTTCATAGTTCTGAGAGAGACTAGATATCGAATGTTAATCATAAATAACCACCTAAGCAATTTGGGCACGTCCGTATCGAAGAAGAAATTTAAAGATATTTTGACCATCTACCATAATTTATGGAGCATCGGCAAGGATGTCAATCAAATATTTAATTTGTATATTTTATTTAGGTTAGGCATATTTGGGGTGTATATTTTGGCATCGTTTTTCTCTTTAATCGAAGGAACTTACCAAGGAAGACCAGTAACTGGACATGTGACTACGCATATCGTTTATACCCTTCTTGGACATATTTTTCAACTTTTCGTGATTATTTTTCATTTTGCTGCACTGCATGACGAGGTAAGGTTTTACGTTATTTGTCCATTTACTTAAAGTAAAACTTTAAAATTAACGTATTTTCGGTTTCAAAATAAAAAGTTACGGCCCAAACTTACTCGCCCTTTGTGTGAATCATTTTATGAGGTTTTGTACTAAAGTAGGCCGTTGTAAATGTTACCTTGGTGGCAGCAATGTAATGACAAATCGCGCTGAGGGTTAAGTTAGAAAATTAACAAAATTAATTCTGGAAAAGGGTTTTCGCATCGCACATTGTTGTCAATGCATTATGCCTAACTAATTCCTCCCCTTTTATCATCATTATCTTCTTCAATTGACATGGAATAGATACTTGTCGATCAGTTTTGGATTACTCCAAGCTCACCCCATGCCACATCAGAAATCATAATTACGGGGAATGGCGTATTATACATTGTTGCCAATGTGTTGTACCTAAAGAATTTCTTACTATTCATCAATATCGTCAATTGATACGAAGCAGATTCTCGTGGATCAATTCTGGATTACAGCAGAACCATCCCATGTCAATAAGGTTGCTTTTAGTTCTTTTTCCCAGCTGCTGACTAGGATACTTGTAGCGACCATTTAACTATAGAATAACTATAGAAAAATTATCGTTACAATCAATGCCGGGTGGCCTACTAGTCCAGCTAGAGCACAAAGTTCTAATAAAATAATGAAACACAATGGTAACAATAAACGTATCTATTAATATAAACAAAATTACATAATGAAATTCTTGAATATAAAAATTACCAGGAATAAAAATTAACACTAGTTGTTTGATCAAAAATAGCATAAACAGAATACCTTGAGTAATAAAGATCGGTGTTAACTTTACTAAAAATAAAAAATAAAAATAAATTAACTACACCAAATCGATCTTAGTCACTTTCGGGAAATAAAGAATCATAAATATATTGAAAAACCATATATACAAAATAATTAATACTAACAAATAACACTTACTAAATTACAAATCCGATATCCAGTATTTATAAAATCTTCTAAATTCTTAACTTCTTTGATAAAACGACTTGGAGAACAGATCGTCAAACAAAATGGTACCATGGAAAATTCCACAGGAAAGTTACCAGATGCTTACTGCACAAAATGGTGTTGAAACGCCATTTTAATCTTCAAGCATTCAAAATAAAAAAAATCAACTAACCAAAACTTAGTTAAAATGCATGGAACAATGGGCTAGAATAAAAAGGCTGCAACCGCAGTACCAAAATTATTTACGGCTAAGCAGATAAAATAAGAAAAGAAAAAATTGCTCACCAATAATTGCCTTTTTAAAATCGGAAAAAATGAGGGATTAAGAACCAAAATCCCTGTCTTAATATTTCTGGAAAGAATTAGGACTCAATCTTCCACCATTTTCCATATAAAGATTTCCAAATTAGGAATTTACTTCAAAGAATCATCGCAAAATTAGCGACGAGAAAAATTACTTCTTGACTCTTCGAAGTCAAATTGAACAGACTCCCATAATCAATCTCCGCGCAGCGACACGGAAAATTTCCAAGCTCACATAAGTTAAAGTGCAGCAGCGATAAAATAATCGAAAGGCACGCATTCGAAGAACTTTTGGTTTTTAAAGAAATATATTTAAATAAACTTGTAATAAATCCAACCAGAAATAAACCCAACTACTAATTGTACTAATTCCCCCCCCCCCCAATCCATAAAGGAATAACAAAAGGAATATAAGTAAGATAAAGAATAAAAAAATTGGTAGCATTTAAATTACTGAAATTATCCAATTAATATTAACAAACATTATTAATCAATCTATGGCACAAAAGATATACACAGCGCGCCGCCAGATTAACTAATCTCCACAAACACAACTAGTGTTTTTAAGCCAATCAAAATTCACAATCACAACTAATCAAAAACTACAGTAATTCAACACTGAGAAGAAATAGAAATCAATAGAAAATCAGGATTGGGATATAGAAAAACATCTACAAAACAAGAGAATATGGTCGATTACCAAAAAAGAGCTAAATTACTCGAACACCAGAAAATATCTGCTGCTTTGCATTTTCATTGGATATACCATATGGACGACTTCGATAATAAATGACACCTATTACATCAATTTTCTTTGCCGTAAAAAATTCTACTGTATGTTGGCTTTGTACCTTATTGCATCATTTCTGAATTATAATTCGGAATGTATGATGTTCATCGTTCTGAGAGAGACTAGATATCGAATGTTAATCATAAACAACCATCTAAGAAATTTGGGCATGCCCGCACCTTACAAACCGAAGAAGGAATTTGAAGAAATTCTTGCAATCTACCATAATTTATGGAGCATCGGCAAGGACGTCAATCAAATATTCAATTTGGAAATGTTATTTAGGCTGGCCATGAATGGGTTGTATATTTTGGTATTGTTTTTCTCTACAATCGAAGGAACTTACCAAGGAAGATCAGTAACTAGACGCGTGACTACGCATACCGTTTCTGCCGTTGTTTCTTATATTGTAGCAGCAATGTAATGACATACCGCGCTGTTATTATTATTTTTATTGTTGTTATTTATCTGTGGCTTGGAACAAGAAGGGCCAAAGTCAAAAATTCAACTTTTGTTGTTTTCTTAGATTGGCATTTCTTCTGTTTAACACGTACTTTATAGGTGTTTTTCTTTCTAAATCCGTAATAGTTTTTGTCTTAATTGCTTAAATGAACATTGCGACATTATTATTTTCAAAATTTTGGAAAATCACGTGACATATCTTGAAATTATAAATGTTTTATTGAAAACAGACCATAATACGTAATTATTATTAAAAACGGGTAAACAGATTTAGTATTCGTTTTCTGATTTTTCGTCTGGCAAATAATGATCAATGTCTGCACTACTTGTAAGATTAGCAAGAAATTTTTCATAAAATTGTCTACCGGTTTTAGAAATAGGTATATGGCAACAGACTTTTGAAGTCATTTCGTGGTTCAAAGATAATGGTTTTGTCATGTTGTGGCTTAATATTGTTTATCAAGACGAAATTATTTCTAATTGAGTTTCGTCTAGATAAATCCAGAACTTTAAAATCTTCTTCAGTGGAAAAGGATTCCTTGTACGATATCGATCCATGGTTCTCGGATCTATTAGGCTTGCGCTTCGTCACCTAGCAACGTCCTCGACTATTATAAATCGCATAATATTCTTGTTATATTAATAGCTATAATAGTTATTTATGTACCAAGGGCGTAAAGATGCTTTTATGGCGTGAGACGTGATTTTGAGCCCGAGACGCTAGTCGAGGGCTAAAGACACGTCGAAGGCCATAAAAGCAAGTTACGCCAGTGGTACATACATAATTTTATGCACGATCGAAGATTTTAAAACTGAAATAAAAAATAAATTAATTTTCTACCCACATCGAGTAGTTAGTTGCTCAATTATTTTAATTTTTTACTGACAACTGTCAAATGGTTGAAGCATTTACGCCTAGGAATATTCACATAAATAATTGTGTTAACTGTGTTGTTAATACAAATTACCCTAAATAGAGTTCTAATAAAGAGCATACATTCGATTTTAATTTAAAAAAATTCTTTATAAGACTGTTAAACTGTTTATCAATTTTTGACGTTTCATTATAGACCGGCGGCCTATAAAGACACCCACGGGCTATAAATAGACGTTTATGTCAAACAAATTCAGACATAATTGACACATTATAATGCGATCGTGCATAAAGTTACAAAAAGCTCCCCTAGAAAAAACAGTAACCTGTTTGCTTCTTTCTCTGTAAACAATTAATATTAAATGATACTTTTACTGAAGTATTGATCGGCCCATTCAGTATCATTCAGTAATAAACACGTTATATACAGAATTAAAACCGTACAAAGATGGTTCTAGATCTTTACCAAGCACTCGCCCCACTTTATTTCCTTAATAAATTCACAGGAATTTGGGTGTATACTTTGGAAATAAAACCAGAGGAAAGAAAATATGTTATAAGTAAAACAGACGTGTACTTGGACGTATGTTTAAAGTTGTTATTAATGTTGATTTGCGCCGGGCATTACTCCGTCTGCATAGACGACTTTTTCCCAATACAATCCTTCGTTCATGAGATCAAAAAATATGGAAATTACTTGGTTTTAGCTGCGGTATTGTATACTTCCTATAAATACAAAGAGAGGTTGTTACGAATAATAATATCAATATCCCAAATTGATAAGAAAATATGGTCGATTACCAAAAAAGAGCTAAATTACTCGAACACCAGAAAATATCTATTGCTTTGCATTTGCACTGGATATACCATAATGACGAATTCGATCATAAATGACACCTATTACATCAATTTCCTTTCTCGTAGAAAATTCTACTGTATGTTGGTTTTGTACCTTTCAGGATTTGTGAATTATAATTCGGAATGTATGATGTTCATGGTTCTGAGAGAGACTAGATATCGAATGTTAATCATAAACAACCATTTAAGTAAGTTGGGCATGTCCGCACCTAACAACCCGAAGAAGGAATTTGAAGAAATTTTTGCAATTTACCATAATTTATGGAGCATCGGCAAGGATGTCAATCAAATATTCAATTTGCATATTTTATTTAGGCTAGGCATACTTGTGTTGTATATTTTGGTATTGTTTTTCTCTGCAATTGAAGGAACTTACCAAGGAAGACCAGTAACTGGACGTGTGACTACGCATATCGTTTGTGCCATTGTTTGTAATATGTTTGAAGTTTCCGTTATTATTTATCATTTTGCTGCACTGCATGACGAGGTAAGATTTTATGTTTTTTGTCCATTTTGTAAAAGTTAAACTTTAAAACTAACGTATTTTCGGTTTCCAAATAAGAAGTTAGGCGCAAACTTACTTGCTCTTTATGTACGTAAATCATTTTATGACTTTTTGTACCAAAGTATGTCATGGTAGATGTTATCTTGGTAGCAGCAATGTAGTAACACATAGCGTTGAGGTTTATGTTAGAATATCAACAAATATAATTCTGGAGAGGGGTTTTCGCATTACACATTGTTATCAATGCATTATGCCTAACTAATTCCTCACCTTTTATCATCATTATCTTCCTCAATTGACATGAAATAGATCCTTGTGGATCAGTTTTGGATTACGCCAAGCTCACTCCATGCCACATTAAAAACCATAATTATACAGGGTGGTCCATAAGTAATGGTACACAGACCAACAGCAGATTCGTGAAGCCAAAGTATTACGATTTACCTAAAATTACCTTAGTCCAAAAGTTAATATTTAGTTAGATACAGGGTGTCAAAGTCGAAATTGTAATTTCAATTTTCTTCTGTAATTTTTAAAGTTTTCGCAATATTTATATGAAAATTAGTGAAACCCTGTAGACAATGGTGTATTATACATTGTTACCAATGTATTGTACCAAAAGAATTTCTTACTATTTATCAATATCAACAATTTATTTGAAGCAGATTCTCGGGAATCAATTCTGGATTAGAGCAGAACTATCCCATGTCAATAAGGTTGCATTTAGTTCTTTTTTCCAGCTGCTAATTGGGATACTGTGGCAGTTCTCCTCCGCGTATTGCGCATTTTTGACTTTGACTATTTTCTGATAAATGTTGATATGTTGTTCCCGTTTGCCTAGAACATTGTCAACTTGTGCTTCGTATTTTTCCCATGTCGATCTGACAAAGTACAGAGATACGAGATGTAAAAGAGAATCTTCGAGCTTTAGCGTTCCAATTATCATTTTATAGTCTATATTTATTTTATGATGCCATGGTGCTTGCACCGGATCAATTGTAGTACATTGTTCCCATTTCTTTAGAATATAGGCAAGGTGTGCTTTTTCCCATGTTGATTTGAAAAAGTTTGACTTGCTCCAAGTGGTTTGGATGTGAAAGAATTGTGCAAACTTATTCAGTACTTCATCAACTGCGTTGTATTTGTTGTGTCGTAGGTTATTCTTGGAGTCGTTTGCTTTCAAAGAACCCTTTCTCACTTCGACCTAGCAAGATCTTTTGTGAATACTGTACTGGATTAGTTGATCAAATAATTTTACACTTTTAAAGAAGTCTATAATCTTCCTTCTCTACATTTGTTGTGGCGTAGTTTTGGCGCTATTAATTTTTTTGTTTTCTTTAGTAAGATTTTTGGCGCATAAATGAGCGTTGAACTATCATAATATTATCGTTAGAGTTTTTCTAATCGCCTTCTCCGCAGCACAATCTGGACATTACGTTATTTGTCCTTTTGCCTATGGTATGTGCACTAATCAGCTACTTCTAATTATTGTTGTTATCCCATATATTCCTATACAGAGCAAAGGCCTCCCTCTTTCTCTCATTCTTTTTGTAATTTTCAAATCTTTTCCCTTTTAGTGAGGGGTTTTGGTATACTTTCCCATAGTGAGCAGTCCTCCTGGGAGAAAGTTGCTGCGTTAACGGAGTAATCGGGCTACCTATTTCCAAGCACTGACTAATACGGATATTGTATTTCGGCCGTTTCTGAAATTTCTTGATGAGACATCTTTTTCTAAGTATATCGCGACTTCTCGTCTTGTTTCATCATTTTTTCCACATTTAGGTGGCACCTATAAATAGTTCGTAGTGATTGTCTGTATAGTTATGGCTATGGTAATTCCATTTTTGCCTAGTCGCCTAGGAATCTAGCTATCACTTCAAGTTTTTCTGGCCTTTTTCGTTTCTTAGATTTCATAAAGCTTTCTTCAAGTCTGCTAAAATTGGTACGTTTAATTGTCTATACGGTATTGAACTCTATAAGGGTGTGTTGTATCCTCCTGGTAGGATGCTTACTATCTGCCTTTCCTATGCATTTCAGTTTCCACTTTGTGGGCTTCTTTTTTGATTATTAGTTTCTCTTGCTACGTTACCGTAATGGTTTCTCTAACTGTTTACTGAAGTTCTGTACCTTATTCTTATTGTTGTTATATATTATAATCTCGTATCCTAGAATTCTGTTTTTGTTTGTAGAATTTCTATTGCTGCGAGTATGGATTCATACTCCCCCTTCCCTAATTTCCTCCCCCCCCCCAATTTTTCTACTCCTAAATCTTCTAAATATATATGCTCTAACTTCCTTAAGATAATTGCATACAAGTTTTAGAATTCCAACTAGCTCAGTTTGTTATTAATTTTAATAAATTTTAAAAGATCTCTTAATCCAGAGTCGTTGAAGGGATAGCTTTTATGAAATTTAAAATTTAATAAAAATTCATAAAGTAAAATTTTAAACACCTTCAAAATTATGCAAACCTTTACAAATAATCAACAACAAATTCTAATAAACACTTTCTAAAAATTAATAAATTTACAAACTACCTTTTGATAACAACTCGAACAAACACACTTCCTGCTTCGACTCCAAATTCACCAAGTCCTGTCTTATTTTATATCCAGCAACACACTTTTCCCCTTTATCAATCCAACACCTCACCCATATCCAAATTTATAACCGCTTTCTCCAAAATAAAATTTTATTTCATATAATTTTCGGTACTCTGGCGACTTCTAGAATATTCTCGATGCATTCGCTGTTCGCAATTCGTATTCGCATCGTATAATATTGTAGCGTAGTGGTTATGACCAATAGTAATGTTATAAATCAATAGAATTAAAAAGATAAGTTAATTAAATTTAGTACAATTTCTGATTATTCTCAAATGTGGTGGTGTATTTAACTAGGTACGTCGCGTGGGGGTTTGCTGTGAAAGAATATACGAGGGGTCGTTTTTATATTCCCGGAATAAGTACTTTGTAATTAGGTTGGAATTTTTCTATTTCACTTTTTAAAATCATCTATGCCTTGAAACAACATATGACAATTTATAAAACAATTGTCAAATTTATAGCTTAGTTATCTTCTGGTTTTTGAAGACGTGTCAAGCTAAGAGGTCAAAATGAATTAAGTTGAGTATCGCTCGATTATAAAATTCCTCGCCAAACAGGGAAAAAGTCCTCAAATAATAGTTGAAGAAATGAGAGCCGTGTATGGTGACCTGTGTCCTTCCAAATCAATGGACCAAATTAGATGTGGTTCCAGCCCTCCTAAAAAGTTTAAGGTCGCTGCATCAGCAGGAAAAATAATGGCCACCATTTTTTGGGATTGTGAGGGCATATTATTAATAGATTACTTTAAAAAGGGCCAAACAATAAATGGGTAATACTATTCGGGCTTATTACAACGCTTAAGGGATATATCAACGCGCGTGGCTATTTTTCACGATGTATTCTATAACATCGCTTCATTACAATATTTACTCGCTCTCGTGACTTCGTGGACTTCAATGATTCTCTTGTCGGGACACATTTTTAAAAGCATGACTTTATTCTCGCGTGGAGACTTTCAGAAGCTTCCAGAGCATTCTCGGTATTCCTAAAACACTTCTCGATTATGTGTCTTGCTACAATTTTCTTCCAACTGTAGTTACATTTCTTCTTTATTTTTACGTCACTTAATTTTAGTTCAAAGTTTTCTTCCTCGGTTCTTTGTTTCTTTTACCTTCTGAAATTACATGTTTCTTCAGTTGGGATTTCCCTTACTTAAATTTAATGTTGGGTACTAAACATAGTTTGTCGTTCCATTTTGTTGCTTGCGTCTTCTTGCACCTTTCTAGTTCCTGTGTAGTTTATGTTTAGAAATAGAGTACCTCATTTTTAGGGTCAACAAAATTCCTACGGTTCTACTTATAGACAGCTTACTGGGACTGGTTTTAATACTTATTATATCTTTTCTACTGTCTCTAAATTTATTAATGAATTCGGTATCTTTTCAAATTTCACAGTTAAAATACCAAAAGTCTTTTAATAATAAAATTATTTGTTGCACTTTCTCCGATTGTTACATTAAAAACAATTTTACTAAATTATACTGGTTTTGTGTGCTTTCTTTTATTTTAAGTAAATAATTACAGTCACTCTGAACACTAAAATTAACAGAACCAAACACTAAGTCTAATTTATTACACTGAATATCTACCATTATATCAACTAGCAAATCTTTCAACGCTTAACTGAAAATTTCTTAAGAGTGGATAGAAGTGTAAACAAGACTTCCCTGAGAACTCGTGCACTATATTTGCATGTTTTCTAAGAATTCTTCTTTATATTGACTAAGTCCAATAAAGATTTTTTATTATTTTTATATCTTTACCGAGGAGGGGATGGCCACGCGTAGAAGGCCTCAGTCTCTTACGTAGGCGTCTCGGGTTCGATTCCTGAGATCGGCAATGTCCGCGCCGGAATTTATAAAAGTTCGTACGCTCTTCCGTGCTTCGCTTAAAGGGGGGCCTGTGAAAGTGTGAAATCGTCGATCATCTTCAAATTATTGTTCAATCTATTTTTGCCACATTTTCATTTCTTCGATTTGATTTGTTATTAGACTTCCACTATCTTTCACTAATTTTTCGGGTGTTGGTGTCTTTTACACCAATAGCTTCTTTTATCTTTTTATGTAAAATCCAGAGATCGTGTCTGTTTCACAGTTCTTCTATTTACTGGCATTTACTAGTCAACCATGCATATTTGGCCTTTTTAAGATCCTTTTTAATGTTGGTGAAGACTTTTATTGTCTAAGCGTTTCGCATACGAAGAGTCTGGGTAAGCTTGAACCGCATTGCTTCAGTAACCCAGATCAATAACACATCGCAAAACTATCCATCGATTGACAATCTGACCACGTTTTTCAACCTCTTGATAAAAATCAATGGCCTACTTAATGGCGCAAATAACGTAAATGTTTATGAATAGAATATAAAAGCCCTAAAGTTACAAAAAGCACACGCATTATGGTATTTCAGGCATGACAAGTTCCCCTAGTAAAAATAGTAACCTGTTTGTTTCTTTCTTTGTAAACAATTAATATTAAATGGTACTTTTACTGAAGTATCGATCCGTGCATTCAATCCATTCAGTAATAAACGAGTTAAATCTACAGTATTACGACCGTACAAAGATGGTTCTCGATTTTTATCAAGCACTCGCCCCACTTTATTTCCTTAATAAATTCACAGGAATTTGGGTGTATACTTTGGAAATAAAACCAGAGGAAAGAAAATATGTTATAAGTAAAACAGATGTGTATTTGAACGTATGTTTAAAGTTGCTATTAATATTGATTTACGCCGGGCATTACTTCGTCTGCATAGACGACTTTTTTCCAATACAATCCTTCGTTCATGAGATCAAAAAATATGGAAATTACTTGGTTTTAGCTGCGGTATTGTATACTTCCTATAAATACAAAGAGAGGTTGTTACGAATAATAATATTAATAGCCCAAATTGATAAGAAAATATGGTCGATTACCAAAAATGAGATCAATCACTCGAACACCAGAAAATATCTGCTGCTTTGCATTTTCACTGGATATACTATGATGACGATTTCGTTCATAAATGACACCCATTACAACCATTCTCTTTCCCGTAGAAAATTCTACTGTATGTTGGTTTTGTACCTTTCATCATTTTTGAATTATAATTTTGAATGTATGATGTTCATGGTTCTGAGAGAGACTAGATATCGAATGTTAATCATAAACAACCATCTAAGTAATTTGGGCATGCCCGCACCTACCAAGTCGAAGAAGGAATTTAAAGATATTTTGGCAATCTACCATAATTTATGGAGCATCGGCAAGGATGTCAATCAAATATTCAATTTGTATATTTTATTTAGGCTAGGCATATTTGGGTTGTATATTTTGGCATCGTTTTTCTCTTTAATCGAAGGAACTTACCAAGGAAGACCAGTAACTGAACATGTGACTACGCATATCGTTTATGCCCTTCTTCGACATACTTTTCAAGTTTCCGTTATTATTTATCATTTTGCTGCACTGCATGACGAGGTAAGATTTTATGTTTTTGTCCATATAGTTAAAGTTAAACTTTAAAATTAATGTATTTTCGGTTTCCAAATAAGAAGTTACGGCTCAAACTTACTTGCCCCTTATGTAAATCATTTTATGAGTTTTTGTACTAAAGTAAGCCGTGGTAAATGTTAGCTTGATAGCAACAATGTAATGACAAATCGCGCTGAGGGTTATGTTAGAAAATCAACAAACATAATTCTGGAAAACGGTTTTCGCATCACACATTGTTGTCAATGCATTACGCCTAACTAATTCTTCACCTTTTATCATCATTATCTTCTTCAATTGACATGGAACAGATCCTTGTGGATTTGTTTTGGGTTACGCCAAACCCACACCATGCCACATCATAAACCATAATTTTGGAGAATGGTGTATTATAAGTACATTGTTGCCAATGTATTGTACCTAAAGAATTTCTTACTATTCATCAATATCATCAATTGATATGCAGCAGATTCTCGTGGATCAATTCTGGATTAGAGCAGAACCATCCCATGTCAATAATGTCGCTTTTAGTACTGTTTCCCAGCTGTTCATTAGGATACTGTGGCAGTTCTCCTCCACGTATTGCGCATTTTTGATTTTGACTATATGTGATAAATTGTGATATGTGATATGTTGTTCCCGTTTCCCTAGAGCATTGTCAAGTTGTTGTTGGTATGTTTACCCATGTAGATTTGACGATGTTCGGCTTAGTCCAGGTATTTTGGACGAGAATTGAATTAGATACGAGATGTAAAAGAGAATCTTCGAGCTTTACCGTCCCAATTATCATTTTGTAGTCTATATTTACTTTATGATGCCATGGTATTTGCACCGGATCAATTGTAGTACATTGTTCCCATTTCCTTAGAATATAGGCAAGGTGCGCTTTTTCCCATGTTGATCTGGGCAAGTTTGACTTGCTCCAAGTGTTTTGGATGTGAAAGAATTGTGCAAACTCATTCAGTACTTCACCAACTGTGTTATATTTGTTGTGTCGTAGGTTATTATTGGGGTCGTTTGCTTTCAAAGAACCCTTTATCACTTCGACCTAGCAAGATCTTTTGTGAATGCTGTAGGTATTGGATTAGTTGATCAAATAATTTTAGATTTGCACGTTAGGCCGGTTATCATATTAATATCTTTGATAACCGTTGACCTTCCAACACTGCGGGTCGATCTCTTTCACTCCTTTCGATGGGTAAGGTTAGCGCCTTGCTCAGCATACATGCAAAAAGAGCTTACAGAACTTTTGAGTTATTAACAGGTCTAGTCTTCGGCTATAAGAGGGAGAAGAAGAATATTTTTGACAACACTTCTTGTTCTTTGTAGTGTTTCTATGAGTTTGTTATGCTGCCGATCGCTTTTTGGTAGATCACCAAACATTTAAGTTTATGATTACCATTGTCATCCAGCAATTTGGGCATTTCGTCTGCTTCAAGAGTTTTTCATCGTTGCTTAAGGACATGGCTTTTTTGAAATTTTTGTGTGTTAAAGAAGTACCTGTGAAATCGTCGATTATCTTCAAATTGTTGTTCAGTGTATTTGGCCATATTTCCATTTCTTCGCTTTGCTTTCTTATTAGACGTCCACCAATTTTTCAGGTGTTGGTGTCTTATAGACCAATTGCTTCTTTTATCTTTTTATGTAAATTTTAGTAGTCGTGTCTGTTTCAAGGTACTTCTATTTATTGGCATTTACTATTCAACCATACATATAATATATAGCCTTTCTAAGATCCTTTTTAATGTTGGTGAAGACTTTTATTGTCTAAGCGTTTCGCATACGAAGGGTCCTTGTTAAGCTTGAACCGCATTGGTCCAGTAACCGAGATTAATAACGTATCGCAAAACTATTCATCGACTGATAATCTGACCACGTTTGCCAACCTTTCGATAAAAACCAATGGTACAAATAACGTTAATGTTTATCAATAGAATATAAAAACCGTAAAATTACAAAAAGCACACGTATTATGGTATTTCAGGCATGACAAGCTCCCCTAGTTTGTTTCTTTCGTTGTAAACAATTAATATTAAATGGTACTTATTTTACCGAAGTATTGATTCGTCCATTCCATACCGTCCAGTTATAAACGAGTATTAAAACCGTACAAAGATGGTTCTCGATTATTACCGAGCACTCGCCCCACTTTATTTCCTTAATAAATTCACAGGAATTTGGGTGTATACTTTGGAAATAAAACCAGACGAAAGAAAGTATGTTATAAGTAAAACAGACGGGTATTTGGGGGTATGTTTAAAGTTGCTATTAATATTGATTTACGCCGAGCATTACTTCATCTGCAGAGACGACTTTTTTCCAATACAATCCTTCGTTCACGAAGCCAAAAAATATGGAAATTACCTGGTTTTATCTGCGGTATTGTATTCTTCCTATAAATACAAAGTGAGGTTGTTACGAATTATAATATTAATAGCCCAAATTGATAAGAAAATACGGTCGATTACCAAAAAAGAACTCAATTACTCGAACACCAGAAAATATCTGCTGCTTTGCATTTTCACTGGATATACTATGATGACGATTTCGTTCATAAATGACACCCATTACAACCATTCTCTTTCTCGTAGAAAATTCTACTGTATGTTGGTTTTGTACCTTTCGGTATTTGTAAATTATAATTCGGCATGTATGATGTTCATGCTTTTGAGAGAGACTAGATATCGAATGTTAATCATAAATAACCACCTAAGGAATTTTTGCACGTCCGCACCTAACAAACCGAAGGAGGAATTTAAAGATATTTTGGCAATCTATCATAATTTATGGAGCATCGGCAAGGATGTCAATCAGATATTCAATTTGCATATTTTATTTAGGCTAGGTATACTTGGGTTGTATATTTTGGCATCGTTTTTCTCTTTAATCGAAGGAACTTATCAAGGAAGACCAGTAACTGGAAGTGTGACTACGCATATCGTTTATGCCGTTCTTCGACATATTTTGGAAGTTTCCGGTATTATTTATCATTTTGCTGCACTACAAGACGAGGTAAGATTTTATGTTCTTTGTCCATTTTGTTAAAGTTAAACTTTAACACTAGCGTATTTTCGGTTTCCAAATAATCATGCTTACTTGCCCTTTATGTAAATCATTTTATGGGTTTTTGTATTAAAGTAGGCCATGGTAAACACCACCTTGGTGGCAGCAATGTAATAAGTAATAACAAATCGCGCTGAGGGTTATGTTAGAATATCTAAAAAACATAATCCTGGAGAAGGGTTTTTGCATCACACATTGTTGTCAATGCATTATGCCTAACGAATTCCTCGCTTTTTATCATCATCATCTTCTTCAATTGACATGGAACAGATCCTTGTGGATCAGTTTTGAATTACGCAAAGCCCACCCTACCCCATATCAGAAATCATAATTATGGAGAATGGTTTTTGTATTACACGTTGTTGCCAATGCATTGTGCCTAAAGAATTTCTTACTTTTCATCATCATCAATTGCACTGAAACAAATTCTAATGAATCAATTCAGGATTAGACCAGGCCCATCCCATGTCAATAAGGTTGCTTTTAGTTCTTTCTTCCAGCTTCTCATTGGGATGCTGTAACAGTTTTCCTCTGCTTTTTGATGTTATTATATGTGCCCGGAATTTTTGACTGAGGTGTATGCGGTTTTTCCACTTCTCTTCATGCATTTCTTGCGCCTGCTTGCTCTTCCTTATGGAGCCGCTGAGTTCGCCTTTACTTTCGTTCTTTTTCTCATATTGTTTTTAAAGAATGCTTGTTGAAATTTAACTTGGTGTTTCCTTCTTCTGGCCATTGAACATTTTTCTGCGCTGCAGTAGTTTCGGTTTCTACAATTTCTGGCCGGTTCATAGGATTTCGAGCATCGATTTTGATCTCTACTTGTACTCTACTTGAAATTGCACTTTTTTCAGTAGCTGTATGTTCCAGTTCTGTCCCTGTATTTGCTCTTCGTCTGCATTCTTAGTTGACGTTCTTAGGTTGCAGTCTTTGAGCTGTGTCGTTCCAATTATTATTTAGTATCTTAATTTGTGATTCCAGGTTGACTATCTCTGATCAATTGAACATGAAGTGAAAATAAATACGAGATGTCGCAGAGAACCTTGGAATTTGTGGTCTGTACTTACTTGTGGTGCCAGGATGCATGACTGATCAATTGTTGTTTCCATTCGACCAACTCAGTCTAATTTATTTATATTGAATGTTTATTTAAATCACTGGTATTTATTTGAAACCGCGAGTGTCACGTAATATTCGCTCTCTCTTGTGACTTCGGAGACTTCAGAGACTTTAGTGACCCTCCTCCTGCTGGCACGCGTCTCCCAAGCAGTCGCTGTTTTATTCTTGGTACGCTGACGACGTCTAGAGTATTCTCGACGTGTTCGCTATTTGCAATTCATATTCGCGTCGTATAATATTGCAACGTAGTGGTTATCACCAATAGTAAGGTTATAAATCAATAGAATTATTAAAAAGATAAATTAATTAAATTTAGTGGAATTTCTGATAATTCTCAAGTGCAAACGTGCTGGTGTATTTAGCTCCGCCACGTGGAGGTTTTCTGTAAGAGGTTTTCTATTAAAATTTTGATTCAAGTAACTTAACATATATTGACCAACTTCAATTAAGTTTCACCAAATATTATTTATGGTTAGAGTTAATGATACACATTTAAAAAACAAACTAACTCAGTCTAACTCACTAAATATTTATTTTAAACCTCAGTATCGTATAATATTCGCTCTCTCTCATAATTTCGTAGATTTCAGTTGTGCTGTTACCGGGACAAATTTTTAAATATGCGACTGCCACTTTATTTTCGCGTATGCTGGCAACTTCCAGAGGCCTCCAGAGTATTCTCGCTTCTCGTGTCTCATTACAATTTAATTTTCTCTCAGATATCTGTATCGGTATCTGTAACCTCTTTTACATTTCGGTGTCGAGGCTAGTGCGTTGGCGTATGTGGTCTTTACGGGTGCAATGCACAATCCGGCCCAAGTTTACGGGTTACGTGATTGGCGCCGTTTAATATCTACATATTGCACCGTGTATATGGTATACGTGTAGGTATGTACGTGTAGGACCTTGTTACTCTACGACTAACGTAACGCTAGCCTGACGCTCTACCACTACGCCACCCTGGCATATTTTTCTCTTAGATATACTTAGAAATAATCTTATTTTTTTTGCAATTTGTTTAAATTCAAGTATTCAGCTGTAATAAGTGCCTAATTTAATTAACGTTCGACACTAATAGGGTTGGTTATTTATTATACCAACCAGAATGGTGGATTTTGTCCCTGATTTCAAATAATTTAAATCACAATTTTGTCGAATACTAAAATAAATTTTAGAATTTTGAGAAAACATTTAATTTGATATTTATGAATGCGAAAATGTTTTAGGTATTGGTATCAGCATGGTTTGATACCCAACTGAATGGAGTTGTGCTGACTGCTGACCTTAAACAAATGAATTATCTAAAAATCTATTTATTTCGGGACTTTGAATGTTGTTATTGATTTGATCAAATGAAAGTTCCGTATTTGTAAAAATAAATTAAATTGTGGGAAGCGTTGTGTTGTCGCATTACTTTCAAAACGCCATACTGGACCCTCTAAACGGTGACCAGTTTCTACAACTGGGTAGTTTAGAAATGTAAAATCTGTTTCTATAAATATTGAAAGTACTTTAATAACTAAGAATTTCTAATTTTTTTCAAATTTGAAACTTCCAAATCATTGTATTGTAAACCATAGTAAATATAGAAGGTCCAGCTAAGATTCTTCGCCATTTATTTTCAAGAATATCACTCAACTTTTAACAGAGCTTATCATAATAGCGTAGAATAATTAAAAACAAGAAATATGTTATCCAGACCGGAATTGCTCTACTTAATTAACCCATTAGGTAATAAAATAATACAATCGCATTTGGTTAATTAAATCGATCACTATGGCACCGCTTTTGTTACTTTAAAAGCAGGGTTTGTGAGTTAACCGAAAAACATTGAACTGAAACTTGTAAAAAAATGAACAAGCAAACGTATGACTTTTACGAAGTACTAAAACCACTTCGTTCAGTTACTAAATGGACTGGTCTTTCCATCGGATCTTCCGTTGGTAAAGTTGGGTCATCAGAAAGAAGATATGTTTTCACTAAAACAGACCAAATTTGGAATATTTTCGTTGCGATCGTCTTAGTACTAATATGTACCGTGCATTATAATTTTTGCCCTGATTCTCTGAATGAAATACAACTGTTCAGTTTTCTCCTAGTGAAGTATTTTAATTACGTGATATTGTTTGTATTTTACTTTATCAGCAACTTTTATAAGAAACGTGTATTGATTGTAATTAAAGATCTGAAGGAGACTACTGAAAAAATCGAAAATACAACCAAAGATGGGTTTAATTATGGGAAATGTAGAAAGTACCTTACTTGGTGTTTGATAGTTTTGTATAATAAATTTATAATCGGATTAATTGTTGGCCTACTTGCAAGTTCACATAACAACCTTTTCTCCGATGGAGATTATCGGTGTGGATTTATGTCTTATATTCCTGTTATAGTGAACATAAACCTGAGTTGTCTTCTGTATATTCTACTATATGGATTAAAAACAGGATTTTCAAGTATTAATAATTATTTGAGGAGCCACAACGTTATTATTAATCAACAACCACGTATTGCTGAAAACTTAAAACAACTTAGTAAAATTTATAATTCACTTAGGGATATCGCCAGGGAGATTAATATGGTTTACAAAGGAATTCTACTATGTAAAGTAGCGGTTTCGTTTATGTTTAACCTCGCTATAAGCTTCCTTATAAGCTCACGAAATTATAAAGGAAAGCCGTTATGTTTAACAATGTATATATCGTTAACCTTCTGGATTTTATCACTCATGTTTGATGTTGTCCTCAACATTTATCATTTTTCTTCAGTACAGAATGAGGTGAGTTGCAATTCAATATTTTTAAAACCCCTTTGCTGCGGCACCTGGCGTTTTACAGCCGAGGCGGAGCCAGCTAAGGCTGTAAATCTGTTTTTTTGATGCGTTGGACGTATAATTTAATTAACAATTAAGTTGATGATTATTTTTAATACGTAATTTGATATTTATGTACCTATCCCAATATGCTTTAGGTGTTTGTATTAGTATGGTTTGATGCCCAACTGACTGAAGTTGAGCTGTCCTTAAACAAATGAACTAAAAATCTATTCATTTCGGTACTTTTAAGGTTGTTATTGATTTGATAAAATGATTATTATTATTCATTCTACGTGTGGTTTCCACCCATTGAACTGAAGCTCTAGGCTTATTGGGCCCCAAGAAGTAATCTACTTCATCAGATCTGTATCGCTAAAACAATTCAGAATACTGTTGATTCGTATTCACCATTTCATTCGGTTCTGCATAATGAACCCCGAAGCCTTTAAATCTCTGAGTTCCGAGAGCTGGACTTCACATGGGATGTGTATTGCTGTCTCTTCTTCTTCTTCGTACAGCCTGCAAGTTGCATCATTAACAATATGTATAACGTTAAGGTGTTTCCCAAGGTGTCCTGTCCATAGTCCTGTTATACACCTTAGTTATTTTCCACTTAATTTTAGTCATTCTTTTGTTCTCTTGCGTACGAGAGTGCCAGAGTGCCCGTGTTCCTGTATTTGCTCCCATAGGTTTTATATTTCTCTTTCAGTAGGTCTCTGATAATCCCTTTTTCGGTTAAATAAGGAACCCCGCAAGTAGGTTCAGGACCGATTAACCTTTGCTCAGTGGCTGGTTCCACTAGCTGGTCAGCTTTTTCATTACCTTCGTAGCCTTGGTGTCCTGGGACCCATTCTAAGCAAACACCAGTGTTTCTATACAATTAAGCACAACTTTGGAGCGTATCTCTACACTCTCTAAGGATTTTAACGCCGCTTGGCTGTCGGTTAAGATGTAGATTCGCCTATTTTCAAAACCCCTCTGTACCATACTAATATTTCAGCTTGGAAGACTGAGGTGAGTTGACCGAGGTTAACAATCTGTTTGTCTTTGGATCAGCTCCCGTTTTCGTTCTTCATCGCCCCTTTTAGGTATCACTACCCTGAAAGGTTTTCTGAAGCCCCAAATGGTGTTGATTTTATCGGATTGCATATTAAGAATTCCATTATGTTGAAGATCTCGGTGTTGGCCCCTGTTCTACGGTCGGATGATCACCTAATTGTAGTCTATATGCAGCTGCCAATGCTTGAGATTCTACCACTAAGTGGGGATGTACTTAGCATTGCTTCCATCGAGGCTGTGGGTGTAGATGACATCTCCTCAGTTATCACTACGCAGAAAAACCTTTGTATTTTATTTAATTTGATAATTACCACCCTGTTTGGTTTTGTGCCACCAGAGGATAGAGGCATATGTCATTGTTGGTAAAACCATATCAGGTTTCAGACCCAAGTTTTGCCTACTGTTCTTTTATAAGCATATAAGGCCCTTGTGGCTTTGTTAGTAATCTTCAAGTTCAATTTGGTGTCTAAGGTGACACCCAAATATTTGACTTCCTTTCCCTTAGGTATTAGCTGTTCGCTGATTTGTACTTCCTTCAAATTTTGTAGGTTTCTTCTAAATCTGAATGGATTTCCCGACGTCTTGTTCCGATTAACCGAAAGTCCTTCTTTTAAACACCACCTCTCAACGGTTTTCAGGGCTTGTTGCATCAAATTTGATATAACTCTCCCGAACTTCCGGTTTATAAGTATGGTTATATCGTCAGCATAACCTTGCGCATATACCGCTCTCGCATTCAGTTCAGCGAGAAGGTCGTCAATTACTAGACATCCCTTTGTGACGATAGCCTCCTTGGTTGTATCTCCAAGGGTTATTATTGTTTTTCTGCATTTTAGCGCTTCTTTAACCCATCGTGTTAAAGATTGGTGTACACCACGCTCATCCAGTGCTCTTGTAATTGAGCCGAAGGAGGTATTGTGAAAGCACCTTCTCTTGGTTATGAATTGCTCCTTGTGCTCTTGTAATGAGTTCATGTAAGGCTAGCTCACATGATTTTTCTGTTTAATATGCAAATTGGTTCCAATGTAGAGGGAAATCACTGAGAGTATCGTCCCTGATATGCCTATCAATCACCTTTTCCAAGGTTTTGAGAAGAAATGACGCCAGGCTAATAGGCCTGAAAGGCTTAACTTGGGCATAGAAGCATAGAAGTCTTCTATATGAACCTAACCCTAACCTAACCTGATTTCAGCCATTTGGTAAGTACCCAAATGCCAGACTAGCCCCGAAGAAAGCACATAGTGACGAAGCACTTATACCATCCGTCCCTGTAGACTTGTACGGTTTAAAGGAGTTGATTACCCATGCAAACCTTGTTTTGTTGATTAACCTGTCGACTAATCTCCAATCCTCCCTTCTTGCCCGAGTCGTAGGTTTTCCCAATGCATCGGTACTTGTATTGGTTCTTGTCGTGATTACACTGCCCGGGAAATGTATCACAAGCAAAAGCTCAAGAGTTTTTTCTCCAGTTTCTGTGTAGTCTCCATAGGACTTCTCAAGAGAGCCTAATTTTCCTTGGCGTTTTCTCATAAGAGCTTTCTGTAGTTTAGCACATGTGGGTGTGCTTTCGATGTCCTCACAGTACTTCCTCCTTGAAGCCCCTTTCACTTTCCTTAATGCGTATATGTATGTATTTCAAACGATTGGTTTTGTATTCTGCCCAATCATCGGTTCTTTTTGCTCTGTTAAACGGTTTACGCACTGTTGCCCTAAGTCCCCTAGTGCCCTAAGACTCGTTTATTATTTCTATTCCACCTGCCGTTTCAGGTTTTGGGATACGTTTTTCCAGTCCTAGTACTATGTCCCCAGTCACAAGTTCTAGGATTTCTGTATGTGATTGGTTCAGACCTAATTGGATCTAGATCGAATCTAATATTTATCTGTGATCTGAAAGTGTCGATTCGTTGGACGCATGCCATCCTTTGATCACTCTGCAGATCTGCGGTATTCCTATAGTTATGTCTAAGACATGCCTTGTGGAAATCAAGAAGGTTGGTTCGTTACCTTCGTTAGCTACCTCTTGATTATTGCTAGCAATAAACTCTAAAAGTAACTCACCTCTTTGATTGTTTTCAGTGCTGCTCCATACCCCATGGCGTGCGGTGGCATCACATCCTATTAGTAGCTGCTTTCACAATTTAGGAGCAGTGTCTTCACCTCCTCAGTTGGGGTTGGTCCTGGTTGATTATATTGAAGGTAAACTGATCCCACCACTAGATCTCTTGCATTTCCTCCCATAGCTGTTTCAATTCCTGCCACCATCAGGTTTTTATTCTAGTAGTTAGGCTCCAAAGTGGTATTAGGCGTAGTTTCCGTTTTGCAATGATACATAACCTAGGGTGCCCCCCATCCGGGCACCTAAGTTCCCAGTCTGTCGGCAATCCTAGTCCTCGTATCCTGTTCCTATAAACCCAAAGTTCATATATTAGTGCAAGATTAACATTATGATAAATAATGTGATTTTTGTGATGTTTTAACGTCAGTTTTGATTTCTACGATTGCCGCTTGCTGGCAGGCCTTCATCTATGTTGCCCAGTTAAGTTTGAAGTTTAATAAGTACCGCCTTTTGTTCGTCTCTGTGTTTTGTTTGCAACTTGTAAAGTAGTAGCCGATGTCTGGCCAATCTGTTATCTTATCTCTGTGCTTATCGAATTTTTAGTTTAAGATTTGTTATTCCTTATATTTTGCCTGGGAATTGAGCGCTTAGTTTGTAAATGATTTGCCGAACCTAACGTAAATGTAGTACCCTCAATTCTATCGTCCCGTAACATAAGTGTAGTTTTGTTATTTGTTTTAACGTAATATTTTAATTGTCGTCCTTTTTGTGTAACTTCTTTGTATTCGGGTTTGCCTTTTGATTTATTAAATATTTCATTGTCAATTTAGTTTGATCTTGTTATTGTGTTCAGTCCTTCCCGATCATATTTTGTGTTAGTGTTTTGTTTAAGCTTTACGTATGTATGCAGTGTGAGCCTGCCTACAAGTTAAGAATTTCAGTAAGTAAGTCATTTTCAGTTAAGCAAGGTAAGTTACATCTTGCAGTGGGGTGCAGCAATCCCAACCCCCTCCGAGCCCTAGAGGAATTATCTGCGGTACGCTCCTTGTAACCATCTTTGGGTGACTTTCCATAGTGGCGCTCAACTTTCATCCCCATTATGACTACCCCCTATTTTAGAAGGGTTTTACCGTTTCGAATTCCCCTTCTCCACTGTTTTGCTAGCCGCGCGCCTAAGGGACTTTATCATCCCCCTATAATGTCGTAGTGCGAGTTTGGCACGTGACATCTGTTTCTATAAATATTTAAAAGTACTTTAAAAACTAAGAATTTCTAATTTTTTTCGAATTTAGAACTTCCACGTTATTGTATTGCAAACCATAGTAAATATAGAAAGTCCAGTTAAGATTCTTCGCCATTTATTTTCAAGGATATCGCTCACCCTTTTACAGAGCTTATCATAATAGCTCAGAATGGATTAAATACAACAAATACCTTATTCATCAGACCGGAATTGCTCTATTTAATTAACCCATTAAGTAATGAAATAATACAATCGCATTTGGTCAATTAAATTGATTGCTATGACACCGCTTTTGTTGCGTTAAAAGCAGGGTTTGTGAGTTAACCGAAGAAAAATTCAACTGAAACGTGAAAAAAAATGAACAAGCAAACGTATGACTTTTACGAAGTACTAAAACCACTTCGTTCAGTTACTAAATGGACTGGTCTTTCCATCGGATCTTCCGTTGGTAAATTTGGGTCATCAGAAAGAAGTTATGTTTTCACTAAAACAGACCAAATTTGGAATATTTTTGTTGCGATCGTCTTAGTACTAATATGTACCGTGCATTATAATTTTTGCCCTGATTCTCTGAATGAAATACAACTGTTCAGTTTTCTCCTACTGAAGTATTCTAATTACGTGATATTGTTTGGATTTTACTTTATCAGCAGCTTTTATAAGAAACGTGTATTGATTATAATTAAAGATTTGAAGGAGACTACTGAAAAAATCGAAAATACAACCAAAGATGGGTTTAATTATGGGAAATGTAGAAAGTACCTTACTTGGTGTTTGATAGTTTTGTATAATAGACTTATAATCGGATTAATTGTTGGCCTACTTGCAAGTTCACATAACAACCTTTTCTCCGATGGAGAATATCGGTGTGGATATATGTCTTATATTCCTGCTATAGTGAATATAAACCTGAGTTGTCTTCTGTATATTCTACTATATGGATTAAAAACAGGATTATCAAGTATTAATAATTATTTGAGGAGCCACAACGTTATTATTAATCAACAACCACGTATTGCTGAAAACTTAAAACAACTTAGTAAAATTTATAATTCACTTATGGATATCGCCAGGGAGATTACTATGGTTTACAAAGGAATTCTACTATGTGAAGTAGCGGTTTCATTTATGATTACCCTCACTGTAAGCTTCCTTATAAGCTCACGAAATTATAAAGGAAAGCCGTTATGTTTAACAATGTATATATCGTTAACCTTCTGGATTTTGTCATTCATGTTTGATGTTGTCCTCAACATTTATCATTTTTCTTCTGTACAGAATGAGGTGAGTTGCAATTCAATATTTTTAAAACCCCTTTGCTGCGGCACCTGGCGTTTTACAGCCGAGGCGAAGCCAGCTAAGGCTGTAAATCTGTTTTTTTGATGTGTTCGACGTATAATTTTTTCGCCAATTAATTAACAATTAAGTTGGTGATTATTTTTAATACGTAATTTGATATTTATGTACCTATGCGAATATGCTTTAGGTGTTTGTATTAGTATGGTTTGATGCCCAACTGACTGAAGTTGAGCTGTCCATAAACAAATGAACTAAAAATCTATTTTTAAGGTTATTATTGATTTGATAAAATGATTATTATTATTCATTCTACGTGTGGTTTCCACCCATTAAACTGAAGCTCTAGGCTTATTAGGCCTTGATTCGCATTCACCATTTCATTCGGTTCTGCATAATGAACCCCGAAGTCTTTAAATCTCTGAGTTCCGAGAGCTGGACTTCACATGTGATGTGTATTGCTGTCTCTTCTTCTTCTTCTTCGTACAGCCTGCAAGTTGCATCATTAACAATATGTACAACGTTAAGGTGTTTCCCAAGGTGTCCTGTTCATAGTCCTGTTATATACCTTAGTTATTTTCCACTTAATTTTAGCCCTTCTTTTGTTCTCTTGCTGGAAGGGGACATCATTAGCGTACGAGAGTGCCAGAGTGCCCGTGTTCCTGTATTTGCTCCCATATGTTTTATATTTCTCTTTCAGTAGGTCCCTGACTCCCTGATAATCCCTTTTTCGGTTAAATAAGTAGGTTCAGGACCGATTACTCTTTGCTCAGTAGCTGGTTCCACTAGTTGGTCAGCTTTTTCATTGCCTTCGTAGCTTTGGTGTCCTGGGACCCATTCTAAGCAAAGTTTATTGCGAACGGCCAGTGTCACCAGTGTTTCTATACAATTAAGCACAACTTTGGAGCGTATCTCTACACTCTCTAAGGATTTTAACGCCGCTTGGCTGTCGGTTAAGATGTAGATTCGCCTATTTTCAAAATCCCTCTGTACCATACTTTGTGCACATATCGTTATGGCTAATATTTCAGCTTGGAAGACTGAGGTGAGTTGACCGAGGTTAACAATATGTTTGTCTTTGGATCAGCTCCCGTTTTCGTTCTTCATCGCCCCTTTCAGGTATCACTAGATCACTACCCTGAAAGGGGATTGCATATTAAGAATTCCATTATGTTGAAGATCAAGGTGTTGGCCCCTGTTCTACGGTCGGATGATCACCTAATTGTAGTCTATATGCAGCTGCCAATGCTTGAGATTCTACCACTAAGTGGGGATGTACTTAGCGTTGCTTCCATCGAGGCTGTGGGTGTAGATGACATCGCCTCAGTTATCACTACGCAGAAAAGCCTTTGTATTTTATTTAATTTGATAATTACCACCCTGTTTGGTTTTGTCCCACCAGAGGATAGAGGCATATGTCATTGTTGGTAAAACCATATCTGGTTTCAGACCCAAGTTTTGCCTACTGTTCTTTTATAAGCATATAAGGCCCTTGTGGCTTTGTTAGTAATCTTCAAGTTCAATTTGGTGTCTAAGGGGACACCCAAATATTTGACTTCCTTTCCCTTAAGTATTGGCTGTTCGCTGATTTGTACTTCCTTCAAATTTTGTAGGTTTCTTCTAAGTCTGAATGGATTTACCGACGTCTTGTTCCGATTAACCGAAAGTTCTTCTTTTAAGCACCACCTCTCAACGGTTTTCAGGGCTTGTTGCATCAAATTTGATATAACTCTCCTAAACTTCCGGTTTATAAGTATGGTTATATCGTTAGCATAACCTTGCGCATATACCGCTCTCGCATTCAGTTCAGCGAGAAGGTCGTCAATTACTAGACATCCCTTTATGACGATAGCCTCCTTGGTTGTATCTCCAAGGGTTATTATTGTTTTTCTGCTTTTTAGCGCTTCGTTAACCCATCGTGTTAAAGATTGGTGTACACCACGCTCATCCAGTGCTCTTGTAATTGAGCCGAAGGAGGTATTGTGAAAGCACCTTCTCTTGGTTATGAATTGCTCCTTGTGCTCTTGTAATGAGTTCATGTAAGGCTAGCTCACATGATTTTTCTGTTTAATATGCAAATTGGTTCCAATGTAGAGGGAAATCACTGAGAGTATCGTCCCTGATATGCCTATCAATCACCTTTTCCAAGGTTTTGAGAAGAAATGACGCCAGGCTAATAGGCCTGAAAGGCTTAACTTGGGCATAGAAGCATAGAAGTCTTCTATATGAACCTAACCCTAACCTAACCTGATTTCAGCCATTTGGTAAGTACCCAAATGCCAGACTAGCCCCGAAGAAAGCACATAGTGACGAAGCACTTATACCATCCGTCCCTGTAGACTTGTACGGTTTAAAGGAGTTGATTACCCATGCAAACCTTGTTTTGTTGATTAACCTGTCGACTAATCTCCAATCCTCCCTTCTTGCCCGAGTCGTAGGTTTTCCCAATGCATCGGTACTTGTATTGGTTCTTGTCGTGATTACACTGCCCGGGAAATGTGTCACAAGCAAAAGCTCAAGAGTTTTTTCTCCAGTTTCTGTGTAGTCTCCATAGGACTTCTCAAGAGAGCCTAATTTTCCTTGGCGTTTTCTCATAAGAGCTTTCTGTAGTTTAGCACATGTGGGTGTGCTTTCGATGTCCTCACAGTACTTCCTCCTTGAAGCCCCTTTCACTTTCCTTAATGCGTATATGTATGTATTTCAAACGATTGGTTTTGTATTCTGCCCAATCATCGGTTCTTTTTGCTCTGTTAAACGGTTTAGCGCACTGTTGCCCTAAGTTTCGAGAGTTCATGGTTCCACCAAGGGTTCCCATTTTTCTCTTTTTTAATTTTGAGCGGACAACTGTCTTCATATGCTGTTATAATTGCTGATGTAACAGACTCGTTTATTATTTCTATTCCACCTGCCGTTTCAGATTTTGGGATACGTTTTTCCAGTCCTAGTACTATGTTCTGTTTAAACAGTCCCCAGTCACAAGTTATAGGATTTCTGTATGTGATTGGTTCAGACCTAATTGGATCTAGATCGAATCTAATAGTTATCTGTGATCTGAAAGTGTCGATTCGTTGGACACATGCCATCCTTTGATCACCCTGCAGATCTGCGGTGTTCCTATAGTTATGCCTAAGACATGCCTTGTGGAAATCACGAAGGTTGGTTCGTTACCTTCGTTAGCTACCTCTTGATTATTGCTAGCAATAAACTCTAAAAGTAACTCACCTCTTTGGTTGTTTTCAGTGCTGCTCCATAACCCATGGCGTGCGGTGGCATCACATCCTACTAGTAGCTGCTTTCGCAATTTCTGAGCAGTGTCTTCACCTCCTCAGTTCCCACCACTAGATCTCTTGCATTTCTTCCTATAGCTGTTTCAATTCCTGCCACCATCAGGTTTCTATTCTAGTAGTTAGGCTCCAAAGTGGTATTAGGCGTAGTTTCCGTTTTGCAATGATACATAACCTAGGGTGCCCGCCAACCGGGCACAGAAGTTCCCAGTCTGTCGGCAGTCCTAATCCTCGTATCCTATTCCTATAAACCCAAAGTTCCTATATTAGTGCAAGATTAACATTATAATGAATAATGTGATTTTGTACAGCAGAGGAAGCATACATCCCTTCGGCGCGTACTATACCACTGGGATTGGGTTCCACACGGTCTGGGCGGTTAGGCCAAGCCCCCCCCCCACACACTATCCTGCCCACGAGACATGTCCACTGACAACAGGAAAGGGTGCAGAGTTTGACGGCTACGCTCCCCAAAGCATTGCGATAGCCGGTGCCATTTTACCCGGGTGTAAGCACTTAGCCATGACACGACAGTTGGGCCGGGGGGTAATCCGCGCAGAAGTTTTCGTCTTGGCCATGTTTCAGGTTTTAAGCTACTCAGGCGCTTCACTAGCTCACCGATATGTTGCAGGTTTTCAGCTGCTCAAGCCTCTGGTTCATTACAATGATATACCTATCAGTACCCTACCCATGGCAGTTGAATAGAGCTAGCTATCCAAATACATTGGGCATTGCCCTATCCGCACCCTGGAGACGCGCCGGATAGGTACCACTCACGGGTTGATCAAATGATAGTTCCATATATTTGTAAAAATAAATTAAATTGTGGGAAGCGCTGCGTTTTCGAATTATTTTCCTAAAGCCATATTCGACCCTCTAAAAATTCGATGTTCTTTAAGAGAAAAGGTCGTTATGGTGCCATTTTCTGAAAATGGGTAGTTTACGTTATTTTGAATTTTTGGCGAAATTCCTTCGTATGGTCCTGTCCTTTTTAATTTTAATCTCGTGTTAATTGTTATTTTTGCTATAGTTTAAATTCGTGTTAATGTGTAGGGCATCTAACATCCAAGGGTAAGCCAGTCAGCGCGTTTTCTTTGAAGTTCTACGAATTCTTCAAGTCATTTCAGTATGTTTCGTCTTTGTAAAAGTTTCCTTTGTTAAAAATCCCAAGGTGACCTAATTCACGTGTATTTTGTTAAGGCATAACCTCATCTTATCCCATTGAATGCAGGATTCTTGTGATACGGTTCAGGGAATCCCCTGGACGCGAGGCTACGTCAGGTGACATGGCTTAGCGTCGTCCGTATGTTCCACTCCCCTCTTCAGTGCGTGACAGTTTATTAACCATATCGGACGTCTTTTAAGACAATCGTGCAGTTTTTTATCGTTTCCAGCTTGGGTACTTAAATCACCGGAAGGAGTCTATACCGATAATTGTCGGGGAGAATTACATTTACGACTTGGTCGGATTCACTAAAAGAATGCCATATACTCCGGAAAGATAATTATAGTTGTGTGTGTGGAAGTTTTAGTGATTATTGGTGTACCGTTCCTACGCATTTTCCTTAATTGGGATCAAGAAAACCCACAGCCTCTGGATTGTTATTTTTCGTTGTTTTGCACCCGTTAGAAGAAGGAACGTCATAGCTCTTTCAGTCTCACGTTCGTCACGCATTCCCTGGTTTTTAAGTAAAAACATCTTGCCACGTATTTACTTCCTTTATGCTGAACCTGCTTTGCCGTTTATGTTTTAACGTCAGTTTCGATTTCTACGATTGCCGCTTGCTGGCAGGCCTTCATCTATGTTGCCCAGTTAAGTTTGAAGTTTAATAAGTACGGCCTTTTGTTCGTCTTTGTATTTTGTTTGCAACTTGTAAAGTAGTAGACGATGTTTGGTCAATCTGTTTTTGTCCAGCGGTATTGTATGAAGGCTTTGTGAATCTCGCTTTGGGCGGATCTAGTATTCACATTGTAAAGTTTGAGGGCCGCTGCCAACTAGAATTGACTAGTTTGTCTCAGTAATTTTGTGTTCGAGTAAAGATCATTTGGGTCCAGACTATAGTTCAAGTTTTAAAGCCAATTTAAGTGAATATTTTGTGTCTTGTTGCATGTGTAAAATTTAACGGTGCTTATCGAATTTTTAGTTTAAGATTTGTTGTTCCTTATGTTTTGCCTGGGAATTGAGGGCTTAGTTTGTAAATGATTTGCCGAACCTAACGTAAATGTAGTACCCTCAATTCTATCGTCCCGTAACATAAGTTAGTGTAGTTTTGTTATTTGTTTTAACGTAATATTTTAATTGTCGTCCCTTTTGTGTAACTTCTTTGTATTCAGGTTTGCCTTTTGATTTATTAAATATTTCATTGTCAATTTAGTTTGATCTTGTTATTGTGTTCAGTCCTTCCCGATCATATTTTGTGTTAGTGTTTTGTTTAAGCTTTACGTATGTATGCAGTGTGAGCCTGCCTACAAGTTAAGAATTTCAGTAAGTAAGTCATTTTCAGTTAAGCAAGGTAAGTTACATCTTGCAGCGAGGTGCAGCAATCCCAACCCCCTCCGAGCCCTAGAGGAATTATCTGCGGTACGTTCCTTGTAACCATCTTTGGGTGACTTTCCATAGTGGCGCTCAACTTTCATCCCCATTATGACTACCCCCTATTTTAGAAGGGTTTTACCGTTTCGAATCTCCCTTCTCCACTGTTTTGCTAGCCGCGCGCCTAAGGGACTTTATCATCCCCCTATAATGTCGTAGTGCGAGTTTGGTACGTGACATCTGTTTCTATAAATATTTAAAAGTACTTTAAAAACTAAGAATTTCTAATTTTTTTCGAATTTAGAACTTCCAGGTTATTGTATTGTAAACCATAGTAAATATAGAAAGTCCAGTTAAGATTCTTCGCCATTTATTTTCAAGGATATCACTCACCCTTTTACAGAGCTTATCATAATAGCTCAGAATGGATTAAATACAACAAATACGTTATTCATCAGACCGGAATTGCTCTATTTAATTAACCCATTAAGTAATGAAATAATACAATCGCATTTGGTTAATTAAATTGATTGCTATGACACCGCTTTTGTTGCGTTAAAAGCAGGGTTTGTGAGTTAACCGAAGAAAAATTCAACTGAAACGTGAAAAAAAATGAACAAGCAAACGTATGATTTTTACGAAGTACTAAAACCACTTCGTTCAGTTACTAAATGGACTGGTGTTTCCATCGGATCTTCCGTTGGTAAAGTTGGGTCAGCAGAAAGAAGATATGTTTTCACTAAAACAGACCAAATTTGGAATATTTTTGTTGCGATCGTCTTAGTACTAATATGTACCGTGCATTATAATTTTTGCCCTGATACTCTGAATGAAATACAACTGTTCAGTTTTCTCCTAATGAAGTATTCTAATTACCTGATATTGTTTGGATTTTACTTTATCAGCAGCTTTTATAAGAAACGTGTATTGATTATAATTAAAGATCTAAAGGAGACTACTGAAAAAATCGAAAATACAACCAAAGCTGTGTTTAATTATGGGAAATGTAGAAAGTACCTTACTTGGTGTTTGATATTTTTTTATAGTAGGCTTATAATTGGATTAATTGTTGGTCTACTTGCAAGTTCACGTAACAATTTTTTCTCCGATGGAGATTATCGGTGTGGATTTATGTCTTATATTCCAGTTATAGTAAACATAAATCTGAATTGTTTTTTGTGTGTTCTGCTATATGGATTAAAAATAGGATTTTCAAGTATTAATAAATATTTGAGGAGCCACAACGTTATTATTAACCAACAACCACGTATTTCTGGAAACTTAAAACAACTTAGTAAAATTTATAATTCACTTATGGATATCGCCAGGGAGATCAATACGGTTTACAAAGAAATCCTACTATGTGAAGTAGCGGTTTCATTTATGATTACCGTCACTGTAAGCTTCCTTATAAGCTCACGAAATTATAAAGGAAAGCCGTTAGGTTTAACAATGTATATATTGCTAACCTTCTGGATTTTATCACTCATGTTTGATGTTGTCCTCCACATTTATCATTTTTCTTCTGTACAGAATGAGGTGAGTTGCAATTCAATATTTTTAAAACCCCTTTGCTGCGGCACCTGGCGTTTTACAGCCGAGGCGAAGCCAGCTAAGGCTGTAAATCTGTTTTTTTGATGTGTTGTACGTATAATTTTTTCGCCAGTTAATTAACAATTAAGTTGATGATTATTTTTAATACGTAATTTGATAACTATGTACCTATGCGAATATGCTTTAGGTGTTTGTATTAGTATGGTTTGATGCCCAACTGACTGAGTTGAGCTGTCCTTAAACAAATGAACTAAAAATCTATTCATTTCGGTACTTTTAAGGTTGTTATTGATTTGATAAAATGATTATTATTATTCATTCTACGTGTGGTTTCCACCCATTGAACTGAAGCTCTAGGCTTATTGGGCCCCAAGAAGTAATCTACTTCATCAGACCTGTATCGCTAAAACAATTCAGAATACTGTTGATTCGCATTCACCATTTCATTCGGTTCTGCATAATGAACCCCGAAGTCTTTAAATCTCTGAGTTCCGAGAGCTGGACTTCACATAGGATGTGTATTGCTGTCTCTTCTTCTTCTTCGTACAGCCTGCAAGTTGCATCATTAACAATATGTATAACGTTAAGGTGTTTCCCAAGGTGTCCTGTTCATAGTCCTGTTATACACCTTAGTTATTTTCCACTTAATTTTAGTCATTTTTTTGTTCTCTTGCTGGAAGGGGACATCATTAGCGTACGAGAGTGCCAGAGTGCCCGTGTTCCTGTATTTGCTCCCATAGGTTTTATATTTATCTTTCAGTAGGTCCCTGATAATCCCTTTTTCGGTTAAATAAGGAACCCCGCAAGTAGGTTCAGGACCGATTAACCTTTGCTCAGTGGCTGGTTCCACTAGTTGGTCAGATTTTTCATTGCCTTCGTAGCCTTGGTGTCCTGGAACCCATTCTAAGCAAACTTTATTGCGAACGGGCAGTGTCACCAGTGTTTCTATACAATTAAGCACAACTTTGGAGCGGATCTCTACACTCTCTAAGGATTTTAACGCCGCTTGGCTGTCGGTTAAGATGTAGATTCGCCTATTTTCAAAATTATCACTTTGCTTCTGTACAGAATGAGGTGAGTTGCAATTCTATATTTTTAAAACCCCTTTACTGCGGCGCCTGGCGTTTTACAACCGAGGCGATGCCAGCTAAGGCTGTAGATATGCTTTTTTGATGTGTTGGAGGTATTATTTTTTTGCCAATTGTTTATAATTAACATTAAGTGATTAAGTTGATGATTATTTTTAATATATCTATCAGCTAGCAATCTGCTAACATGGGGAATGACAAAATGCCACTCTATTGGTTGGTTCAACGCTGCAGTGAAACTTTAGTGCCTGTCATTTGCACACTTTCAGTGTCAATCAGTGGAGAAGTAACTTTTTTAGAATAAGTATATAAAACTTTTGTTAAAACATTTTTGGGAAATATGGGCAGTTTACTCTTGTCGTCAATTTAAATTTTTCAAATTTACCGCCAAATGATACACCCTGCTGCAATTGTTTTAAGTGGTATAATTTATGTTTTAAAAAATACACAAACTTTTATCAAGGGTAGCATTTTTTGAGAAATTCATAATAAAATAGTTTTACATTTGTTGCACGCTTTTTGGGAAACACTGTAGGTATATTTATCTCCAAAAATATCGCGACTTAAAATTTTTAAATTTCCCATCAAGTGGCGCATTCTACTGCAATTATTGTTTTATGTGGAATTTACGTTTTAAGAAACACAAACTTTTATCAAGAGTAACATTTTTTGAGAAATCAATAACCAAGAAAGTTTCCCATTTGTTGCACACCTTTTACGTGACGCTGAATATTTATCACCACAAATATCCCAAAAAGTTGCACATAATCCATTCTTACCCTTTTTGTGAATACAATAGGGTCAATAGGCAACGTTTCGATGGTGTAAACTGTAAACACAAAGTTGCTTGGTATGGTGATGTTAAAGATATGGTGTTTCCACTCCTTCAATTGTTTCTGAACTGTATTCTTTGACAAGATGCGTACTAGTTCCAACAATTGATGTAAGATAGCGCTAATGACAGTGAATGTTGACACCAAGAACTGTCAGAATATTTAATTTTGAATGTTATCACAACTCTTGGCGACACAATGTATTTATGTTTTGCCCGTGCCTTTTACCTAATTTTCGAAAATGCCCAGAAAAACATTTGGGAGAACAATTTATGAAAATGCTTGTTTGTAGCGTTGCAGTAAACCTTTTACGAAGAAATATTTAGTTCAAAGAAAAAAAATCGATTTGTTCTTAAAGCTGCAGCGTTTAATATTATATTTATGTGTTTTTAATATCTTCTGCAAAAAGTGCAAAATTTATAAAAATACGTTACTTTATAGTAGGTTATGATTTATGATTATGAAAATATCAAATTTTATGCTGCCATCTAGCGGCAAATATCTAAACTAGTACGCAAACTGTCAAACGATACAGTACCAAAGTTTTATATGGAAAATAGTGGGAGTAGGATAGTAGGAACACCATATTAATAACATCACTCTTGGTATGAATCAGTCTTATCTGAAGAAGCACGCAGCGATGTCAGTCTTGATCAAGCATATCGAGACGTTGATAATGATGTGGAGCGTATTTATAGCCCGAAAATCGTATGCTGCTCTCCTATTGGCCGGCGATTATTCGAAAATAATTATTCCAAAAGTAATTTTTGATCTTTCCAGTGGTTGTGATCGTATTGCTGGCGTATAACGCGTCGTTTGATACCTCACTCGACGTGGTTGTGTCGAGTGAGAAAGGGTTTATCACGTTTTAGCGCATCCCGCGAATAAAACCGCGGTGTTTGATAGAGTAGGTAGATGTTTACAGGCAGTCGAGTTTAAGTAGAGAGTGATATTAAAATGTAGCATTTTTCAGTTAACTTATCGTACTTGTTTGTGGCTGGGTAAGCTCAGGCGGTGGGTCGCCTAGCTTGCTCCATGACCGTTGAGGCGTAACGGAATGATTTTTTAGAACAGATCGTTTGAGCAAAGAACTTTAGAACCCTTTTTTATGGGGTTATTATGGGAATGTTGTAATTTGAGAAGTAGAATACCCTAGAACTAGTAATTAAGATTGGACACATGTCTTTTGGTGGTGAGATTAAGGGAGAATTTATGGCTATGGTTTTTTGATGAAAGTGTCGAGGGTGTTTTGTATGCTAATTAAAGCGTATCGCCGGCAAGTCGAGGGCATTATATTGAAGATCGTATTATAATCTTATCCCCAACTGCCCATATGTGTAAGAGCTAAAACATTCTGAACTCATACGTACAATTTGTCTATTGCCTTTTTGCTCTTTCCTGTATTTGTCCTCTTTTCGCTGATGATTTCGTCTCATTTCAGGACTGATCGCCCTTTTTTTCCTTTTAATTTGAACTGTTATCTTGTATTCTTATCAAATATTCGAATCATATTAACTCGTGCTGTTATCTCTTGTATTTTCCTGAGTAGTGCATTAGTTAGCCAATCTGGCTTTCACGATTCCCTATAACCCATCTAGTTTATCTTGTCTTGCTGATGACTTTCTTCAATTCTTCTTCCTTTTCTATCGTCTTAGTTGTAACTCTCTAGCATCATCGTCTTTTTACATCTTGACTTCATTGTTTCCTTAGCCGGCCCGCTTGGTTTTCTGTCATACGCTATTTTTGGGCCTCTATGGTTTTGCATTTTGATTAAGTGTCGCAGCCATATCCATACTTGTGTTTTTATTGTGTCAACCAAAGCCTTCTCTGTATTTTGTTATTTGTTGTAGCTTTCCTCTCTTTGGTATCAGGATATTTTTTACATCTGTTTTTCGTTTTCTTTATTTGTTCTTTTATGCTGATATTTCACCAAGCCGTGTACCTTTTCACCTAGGATTTGGGTTCTGACGTCAACACGCTGTTGATAAATTCGCAATCCAACTATACTTCATCTCTTTCTAAACTAGATTTTCATTACCTACTGCGCACGAACGCATGTCCACCCATACAGTTTTTGGGCGGGGCAAGTTGACGTCACAATCCAAAAGCTAGATGAAAAATACTGTACGCATAATCTTTTTATATCCTTTACGTACATACTTCCTCTGTTCTTCGCCTTCCGCCCACTTCTTATTTTTTCTTCTTCGTTTTTTTCTTTTCCTGTAATTGCCACATTCGTTACACACTTTCATTAAGGGGTTGTAGGGAATTGTATTATCTATAATTCTTTTATGCTGTTATTTTATCAAACTGTGTACCTCTTATTATTGGGATTTTTATACTTCAGATATTTCACCCACCGTGCCAATTAAAACATTCCATAATGTTTTTATATCCTTTTTGTATCTACTTTCTCCCTATTTCGTCTTCTCTCTTCTTTTTACGTTTTTTCTTCTGCTTCCGCTTCCCCTTCAATTGCCATATTTGTTGTAGATTTTGAAGAGGGGATTAGAGCCATGTTCTTACCCAAATTGGGATTGTAAATTGTCTTATATCCCCTTTACTAGTACGGAAATGTATCTCTGCGGTTCTTTTATGCTAGTACAATTTTAGCAAGCTGTGTGCCACTTATTATTACGTTTTTTGATACTTCGTATATTTCACCCGCTGTGCTAATTATAACTTCCCATAATGTTTTTATGTGATTTTCGTACCTACTTTCTTTCTTCTTCGTCTTATTTCCTCTTCATCTTCCTCTCTTCTTCCTCCTATTTTTTTTCGTCTTCGTCTTCTTCTTGGACTGTCATAGTTGTTTCAGACTTTAATAAAGGTGTTAGAGCCACATTATTAAACGGTTTGGGGTCGTAAACTTTGTTATATTCCTCTTATACTTGGGAAATGTGTTCATCTTCTTGAGTTGTCATCTTAGTCCTCCAGCTTGGGACTGATTTGAAGTCTTTTACTTAGGAAATGTGTTCTCTGCCGTGGGTTCCCGATGCCTTTTGCAGATCCCTTCTACGGATTATTAATTTCGCCTTCTACTTTCTCTAAAAAAAAAACTGTTCCATCGTTTCTCAGTTTATTGGTTTTGAAAGTATGCTCATTCTTTCGTGCATCTATTTCTTTTTGTTAGACTTATTGTTGTGCCGTTTTGACTAGGTGTTGATCACTTCCTATCTCCGAATCTCTATACATTATAAGATAATGTATTTCCTTTCAGCGATTTCTTTCAATAATGATGTTGTTACTATTGACTTTAACCCAAAAAAATAATGCAACTAAACAATTTAATCTCAATCTTTGGAAGTCAATTTATTACAGAGTTTATTTCTCACGTGTAGAAAGTTCAGAGCATGTCTTCTCCATTTTCTTAAACGTGTGTCATCGACCTTCTTCGTCAAAGCGTATTAATTAATTAACAAAAAAGTACAAAATAAATCATAAAGGGACAAAAAACTCTTTACTTGATGAAATAATGTATTAAGTAAAACAGCATTCTATTTGGTTAATTAAATCGATCAAGTTAGTATTATTTTGCTCAGCTAATTGTAGGGTGTTCAGCTTAGAGAAATTTTGAATTAAACAAAGGTACATGTCGAAAATGAATAAGCAGGCTTACGATTTTTACGATGTGCTTCAACCTCTTCATTCAATCATTAAATGGGTCGGTCTCTCTATCGGATCTTCAACTGGTAAAGTAGGATCTTCAGAAAGAAGATGCCTTTACAGCGGAAAAGACAAAATTTGGGATATTTTAGTTGGCATCGTCTTATTACTAATTTGTGTTATGCATTATAATGTTTGCCCAGATTCTCTTCACCAAATGCAACTGTTCAGTTTCGTCCTGATGAAATATTTAAATTATGTTACAATTTTGGGGTATTACCTCATCAGCAGCCTTTATAAGAACCGCACGTTGGATATAATTAAAGATCTGAAGGAAACTGCTGAAACAATTGAGGCTACAATTAAAGTTTCGTTTAATTACGCCAAATACAGGAAATATGCTACTAGCTATGTGATACTTTTATGTCTTGCTTTCATACTTCATATGGTTGTTGGTATTACAACAGCTTCATACAGTGGTATTATCTTCGATAGAGAATATCAGTGTGTGACTATATCCTTCATTTCTCTCATGATGAGTATGAGTTTGAGTAGTTTTCTGTTTATTCTCCTATGTGGGCTGAAAGTGAGCTTTTCAAGTATTAATAGTTATTTAAAGAAGCCTAACTTCAATGTTAACCAACAACCTGGTATTTATGAAAGGTTAAGGGAACTTAGTAGAATTTATAAGGCACTAATGGATGTTGCCAGGGAGATCAATACGGTTTACCAGGAAATTCTATTATGTAAAGTAGTAAAGTCGTGTACGATTACACTTGTTGTGAGTTATTTCATAAGCCTGCAAGATTTTAAAGGAAAACCTTTAACATTAACTTTATACATAGCCCTGTGCTTCACGATTATGACACTGGTGTTAGATATTACCCTCAGCATTTATCACTTTACATCTGTGCGAAATGAGGTGAGTTAACTAACGTTTTTCCGTTTTTTTTAATGTGCTTTACTACCATCCAACAAAACAATTTATGGGGGTTGTCATACTGTTTATCTTGGAACTTAATTTATTCCTGAATTAAAAAAGAATACTGTCATGCAGCATTTGGCAATAAAGCACCGGAAACACAACCTACCATTAATCAGTCACAAAGTTATAAGCTGTTCACTCTCCAAATCATTATGGTCCAAATAAGCAGAGAATGGTGTATATTACCTACTGAATGCTTACGTTTTTAAATATATTTACAATTGTTTCAGAAATGTTTTACAATTTGAAGATTTAACTAACGTATATATTGTGACGTAGTGGTTCATTGAGCCAGATACTCCATGTAGGGGTTGGCTCCGAGAGACTCTAATGCAACAAATATATTTAGATTGACTTCTTGAGATGTTGTTTCAATACCAATAGAGGTCGGATCAAGTCCTCAAAGCTCGAACACGGTTCAGTTCGGTTCGAGCTTTGAGCGAGATTCGTTGAACGAACCCAAGCCTAGCTTTTTTTCTAAATTGCTTGTAAAGCTCGGAGCTCGGTGAAGTTCGGCAAATGCTAGACATTCAGTTGATTTTAAGAAATAGGTCTTTTTCCTCAGTAAAGGCTCATAGCTAGATAAAGGTTCGAAGCTCGCTACAAACTTAATGCTTGACAAAGTCTCGAAATTTGATAAAAGCTCGGAGAAAGCTTCATGCTAGGTAAATGTTCGAAGCTCGGTAACTAAGCCCAAAAACTAAAAATTCCCATCTCTACTAACTTCTTTAACTTAACTCAATTAACTTCTACGTACAACTCTTCTAAAAATAATGACACTAATTTGTCATACCGCATTGCATAGTTTGGCTCTACCGTGAATATTTCGGAATCAATTTGCTTCTTCTTTTTGACTTAAAAGTTTGGATCCGATCAAAAAATACCAAAATCACTTAAGTGCAAATTCCGTACTTTAAAATTAAAATCCGAAACAAGATTCAAAATTTTGTGATGCAATTTGGATTTGAAGATTTCTAGTTTGGAACTTAGATTTGAATTCTGGAATAGTTTCAGAATTAGTGGGGAAATCTTAGGTTTTAGAACCCAGATTCAGTTTCAGAACTCTGTTAAACTCTGTTAGTTAAGCGTATTTCGTATTTCGGCTCCGTATTTTCTAAATTTCGACAGACTACGATTCGAACCCGTGTCCTCTTAGTTGCCAAACAGCCATTTAATCCATTGAATCGTTAATAAATTAGTACGTAAGCTATCCTCAGTTGTCAAAGGGCGTACAAAAACAAAAACAGAAGAAAGAGAAAAAGATTTTTGAAATTTCGACTACGACCATGGTTTAAACCTGCGCTCTCCTAGTTGCAAGGCAGATGTTTAATCTATTAGGCCACCAGTAAACAAATACGTAAATTAATCTCGCACTAGGCAAGTTTTCCAGATTGAGGTCTTCGCAACCTTAGTCTGTGCCAGGAAACCTCGCCAGAGGTTACCAGAACAGGCCGATAGTCAAGCAGCACTCAAGCTTTGGTCACAGTAACATCTCTAGCAATGAGGAAACCAACCGCCTAGCTAGGGAGGGCTCATCGGAACCCTTTTTAGGCCCTGAACCGTCCCTCGGCCTACGTAAAGCAAGCTTTCAGCATACAATTAGAGCCTAAACTCAGTCTCAGTTCATCTCATACTGGGTTGAATAAACGAAGCTACTCATCCACAGATCTTCAAAAACCAGATCCGAACAGCTTCTTAGGTTCAGTAGGAACCACATCAGGATGGTGACAGGCTTCTTTACAGGCCATGGCTTCTTTAAAAGACACCTACATCTGATGGGCCTCTTCGAGGACCCAAGTTGCAGATTTTATAATGAAGCAGATGTAACCTCCCTTCATCTCCCTTTACGATGCCCCAGATTACTTCTTTTGAGACATCAACTACTTGGAGCCGGTCTTTTAGTGCCCGACTATATACGGTACACCTCTATGGACAACATCCTGGTCTTTGGGCTAGGTGCCGGTCTGTATGTAGACATCCCTTAATTTGCGATGGGTGCATCTGTGCGTCACGTCATTTTGGTCGTCTTCGCTCTTCTGAACTACACGGCCAATCGTCAGTTGTAGCTCTTCTAAACTGCTGGCAAGTATATCTTATATTGTATTTCCAAATTTCCATTTACCTTCACTCAACTAGTTTCTTACGATAAAGCTTCTCAGTATATCATTTCGGAGTAAATATCAAATAAAAGCAAATATCATATATCCTTGTTAAAACCTTCTCTTGTTAGACATGACATCTATTGACCCTTGGTTTGTTTTGACCTTCTCGATATTGGATTGTTGGAGGAGGTTAAATGCACTTAGGCCACACAATGGGCCTATTATGCTACCTCAAGGGAACGACACCAACCTTGCCCGGCTCGTTCAAGCCATCCTACCCTGTCAATGAACTTGCGAAGCTTTACCAGGAGAGTTTCAGCAATTCTAGCCATATCAAGCCAGAACTACCCCAAAATGATTTATCTAAGTCTGGTGGGGACATAACAATCACAAAGAACATGCTCTGCCGTTTCGTTTTCTAAATAGCATCCTCTGCAGGTCGAGTGATTGCACAGCCCTATCTTGCGGATGTGCCTACTTAATTTTCAATATCCAGAAGGTACTCCTACAATGAGACGTAGTTTTTTTCGTGGCAAATTTGCACAAAACCTTTCGATTTCTCGCGCGGTGGTTGCAATAGCCATTCTAGCATGATGGCATTTAGTCATATTATCCCATCCAATGCTGTGACGATTGTGGGTTTTCTCTTTGATTATGGTTTGATTCATTGTTGACGACAGTGCAAGAGCTGGTGCAGGACCCTAGAAGGGTAGCTTCTAGCCTTCCTTACCCAATACGCCAGCCTGTTCGTTACGATCGAGACCACTGTGTCCTCTGACCCAGACTAGTTGGAAGACATTATTTGCTACCTGCTCCAGAGCATAACAACACTAAAGTATTAACCCTGATACGGCTTCATAGTTGTTCAGCGCAAAAAGGGAACCTATAAATATCTCCTGTCACTGTATATTTTGATTTTTGTTCTGACTGTCGCGTTCGCATTCGCACCTTGCATAATGGTAGCTGTAACTGAAAAACATCGGTGAGCTTGCCAAGTGCTATACTATTTTGGAGGTTCTGAAAAAACACCTGCTTCTGTGCCCTTTTCAGATTTTGATCCATAGATCCATAGCTGTGTTTCCAGCTTCCAGAAGGAGGCTGTAGTATTTACTAAAAATAAATTTAGGGGGCAGGGAGTCTATTTGCACTCTTAGGGAAGGTATCTTGTGGACTGCTTCTTCTAGGATATGCAAATGTCTCTCTCTGAGGCCTTTATCCATCCATAAGCCTTTATTTTTCAACCCTAACGCCTCTTGCCGAGCCATTTCCTCCCGTAGGTGTCCAATGGGTGTAGGTTCAAAATAGCCCGAAGGACTGCAGTAGGGGTGCCGTTTTATCCATTCGTGGTATGCACTGTATGTTTTAGGTCGTCTGCTCTTGTCGTAGGTGTCAAGTATAGTATTTTCGCCGAAATTTCAGGAATGAAGCTTTTACGTTTCCAGATATTTGGATCACCTTTAAACTGTCTTCGAATTCTAAGCTTACCTTTACTTTTGTATCTCCTTGGTTTCACTTCGTTTTGATTTGCATGAGCTGTTTTACATAGCTTACGTTAATAGAAACGGGGTAAAGTGTCAGTAGTAAATATAAACACGTTCAAATTCCTTAATGAATTAACCCATTAAGTAATAAAATATTCTATTTGATTAACCAAATCGATAACAACAAAGCAAGCAGTATCATTTCTATTGGGCTCAATGTACTACTTACTAACGTAACCGAACAAATTTTGGATTAAAAAGTTGTAGTTAAAAAAAAGAAATTTCGAAAATGAACAAGCAGACCTACGATTTGTATGATGTACTACAACCACTTCGAACTATTTCTAAATGGGTTGGTCTTTCTATCGGATCCGCCATTGGCAAAGCTGGATCATCAGAAAGAAGATATATTTATAGCATAAAAGACAAAATATGGGATATTTTTATTGCTATCGTATTAATGCTGAGTTGTGCCCTACATTATACTTTTTGCCCTGATTCTTTTGACGAAATGCAGTTGTTTGCTTTTCTCCTACTGAAATATTCTAGTTACGTTGTAATTTTGGGATATTACTTTATTAGCCGCCTGTATAAAAATCGTATATTAACCTTAATTAAAGATCTAAAAGAAACAGCCGAAAAAGTCGAGAAAACAACCGAAGAAGGATTTAATTACTCAAAATGTAGAAAATATCTTACTTGGTATTTAACATATATGCATGGTATATTCATATTCCTATTAATATGTGGTTCTATATCAAGTTTGCATAATGGTTTTATCTCCGATAAAGAATTTCTATGTGGATCTATATCTGGCGTTGCTTTTGTAATGAACAATAATCTAAATTGCTTTTTATATATTCTCCTGTACGGCGTGAAAATGGGATGTTCCAGCATTAATAAGCATATGAAGAAGCCTGACGTCAGTGTTAACCAACAACTGCGTATTTCTGAAAAGTTAAATCAACTTCGAAAAATTTATAATACACTTACAGATGTGGCCAGGGAAATTATTGCAGTATATAAAGAAATCCTTTTATGTAAAATAATTGTTGTATCTACGATGGCCCTTTTTGTGAGTTTTATCATAAGCTCGCAAAATTACAAAGGAAAACCATTAAGCTTAGCGATGTACATATCCCTAATGATATGGATGTTGACACTCGTGTTGGATGTTATTTTTAGCGTTCATCACTTTACTTCTGGACAAAGTGAGGTGAGTTAGCATTTAATTTTTAAAATTCTGCCTTGTGTAAATTTATTTCAAACCCACCCATATGGATAGACGCTTATATGTGATAAGCTCTCATGTTCATTGTGCAGTCTTGGTCTCGAACCCGATTGACTTTAAGTTAACTTACACCATTAGTTAAATTAGTTACATTAAAAATAGATCTAGATTTCTCAGAACTAAAAGAACCACCAGCACACCTCAAGCTCAGTCTTCTTGCCCTACATTAACGAGGTCTGATGGCATAGGAAGCACAACGTCAAAACTATCTTCAAACGAAAATCATCAAGAACGATCACAACCTAAACAACAACGCTGGTTATTTCTGCTATATGAAAGTCTGCTTTCACTATTAGATCTGTTCCTAACGCGTTCAATCAATCGGGTTCTTCATCCAATGCAAATGTCTGGCAACGCCAACAAAAACAGCGGAAGGTTCCAGGATTTGATAGAATCACCAACTCTCCTTTGAAAAGCATCACGAAGAAGGTCCTGGTCTAGGATATTCAATGAAAATATAACCCTCCTCCCTCTTGCCAGAAACCTGAACGAGAAGCACAATAATAATAGTTTCCCCAAAGCTTGGAAAAATCAAGATAGAGAAGCCTCCCTTAACAACTGCTACTAACGAACTAGCAAAAACAATTGCGGAGGTTGCACACAGGTGGAGAAACATCCACTGCCTTTGTGGACAGTGAAAAGGCCTTCAACTAAGTATGGATCCTAGAATTGCTAGTTAAGCAAGGAAGTCTCGTTAGCCTACAATCATCTACCCCACGTCTCCCTAACCAGTCGAACCTTCCAAGATTGCGTGTCCTATTAACTCAACCAAGAGTTGGTTCTCCCCAATGTCTTTCAATATGTACGTAGTAGATAGAATTTCTTGCAGAAACGAGGTCGATGTTACCTCCGGCGTTCGGCGGCCAAGGGAACAGCTGGGCTGGCGGTGTCTTCGGCGGGAATGGAATGAGTATTTTATTTATATACAAAAAGTATATATAAGCTGACACAAGTACATGAAATGTGGGCTGACAACCCGATTTAAGGAATTCAAGTAGGAGCAGGAGCAGGAAGGCCACGGGGTTGATGGACATCAACCGGCGTGCCGTGGGAGGAAGTGATACTCAGGCCGTTCTGAGTATCACGACGATCCTGGAGTCGAGGTCGGTTGCGGGAAGGAACCGGAGCAGGACTGGAGCAGGAGTTGAAGAGAAGTGGACTTGGAGTCGGACTTGGAGAAGTATGTTGCTCTGCTGGAAGTCGGAGATGGAATGGGTGTTGCTCTGACGGACGTCGGATTGAGACTGGATGCTCTTTGCAGAAAACGCTCTGCTTTTATACCTTTCTGGCGACGGGGAGACTGCTGATTGGTAACATCGACGACGTTCTGTACGCAGTCCGCTCCAGAGCACTGGTAGACCTGATACCATAGCACGAAGGTTGGTAATCTTAAATTTGAGAAAGGCGGAAGCCATCGTTTTCTCCAAGAAACAGACCAGAGACCTTCTAGTATTCCGAGTAGAATATTAAGCAATACTCTATGGCAGTCCTACCTCACTCTAGAGCTAGTTGCTGAAAATAACTAGAATTCGTCTGGGTTGAAGCTCATGCTGGGCTAGATGGTAACGAACAGGTTGATGCTTTAGCAAAGCAATGTTCGATACAGCCTTTTTAAATAAAATAAATGCCACCATGGGAGGATGGCTATTACAGCGCCCTCAAGAGGGATGACAAGATTTTGTCCTCAGTTGCCCCGGAGTAAACTGCGACTCATTGGAAGAACAGGATGGGGTTGACTGATGCCCCACCTGTCTAGGGTAGAACCTTGATGACAAGACAACAGAGAATCTCCTGTGTGAATGTCCTGCACTCGCTCAAGTCAGAGGATCCATGATGGGGGACTTCTGGCCTAACATGGTTGGAATTTGCAGCACCCCTCTGACAGATATCCTGAAGTTCGTCGAAAGGGTTGGTCCAGAACTCTATGACAATTCCATCAAGTACTTAGATCACGTTAGATAGGCAATAACGTTCGCTGAATCTAGGAACCCAGGACGGTAAACCAAGACATCACCATGCAGTAAAAGCGATTATTCGCCAATCTGTTTCTGCAGAAAGGTTTCACGTCTGGTGTGCACGTGAAGTTATCCTTTATTCCTCATTTAGCTCCTAATGAAGCACATTACGATTGAGTACGAAACGTTGAGTCCCTCTACTTCAACAATAAAAGGGCTCAAACCAAGAAGTCGCTCATTTAATCGTGACTCGGACCTTGAGAATAATTTTTTCTTGTAGTTTTTTTTCAGCTTTGGCCATTGTGATTACGGTGATCGTACGTCTTCGGAGCCGGTGATTGTAGTTCAGCAGATAACTTTTGGGCGGAGACATTTACAGGGCGTTATCAACAGAGCCAGTTTAACCCTTGCTTTTGAAAAGTTTAATGCTACTCCCTTTCTCGCATTTTCGTCTAATTCCGTTAATACACTGCTCAAAAGAAAATAGGGATCACTTCTTATAACCCGTATAATTTTTTTGTAGATTGGTATTTGCTTATAAAATTCGGTACACACATTGCTTAAACATGTGAGTACATGATACATATATCATCTAACGAATATCTAAAAATATGCCGTGTTTGAAGCCTTATAAATTAAACAATGTCAAAAATCGAAGTGAAGACAAAATTTTTGGATTTTTTTATTTAAAGAAACAAAAGACAGTCTTGACAATTTACATTTTAATATGATGTATTACCACCTATAGTTCTTAGAACAGCATTACAATGACGGTGCATACTCCGGATGAGTCGTAGAACTGCTTCTTGGGGAATCCGTTGCCATTCCTCTAGAAGGGCAATTTCCAACTCTTGGATTATTATTGGTGGATTTGGTCGGGTTTTAACAGCTCTCCCTAGTTGATCCCAGAGGTGCTCGATGGAATTTAGGTCAGGACTACATGCAGACCAAGGCAGCGTTTGAATTTGATGGTCTCGAAGATAATTTTGCACAACATTAGCAGTATGTGGACGAGCATTGTCATGCATAAACACAAATTCTTGGCCTACATCTTGTGTAAAATAACGTACCTGAGTATCCAATATCTCGTTTATGTATCGTTGTGCCGTCAGACTACCATTACGTACAATAATAAGGTCAGTTTTGCTATGTACTGTGATACCGCCCCAAACCATTACGGAACCACCCTCATATGCTTTAGTTTCTACCATTGTATCAGGTATATATCGTTCCCCAGGTCGTCTCCAAACTCGGGTACCTCAATCATGACCCGACACAGTGAATCTTGATTCGTCAGAAAACATTATAGGGCGCCAGTGCTGTAACTGCCAATGCTGGTGTTCTCTAGCAAACTGCAGCCTTGCTTGTCGGTGACGAACTAATAATCGAGGTACTTTCACAGGTTTTCTAGATGTCATTTGAGCTTCGTGAAGTCTATTCCGTATTGTCTGATCACTAATAAGTGTTCCAGTGGCTCGCAGAAGATCTCTCTGAACATCACGCGCAGTTGATGTACGGTTCCGAAGCACTTGAATACGAATAAATCGATCCTGCTCAACTGTTGTTTTCTTAGACGGCCAGATCCTTGTCTTCTAACAACATTCCCTGTATCAATATGCCTCTTAAGCAGTCTAGATACCACAGATTGCGTTGTACCAACGATATTGGTGATATACCGCTGGGATCGGCCTTCCTATAAAAGTGTTAAAACACGGATTCGTTTATTGGCATTTAAATGTCTTCTTAAATGTTGGTCAACTTCATTATAATTTGCCATGGTGTAATTGTTTCTTAAAATAGCAAATAGGTACACAATACTCGCACTACAACAGTACACTAAAATTGTCGTTGGACTGACATTCAACTCAATTTGCTAGAAAACAAATGAAAATTACGAAGCCACATCACCCCACTAGGCTACTGGACAAATGAATGTATGACTACCATCAACGTCATCATCATCTGATCTTTCCTTAACGACATATAATTCAAAATCTAAGTGATCCCTATTTTATTTTGAGCAGTGTATAAAGTTTATTTATTATAATTCACCATTAGCTTTAACCTGCTTCTTTATTCAAATTACTTTAATAAGCGACAACGTAATATCGAAAATAAATGAAACGTCTTAACTAATTAAACCATTAAGTAAATAAAATGGCCTAATGAAATGCATCGGATTAGCAGCATTTCTATTCAGTTAAACAGTGAATATTAAGCTCCAATGAACGACAGATCATGAAAATGAACAAGCAAGCTTATGATTTTTACGATGTGCTTCAACCACTTCGTTCTGTTACTAAATGGATGGGTCTTTCCATCGGATCTTCCGTTGGTAAAGCTGGATCTTCAGAAAGAAGATATATTTATAGCAAAAAAGACAAAATTTGGGATATTCTTATTGGCATTGTATTAATGCTAATTTGTGCCGTACATTATAGTTTTTGCCCAGCTTCTTTTCATGAAATGCAGTTGTTCAGTTTTCTCCTTATCAAATATTCAAATTACGTTGTAATTTTGGGGTATTGCCTCATCAGCAGCCTTTATAAGAAACGTATATTGACTTTGATTAAAGATCTGAAAGAAACAGCCCAAAAAGTCGAGGAAACAACTAAAGAAGGATTCAATCACACAAAATGTCGAAAATATCTTACTTGGTATTTAACATGTTTGTATGGTATGTTTATATTCATACACATATATAGCGGTATATCAAGTTTAGAAAATGGTCTTTTTTTCGATAAAGAATTCCAGTGTGGATGTTTATCTCCCGTTACTCTTCTAGTGAACATTAATTTGAATTGCTTTTTGTATATTCTACTGTACTATTTGAAAATGGGATATTCAAGCATTAATAAACATATGAAGAAGCCTGACGTCAGTGTTAACCCACAACCACGTATTTCTGAAAAATTAAATCGACTTCAAAAAATTTACAACGCACTTACGGATATCGCCAGGGAAATTAATGCGGTATATAAAGAAATTCTTTTATGTAAAATAATTGTTGCATTTACGATGGCCCTTGTTGTGAGTTTTATCATAAGCTCACAAAATTATAATGGAAAACCGATAGGTTTAGCGATGGACGTAGCCCTAATATCCTGGATTTTGATACTCGCGTTTGATGTTATTTTTAGCGTTTATCATTTTACTTCTGTTCAAGGCGAGGTGAGTTAACATTTTTTGATTTTTAGAATAATTTTGTATGTAAAAACCTCCATAAGGAGCCTTTAGTACTTTAATCTAAAACTTTTTATATACACTGCGCGTCAATTGAATTATTTTTTTGATATCTTTAAAACGCATTATAAATTAATATTGTTGTTTAAAGATATTTATTCTATAACAATAAAAGAGTGGATTTATTAGGTATCTTACTAAGATCAGACAAAATAATGAAAGACTGAGAAAAAGAACAAAAACAGTTTTCATATGAAATTACTTAGTTTTCGAAGATTTTCGTCAATTTTAATATTTAGTAGCCCCTCCTCTTGACAAATGCAAATCCCTACATCTCCTTGGCATACTCATAATTAATTTTTGGATGAAATCTTGATCCATATTGTTCCACTCTTGGATCAAGACATTTGAGAGGTCGTTGGTAGTGTTAATCTGATCTTGTCGCCTTAAAAGTAGTCTTCCGAGCCTATCCCACACGTGCTCTATCGGGTTCATGTCCGGAGACATTGCAGGCCAATCCATTCATAGAATATTATTCTCCTGCAATGCCAAATCTACTATTCTAGCACGATGTGGACGTGCATTGTCGTCGACTAGTAAAAAATTTGGGTCAATCTGATGAGCATATGGTACAACAATGTGCAGAATAACTCTCTATACCTTTCACCTGTCATCGATTCTCTAATAAAAGTGACAAGATCGGTGCGCCTATCAAAGGAGATACCTGCCCAAACTGTTACTGATCCGCCTCCGAAAGCAACCGTTTCTAACATGTTTGTCTCATCGTATTTTTCTCCTCTCTGTCTCCATATACGTATACGTCCATCGGAATGGAAAAGAGTAAATTTTGACTAATCCGTGAACAAACAATCCCTCCACTGCTCAAGAGTCCAGTTACGGTGTAACTCAGCCCACAGTCTTCTGGCAACATGGTGTTCCCTGGTGCGACGTGGATGCCGCGCTGGTTTACGACTTCTCAAACCAAACTGATGAAGTCTTCTCCTAACGGTGGAAAGCGACACGTCAATGCCAGTTGCATTTCTTATAGCACCAGTAGTTATTGTTCGATTTCGCCTAGCTGTCAGCATTATCGTTCGATCATCTCTGCAAGAAGTACATCGAGGGCGACCACCTCCATGTCGCATATTTACATCATCTCTTGTTCTTAAACGCATTACAGCTCTATTGACCACACTCGGAGACACATTAAAAATTCTAGCCAATGATCGTTCGCTGTATCCTTCATTATGCAATCTTATTAAATTATTGAGCTCACCACTACTCAAACGTCTGAAAGGCATTGTAAAACTTCAAAATCACAAAATTTCAACAAAAAAACATACAGAAAAATTCTTATTTACCGAAAAAATTCATAAACTTTCGTTCAGTGTCAAATTCTTGATACAACGTGTTTACTATAATGAGCATTTGTTTTGCCTGTTCCCTTAAACACAAGATATCTTGATCTTTTGACAATTTTAAATTGTTCTTAAAAAACACAAGCACACTGAAATCTGGTGTCAGGTGAATATATTTAACACATACAGGGAATTTTTCTTTTTAGTATACATATCCCCTATGTATACTTTTAAAATAAACTCAATATTATGTAGGCAACCAACTATACACTGGACGTCACGTCACGTGGTGCGTAAAGGTTATGTTTCATGTTTGTAAATAATAAAAAATAAATTAAAATTAGTGGAATATCAAAATAATTTTAATTCAACGATTATTCTAAAACATAAAATATCAACAATACAAAACAGAAAGGAAAATAAAAACAACAACAGTTAAAGACTAATTTTTTGACATTAACTTAATTTGATGATTTAAAAAATTAGCATGCTGTGGCAAAAATCATCAAATTAAGTTAATGTCAAAAAATTAGTCTTTAACTGTTGCTGTTTTTATTTTCCTTTCTGTTTTGAATTGTTGATATTTTATGTTTTAGAATAATCGATGCATTAAAATTATTTTGATATTCCACTAATTTTGATTTATTTTTTATTTACAAACATGAAACATAACCTTTACGCACCACGTGACGTGACGTTTAGTGTATAGTTGGTTGCCTACATATTGCGTTTATTTTAAAAGTATACATAGGGGATATGTATACTAAAAAGAAAAATTCTTTGTATAGCAATAATTGGTAGTGTTCCACTTCAATTGACGGGCAGTGTACATACGTATATCTCGAGATAAATCCATAAACATGTGTTATATGTATAATGCTTTTGCCATCTTTTCAAATCAGCGTAAGCCATATGCTATCACAAAAAAAATAACTTGATGTAAACAAGGCTTTCTGATTTAGATTCTCGGTTAATGTTAAGGATACTTCGTCCAATTAGTAAACAAAAAACAAATAATTTTGATAATGCCGTACATGTCACAACAACTGCTGTTAATTACAGGCAGTTTCTTATTAAGGTTTATGAAGCTGCTTAAATTTGTTTTGTGGGAGCTTGTACTACTAGCTAAGCAACAGAACACTGATAGAATAATGCAGAGCTTTACAAATAAAACAGTTGCAGGTTATCCAATTTTCATTGCAACATAATAACTTGAATCATGGCCAACTAAAGACTGAATCTGCTATTATTCTAAGAACGTTGGACTATTTTTTGCCTTTTGACCAGCGTTATCATCCAACAGTTGTTGTTTCCAAACGGTTAGCCCATAAGTCTGCCCACTTTGATTTAGAAATGTCTTAGCTTAAGCAATTCTACAAAGAGGTCACACCTGCAGCCATAGGTTCTGCGATTTGATGTATACTGAAGAAACTAGCCGCTCTGTACATACGTAGACGTATTTGTGAATAAGCGGTGCTTAAGACCAAATTTTCTCCTAACTTCAGGTGTTCACTAAATTGGCCCCGATCATCTCCCATCTCCAAATATATCTGTTTTTTGCAACGGAAAAAATCACAAGCTTATCGAATTCACCAAGACCGTACATAGTCTGTTCACGGTCTCTTTCTACAGTTGTTTAACAACGCCTATATGGATACACCGTTTCTTTGCCATTTTAACCTATAGGAAACAGGCGCGTGATGCTGCAACAAAACCAGTGGAAGGTATTGGCGGTATTATTTGCTCACCACAGGCACCACGAAAAAGCCTCTCTTTGTGTTTTATAATCAAAATCTTTAACGGGATTCGGCTAGCGAGCAAAGACTACAAGAGTGGGAGAAACATCAGTAACCGTCTTTGTGGACACTAAAAAGGCCTTCGACCAATTGTGGATCGTACAATTGCTAATTAAGCTGATAAATACACAACAACACCAGTCTACGTTCATTTACACCACGGTTGACAAGTGGTGAAATCCTTTATGGACTATCCCCAGGCGTATGGTTCTTCCTCCGCCCAGGAGTCCTGGACTCCACTAACTCTAGTCGCTATATACCGGCATCGTTTCTCACATTACTTCGTATCATTGACGGTCTTATTCATTTAGTCGCTATCTTAGTCTCTAGGCTTTCATATAAGTTTTTTTTTCAGTCCTCAGGTTCTCCACCGTGTTCTTTCTCGTTCATAATCTTTACTAGCATGTCTGTAATAATGTTCCACTTAAAGTCGCTCTGCAGAATTTCACCAACCATGTTTTGAGGCGTTATTTCGTTGCCTAGTATTGTCTCTATTCTTCTTTTTAGATCTTCCCATTTTGGGCATCATTCGAAAATGGCGTGTCTAGCGTCATCCTTTGCATGTTGACAGTAGATGCAGGTCTCTTCGGCTATTTTATTAATCCTTTTCAGGTATGATTGAAAACTGCAGTGTGAAGTTCTCCGTGCTCTCTGAAGTACTATGGCCTTAAGTCAGGGATTAATTCGTCTATCCATACATCCTTGTCGCTCCTCTCCCACAGCCCCTGCCATTTGTCTATAGTTTCTTTCCGGATGGCTTTCTTCTGGTTTTTATTTTCTCCTTGCCCTTCAATCCTCACTTCTATCAGCTGTTGGATTGGAATTATCCTTGCTAGTACTCTGGCCACCTCTGGCTGTTCGTAGGGACATTTTGCGCTGCGCTCAGTCCAGAAAGTTTTTTATATTTTGAGCTTTCAAAGCGTCCGCCCAGATTGGCGCGACATATAACATTATGGATTCAGTTACTGTAGCCAGGGTTCTCTTCTTCGCCTCGCTGCTGCCTCCAGTTCTCGGCATTAATCGGTCTAGGGCCGTGGAGGCCGCACTCGCTTTTCTGGCCGCGTATGTGATGTGCTTATATAAATTAAGTATTTTGTCCATATAGACGCCAAGGTATTTAAGCTGGTCTACTGGTTCAATGGTGTTATTGTTCAGCTCAAACTCTATCCTTCCATGTCATTTTTTTCCTATCGCCAACATAGCTTCTCCAAGTTCTCTTGGAAATAGGCTCTATTAACCCTGGTCCAATTCCAAGAATAACAACAGTAGCAAGAATGCCGCTCACCTCCAGTGTTCTTCAACACGTGCGTAAATGACATTTCCTGCCAAAATTAGTTAACTGCACCTTATACATCGTTACTCCAGGTCGAAGTCAGGAAACTGTAGCAAATACTATAAGACCTGACGCTATGAGGGAACGATGGAAAATTAAATTAAACTCCAGATAAGTGGAAGCCATCGTTTTCTTCAAGAAACATAGGAAATATTTTCAACCATTCCGATTAGAACATCAAATAAGAACCTGCTACAAGTCAACTATTGAAAATGTTGAGGAATATGTCTATCTGAGACACAGCATAAAATTAGACAAAGAAAATCCAACCGCCCAGATAGGTAGACGTGCTCAGTTGCCGTGGGCAACTGCGGATAAATTAAGACACACATATTTTAAGAAATGACGAAATTCCAATTTAACATTTTCATATTACCTGTGATCACATATGGGATGAAAACCATGACGCTAACTATTAAGTCGGCCAATAAACTTAGAACATCTAGCGGATGATGCTAGGAACTAATCTTAGAGACCATGTCACAACTGAGAATATTAGAAAGAGAACGGAGAAGTTGAAGAGTTGCAGATGTCATAGTGGAACTGGGTGAGGCATGTTGCTCGACAGGAGAATTCAAGATGGACAAAACATATTGTACAGTGGCGACCTTGCCTATGTAAGCATAATGTTGACAGACTACAATTACACTGTTATGACGACATAAAAAATAATGTAAGAAGGAAGTAGCATCAGTTTGCAGAAAATAAATAATCGTAGAAAAGTATGTGGTGGGAGCTATGTCCAGGAATGGACTATGAGGTAAATAAGCAGCTAACATCCAACGAATGCGACCAGAACATGGTCAAGGCTAATAACGTGGTTAGTTACCTACATTAATGTGCCTCTACAAGGCTTACACAAAATTAGTGTTGGCCTGTACCTCAGCTGTATGGAAGGCGAACATATCCATGACCAATCAATTAGACAACCTCCACCCTGGAATTAGCCGGAGTGAAGAAAGAAAACCGTAAGAGAATCCTGAATGCTATCCCTTAACAAGAAACCCAGGACACTAAGCAAAGATTACCATACAGTAAAAGGAAGTGCTACACGCTATAGAAGAAGAAGAAGGTCCTCAGAGGCCTCAGATAGTTCATTAGTCCGCTTATGCAGAAGGGTTTTGCCTCTGGCGTGGTTTGCAGATTGAGTTACCGTACTCATGTAATCCTCATTTCGCTCCTCAAAAAGCACGTTATGATTGTGGACGGAAGTTAAGTTTTACTACCTCAACAAAAACACATCGAAGGCGAATAGAGCAAAACCAATTCGACAGTTTTCCCCTTGGAAGAAAAAATCCATGCGAATCCTGTATCACATCCTCAACAAGTAACACAGAGCACTGAACCAAGACATGTAGTAAAAGGGAACGCTATTCCCTGTAGAAGAATGGGGTCATGAGAGACCCCCACCAATCCGTTCTTACAAAAGGGTTTTGCCTCTAGTATGGTTGACGGGTTGAGTTACTGTGCTCTTGTAATCCTCATTTAGCTACTGATGAAGTACATTGGGATTGTAGACGAAACTTTAAATTCTTCTACCTCGGCAATAATGCGGCGCAAATCACGAAGTCGTTCGTTTAATCGTGACTCGGACCGTGAAAAGTTTAGTAGTCATTCTTTCTTGTAGTTTGTTTTGCCTGTTTAGCCATTGTGATTACTTCACCATCTTCCGCTTTCAGAGCCGGTGATCGTCTTTTACCAAATAACTTTTGAGTGGAGACATTTACAGGACGTTATCAACAGAGCCAGTTTAACCCTTGCTTTTGAAAAGTTTAATGCTCCTCCTCTTCTCGCATTTTCGTCTTGGCATAAGCTGTTCATAATTCAGTTAATATAAAGTTTATTTATTATACTTCTCCATTAGCTTTAACCTGCTTCTTTATTCAATTTACTTTATTAAGCGACAACGTAATATCGAAAATAAATGAAACGTCTTAACTAATTAAACCATTAAGTAAATGAAAAGGCCTAATGAAATGGATAGCATTAGTGGCATTTCTATTCAGTTAAACAGTGAATATTAAGCTCCAGTGAGACATATCATGAAAATGAACAAGCAAACTTACGATTTTTACGATGTGCTTCAACCACTTCGTTCTGTTACTAAGTGGGTGGGTCTTTCCATCGGATCTTCCATTGGTAAAGCTGGATCTTCAGAAAGAAGATATATTTATAGCAAAAAAGACAAAATTTGGGATATTCTTATTGGCATTGTATTAATGCTCATTTGTACCGTACATTATATTTTTTGCCCCGATTCTTTTCACGAAATGCAATTGTTTAGTTTCCTCCTTATGAAGTATTCTAATTACGTCGAAATTTTGAGCTGCTATTTTATTAGCAGCTTTTATAAGAAACGCATATTGACTTTGATTAAAGATCTAAAGGAAACAGCCGAAGAAGTCGACAAAACAACCAACGAAGGATTTAATTACTCAAAATGTAGAAAATACCTTACTTGGTATTTAACGCATTGGTATGGTATGTTTATACTTATAGGAATATACAGCTTTATATCAAGTTTAGAAAATGGTCTTCTTTTTGATAAAGAATTCCAGTGTGGATGTTTATCTTCAGTTCCTCTCGTAATGAACATTAATCTGAATTGCTTTTTGTTTATTCTTCTGTACGGTTTGGAAATGGGATATACAAGTATTAATAAACTTAAGAAGAAGCCTGACGCCGGTGTTAACTCACAACCACATACTTCTGAAAAATTAAATCAACTTCGAAAAATTTACAACGCACTTACGGATATAGCCAGGGAAATTAATGCGGTATATAAAGAAATTCTGTTGTGTAAAATAGCTGTCACATTTACCATCGCTCTTGTTGTGAGTTTTATCATAAGCTCACAAAATTATAATGGAAAACCATTAAGTTTAACGATGTACATAGCCCTAATGATGTGGATTTTCACACTAGTATTGGACGTTATTTTTAGCGTTTATTATTTCACTTCTGTACAAAGTGAGGTGAGTTAACATTTTTTAATTTCTCGAATAACGCCGTTTGTAAAAACCTGCATAAGGAGCCTTTATTACTTTAATCTAAAACTTTATATTGTAACGAAGTGCTTTTTTGATTATGATGGTAGAGACTTATAGCAACTTCATTACGAGTGTTTAAACTTTGCTTTTGCAAGAGGTTTTATTAAAGTACACGGTTAACTAACATCAAATATATTGTTATAAGTTTAAATACAAACACAACTTAACTGTTCTACAAATATGAAATCCAAACACTTAACAAGTTCTAAGTCTGATGGACTTACGACAATGTACAAAAATATTATTATTAAGTTACAATAAATCTTTACTTACATGGATAACTTTAGAAACATACACATCTTGAATGTAACCCAACTCTTGGCTGGGGGGCCAAGGGTAGGTCCTTGTAAAGGCCTCTCGTCTAGACCTTAATCAGACATCGTAGTGAGACTCTATTCAGAGACTGACTTTCCTATGGTGAGGATCACATATTTATACTACCCAGAGTCTTAACACCTGCTCGAACTGTTTATACAATTTATCACTAATTATTGCGTTAAAGAAACGTTAGTCTTGGTCTTTCTTGTTATTTAGTGCAGGTGTTCATTGACAAACACATTTAATTACTTCTTATAATAATAATTACTGCGCAACCTGTTATATCAGACCACACCTAAATGTTAACTTATTTAACTCATTTACTATGACGATGTTTTAAGCTATTCCCCAAATAATCCACTATCTTACAATATGTCGAGGTAAATCTATAAACATGTGGTTGTGTGTATAATGATTCCGCGATCTTTTTAAATAAGCTTGAACCATATGGTATGAAACAAAATAACTTGGTGTAAACAAGGTTTTCTGATTTAGATTCCCAGTTAAAGTTAAGTAAACAAAAAACAAATAATTTTGAAAATGCCGTACACGCCACAACGAATACTATCAATTACATGCAGTTTTTTAACGTCCTCCTTACTGCAGTTACTTACATTTGTTTTGCGAAAGCTTTATTTTGTCGTAAAAATTAAGGTATTACTAGCTAAGCAACATTTGTTAACAAAGCACCGGTAGAATAATGCAGAGCTTTACAAATAAAATAGTTGCAGGTTGTCCAATTTTCATTACCAACATAATAACTTGAATCATTACTAATTGACGAAACGGTGACTTGAAAATGTGCTATTATTCCAAGAATGTTGGACTATTTTTTCCTTTTGATGACTTCTTCTTCTTCATCATGATCACGTTATCATCCAATAGTTGTTGTTTTCAAACTGTAAACTCATAAGTCTGCCCATTTTGCTTTGGAAATGTCTTAGCTTAAGTCGTTTTCTTTAAACAATTCAACATACGGTCACACTTGTTCCCATAGGTTTTCCTCTTTTTCCAGTAGCAACCAATACTTTTATTGAATCTTTCGAGACAATAGTTTTGTGATTGTCTGAATTAAAGCCCAAGGTTTAATTTCGTTATTTAGACGACACCATAATTTGGCCTCATGGGAGACGTACCCTTATATATTTTTTTACTCTATCTCAGCAATCAATAACCTGATATTACGTTCACAGTGACAATAAAATTAAATGGTTCTTTGTACTTCCTTGACGTACTAGTAACTCAAGAGCCAAATAATCGTTTGGAAGATTTAGCTTATTTCAAACGCATCCACACGGGTAGGTACTTACTTATGTAGATGTAATAGGCTTCCAAGTTCATTGTCCAGTCATCGTGTATAACCAGACAGCTTTAAACCATATTCACGCAAATCTACTTAAAAGCGGCTACAATGAGGGAGCATCATAGAAAGCATCTACATTTGTCATAACTAGAAAGACCACTAGCGCACCTCAGGCTACAACCTCTATGCCCTATATTAGCAAGATCATAACTATTTTGAATTGCCTTCAAAGCTTTCGTAAATATTTCTTTTGCAAGAGGGCAAATCCCAACTTCCATTGTCGAGAGGCGTCTACACCTTTCTTTATTCGTGCGATTTGATATATACATACTGAAGAAACTAACCGTTCTGTATGCACACGTAAGTATTTTTGAACAAGCGGCGCTGGAGACCAGATTATCTCCTAACTTCAGCAGCTTACTACATCGACCCCAATCATCTCTCATCTCCAAATTTCTCTGTTTTGTTTACGGAGAAAGTCGCAAGCCTGTCGAAATCATCAAGACTGTACATAGTATGAACTACGATGTTGACTTTCTCTTTCTGGCATCTGTAAGGCTCTACCTAGTGCTCTCAAACAGTCGGCTTCTTAATCTAATACTTAACTGGCAACAATCTGTATAAATACGCCGGTTTTTTCAATTTCAACCGACAAAAATCAGGCGCGTGATCCTGTAACAAAAACAGTGGAAGGTGTCAGGATTTGACGGTATTATTTGCCCACCAAAGGCACCACGAGGCTCTGTCTTTTATAATCAAAATCTTTAACCGAATCCATCGATTCTTGCTGGAAGTGTTGGAAAAAATAATAACACTAATCCTCCCTAAAGCTAGAAAACATCAAAACAGACCCTAACAACTACAGTTGGCTTTAGAATTCAACATATGACCACTCTTCAAATAATTTGCCTAGCGAACACAGCCGCAGAGGCTTCAAATGTGAAAGACGTCTTTGTGGACATTGAAAAGGCCTTCGACCAATTGTGGATCTTACAATTGTTAATTAAGCTAGTAAATATACAACAGCACCTGCCTATGTTTACTTACTCCACGGCTACCTAATCAATTGAACCTTCCAAGTTCTCCTCTATTAGCCACGGTCCAACTCCAAGCAAGAGTACCCCAAGAATACTCCTCATCCTCAGTGCTCTGCAACACGATAAATTACAGTTCTTGCAAAAATGAGGTCGACTGCACCCTATACGCCGTGATTCCAAGCCGTAATCAAAAAACTGCAGGGAGCACTAGTAGACCTGACTCCATGAAGGAACGATGGAAAATGAAATTAAACCCGAGAAAAGTGGAAGTCATCGTTTTCTTCTAGAAATGGATCAGAGATCTTCAACCATTCCAATTAGAACATCAGATAATACCCTGGGGCAAGTCAGGTATTGACAATGGTGAGGAATATGTCTAACGGGGATACAGTATCATATTAGGCAAAGAAAATCAAACTGTCGAGATAAGTAGACGTGCTCGGTTGACATGGAAATCCACGGGTAAATTAACACGTATTTTAAGAAATGACGAAATTCTTATTAATTTTAAAGAGAAAAGCGTTTGACGCTTTCATGCTACCCGTGATGTCATATGGGATGGAAACCATGCCACTCACTAATTAAGTCGGCCAACACACATAGAACAACACAAACGGTCATCCAGCGGAAAAATGCTAGGAATAAATCTTAGAGACCATGTTACGAATGAGAATATCAGAGAGAGAACGAAAGTCGAAACACGCATAGTTGAGTCAAAGTGGAGCTGGGTGGGACATGTTGCACGACAGGACGATTCAAGATAGATGAGGTATATTGCATAGTGGAGACCTCGCCTAAAGTAGGAAGGAAGTGGCATAAGCTTGTACAAAATAAAGAATCGTAGAAGAGCATGGGGAGGGTCTATGTCCAGGAGTTGACTATGAGGTAAATAAGCGAATTTGACCAGAAGAACATGGTAAAGGCTAATAACGTGGTTAGTTACCTACATTAACTAACCGGTATAAGGCTTACACAAAATTAGTGTTGACCTGTGCTTCAGCTGTATGGAAGGCAAACATATCGATGACGAACATACCCAAATAAATTAGGCAGCCTCCATCCTGGAATTAGCCGAGGTGAAGAAAGAAAAAAACCCAAGAGAATCCTGAATGCCATCCCTTAACAAGTAACTTAACAGTAAAAGAAAAAAGAAGAGGGTTCTCAAAGGACTCAGATAGTTCCGTCAGTCACGCAGAAGGGTTTTGCTTTTGGCGTGGTTTGCAGGTTGAGTCACCGAGCTCTGGTAATTCTCCTTTTGCTCCTCATAAAGCACGTTAGCGTGCTCTTGTGACCCTCATTTAGCTATTGGGATTGTAGACGAAACGTTAAATTCTTCTACCACGACAATAACACGGCCCAAGCCACTAAGTTGTTTAATCGTGACTCGAATCATGAAAATCTTTACAATCACTTTATTGTAGCTTTTTGCACCTCCGGCCACTGTGATTACGGTACCATCTTTCACTTTCGAGGCCGGTGATCGTATTTCACCGGGTAACTTTTGACGGAGACGCTTACAGGGCGTTATCAGCAGAGCCAACTTAACCTTTGCTTTTGAGAAGTTGATTTCTCCTTCATTTCTCACATTTTCATCTTATCATAAGCCCTTCATAATTCAGTTAATATAATATAAAGTATACTCAATCAATATCATACTTCTCCATTAGTTTTAATCTGCTGTTGCTAATAAGTAATAAAGCAATATCGGAAATAAACGACGCATACATCAAGACTGTTTTAACTAATTAATCCATTAGGTAATAAAATGTTCTAATGAAATCAATAATGTTAGTAATAATCGTAGTTCAACTCAGTTAAATACTGTATATTATGCTACGATAAAAGAAACAACGAAGAAAATGAACAAGCAAGATTTTTATGATGTGCTGCAACCACTTCGTTATGTTACTAAATGGGTGGGTCTTTCCATCGGATCTTCCGTTGGTAAAGCTGGATCTTCAGAAAGAAGATATCTTTACAGCAAAAGAGACAAAATTTGGGATATTTTTATTGGCATTGTATTAATGCTAATTTGTGCCGTACATTATAATTCTTGTCCAAATTCTTTTCATGAAATGCAGTTGTTCAGTTTTCTCCTTATCAAATATTCAAATTACGTTGTAATTTTGGGGTATTGCCTCATCAGCAGCCTTTATAAGAAACGTATATTGACTTTGATTAAAGATCTGAAAGAAACAGCCCAAAAAATCGAGGAAACAACTAAAGAAGGATTTAATTACATAAAATCTAGAAAATATTTTACTTGCTATTTAATATATTTCTATGGTATGATTATACTCATATTAATATGTAGTTTTATATCACGTTTAGAAAATGGTCTTTCGTTTGATAAGGAATTTCAGTGTGGATGTTTATCCTCAGTTTCTCTTGTAATGAACATTAATCTGAATTGCTTTTTGCATATTCTACTGTACTATTTAAAAATGGGATATTCAAGCATTAATAAGCATATGAAGAAGCCTGACGTCAGTGTTAACCCACGACCACGTATTTTTGAAAAATTAAATCGACTTCGAAAAATTTACAACGCACTTACGGATATCGCCAGAGAAATGAATGCGGTATATAAAGAAATTCTTTTATGTAAAATAATTGTTGCATTTACGGTGGCCCTTGTTGTGAGTTTTATCATAAGTTCACAAAATTATAATGGAAAACCGATAAGTTTAATGATTTACGTAACCCTGATAGTGTGGATTTTGGCACCCTTGTTAGATGTTATTGTTAGCGTTTATCATTTTACTTCTGTACAAGATGAGGTGAGTTAACATTTTTTAATTTTTAGAATAAGGCTGTAGTATATAAAAACCTTTATTGGGAACCTTAAATACTTGAACTAAAACTTTTGTTACATATATCAAGGTAAATACCATGAATACTAAGTATAATGCCTTCGCGATCTTTTAGATCAGAGTAAGCCATTTAGTATCGAAACCATTATATAAGACGACTGATTTAAATTCTCAGTTAATGTCAAGGATATTTTCTCCAACAAATGAACAAAATACAAATAGTTTTAAAATTTCCATAGACTCTCATCTTTCTCCAGTAGTAGCCAGTAGTTTTATGGAATCTTTCGAAACACTAGTTTTGGGGTTTTTTGAATTAATACACAAGGCTTGGTTTCGATATTTACATGACATCTTCATAACTTGGTTCCATGCGAAACATGCCCCTAAATGTCGAAATGCTTTAAAAGGCATTTCGACAATCATCATCGTGATATTGTAACAAAGACGAATATTAAAATATTAACCAAAGCTTGAATTGCATTCAAGTTGTTAAATTAACTTGTACACGAGTGTCGATGTGACGTCATTTTACTAAGGTCGTTAACTGAATATAGGCACACGTGCGGCGTATCGAGTTACAGCGTTTAAGAATGCTAGGAAAATCACGTAGTAATGAACCCCGATATTCGGTACGTGCTTTAATGCAGTTTTAACAATACCCACGCGTAAGATAGGGTACTAAATATTGTAAGAGGGGGTTCGATTTACTGTATAAAAGCGTAACTGGGATGCATCAGAGCATGGTCTTTATCCTGCCATCATCCAAGCAGCACCGACAGTAAATCGACACCCTTCAAGATGTGACTACACGTAAGATTGTTTTATATGAACCTAAATTACTATTCTGGACTTGTAAAATATTTGTATTAAATTATTTAAACTCATTCAATGGAATATTTGTGTAATTTGTTTAAATTCATTTCATGTACTGAGTCGTTTTAAATGTGATTAAGACTTAGTAGGATTTTGTATAACTTTTTAATATAATCAGAACTTAGAATAATTTAGGTGTGTGCATTTTGCATTCGGACTTGTAAGAATTTATATCGATGTACTTTGAATTGGGACTTGGAAATATTTAGATTGTGTTGTAGAAACTAAAAGAATCAATGTTAAATACATGATTAGGTAGTTGAATTTGACTTTGAATTAGAACTTCTTGCAAAGCTAAGCAAACCCCCCGTGACGAATATGAGTCAAGTCTCTACCATCAGCATTGGATTAACTTAATTTATTTAGCTTATTATATTATACAGCTCCAACTCACTACGTTACAATATTAAGTTCACAACAAATAGAGAATCGAATGATTTATTATTTATACTTTCCTGGCATTGCTGCTATTTCCTTCGTGTTTTAAATGTTTTTTATCATTGTTTGATCACACAACTAGGCTATCGCCTCGTTGTGCAAATTTCAAACGCGTATCTTAATAATGCTCATATCCCACTTATCTATTAAAACACGTTGTTATGGGAAACGTGTTTTAAAATGCTGTTTATAATCTAGGATGGGAAACGTGTTTTAAAATGTTGTTTATAATCTAGGATGTAGATATTAAAAAGTTGACTTAAAATGTCACCAACAAAAAAAATGTATAGTGTGTTTCATATTATACATCCTCCCTTATAAATTTAACCTATCAGGTTTTTTTACCAAACGGCCCGACTTAGTAATAATTTCTAACTTTTCTCTAGTAACCTAAGGTTCATCTGTCACATTATTTGACAGCTGCATTATCTCAGTGGTTTCATTTCGAGAAGCAACCGGACTAACACATAGTGGTTCGTCATACTACTGAAAGTCATTTATTGACGGTTTTAAATCACTCCGATTTCTTGTCAATATGTTACCACTGCTGTCTTCTACTGTATAAGATCTGAGGGCCACATTATCGTTTACTATGTTTGCTGCCTCCCAAATTCTATTCTTATGATTATAAATGGTTACATTTTGATCGCTCTTCAAGGACTTTAATATGGTGGCATTTTTATTGCAATGTGCTTCATTCTTCTCTCGTTTGCCTTTAATTTTCTTTTTTACCCCTACACAAACACGAGGCTCTAATAATTCACTTACAACTGGCAAACTTGTTTGTGTCATACGACTATTTAGAAGTTGAGATGGGGAATAACCCATTCCTTTTAACGGTGCGTTTCTATAACTTTATTTCATACTGTCTGGTAAATTCAGTTTCCCGGCGCCATTTTGAGTCCGGAAAGTGAGCTATTACGGTATCAGCTTGCCGGAAAGTGTTACCAAGCAACACTTTCCGGACTGTTATTTTATGCAGCCAATCAGAGCCCGTAAAAGTGTAACCAAGCCACACCTACCGGCTTTGATACAGTAATGTCACATGTTGACGTTATTGAAAAAGTGTCACATGAAAAAATTATAAAATCAAATTGTTTACAGTATGAAATAAAATACATAACGACATTCGTCCGTGAATTCTTTTTACAGTACTCGTTTCGAGTTTTAAGACTCGGCTGCTTTCGTCGCCTCGTCTTTAAACATCTCACTCATGCTGTAAAATATGAGTTCCCGGACTTGTGACGTTAATTACTATAAAAGTGCTACTTCAATGTCCTTTCCTCCCCCCCAATGATTTTTTAGTAGATTCTTTGAAATTGAGACTGCTTTCTCTGCTAACCCATTGGAGCGAGTAAATTTGGACTTCTATAAGCCACTTAAAAATTCCATTCCTTCGCAAAGTTTTTAAAAATTAGACAATTGAAAGGTATGTTATCTGTTACTAATGTATCCGATGACCCAAATCGTTACAAGACGGGTTTCAGTTGATTGATTACAGACTGCATGCCCTTATCCTTCAATGATAATAGTTCTAACCAATTAGAAAATGCGTTAAACATGACTAGGTAAGTTGTGTTTGCGTACTTAAACATATCAACACCTATACGTTCCCAGGGTCTACTTGGTATAGGAAACTGTAAGATAGTTTGCTTATGATTTTTTCTCGCGTATTTTTCACAAACTTTACATACCCCTGGGTATTTTTCAATATCACTAGGTATTTTGGGCCAATAAAATACTCCCTTTGCACGAGCTTTGGTTTTCTCAATTCCAAGATGCCCCTTATGTAATCATTCTAGCATTTCTTTACGTAAAGTTATAGGCACGACTAATTTTTTTTTTCTAGGAATATTAGCCCATTGCTTGTATACAATTTTTCTTTTACTATCCAATGACTGTCTATGTTCTTCGAGAGGCCTGTTTTTCTTGACCACCCTTTTTCAATATATCCCATGATTTGCTTGAGCTGTGGATCTTTCAATGTCTCTGATTTAAACTGTTCTATTCTTCTGTCTGACATAGGTAAATGGTGGATTACAGCATGTACTGTATAGTCTATATCGGCATTTGACTTTAATCCTAAATCAAGTAAGAAGGCCCTGGATAGTGTATCTGAAACATACATGCACTTTCCAGGCTTATATTTTACAGTTCTTGAGGCAAAGGCTACTGGGTGACCCTCTTGCAGAAGGCATGCACATAAAGGCCTAAGCCATCTTTCGATGCATCTGTGTCTATAACAATTTCCTTATTGGGGTCAAAGAACACTAATACAGGAGCGCTCGCTAATAACAGCTTTAACTGTTTTACAGCTAGTTCATGTTCTTTATTCCAATGCCATTGCACATCCAATCTGGTTAAGTCTCTTAAAGGGGCACTAACTTTTGATAAATTGGGAATAAATTGCCCTACAAATTTAACCATGCCAAAAAAAACGCAAAACATAATTTTTGGGCTTGGGAGTTGGCATGTCTATAATATTTGGCCCATAAACTTTACATTGTCCCTTTTCAACTGGACTTTATACTTATTTAATTTAATTCCCAGTTTTGAGCCTTTTTTCAATACTAGCTTTAACTTATGGCCATATTCTATTTGAGAACCGCCTGTCACGATCAGGTCATCAAAGTACACTCAGGTGCACAAAAAACGGGTCATTTCTTTTTCTTTTAATTATTATGTTGTTGTAGTACTTAGAATAAAACTTTTAGTATTTTACTATGAAAGAGACCATCAGGGTGAAGAAAAAAACAACATATGGTACTTATCAGTTTATTTAATGAACATTAATAAGGGAAAATGATAATGTACGTATACAATAAAGAAAATGCATTTCCGCAAAATAAACTTAACAGAGATTAAAAATGAAAATTTCATTTGAATAGATTTCAATACTTTGTATTGCCTCCTCTAGCCCTAACTATTGCCTGCATACGGCGGCCCATGCCACTACTAAGCTCACGAATATCATTTTGCGGAATATTCTGCCATTCTTCCTGAAGTGCCACACGAAGATGATTTATTGTGGTTGCTGCAACTGCACGTCCTCTAACACGCCTGCCCAGCATATCCCAAACATGTTCTACAGGATTTCCATCTGGGGTACATGCTGGCCAGTTTATTTTTCCTATTCCAACTTCATCCAAGTATTCAGTGACGCACCTTGCTGAATGTGCTCTCACGTTATCCTGCATCAGAACAAAGTCATCGCCGATAATTGGAGCAAATGGAACTCCGTAATTTGCCAAAACCTTCTCATTATACCGCTGTGCAGTCAGCGACCCGCCATCAATAACAATCAATTCGGTGCAGGCATCCACTGATATCCTGCCCACACCATCACTGAACCCCCACCATGGCTAACCCGGGAGTTAAACGTCCACTCCGCAAATCGTTCTCCCGTTCGTCTCGATACTCGTTTTCTTCCATCTGGTGAATGTAGGCAGAACCTAGACTCCTTAGTAAACAGTACAGTACTCCATTGTGCCAATGTCCAATTCTAATGTTCGCGAGTAAATTGGAGTCTGGCTACTCGGTGACGTGGGAGTAGTTTTGGTCCAGCTGCTGGTCTGTAAGTTTTAAGCCAACTTCTTGTAACCTTCGACGAACTATCCACATACTCACATCTGTACCACGAACCTCACGGGGTTGGTTTTTTGTCTCCACTGAAGTCAAATGACGATTCCGTAGAGTATTAAGGACGAGAAATCGGTCATCGTTAGCAGTCGTTTTTGGTTTCCTGCCAGATACCGGCCTCCGCGTATTTCTGCCGGTCTCTCTAAACTGTTTAAGTACTCTTTGGATTGTAGAAAGACTGACATGAAGTAATCTGGCCACATACCGCTGACTTCTTCCGTCTTCCACAAGAGCTACAGCTTTTGCACAATCTTCAGCACTTAGAACCATAATGAACACACCAATCTCTATTGGCAATATCAGTAAATCGAAAATAAACAATTGAAAGCAGTAGGCACCTTGATGCTCTATGCATAATGTCGAATGGGCAATAGGTAGTGAAGAACTCGTATCTTTAAATTGCATTTTCGCTTATTAATGTTCATTAAATAAACGGATAAGTACCATATGTTGTTTTTTTCTACCCCCTGGTGGTCTCTTTTATTGTAAAACACTAAAAGTTTTATTCTAAGTACTACAACAACATAAAAATTAAAAGAAAAAAAGTGACCCGTTTTTTTTGCACCTGAGTGTATAAACTTACTCCCGGAATATTGCCAAATATTTCAGAATTTTTTCTTTGAAAAACTTCAGGGGTTGAGCAAATACCAAAAGGTAGCTTTTCAAATCTGTACCAACTAAATGGGGTTCCAAATGTGCACAGGTTGGCACTAGCCTCATTCAGTTTAATCTGCCAATACCCATCTTTCATGTCTAATACTGCAAAATATTGTGCTTTGCTTTCAATCGATCCAGTAAACTATGCGGCACACGTCTAATAGGATTGATTTTTGGAACAACATTATCTTTTAGAGCTTTATGATGTTGACCAGGGCACAGCCCTAACCCCTCAAACACATGATTATATTGGGAGGTTACATCCTCTAAACTGTTAAAACTGGTGTGATTATTATCTACTCTTTTGATTAATTGTAATGACAGACATTCTTTCAACCCTAATAGTGGTATCTGGCTTACAGTATCTACAACAATAAATTCTAACTGTGCCTTTGTCTTATTGGTACTACAATAATTTAGTCTTACACAACCTACAGACTTAAAATTAAAAAGTAGGACTACCATATGATAACAAAGAGATATTACAGTTATTTACCAGAATATTAGGTGAAACCTCTGCGCCACTGTCTAATTTGAATTACACTACTGTATTCATCACCTTTATTTTATATGTCCACTGGCTATCTCACTATCTACATACTAAGTTAGTTCACTTTCTTCTTCATTGTCTCCCGACTCCGTGGTTACTTGATGAATATCCTTTTTCCTCGACTTTTCTTTACATACACTTGCGAAGTGGTTTCGTCCTTTACACTTTGCACGCGTTTTACGGTATGCTGGACATTTGAATGGTGGGTGTTTATATCCACAATATTTGCATTGATTGTTTGTTTGTTTTTCTATCCTTATGCCATGCACTTCAGTTTCCTGTTGCAAATGCTTTGATTGTCCCTTGCTGGCCTCGATAGCCCTACAAATGTCTACAGCTTTAACTAAACTTTAATTAGACTCACGCAATAATTGTTCCTGGGTGGATTTGCTTGAAATTCCTATTACTATTCTATCTCGAACTATTTCATCTTGTTTTTCATATTCCGCTGTTTTGGCAGCCTTCTTTAGCTCAGTTAGAAAATTATCTTCTCTTTGAACTATGCTATTAAACAGAAAGCGGTCATAAATCACATTTGTCTTGGGGGAGCAGTATTCTTCAAATTTTTTTATTTTTTTTGTAAGGTCCTATCTGTACAATCAGGAAAATCAAATGTATTATACAGGGTGTAAGCAATCGACCGTAAAAAAAAAGTATACAGGGTTATTATCCAACCTACTACTGTCAATGCTAAATACGTGCTCTTTTTGTCTTGATGTTAGTACTTTTCTTGTTATAGTCATCTGAAGTTTGAAATTAACACATTATCTTTGTTATTATGAAAGATTGCTGGAAAATAAAGCCATTGAGAGTTTCTTAAATAAATTTGTTTGTTTTTAGTTCTGTCTTATTAGTTGTACCTAATTCTTCAAGGATTGAAAATTTGCTAATTTTACGTGCAGAGTAAGTTGCAACGGCGCACTGTGCACTTTATATCCTAGGCAACCGTCCCGTTGTTGACAAAATTATCCTTTATTCAAAAAATGCATCAAGGCATTATCATGCGAATTTACCTTTTCTGCGGCTTCGCAGGGTTGCCAGTATTACACTTTTTCAGATGGCAATTTCTCAGCAAGAAGAAGCGATCAAATTTTTGAAACATTTTTCTATTACTTTTGAAACAACTCCGAATAACGTGGTATACTTTTTTTTACGGTCGATTGCTTACATCCTGTATAATTCTAATCCACCACTCCCAACCAGATTTAAAAAACTTGCAATTTTTTTTCTTCTCAGGTTTACTATCTAACTCAGTTGCTTCCATAAACAATTGGACTTTTTGTTGAAAACACTTCCAATTTCTTGCAACATCTCCTTCTAAAACTAGTTGTTCCGGCGGATGAAATAACGTTTCCATTATATTACTCTTCTTAATATCTTTTATACTATTTCACCTGACACCATGTATAATTTGTTACTTTAACTTTATTTTCAATAATAATAATTAGAACACCAGCGATGCTAACATGTCAAGGATCTACAAATGTAACATAACCTCTAAATGTATAGTGTGCTTCATATTATACACTGGATGCCATCCCCCATCCCAAGTAACTCAGGACACTAAACCAAGACTACCATACAGTAAAAGAAAAAGAAGAGGGTTCTCAGCGGACTCAGATAGTTCATCAGTCCTGCAGAAGAGTTTTGCTTTTGGCGTGGTTTGTAGGTAGGACTCCTCATTTTGCTCCTCATAAAGCACGTTACCGTGCTTTTGTAATCCTCATTTAGCTATTGGGATTGTAGACGAAACGTTAAATTCTTCTACCGACACAATAACAGGGCCCAAACGTAATGTCGCCTTTCTTTTTGTATAAGTTTACTCTCCCAGATAAAATCGAGTAGTGTTTTAAGATTTCTCATAATTTCATTATCGAGACATTTCAACACTTTGGCAGGAATCTAGTCCATACCTGCGGCCTTGTTGTTTTTTAACTGAAATATAGTCAAGTCAAATGGTCGAAATAAACAGGCAAACTTTGCATTTTCGGTAGGCAGCTATTTTTTTTATCGGTGTATAGAGGAGTCAGCGGTGAGTCTAAATTAGGGTTTTCGGGGTCGTAACCCCCTCCATTCGGCCGCCATCTTGAAAAGAAGGGTTAGTTGGTGTTTTTGCTATATCTCTGTAGTCGGGAACCTCACAAAAAATTAGTATAACAGGGCGTTATCAGCAGAGCCAACTTAACCCTTGTTTTTGAGAAGTTGATTACTCCTTCATCTCTCACATTTTCGTCTCATCATAAGCCCTTCATAATTCAGTTAATATAATATAAATTATATTCAATTAATATCATACTTCTCCATTAGTTTTAATCTGCTGTTGCTAATAAGGTAATAAACTAATAAGTAATAAAGCAATATCGGAAACTAACGACGCATACATCAAACCTGTTTTAACTAATTAATCCAATAAGTAATAAAATGTTCTAATGAAATTAATAACGTTAGTAGTAATCATAGTTCAACTCAGTTAAATACTGAATATTACGCTACGATAAAAGAAACAACGAAGAAAATGAACAAGCAAACTTACGATTTTTATGATGTGCTTCAACCACTTCGATCTATTACTAAATGGGTGGGTCTTTCCATCGGATCTTCCGTTGGTAAAGCTGGATCTTCAGAAAGAAGATATCTTTACAGCAAAAGAGACAAAATTTGGGATATTTTTATTGGCATCGTATTAATGCTAATTTGTGCCGTACATTATAGTTCTTGTCCAGATTCTTTTCATGAAATGCAGTTGTTCAGTTTTCTCCTGATCAAATATTCAAATTACGTTGTAATTTTGGGGTATTGCCTCATCAGCAGCCTTCATAAGAAACGTATATTGACTTTGATTAAAGATCTGAAAGAAACAGCCCAAAAAGTCGAGGAAACAACTAAAGAAGGATTTAATTACAGAAAATCTAGAAAATATCTTACTTGGTATTTAACATATTTGTATGGTATAATTATACTCATATTAATATATACTTTTATATCAAGTTTGGAAAATGGTCTTTTGTTTGATAAGGAATTCCAGTGTGGAATTATATCTTCCGTTACTCTTATAATGAACATTAATTTGAATTGCTTTTTATATATTCTACTGTACTATTTGAGAATGGGATATTCAAGCATTAATAAACATATGAAGAAATCTGCGGTCAGTGTTAACCGACAACCATGTACTTCTGAAAAATTAAATCGACTTCGAAAAATTTACAACGCACTCACGGATATCGCCAGAGAAATTAATGCGGTATATAAAGAAATTCTTTTATGTAAAATAATTGTTACATTTACGATGGCCCTTGTTGTGAGTTTTATCATAAGCTCACAAAATTATAATGAAAAACCGTTAAGTTTAACGATGTACGTAACCCTAACGGTGTGGATTTTGGCACCCGTGTTAGATGTTATTTTTAGCATTTACCATTTTGCTTCTGTACAAGATTCGGTGAGTTAACAATTTTTAGTTTTTAGAATAATGCTGTAGTAGGTATATAAAAACCTTAAATACTTGAACTAAAACTTTTGCCACGTACTATATCAAGCTAAATACCATGAATAGTAAGTATAATGCTTTCGCGATCTTTTAGATCAGAGTTGGCCATTTGGTATCGAAACCATTATCTAATATGACTGATTTATATTCTCAGTTGATGTCAAGGATATTTTATCCAAAAAATAAACAAAATACAAATAATTTTGAAATTGCCATAGACTCTCGTCTTTCTCCAGTAGTAGCCAGTAGTTTTATGGAACCTTTCGAGACACTTACTAGTTTTAAGGTCTTTTGAATTAAAGCCCAAGGCCTGGTTTCGATATTTATATGACACCTTCAAAACTTGGTTCCATCATCCATCATCGTGATACTAAGTCCAAAATAAATAGAGAATCGAATGATTATTATTTATACTTTCTTGGCGTCCTAGTAACGCAAGAGCCACACGGTCACTTATCTCAAACCCACTCCCATGGTAGGCGCTTACATACCAGGTCGTCATCTTTATCGAGCTATAAACTTTCTCTTATGTTTTTTTTATATATCCTTGATTCCTAGTCGAGAACTAAATGGTCGTTGAGACATTCAGTTTATTTCAAACCCACCCTCCTGGATAGATATTTACGAGGGCGGAGGATAAATGGTTAGCCTAGTAATGAGATACTAGTTTTTAAAATGATATTTATTTTGCAAAATAGTCTCCTGACAGTGCCATGCATTTTGTCCTAATGCTCCGATCCTATCACAAAAGGTGTTTTCCTGGAGATCAGCGAAATAGGCGTCTTTATTTTAGCCATTGCAGTAGCACTAGTATGAGGACGTGCATTAACTTGGTGAAAAATGATGTTTTTCGTGCTAAACCTGGTATTTTTTTCTTGAAAACTTTGATGAGATCGTTTCAGAAGATTAGCGTAATATTCACTATTTATTTATTGTTTGACGTTTCAGGAGATAGTCTATCATCGGGATCCTTTGGCATCCCCATCATCTTGCCAGCTGATTTTACGGTTATTGCCTTCTTTGAAATTGAGCAACCGAGTTTTGTCCATTGTTTCGATTGGAGTTTTATCTCTGGGGTATAGTCAAGTCTCGTTTGTAGTGTACAAATCGGCGCATAAAATTTTTTTAAAGGGTCTAAACACTTTTGGGAAACTTGCACACGAACACGTTTCCGATCTGGCGTTAGCAATCGCGGTACCCATCATGGGCGTCCAAGGCCATGTTCCTTTTGGATGCTTTTGCGGCCGCGTTTAAATCCAGCCACCCAAATTTTTACAGATTCCATTGTAAAACAACTAGAAAATGCGCTTTCTTTGCAGAGTAACTAACACCCAACTAATGGAAAGATGGCCGTTATATTTTCTGTCAGTTGAAAGATCGAAGTTTTAAACCATGAAGAAATATTTTACGTATCAGCGCCACCTAGATGAAGGCTAATCACTTATCATCCCGCCCTCGTTTTATATACTTAATAAGCTGTCATGTTCATCATGCAGTCTTGGTCCCCAGCCCGATAGCCTTTAAGTCGACTTAACTATATTCAAGGAACGCTAATTAAGAACGGCTACAATAAAGTCTTCAAAAAGTATCTACATTTCTCCCAGCTAAAAAGACCAATCTCAAGCTATTGTCTTCTTGCCCTACGTTATCAATGTGTACTGACATAGGCAAAGTTCTTTAAAAGCACAACATCAAAACTATCTTCGAACCCTCTCCAAAGATTTCGCGGATACTTCCTTCACTAAAGGATAGCATTTCTTGTTTGTGCAGTTTGGTGTACACCGAAGAAACTGAATGTTTTGTATATACAATATACACATATTTGTGGACATAGTAAGCGCTGCTTGAGATCAGAACTTTTTCTAACTTTAGCTGTTCACTACATTGGTTCCAATCATCTCTCATATCCAAATTCATGTCAAGAAATCGAAAAATTATCAAATACTAATGGCACAAAGAACATGTTCCTAAAAATAAAAGAAATCACACAGGAAGTTAGGCTAAAGACATAGAAAATAGAAGATCGAGATGGGAAAATTGTTACTGAGATAGAAGAAAATTATACGAAAACGGCTCAGCAAAAATCAAGGTCGATGAAAGAATCTCTAAACCCATGAGGTGTCCGCCAGGGATACGTCTTGTCACTTGTTACCCCTATTGTTTATTGTTTATGGCAAACGTATATTGCGAAATGCTTTAGAAAATTGGGAAGGCATGCATGGTCATCGGAGGAAGGAAGATACACATCTTACGCTATGCTAATCACTAATCACACAACTCTTATCGCAAAATCTGAAGAAGAGGTGTCCGAACTTATTGAAATAGTAGAAAGGGAAAGTTCACGTTTCGGCCTGAAACTGAATAGACAAAAAACTAAGTTAATGGCCATTGATCGAGCTAACAAGATAAAAAATCCACCGAACATCGGTGATGGTGAGAATGCTACTGACATAATTCATCTTGATTCCCATATCACCCCAGAAGGTAACTCGACTATTGAGATCAGAAGAAGAATAGCACTTGCAAAGGCGACATGGCAACATGGGATCACGACACTTCAGTAATGAAGTCTACGCTAGAGACTATGAATACAGTGAAACTTATGAAAATTATTTGCTCACGAAAAGTACCACGAAAAAGGCCTTGACCTTTATAATCAGCATCTTTAACGGTGCCCACCAACTCTTATGCTCTATTAACCTCAGCTCCAAGCACGAGTATCTCAAGAATGCTCCTCATCCTCAATGCTCTTCAACACGTTCATAAATTACATTTCCTGCAGAAAAAACAAATAGGTCGTGACTTCAACCATTGTCAGGAAACTGCACGAAACACTATGGACAAATTGTGGAGACCTCGTCTACATAAGCGTAGAGTTGGCAGACCACAATTATGCTGGCTTGACGACATCAAAAATAAAGTAGAAAGGAAGTTGCATCCGCCTGCACAATATAAAATATCCTGGAAGTGGACTATGACAGGCAGTTAAAAGATGAAGAGAAGAAAAAGTCAGATGCCACGTTAAATAAGCAGCTAACATCCAAGGCTAGTAACGTGGGTAGTTACCTACATTCATGGAGGCACAAGTTTGCTAATTCTGACCTGTACTTCAGCTGTATGGAAATCAACATATCGATGCTAGCACACCCAAATCAATTAGGCAGGAGAATTCAGGATGCCAGTCTTTAACAAGTTTTAGAGGCATCAGATAGTTCACCAATCCACAGAAGGGTTTTGCCTACGGCGTGGTTGACAGGTTAAGTTACCGTGCTTTTGTAATCCTTCATTTAGCTGCTGATGAAGTTGCCCGTTTAATCGTGATTCTGACCGTGAAAATCTTCGTAATAATTTCTTTTAATAGTTTTTCTGCCTCTTCAGCCATTATGATTACATTACCATTTACCATCTTCGGTACTAGATTGATCGTATTTCACCATCTAACATTTGGCAGAGACGCTTACGCTTTTTAGAAGTCTGTTGCACCTCCCTTTCTTAAATTTTCGTCTTGGCAGAAACTCTTCATAATTCAGTTAATATAATATAATGTACGAGACTCACTAAATATTATACTTTTTCATTAGCTTTAAGTTGCTGCTATTTAGCTTCCTTTAATAATTAACAAAGCAACATCGGAAATAAACGACGCATACATCAAACTTGTTTTAACTAATTAATCCAATAAGTATTAAAATTTTGTAATGAAATGAATAACGTTAGTAGTAGTAGTAGTTCAAGTCAGTTAAATACTGAATATTAAGCTACAATAAAAAACAAAGAAAATGAACAAGAAAACTTACGATTTTTATGATGTACTTCAACCACTTCGTTCTGTTACTAAATGGGTTGGTCTTTCCATCGGATCTTCAGCTGGTAAAGCTGGATCTTCAGAAAGAAGATATTTTTACAGGAAGAAAGACAAAATTTGGGATATATTTTTTGGCATCGTGTTACTGCTAATTTGTGCCGTACATTATACTTCTTGCCACGATTCTTTTCACGAAATGCAGTTGTTGAGCTTTCTCCTTATAAAATATTCTAATTACGTCATAATGTTGGGCTATTACTTTGTTAGCAGCGTTTATAAGAAACGTATATTGACTTTGATTAAGAATCTGAACGAAACAGCCCAAAAAGTCGATGAAACAACTAAAGAAGGATTTAATTACACAAAATGTAGAAAATATCTTATTTGGTATTTAATATATGCGTATGGCACGTTTATACTCACATTACTGTATAGTATTATATCAAGTTTGGAAAATGGCCTTTTGTTTGATAAAGAATTCCAGTGTGGATGTATATCTTCCGTTGCTCTTATAATGAACATTAATTTGAATTGCTTTTTGTATATTCTACTGTACGGTTTGAAAATGGGATATTCAAGCATTAATAAACATATGAAGAAGTCTGACGTCAGTGTTAACCCACAGCCACGTGTTTCTGAAAAATTAAATCGACTTCGAAAAATTTACAACGCACTTACGAATATCGCCAGGGAAATTAATGCGGTATATAAAGAAATTCTTTTATGTAAAATAATTGTTGCATTTACGGCGGTCGTTGTTGTGAGTTTTATCATAAGCTCACAAAATTATAATGGAAAATCGTTAAGCTTAACGATGTACGTAACCCTAATGACGTGGATTTTGGCACTCGTGTTAGATGTTATTTTTAGCGTTTATCATTTTACTTCTGTACAAGATAAGGTGAGTTAATATTTTTTAATTTTTAGAATAATGCTGTATATAAAAACCTTTATCGTGAGCCTTAAGTACTTGAGCTAAACTTTTTTTACATATGTCAAAGTAAATACCATGAATAGTAAGTATAATGCTTTCGCGATCTTATAGAGCAGAGTAGGATCTCTGGTACGAAACCATTATCTAAGACTGATTTAGATTGCCAGTTAATGTCAAGGATATTTCACCCAATAAATAAACAAAACATAAATTATTTTGAAATTACCTTACATGACACAACAAGTATTGCTAGGTACATTAAGTTTTTTAACGTTCTCATTACTGAGGTTACTTAAATTGGTTTTATGAGAGCTATATTTTGTTATAAAATTAAGTTAATATTAACTGAGCAATATCTGGCAACAAAGAATTTGTGGATTAACGTTGAACTATTGTCCAACTAAGAACTGAATGGAATAGGTGCTGAATTCCAAAATTATCTTTCTCTGCTTCCTTTTCCTCTTATGGCCGAAGCCTAGGCCAATGGCCTGTTAATAACTCACAAGTATGAGTACTGTGAGCCCTCTTTACACGTATGGTACCCTTAAAACTCTGCTATTATTCCAATGTGGAGAATGATTATGACAGTAATCCAAAATTCACCCAAATCGAAAATCATCAACGAAACATCTCCATATATACCGGGTGTAACACGATCATGGTACACCCCCCTTTTATCGTTTAGTTTTCAAGATAAATGGTTGAAATTTGGAACATCCTATATACTTATTAGATGTCACTTTTTGACATATTAAATGATTTTTTTTCACTTCCGGTTTCACCGGAAGTGGCACTAACTTTTGATTTTAAAATGGAACGCCCTATATATTAATGCATTTTTGAATTCTGCATAATTTTCTGAATCCAATGATACCACATAAGTGACATTTCAGTCTTCAATATTTATTTTAATTTAATTTTTAGTTTACAACCGAAATTGTTTTTCTAACAACCTACACGTTCCTATCGTTACGCAATTATTGTAACCGACCTACTAATTTTAGGATTTTAATTAATGACGTACCTAAAGCAAATTTAAACCGTAACCGACTTCTTCGTCATTATGACTGTCTATCATCAAACAGTTAGTTCAAAATATTTTAAAACAGCTATTTTCTTTTCTCTAACCTATATGCTACCATAAACTCTCATCTTTCTCCAGCAATAACCAGTAGTTTTATGGAATCTTTCGATACAATAGTGTTTTGGTCGTTCCAATTAAAGCCCAAGGCCTAGTTTTGTTAGGTATATGACACCTTCATAATTTCGCCTCTTACGAAATATACCTATGCTTTTTAAAACATTTCGACAATCAATATATTAAGTTTACAATAAATAGAGAATCGAATGGTTCTTTATGTTTTCTTGGCGTCCTAGTAACGCAAGAGCCACTTATCTCAAACCTACTTCCATGGTAGTACAGTTCTATTCAATAAAATCTAGTACAACTCTTGGGAATGAGTTTTGGCATTTTTTGCTATTCTAAAGTGGGCTACTGCTACTGTGTTATTATCTCTGAATTTGACTTTTAACTAACAAAAACATAGTTTCTATAGATACCAAAGCCCGATCACTCTGCTCAAAAACAACTGTACTAGATTTTATTGCATAGAACTGTACATGCTTACATACCAGGTTGTCATCTTTATCAACTATATAAACTCTCTGTTATAGTTTTTTACATTTTCTTGGCTCCTAGTAACCCAAGAACTAAATGATCGTTGGGACCATTCAGTTTGTTTCAATATGATAAGCTCTCGTGTTCATCGTGCAGCCTTGGTCCCCAACCCGATAGCCTTTGAGTCGACTTAAACTATATTCAAGGGAAACTAGTTAAGAACGCCACAATAAGAGCGACATTTAAAAAGTCATCAAAAAACATCTACATCTTCCCCAACTAGAAAGACCATCAGCGCACCTCAAGCTACAATCTTCTTACCCTAAGATAACAATGTCTGCTGACCTAGGCGGAGTTCTTTAAAAGCATCTAAACTATCTTCAAATCCCTCCCAACAATTTAGCAAATACTTCCTTCTCTAAACGACAAAACCTCTATCGTCAAGAGGTGTCTTACAGCATTCCTCGTTCGGGTAGTTTGGTGTATACTGACAAAGTATTTGTGGACATAAGCGGTGCTTGATTTCAGGTCAGCTTCAGATGTTCACTATATCGGTCCCAATCATCTCTCATCTTTAAATTTCTGTTCTTTTTTTAAAAGAAAAAATCATGAGTCTATTCAGATCATCAAGGCCGTACATAGTCTGAAATACGATGCTAGTTATCTCTTTCTGGCATGTGGAAATCTGCTTTCACTATCAGCTCTACCCCTACCGCAACTCCACCAATCGGTTTCTCAACCTGTATAAATACTGTTTATTTGCGCCCGATCCTACCTGTCCACTCTGTCCTGTAAATTTCACTAAAACGATCCGGGTCTTCATAACTAGAATATTTAGTGGAATGATAATTTTCGTACTATTCTTGGAAGCCTGGAAGGGAGCCATAATAATAATACTAATACTCACAAATTCAAGAAAAACCTGGACACAACCCAATAATTACGGTGGGGCTTCAGAACTTAACGTTGGACTACCTTTCAAATGATCCAGCTAATTATGCAAACAGCGGGAGAAATATCCGTCGCCTTCGTGGACACTGAAAAGGCTTTCAACCGAGTTTGGATCTACATTCGTCTACCCCACGGCTACCTGATCAGTCGAACCTTTCAAGTTCGCTTGAAGTATTTTTTATTCTTCTTCTTGGAGTGGCATGCCCTTTACAGGGCGTTGCCGATCCTCTCTCCATATGCTTGTGATGTGCGTTTCAGGCATAGAGGACCTACAGCTTTACGTGGGCTCTGAACCACGGAAGTGCTTGCACTTCTACTCCAGAGAGGACTTACTAGACAGAATAGTCGGGTGTTTTCGGTGAATGTGGGAACCGAGCCCGGACATCTCAGTGGTCAAACGCATGCTAAACCAACTGAGCCACGACCGTCTCTGGTTTTCTATTAACTCCTGTCTAATTCCAACCAACGGTTCCCAAAGATTGCTAATAAGTAGTCACCAGTGCTCTTCAAGATGTAGGTACATAAATTCCATTCCCTACGGAAAATAAAACGACTGCTACCTATACGTCAACGACATTCTATACATAACCCGCTCCTACAATACCCCAGGTCGCAGACGAGAAATTTCAAAAAGGGCAGTGACAGACCTGGTGTCGTTGTACGAAAGATGGAATATGAAACTAAATCCGAGAAAAACAGAATCTGTATCTTCTTCAAGAAACAGATTAGAGGTTTTCAACCATTCTGAGTAGAATATAAAGCAATACCCTGGAGCAACTTCTTCCACTACCTAGAGGCATCACGTTGGAAAAGCAGCTAAAGTTCAACGAATTCAACCAGGAAACCTTGGTCAAAGCTAGAAACCTACATTCAGTTTGGCCCAACGTGTCATTGACCATGACTAACCTGTACCATTCCAAGGCTTAGATAAAATTATGTAGTTCTAACCTTAGCTGGATGGATGGTATACATATTGGAGACGAACATAGCCAAATCATTCAGGCAGCTCTCACCTTGGAAATGTGCGCCACCAGCCGGTACTGAATGAAATGACACAGGAAATCCTGGATGAGATCTCTTAACAAGCAAGATATCACGTGGTAAAAGGAAAAGTTATAAGGAGAAGCCCCAGATAGTTCATCATCCGTTTCTGCAGAAGGGCTTTGCCTTTAGCATGGTTTATGGGTTGCGTTACTGTGCTCTTGTAATCCACATTTAGCTTCTGATGAAGAACATTAAGATTTAGGACGAAACCTTCCTTTCTTTTATTTTATTATAACTAGGGCCGTGAAAGTCTTCGTAATTGTTTCTCTGGTAGTTTTCAACCATTGTAATTACAATGTCATCTTCCGTCTTCGAAGTCACGTAATTTTGGCAAGAGGCTTTAGAGGGCGCTATCAGCAGATCTGAGCCACGACCAACTGCATCTATAAACTTCGTATATACGGCCAGTCCACTCCGTTTAGCCAAGACGCAATTTAGAACAGACGATGGCGCCATTTGAGGTGAAATATACTTAACTAAAGGGAAAAATGTATAGTTCACCTCAAATGGCGGAATCGTCGCCATCGTCCGTTCTAAATTGCGTCTTGGCTAAGCAGAGTGGACTGGCCGTATATACGGAGTATATAGACGCAGCTCTATTTTTACAAGTTTATTATTCATCCCTTCCTCACATTTTTGTTTTGGCAAAGGCTCTTCATAATTCAGTTAATATTAAGTTTATTCAGTAAATATTATACTTCTCCATTTGTTTCAACCTGCCCTTTCATTCAATTTACTTTAGTAAGTAACAAAGCAACAACGAAAATAAATGACACATAGAGTAAAATTGTCTTAACTAATTAATCCATTAAGTAATAAAGCATTTTAATGAAATGGATCACATTAGTGCCATTCTCACTCAGTTAAATGCTGGATATTAAGCTCCATTGAAAGCCAAATAATGAATATGAATAAAAAAGCCTACGATTTTTACGATGTACTACAACCACTTCATTCTGTTACTAAATGGGTTGGTCTTTCCATCGGATCTTCCGTTGGTAAAGTTGGATCTTCAGAAAGAAGATACTTTTACAGCACAAAGGACAAAATTTGGGATATTTTTATTGCTATCTTGTTAATACTGATATGTATAGTGCATTACACTTTTTGTCCGGATTGTCTTGACAAAGCGCAGTTGTTCAGCTTTCTCCTGGCGAAGTACTGTAATTACGTCGTAATTTTGGGATATTATTTTATCAGCAGTTTATATAAGAAACGTATATTCAGTATAATTAATGATCTGAAAGAAGCCGCTGAAGAAATCGGGAACACAACTAAAGAAGGAATTAACTATCAAAAATGTAGAAAATATCTTACTTGGTATTTGATATGTTGCTATGGTGCGCTTATAATCCTGATAATTTGTGGCATTCTATCAGGTTTGACTAATGGTCTTCTCTTAGATAAAGATTACCAATGTGGATGTACATCTTTTCTTTCTTTTGCAATGACCATTAATCTCAACTCTGTTTTGTATATTCTCCTCTATGGATTGAATATGGGATTTGCGGGTATTAATAAATATCTGAAAAAATCTTATGTTAATATTAATCAACAACAATGCATTTCCAAAAAAATAAATCAACTTCGAAAAATTTATAACACACTTACGGACATCGCCAAGGAAATTATCACAGTATATAAAGAAATCCTATTGTGTAAAATAGTTGCTGCATTTATGGTTGTCCTTATTGTGACTTTTCTCATAAGCTTACGAAGTTACAATGGAAGACCGTTGAGTTCAATGATGTACGCAAACTTAACAGTGTGGATGTTCGCAGTCGCGTTAGATATTATTTTTAGCATTTATTATTTTACTTCTGGACAAACTGAGGTGAGTTAACATTTTTTAATTTTGAATTTCCCCAAAAACCTCAAGGAATTTTTAGTGATTCAATCTAAAACGCCGAAGCAAATATCATAAACAGATATGTATGATGCATTCGCAATATGTTTAGACCAAAATAAGACATGTTCGGGAGAAAATAAACTTGGTGCAAAGCATACTGCCTGGTTGTAATTCTCAGTTAAATTCCTAAATTGCTGGACTTCTTGCCATATATTAACAATGTCATCCATCGCAAAGCCGAAGTACTGTCTTCTATTTTCAAACATTCTCCAAAGACTTCGCAGATACTTCTTTCACAAAAGCGCAAATTCCAACCTCTATGTTCAGGAGGTGTTTACGGCATTTTTTGTTCGTGTGGTTTGGTATATACGAAAGAAACTGGCCGCTTTGTACGTGTTTATAATCAGGTCTTCTTTTAACTTCAACTGTTGCTGTGCTACATCACTATACCGGTCCAAATATCCCTATTTTTTTCAATGGAAAAATGTGCAAAGCATTCGAAATCATCAACACCTTACACATGCATGACGCTAGTTATCTCTTTCTGGTATGTTAGCTCTAGCTCGACTAACCGGTTTCTTCATCCAGTATGACTGACTGATAAATGCGTCGTTTCTTTTCCGTTTTTACCGAAAAAAGTCGGTTGAGTGATCTTATAATAAAACAGCAAAAGATGCTAGGGTTTGATAGTATTATATGCCCACTCTACCCTATAAAACACCATGAAAATGGTTCTAGTCTTCATAACTAGAATATTCAACAGAATTACCATTCCGGTATTGGGTTAGGTACCACTCACATAATGCACACCCTGAAAGCCTGAAAAAGAGACATAGTAAAAATAATAATACAGCCTCCAAAGCCAAGAAAAACCAAGACAGATCCCAACAACCATAGCCAGGTACTGGGCGATCCAGAAAAAAAGGAATTAGAGCAGGCCCTGATTAAGCTGTCCTCTCATTTTTTTAAATTTCATATTAATGGTAATCTGATTTAACTCCTCCGCCACTACATAATCCCCTGAACCTTTCAAGTCCGCGTGGAAGATACCCTATTAGGTTCTGTCCAAGGTCATCCAGTGCCCTTCAGTATGCACACAAATGTGACCAACTATAACTATGCTCCATACGTCGACGAAGTTCTATACGTAGCTTGCAACAGAGTACCTCAAGGTAATAACACTGGCAAACCTGACGGTGTACTACGAACGATGGAGAATGAAATTAAAACCAAGAAAGGCGGAAGCCATTGTTTTCTCCAAGAAACAGACTAAAAACATTTAACCATTACGACCAAAAGACCTTGATCAAGGCTAGAAACGTTGGTAGTAAGTTGGTAGTTATCTACATTTAGTTTTAGCTTTCCATCGACTATGACTAGCCTGTGCGATTACAAGGTTTACATAAAACTAGTCCTGACCTATTCCTTAGCTGGCAGGATGGCATACATATTGAAGGCGAACATATCCAAGGTTTCACCTTGGAAATATGCACCACTAGCCGATACTTACCAACAGCTAAAGAAAGACCAGTATTTTCATGAAACTTTCGAGACACTAGCTTTGGGGTCTTCTGAATTAACGTCCAAGTCCTAGTTTCGTTATTTATAGGACATTTTCTTAATTTGGGCCCAAGGAGAGTATACTCTTTCATCTGTTTCAGGTCATTTCGATAATCACCCTTCCGACAGGAAGTTCGCAATGGAAATAGATTCGAATGGGTCTTTATATTTCCTTGTAACCCGAGAACCAAATGGTTGATAAGGATTTAGTTTACGTCAAACCTACCCACACGGATAGGTATTTACATGTTAGGTTTAATCATTACCTGCCATACACGTTGTTTGTGATGAACTCTTACGTTAGAAAAGTCGTACATCTAGCTATTTCCTTTACTCCAACCAAACAGAGCGTACCTGCTGCCATGAGTTCTCCTTTCACTCGGGTAGTAGCCAGTAAGAGATTAGTTCAAAGAATAATGTCATTGTTCGGCCGTGCCGCATTGCATAGTTTGAATCAATTTGCTTCTTTTTTTATCCATCCACTCCTAATAAAGGTTGCCAATCTAAATGGCTAATTAAACTTTTGAAACTGCTGTTTTGACGAATGCATTTTCCCTTCTATAATCAGTCTAAGGTTCTCCCCTTTTATGATGCGCATCCTCGTGCCATTGTTTACGTCAATATTTTTATTCAAGACACTTTATCTAGGCACTTCATTCTCACTAAATCGCATATGTTAAATCCTATTTCATAGCGTTTTCTGTTGTTAATCTACATTTTGATAACTTAACAGATTGATTATTTCCTTTGGAGTTAAAAGGACACAAGTTCAAATCCTGATTCTATTTTTTACAATAAATGTATGCCATTGGGGATTGAATATTTTTTGAGAAAAATTGATATGAACAACTGCAATCTATTTTTTATTGGGCGAGATCCACGTTTGTGGGTGCCAAGGATCTAAAGGCAATATGTATCATCTCGCTTATAAACGGAGTCAAAAGGACTCACAAACCAAAGTATTGTTTAATATTAGAATGCTAGCAGCATTTATTTTTTTGTGAATTTTCTCCAGCTCGCTTGATAAAGTCATAAAACAGTTTTTGGGGGTTATTTTACCATAAGGTTTGTTGAGAGGTCCAGATTCCAAACTTCTACGTTATTTTGAACGTATTTCACCTGCGTTTTACAAAGCTTTCGTTAATCAAAACGGGGGAAAATGTCGATAGTTAATATAAACATATCAAATTTGGCTTCCATAATGAATTAACTCTTTAAGTAATAATCTAATAATATATCGTATTTGGCTAATCAAATCGATAATGACACACTAATACCATTTCTATTTGACCAAGTGTATGATATTCAACTTAACTGAACAAATTGTAGTTAAATAAAAGCAAAAGTCGAAAATGAACAAGCAAACCTACGATTTTTATGATGCACTACAACCATTTCGAACGATTACTAATTGGATTGGTATTTCTATCGGATCAGCCGTTGGCAAAGCTGGATCTTCGGAAAGAAGATATCTTTACAGCAAAAGAGACAAAATTTGGGATATTTTTATTGCTATCGTACTAATACTAATTTGTATACTACATTATACTCTTTGTCCTGGTTCTAACCGCGGAACGCAGTTGTTTGGTTTTCTCCTATTGAAATATTCTAATTACGTCATAATTTTGGGATATTACTTTATTAGCAGTTTTTATAAGAAACGTATATTGATTTTGATTAAAAATCTGAAAGAAACGGCCGAAAAAGTTGAGAAAACAACTGAAGACGAGTTTAATTACTCGAAATATAGAAAATATCTTACTTGGTATTTCACATATATGTATGGTATGTTGACACTCCTAATAATGTTTGGTTTGATAACAAGTTTGACTGATGGTCTTTTGTACGATAAAGAAACCCTGTGTGGAATTATATCTAGCGTTGCTTTTGTAATGAACATTAATGTGAATTGTTTTCTGTATATTCTATTGTACAGCTTGAAAATGGGATTTACAAGAATTAATAAATATCTGAAGAAGTCTGACATTAATCTTAACCAGCAGCCACGTATTTCTGATAAATTAAATCAGCTTCAAAAAATTTATAACAGACTTACGGATATCGCCAGGGAAATTTTCGCGGTATATAAAGAAATTATATTCTGTAAAATAGTTGTTGTATTTACCATGGCCCTTGTTGTGAGTTTTCTCGTAAGCGAACAAAATTTGAACGGAAAACCGTTGAGTTTATCGATGTCCGTAGGTCTAATAATGTGGATTTTTATACTCTTGTTAGATATTACTTCCAGCATTTATCATTTTACTTCTGGACAAAGTGAGGTGAGTTACCTTAAATACCGTAAATACCTTTTTAAGGAGCATTTAGTGCTTTAATCTAAAACATCGAGGTAAATATCAGATACGTATTATGTAGGTATTCGCGATCTTTTTAGATGAAAGTAAAACATGTTAAGGACAAAATCAGCTTGGTGTTACGCTGAGTGTTGTTACCATAAACTTATCAAAAAGAAAATAAAAGCCATAAATAATTAGTACACTTTATTTTTCGGGACTCAATTTACGGCGCGAAGGCCAGAGTTCAAAAATAATTACACAATAAAGAATTAAATTACTGATTAGATTTAATTATAGACTTAATAAGATTTCAACATACACAAAAATTGAAATATACATGCAATAAAGTAAAGCTGAAGGCTTAATAAATTCCAATAAGAAAATTCAAAATTACACTTGCTGAATGCTTACTAAATTAGGGAACGCAAGAAATTACCTGAAATACAAATTCGCCCTAGTGGCATAAACGTTTATCTCTTTAGGAATGAAACTAGTGGTCATAGACCCAACTAAACTCATTCATTGCGGAGCCTTTTCAAATATGAAGATAGCACATAATTAAATCAATAACAAATATATAGGAAATATTCAAATCGAATAACAATAAAAAATCCTACGTTAACAAAAGTTAAATTGATTCAATCATAAGTTAGGAATAGATAAACCAAAGCCAAATTTTTAAATGAATTTATAAGTAAACCACAGGCCTAACCCATGAATGAACAATTTACTACAAATTTAAATATGAAATTTACTTATAAAATCAGAAAATAACATATGCCAAAAATTTAACCATACTAAAAGTTTATAAAAAAACGAAGTGGTCAAAGATAACAAGAAATAATAATAATTGAATTAATTATAAGCACTTATCTCTCCAAATCAACATTCTAGAAGGCAGGTGTTGAAATTAAAATGGGCGGATTAAAGTTGTACAAATCCAAAATGGACTCCTCCTCGTGCTTCGGACATCCCATTCAAACACAAATTGAAATATGCACTCCAAACCAACAACCATTAAGGAACCAAATACTTCCAAACAGGGAAGCGGATAATAAATTAAACCCTCGTAAAGCCGCTGTAAGATTCAATTAAATAAATATTTGAAAATAAAATGGAAGATTAAAACTTACCACATGAATTACGGAATGTGCGAAATTACAAAGAATTTAAATAATCAGCCGGAAAAACATATCCAAACATCGGACCGCTGTATTAAACAATAAATTCCATTCAAAGGAACACAATTAACAATAAAAATTGTACGTTAATTAAACGTTGCAAACAGGTTCTTCCATTCGAAAGTTCAACAGCAAAGAGACCTCGTATAAAATTCATGTACGACACCTCGACAGAAAAATCAACACAGCGCCTGCGCGAATTCAGATGCAATTAGAGTTGCATAAAATATACGAAAATTCGCATTTAATTCTAACCTTCAACTCGTGAGATTCACGGTGCGTAAAAAGTAATGGATTCAGAACGATGTGAAAATGCAATAAGGACGTGGAATTCATATAACACAAAAAGAAAAATTGAAAGATAGAAAAAAAAATAAAGTTAAACAAGCACAAAATAAATTCTTAACACTTAAACAACAATGGCATTTGATAAGAAAAACGATACAATTTAACTCGCAAGCAGAAAAATTGTAACAGTGTCAAGGATCTTTCGTCCAGTAGATAACTAAGACAAAACGATTAATTTTGAAATTGCCTTACACGACACGACAAGTATTGCTGGTTACATACAGTTTCTTAAAGTCCTCAGTACTTAAATTTGTTTTGTGAGAACTTCATTTTGTCATAAAAGTTAAACTAATACTAGATAAGCAACATTTGGCGAAAAGGCATCGGCAGAATAAGGTAGAACTTTAGAAACAAGGCAGTTGCAGGTTGTCCAATTTTTACTATCAACGTAATATCCTGAACCATGGCCTGTTGTCCAACCACGAACTGATTGATATACATACATGAAGTTCTAAATTGCTACACTTAAACATATGTAGGTTTGCTTTATTCTTTATTGGCTTTTGGCGACTTCCTCTCCGTTATGACTACTTATCTGTCATTAAATTGAATGTTGTTTCCAGACAGTAAACCCATACGTTTGTCAACTCGCGTTTAGCATTGCTTTACCTCCAGCTATTTCGTTTTCTCTAGATAATTCTAGTAATAGGTCGCACGTAATACCATACATTCTCCTCTTCGCTGGTAGTAGCCAGTAGTTTCTTAGAATCTTCGAGATAATATCGTTGGGGTCATGGTCTGATTTCGTTGCTTAGATGACCCTTTGGTCCCCATGGAAAACCTACCATGGTGTACTTTTTTAAACCATCTCAACAATCAATATCCCGATATTAAGTTCACGGTGGAAATAGAATTGAAGCGTTCTTTATATTTTCTTGGCGTCGGAGTAATGCAAGAGCTAAATCCCCTTCCACGATAGGTCGTCATATAAACTCCCTGGCATGGTTTTTTTAAATTTACAATTGTTGTTTGAAGACAACAACCACAAGTTTGTCCACTTTTCTCTCTAACTATTTGCTTCCCTCTAAATAATTTTACAAACAGATCACACATGCTGCCATGGGTTCTACTGTTTCTCCGGTATAGTAACCAGTACATTATGAAATTTTTCAATTTTGTTTTGAGAAATTAGTTCCAGGGCCTTCTGAAATCAAGCTCATGGTCTGGTTTCGTTATTTGAACACACTTGCATAATTTAAGCCCTTGGGGGACATAACTTCAAATTTCTTTTAGACCACCTCAACAATCAATGTTTCGTCATTAAGTTCACGATGAAAGTATAGTAGAGTTTTATCCATGTCCTTGAAGTACTAGTAGCCCAGGAGTCATATTGTTGATTTGTACTCGTACATTATATCAAACCTGCCCATACGAATAAGTATTTACATGTAGTAAGCTTTCATGCCCATCGTGCAATTTTGGTATCCCAATTCAACGTTTGAGACCAACATTTTCTTAGTCTACTTAGTCCTGTAGATTTTGTAGCTTCTGAATCCTGAATCATATCTAACATGGGTACAGTGTCTTCTGCTAATCGCGGATTATCAATTTGCAATTAACACATCTTCAGAGATGGTGATTGGGGGTCCTTCAGAGATGTTTTGCAATATCAAGGCGAAACAAATAGTACATAACACAGAGATGAGGAATATGATGAATGGAACAATGAAAAATGACTACAAAGAGAAGTGACGAAAGATACTATTAAATTCTAGAAAACGATTTCAATACCAGCTGATATGTATGGAGACATGGGCTATAACCGAGAGACTCAAAACAAGATTACAAAGCGCAAGGATGCTTTTCCTACGTTGTGGTAGTGGATATAAGTACAAGACCAAGCAGAAAAACAAAGTTGAAATAAGGGAATACAGACAAAAGTGGAAAGAACACATAAATCAACTGAATGAAACAAGATTATCCAAGAAATCCGTGCAGCACTACCACCCATTGGGGAAGAAGAGGAATAGGGAGCCCCAAGAACAGATGGAAGGAACAAAAGTAATTAATAAAACGAAGACATCATTTAGGCAGGTGTAACAGGGTTAGTCCTAAAATATTAAGGAAGAACGAAAGGAGGATTCTTCGATGTATTATTCATAAAAATAACTTTAAAGGATTGTACATCAGGCTTATGGTACGATGGTCTTTTGGACGGGGGAGATTGGGATAAATGTGGATCTTAATCAGTCAGATGAGACTGGCATAAAACCACTGTACTAAAATTTTGTTTTCCAGAACTCCTTTCCATTACCTTTATTAAACTTTTCTTGTAGTTATTTAGACAATATTCTTGTTTGGCTATTAGTTCAGCCTTCTTAGTTTGATCACTCTTTTTTACATAGTGCCGTCTGCTTTGTGTCTAACCTATGCTTCCCAGCCATTTTATTTTCTGTTCTAGTTTTTCATGCTACCATTTCATTCGATTTTGACTGTATATTAGATGTGATTTGTTCGTTGCCTTTTCCACTAATTCACGTTTTAGTATTTTCTACGTCCACGCAATGCTTTAGGTTTTTTCCTGACTCTTGCATTTATTTCATACTTTTTTGCAATTTCTGGCTTCGGAAACTCTTTCGCATGTTTTAATTGTTTTGATACTTCTTTGGCATGGCTCACAATAGAATCGTAATTATCAGTTTTACACAATTTGTTAATGCTTAGGCCAAATGGCCAAATAATCCATCGTTATTTCTCTTTACCTACTTCAAACCTAATCGAATCTTTTGGTTCGAAGTTCTAAGTTCGAAGTTCGAATCCTGTTTGAGCTAATGGCAAACCTCAATCCGCTGCCTCATTTTTGTGGTCTTGCATTTGCATTCTCAGGTACGTTTTCCCTACTTCCTTCCTTTAACTGTTTCTTCTCTTTTTATTCCTGTTTTGTTACTTTTGTTTCACAGGTTTCTTTTGGCCACTTCTTGTGGAGTTGTATTGGTCAGGACTGGTTGCAATTCTCTTTAGCTAAACTTCATTAGGCTTCATTTCCTTCTCTTCTATCCTTCCTTCTTAACTTATTTCGCTCTTCTTTGATATCGTCTTCCCTCAGGTTTTTCGTTTTGGAATTCTTCTTTTTCCCATTTTTGTACCATAACCATACCATGTCCTCTGGTTCTCCTAACTTCCACCACGTGGATCTCTTTTCTTCCCAGTTTTGTTACTTCTGTGCCAGAAGTTTCTTTGGCTACTTCTTGTAGAGTTGTAAAGGTTTTTCCTTTGCATTTCCATCCTTTCTTCCCGTATCTTTTTCCCTCGGGCTCTATTTCCAGAATTCGTTTTGGACTTCTTCTGCTTCGTCCTACCATCTGCTCCTTTTTGCTCCCGTAATTTTGTGCCACAGATTTCTTTAGTCACTTCTTGCAGAGTTGTATTGGTCACGGTTGGCTACCAACCTTTTTAACTGTGTTGAGCTTATGCCATCTTCTCTGTCCTTCCTTCCCATGCTTATCTTGATCTTCATTCATACCATGTTTCCTCAGTCTTTCATTTAAATTCTTGTCTTTCCTATTCTTGTATCGCAATCATACCAGGTGAATTGCTTCTTCTGTTCCGTCCTACCATTTGGTTCTCTTTTTCCCATGGCACCTTCTAATTATTTTACGTCATTGTGTTTAGTTTTCTAATTTTTTCATTGTTTTTCATTTGTGAAAGAAGTAACAAGAGTGTTCCAGTTTTTAACTTAATTATTTTATTTTAGATTTTTTTGACGTATCTTAGATTAATGCGGAAGAAATAATGTCCTAAATGGAGATTCACAAGTCGATCGTAAAACTTAGAAAAAACCCAGAAGAGATAGTTCTCCATTTAATCTAAACTATACCACGCGTTCTTTCACAAAATTCACATTAATTAGCAAAAAATTGACACCGCCAATAAATATTATATGGGCCCAAGCCGTTATAGTTGATTAACCATTCCTTAACTAATAAAATATTCTATTTGGTTAATTAAATCGATCATATTGGTGCCATTTATTGTGAGTTTGAATGCTGGATATCCAACTATTGTAGAAATTTAGGCAAAAATGAGAAAGAAAGCTTACGATTTTTACGATGTTTTGCAACCTCTTCGAGCTGTTACTAAATGGTTCGATCTTTCAATCGGATCTGCTGTTGGTGTAGTTGGATCTTCAGAAAGAAGATATGTATTCACCAAAAAAGACCAAATTTGGAATATTTTCGTTGCTGTCGTCTTAGCGTTAATATGTGGCATGCATTACAACCTTTGCCCTGATTCTTTTAACGAAATTCAATTGTTTATCTTTGTTCTGTTGAAATATTGTAATTACACCACCATATTTGGTTTGTTCTCCATTACTCACTTTTATAAAAGGCGTGTGTTGGTTATAATAAAAGACTTGAAAGAAGTTGCGGAAAAAATCGAAAATACGACTGAAATTGGCTTTGATTATGAAAAATGCAGGAAGTATCTTATTGGCTGTTTGTTATTCTGTTATCAAGTGTTGTTATTACAAGTAGGTTTGGTTGTTATTGGAAGTTCAAATGATAATCTTTTCGCCGACAGGGAGGTTCAGTGCGGATCTGTTTCAATTTTTGTTATTACAATGACCATTCACCGAAGCTGTTTGTTGTTTATTCTTCTGTACGGATTAAAAATGGGATTTTCGAACATTAATGAATATTTGGCAAAATAGGTTAAGATTAAACCGCATTTAAACGTTCGTACAAAACTGAATCAACTTAGCAACATTTATAGAAAATTGTTGGACATTTCAAAGGAAATTAATGCAGTTTCGAAGGAGGTTTTATTATGTAAAATAATCGTATCGGCTGGTTATATTCTTATTATGACTTTTTTGATCAATTCTCAGAGTTTTAAAGGGAAATCGTTGCATTTATCGATGTATTTAGGTTTGATATTTTGGAATTTTGCATTTCTGTTAGATGTTGTTTTTACTATTCATCATTTTGATTCTTTGCGGGATGAGGTGAGTTTAACTTAAATCAAAATTGAAGTTACATTAAGTTACCAATCTACTGCAAAATTAATTAAAATATGGCTTGGCTTCCACGTTGGAATTTTTTTAAGCAAGCCTCTATTAACGAATTTTAACATTAAAGGTGTTTCCCCAAAGGAGTGTATCCTTCTTAGGAAGGATTTTTTTTAAACGTAAAACACCAGAGGAGTAAATCCTTTGGGTTGTTTACTTCTGAAAACTCAATATTTTTGTTGTGGTTTGAAAACTGTGGTTATGTGTTATTCCGCAGTTAAAGCCTTAGGGCCAAAGGTTTTTCAAAGCTCGATAAACCATATTAAGGCAGAGAAATAACAGTCGAATAGCACTTAACACCTCTAAAGAAACTATAATTAATTTATTCGAGCAACTAAAAATATCCAGACAATTTTACTTCAGCAAGGATTACTCATACCTTTTTCAGCAATTGAAATTATGTAATGCAAAGCCTACTTTCTTATTGTTACAGGCGAAAAAGACTGTCCATCTAATGGAAGACGTACAAACAGCCGTAGGAAAATCAAACTTGGCCTACAAACAGGTGAAACCTATGCATTTATTTACCTGAAACCTGCTGAAGTTTTAACTGAAATTAAATAACCATAAAATGCTTTCAGGTTGAACTATTCTCCCTGCAAGTGTACGTAGAAAACTTTGAATTTAATATTTTTGGATTTTTCCCACTAGATTGGACATTGCTGCATTCTGTAAGTTTTCAGGAGGCTTTCAAGATTAACATTTTAATGTAATTCCATTATTTCAGATGTTAGCTGGGATAGCCACATATTTGGTAATTTTTCATCAGTTTAGTAATATGGAGAAGAACACAGATAAGAAAATGGAAAGCCAGTTTGTTGAATCCTCTTGAAAAAGAGAAATATACAAAATACTTTCTTCTTTCCATAAATTAAAATCTAAATTTCGTTTTAAAAACAGGTTTTTTGAAATAAGAAAAATTTTGGAAATATTTTCTTTAGGAAAACTAAATTTCCTATTTTGCAAAAGGAAACTCAAGGAACTTTCCTTTCCATAGATTAAAAATAAAGTGAAGCGACTCAAGACAGAAATATTATTTTGTACGTATAAAAATAAAAAGTATTTTTTGGTTAACTCATTTTCCTCTTTCCAAGAACCTAAAAACACGTCTTCGGTGTTATTTTCCTAATTTTCAACGCGTCCACCTACAACCTGCAAAATATTACGTTTCATAAAGCGATTAAACACACGAAGAACGTCAACTTTCATTAGTCCAATGCCCTTCCCCATCCAAAAAACGCCAAAAAGACAACTTGGACGGTCGTTGACTTTTTTGTGTCATCCTCCCAATCTTAATGCCAACCATTTTTCGCACAATTATAAAATAAAATTTATTGCTTTTCCTTCTTTATAAAATGATGAGGCACTATTTAGGGTTAAATATCGAAGAAAACTCGTTTCGACCTTATGGTGGATCTTGTGGGTAGGGGTTTTAGAGAGACGAGGCGCCTACGTTTTACTGACGTCACTCCGTCGTCCTACACCGGCAACAATTTATAATATCTTAAATAGGCAAATGTCAGTTACTCTATAATCACGGCAATTAAATAACTTATTGCATGGTTAGAACACCGCAACAAGCATTCTTCCACGCCTGTCGATTGTTGTTAAAAAAAAAAACAAACAGCAGGTTGTCCTTATGCCACTAACAATGCTAATGGAAGGGTTGTCGTTTATCACTGTTGTCATCGAATTAGTTTAACATAAAATTATCGTTTTTTACGAGTTAATTGGAAATTTTGCATGTTGTCAATTTATTTATAAGAGTTTATTGCGTAGAATTCGAACAACTGTTTCTTTCGGGCAAATTCAACGTAGGACGCTGTTTTTTATGAAAATTAACATTAAAAACGCATTTTGCAACAATACAGGCGCCAGGTTAACCTTTCATCTATTAGTCCGTAATAAGATTTAATACTTAATTAATTTTGTTTGCATCTGGATTTCTGAACACTTCGTACGGTTAATTTAAAAAAAATACTATAATAACCCGTAAGCTCTTTGCTTAAATTACGTTCTAAAATTTGCAATAAGGCAGAAAATTCGTTAATTTTTTGTATTTTTAACTAGTTTATTATTGTTATTACTATTATTACTAATAAAAAATTGTAAATGCTGGAGTACATAACAAATAAACAAATAAAAAAACCCACTGACCTACGGTAAGTGGTATTTCCTCATATTTGAAAAAGGTGAATTGATTTTACCACTTATTTAGTGTTTCTTGCAGTAAAGGAGTAATTATTGTAAATTTACCGCCCTAGGCAAGTAACAACTATTTTGTAAACCTAACTTACTTAACTTTTTATTATATGTTTCGTTGAATTGGTACAAGGATTAGGTATTCACACAACACTACTTCATTAAAAGTTATTTACAAAATTATTGGCGCAATAAAGTGGAATGATTTTAGTATGTCAACGTTATTGAAAAGTCTATTTATTTATATAAACATTGTTTTTTTTTTTGGACACTCTAATTCAAACAGAAATTAATTTTGTGAAAATTTATATCGAATTATCATGTTAAAAATTATTACTATTGTTAACACCTGTAGAAAAAATACCACGAGATGTAAGTGATTTCTTCAGCATTCAGGCCCGTCGAAAGTTAAGGGTGCCTTCATACAGATCGGTGCCTAGCCCAAAGGCCAGGATCTTGTTCATTTCGTGTATCATCGGGCTCTAGAAGATCAGCTCTAAGTAGTCGACCCCTCAGAAGAAGTCTGGAGCATCGTAAAAGGAAATGAAAGGTTTCATGGGCTTCGTTGCCGAATCTGCAACTTAGGCCCTCGGGGAGGCTCATCAAATTCAGGTGTCTTTTAAAGAGGCCATGTCCCGTGAGGAGGCATCTGACTATCCTGATGTGCTTCCTGTTGAACCTAAGAACTTTTTCGGGCCTGGTTTTTGAAGGTATTCGCTTGTCTCAGCACAGGACGCGAAGCCCAGTATGAGATGAACTGAGAGTGAGTCCAGTCTCTAATTGCTTGCTGAATGCTTACTTTAGGTAGACCGAAGTACCTAATTAACTTCTTAGTTCGACATATTATTACTTATTTAAAAATCTGGGGGTTTCCTAAATATACTGTGAAAAAATCAGGCCGAATATTTTTATATTACAAGAATAACGAAGGACTTTTAGGTAATTCCAGGATTAAACCAAATACCTTCTTAGTTAATAAAAATTATTGATACTTTCATACGACAACGCTTTTAACCATTTTTGGAAATTTCAAAACTCTTTAGGAGTTTCCTCGAACATAAGTTCCGAGACTACCTGAAAAAATAGGGAAATTCGGGCAGTTTTTTGCAGAAATAAAACGGTTAATTTCTTGGTTAAGACTTCAATTACAGAATCTAGTAAGAAGTTTTGAAAATTTCAGGAATTTGCTCAAATATAGAGTTTTTTCAGACTGAGTGTTTTTAAGGTTCCTTGAAAAATAAGAAATTTCTGGCGATTTTTCAGGAGTGAAATGATTTAACTCTTAGTTGACGGAAATTATTGACATTTCTATTAAAAAATGAGTTTAAACAATTACTGTAAAGTACAAAGCTTTTCAGGAATTTCCTCACACCTGAAAAAATAGACAATTTCGTGAGACTTCTTTAGGGCTAAAACGATATAATCTCTATAGTTTCAATTTTTCTAAAATCCATAGAACTCTTCAGAGAGTTCCTTAAACATAATCTGAAATTTTCAGCTCGAATGTTTTTAGGTTACCTGAAAAACTAGAAACCTTCAAGTGTTTATCTTCTTACCAATGCGTTTAAACGATTTTTCGCCGTAGGTACGTATGTTTGAGTTTAAACAATTATTGGAAAGTTCAAAGCTTTTCAGGAATTTCCTCAAACATAGGCTGAATATTTACAGGCTGAAGATTCTTCGATTACCTAAAAAATAGGCGACGCCTTAAAGAAGGAAACGATCTTAGTTTTGTTAGTTCAAAAATCACTTCAAATCCAATTTTTTTTCTTTTGGCTTCAGTTCGACATTGGCTGAATAGAATTGCAGATCAATTTTGTTCTTTGTTTCGTCTTCTTTGGTGAAGAAAAAAGCGCCAGTAGAAGACTTCTGTTTTATCAATTTTAAAGGAAATGGAAAATTAAAACTTATATTAGGTTTTCCAGCAAAATTGTTTGATTTTTTGAAACTTTCTGTCCAAGAAGGCAATTTTTAACAGGGCGTTTTAAATTAAAAAAAGGAATTACAGTACTTTCTCATAGGAAGACGCGAGAAGATTAAACACGCACAAATCAAATTTAGAAACAAAGTTTAGCCACATTACATTCACACATAAAAATTTTTAAGAAATAACTGATTATGAGAAATTTTTATGCGATTATTAAAAGAGCTGTTGAAAAAACAATTTAAAGTTTTATACATTTTTTTTGATATATTTTTAAAATTTATTAAGTATTAATAAAATGGTGGCGAAATACCCATGAAAAGGTATAAATAATTTGCTCCCTGTTAAGTTTCGCTATATTCCGATTTCACAAATTTAATATTTTTGAAACGAAAAACTGGGAAATTAGCAATGAAAACAGGAATTTTGCTTTAATTTGTTTATTTTTAAAACATACTAAACGACCAGGAAATACTTCACCTCTTAAATCAATACTAAAACCGTTTAAAACTGTAAACTCTGTAAAATCTTGAAATCATTTTCTAAATTTATTATTGACAAACAAAACAACACAATTCTATTTTCGTAGATATTACTCGGTGCAGTTGTTTATAATAATAATTTTACAAGTTTAAACTTGTTACAAAAATTGTTGAATCATGCCTGAGCTATTCTTTGAAGTAAATCGAAGTAATTTGTTTTCAGAATAAAATCAATTTCCAGAATTATTTTCAAAACGAAAATATTTGTTAAGTATTTTCTAGCTTAAGATGAGGCCTTAATTTTCAAAAATTGTTTCAAAAATGCTTCTTAACATGTAGTTAAGTCCCAAAATTTTAAATTTACAAGGAATTTTAAAAGGTGAAAATATAACAAAGCTGGTTGTTTAGTACATAATAACCATAATGTAATAATAAAAGTGACGCTGATGAATATCGTTAGCATATGTCACTCATGTAACCAATTTACTGATTACGTAAATATTTAAAAACTTAAAATTTCCAGAATTCTCTTTAATTTTTTATGCATACCATTTTGGTAGATTCATGGAATTTCCACTATTTCTAGAAACTGCAGCAAACTGATTATTATTTTTAAATATATTGCACTTCAAGTGTGGTTGTGATTAAGTTAGTTTAGAAAAGCTTTATTTTAACTTTCCTAAAGAATCCCAAGTTGGAAATTATTCATTTTTAAAATTGAAATTTTGTTGCTCATATTAAATTCCAAGGAAATAATCATTTTGGTCACAAATAAAAATCAAACCCAAATTATTAATACAAACTGTTTAACTTCAATATTAAACCTTACAAGAAGTTTATAATTTTTTTTTTCAAAAAAGGGCAAAGAACATACAATAAGAAGTGCGAGAAATACGCAAATTTCAGTATTTTGGCAAAACCTCAACTCTTGATGCAAAAGTCATCTGTTATTCGCTAAATAGCAGCCAACAAGACAGTATAAACTATTATACAATCGTTTGAGTCATTCGTCCTTCTGCAGGATCAGTCGTACAGAATAACACCTACCCATTGCCTCAGGCCTTTGATGTAAAAGGTTACCACTCGTTGATCAGATCTAGTGCAATATGTCAACTTCTATGAATAATTACTTCGTAACATCGTCGTTCAAGTCTATTAACCATTCACAAAGAAGTGCCTTTGTGATTAATAGGCTGGGTGGTATCTCCTTTAAAAAATCACAAAGCAAATCATAATTTTAATGACAGAAAACTAAAAAAAAGAGTAGTTGAAACGGTTAAAATAGCAGTTTCTGTGACACGTCAGATGCGAATGGTGGGCTGTAAATAATCTTTATTATCCGAAAACACTGACTAATGATCATATGATAGAAATTCTTAATCGATTTTCGCCATATTTGCTTGATTAAACGTAGTACCTCTGGGTTGAAAGTTAAGATTCGTCACAACTTAAAATTTGAATAACTTAAATAATTTATTTTTTTGTTTAAATAACTAATTCGAAGGCGAATCAAATGTATTTCTTTTTAAATAAAAATCATTGACTGAAAATAGGAATCAATGGAATTATAAATAGTCCAGTCAAATGGTAATTTAGCTTTGCATTTTGGGTAGGCAGCGATTTTTTTTTATCGGTGTGTAGAAAGGTCAGTGGTGAATCTAAATCAGAGTTTTCGGGGTGGTAACCCCCTCCATTTGGCCGCCATCTTGATAAGAAGGGTTAATTCGTTTTTTGGATATACCTCTGTAGTCGAGAATCTTACAAAAAGTTTGTATAAAGCTTGTTTGTAGAGAATCGTATTATCTATTATTTATTATTAATAACTTTTTTACATAGCATTAATAATAAAAAAGTTATAAGCCGGAAAAGACAAAAAATTTAGAGGTTACAACTTTTTTATAATTAATGCTACGTAAAAAAGTTATTAACAAAACTTATAGAGAATGCGATTTCCTACAAAAACGTTTTGAACAAAATTTTTGTAAGACTTACGGATACAGAGATATAGTCGAAAAACTAATTAACCCTTCTTTTCAAGATGGCGACCAAATGGAGAAGGGGGTACCACCCCGAAAATCCTAATTTAGACTTACCACTGACCCCCTTACACATCGTCAAAAATCGCTGCCTACCCAAAATGCAAAGTTTACCTTTTTATTTCAACCATTTGATTGGACTAGTCCAGTCAAATGGTAATTCAATTTGCATTTTGGGTAGGCAGCGATTTTCGTTTTGCGATGTATGTGGGGGTCAGTGATGAGTCTAAATCCGGATTTTCGAGGTGGTAACCTCCTCCATTCGGCCGCCATCTTGAAAAGAAGGGTTAATTAATTTTTCGGCTATAGCTCTGTAGCCGTGAGTCTTACAAAAGGTTTGTACAAGGCTTTTTTGTAGAGAATCGTATTATCTACAACTTTTATTAATATGACCTCACCACCGCACCCCCCAAGTCGGCCACCATCTTGAAAAGAAGGGTTAATTAGATTTTTGGCTATATCTCTGTAGTCGTGAGTCTTACAAAAAGTTGGTGTAAAACTTTTTTGTGGAGAACCATATTCTCTACAATTTCTATTCATAACTTTTTTACGTAGCATTAATAATAAAACAGTTATAAGCCCTTAAGTTTTTAACTTTTCCAGCTTATAACTTTTTTATTATTAATGCTATATAAAAAAGTTATGAATAAAAATCGTGCATAATACGATTTTCCACAAAAAAGCTGTATACTAATTTTTTGTGAGATTCCCTACTACAGAGATATAGCCCAAAAACCACCTAACCCTTCTTTTCAAAATGGCGGCCGAATGGAGGGGGTTACCACCCCGAAAACCCTGATTTAAACTTATCGCTGACCCCTCTACACAACGATAAAAAAAATAGCTGCCTACCCAAAATGCAAAGTTTGCCTGTTTATTTCGACCATTTGACTGGACTAAAATAAGCGTTGTTATTATTTAAACAATTATTAAATAACTTTAATAACAACAGTGTTCGTAGCCAACTTCGCAAAGCACCAAAATTTAATATTCTTACCACCTGAGTGCTTCGTAAAATTTTTATATGAAATATGGCATTGATTCTAAATATAATAAAGTGGAAAAAAATTGAAGAACTAACTCCGCGAGGCCGTAGCACCGGCAACATGGAGGGTTAAAGCCTTTTTATACGTGGTTGTTTCACATGCTAGACGCTTGCCTGCTCCATCACTGTGTTAGGCTCCCAATTATTTTCAGTGACTGGGTAGGCCACCCACCTGGGTTTGAACCCAAGACCGGCCATACTGTAGTCGAATGCCTTAACCACTCAGAAAATCCGGCAATAGAAGAACTAACGGTTAACATCTAATATGCAAATACAACTATAAAAACAAAACCAATAACAATAATATTCTGCAATAATACCATTTTGAAAGGTCTGAAATTACGAAAGCATAGCAACAAAGATAGAATGTCATTCGGGCTTCGCCCTCGTGACTTTTTGACAGTCAAGTTGACACGATCTTTTCCCTGTGCAGGACCTTTGAGTTATATAACCTAAAAATGCTGGGCCTTTTATGGTATTTAACACAAGTCAAGGGAAAGTAAAGTACGAATCTACAACGTGCTGGGCCTATTCTAACGCAGCTGAAACTCGTCCAAAAATATCCAAAACCAACTATAGTACGAGCAAAAATAAAGTTTATAAGGGTTGGCCTTAGAATTTTGAAGTCATTTGTATTACAATACTACCATAAAATTAAACAAAACAATCACACTTCCTTTGACATTGACAGTTACTTTTTATTTTGTAGTGCTGTGATATACATACAAAGAAGTATAGTTGGATTGTGAATTTATAAACAGCGCGTTGACGTCACAACCCAAAAGCTACGTGAAAAATTCTGTAATTTCAAAATTCCTTGGCCAACCTTTATGATTCTTTTTGCTCGTACTATGTTATGAGAAACGCAAAAATGAAGACACTGAGAATAATAAAAGGGCTAACCCGATTTATGAGCCCAAATCAGAGGCGGTGACATATGCAAGTAGAAGATGTAGCCAGGTGGAAAAGATCTAGAAGACGGCAATGGAGAGGCCACATAAATAAGATAGATGCAGATACAATTACGAAATGGGTTAAAGATCAAAATCACAAGATGGAAGACCTCTAGATCGATGGGCAGATGAGCAGAAGGCTTGGCGACGGAATCCCAAGAAAGGCAGAAATCAGAACAACAGAACAAAGCCCTAAAAGAGAAAGAAGAAGAAGATCTCAAATTCGTTTTGTAATTGACTGGTAAAATCTTGATGAACCTCACTGCTGAAAGATTATATCAGACCCTCATCGACATATAAAGCATACTATATAATAAACATCAACTCATCCAATTTAAGTCATCCTCTAATGGCAATGCAGTTAAAATTCATAGGTATCTTAGCTAAATTCAGTAAATTTCATGTTGACAAAATACAAAACAAATAGCACATAATCTTAACATTTTCAATTACTGGACATTGCTTGAAGATTTTGAATTTCCTAAGCTTCTGCCAAAACTTCCTCAGTTTTAAACATTTTCATTTGGAATACCTGTCAAAACAAACGGATGTAATATTTCCTAAAGCTAGAGACGTCATGATTTAATTTCATGTCCTTCTGAGGATGACTTTGATTGTATCACTTGATATATGGATTTATTTGCATAACTTTGCATAATTGGTTGACTACTAATTGACTGAATTTATAAATCCAACATCGAGAACCCTGCAGCAACCTTCTAACCCATAAAGCGGCGTTTGTAATTTAAGGACCCATGTAAATCGTTTCTTTCAAATCACTGTATAAATAAAAAATCTTCACGTTGTTCTTTACTGACGTAGTTAATGCAGGAACTCTGTCTGGCATGGTAGATGGTTCGGTGGCTATCAGATACAAGTCAAACGTGTGCAAATGGCATGCTCCTGGTTAGCCCAACGAACAACAATATTCTTCCGTGTCAGCAAGAGGGCATTGGTCATTGGCGCGTCCGCAGGTTCCCAGCTGTCTTACCAGTGCAGGGGTTGTAGACAACCCAAAACTGGAAGACGTGAAGCTAGAGGCGCTTAGACGCTCGAGGGGGGTACAGATGTCCAAACAAACTACCAGTTTTCTTATGGACTAGAACCACGGAAGGTTGGAAGCCCATTGTCAGAAACGGCGGTAACAATTGTTGGTTTACCTGTATCGACAGAGGTTTAAAGTTTACAACTCGGACACTACTAGGCCAGTAAAAAGATGAATATCCTACGGCCTACAGTCCTTCGATGGCTTTAGGTTGCGAGGTCAGCGAGGTGCATTAATAAGTCTTCTCTACCCATGAGTTTAACCACTTGTAAGAGTGTGTGCGAGGCGTTCTACATACCATATCCATGTGAAGGCTGGTATGCTTTGTGGTTTAATAAAGCCATAACCTTAAAGCGACTAATAGCGCAATTGTTATTTTATGGAAAAACCAAAACCTATCAAAGTTTAATATTTAATTTTTATTCTATTTATTCTCCCTCTTCTTTTTACTTCTAGAAGAAAAGCTTCTGGCGTTTGCTCAGACTTTACAAAACTCCTCATTTCCATCTTTTTTCTTATTATTTTTCTTCTCCTCTTCTTTTTCTATCTGTTCCTCCTTTGCTTCTCCTGCTTATCCTATTTTTTGCATTCTTCTTTATTTTTCTTGTATTTCTTCCCTTCCCTTCTTTTCTTTCAATTCCTTCTGCCTCTTATCTTTTCTTTTCTATCCGCGGGTTTAACCGCTTGCGAGTGACTCGTGGGGGCGTTCTGCGAACGACATTCATGTGCAGACTGGTATGCTTTGTAGCTTGGTACAGCGACTACTTCATCCCATTACAAGGAAGCTTAAAACCTCTAAATACGCTATCTTCAATGAACATATAAGGAAAGAAGGTAGGAGGAACGTGTTTGTATAAATTTTTCAAGAAGATGTTAAAGGAGCGTCTTACGGATTGGGACCGTGTCATTGTTGAGAAAGAAGAAAACGTTTTTCCTGGTTTCTTAAGGTAATTCATCAGAAAGAAAAATGGTCACGATAACCCGCCAACATGTCAACTACGCTCGAGACGAAACCCTTCTGATAAAAAACAGAAGAAAACAACGACTTTATACCGGTTAAGCGTATCAAATAAAGATGAGTTATGAGTGGAGGAGGCGGAGCCATTAGCGATGATAGATTTCCATATCTCAGACAAAGGATAACTAGTATCACGGTTCAAGATGTTAGGTGTTTTGATGATTTCCAGATACGTGTGGACAGAGAGTGACCCGTTTCTCCAATGTTACTAAACCGCAAGGTATGCTGTAGACGCCTCTTGCTAACAGGGGTTAGGGCTTATCTTTTATTAAAGGGAGTATTTATGACACTTTTGAAGGGGGTTTGAAGATAGTTTTGATATTATAGTAGATATTTTATGAATCCTACCTAGCGAATATACGGCAAGAAGGTAGCAGCCTGGGATGCACAGACGTTCTTAGAACTTCGGGAGTGTGAGAGGTATAATTCTTTTTCGATGACCTTCCTAACGTCCTTTTCGTTGTACCTTTTCTTGAAGAGATTGTCTTAAATATGGTCTAACTCGACATGAAAACCGTTGGGTTGGGACCACAGTAACATACAACAAGTAGTAGGTAGCTTGTTCCAAAAACTGAAAAAATAATGGGTCTCTAAAATTAAAGATTCTTCAACATCAAACGATCAAGAAATGGCATTCCTTGAATCGGTTTAAAACATCTAATTTGTGCTTCAGGAATGAATCCAAAAAATGGAGCTTGTGATCTTGTTCACTCGAACGTCAAAAACTCTATCAAACCATAAAAGTTATGTAATATAAACTAATATGTATTTCGGCGACTAAATTGTCATCCTCAATTTTAAGCTGTCTCGACAAAGTTGGTTGTATTTAGTCTCTGAAGATAGTCTCTTCACCGAACTATAAAGTTAATGTGAAGAGCGTTTCTTCGTGTTTGGTTACTTTGAGCATTAATATTGTTTTACCGTGAGTAGGGTGCTGGTCATGGTTCCCTGGAAGTAGAAATTAGGGGAAGCCAAGAGCTCGCGTGAGCAGGGTCGCTATCTTCTACCGGGATCTCAAGGAGTATCTTTTCAGGCAAGATTTTCAATGTTTACTATTTTGTACCATGCTATCTATTGTTGTCTTTCGTACGACCTTAGTGAAATCTAGAATTATTTGATCTAAAAACACTAGCTTTAACAGGATGTCAACAAATACAATTTTTTTAAATAAACTATTTGGTTTTATGTATTATATAAATTATTTGACGTTTTTAAAATTGGTAGATTGTTCCAAACGCGTTCATTGACAGCCCTCATATCCTGCCACATTCTTGAACGTCGATATTTCTGGGGTATTCCCGTTGCGAACGAGATAATTCGAGTGTTCCTGCCGTGACACTCTTAACATTATTCATTTATATTTTTTAAGAAAAGTTATTTATTTATAAGTTTGAAAGTTGAAACCAAATTTTGAATTATTAGTGTTAAAATCGCTTCTTTTTCTTTAAAACATATCTTATGAAGTTGAAAATATGTTGTCATTCAAAGACAAAATATCGCCATTTTGGCGTAATATTTTTAGTCAATGTTAAGTAATAACTTCACAGAAGAATTGCAATTTATAATCAACATTATTTCTAAATAGTCCAAGGCATACATGTGATGGTATTGCTTTTTGACGAAGTTCTCTCTATGTCTCTTTCATCCTAACATCATTGGAGTTCACAATTTTTTGCTCCAGAATACTTACATTTTTTTTAATTGGTTTATTAGTTTCTAATTATTATTTTATTATTACAAAAGTGCAGTCTCTCACCCAGCTTCCAAAAATTATGTAAAAAGGCTATGTTGATCGTCTTAATCAGGATTAATTCGTTTGATTATGTAACTGGCGGCTGTCAACGCAAAATTTCTCTACTTTTTCTGCGAATAAACGCCTTCTAAAGCCATTAGCTAATCGATTAAAGCTGTATCTTTTTGCTAACATTTTCCAATCAGCGTAACAATTACCTCTATTTTGCAAAAGTTATTTTTCCAAATTGGTCAGGGAAATTACGAAACAACACACTTAACTTCGCCGTTTTTAATACATCACGTAAAGACAATCCACAATGTAACTGCCACCGGTTATAAATTAAAGATTTTGCAATGTTATATTGTATTTTAACCTGGATGTATTTATAATAACTTGCGTACTCGAGACGTAAACGAAACTGTTTCTTCCTTAAATGGTAGAAAATAATTTTATGTTGTAAGCAAAATCCGGACTTACAGTAATTGATCTTGATTCTATCCGTTGTCTATTTTAGATCTATTAAACTTTAATATATTTAGAAAGTTGTTGAAAATACATGCATTCCAAGCACGTGTTCGGTTAATTTATTAATTTTTGTTGTCTTCAGTTGGTAAATTTGATTTTATTTAGGTTTTCCTTTCTTTCTCCAATTTTAAAGTAAAAGAATGGCATAAAACAAAGCAGCTTCTGGAGATTTTAAATAAAATAAATACACAAAAAAGGGCGAATGCCCATATAAATCTAATAAATTCATAAAGGCTACCACAAAAGCATAAGGAAGTGTAAACAAGTTATTTTCAAAATTAATTTTGTTTACTTTAGCCCAAACAGTTTAAATCGTTAAACCTCCCAGCAGCGATTCCAATTTCCTGCAGTTTACAACATTAACTTAAACAATAAATTCCGTTTAAATTTATGATTGTAAACACTAAATTTTAGTGTGTTATTTATCGTTTTTATTGCATACCAATGCCTGCTGTCAATTTTTGTATCTTTTAATCTTTTTATTTTGTATTTTTATATTGTTTGACGTGAAGTTGGCAACTGTGAGCTGGTGGGTTTGCCTGTGTAACTGGCAGTTGAGGTTACTTTACTACGCAAAATTATTTGTTTGGTTTTTGCTTTATTGTTTGTGTTTGTTTAACTGATTTTATGACACGTCGGAAACAAGAGAATCTGTAAAATGGCAATTGTTTGTTGACACTGATGATTTACACAGCTAAAAACTGCAGTGTTTGCCAACCTAACAACAAGCAACAACAAACAAAAACCTAGCCTGCTTCTTGACAAAAATAACTAAAAAATCTAGTAAAATACCAAACAAATTTGGGTAATAAAAATCTGCTTTACTTATAAAAATCTCATTAAAACTCCAGTCAAGTTCTGTGTATAAGAGTTTCAGCAAATATTTCCTTGTTTATCCTGTCACACTTAGATTTCCTAAGCACTTTAAAGCCTTATATGGATGTATGTTGGATTTATTTTATTATTCTCCGCGGGCGATTTAAATACATCTGTGCTTTCAATAACAATTGTTTACATTAGCTTGGTCGTAGGATGACAAGGACGATTATACGAACCCACTAAGATTTCCACAATTAAGGACAATCCAAGGTTATTTTGGTGATGTTTTTGTTGGATTTTTTAATTTTTATAAAGCATCTGCTTTCAATTGTTTTAGTTTGGAGGGTTTTATTGATTTAAATTGATTTGTAAATATAAATTTAAAAAAAAACACGTAAATAATACAACATTTATTTGTTTAAAAGTATCTTTCCAATCCTTCTGTTACTAAAATATGAAAACAAAGCGCTTTTGCAAATCAGTACGCATGAAATAAGTTATAAATTTTGTTTTAAAACCAAAGGCGTAAGAGCCAAATGACAAATAAAAAGAATTTAGTGGGCACAATTTAATTTTATCCATTATCGTTGGCGTAACAGCAGCACCTACAAATTTTCTTAAAAGTTTGCGACTTTCCAAACCTGTCTTTTTGATTTTACTTCCTCATAATGATTACACAAAATTATGTTTATTTATTTACGTTTTTTTTTGCATCGCTCCTACGTTGTATTCAATTAATTTTAAGCACTGAAATTAGCTGCTTATTTATGTCTTCTTTTGTTTTATCCTTGTTATCGGCAGTTAATTTGATTTATTTTAGGCTTTGTTTCGAATTATCTTTGGCATAAAATAATCTATTTTGATTTTGTTTTTTCTAATTTTGGGAGAGTTTAAATATGTTCCTTTATAAAAAACAAGTAACGCCTTGTTTCTGCAAACTTGGGAAAATCCAACATCAGGGATTAAGTCTGAACTTACTTGTAAGTAACATTAGTATCTAATAATTATACAAATAAATTTTCCATTATAAATCGTGAATTTGTAAAATGTGCTGAAAACGCTGAAATTTACTTTATCCTTTGAAAATTTAGTTGTCAAAATATGTATTTGATTAGGTTAGGTTAGATTGGATTGGATTAGGATGGTTAGGTTATAGAAACATATACAGAATAATAGAGAAAATGCTTGAATGGCAAACAATTCGTTGGGTGATTTCAATGCTAGCGTAAGATGCGAACCTCGTAAACGATATAAAGAATGGAGGCCAGGAACGTAACTAGCAAAAACTTGTAAATAACATCTAAAAATTTTATAAATAAGTTTACTTTGCTTTGCATTTATAATTTCTGATTTCTACAATACCGATAGAACACTAACAAATCCCTTCAGAAAGTAACTTCGGCCAACTTCGTAAAGAAAATCTTCCTTCGAAAATGACAATTTATTGTTAAAATACGTATTTGATTTTTTAAGTTAGGTTAGGCTAGATTGGATTAGATTAGGTTATGTTAGGTTATAGAAAAACAGGATTTTGATGAAATATGGAAAAATATAGAAACCAATATACAAAGTAAAACAGTAGAACACAAAGAAATCTTTATGGCAGGCGACTTAAACGCGAAATCGAATTTCTGTGGAAGCTCAGCCACTAACCACAGAGGCCACACAATCATGGAATGGAGAATGGAAAACGAGCTTACTATTTTGAATGATGGAATTAAGCCAACGCCGGGGGAGTGTATAAGAATAATACAAGAAAATTGCAAGAAGTACTCAGACAGACCAGAATGGCTAAAAAAAAGAAAACAGGTTTACTGGTGGAATCCGGAAGTGGCAGAAAAGAGAAAACAATGCCTGAAGGAAAGAAGAAAAATGACTAGAACAAATAATAGAATTAGGCAACAGCACAAAAAAGAGAGGAAGCAAGACAGAAATACAAATCAGTAAGAAATGCGTATAGCAAGGCAACCCCAGTAGCACAAAATGTTTGTACAATATTTTAAAACAATATTGTGGTAACATTAAATGTAACATTTTTGAATATTCCCTAAATATTTTTTTCAAATATTTATCAAATATTATTTTAAAATATTTACTCAATGTCTGAAATAAATATTATATGAATATTTTTTACAAATATTCAAGCAACATTTGTGGATTTTGTTCTATAGATATTATATTATGATATTAGCAAAATATTTGAAATTAATATTATATGAATATTATCCATAAATGTTTAAGCAACATTCGTGAATTTTATTCTACAAATATTATATTAGGATATTTGGGTAATATTTCGAGTTCATGTTGTATAAATATTATCTTGTATTATTATTAGGTATGTTAGTCACAACATTCCATCTAATATTGTTTGGTAAGGTTACTGTAATATTTTCGACAAATATTTAGAATGCATTGGTATTTCATCAACATTATTTAATAAATTCTGAATATTTATCGTTTATATTAGCAACCAGTGATTGTTAATAAATAAAAAATATTAGAATTCTACTTTATTCCTGTGATATAATAGCTACATATAATGTAATTCGATACAGTATAATACAATATAATACAATATACATACATACATAAAATAAATAATAAACACAATATAAATAACATTTTAGTTTTCCTTAGGAAGCCGACCTTTAATATTTGCTTGAAATTCAGTTACAGCCCTTTTTATGTCTGTTTGTCTGTTTCCATCGCCTCCTTATATCGGTCATTGTGTGCCCGCTGTAAATAATATTTACTGTTAATAATTTTATTTTATCAGATATACAGTACTTACCAACAACGGCCTTGTACATTTTTAGTTCACAAAAAGGGAGTTTTCCTTTCTTCCCATGCCGGAATAATTCACGGCCACAGCATTTGCAATTAATTTCACCTTTTGCAAAAATACACTTTTGTAAGTGTTGTATTTCCCAGTTAAAAAGAATATTTGAACCTGCAAGCAAAGGAAATTAATTAATTAAAAAAAACTAAATAATTAATAATTAAGTTACTTACCTAAATTGAACAGCACACAAGCACAAAAATCCTGGAGACACGTAAAAGCAAAATTTACTTTACGACAGCTGTCCCAGCTGTCTTCAACTAAAACTCGAAAATGCAAATACCGATATTTTTGTTAGTAGGTACCTATATCTCGTTTTAATCTTTCTAGAATGTCTGTAAAAATTTCTAAGCCTAAGCTTTTAAAAGTAACTAAACAGTTCCCAGAAAGAGAACAGAGAACAACATAGAAATAAGAAAAGGATTCTTATCATTGTAGCTTATTTTCTTTTGTTTGTATTTCAAGGTTTCTTAAAAGAACTGCACTCTACGAATAGTTATTGTACAATAATTGAGTCATACAACTAAATACAAATATAAAAGTTATATTTAATATACATATACAAATAAAATACAAAAATAAGTTAAGTATTTAGGAATTGCACTTCCGGGAGAAACTAAACACAATTTTCCAAGTAAGTAATGCTACAAAAACCATCATTCACTGGTTAAATAATTTACCGAGAAAACGGAAATTTCCGTAACCTTCCTAGGAATGCCCAAACTACAAAACTATAAGAATATTGACGTCATAGGTAATATTCTATACATTTAAACTGATATCATTAAAATAAACAAATACAATTACCTAATAAAGCTACATCACCTAGAAGGCAGGTAAATAGAATAGGGCGCACGTTTCAAGATAGTTGTTTTTTAATTGCATATGTTTTTAAAGATTTTCGAAAACAATATATGTTTGAATTTATTGCTACAACATCATCTTCAAATATCCACAGAATATCACAACAATCTTTGAAAAGAAATATTTCACAGAAAACAGAATAAAATGTTTAAGCGTGCTTTATTTCTAATATTGTTCAAATATTACGTAATAATGTTTAACAAATATTATTGGAAACTGGATGTGGAATATTACTCTGAAATTCTCAAAATAATATTTTCCCTACATTGTTTTATAATATTGCTGTTACATACGGTTCTTATATTGGCTGAATATTCCTTGAATACTTAATTTCAAATATTATTTTAAAATATTCTTAGGATATTCCTGCAATATTTAAAAAGAAGATTGGTCATGAATATTGAGAAAATATTTTCCTAATATTATGGTTCAAGATTCAAGATTCAAAATATTCAAATATTGTCTCAATATTTTTAATACATCAGTACAATATTGTGTGCTACTGGGGAATAGTTAAAGCAAAGGAGGACAAATGGAGGCTACTAATAAAATAAATCGAACAAAATTCTTGGGGAGAAGGGTATCAGATAGCAACTGGCAAGCTAGTTAAAAAGACAAAGATTAAACTGACAGAAATGGAAACAAATGAAGTAATAAGAGAACTATTTCCCATAAGCGAAAAGCCCAAATGGACCCATATGAATGTGACGGAAGTAAAGGAAATAACTGCTAAAGAAATAGAAAGGGCAATTAAAAGATTAAAATTAAATATGGAAGAAGGCCAAAGTGTACCTGATAGACAAGCGAACACTGGGAGATAACAAGAAGTACAGATCTTCTGGACACCACGGCCACCACGGGCAAAGTCTTGGAGAGAGCGCTACACCAGAGGCTAACGAAGGAGCTGGAAGGGAAAGAAGACATTTCAGAAAAACAATTTGGCTTTAGGACAGGAAAATTGACTATTGGTTCGTTTTCCTTCTGTTTTCCTTCCTTTTTTTGTTCATTTAAGGGAAGCAATGAATGCAGCTTCTACTGAAGAATACTGCTATTTATTCCTAAAGATGTACATTTTCTAGTCAGCTGTCATTATCTGCAAGTGCTTTTGTTACCGTTCTTGTGCATCTTTATATTGTTATTTCTTTTTCTTGCTCTTGCACTTAGGATTTCTATTGTTTTTCATCCAATGTTTTCTCCACTATTGCCATTATTTCTTATTATCTTTCTTCTTGCAACCCTTTTTCTTGGTTTTCTCTTTAATTTCTTTCTATTTATTCTAAAGTAGTCTTGTTACCATTATCGAGTCTGTAATGTATGTCTTTTCATATGTTTGCTTAATCTTCCTTCTTTTCCTACTTCTTGTTTCATTCCTTCTTCTTTTTTTTTCTTCCTCTCTTATACTTTTCTTCCTCAATAAGCCTCGTCAGCTATACTCATTTTCAGTATTGTACTTATTCTAAATACATTTAATAATTGAGCCAAACGGCTTGATGTCTCAATATAACGAGGAGTAGCCTCGTGGCTGACTGACACAAGTTCGAAAAGTCGTCGAGGTTTGCATCCTGTTAGTTGATTTGACCATAACAGTCTGAGCCCTAAATTATTTAAGAAGTAATAATAATCGAACCGTCACTCTTGACGACTTTATTCGTATTCTTATTCTAGATTCGGCTATAAACACGTTTAAATTTTTGAAAATTGCTAACATTCATTGGGCTCTTCGTGGTGGTGTGGTAAAACGTATGCTTTGTTACCAAGAGAACATAGGTTCAAATCTCAGTCATGGTTGAATTGACATGCGAATTTTATAAGGTTGTATAGAAGTATAGATGGCTAGTTGAGGCTTTAAGCTTAATTTTTAAAAATATTTATAAAAGACTAATAACTAACTTATAATTTAATACAAAAATTTTCCAGTCATTCAGTGAAATACAAATTAGTTAAATAACAAAACCAGCAATCGTAAACACTTCTTGTGTAAATTATTTTAGAGTCCACTCCATTTGTCAGGTTATTCAATTACTCTTTGTCGTCAGAACTTGAAACGAGCCTGCTAAAGACATTAAAGCTAGCAAAATCAAGTAGCTCCATTTAGCAACATTTAATTAACTTCTCGTGTAATAAATCAAAGTTCTAAAATAGTAAATGAATTACATCAGGGATCGGCCAATAGTATTCACTTTGATAGTTGCACCATACAACGAAAGCGAGCTTTATTAATACCACAATGGCCCCATAAGCACACCTGCAGTGTATTAAGCTGCAGACGGGCGCCAGGTAACAGAAATAGACGCACTTCCGCACGACGCCTATGGCTCTACCAATTTCTAACTAGTTCTTTTCCGTATTCTACGAAACGCGCTTTTACTCCTTGGTTGTTATTTATAATTGGTGTAACAACCAGCGTATTCTTGCTGTAAATGACCTTTCCTATACGGAATATGTTTGAAACTAGCCGTAATTGACTCGATTTGCATGCTGATTTAAGCATAAATTTATTATATAACAGACATAACAGTATATCGGTAGATTTTTTAGATGCTAATAAATATTTGGTTTGCAGTTCGAACATATGCCGGGTATTTACTTATTAGGTTAATACATCCTACTTAAATTTTTAAATCAGTATTGTAAACAAGCAACACGAGTTTTATTTCTTTTTAAGTTTGAGGCACACTTTCAATTACAAAAAATTAGATTTAATTAAAAAATTTTAAATCCAAATTTAGAACTCGACTTGGGTCATGTTTGAGATTAAATTAAATATCAGAAATCAAAATAGGATTTAAAGACACAATATTTACTTAAAACTAAAATTTTTGAGTTCAAACCTCAAACTCAAATTTGAATACGTTTGAGATTCAAATTAAACGTTGAAAATCTTCTAAGTTTAAGAACTTAAAAGCCAAAAGTATTTAATTGAGACTTTCGAATCCGAATCTGAATCTGATTTTGCTTGTTGGGGAAGTAATGTTCATAGTTTGAAGCTGAAAGCACTCGCTTAATATCCTGACTTATTTAAATCCAAAATTCGATTCAGAACTTTTCTGGTATCTTAATTAAAAATTAGAAGGCAGAAGCTGCAGGTGAGGGACGCATACCGACACCTCCACCATTACCACTTTAGAGCACCCCGATGGAGACAGAAGATACACTAAACGGATCTTCTAAGGAACCTCCATGGAGCTGAACGAAGAATCACCATGAAAGTTCTTCGGGTAAACGTTTAGCATTCTAAGGCAGCTTCTATTGATATTCAAAATCAAAATTTACCATAATACACTAATACAAGAACCTTGGGACTGCCTAAAGACTGAGAACTCTTGTGCCCAATTGACGGACACCCAAACAATTACATCTTACACCGCTTTGGGGATTATGGATGAGAGACCTAATAGTGGCAAGAATGGAAAAAGCTATGGAAGGAATTAGTGGTGGAATCCTGCGTACCTTCCGTATCAACAACCAGGACTACCTCCAACCAAGGAGATGGCCAGCAACTGCGATAGCAACAAAACCCAACTTTTAGTAGGATGTGATGCCAACGAGCATCATAGTGTATGGGGCAGCACTGAAACTAACTCACGAGGTGAGTCACTTCTAGAATTTATTTTAGGTAATAATCTAGAAATCACTGAAGGTAACAAATCTACCTTCGTGATTTCTTCAAGAAAGAAGGTCATTGACATAACCATAGGAACGCCGATTATTGGAAAGTGCACTGCAGAACAGGAGCTAACACCGAGATCTTCAACACATTAGAAAAACACTGCAGAATCGGAACTGTTTGGGACTTTAGAAAATCTTTCAGGGTATTAATACCTACAAGGGGAGAAGAAGGACGTGAACAGGAACTGATACAAAGAAACGGTTCCGTATGGACGGATCAAAAATAGAACACGGCTCGGAAGCACGAATTTATGAGGCAAGAACAAGGAACAGTATTAGTGTCAACTTGGGACACCCCACTTCTGTATTCCAGGCTGAGGTAATAGCCATAACTATGTATATGTGTATAAAGTTTAGTGGAGAAACAATATGAAAACAAGCGAATCTTCATTTTAACAGATAGCCTTGGAGAGTGCATAGAATCCTAGTGACATCGGCCAGTTGAAGCAATGTTAGCTTAGCAAAAGCAGCTTCTAAACAAGTATTAGTAGGTCCCGAACCTACATGCGGGATTTCCTACTTAACCGCTAAAGGAATCATCAGAGACCTACTCCCCTCCAATGAGAGAACAAAAGAACTACTACTACTAAGCAGGATACAACTAAGGCATATAGTAGGGCTGCTAACAGGACACTGTAACCTGAGAATTTTTTTTAATAGAATGAAGGTTAGTTAATGACCCAACGTATAGACTGTGCGCAGAAGAAAAGGAAACGGCATTACATGTCGTACGTGATTGTTCGGCTCTTGGTCTCAAGAGCACATTATGCAGAACCGAATGAAATGCACCCATCAACTTATTAACTTTTTCAAAGATTCTTAACTTTTTCAAAGATACGGGGTTGATGGAGTAAGTCTCTTCATGGGACGCAATAATCTTAGAGCTTCAGTGCAATGAGAATATAAGAGGACACCCAGAACGGAACAATAACTCGTTTTAAGCATAAAAGTTGTCAGGGTTCCTTGGGAAAATAGGCAGATTGTACGTATAAAAGAATTCAAACCTGAAACTCGATTTTGAATACACTTCAAATTAAAAGTAAACAGTAAATTCAAAATAAAGCTCGATGTTTAAGGATTTGAAGCCAAAAATATTTACTTAAAACTTAGACTTTTGAATTCAACGTGAAACTCAAGTTGGAATAGTTTGAAATTCATAAGTCAAAAATATCTACTTAAAACCCAAACTTTCGAATCTTACTTAATCTGACTTTTTGAATTTGAAATTCAAATAAAATTTTTAATTTACAGTAAATTCGGTGGTTTAATCTGAAGATACAGATTTTCTTATTTGCCAATCAATTCTGTACATTGTTGGGACTTAAATTAGCTCGAAATCAAACCAAAAATTTTAACTCAATTCCTGGAACTTCAAACCTAAATAGATCTACAAATTTTGTAACTTTGAACAATTCAATCCTTTAAATAAATCAAAGCTGAATATTCTATTTTGAATTGGTCTGCGATTTTAATTAAAAATTCATATTGAAAACTAAAGAAGAATTGCTTAAACTCTCAAGTTATTGTTACTTAGAAGTTATTGACTTAATATTTACTTTGAATGTTTGATTTGACCTCATTCCTTACACAACAAAGACATCTATTTATTACAAATTTAATAATTAACAAAGCTGATAACATCTTGGTGTTTATTTTTAAAATTTTCTTTAATTAACACATTGCCAGTCATTTGTCTACGTCACCTAAGTTATAACAAATATTAACTGAGTTTACAACAGCCCCATTCAAAGTGTCTTAAATTAGTTTATTGTAAAGTTTTAATGTCAAAACTGAAGTTATAAAGAAATTAAAATTAAATTAAGTCATGAGGAATTACGTTTCAAAAAAAGCCTTTAATATCGAATATTGAATCAATAATATGTCACCCAGCATGCCATCTTAATCAATACCCATCGACCTTAATCTCAACAACAATTCAAGAAACCAGTCTTCGTTTAAAAAAATAAGATTAGAAAGCAGCTTGAAGTATCATCTCACACCTTCCTACGACTACAATTTCCACTTAAAACAATCCATATGTGGCAATAATCTCGCTACAAATGACGAGTTAATGAAATTAATTTCCTTATTGTTTTTCATATAAGGAGCAGGCGCCGGTTATTTCATAAAAAAAGAAAGTGGTTTTGTTTGTTGGGAACAACAAAAAAGTTTTTGATATATTGTTATCCCCGTTTTTGTTATGTTTGGATTGCGTTTACAAGTTTTACCTGTTGTTATATTCAAAGATTGAAGATTAATGAAAATTGTTAATTTTTTAATTAAATTATAAAACCAAAAAGAATAATAAAAATTTAGTTTTGAAAATTTGAGTCCTGCAATAGATTTTTCAGATTATTTCCGAAGAAATAAAGGGAAAGCTTAGCCTCACAAATAGCCTTTGAAAGGTAAAGAAAAAAGGAATGAATGGGGCCCACTATGCAATGAATGAAACAACCGCTTGGTTGCGTAAGTTTGGTCATTGAAACTGAATTATTTCAACAGCTTTTCGAACAGTAGAAGGGAAAATTTTTAAATTTGCCAAATTTAATAGACAAAAACCTTTAAAAATGCTTCTTGGGGCCAAATCCAAGTGTGCCTTGCTCCACGGCTCTTCAATTATTGTAAAACCACCGGGTTGTATAAACATGGCACTCTATTGTTCTCAATGAATTTAATGAATGAACGAGGGCAGGTGATTTTTTTTAAGGTTCTGTAATGTCAGGGCCTACTAGTTCGCTATATATTAAAACTCTACGCTATCCCCTGAAGTGTGTTCCCACCTTCTTTTTCCTAAACTGGATTAAATTAATTTTTTCTCTGACCCAGAAATCGTGCATAAGCTTGCACAGTTCGGTATACACTCCCTGTATATAAATGCTGTAAACATATGGTCATTTAGTCATTATATAAAAGTATCTCTCGACCCACTCGTTATGTCCTAATCCGTGTGGAGTCCGGGTCGGGTCCGGTAAGTTGCTACGTGTAGGCTCATTGCCATTGCGAACCTAATCGGGCATAGGCAGTTTCCAATTGAGGCACATTGTTGCTGGATCATAGAAAAAAGGTGTAATTATTCATGGTTGCGAGTGGGCTGATCACACTCATTTTGAAAGCTGTATTCAAACGAACCCGTTCGTTTGATTCGTGTCTGTCTAAGAAACACCACGTGCTATAATTTTACAGTTTTATATTCGACTCAAATATTTTAAATTCGACACTTTTGATCCAAAAAAGTAAGATCAACTGACAAATCCTTTAAGTTTATGCAACTGGCAAACATAAGACTCTGGATTAGGAAGATCTAAAATTAATCTTGATTTAACCTGTTTTAATATTACAATTTATAAAAATTCGTTCGAATGTTTTCAAGCTAACTCTTCGACTTTAGAATTAATGAACTAAATCAGGGCCTTAAATTCGAAGCTGAGCTTGGCAAAATAGACTCTTCGATCTGAACTTTTGGATTGAAGTTTGGATCCGGAAGATCTAATTTTAAGAATTCCACTTGCTATAAATTCTAAATTTAACCTGTTTTAAAGTTCCAGTTTGTAAGATTCGACTCAGATATTTTCAAGCTAACTCTTCGAGTTGAAGACAAGATTAATTAACAAAATCAAGGCCTTAAATTCGGAAAAGCAGACTCTTCGATCTGAACTTGAGGGTTCAAGCTTGTATCAGGAGGATGTAATTTTAAGGTTTAACTTTCAAAAAATTCTTGATTCAACGTGCTTTAACATTCCAGTTTACAAAAATCGGACCGAATATTTTCAAGCTGACTCTTCGGCTTTAATTAATTAAATCAAAGCCTTACATTCGAAGCTGAACTTGGAAAAATAGATTTTTCGATCTGAACTTGAGGGTTCAAACTTGGATCGGGAAGATCTAATTTTAAGAATTTGACTTTCAACAAATTCTAGATTCCAGTTTATAAAAATCGGATCGAATAGTTTCAAGCTGACTCTTCGGCTTTAACAAGCGATTAATTAACTAAATCAAGGCCTTAAATTCGAAGCTGAGCTTTTAAAAATAGACTCGACGATCTGAACTTAAAGGTTCAAACTTGGATCAGGAAGATTTAATTTTAAGAATTCCACTTTCAACAAATTCTAGATTTAGCCTGTTTTAACATTCCAGTTCATATCGGATAGAATATTTTCAAGCGACTTTAAAATTCGATTAAATTCTAAGTTTTTAAAGTGTGTTTAAATTCCATTTAATTAGTGCATATTTGTCGATTCAAATATTTTTAAATAAACTCTTTAACTCTGTAATTTGAGAAATTAACCAAGTCGAGGCTTGCACTTCCAATTTGTACTTGGAAAAACGGAATTGGAATGTACAAATATGGATCCGAAAGATCGGATTCTATAGTTTTTATTTGTTTTAAATTCCATTTATTGAGTATTTGTTGATTCAACTGTTTTTAAAGAAACTCTTTAGCTCCGTAATTTGAGGAATTAGTTAAGTCGAGGCCTGCAGTTCGAATGTAATCTTGGAAAAGGGGATTGGAAGGTTCAACTGAGGATCCTGAATATCGAATTTTAAGGTTTTTAGTCTTTTTAAATCCCATTTTAGTATTAGTTGATTAAACTATTTTTAGATAAAATCTGTAGCTCTGCAATTTGAGAAATTAATTAAGTCAAGGCCTGCAGTTCTAATTTGATCTCGGAGAAAGGGATTGGAAGGTTCAAAAGTGGATCCGAAAGATCGAATTTTAAGGTTTTTGCTCTTTTAAATTTCATTTATTTAGTATTTGTTGATTCAATTATTTTTAAACAAATTCATTAGCTCTGTGATTTGAGAAATAATTAATTAAGTCGAAGCTTGCAGTTCGAATTTGAACTTGGAAAAGTAGAATTGGAAGGTTCAAGTCTGAATCTGGAGGATCGATTTCTAAGGTTTTAACTCTTTTTGAATTCCATTTATTTAGTATTTGTTGATTCAACTATTTTTTAGATAAACTCTTTGGCTCTGCAATTTGTGAAATTATTTAAGTCGAGGACTGCAGTTGGAATTTGAACTAAGAAAATAAGATTGGAAGGTTCAAATTTGAATCGAGGAGATGAAATTGTATGATTTGGTAACTTCTAATTTTGAACCAAAACTTGATTTTTCATCAACGAATGTGAAAGTGAAAGAACAGATTTTTAAATAATAATTTATATAAAAGATAAGAGTTGATTGGTTTTATTTACTCTAGGGCTCTAGGGTTGTTGGTTCAGTTCGAATCGGGATCCAAACAAATGAAAATACTAAGAGTAAAGTCTTAACATTCAAATTCAAATTTGGATGTTTAAATTATTATACTAAAAGTCAATTTTCAGAAACACAGATTTGAATCTGAAAATTGGATTTCATGCCAAATTGAAAAACATTGTTAAGAATCAAATCTAAAGACTGAGTAAAACTTTGAATTTTGAATCAAAACTTGATTATGCAGTACGGAATGTGAAAGGATGGATTTTTAACTTTAGCACACACAGGACAAGGATTAAATTTTAAATGCAAAGTCAAAATTTGGAATCGTCAGGTTAACATTCTTTGAATGAGAGTGATTTTAATTAATCGAAGCATACCTATAGATCTGAATTTCAAATCCGAATTCGGAGATTCGAACTTAAATCGTTTCAACATTCGAGGCTTAAATCCTGAATGTTTTCAAATCCGCAGAGAACTTTTGTGTGGTTTAGTATAATAATCATTTAGTTTTATGTTAGGGTCTTTGCCGCCCGCATACAATTTCTATTTAACCCCCCCCAAGTCCGTAACGATCCGGGCGTGTTAGTCCAGCGATCTTAAAGAGGACACAATTTCCAACAAATTTCATTATTTAAATGTTTTTCTAAAACCAATAACATGTGGAATGTTTCCCCAACTTGGTGAAAATAGCACTTTATTCTGTTTTTTGATCCCATTACTCGTATTGGTATTTGGTGTTACAATTTTTTTGGTTGTCAATAAACTGTCTGCAACTAGTTATGTATTCCGCCTCCTATTCCCCCCAACCCCGCCACCCCTACTAATAATGGCAGCTTTGACATCAGTTTCCCTTTGTGGATAAAGACCGGTGACAACTAATTCATCTGCGTCGGCTTGGAGTTGCTCATCATATACCTCATTTCATCTTCTTCTTCCTCTGTGGTAGAAATCTCAGCCACATGTTCACAAGCGAGGCCACTGCAGCGTTTACAAGTCGTTGAGCATCCTGCTTTTCGGTAGGTACATGCTCCACTGCAACCCTTCTTGCACGAACAAGAAATGACTTTGAGCACTTGCTCAGGCGCTGGATCTCTGCTCGTCTCAATAGGCATTAGACCTTAGACTCTTAGACCATGTCTGCTGCGCATCCACCTCCACTTTTCTGGATTTTTTAGTTTCTCACCCAAGTTTGTTTGTACTTGGTGGTAACATCGTAGCGAATGGTGTCGCGCAGCATCTCGTGTTGGTAGTAGCCTGGAGAGATTGAATTTACTTTTTGTTGCCCATTTCCTAAATATTTGATATCCCAGTGAATCCAGTGTTTTTGGTTGGTCCTGATGTCACCGCTGTACAATGCAATAAAAAACCTTTCTCCTGCCATGGCTATTTCCTCAGTGGTGGCGTCTGGATTCTTGAACACTTGCACAACTTCCTTCATCTGGTGGTGCTTCTCAAAAATGGTGCAAAATTATTTCTTTCCTTGGCCAACGAGAGAAGATGTAGTATCGCACCCGCTCAACGCATACATGAAAAGAATATTTTACTTGAATGATATAGTTGAGAACAACACATCTGCTGCAGGGCCTCTTCCAGGATTAATGAAAAAAGAAAGAAAGCGCTAGACCGAACCACATCTGAGATATTTTGAAAAAACCAAGAAAAGTCCTAAAATTTCCTTGTTTTTTGACCACAGAAAGTTGCCCCAAGATGATTTTTCAATGCTGGCCCTAATATATACAAGTAGAAAAAATCTTCTACTCCACCTTTTGCAAGATAACGACCTTTATACGTATCTAGCGACTGGACTATTTATCTGTGGTTCTTTTACGACAATAAAAATTTAAATCATTTGAAATTTCTTAAATAAATTATGACAGAACAGCCACACGTTGGTTCGCTAAATATAACGAAGCGGGGGTGTTGACTAGGCAGGATAATCGTTAACTATCCAAATTATCAAAAAATTCTCAAAAGTTAAAGCAAATGTTGATAAAGCCGTTGCACTTTAATCGTTGAATAGAAAGATACATAGATTAAAGCCTTCTCACCGACCCGAATCGCTAACAAAATTAAAATGAATTTTAATTAAAGTTAAAATTTATTTTTTATTGCTAAAACACCTTAAGTCATTTTTGTGTGAAATTGAGATAACCATGGTAATCCACTAATTCGACGTTTTTACATCGATTGGTGCTAAAATCCAATAAGTCAGCATGATCCAAATGGAAAAAATTGCGGTGCGTCATTTAACATGTAGTACTAAAACACCTTAAGTCAATGACTTTGTGGGTTTTTGCAATACACGGTTGGCAAAGTGGAAAACCTAACCTTACAATAATTTACTGTCTAAGAGTGTAAACATTGTTCTGTGGTGTGAACATCATGGCAGAAAACGAAGAAAACATTATGAAAAAGCGCCGCAAAGGCGTTCTAAATGATTCAACTTGCAAACGAAATGTGATGCCCAAGTCCAGAGTAAAAGGTACATGTTACATTAACTACAGAATGAAAAATATTCCAGCAAAAACTTTCGGTGTCGTGACCTGCAGGTAATAATAAAATTTTCATGCTTCCGTTGTTTTAATTCTGTATTTCACAATTTTAGGTGTCCTTTCAAATGCAGCAAAAATGTTTACGAGAATACTAGCAAGAGCAATTTTGACAAAATTTATAATTTAACTACCAAAGACGAGCAAGATATATATACCTTCAGGGGTTAATAGAAGTAAGAAATGTACAGCAGAAACGTAAACGAAAAGTTGAAGGGAAAGATCGTAGCACATCATATTGGCATTTCCTTCGTGTTGGCTCCCAAAAAATTAAGGTATGCCAAAGCACATTTTGTAGCATACATGCTATATCGGTGGATCGAGTGAAACGGATCAAGAAATTATTGGTAAATAATCAAACCCCTCAGGACAATCGAGGAAAGCATCCACAAGGCAATGCCATCTCCGATGACATCAGGAATTTAATAAGAACACACATTAGTTCGTATCCTGTAAAACAGTCACATTATTCTGGAAATGAGTACCACTATCTTGATGCTCGCCTTAATGTGAAGATAATGTACGACATGTTTCGTACAAAGCACCCTGATGTGAAAGTTACATACCACTATTACCAAAAATTCTTTCATAACAATTTTAACCTGCACTTTGAACGTCCACAGGTAGATACCTGTAGTAAGTGTGAAAAATACACATTAAAAATAAAGAGCACTATTTTAGGGGATGCGGAGAAAAAAGCTGCTATTGCTGAAAAAATTGTCCATGAAAGGAGAGCTAAAAAATTTTATAATGCTTTACGGAGTACAGCAGAGCAATGTAGGCAACGTGATAACTTGGGTGCACTGACATTTGATTACATGCAGAATCTGCAGTTACCTCTTATCCCTGTACAAGATTTATTCTATCTGACACAGTTAACAGTATCAGTATTCTGTATACATAATATGAAATCTGATAAGTTGTACTACTATGTGTACTCCGAGAATACAGCAGCTAAGACTCCTAACGAAGAATGCTCATTTTTAATGAACTTCATAGAAAATTATTTGCCAGAACAAATTACAGAATTGCGTTTGTTTTCCGACAATTGTCCAGGCCAAAACGAAAACCACTGTGTTGTCCGATTCTGTATGGCGTTGGTTGAGACTGGTCGCTTCAACAAAATAGAGCAGTTCTTTCCGATTCGTGGACATTCGTTTCTCCCTTGTGATAGGGATTTTGGCATTATAAAGAGAAGCTTGAGAAAGCATGACCGGATTTACGATTTACATCAATACACTGAGATTATTGTATGCTCAAGTTCAAAAAGAAAATTCACTGTTCACGAAATACAAACTGATGACATTTTGGACTTCAAGTGTTGGTGGCCAGCATTTTATAAAAAGGACGCTCCATCAGAAAAAACGCAGAATTTGAACCGACATGAAAAAGTAAAATTTACCATTTCGAAATTCCACCACATCGTCCACGACTCTTCAAAACCAGGATGTCTAAAAGCTTCAGAATTCATAAATGGTTGGATATGGCGCAGCTTTTCGTTAAGCCATGCTAAAAGAACAAAAAATATGAAGGTAAAGTTTCCAGAAGTTCGTGCGTATGTGGGACCTCGTCCAGTTTTGGCAAGTAAGGTAGAACATCTGAAAATATTGCTTCAGCGGGTTGGCGAGGATTATAAACCATTTTATGAAGCAATTATCAACTCGGGGGCCACAAGGGAGCCAAAGACAAAAAATGTTGGGAAGAAATAACATCCTTTTAACATATTTTTTTTGTATATTTCTAAAAGACCCTAAGTCAAAATTTTCAAAAAGGTATTTCTCCAAAATTATTTATTTTGTTACAATGTATTTACCGAAAAACATTGTGTATATGCCAAATTTAACTCCTCAGAGCATAAAGTTTAATTTCATGCAGCTTAGTGCTCTTCAGATGTTTTTTTCGTTTCCTGAAAAGTTGCATAAAATGACTTAAGGTGTTTAAGTAATAACTGATTCATTTGAACTAAAGTTTAAAAAACTATTTTTTTAATTAGTTTTATGGGTACACAACACGACACAGAGACAAAATAATAGTCTGCACTGCGTAAATTCGTTTCTACGCATAAGAACGATTCACTGTTTCACTTTAGATAGACTGCAGTAGACACAACATTCTGCAGACAAGCATTTAGCTTGCTCTCTCTACAAAATTGTAAACAGCCGGCTGATCAAAGAGGCGGAAATATACAATTTTTAAAAAATTTTATTCGGTGTATTCGGCCTCATTTAAGTTGATATTGATCATTTTAATTTTATGATAAAAATTTTGTTTCTGAAAAATTACCTTATGAACAGTGCCCTTGTGGGCTCTGCATGCCCGCTTCCGCCGGCCCTGAGTAAGTGGGCAATTAGCACCATAAGTTATTCTATGAACATTTGACTGCAGAAGTAAAGGATTTCTAACGTTAATTTGAGAGACTCGCGCAAGTTAAAACAAGCCAAGATATTAGAACAATCGTTATTAATGTAGGATTAAACTCTCAACTAAATCAACTAAAAATCATTAAATTCTTAAACAAGCTTCTTAATTAATTTGAATTATATCAAATAATTAACATAGTGAAATAGTTAATTAAATTTTAGATTAAAATGTAGTGGCAACCCTTTGTTCATCATGTCTAACGGGTTACCTATAAATTATTAAACGTACGAATGCGTATTAATACAGGAAGGACTTAAAATGGCACACGAAGGCAAGCCTGATGAATATTTAACAAAAGAAACGCAATTCTGCGGTTGAAATTTGATAATTAATGTTATATTGTTTTAATAAATACTTAAGGTTAACAAACTAATCTTCTGTGTTGCCGTTTTTAAATAATCAAAACGTTGCCCGATTTCCGAAGAAAAAAATTGAGGTGTAACGAAGACACGTAGAAAATTGGAAAATATAATTTTCAGGGATGTAACAGTTTTAAGACACAAATGAATTAAGTTTATAAGCTAGCCGAAAACTAGAAAGCATTCTGATTTTCCTTACGTATCGCGTCTAGCTCTTGGGTCGGACGGCTGCTTAAATATTAGCGGTCCTGAATAGTTTATTGTAGTGGTTGTCTTGTTATGTACTTCTTTATTTATTATTAAGTATTTCAACTCTGATCATTATAAAATTGTTTTACTACATTTATTAGTGAGAAAGGGAAATGTAGCATTAAATATTAACTTATACAACATGGAACCGTTTTGATACCTCTGCTTTTCTCAAGTAGGTAGTTGTTTGTCCCGCCTTTAGGAGCATGTAGTAATCACCCTCAACAAGTTACGCGTTCATCCCTTTTTAACGCGTAGAAATACTGCAGAAAGTACGCCTAGAACTCGAAGAAAATACGGTCACCGTTTGGCTCGTACACTGCAACGTGTAGAAATAGGATAGCTTAAAAGCTGTTGTAGCCTGAAAGCTTTCGAATGCTTTCTGGTTCTCAGCTAGTACAGAGTATACCATCAAAAACACAAACAAAAAAGGAAGTTTGTGGTTAGATTCTTCATTAAGCTGTGATTGGTAGATCACAGTGACGTTTAATTATGGAACCAAGGTCGTTTCCATGGTGATATTAGCCACAAATAAGCATAAAATTTTTGAATGCTTGAGTTATTTTAATCGCCTAACAATTCATTGTTATTAATTATTAATAAAACAAACAACAGATTTATGTTAAATTAAACAAAACTAAGTTTAAACCCGATTTTGTAGCTCTCAAGCACACCAAGCACAGTATAAAAATGTCAGTTTTTTCCAGACTTTTCGATAATTCATAAATATAAAATGCAACTTAACCTGTTATTACATAAAGAAAATTATGTAATATCCACAAAAACCGATAAGATGACTACATAGGCGTAGCCAAAATAGGATCCACCTTCTAAATATGTTAGGTGAAAGATAAGTTAAAACCTATCAGAATTTATTTTGATATCTCCCAGATGTTACATCACTGATATAAAAATAATTTTACGCCGTAGGATGATTTATACGTCGGGATTTCAATTAAATTACTGCATTTTTATTATCGAAATAAGAGAATCGTTTATTATTAAATATTAAATTAATGCAATTCCCCAGATGTTTTTTAAAAGGCTTCTGCAATTATTTCGGATTTTTTTCAGAATAAGTTAACTGGAAAAACAGCATTGAAAATCTAATAAAAATCTAAAAAAATGCTATAATTAAGACATTAAGTAAACATCAATCATGGAAAGAATTTATTTAAAAATAAAATTGATGAATTTCACCTTAAAGCATAAAGTTTTTGAGTCACAATTTATGAATTATGGTGATTCTCTGAATGTATGTAGTAATAAAATTAGTGATGAGCAAAGACAATTATCGCAGTTACAGAATGCACAATCGTTGTAATCTTGCGTAATTTTATTCTTTTTTAGTTTAAGCAAATTCTCTTTGGTTTGAGTATACTTAGGCATCAAGAGTCTTGCTAAAACTGTAAGAAATATTAATTTGCTTCAACTGCTTTAATATTAAAATTTGATAAATAAGTCTTTTGTAAAACATTATCTAAAGGAAGACTGACGAATTTTAAAAAATGTTGCTGACTAAATAAATTAAGTATGTATACACCGCGCACTTCCTATTTGGGCGAAAGTTGGCCTTTGTTTCAGCTTGTTGTGTTGGTAATAAAAATTAGACAGTTTGTGACATTTCTCTAATTTTAGGTTAAGTAGAAGGGTGCTTTGTTGCAAATGTTTTTGAATTAAAAAAGAAGAACAACAGATTCTCGTAAATAAGGGGTTTCTACAAAGTGTCTTAAAATGAAATACATCTAGTATGCTTTGAAACAATGTAGTGGCATATAAGAGTTTACATGCAAAATAAATTTATTTATAGTAGGTATTAAACCAAAGCAACATTTGGCAACAAAGTGCGTTTCTGCATAGCCTAAATTTCTCTAACTTTTATTACCAACAAAATAACTTAAAGCCATGGCCAACTATTACCCAAGCAATTAGTGAATAGTGGCTACAGATAGGTACTGCTTTGTTAAAAGAGGTTAAATGAATGTTTGGTTAAACGCTTCCGGACGTTACGGAAATTCTATCAACGCATTCTGAACTGGTTCCTTTTTGTTTTAAACCCACAGATACAAACAAGAAACCAAACTTGCATATCTAAATATAAAACGGAATAATTATTGTCACTCCTACCGATTCGTGTCAAATAAAACAACCTTGTTATTGTTGCAAAATAACCAATAAATGGTCAAGAAAAAAATTATGAAAATTTATGATCGCAAATGCAACAATCTGTTTGTTAAAATTGAGACATTTTCATATTGCATTTGGAGAATTCAAAGTATTTTATATAGAATAATATTTTAATGGAATGGCATTTTTTAAGATATATCATGAAAAAAGTGATTTCGAAGTATAATTTATTTTATTGTTACTAATTCTATTGTTGTATTTCTGTTTGTATCAGCTCGATATTCTTTTGTTTGTCACTTGTTAAATGCAAGGTCATCTAGTTAGCATAATCAATATAAATAATTGTACATTCAAAAGCTCTGATTTTATTTGTTTGGTATTTGTCATCGGTAAAACATTTAATACTTTTTATTATTTAATTGTACTCGTATTTAAATATTTTTTGTTTGGTTTTTGGTATTACCATGAAGAATTATTATGAGTCAATAAAAATATAATATTTTAGTTCAAATCCATCTGAATTTATTTGAATCCTAGTTGGTAATGACTAATGATCTCTTACTTTAAGATGTATTGTTTGTAAATTCAATAAACAAGATGTTTTGATTTTTTGAGGCAAAGCAGCTTATTAATCCAGAATTTTTAGAAATATTTCGATATTCTCCAAGTATTTATAGCTGCTAACCAAACATTAAAAATAAAAGGCGCTAAAATTATTGCAAAACAGAAAGTCTTGCAACAGCAAAAAAAACATTCTGAAATGGTTAACAAAGTTAGTCCAGTGTGATTTGTCAATAAAGCCTGTTAAATGTAACAGAGGTTAAGTGATAAGTAATTAAATAACCTCAACATTTGAAGCTTTGAAAGCCCCCTTTACAAAGCCAAAAATTACCAAACGATCAGATCATAGCCAACAGGAGGCAAATAGACCACAAAACATTGCAAACTTGCTTAAGTGTTTTGAATATATTTTGGAAGGAACTAAAATTTTCAGTATTTTTATTATAATCCATTCATCTTCTTTTAAGCTCTAGCTGGCCACAATTTTTTTAAGATTGCATTGTTAGTAAATTTTAGAAACAATTTTGATGTTTTGATTTTATTTAAGACGAAGCTCCTTCTATATTAACCTGTAGAAACATCTTCATTATATTCTCCCAGTATTTATTAACAGATTCAAAACAAAAACCAAAAATCGAAAATACAAGAACCTAAATTTACTGGAAATGAGAAACTTGCGCCCAGTGGCGTACCTACGGGGGGGCTAGGGGGGGCAGTCTGCCCCCTCCGCCTTCTTCCTTTTAGCGCCTTCGGCGCCGTGCATTTTTTTGATATTTTATTTTTTAATTAACCAAAACAAAAAATATAATTATTCTTATTACATAATTCTATAGACGTGATAAAATCAAAATGGCACAGTGAGCAAGATCTTTATATTCCTTATAAGAACCGAGCCCCCCCACATTGTATTTATTTTATTTTTTACCGCCCTGATAAATAATGTCTGCATTCATTTGAAATATTCTTAAATAGTGGCAGTGTGGCCGCTTTAATTTTCTATACAAAGAAATAATTATCTAGAAACCTGCCGAAGGCGTCGCACTGGTGGGCGTAGGCAGCGGTAACTTTTGTCCTTTGTCATCATATCATCTTTCCCGGTAATATTTACAAAAAAGTACATTATTTACGATTTACGTCGCGGCGGCACAGAACCCCGGTTTTATGTGCAACTTTATTTTTAAAAGAGCCGCCGATCCATCAAAATGCAGACGTAATGTATACAAAATTAAAAAGAATAGAGTAGTGTTCTGTTTTTCATTTCGGCAATTTGCAGTATGATTTTGTAGAGTAAAGATTTGCTTATATTATGTTCCATGCTTAAAACGTATTTTAAATTATTTTAACTGAACTAGAACTAGTAAGTATATTAAAAAAAAATCGTTGTTCAAGTGCAAAAAATATACAAAAAAACGCGTTACTAAAATTAGCCCAAACTAAAATTTTTTTTCTTATAATATCTAAGGCGCCTTCAAGACACATTGCCCCCTCCGCCTCCCAACGATAGGTACGCCACTGCTTGCGCCTTAAACTCTATGCAAGAAATTAAGTATTTTGAAATGCAGAATAAAGTCAGTATAGTCAGTGTATGATTTGTCATTAGGGCAGAAATGAAGTAATTACTTTTTTTGCTTTTAAAGTTCAATTTACAAAGTTACCAGATTACCAAACAGTCATGGCCAACCAACAATCAAATACAATGTAAATGAAGTATAAAACACTGCAACCTTTTCGTTTTTTTCCATTTAATTAGGTGTTCCAGCAATTCTAAAGTAATGTAAAATATTACATCTTTAAGTTGCATAATTGCTTTGGTTTGCTATAAATCTGTGCGAATTAAGCCAACTCGAATTAGCAACGGTTGTCATTGTCGAAGATGATCCTGAAAGTGTGATGAGGCCAGAAAAATTTACGCCAAAGAAAGTCTTTTAGGCCAAGCCCAAACTGTCTCCCTAGCATGGCTTGATGTTGTCTAAAAAGGGATAAATGCATGATACACACATATTATACAAATATTTCACCGTTGAACTCGATCTTTTTAAAAATAACTAAAGCCCAGTTTCTCGATCATCTGAGCAGTTTGCCTTTTGGATATTTATTGTAACTAGAAAGAAGTGCATTAATAAACGGAAAATAATTCGAAGGTAAGATTACCAGAAGAATGTACACCAACCTTACACTAAGTACACCATAAAATTAGTAAAACATCAATGCATATTTATGTTGGAAGTTCATTTCTGTATTATTATTTACTTTATGACCTCAACTTCGAATCATTTTGCTTCCTAGATGGTGTAAAGCAATATTTGCGGCGGTCAAATACTTTTAATAAACACAGCTCATGTTTGTATTGAGTTACAAATTAATTTCGCATAATTAACAGAAACAGATGGTGTAATCTTTTATCATACGTCTCATTAAAAATTCATCCTTATCGCTAACTTTCCGAAAGAGTGAATTATAACTAAAAATTCTGTAAGGCATTAAATTTTTCACGACGTGATTAGTGATATAAGGGTATCACTTGTTCCACCATATGTTCACGGCCCACATTTCTTTTTTACTAAAATATCGGCATTTTTATAACTAACACGTATTGGTTTAATACGGCATTCATCTGCCAAATAATGTTGTAGGTGTTAAACGTAGGTTGTGGGCCACGTATTTATTCCTAACAGTTCCAAATTGGTGAATTTATTTAGATTTGTTTTTAAACAGATTAGGTGATTTATTAATCGTGTAATTCTAACGCATGGTTTTTATTAAATAAATAAATAGGCGTTTTTGATAATTTACAACTGATTTTATTAAAATCCCCGAGTTATACCTACCGCTAATCCATGCTTTAATTAATTAATCCAATTAGTAGAGAAAGAGGAGTGGATTTTTTTAAATATTTGAGCCAATGTTTATAAAGTACCTATGCTATTGCTATATGTATTAGCTTAATGAACGAATTTAAAATTTGAACGAATTCGGATTCTTAATCGAATTAAAATCCAATTTGAAATTTGCTTCTTATACATAATATTAAGGCAATGGCTTAAGTGATTTTTAATTAAACAGATTAAACTGAAATTCTGAGATTATAAGTAGTTTCATATTCAACAGTTTATTTGTTTCAATTAAACGATAATAAAGAAATGAGATTAAAAAGACCTATTAAAAACCCAAAATGGCCACTCTCCTGCCACATGGAACTTTCCTAATAATAAGAAAATTTCGTTCTTTGTATTTGCAAAGATATACCTTACCAAAGCAGGTATTACAAATATAACAAGGAGACATCTGTTTTTTTTTTTAACTTTGAAGATTATGGTCTGATATTTCAGCTGAAGACATCTTAAGATACTCTGCTTTCCTAAAAAGCATTGCAACCATTAATGGTTTACTTATAATCGTTAAGAATGGTTTGCCTTTCGTTTTGAAGGCAATTTGGTCAATGCTGCGGTTTCAGTAAGTCACCACATTCTGAAATGGTACCCAGCTTCTAATTTCAGCGAGCGAAGCTTTGGTGCAATTTTTCAAAGACTAGAAGTTGTGAGTTCTAAGCCAAACTTTAACTTTGAACTAATTTTATTTTACTTAACTAAGATCATAAACAAGGTTTCAGCACGTTGAACTGTTTCAGAGGGAAGATGCTTCAGTTATTTTGAAATCTCAAGCTTTTCCCATCTGAACATCTATCTATCTAACATGTCTAGATACTTCAAAAACTAAAATTAAAAAATATCAACCTTCTGAAGATCGCGGGTTGTTAAATCGGCTGCAAATTAACAAAAATATTCAGGGAAAATGTTAGACCTAAAAGATTAATCGAATTTTTCTGCATTTTTCAGGCAACATAAGAATATTTAACCTGAAAAGCTCAGATATTGTTTAGAAAAACTTTTGAAGAATTTTCAAATTTTTCGAAATTGATTAACTAAATCGTTTTGTAAATAAATATATCAAAGCTAATCATTGGATTTTAAAGCATTCACATAATTTTTCCAATTTTTCAGATAATATTTTAGCCTCAAGGTCAACATCTTCAAATTTACTTTTGAGCATACATAATCCAATTCTCTTCTACCTTGCGGGGTAGAGATAGTAGTTCAGTAGTAGCCTATTTAGTTTTCCATCCATTTCTCCACAGTTTTCTATCGGTGGCTATCTTCTTCACCTTTTGCCAGCTTAAGCCATTTTCTTCCAGTACGCCAGCTATTTCACTATTCCAGGTTTTCTCGGACGCCTCCTCTTCCTAGCCTTATCGTTTTCCATTTCCCATATCTTCTTTACTATCCTCTCAGCCCCCATTCTAACCATGTGACCGAACCACCGAAGCTGATTTTTCTGTACAACCTTCTGCAGTTTTTCTACCATCAGTTTGCTTCGTATAGTTTCATTTCTGATGTGGTCTCTCCTAGTGACTCCTTATATCCTCCTCAAAAAACACATTTCACAAGCTTGGAGTTTTTCCTTTTGCCCACGTGTTATTTACTTTTGAAAAAGTGGAATTTCGTTCTTTTACGAAGAACTACAAGTGCAAGTAGACAGAACGCCAGAACAGGAAAAACACCAGAAATATGATATGGAACTATAGGAAAGTATGAAAGAAAAGTCACAATAAACGGCAACGGAAGAAAAATGATTGGATAATAACATAAAATAATACATAAAATTACATTTGATTACAGAACAACCATGGCCATCCACCAGAAAAACACACTGCAAATACTTCACTGTTTAATTAGCTATTCCGAAAATTTTGAAATGAATAAAAATTATACATTTTATTTGAACTCTAGGTGGCCACAATTACTTTAAGGTTCTGTCGTTAGTAAGTTTCAAAAACAACTTTGATGGTTTAATTTTATTTGAAACGGGGCAGTAAACTCGTCCCTCCCCTATGGGTTGGGGTAAGAATAGACCCACATTATCCTTTGCTTCTCGTAAGAGGCGACGAGTAAGGAACTGACTACCCCTGGAGGTTAACACCCCTTCTGCCGTAAAGAAAACTCAGTCACGAAACCTCAAACGAAGCCTCGGAATAGACGGAACACCTAGGTGAGACGTAGATATGGTCATAGGCAAGTGGAACCTGAAAACCCTAAACAAAACCAGTACCAATACTAGAAAAGTACAAAATGAAAGTCAGAAGAGTTCAGGAAACAAGAAGGCTAGGCAAATGCGTGATGGATACCAAGACTCACACAACCCTGTACATTGGCAAGGAAACAAGTCACCATGAACTAGGAGTATTCTTCATAGTAAACAACGGTTAAAAATGAAAATCCACAATATATCGATAGTAACTGTGCCTGCCGAAACGGAAGAAAATGATGAATATGATAAGGACGCGTTCTATCAAATGCTGGAAGGAACCTACGACGCAATCATTACTGAAGGGACAGAAGAACACTACCGACCAACAATAGGGGAACCAAGAGTCCAATGATAATGGGAAAAGACTGAACAAGTTTGCTATAAGCACAAGTATGTCTACCAGCTCAACATCCATAAACACACGTGGACATCAACCGATGAGAAAACTTCAAACTTCAAATCGATCACCTAGCTGTCGAAAGAAGATATGCGTCAAGTATACTGGATGCCAGATCTTTAGAAACCGTATTAGCAGCAGGAAAGCAACACGAAATCAGAGCAGAGGGTAGAGGGCAAAAATATAATATAGATGGTCTAAAAGAAAATAAGATACTAACAAGTAAGTGGAAGTAGTGGAAGTAAAGGACAAAGTACGGAGCAAAAAGAATCTTGGAAGAGATTAATACAGACCAGATCTGAAGAACACAGACAGCAGTATGTAACCAAGAGGCACGAAGTCAGGGAAACCGTCCGAAGAAGAAAACAATAGAATTGGGAGAAGTTTGAAACAGATCTGGAATCAAAAAGTAGAAACGAATGTAACAGAGAATTCTGGAAAACCATCAAAGCGATCAGAGGAACATATGGAACTATGGAAGAAACACCTGGAACATAAAGAATAACGAAGGGCAAATAGAAACAAATGAGAACAACATTTTTGAAGAGTTTTTATGAACAAAAATTTAAAGAGAAACCGAACGAAGAAAGAAGGGCAATACAGGACGAAGAAGAGAGGAATATAGAAATAAAGAAGTCGAGGAAGCTATCAAGCAAATAAACTTGCAAAAGGCAGCTGGCCCGGATAGAATAGCTCCGGAAATGGTGAAATATGGAGGCGAGGAGGTAAAGGAATGGATAAGGGACATATCGTCGCTTGGTGGACAAAACCTTCTATGTACCAAAAGCAAAATTTTCAAGGAGGGGCAAAAAACGCTTTGTAATGTTCATAACTTTAATTTTGAAAATTATTTCTAATAACAGAAAGGCCAAAATAATCGAAATAGACACAAACCCTATTTCAGAACAAAATGCCCGTCAAGCGACGATATGCTACAAGCGTACAAGCATCGAAAGGAGCAAAAATACCCACTAACTGGGAAGAAAACTTTATAGTACGTATCTATAAAAAAACGAGCAACAAATGACTGCAGCACCTACAGGGCCATACGCCTTTCATCAATAATGCAAAAGAATCTTGGAGAGAAGACTAGAAGAAATAGAAAAAAAGTAACTAGAACAGCAAGCTGCATTTCGACCTCAATGACGCCCATCTTTATTCGGCGGACTGCGATAGAAAAGAGACTTGAAAGGAGAAAATTATACTTAGTCTTCATAGACATCAAGCATTCGACACAGTACCCAACAACAGTATATGGAGAGCATTGCACGAACTAAGAGTAACCCGCAAACTTGAAAAAGCAATTAAGAGATTGTACAGCAAGACCAGAGGCAGGGTTTGAATGAAAGGAAGGGAATCGGGTAAGTTCAACATGGACAAAGGAATAAAACTAGGAAGCTTGCCACAATGAACCAGATAATACAAGAATGCAAAGAACCGAGGTTAAACGTGAAAATAGGAAACTGGAACTTAGAGCCCATATGGGTACAGAGGCTGGTCTATCCTGATGACGTAGTATTAGTAGCAGATTCAACAATCAAACTCCAACAAATAATAAATAAATTAACTGCAGAAATTGAAAGATGAGGAATTAAGATAAATACGAATAAAAGTAAAATAATGCAAACAACTAAAGAGGATAGGTACACAAGAAAATAAAGAATTATGTGCAACGGAACTGAATTAGAATGGGTGGAAAACTATGAATGTTTAGGCACAACAATAAACAAAAAAGGCACAATAAAGACAGAGATCTTAAACAGAGTAAACGAAGCAAGTAAAACTAATAATAATAATAATAATAATAACAAGGAAAGAACTAAGTGCACAGACAAAACTAAGTGTCTATAGAAGTATGTACAATTGTACAGTATACGCATACGCCTCAGGCTCGCGAAAGTATATTATGGGAATCTCACCCTTTTTCCTATCTTTGACAATGACTTATGGCTTTGAAAGCTAGATATTACAAGACAAGGTAAAAAGCAAGATAACAGCTGCTAGTGCAATGAAATATCTGAGGAGGTCAATAGGACGAACAAAAAGAGACCGCATCAGAAACTCAATAAAGAAAGGAAGAATTAGGCACTGACTAGGCATAGATACTCGAAGAGAACATTAGAAGAACAGAGGAAGACCACAAGAAACATGGGAACAAAATGTAGGAAAGATAATACTTAGAACAGAGAAGTCAAACAAATGGCTGTTGATCGAGGATCCAACGCTCAATAAAGCATAAGGAAAAGAGAGAGAGGGGGGGGTAAGAAATTTCCTTCCTGAAACGTTCCATTTCCGAACTTTTCTACGAATCTCCGGCAGTTTAAATATTTGTGATGATTTTAAAGCTGCAACCTCTGTCGGTCATTTATTAAAATTACTTTCACAGTAAATAAAACAAAAAATCCTGCAAGAGCAGTAAAATTTCCTCCCTGAAAATTCCACACCTGAAAAATATTTAATTTTTCTGTAAGAGTAAAACAATTAACGTTTCACTTAGAATAATGATTGATATTTTGACTTAGAAATGAGCTTAAACAATTATTGAAAAGCTCAAAGCTTTTAGGAGTTACTTCAAACATAAGCCGAACTGAATATGCTGAAGATTCTTATCTGAAAATTAGGAAATTTCGAATATTCATTTAAAACTAAAGGATTTTCTTGAAATCCACGGTTTTTCAAGGGATTTACTTAAATATGCGGAGTTCTGTATCTTAATTTTTTTCAGATTAACTGATTGGTGTTGATATGCCCTGTAAGCCCTTTTGGCCCCCGGTACTTACCCAAAACCACTAACATTTATTTCTGAACACAAAGAATTTAGAATTTGTAGCATAAATGCCTTTCTTACTATTATTTTACATTTTTCGAAAATTATGTTGGCTTTATCAGCACCTGAGAGAAAAAGGTTTATTTAGAATTAACAAATACATTTATTTGCGAAATTGTTTCTGAATCTAATATAGTATATTTCAATGTAAGCGCTTTTTGCTTCAAATTTGTTTGGTATATGTTTTCAGAAGAACCTATTTCTTCCCCCTGTATTGTTATCAATCCATTTTTAATCCTTGGCCATTCTGTTTCGACTTCTTCATTTTGTATTATTGTTCGTTCGTTAAATTCTTCTTCAATACGACGTGATATCTATATTTTAATTTCGAGGTTGTGAAGTTTCTCCAAATTTATATAATTTGTTTTCTGCTTTTTATTAACTCTTTTAAATCTCCGCATTTTAATCTCCATGACTACAGGCTTGTGATCGGAGTTTGCGTCGGCTCCGGGATAGGTCTTTATAAACTTTACACACTTCTTCATATCCTGCTTAGCAAGAATAAAATCTATCTGGTTTCTGGCCACGTCCCCACGTGACCTCCAAGTATATAACCTTGGAAAATGTGTTTCCAACTAAAAGATGATGGACAAGCCTACCGCCTCGATCATTTCTCACACCTAATTCATATTGTCCAATAACTTCACCATTTGTTCCTGAGCCCACCTTTGAGTTAAAATCTCCCATAACTACAGTTATCGCCCTCATTCTTCCCAGTTTTATAACTTCTTCTAGCTCACTATAACTCTTCTTACACACACACGCTCTTGCTATCGATCTCAGCGAATAAAACAGTATATTGGCGGTAAGCTGTGAGCGCGTAGCTTACAAAGCCGTTTCGGGTTATGTCGTGTTTTTCGTCATTCGTATTTATGCGGCAGCGGGCAGTTGAATTAGGTTCGAGCTTCGATTAGTATTGAAAAATATTGAAAATAATTATACATATTCGGGTCAACAGGATAATATATAATATTAAATTTTTAAGGTATATTAATTTAATTATACGCTTTAGGTATTTAGTTTACGTAGGGGAAGCTGTGCTTCCCTAGCTTCAATGGTAAACACGCCACTGACTTAATACAAATACTGTTATTAGTTATTAGGTTATTACTAAACTGCATTAGAACAGATTACGTATTTAAATGAGGCAATGAGGGCAATTATATTTACCTTTAGCGGGAATTAGGACATAGGGGAATATCCTATTTGTATATTGTATATTATCCGCAAAATAGTAACAAACTGACCTTGATACATGATACGTCAAAACAACTGATATATACGTCTGAGCAGTCTGGAAACTTACTTCAACAAACAGTTATATTTTTCAAATATTTTTCAATTTATTGAAAAATTTCAGTGAAATTTTCAATGAAAATATTTTTCATGAAAAATAACATCTCTACTTACAAGATTGACCTTGTAACAGCGAAGGCAGAAAAGGAAGAAAAGACTGAAGAAAATCAAACTACAATTAAAAAAAGAAAAGAAGGATTAAAAGAAGAAGGGAATAAAGAAAAAAGAAGTTGAAGGGAAAAAGAAATCGAAAGTGACTCGTGCTTTGTTTGAGGACTCCGACAGTGATGCTGATTGTCTGTACTGTGGGGACTATTTTTCTACGTCAAGACAATTGAATGGTGGATCAGGTGCTCAGACTATCTACATTGGGCACACGAGGCTTGTGCCGCCTGCGAGGACGAAGACAATGAGTCAGGGCCGTAGTTAGAGGGGGGCTGGCCAGGGCGGAGCCCTGGTAAAACAAAATTGAGCCCTGGTAAAAAACTTCGTTAGTGTTTAATCAAAAATTCCTGAAAGTTACAGTTGTTTGACAAGTTTTATTTTCTGCGGGGACAGTCCTGTCCTGCCTACCGCTAAGCCGCCGTTCATGAGCGGAATAAGTTCGTTAGCGAATGCGATGCGCCGACGCTTTTTAAAGTCGAAGAACAGAGTCCCTCGACATGGAGCCATTTTTAATGAAATTCCACAATCGTAAACAAAGAAAATTGCAACTCTTTTAGTTTTCTAGTTTCATTCATATTATTTATGTCTTGACTTTTTATTTGTTTCTATTTTTGTACCTATCTGTATGCGTTCCTATGTAGGTATAGATATTCTAACTCTAACAAGTCTCATGCGTTTTGAAAATTTTCGGTTATTTTCATTTTGTTTCTTATAATATTTGTACACACGTATGCCAAGTGCCAAAGAAAAAAGATTCTTTTAATGTTTAGTGCTTAAGTACCTATCGAATTTATAAATACATATAAGAATATTAAGTACTTTATGATACAGTGTGTCCCCGGATTGAGTTCACTATACGTATAATCGACAAAAAATTTGAGAATTTCATTTTCGTGTTTTGGGATTTCGACCTGCTTGGTCTGAAAAGAATAATTTTTAGTTTTTTAAAAATTAAGACGGCCATGAAAAATGTGAAAAAACTATTTTCTATTCAGGTAAAGTGCCTTTTCGGTCAATAATACGGCAAAATATTATTGGGAAAAGTTGGTCGGAATATGAAATTATGGCTCTGTGCAAAATTTCAAAAAGACCAGCTCAAAAAGAAAAACGTAAGTTTTTAACATAGTATTTTATTAAAAAAAGAAATTAAATAACAGTAATTACTCTATTTGACTTCCTCCAAGTTTTGACTTTAATCTAAGATAATGAATAATTACAATTAATTAATTGTTTTCTTTACTACGACGCGATTTTTCGTTCATTAAGGGTGGATTTTAGTTAAAATATTTTTCGTTTGTAAGTATTTTGGGTTGCCTGACTTAAAAACTTCTAGTATTGCTTCTACCTAACAAAACTTCAAAATTCAGTATAAGCACAGAGCAGATATTAATTTCTGCTCTGTGGTATAAGTATTTGCGAATGCCGAATCTCAAACCTCTTTGTAAACATTGAAAATGATGAACGGAGTCGGTGAATGTTGGGTTGCCCATCTTTAATCAGATAATCAGTTTTTTTAAAATTATAAGCAATTTTTTCTAAAGTCAAATAAAGATTACGCCAAAATTATACAAATAGGAAGGTAATATTGAAACCCACCCCGCGACATGCAAAAATCAATACATTGTTGATCGATGTCTTGTGTAAGTCCTTTTTTGTAAGTTTTACATAATAGGCCATAATTTAATTACTATATTAAAATTTGTCGTTTTGGCCTTGTTGCGTATGAAAGAAAGGTCTAAAAGTTTTAATTCATACCCGTCCTTCTTTTCAACTGTCATTATTTAACCGTACCGTTATTTTAAAATTACACAATTTTCAGCGCGTATACATGCTACTAAAACCCAACTAAAACCCACCCTTAAGACAAAATGCGGATTTTAATGAAAGTGAGCTGATCTTTTTGAAATTTTTCACAGAGCCATAATTACATATTTTGAACAACTTTTCTCAATAACATTCTACCGTATTATTGACTGAAAAGGCACTTTTCCTGAATAAAAAATAGTTTTTTCACATTTTTCATGGCCGTCTTACTTGTTAAAAAACTAAAAATTTGCTTAAAATTCATTTCAGACCAAGCAGGGCGGAATCCCAAAACATGAAAATGAAATTCTCAAATTTTTTTGTCGATTATACCTATAGTGAACTCAATCCGGGGACACACTGTATAATAAAACATGTTAAATGCGCAATTTGGTTCCATTCTTCAGAAAACAAAACAAAATAAATGGCGATATAATAAATAAAGAGTAGGTATATGGGCTATATGCATATTAAACATGTCGGCATGAAACGTAAAAAAAATAATCTACAACGTCCCTGGAAAATCAAATATCAGTATCTTTCAATATGACGATATGGGCCCTGGTAAAAAAACTAATAGCCCTACCAAAAATTTGGTTCTGGCTACGGCCCTGCGAATGAGTTCATCTGTGATCTCTGCAAATAAATTGATAAAAAAAATAAAATGGATTTTTAGGAAACAAATTGTAAATTTTACATAAATTATAGGAGTACAATTTAAGTTAGAAAATAAGTTTAAAATGCAGTAGAAAGTTTCACAACCTTTGTAGTTTGTATAGAGTGATAATAATATTGCTTTCATTTGAGAAAAATACACATTCATGATATTCTTGAAAACGCCAGGTTAAAGTCAAAATGAAAATTTTTGCATAAATCTAATTAACTAAACTAGCTTACGCCAAATTTTCTGTTGCTTTTTAAATATTTACTTATGGAAAAAAAATCCTTAGCGCGGCCACTATCTCCACCCTTCCTTCCACTAATGTGTTTACTACAAAGCAGAGTAGAATATTATATGTTTCAATCAAAATTATATTTTTAAATAAATTATTTGTTATCACGAAAAATATATTTATGTATTTGCCACTAGGATTTAAAAGAAGGATTTATTTGAATAAAATATTGTTTATTCAATATAAAGAAATCTTTTTCTCCGTGTGTACGTACTCTGCTGAAACTATTGAAAGTTAGCGGTGTAGATTTACCAACTTGTTGCTATAAAAGAAATTTGATATGCCAAAACAAAACCTACAATTTAGTAAGGTTGTCTTTTTCAACCGAATTTAAGGGTGATTTTGTTTGGTTTTGTTGTTTTAATGTCGATTTTTAAATCGCCTACTGCGATGGTAATTGAATTATCATTATTATTTAGCGTTTAGGTCTTAAGTTATCAGCATTTAGTTGATCCCTATAATTTATAGCCGTCTAAAAATACGGCAATTTGTGTCAGAATTTCATAATTGATGCAACAAGCTGTACACAACATATCAAATGGACAGGTCAAATAAACTGGCACGAGTGCAAAATGCCCGGTTTATTTCCACGGAATCGTACGAAGTATTCGAAAATAATTTATCGAACACGTTGTAATTAGCGTAATAAAGTCATGAACAGAATTAATAACAAAATAATAGAGTTTGTAAAATGGCAAATGGATTAAATTTGAAATTGCTGCGGCCTTATATGGTAAGTCATAACTCGTTCTGCGCAGTACGATACGTACAAGTCGTACATGCGCACTAGGTTCACTTCTTTAGTAGTGGAACCAAAATGGTATAGTTGAACTCGTATAGCAGCTACCAAGTTTCAGTCGTAGTGTATCTGGGTGTTGTGTTTGTAGCGTGTTGAATGCGGGTATAAGCAGTCAACATTATTTTAAAAAACACTATCCGTTCGTGCGTTCAGTTCTATCAAAATGTGTGATAATAATTCGACACAGAGCATAGCGGACTATCTGGCGCAGTTACTAAAAGACAGAAAACAACTAGCCGCCTTCCCGAACGTGTTTATTCACGTCGAGCGTCTTTTGGATGAAGGTAAGGAGAAGTTCCCATTTCGCATTTAGCTTCTAAGAAAATGTTTGGCACCGTTGCTGACCGGCAGAACCGTTCTTCGTCCTCTTTGACGAACGATTTGGTCACTTGCGGTTGATAACACAAACATGTGATAAGCGTGACGTATCCATCCGTAGACCGCTATGATCCGTGTTTTCTTAAAATCCGAGATAATTTCGAATTTGTTTTAATTACGAAAACGGGGTTAGCTGGATGCGTCATTTTAATTTACAGGCACGTCGTACATTATTGTTTATGTCCGAAGGCGCAAATGTTTACGTAAACCCCACATTTGTCGTATCGGTAAATTCCACTGTGATTATTACTTCTTCTCGGTATAAATCGCCTTTTCAGAAATGGCACAGGCGTGGTCTTTATGCGCTTGTTGCCTTGGAATGTAGGTAACACATGCAGGGACCGTAAATATTGTAAATGCACGTTAAAGGTCTACAGGTGAATAATTTTTTTCTGATTCACCGAGAGTTTGCACTAACAATTTGTAACTCGCAAATTAGATTTTGACCAAGTTAATTACTTTTTCTAATAGCTTAACGAAATATACACATAAGTTCGAAACCCTAGAAATAAGTGGAATTCGTGGTGTAATTAACGTTTTTAAAAAAATACTATATTAGCAAATTACCCAAGGTTAACAGACGTCCTGATTTTATCGTTTGACGGAGATCCGTTTTGGTTGTTAACTATAATTTTCGTTTAGTTCTACCAAGACTTGATTTTAAATGTTTATTTAAGAAAACCCTCGCAACACATGCAAAAATTAACGAAGACGTTAAGAGATAAGGTTGTCGGGAACACCTGCTTTTGTATTCATAAATTTTCACAAAGTTAGAAAATAATATTAAAAAATATCTCACGTGGCATAAAAACAAATGAATAAACCTGGTTTTTAAAATTCAAAACTTGGACCCAAGTTGGACTTTTTGCAATGTTTTCAATTCCCCAACTATAAATTAACCTCACAATATTTCGTTTTATTTCAATAAGACATATTAATAACAAAACATAGAACCATCTTGAAGTAATCACGAGATAAGACGACATAGCACAAGCATCTGCTGTTGAAATTTAAACTTAGTTTTTTTGCAAAATGTGCCTATTTCGAGGAAGTTCTTTTGTTATTAAATTAACTTAAAAACAATTAATAAAAAAATATCTCACGTGTTAGTTGCTTCAAACAAATGAATAAACCTGGTTTTTAATGGAATGTTATAAATTAACCTCACAATATGTCGCTTTATAACAACAAAACTTCGATTAATTTCAGCTAATCTCGAAATAAGACGATAACCAACACTGCATCTGCTGTTTTTTATATGATAAATCCAAAAATATTTGTGAATAGTCTTGCTTTAGTTCTTGCAAAAAAATATAAAAATCCAGTCCTTATTCTGCTGTTTTTTATATGAATAAATCCAAAAACATTTGTGAAAAAAAACTATGAAGTATCCCACGTGTTAATGGCATAAAACAAATGAATAAACTTACCAATCACGAGATAAGACGATACGATAAAGGACACCTGCATCTGCTGTTTTTTATATAAATAAATCCAAGATTACGTCTGATCTAAGTTGGTCTTTTTGGAATGTTTTCAGTTCCCCAGCTGTAAATTGTGCTCATAATATTTTGCTTTATTTCAGTAAAGCAAAACTATGAATAATAAAACATAGAACCACCTTGAATTATTTTAGTTTTACCACGAGATAAGAACACCTGTTCTGCTGTTTTTATATGAATCCAAAATTATTTGTGGATAATCTTAGACTTTAGTGGAAAATTTCCCAATTCCCACGAAGTTCTTTTGTTATTAAATTAATTTTAAAATAATGAAATGAATTTTAAATTGCTTGAAACAAATGAACAAATCTGGTTTTTAAAATGGAAAACATCTGATCCAAGTTGGCCTTTGTTTGATGTTTTCAATCCCGCATTTATAGCTAACTTCTCACAAATGTTTGGCTTTATTTCAATTTCAATAAAGTAAAACCATAAATGCAAGAACAGTCACCCTGAATTAGTTTTGGTTTACCACGAGATAAGACTATTTTTATATGAATAAATCCAAAATTATTCGTGGATAATCTGTGACTTTAATTAATTAATTAGTTTGTGTGGAAAATTTGTCCTTGCTTACAACAATTAGATTAAAACATATCTCACTTGTTAGTGGCTCCAAACAAATGAATAAACCTGTTTTTTTTTAATTCCAAACCGAAAATCTATAAATTAAACTTTTCATAACATTTAGCTTGATTTTAGTAAAGCAAACTATTAATAATTAAACATAGAATAACCTTCGATTTGTTTTAGTTAAGCACAAGAAAAGACGATAAGGGGCACCTGCATCTGCTGTTGTTTTTTTATAGATAAATCCAAAATCGTGGATAATCTGACTTTAGTTGATTTTTGTATAAAATTAATTGTAAAAATCCGGGAAGTCCTTGTTATTAAAGAAATTAGATGTAAAAAAATAGGTCACATGTTAATGTCATTTAAAAAACAAATGAATGGCCACGTTTTTATTTCGTCTGCTCTAAGCTGTAAATTGATCTCACAATATTTTGCTTTATTTCAATAAAGCAAAACTATGAGTTGTAAAAATAAAACATAGAATTATTTTAGTTTACCACGAGATAGGAAGGAACACCTGTTCTGCTGTTTTTATATGAATAAATCCAAAATTATTTGTCGATAGTCTTTGGCTTTCATTATTTTTTGTGGAAAATTTGTAAACTCCCGCTAGTTTTATTAAATTACCTTAGAAAATAATACATTTAAAACTTAGGTTTAAATAAATGAATATGTGATCTACTAACTGCCTTGCACTGTAGAAGCGGTGTCTAGCGGCTAGCGTCACAGGCATGTTAACGTCATACAGTGTTCCCTGTTGGCATGGGGTGGGCCTGGCGTAATCCAGGATTGATCCACGAGGATCTGCTCCATGCCAATTGATGATGATGATGATGATGATGACAAAACAAATGAATAAACCTGCCCTTTAAAATTCGAAACTGGCCTCTTTTGAAATGTTTATTCCTTTATTCCTCATCTATAAATTTAACCTCTTAATTTGTGAATAGTCTTTTTAGTTTTAGTGGAAAATTTGTAAATCCCCACGAAATCTTCGTTATTGAATTACCTTAATTAATAAAAAATTTAAAAGTATCCCACGCATTAATGGTAGAAAACAAACGAATAAACCTGGTTTTTAAAATTCAAAACTTGGATGTAAGTTGGCTTTTTTTTAATGTTCTCATTTTCCCCAGTTATAAATTAACCTCACAAAGCAAAACTATTAATAATAAAACTAATCACGGGATAAGCTGATAAGGAACACCTGCATCTGCTTTTTTATATAAATAAATCCAAAATTATTTGTGGCTAGTCTGGCTTTAGTTCGTTTTTGTAAACAAATTGTAAACATCCACGAAGTCCTTGTTATTAAAATAACTTAGAAAATAGTGCGATAAAGATTAATTGCATAAACCTGGTTTTTAAAATTCGAAAGTTTCATCTAAATTGGCTTTTTTTAAATGTTTTACACTCGGTTTTACAGTTTGGCTGCTCACAATATTTCATTGTATTTCAATAAGACACAACTCTTAATAATAAAACATAGAACCACCCTGAGTTAGTGATATAATAAAACGATAAGAAACACCTGCAGCTACGGTTTTTGTTTCTAATAGATAAATCAAAATGTTATTTTTAGATAATTTAATGTTGACTTCTTCAAAACTTGGTAACTTCCTTCGGTGTTTTTGATTAGTTGTTAGATAAAGAAATATCCGAATCCTTGGTTGTTTTCAACTATCAGGGGACAAGACGATAAGAAACACCTGCATTTACAGTTTCTATATAAATCAAAAATTCGTTTAGGGATGTTTTGATTTAGCTTAAACTAGCTTTTGCAAAACTTGCAAGTTTCTACGGAATTCTTGATTGTTACTAGATTAAAAAATGAGCGGACGTGTCGCATAAAACAAATGAATAAACCCGGTTTTGGAAATCACAACCTCCGATCGAAGTTGGCCTTCGTGTGTTTTCAACATTTTTGTAATATGTGGCTTTGTTTCAGGTTTTAGTAGGCCCTAAACCAAAATTATTAATACATAGTTTAACGTAAAGAAACTCCCAGTAAGTTTCGAATAATCAAAAGAAATGATAAAGAACACCTGTAATTCTGCAACTTTTATCAAAATCTATGTTTTAGATTTGTGTTTGACTTGATATTTTTGAATTTCAGCAGACTGTTTTGAAAGGGTTTTGCATCTTTCTACTAAGATGCAGGTTTCAAATCGAATCATTAAGTCAATAAAACACAAGATATGATGATAAAAAACACCTGTAATTCTGCAACTTTTATCAAAATCTATCTTTTAGCTTTGATTCAGGTTTCAAATCGAACAAGATAAGATGATGAAGAACACATGTAGAATTGCAGCTTTTATCAAAATTTATAGTTTTTTTAGCCCTCTGCGATTATCTTTACTGGGCCCTCATTTAAGCAGGCCTTTTTTGACGAGGTTTTCCTGGTCTCTGCTAACATAGTGTTATCGTATATAAATAAATAAGCATTTAATTTGTACGTCTGTCAAGGTATTTAACACAGAATGTAGAACACAATGCTCGACTAAATCACGTTCAGGGACATGTTACGTTACTGGTAAATAGAAAGGCTTTTATTGTACTTTGAAAAAAACAATAGTGTGAAAAATAATAAAAAAATTACCGTGGCTGTTACGTATTATTACATTAAACTTGAACAGAGATTAAATCTGCTTTTTTGTTTTTAATTTTCGTGTTGTAAATGCACGTGGTTGAATTCTGATTTTTTTTTTTAAATTTCCCATATCTTTGCTTTCTTTGTTTGTTCATTTGTGATGTACGAATTTGATTTCTGTTGTATTCTTCGTAATTTTCCAATTGATTTTTCTAAATTATGTTGTGCAATATTTCTGGGTAAATTCATTAAAATGTTTGATAGGAAATAATAAAGGTTTCTTTTCTCATGGGACAAATGTAACTTTGTTATTGTTTATTCCTGCAACGAATGTAAACAGATGCTTAAGAGTGCTTAGAACTATAATTAAAACAGGTTATATCAGGTAATTTACAGCAGTTAAAGGTTTTTATTTGTTTTTAATGTAATATTTTAAATATTAGACGGTAAATACATTTTAGGATGGAGTTTTTTAAAATAATTTTCTGCGGTCTAAGCCTGAGATTAATTTTGAGTTTTATTTTTGGAAAAATAGTTGTATCGCAGCTTTTGAGTGGTCCGAATTTTAATACAAAAAATTTCCATCTTTAACGAATCTTTATTTCCTTTCTAAGATCAGATTTTTAATAGTTTTAATGAATTTTAATTCTAAAAATTGCTGCCTTAAATCGATTTGGAATTATTTAAAGGAAGAATGTTGATTTCTTCTATGATTGTTTTGAATCTGACTATCTTTGCTTTTTAATCTGAGCTTAAAAATATTTGGTTGTCCCCAAAATAACCAATTTTAATTCAAAAGGCGACTTTGAATTGAAACCCAACAAAAATTTCCTCATAGAAACATTTCAAAAATGATGTGATTTACATCCAATTTAATTTTTTTCAATCATAATAAAGGCAATAAAATGAAGACAAGGTGCCAGAACAGCCATTTTATTTCCAACAGGATTAGAATAATAAAGTTATGACATATTGACCGACTCAGTGGCACTCTAAATTCAAACCAGAAAACCAGAAAGGTTTTGCCATTTTATGGGCAGCTTTAATAACAGGTTTCTGTTATTACTAACATACTAAAATGTTTCAAAATCTAATGGTGACGTTCAGGTTTTACCAAAAATGATTTGCTGCTGCTGCCTAAGTAGATGGTTGTGTTACATTTAAACAGCCTACTTTTGTGTTTATTTATTTTATTATCGACTATTGTTAGATAAATGTAATAGCAAATAAAAGATCAAAGAAGAACTTAAAGAAGAAATTAACGAGAAACAAAGGTGATGTTATAATCCACCAATCTACATAAAAATAATGGCCTTTACATTGGCGCCAAGGTTTCCTATTACGTAAAAAATCAAAGAAGGTGCCGATTGTAATTTTTTAAAGCCAAGCCTTAGGGAAAGATGACCGAGGTATGAATAAATAAAGTAAAAGATCACGTTACTGCACGATTTATCAATTTTAAGAAGATTACCTAGGTTTTAACGTTAATTATTTCCAGCTGGGATGAATTGCTGCACGTATTTTCGATTCCTGTGCTTCAAAAATCAATTAAAAGTTTATTGATCTGTGGGCCTTCCTAAGCCATGCTTAACCTGATTTATAAATAGTGGGTGTGTAAAATAACAAAATTTATTAAAATTATTTTTATATGTCTGTAGAAATGTATCAGATTACCTTTGAATTTAAAGTAAACTTGCTGAAAATTCTAAAAAAAAGGGGCCAAGATAACGAATTCCTTTGTACCTATTTCACACAGTTTTCCTAAACCCTTTAAATTTAAACACACATTTCTTCAATAAATTTGCAGCAAGCTGAAAGTCTTGCATAGCCAAAATACTTCATTCTTAAATACACACTTGACTGGCGGGTCAAAAAACTGAACATTCTAACTGTTAAAGTATAAAAAAAAACGACTTGCAATTGCAATCAAGTATTGTAAACAACGGATATTTAAATTAACCTAATTTACATCGCCTTCGTATTAAGTAGCGTTACTTTTTGCGTTTTTCTGTATAATTAATTCGCTTCTGATATTGAAAAACTACGTAGGCGTAGCATCTTATTAAGAATAGTATATTATTATATGAGCGATTATGACAGCCATTATTCACGAAGATGACGTTTGAGCCCACGAGCCGTCAGGCGAGTGGCACAAATCATCTGAGCGAATAATGGCCATAATCGCGAATGTAATACGATACTTTTTCTACACCTATTAAACAAATTTTTCTACACCTATTTAATTATATTGCAATTATTAGCTTTTTTTTTGTGAAAAATAGTACCTATAATTCACTGCAGTGAATTATGGATTCATAATTCACTGCAGTGAATTATGATTTCGGCCAATCACAAGATACAAAATATTTCGCTAATCCAATCATATTTTAAATCGCCCGCGATCAACTCCTTCTGCGGCTGACAATCGACTCGCGTGACACGCCCAAGTGTGTTGTCATATTGCTTGTTTACAAAGTTATCAAATTTGACTAATTTGAGTCTAATATATTAATTTAATCTTGCTTCATGATGAATGTTGGTTTTTAAGAATTTTGATTGGTAAATCAAGGATTTATTGGGCAGAAAATAAGTTTCATTGCTAATTTGTATGGTTTTCATGTTTGGGTTGGCGAAAATTCCTTTTTCAATTATTCTTAAAAATTTGAAGGTATTTTAAAGTTTTTTAGCATTTTTCTGGGGGTTTTTAGTCACTGACTGACTTCAAATAAAATCCCGCAATGAAATTCAGGATTGCATAAAAACACAGGTTGTTCCAGTTCTCCCTAGAAAGTCCAAAGGTATTTTATAGTTTTTAGCCTTTTTGGGCATTTTTCAGTCATTGACTGACTTTAAATTAAATTTCCGTTGTATTTTAGAATTTTTCCGAAAGGTAAAAGTGGTTGCAGATACAGAGTTACAGATAAATCTAACCTAAGTTTGAAGATTTTCGATTTTCATAGCTTGGTGTTATGTTATATGTTATGCCTTTTCGTTGTTCTTCTTTCTTATCACCTTTTGCTTGCCCATCTTCATCTTCTTCTCCAGCTTCTTTCTTGTTCGTCATTTTCTGTGTCTTCCTCCTCCTTTTCCTCTTGCCCTCTCTTCTTCTTCTTATTGAACTTCCTCCTCTGCTTCCTCGTTTTCGTACTCTTTTCCTTGGCCTTCATTTTCTTTGCTTACTCTTCTTGTTCTTTCCTTCTTAATTTTTTGCTGTCTCTCCTTTTTGTGTGTTTTCATCTCCATTTTCTTCAAGCCTGGTCCAGTTAACAGCCTTCGTTTTTCTAAATAAACTAAAAAAGACAAAACGTTTAATGAATTCCTTGTAGGTTTTGTCAACAACCCCAGTTATCCCTTCAAGCAGTCGATTAAACAAACGAAACCATCATCTACCAGCATAAACTCGGAAAGCACCCTAAATTTAATAAAATCAATTTAAATCTCATCAATAATAAATTCGTAAACAAAACGAAGTACAGAGGCCCGCATGTAATATTTTCCTTTCGAAAAAGGGAACGAACAAATTAATTAGCATAATTTCGACAAAGATCCGAGGTTATTACGTAACAGGAAGTGCGCTTACAAATATGTTAAAATAAAAGTAGAACTTGGGTAATTTGGTATAGGTTACTCACAGCTGTCGACAAACCTTCATTACAAGGAATATTATTACGATTCTGAATGTTACAATTAATGTGTAACAACCTGTTTTTAATTTGCATACTTAAGTTATTTATTTAAATTCTTTATTACTGTAAAAGTAACCGAGAGCAGTATCGACGTTGTCAATATTACCCTATCCTACAACTAGTAATTATATTAATTATTTCGAGGTATTCTGAGGCAAATTATTGTTATTATACGAATTATTCACATCTGGGAGCTAAGGAAATAAGAAGGAAACCTTGTTAAATGTAAATATGAAAAATAACCTGAGGTGTTTTGTTGTGCTCGTGAAAATTAACTCATTGTTTTAAAATAACTCAATGGCAGGTATCTTTGCTTAAAGTACAATTTCAAGGAACATAAAAAAATGGCATTATAACCCTGAACCCTGACCTTTTTTCTTATCTAAAACAAGCTTTTGATTAAGCAAGCCTTAAAATTCGGCAGAAATGCCTGTATTTCCGACGTTTGGCAACCCTGCTTTTTAAATCTTTATTCATCTATTTATAGGTTTATAATTTTCTCGAAGTAATGTTAGTTAAACAAGGCACTCGTCCTCTATGAAAACTTGAACAAATTCGTTAATCAAAAATAAGTTAAAAAATGTAACAAATTCGGGGATTTCCCTTGTTTTTAATGTTTTGATTGGTCGGTACGCTTGCTGTGTACACTGTTGCCACATGGCTCGAACAACAACAATGAATGAAACAGGAATTTGTAATAAAAACCGCAAAATCTGCAAAATTCGGTAAAACCTGGGAGATGTGGCAACCTCACATAAGTTTAGTAATCTGATTTATGGTGTTGTAATAAACCCTTAGGTCCCGAGTTCCGGTAGCTAGGTATCCCAGTCCAGTACCATCAGGTGAGTTAAGCTTTATTGCCCCCGGTCAGTACTGCAATGGGTGGCCTGATTGCTCCGTAAACGCGGCACTTCTCTCGCACGAGAACCGGTCACTATGTGAGAGTAGACCGAAAACCCCTCACTGAGGGGACGCAGAAACTTGATTTAAAAAAAATAAATAAACCCTTCAAATTCGACAATTTACTACGTTTTCAGGCATAAATACGTAGAATCTTACTTGGTCAATATGGGGCGTTAGTAAATGTCCCTTACAGCACGTTTACACTGTTGCCAGATGTAAACTCATACATTGAATTTCAAAAAATAGACTAAAATGCCATTTAATTCGTAATAGCTGATGATCAAAAACAAATACAACCGAAGCAATCTGCAAAAATTCGTTCGAATGCAGGCTTTTCGAAGATTTGGCAACCCTGTTTTCTATCAGTTTATTAATTTTTACGCAGATTCGTATCATTTTCTTAAATTTTGTTTTGTTCTTAAATTAGTACTCAATGAAGCATGGTTTTCAATCATCAGTATGGCATTTTACCATCTTCATAACCCCAAACTGAAGACGATGAGATGATCTCACCCATGTTTACAAACCTAAGTTATTAAAATTCTTCAGTAAGACTATAATAATAAATAAACCAAAAATAAAAACTTGTCTTGCAATTATTAATTTATATAAATTCCGAAAATCTATTTTGGCAATATTGGGGTCATTGGCGGTTTTCACAGTGTTGCCAGACGTAAAAACTCCAATGTACGTTAAAAGAAATAGACTTAAACAGGACATTTCACCCCTAAAATGCCATTTAAACCATAATAGCATATAGTTAACTGGAAACAAAAATTCTATCGAATTAAAGATATTTCGATCAACAAGCCGAGGCGTTTGGCCATAATTCCTAACTTCACGAGATGTGACAACCTCGCGTATACAAATCTGGCTTGTTAAAACTCAAAAATGTATCTTTAGCGAGAATACAATGAACCAAGCCTTAACTTTTTTGATGTGTATGAATTCGGAAAATCTATCTTTGGTAGTATTGGCGACATTATTGGCCGTTATTGCATGCCTACACAGTTGCCAGACGTAAAAACCTTAACTGAATTTCAAAAAATTGACATAAATGCAACATTTCACCCTGAAAATGCCGTAATAACTTAAATCTTAGCAACAAAATCACTACCCAGAAGTATTTTTCAAAAATCCGGTAGAAATGCTGATATTTCAGCTGTTTGGCAACGCTGCCGTTTTAATTTGTTTGTACATTCGTTTACTTTTCTCATAGTTACGTTGATTAAATGATATACTTGCTTGATTAACGCCTAATGAAACATGTTTCTCTCTCAGTAAACATCAACATGGCGCTTTGTTGTCATTCATAACCTCAAATTATAACTGGCACGGGCTTTACTGAAAAGATGAATTCACACAGCAACAAGTCTGTTGAATTGGCCAAGGTGCTGAACTCACAAAACTAGGAGTTGATTAGTCTTAATTGTTGTATAAAATCAGTGTAACAAAATCGGCAAATAAACAGTGTTGCCACTTTTACATTTGGATAGGTCATAAATCCTTGCTGTTATTGCGGTTGTGTTTTCGGTATTTATCCAAATCAGTATATAAAACCACAAAAGTAACATTTTAGGTTGATTGAAACATTAAAATCGGCTCAGCACCCATCTAACCTTGATAATCGGAGTTTTCTTGTCTTTTTCCCATAATCAGTAATTATTAATTTAATATTTTAATCACCAATAATAATGTTGCAGGTTTTTATTTTACAAATGGCGATTTATCGCAACATCTGCCGATCCCGCCAGTAGGCTTATAAATAAACCCTACACCATAAACTTACCAATAAATCCCTCGCGGTATGCGTACAAATAATCCCTACTTGGGTTATAAATTTGCAGCGATTTTTTTTAAATGCCCATTCGTTTACCTACCAACTTTCAGAATTGAAATTTACGAGGTAGAAGTTTGCCGCAACATGCAAATTACGTTAATATAAGCAACATTTCTCTTTTCTCACTTGTCATACTTTATACTATGTCGCGGAGGTTTTCTTAACTGTAATTACGAGCCAACTGCGTTAATTTGCATATGTGATTTAAACATTAAACCAGAAAAAATTGGATAAAGGCGTGTAGGTATTTGTCTCGTTTTACAATTATTACACCTGTGGTATTTAACGCAATTGTAATTCATATTTAATTAACTGTATTATTTATAGCAGGTGTTAACATCTGTTAAGAATTTGTTCGTTTTTTTATGCTTTTGTTTGTTAAGCATTCTATTTCTTGGCTGAATTTGTTGGTTACATTCATAGGTTAGAAAAAGAAATCCGAAAGGTCTAAAACATAAGTTAGTTAATTATTGAATTTCTTGTCGGTTTGCCAATAACAATTTCCTTAATTGTTTACGAACAGTTATCCAATACAATTATCAGTAATTACATTGTTAATTTTTATAATACCGAATTATTTCTTAATGGACTAAAAACGATTTTATCAAGTTAGAAGAAATGGTCGTTTCATATATATAATTTGTGCCTTCTGGAGATAATTAACCTTGTTCTTGAAAACGAGCGACTACTACCGTGGGTTGTTAGTTTAAAGAAATTGTGTCGATTTAATTACCACGTGCACATTCATTTATTTATTTTTGCAATTCAACTTTTTCATATTTCAATTTTTTCATGTTCACTATTTTAAGTAGGTATCAAATAAAAAGCAATCGAAGATAAGTAAGATAAGCACAATAAACAAAAGAAACACACATGCAAACGTCAGACGTTTGTGCTTTGAAAGTTCGAAAAAGCTAATTTTTATTAAGGTTAGGGGCGTTAGGGCCCTGCGAGATTCTCTTCAGATATTGTTTTGTTTTGTTGTTTTGTACGCTTATTTGCCCTTTGTTTTATTGTTTTGGCGTTCCGTTGTTTACCACGCTATTTATTTGTTTTATTACTCATCTGTTTTTCCTTGAAATCGCTTGTTTTTTTATGATACTTAAGTATTTTTTTAGATTTTTATGTTTCTTGTCCTGCACGTCGGAATTATTTGAGATGTTAGTCCATTTACAGATTTGATTTTCTTTTGTTTTTTTGCAATTGTTTCTTATTTAAAATGTTTAAAGCAAACGGTAGGATTATTCCATCGATTTGTCTTTGTTTGACCGCTTTTTTACTCTTTTGGCTCTATTGTTTTGCTATTTATTTGTTTTCACGTTACACATACATGTAGCTTGTCAATTTTTCTTTGCATTCAATTGTTTTACCGTGGATTTAGCTTGATATCTATTCATGAAAAGTAATCTAGCTTCGTTGGATTGTTTACGCTTCATTTCCTTTTGCGCTTATTGTTTTGACATTCCTTCGTTTTATGTTATTCGTTCACGTGTAGCTTGTCAATTTTTCTTTGCGTTTAGTTGTTTTTATTTCATGGCGTTAGCTTTATTCAGACCTTCAAACCTACTTAAGAAAAGTAATCAATCAAGTTTCATTAGTTTCTTTACGCTTCTTTTCCTTTTGGGTTTATGGTTTTGATATTCATTTGTTTTCACGTTATTCGTACACGTGTAACTTGTCAATTTTTGTTTGCTTTCAGTTGTTTTTTCTTTCATGACTTTAGCTTTATTCAGTCCTCAAACCTACTTCAGAAAAGTAATCAAGTTTCATTAGTTTGTTTACGCTGCTTTTCCTTTTGGGTTTATGATTTTGATATTCATTTGTTTTCACGTTATTCGTACACGTGGAGCTTGTCAATTTTTCTTTGCTTTCAGTTGGTTTTTTTTTCATGACGTTAGCTTTTTTTCCTTTGGCCCCTATGGTTTTGACATTCATTTGTTTTCAGTTTACCTATACGTAGGTTTGTCAATTTTACTCGCATTCAACTATTTTTTCTGTCTTCACCGTTTATTTAGTCTTTAAGGGTTATTTTAAGAGCCAAGAAGTTCTCTTTACTTTCGTCACTTTTCTTTCCTCTTCGGTCTTGTGGTTTTGATGTGTCTTTGTGTTTGTTCTGCATGTAGGAGTTATTAGTTCTTCTTTACATTCAGTTGTTTTTTTTCATTATGTGAGCGTTATTCAGTCCTTCATACCTACTTAAGAAAAGTCATCAAGTTTCGTTAGTTTTGTTCACACTTCTTTTCCTTTTAGCTCTATGGTTTTGACATTCATTTGTTTTCACTTTACTTGTACGTAGGTTTGTCAATTTTACTTGCATTTAACTGTTTTTTCGTTGTCTTCACCTTTGTGTTTAGTCTTTGAGGATGATTTTAAGAGGAGCCAAGAAGTTCCGTTTACTTTCTTTACTTTTTTCTTTTCTCTTCGGCCTTGTACCTAGCTTTGATGTGTTTTTGTTTTTATTCTGCCTATAGAAGTTATTTTTCTTTGCATTCAGTTGTTTTTCCATGTATGTATGTAAGTCTTGCTCGGCATTTAAGAATTATTTCAGAGTCGAGAAGTTTGCTGTAGTTTGTTGGGTTTTCCTTTTCTTTTTGCCGTAGAATTTTGACATTCCTTTGTTTTCATGCTGCGTATACATATGGCTTATCAATTGTTTCTGTATTCGACTGTTTCTGTGAATTTACGTGTTGCTCTGGAACTTTACTTTTTTCTTTCGATTTAATTCGGTTTATTCTGGTCGGATTTTGTATTGATATTCTTTTGTTTCATGTTTATCAAATTGAGCGACATTCAGTTGTTTTTTCTACCTTTGTTTTGAAATTCGTGTTGTGGAAATGAAGAATGCGTTGATTTTGTTTTATTAGGTTGACGTTTTTGTTGTTTTGGGATCGTATTTCATATCCTGGTATCATGATATTAACCCACGAGCTCATCGTATTCTATTGTTTTTCATATAACCAACAATTTAACTGTTTTCGTGCCTTGTTCTGCTCTTTTCTTGCAGCTTTTTAAAGGTTTAAGCTAGAAAAAGAAATAAATAAGGATGGAAACTTTAAAAGGAAAATTCTACTAAAAGACCTCTCTTACACCTTAATTTTTGAACATACAATTTGAATTTAAAAAGCTCTTCATCAAGCATTTAATTTTACGCCTGCAAATCAACGAATTGAATCCCAGGTTGAACGCATAAATCTTAGGCTATGAAGTCATCAGTGAGTAATTATTTTAATTTTATCTCAAATTTACACAAATTTTGGCTAGGTTTCCCGAAAATAATCCATTAGTTTTGCTTAAAGTCGCCAACAGTTGCTCCGAGCTTAATTATAACCTAAGCCTGTTATTAAATCTCTTCGTCGACCGATGATAAGTCCTCCAATTACAGAAATTTAAACTCATTTATTTCAAGTCGAACCGGATTCAAACCACGAAATCAAACCTGAAATTTCCTCGTATTGTTTCGATAATGTCAATTTCACCGGCAGTTGAATTTTAAAGCCGTGTATTTCGTTACACAAGCCATAAATAATTATTATTTGTCTTGTATCCGATCTCGTGTGGCGGAAGCTATTGTAGAACGTTCTTTGAATACAGAGAATGTGGTTAGTGGACTTGTGGAGGAACTTAGAGGAATCCGACCGTGTCCCATCGTATCGTGATAAGTCGTTTTTCTACCTGAATCTCCCACCCTTGAACGTTAACCTCTTGGTATTGTTAGATTCCTTCATAGTGGGTCATACACCTGTAGCACAATCTCTTATCCTAACATGAGGGTTCCCCATTCACAAAGGGCATCGTTGGATTTTTACCTGTTGCGACGAACAACGCAGGTTCTTCCCCTTTTGAAACGCACCTTGCTTTATTTGAATATCTCAGTCTTATCGTTTGGTGAACTCGGGGATTTGCTCTGATTTTGGAAAACTTGGCATCTTCAATGAAAGCATGGGTAAACGGAGTTTTAATTCAAAAACAGCAGTTTTAAAATAATCTCTGAAGAAATTCGGGGTTTGCTAACGGTATACTTGTTAAAAAAATTAAATAGGTGATATTTGTTTTGGTAGCATAACGTTACGTAACGCGATGTCGTGTGTGTATGATATAATTTTCCTTGGACGGTTAGTGCATAATAACCGTTCTGTTGTCTTACCTTTGTTTTTAAGCAAATAAACAAGGTTACACGTTTTAGAAATTATAATAGTATATTAGGTTGAGAGGTTTTTATTCATTCAGATTTAGGGTTTTACGTATTCAGGAGTAGTATTCTTTGGAAATAATTTAGAAATATAAAATTATTTCAATTGAAACGAAGTCAAGGTGATTTACGTAACTTTTGTTGTTTTTTTTTTTAATTGACTTGGATGGTTTAAAAAAAACAGCTGTGGTTTTGCCCTGAGTTTTGATTTACTTGGTATTTCTGAAGGTGGGAATCTTGCAACGTGGAGAAACAGGTGTTGGGTTTTTCGAAATTTACCAAAACAAGGCTTTCCAGGAAGATTAGGATAAATCCACATACTGTTGGCATTCTTCGAGCTTAAAAGATTTTCCAAACAGCCACTTAAAGAGTATGAATCCGTCACCCATCGTCTAAAGTTCCATGATCAGCAATTTTTCCCTCAAGTATAAATTACAATTACAACTACAACAACAATAATAAGCTAAACAGAATATTCTGGGCTTTTACAAAAATTCTTCAATAGTCTGAAGTTGGGGTTTCTTGTTGGGCATGAATGCCTATGGGAACCATGGGAAGTGGAAAGGGGGTGCTTCATTCCCACAATCTTCTAAATTATTCGACCAAATAACAGGAAGTTATTTTTGCCTTATCTATGTTCAGAAGAGCTTACAAAGAAGTAGAAACCTTCAAACTTGGGTAAATGGGCATTGGATCCTCTCTAAGACATACTGTTTCTTAAAAATTAGTGATCATAATAACAAAAAATCGTTATCTTAAGCTGAAAGTCAAAACTCAGGAGTTCCTCCGGCCTTTTCAACCATATAATAATTGCTTTCTAAAGTTGAGATTCTTGGCGCCCACAACCTTAAATTTCGCACAATAAATAAACAATCAAGCAAACCTAATTTTGATTTGACTTTATCTTAAAACTTTTCTCTGTAAAAACCCATAACCCCTTCAGTTCAGATCTTCAAGAAATATCAGATTTCGTACTTTTTCGGTAAACATCAACACGAAATAGATACATTCCATATATTTCAAAGGATTTTTCAAAAGTCTGGTTGGTCCTCGCGCGGACGATGCATCAACAAGGAGTATCAAAGGTGGTCTTTGCCTTGTCCCAGTTTCCAAATCATTCCGCCCTGGAGCAGCCTAAAGACATAAAATAAAGAAGGCTTATGTGAGACTAACTGAGAAAGTCAAGTTCATAGTTTAGAGAAAAGGACTGGTATGTTTGTTGGTTTGACTCCTAAAAGGGTGCTAAAATATACCAAGTGTGGGTTAAGTTATGTTTAAAAAGGCGGAATATTGCTGTTACCTGTCTCAGATTGACGTAGACTGCTTGAAACGGCAGTAGAATGCTTCGAGGTGGCTCAGAACAGGCAGGATTGCTTCAGAACCTCCCCCAAGAATACCTATAAACTATCCCAGGAAAGGGCAGGCTATACCAAAATAACTTATACTTCTAATAATTTAAGCTGCCTTGCTAAATCCCAAACGCTAAGCCTTGGAATATGTAGAACCAGCCCCAGAATGTATGGGATTGATTTATAATTGGAAATGCTATAGACTGACACACAGCGTCCCAGAGTACCTAGGACTGTTCATATTGCCCCTTGGGAATACCTTTAGGCCAACCCCGAAATAAACAAACTACTTCAAATTGACGTAGAATTATTTAACTTGCTTTAAAATACCTTAAATTGTCCTTAAATTTACCACACTGCCTCAGGATAGCCAAAACAAAAATAGAACTACCCTCTAGATTGTCTTTAGACTGTCTTAAAATACGTCAAGACTATCCTCGAAGGTACCACACTGCCCTGGGGTTGCCTTAAACCGCTCTTCAAGAACACATTTAGACTACCTCATTAAGAGATAGATTACCAAAAACTGACGTAGAATAATATACGTTAAATTGTCTTTGAATTTACCAAACTGCCTCTGATTGTCCAGAGTTACCTAAATATGCCCAGATCTGCTTCAAAATACTTGAAAATGGCTCACACTACCTTAGCATATCCAGAAGTAATTCCTTTTTAAGAGACAACCTACTTCAAACTGACGTTAGAATGATTTAAACTACTTTAAAGTACCTACCTTAAACTAACTCTGGAGGTACCAAACTGCCACACAACTATCAACAAGGTAAAACTATCTTTGATTATTCAAGACTATGATAGAATGCCCACGTTTGCCTTAAATAAATATCTTTAGACTACCCATTACGAGAATAATATAAATTGTTTTAAAATACCTCAAACTGTAGTTGTTTACATCAAATTACCTCAAATTGTCCAGTACTGCCTTAGAAATCCTAATTTTATTTCAAAATGCTCTGCAAATGTCTCAGACTGCTTTTGAACATCTAAAAGGACTATCCTTTTAAGAGACTGTGTACGTCAAACTGAGGTAAACTGCCTTAAAGTACCTTACACTAACTGGAAGTACTAAACTGCATCAGGACAGGCAATACTGTCTCCGAATGTCGAAGGCTGCCTAAGAATGCCCAAATCGGTCTCAAACCACTGTTCAGGAAACCTTTAGTTTAGATTACTCCATTAAGCAACAGATTACCTCAAACTGTCTTTGAATGCACCAGATTTCCTGAAATTGTCCAGTGCTGCCTTAGGCCGAGCGCTCACCGAGGTGACGTGACATATGACATGACACGCAACGTGACAAGTGACTTACTTGTAACACGTCACTTCATATTAAACCAATACAAATATATGAATCGGCGCCCACCGAACAGATATGACTACGACATGTCTTTAAACGTGTCATATCACTACCCAAAAAGTGCAGCATGTTCCACTTTTGTCGCATGTCACTTCTAAAATACACCACTTTGTAGACGAAATGCAGTACAAGTAAACTTTTAAAAGTGCGTATCTTACTTTTTTAAGTAATATATCGAAGGTGTCCTTGCTCATTCGATAGAATGACTGAAACCATTCCGGATACAAATTTAATTCTTTAAATACACTAAGGTACCACGTTGTTTTACATTATCACGCCAATAAAGGATGTACCCAAAATCGTTTTTTATCGCGATTGTTGTTATTAATGTTAATTAGATTAACTAAAGCAAGAGAATCCTCATCCTCTGAAAACGACACAGTGACATGTTACTATTAAAAAGTCTGTTTGGTGAGCGTTATGTCATTTAAAAGTCATGTCACTGTCAGATCACTCGTCATGTCGTATGTCACGTCACCCCGGTGAGCGCTCGGCCTTAGAATGCCAAGGCCTGTTTTGAAATGCTTGAAAGTGGCCCACAATATTCAGAGGTACCTCAAACTGACATAAAGTAATGTAAATTGCCTTAAAGTACCTTTCACGAACTGTGGAGGTACCAAACTGCCTCATGATGGGCAAATCTGTCTACGATTCTCCTGGACTGTTTTAAAATGGTCAAGTTTGCCTTAAGCTGCTTTTTAAGAATGCCTAGTCTATATCATTCAGAGACTGACGTACAATGATGTAAAAATTACCTCAAACTGCCTCAGATTGCCCAGCTTTGCTTCGCAATGCCTGAATTTGGCTCGCTCTTTGAGATTGCCTGAAAGTACCTCAGATTTATCTTTTAGTATTTAGTGCATCAAACTGCAATGAAATGTCAAGGATTACCTCCATAAAATGGCATAGACTCTTGGAGAGTGTCCAAGACTGCCACTTAATAATACCTTATAATACCTTTACCAATAAAAGACTTCTCGAGTATCTTTCTGCCCAACATTCCTATTTTTTACAAAATTTTCTTCAGTACCCAATTCATCCCATCACTGCATAAAAGATAGTTTAATTACAGTTTTGGCTTATATGGTTGTAAATGATACAAAACATCGTGTTAATTGTTGTCTACCGCAATGCAACAATGATTTCTGTGTGAACTTACACGTACATAATATGCTTCAGCTAGATAATAATCAGATTACGTTTCCTTCACGAAGTCAGGCTGAGTTTTTTTTTATGTTGTTCGTGGAATGCACATTAATTGCTTAAATAAAACCATTGGGTGCTTGTATTTATTTACCTTAAATTGTAGATTATCCAGAGATAAATAAATTTGTGACTTTTGTCTTTTTTAAAAGTATTTGGGTTGAATTTCAAAATGTTAAACGGCATTAAGTTAATAATTTAAAAAAACCGGACAGGAGAAATTCGATATCTTCTTTACAACAAGGAATTAAGTATTTACGAGGTATGCAACAAGAACGAAACGAGTTGTTTTAAGCGTTAAGCCAGACCTGCGCGATGGGCGTGGGGCAAGAATGTAGACGACCGCTATCCACGACCAACTGACCGATCCCGAGTATATCTCAACGGGATATTTTACAATCTGAACATTTAATTTCTCTTATTACACAAACTAAGTTAAATTGTCAACTCTAACTTACACCATCTTATCGCTTTAAACAAAAATTAACGTACTTGCAAAATTAAAGACAAATTTCATGGCATAGAGCGGGAGAAATCTAAGGCAAGGCCACCGTAATGGTTCAGTGAATAAGCAATTGTGTCTGCAAACCCGTGACCGATACATACAGTTAAATATACAATTAGTTACAAGTCTCTTCACTACTTCACCAGATGACACGAATATGTTGTTCTTCTATTGCGATTCATTCGAATGTACAGTCTTCGCAATATCAAGATAACCGACAATCTATTTGCCCCACTATCTCTTCCTTGTAATATAAATCATCCGCGAAGAGCAGATTTGTGTAGGTAAATAAACCGTTCACTACTGAAATCAATAGAGTTGAAAATAATCCAGGCGCCTTGTCGCCTTGAGCTACTAAATAATTAACGTTTGTATAAAAACAAACTCGCGCTTCATTCTATTTCGTAACCGAAAGACTTTGTTAATTGCCGTTCTTTATTTATAAAGTTTAACAGTCGAATTCAAGAGGAACCCTTTTACTTGGGAGCTAATTATTTGAACCAATGCAAAAGGGTTTAATCAGTGGGAAGGTTTCTTTATTATCAAACGTGATGCAAGGTACGAGTATTTCTTGAATTTGGAAGGATGTACCACGACATTGTGTTGATATCTGGGTCCCCGATTGCGTGAAAGTTAGTTTCGTAAAGGAAATCGAGATCATTTTGACCTGTAGGTCAGTACCCACCTCCATGGTATTCAGAATACAAAAGGTGGTTCTTTTCTGCTTCTTTTACTTTGATTTGATGTATGAGTCAGCAAAATCCAGTGGAGTAGACTATAGAAAACCAAAGGGGTTTCGTTATATTCTGCTGTCTTTAAGGCAGGAGGGATTAGTACCCCAGGAACCTTCAAAATATGGGGGGGGGAGGGATTCTGTTTGAACTTCAAGAGTTTCGAAGAAAGGCTTTCGTAGGAAAATTAACAGATTTAACTAGAGCTGCCTCTTCCCTGTTTATATTTTTGAGTGTTAAAAGAATATTCCAAAAATGGATAAACGGACCTTGGGGTCTCTTCTATCTTCTTGAAGAAAAGCTTTCAAAGGGAATTCATTATTTTTAAAGCAGTATACCTTAAATGTTGAAAAAATTGTGTTTTTAAATAGAAGATTAAAAGTTGAGTATTCTTCATGGGTATGGGCAATGGGCACCGTAAGAATATGCCACAAAGAGCCTTAGACTTCTGTCAACTTCTAAACCATTCAACCCAACTATATGAAATTAATTATTTTAAAGTTTCGCAGAGCTGACTACACTTTTAGGGCGTAACAAGTTTCAAACGTGGCTTAATGGGCATTGAATTCTCTCCCATCTTTAAAAAAGGCTTTCTATGAAGATGAACTGTGTCCCAAAGAAAATCTACAAGTTAAAAAAGGTAAATCTTCCCGATGAAACCTGCAATTAGTATTCGATTTTGAAAGGAATTCTTCAAAGACTAGAAGTTGAGTAGTCTACGTGGGCATGGGGACCTCCAGGTAATATCAAAAGAAGTCTTTCGGTTTCTAGATACTTCAACTAAACCATAGGAAATTAATTACCGTGAAATTCCATCGAACCAACTTTGTCTTCCTAGGACTTACAGAGAAATAAAACCTTTCAAATGGGTAAATAGCCTTAGAATTCTTTGATATCTTCAAAAAGGGCTTTATAACAAGATGAAATGTACTTCAACGAAAAACTATAAGTTAAAATATAAAGAAACCGATGGAACCTGAAATTATTTCCATTTTAAAAGAATTCTTTAAACACCAAAAGGTGGGCATGTGTCAAAGGGAGCCTTGCGTTTTTGCAATTGCCAAACCATTCAACCAAATCGTAAGAAATTAATTATTCTCAAATTTAATCGAGCCAATTTGCCTTCTTAGGTCTTATAAGTAAATAGAACAATTGAGACGCTGGTAAATGGGCTTTGGATTATCTTCCATCTTCAAAAGCTGAGGAAGCAAAGCTTTCTAGGAAGGCGACCCATGTTTCAAAGAGAACCAATAACAAATAAGGTAGATCCTCCTGCTGGAGAAGTTATAAAAGAATTTTTCAGACTAAAGCTTAAAAGTTGAGTACTCCCAGAACTGTTCTAATGGGTTTAGGCACCCAAAGGAAGTGTCAGTGGGAATTCCTCACCCCCAATATCTTCCAAATACTTTAACTAAACAATAAGATAATAAGCGATTGAACTACTTTGTAATTTGTGGGGCCAATTTTACCTCGTTGAATTTCAAAAGTGCTTACAAAAAAGGGAAATCTTCAAACATGGATAAATGGATATTGTCTTCTCTCTTTCGTCTTCAAAAAGTTGCCGACGAAAGGTTTTCTAGGTGGGGCAACCGTCCCTTAATTATAAATTACAACAAGAAAAAGAACTTCGGGCATATTTCCGTGTTAAAAACGGAATTGTTCTAAAATTTGAAGTTTCGAATTAATTGTAATTCTGCAAAGATTCGAAATTGGGTCTTCTTCATGGACACCCAAAGGAAGTGCCAAAGGTATGTTTCACCTTTGCCATCTTCTAAATGGTTTAATTACGTAATAAGCAATTGAATTTGTCGGCATAATTTTACTTTATTGCAGTTTAGAAGAGCTTACAAAGAAGGAAATCCTCAAGCATGAGTAAATGGGGTTTCTTCTTCTGCCTTTTTAAAAGGCTTTCTAAGTGGGACAACCGTCCCTTAAGTATAAAGCGTAACAACAAAAAGAAACATATTTTCCCTCAAAACCCAAATTTTTTAAGTTTTATGTCAATTCGTTGGAGATTCGAGTTATTTTCATGGGTATATCTAGGCACACAAAGGAGGCGCTTCACCCCCCACTATCTTCCAGTTCATTCAACTAAATAATACGTTTTTTTTTGTAATGGGTGAATCTGACTTCAGCTTGTTTGAAGACTAACAAAAGGCAGGAACCTTCAAACATGGTTAAATGGGCTTTCTTCCCTAACCTTTGAAGATGGAAGAATTCAAAGCCCATTACCCATGTTTGAAGGTTTCTACCTTTTTGTAAGTCTTTCTTAGAGCATCAACCAAAAACTCCTTTTAGAACTTGTAATTTTTAAAGAATTTTTCAAATGTCAGAGGTTGGTTGAATCGTCTTCTTGGAAATGATGGGCAAGCATAAAGGGTCTTTGACTTCCTCTAGCTTCTGAACCATTCGTGCATGTAATAATTGTGTTATTTTATAGAACTGAGACCCTTGGCACTCATCAATAAATAAATAAATTTTGCCTTGCCTTTGTCCCAAAGTGTTTTTTTCAAAAATCCATGGTCTCTTCTCTTTAGCTCTTCAAAAAATCTCAAATTTCGTAATTTATTCTCAGTAAACGTTAAGGGTTTTCCATGTTTCCTTAAACTAAGATTTCTAAAAAAACTTGGTATTTATTTCTTAATATACTCGAGCATTAAGTCTAAAAATTCCAGAACCCTTCTCGGCGTTGTGATCCCCTGGAGCGGAACCACAAAAAAACGCGTCATAATTTTACGCTTAATAGAATTGAAAGTCCCAAGGCGTGGGAGAAACGCTTACAAAAGGTAACTCGTCTTCATTGTTCAGTCAGAACGAAAATTCAAATGATTTGAAAAATGTAAAGCCATCAATTTGTTTTTTTTTTTACAGAATTCTAATGGGTTTGATTTACTTCTTTAACAAATATGGTTGGGGACAATTAGAATTCTCAGTGGGTGGTGGAACTTATATGTTATTTTAGGGTGTTCATCTCACTTTATCTTCTCTTACTCTCTTTTTTTAATTTATTTAGAAAGTCACATTATAAAATGTTTCGATTTTTAAACAAAATATGAAGGTCATGGCAAATTAAAAATCGATCTTGAATTTAAATATGGTTAATTTAACGGAAATCCATTTGTTGCTAGTTATTTTTATTGGTGATTTGCACTGTGTGTGGGAATTCTAACAAGACAATTAAATTTTATGTTATTTTCTGTTTGTTAGAAGTAACAGTCAGTGCTAAAAACAAATACATCGCACACATTTAGGATGTAAATATTTGTTAAAGAAATTCCTGTACCAAATTTGCATTTCCACTTGTTAATGTCAGTACAAATACGGCACCTCTGACAAAGCAGTTACTTTCTCATTTATGCATTCTTCAGTTAAACACGGACGTTTCCACGTTTCTATTTAATTTCATTTTGAAATATGCCAAGGATTCACCATTTTTTAAAGCTCTTTAACTTGGAAATAATTTGGTTAAAAACTAGAATTTTCTTATTTGCCTTACTTACTTATTTATGTATTATTATTAGTATTTCTGTTACTTCAATCTTCAGTCAATTAAGTATTGAAGTTTTTATAATATTTCATAAGAAATAAGATGCCAGCTTGGTAAAACGACATAGAAATTCAAGCTTTTGTTACCAAAAAACAAAATTTCTACCCATTTTACTTTAATCCAACAACAAATGACTTCAGCATATTTAAACAACAAAATAATAAACAAATATTTGTAATCACGAACTGCATGGTGATAAATCGAAATTTTATTTCTGCCGCTTTTAAAATAAATCCAGAAAATCCTTGGACGTTGCCACCGATCCATTTCTTCGATAGAATAAACCCAGTAGAATTCCGTTATGACAGTGTGCATCTGAATTTTGAAGGCACTTTATTTTTAGCGTTTTAGTGGTTAATATTTTCAAGTGCAATTTACTGAATCGTGCTAACGCTAACGTAACATTACCGGCGTAACGAGTACGGTTAATGTTGAATTTATTAAAAGACTGTCATATTCTAAAAATACTGGCACGTAAATTCAATAAAATAAAGTTATTTGTGCTGGAATTTTCATGAATTCGTAGGTGTTGCCACTGAAAGCTTGTCTTTTAAAATTATTTCGTTAGTTTTGCTTATTTTCAGAAGCAAAGAAGGCATTGCAAAAGCAAATCATAAGAGCTGTCTGTAATATGCTTTAGAACAAATTTGAGGTTATGTCTTTGTCAGAGTGTCAAAAAAACAGCTGCTTAAACTGCCTGGCGTTTGTCAATTATTGTCGATGAGCTGTCAGCGGTGACAGTCACATAATCTCAAATTGCTTATTAAACTTCCTGCAGGCTGATCGTCGGAAATGAGTAAAATGACAACAGCAGGCTTTGAACACCATACAAACGTGCTATAAAATCAATTTTGAATTAATTGTTTGTTAGTTAACACTCAACTGTCAACAGTGACATACACATAACCTCAAATTTGGTATTAAACTTGCAACCGATGGTTTATACATTTTTCAAAGGCCGACACCAAGGCCCTGTTGCACAATGAATTTACAAGTTACAAGTTATAGTTTACTACTACTTACATATTATCAAATATAACTTGGTACTTTTATATTTGTAAAATATCAACAGTTTTAGTAATAATTTAGCTAAGACCTATTAAAAATAACAAAAAAATTTGATTTGAGGTTATCTGTCGCGTCAGTTTATTTAAAAAACAGCGGCGTTTGTCATTTGTGGTCGAACTGTTTGCATTGACAATTACTTAACCTCAAATTTGGTATATAAAGCTTGCTAGGCATGTTTTATGCATTCTTCAAAGGTTACCACTAAGCTTTTCTTATTTTTAAACCCTGTCAGAGTCTTTCTGATCCCCAAAAATTAAGAAATAGGCTTTCAAAACCGTAAGAATGATCTGTTACGTCACTGTATTCATAAAACAACTGCTTAATCTGACTGGCCCTTGTCAGTTGAAACTCAACTGTTACAGCAGCGACATTTACATAACCTCAAAGTGGTATTAACTTTGCCACAGACGGTTTGTACATTTTTCAAACGCTGCCTCCAAAGTTTCCTTTTTGTAAGTCTTTTCGTAAGGATTTCGGGTATCCAGAAATAAGGAAACATGAATAGACTGTAAATTAAATTTTAGGTTAGGTATTACTGGCGTTTGTAAGTTGTCGTTGATCTGTCAGCAGTGACAGTTGCATAACTTCAAGTTGGCATTAAGCTTGCCACATACGGTATGTGCGTTTTCCAAAGGCTTGCCCCAAAGTTTAGTTTTTGTAAATCCTTTCGTAAGGTTTTCTAATACTCAGAAATGAGGAATTTATGACGGCAGGCTTTGTGAAAATCTAAAAGAATTTGTTTTATATTGAAATTTAGGTTATGTGGTACGTCAATCCGAAGAAAACAGTTGCTCAATCTGCTTGGCGTTTGTCAGTTGGCATTCAACTATCAGCAGTGACTTATATAAACCTCAAATTTGTTATGAAGGGTGCCATAAACAGTCTGTGCGCCCCTCAAAGTTTTCCGTATGTAAATCCTTTCGTAAGGTTTTCTGATATCCAAAAATGAGAAAAGTTTACAGCAGCAGGCTTTAAAAACGCTTTAAATTGAATTTTAGGTTACGTCCATTTAACAACAAAACAACTGCTACGGCGTTTGTTCATTGACTCTCAGCTGTCAACAGTGATATTTGCATAACCTCAAATTGTTTTTAAACTTGCCACAGACTGTTTACATGGATGTTTCGAAGACTGCTACTAATTATTTCGTTTATTAATCACTCGTAATTTTTCCACTTCTCAGAAACAAGGAAACTCAGCACAGCAGGCTTTGAAAACCTTATGAAGTACCGTTTTCTCCTTCCATCGCTTTCTATGGACGAGGATTCCCATTCTTCGTCTTTCAATCCTGTTTCTTCCATGGCTGTCTTAATGTACGTTTCCCACCCCAAAGCTGATCTACCCCTTCTTCTCTTACCTACTGGAGACCATAATGTTATTTTGTTTAGCCATCTATCATCCGGCATCCATCTAACATGTCTGTACTTATTATATTGCTCTATTTTCTAAGTACTTCAAAATGAAATTTGAGGTTGTTGTGTTGTTTCTCTGTTGCAGCAGTGATATTTACATAACCTTAAATTTAGTATTAAACTTGCCACAGATGAGTTGTTCGTTTTCCAAGTGTCTTTAAAGTTTTCTTATTGTAAATCCTGTCCTAGGGTTTTCTGATGCTCAGAAACGAGGAAACTTACAACAGGCCTTAAAAGAACTTGCTTTAAATTGCATTTTAGGTTATGTGTTACGTCTGTTTAATAACAAAACAATTGGCGTTTGCTTGTCAGTAGCAATTACATTTACATAACCTCAAATTTGGTATGAAGCTGACTACAGGCAATTCGTGCATTTTCCAAAGGTTGCTGTTAACTTTTTATTACTTTTTGGAAATGGAAATGTTGCAGTAATTATCTTAAAGAATGCTAATCAGTCAGCCCATAAAATCAACGAAAAAGCTCGGTAATAAAGCGTTTAAGCAATCTTCAACTGTAAAACAATTTTCTCTAACAACTCAGGACTAATTGTTTCCTAACCACTTCGAAATTAATTTTACACTTTAATCACTTGTTTATTGCATTGGCATAACGATTGTTTAGAAACGGAACTGCCACTTTTTTTTAATAAATCGTTTTAATAAATAACAGTAATTCTTATAACATGGCAGGCTGATGATGTTCAGTTATGTGTTATCCTTTATTTATGTATACGAGTGTGACATCATATTTAATAAAGTACATACTTGACCATCCTGAAGTAGCATTACGTGGCAAATTTTTCGGTTTTTGTTGCTTGAGGAGTCGAATTCCTTTGATGAAAAAATTTGTGCCATGCAAGGTTAAAATTTTGCAGATTTCTTTAACCATTCATTGCAGTATTGCACGTATTTCTTTAACAAATTCGTTGATGAATCTTTGGTTTAATTTCGAGCTTTTAAGCTTTGTTATACATTTGAAAAGTAAATCCCGAAGTTTATTTAAATCGGAGGTTGCCTTGACTGACTTAATTGGACTTTTAGGAAAATATTAAAACGCAAAAGATTAATTTCAATATTAAAACAATTAACGTCAAATTAAGAATTTAACCCAATACGATTACGATGTTAACTGTAAACAAATTCAAATTGTTTAATTTGAAAAAAGAAGAAGAATATTGAATAAAAACGATTATTAAAGAATTCTAAAGAATTGATTCGAAATACTTGGATGAGTTTATCACACCCCGGGCGAATTCATTCTAAATCCGGTGCTGATTAAATTGTTATGTAATAAAATGCAACTTGTAACAAATAAACAACATACTTTGAAAAATTTACGAAAATTCCACTGTTTTATGTGTTTAACAACAGTTAGGAAGATTGGAAAAGGGGGCAAGTTCTAAACTTGATCTAAATTAGACAGCTTGGATGGCTAAAGTTCTCGTCTCATCTCATCTCATCTCATATTTGGGTGAGATTTAGCTGAAAATTGTAGTGTAAATTGCTGTTGGAATTTTTTAAATAAAGAATTCTGTTGAATTATTAAAGTTGATCCATTGTTCGACGAGGATCTAATCAAATCAGTGTTGTTTCTTGCAATAAAAATGTTGTACGAAACGTTAGACTTGGTTTGATAGTCACTTGAAATTTAAAACCGTAATGGATTGTTTTATTAAATAAATCTTGGATGTTAAATCAATTTACAGGCGAGAAGCACAAGCATTTTTATTTTATTAAACCCAGATTTTTTTCACTGTAATTTCAGGAATTTTTTGGGTTAATTTGAATGGGTTTTCAAAAGGAAATGAAGTAATTTTTAACCCAAACTAATTTATGGTTATTCGAATTTAGGTTAAATGCAGATTGTAGAAAACATTTAAAAAACCCACGTACTTCCATACCCAATACACCTTAATTGATTGTTTGGGCGTTTGATTAGCTATAGTCAGATACCTTGACATAACATGGAACAAAGCGACTGCTTCAGACATTTAATTCCTTTATCTAAGGCAGGCTAAATCATTTATGGTACGGATATCTCGGAGTAGGTCGTTAATGTAAACTATTTTTAGAGGCTAACCAAGATGTGGCTGTTCACTCGCCGCCCTTGCTTTTATAAAAGTTTGCTTTGGAATTCCTAGACTTACGGATTCAATTATTTTGTTGATTTAGTAGATTTTCATTGGGTTTTTTATTATAATTGTTTTCACGTTTGTATGGTTTGTTGTTGTGAATTTCACATACTCTATTGAAGCAAAACTACTAAAATTGTTAATTATCAAACCATGAGAAGCAGCAGAAGCTTCCGCCGCCTGTTTAGATTAATTTACAAAAAAAAGAAACCAGTTGACCGTCAAGACTCCTCGTAAACAGTTATTTATTATTAGTCTTCGCTCGTATCTGAAGCAGAAAATGTTAATCACCGGAAGGGTTGCATAAAATCACAAAAAACTGCCTTGCAAAAAACGAAACAATAATTGTTATGGTTTATTTTTAGAACTGATTGTTATTTCCGACATGTTTGTTTACGCAAGTTTAATAATAATAATTTAAAAAAAAAACTAGGTTTTCCTTAATTCTTTTTGGTTTAAACAATGGCCAAAAAATGATGGAAGTGGGGAAAACCAAGACAAAGCTGAAGGAATGAAGAAGCGGAGAAAAGCATTTCCCTTTTCTTTGACTTTTTGCTTGAGCAAAAACAGCAAAAATAATTGCATGTAAAAGAGGAAAACTCAACAAGACTGTGATGTGCCACTAAACTTCCAAAGAGCTTAACACGTTTCAACTGTTGTGGTTATTAGCACAACCCGATTAGAATTCTGCAGAAGGGTTTTACCCCGTATCCGGAAGAGGGCGTACTTTCAGATTTGTCGCATTAAAAATCTCGCCGACCTGGTTTGGGAATCGAACCCGAGATCTCTGGTTTATAAGGCCGGCAGAAAAAGGGTAAAAAGGTCCATAAGAACAGAAGAATTCTGGCCCAACTATTTAAAAAATGCACTCCACCCAAGTACACTGATATCATTCCAAGAATAGAAATTGAAATGCTAACTAATAAAATCCGAACTGTACTAAATATAGAAACAGAATACGAGCCAAGTAATTAAGTTCTGATCGTTGAGCGACTCTCTGAAATTGAAATATGCGTATACAAGATGACGAAAGGTTCGTCAAAACCGTCCAGGAAATTACTCAGTCAACATGAATGACAATATCTCAGTTATTCAGTCCACGTTTATTCACCGAGTGCTTTTATCAAGTACCAAAATTTTAAGTAGTAACCAACCAACTAATGATTTTTCGTATTCAATTTTAATTACGCCACATTAGTACGTTGCGCAAGTTAGAAGGAAACGGCGTTCTAACGGAAAACCTTCGGGTGTTGATCAACAACCATCGACGAGTACAAAATTTGCATTCAGGATGACGAAACGAACGTAACAAGCACATGCAGAGAATAACACACGTCCCATTGTTATTTACAATTCATGGGTGTTAGGTGAGATATTATGACCGATAAGGGGGAGCTGATGGAAACCAGAACCCAGGCTCTCTCTCTGGTGGAGCTTAAACTTTTAAAACTCGCCGCTCCCTAACCGTACTGCAAACGTAAACTCAAAAAAAAAACGCGCTAAAAACATCGGTCGTACGAGGAGAGATCACCGGACGCACATTGCTCTTGGATAAACAGAATTATTCTTAGAATCTGTAGAGCAGTTATTTTCAGCCCCACACGTCTCACTAAAATCGTCACGTGTTTGTTGACTCTGTTTTTCGTGCTTTCTGATCTTTTCACATTTTCAGGTGCGACCATTTAAATGATTTTTCAGGAAATCTTAATTTAATTTAGATTACTAAGATTCAAGCCTTTTTAGGTGCGACTCTTCAATTACTACAAAAAACCGTAACCGAGTTCGTAGGATTCTTTCAATTCGAGTTAATTAACAGCGGTGTCGTGACTGAATGTTGGTTGGCAATTCTTTGATTAAAACAAATCATACTACTTTGTGATTTTTTTGGCGACAGAATTAGGTTTCTAAATTTATTTTTAAACGAGAACAATTACCCGGAATACTTGCTCTTCTTAATTTAATTATAATCAAAGCTATTTCGGTGATACATATTTTAAACAAAATGAGATTAGATCTTATCCTTCGAAATGAGAGTAAAAGCAATGAAGAAAATGGGCTGTAATGTAAGGAGATGCGGTGAAAAGAAAGCTTGTTGAACTCCTGGGTATCAATCTCCTGGTAAGTCGCTTTAGGGACAAAGAATTTGTTTAAAAAAATCTTTAATCTTTGCAGTAGTTTCTATAAATTGAAATTTTTTAATTGGGTTTGGGTATCAATAGGACCTTCTCGTGGTAAGTCACTGTGGGGACTTTCCTAGTAAGACACTTAGCATTTCAGTTTAAAAAAAACTTGCGATATTTCCAATTAGTTTTAGCAAAATTAGGAACGATCTTGTCATTCTGTATTAAATTTGCAAATAGGATTAATATGAGAGTCGTCGATCTTCTTCTCGTGGTAAGTTAATTCGGAGATTTTCTTACTATAACATCGAGACTTTCAGGCAAAAAGATACTTTCATTTGCGACATATTTTCCATTAACTGTAGGAACATTAGGAATGACTTCTTCATTCTGTGTTGGAAAATACCAACTGAATATCAAAACTAGCCCCCCCCCCCCCTCTATTCGGGAATTTTCATAGTAAAACACTTACAATTTCAGGCAAACCAATCTTATAATTTTCGAGGTATTTTGAATTATTTGTATCAACATTATGAATCATTTTGTGATTCTGTATTCAATTTGAAAACTGGTTTAATCAGATTCATTCGATCTTCTTCTCGTGGTAAGTCAATTTGGAGATTTTCTTAGTAAAATACTGAGACTTTCAGGCAAAATAATACTTTAATTTGTGACACTATTTTCCATTAATTGTAGAAACATTAGCAATTACTTCTTCATTCTGTATTAAGTTTGAAAATACCATTAAACTAAGCATCAAAACGACTCTCCTCTAGTGGCTAGTGGCAAGTCAATTTAGGAACTTTCATAGTAAAATACTTAGAATTTCAGTCAAAAAAATCTTGTAATTTGCGAGATTTTTTAACTAAGTTGTAAGAGCATTATTAGATTTTGTATTCAATTAGAAATTATTGTTATCATATATTCAGATACGATTCTCTTCTGGTGGTAAGTCAATTTGGGGACTTTCATAGTAAAACATTTAAAATTGTAATTAAAAAAAACTATTATTTTGGGAAATATTTTCAATTAGTTTTAGCAAAATTAGGAACGATCTTGTCATTCTGTATTAAATTTGAAAATAGGATTAATCTTAAGAGTCTCAGTCGATCTTCTTCTCGTGGTAAGTTAATTCATTCGGGGATTTTCATAGTAAAACACTGTGACTTTCAGGCAAACAAATACTTTAATTTGCGACATATTTTCCATTCATTGTAGAAAAATTGGGAATGATTTCTTCATTCTGTATTAAGTTTGAAAATACCATTAATACCATTACACTGTTCATCAAAATGACCTTGCTTTAGTGGCAAGTCAATTTGGCTAGATCCATAGTCAGTCACAAAAAATCTTGTTGAATTAGTTGTAGGACCATTATGAATCATTTTGTGATTCTGTACTAAATTTTAAATTCTTATTAAACTGAGTATAATACGATTTTCTTCTGGTGGTAAGTTAGTTTGGGGACTTTCAACGTAAAACATGTAGAATTTCAGTAAAAAAAACTTGTTAAAAGTAAAATATTTTCAATTGGTTGTAACAATAGGAACTATTTTGTCATTCTGTATTAAATTTGAAAACAGGATTAATCTGAGAGTCAATCGATCCTCTTGTGGCAAGTCAATTCGGGGACTTTCTTAGTAGAACGTTTAGAATTTATGGCAAAAACTCCTTTAATTCCATTAGTTGTAGAAACATTTTGTATTAAATTTGAAAATATCTTTTAACTTGAGTTTCTATACCTTTCTCTTCACGGGGTAAGTCTATGAGGAGAATACTAGTAAAAAACGTAGAATTTTCTGTTAAAGCATTCTTTAATTTTCCAGATATTTTCTCTGAATTTCAGAAACATTGGTTATGATTTTCTCATTTCGTATTAAGTTTGAAAGTATTCTTGAACTGAGTCTCAATATGGCTCTCGTTTAGTGGTAAGTCAATTTAAGAACTTTTGCAGAATTCGAGTTAAAAAGATCTTTAATTCCCGAAATATTTTCTAAGAATTGTAAAACGATTAGAAATAACCTTTCATTAAGTATATGATAAATTTGAAAATATCTTTAAACTGAGTTTCTATACCTTTCTGTACACTTGGTAAATCAATGTGGCGTGGCGAGAGATCTAGTAAAATTGTCTGTAAAAATTCTTTAATTTTCCGTTTTTCTGTGATTTGCAGAAATATTAGTCGTGTATTCTCTAAATGTTTGTGAGTGTGGATTTCTATTAGAGGGGTTAGTTGGGCTTTTCGCATACTCTGTTGCATTGATGGAATGCGACGTTTCGGGAACTGGATCTGCCCACGTCTTCAAGCATGGTTGGCCCTGAGAAGGGTGGTCTGGTCTTGGGAAATACATATATTTTTCCCGGATGCAGACTTCCCGGCACTCGGATTCAAACCTTGGATTATTAAGCACGTTCGTTAACCACTGAGCTACGGAGTTTCCCAAGATCAAACCGCTCTTCTCAGGGCCTGAAGACGAGGACAGATCCAGTCCCTGAAACGTCGTATTCCATCAATGCAACAGAGTGTACGAAAAGCCCAAACATTAGTTATGATCTGATTTCTATTAAGTTCGAAAATATCCCTAAACAGAGTTTCAATACAACCCCCTTTTCGTGGTAAGTCAATTTAAGGACTTTTTGTAGAATAATTCTTTAAGTCCCGAAATATTTTCCCTTGATTGTAGAAATATTACTTCTCATTCTGTATTAAATTTGAAAATATCTTTAAATTGAGTATTATTACGACCCTGTTCTCCAGGTAAGTCAAATTTGGAGGATTTTCGTAGAAAAATCGTTCAAAAATTCCTGTTATAAAATTCTTAAATTTTCGCAGTGCCTCTTGTTAGTTGTAGAAACAGTAGGAATGAACTCGTTATTCTGTACTAAGTTTGAAAATATCATTAATCTGATGGTTAGTACGACCCTGTTCTCGTGGTAAGTCAATTCGGGGACTTTCTTAGTAAAACACCTAGAATTTCAGTTTAATTTGCCAGATTAGGATTGATTTCTTCATTCTGTATTACGCTTGAAAATATCATTAAATTGGGCATCCGTGGCAAGTCAACTTGGGGACTCTTGTAGTAGAAAATTCTTTACTGTTTCAACAAGTATTTTCAGTTAATTATAGAAATGTTATCCATGATTTTTTGATTCTGTATTTGAAAATATGACCCTCTTCTTGTGGGGGGCTTTTTTTTGAGACATTTTCTATTACTATAGAAACATTAGGAATCAAATAATGTTTTGGCAATATTTTAGCAAGACTGAGGAAAACAATAACAAAGGTTAGCAATGTAGCAAAATGAGATATGAAAACGGCAATGGCCTGCTGGAGGAAGTTTGTCAACAACAGAAAGCTCGTGTAGCAGGAAATTAATTTTTTATTCGCCTCACATTCAGGCTTGTGCTTCCCCATCCTCTAATTTTGCAATGCAGCTTGTACAAAAAGCTTATTTAGGCAACCATATTTTACCTGTTTGAAGCATTTAGAAAAATCATGGACATTGAGAAAACGTTTTGAATCTATTTCAATAAAGATTCTTTGTCTCAAATGTTTCTTTGCTAAATCTGGCGCCACAAACGTTTCCAAAAGCCCCCAAAAATTCTAAATTCGTAGATTTCATTAACGTCATTACGGTACAACACGACAGTGTCTCGCATCGATTATTTTACAAATAACCACACAATGGTTTAAGCTATTTAAACGCACATGATTTAAATCGTTCATTCAAATCGTTTTGTGAATAACTTACTCATACTCCCTGTCCAGAATACATATAAGCGTGCATTAGTCCATACCAAGTTGTTGCGACTCGCATGTTATTCATGGAAAAGAAATGAAAATATCATAAAGAGTTAACCTAACCGAACACTATCGAAGAATTAAACTGTCGGTGATTGTTTACTTTAATCATTTAACTTAAGATTTTCAAGCCTGGATTTGGCCCAATAAGTTTGGTTGATTTTGGAAAATTTGTTTTTTACCGAAAGATTGAACTTTCAGCCACGATTAATTTATTAATAATTTGTTTTAAGTAAGTTAAAAAGTTATTGAATTACTTTAAAAGGGGCAGGAAAACTGATTTAAAAAGCTTAAAAATCAGTCTTTCTAAGGGAGTAAGATTTTCAAATAATTTTTCTAACAGATTTTTCTTTGTTACAGGTAAGGTTACAACACAAGGCAAGCTGTTGCTTAAGTATAAGTCATTGGATTGGACGTACAGGTATCGAAGACTCATTTACTTTTCATTTAGATTTTCTGAATATTATTTTAAAAATTTGCAGCTAAATTTAAGCAAATCACATTTAATTTTTATTCCGTTGTAATTAACGGCACAACCTAATTCGAGATTATTTCAGGTATTTTAAATTCCTTTTAATATTAATTATGACTGATTTTAAATTGATTTCATTACCATTTTCTAATTAATAATTAAGTCAAAACGGAACAGTAAAAAGACGCAGAATAATGACAATCATCCTAATGTAGTCGTAAATAATTGCCATTTCATGCTAATTGATCGGAATTAATTAGAACTGATTTGATCTGCTGCAGAATGCCAGCTTAAAGGTACTCAACGTTCAAATGCATTATGCAAATTGCCACATGAAATACAACTGCATTTAGAGCCGTTTAAAGACCAAGATTTTAATTTTAAATTTAATAGCAAAGTAAAAACACATTTTTTTGAATTTTTTAAGGCGATATTTCACAGCAGTTTTTGGGCCAAAGGCTTAACTAGGGCTTAAGCTCTTCTGCGCATGCACGTAAGCTGTAATTTAAGCTTACTTAAACTAACACACTTGGGAAGTTTAAAAATCAACCTTTTCAAATTTGATTTTAGTTTTAATCTTGGACGATTCGAATTTTTTTGGAATTGGAAATTTGCAGGCCTGTTGCTTACGGTTAGGTTTTACGTACTTTTTAATATATTCTTCTTTGCTTCAAAAACCTCTTTAAAACGAACAGTTTGTAATTAAATTGAGTTTTTTTTTCATAATTCAGAATCGGGCAATATTTTTCAATAAAAACAATTGGGCAAACGTGACCGCAGTATTTCGATTGTTAACCTATCTATAAAGGTTGTTTATTCCACAATAAACCGTCAGACCAAATCTCATTATGAGTGAGATTTCAGACAAAGTAGGTTGGGTTCTAGATCAGTGAACCATCCGCCGTTCATTTAACATTTGATCAATTTGGCAACAAATATTTATTGCACCATTTTAATTGAATCGTTTGCGTTTAACGATCTATGAATGTTTTTACTTGAATTACTTGAATTAAGCTGCAACGTTTTTGATAAACTTTTTCCATTTGTTTTCTTCATTAATTCGGCTCAAAACTGTTTTTCATTCTTCCTTTGTTTATTTTGACTTATTTTCAAAGACTTGAGTAAATGCAGGGTGTTAGGAGCGCAATTTTTGGGCATAATTCGCGATTTTTCTTTGTCAATTACAATGTTAAACGCTGTAAGGTTCGGTTTAACTTGAAGCTTAACTTAAAATGCGAAATTTAAGATAAATGCTCAAAAAATGAATATTTTGAAAGATTTTTGAGTAAATGCAGTGTCTTAAGGGCTTCATTCGTCCCAGTATAAATTTATTTAATTGTAAATTACCTAACTTTATTGGCCAAAATTGGCGATTTTTCTTTCTAAATTAAAATGTTAAAGGCTAAATATAAGGGTATAAGGTTCGGTTTAAGTTGAAGCTTAGCTTAAGTTAGCTTAATTTCTGACTTAAGCCTTTTATTTTGATTTGTTTTGTAATATTCAAAATGAATATTTTGAAAGACTTGAGTAAATGCAGACCCTTAAGGACTTCATTCGGCCCAGTATAATTTTTTTTGCCAAAATTGGCGATTTTCCTTTCTAAATTACAATGTTAAAGGCTGTAAGGTTCGATTTAAGCTGAAGCTTAGCTTAAATTGGCTTAATTTCTAACTTAAGCTGCCTTAAGCGAAAGCTTTAACATGAAACTGCACTAAAATCTGGAGCCTTGAGGTATATACCCCGTTCGCTTTTTATTTGTATAAGAATTGGCCATCGTATTAGTTTGTTACGTTGGTAATAAAAAACTATATGTTCGTCAATTTGTAGGTTACGTTGCTGCGTTGCCCAGTGTTGCTAAGCTAATGTCCGCTTCTTTATTTTATAATTTATTTATGGGGCAATGTATAGGCTTGCGGGTGCCAAGTATCTCAATTAATTTTACATTATAGTTTTTGATTTGTTAAACGAAATTCTGCAACTGGAAACGCCGATTCGGTTGTAAACATAACCAAAAAATTAAAGATGTTCTGTTTTTACCGTCAAGCCAGGAAGCCTTGATTACACTGGCGAAATTCTCCCCAACATGGCCCCCTGTGATCTTAAAAGCTTGGGTTTTTATTGCATTATAAAAGCATAGCTCTTCGGATATTTTCCGCTTCGTTGTATATTTTTCTCACTCATTTAAAGCCCATAAATTATCCCAACTAATAAACGCAGCGATCCACATTTCAATTGACAGCCAATTATGCAAATTATCTTAAAAAAAAAGAAGAAGAGAAAACCATTAAATATAACAACAGAATGTGTTAGATAAAGTCACTAATGTGTTTGTTTAAACAGTTTTTGACAAAGGCTTTAATTTCTACTGTAATTGAGTGTAAAATTTTAATTACCCAATTCAAACGAGCCACGACCTTGAGTCTTGTCCGTTTTAATTTCACAAGAGTAAGCATGAATGTAATAATGTTCCGCCTTTTTTTCATGCCTGTAATGTGTAACATTTGCCCGTCTATTAATTTTAGTAAAGCTCCTTCTCTCGTCTGGATTCATCATGTGCGTCGTTTTTTTTTCTTATTTTAAAAAGGTTCACGTTGGGATATGAGCGTCGGTTTTCTTTCGGTTGACGTTGCCAGTTGTTTGAAGCTAAAGATAATTCCTCGCCGAGATGACAGGATAAGATGATTCAACCGCGTGGGTGCGCCGGGCCAAACCTCATCTCAACTCGAGTCTTTATACCCGATGTTTTGATAATCTATTCTACAAACCTTCAACGCTGATCTCATACATATGTTTACCGAAAAATGAGCTCTTCACTCGCTTCTGTAATGATACGCCGTGTGGATTTTTATTTAAAACTTGTTTTTTCACTCCTTGAGACGTTGGATAACCGGAGCAAAAAAAACTAATTAAAATTTTGTTCGCGAGATATATGGATTTCGGTAGTTTCCTAACGTTTTTGACGATTTAATGTCCTTGTCAGTGTTTAGGCGAAGCGAGCAATGTTGTAATAATGACTTTAAATGAATACAATAGAATTTTCAATAAATTTTGATTTCTGAAAGTTGTTCCTGATGCCTTCATCATACCTGTTTTATTTTCAAAGAAGCCTTTTAAAACACATTATGTTCTCTTCTTATTTGAGACGGAATTTACCCCAATCCTCTTCCCTCTTGTCCTCTCGTCTTCACTCCTTTCCTCTCCTCTCCTCCCCTTTCCACTTCTCTCCTCTGTCTTTCTTTCCTTTTATTTGCTCCTTCTTTTCCTCCTTCTTCTCTTCTCTTTCATCCTATTCGTTCTCTTCTCGTTCTTCTTCTGCACCAACCAAACCAAAAGAATGGTAAGCCACACGAAGTTACAATTTCCTCCATTTTTAAATTTTTTTTAGCAGCATGCCTATTTAAAAATAAATTCTAGATGACCTTAAAACCGTTCTATTTTCTATAATTTTGACATTGAGGTAGTCATATCTGTGTTTTCCTACTCTAGATAAGTCGTTCTCTCTTCATTAATTCTTTCCGTTCGTGGGTCTCATTCTGTATTATATTAGTGAGAGAACTTTGAAAAGAAATTTATCTTCGTAGTAAGTCAATTTCTCCTTTGGTAAACTTTGTGGCAACACCTTGATTTAAAACATAAAATTTTCGATTCTAAATTATCTATGATTTTTAACTCTTGGTAAGTTGGTTTGGTCTCTTCTTTGTGGTAAGCCCCCTTCATTGAAGACATTTTTGTAACTAACTAATATGATAAAACGTCGATTTGTGTAAGGTTTATATGCCCTGAATTTTATTCGAAAATGTTAGTTACTTTAAAACCGAGTTTATTTTCATGGTAAGTCAATTTAGGAATTCCCTGCTTAAATAAATTCTTTGAAGCAACACCTTCATTTAAAACATGAAACTTCCAATTCTGAATTAATTTATTGCTTCCATTTTTGTCAACGAAACAAACAGGCAAAGCCTACATAAAGTAGTAGTAGAAGAAGAAGAAGTTTAAAAACATCAAATTATTGAAGATATCTGTACTAACTAACATAATGAAACATTGATTAGTGTAAGGTTTATAAGTCCCATTCCTAAAAGTGCCCATATTACTTTTGAAAATATTAAAATAACCCTGAAAGTGATTGTTTTTTCATGGTAAGTCAATGTAGGAACGTCCTGCTTTGTAGCACACTTTCGTTTAAAACATAAAGCTTCCGATTCGCAATTAATTTATATTGCTTTAATGCTTCATGGCTGGTTTAAGATTGACATTGAAGTAGTCAATTTTTACACCTAGTAAGCAAATTCCAGGCTCTTCTTTGTAGTAAATCCCTCACCTTGAAGTCAATCCATACTAACTAAACAGTTTATATTACGTTTGGAAGTGTTATTGTTATTAGTATAACTTTGAAAGTAATCGTGGAATTGTCATTAATTGCGTCCTCTTTCTATATTAAATTTAAAAATATTGAGTTGAGTATGAATATGATTCTGTTTTGGCGGTAAGTTGTAACATTTTAAATGTCACTCGAAGGACGTCCCTGAGGCCTGGTTACATCAGTAAATGTTTTCTGCCTGATTACGAAAACAGCAGTGACAGGACATGCCTTCATTGTTTATATTTAGTTTGAAAATACCAATAAATTGAGTATGGCTACGGTTATGTTTTGGTGGTAAGTCATTTCTTAGTTTTAAATTGAACACTTGAAAAGCATTCTTAAAGCATTTTCTGTTAATTGTGGCTTCATCAATTTGGCCTCTTTATTCTGTATTAACTTTGAAAATATCAGTAAATTGACTATGAATACGACTTTCTTCTTGTGGTAAGTCAGTTTGGGAACTCTAAGGAACGTAGAATTTCAGTTAAAATTCGTTTAAAATATTTCCTATCGATTGTGGACATATCAGCTGTAATCTTGTTACATATGAATAATGACTTTGTCATCCTATCAAAACTGCGTATAAACCACGGTGTATTTATTATACACCGTGGTATAAACACAGTTCTTTTTGTGTAGTTAGTCTTTGTTAAAAGTTTAAAACACATCCAAAATGGTTTTTGAGGCGTTTTCTACTAATTAAGAACACACCTGTAATGTCCCCATCCTGTATTAAATTTGAAAATATCATTAAACAAGTATTTCTTTGGTAACACCATCTTAAGCAATTAAAAATACAACTTCTTTGTCATGGTAAGTTGGTCTTCTTTAGAAATATTGAGAAAGAAGAGCCGGATGTCGATTAAAAGTAGAACACTGTAATTTTTGACACGTCTGTGTTGAGGTTGATGTTATCGTCTGGCCAATAGAACCAGTAAAATGCTTCCTTTGCAGTTATAATTATGATTTTTTTCCTGGTAAGTCCGCTTTTTTTCCAAAGAATGCTTATTAAATAGAAATTAGGGTTAGATAGCACTACTGGCAGCCAAACTATCACTGTGATCTCCTGGCTACAAATGCCATACGCTAAATAATTTTAAAAAAAAGAGTTAGAACATTGAAGTTGTTTTTCACATGTTTTAGATGAAGATTGAACTCCCCAAAAATGCTTACTTAAAGGAGCAAGAGCTTATTATGCAACCAAAAATACGACATTTTCGTGGTAAACCAGTCGCCTGACAACCTTGATTGTAGAAAAAAGCATAACCAAATGGTGAACCAAGTAGGGAACTCCAGTATTTGACAGATTTAGTATTAAAATCGGAGTTTTTCACAAATTTTTGATGAAGGTTGAACTTGTCAAAACTGCTTACTTAAAGGAGCAAGAGCTTATCATGCAATTGAAAATACAATCTTTTGGTGGTAAGCCAGTCGCCCGACAACCTTGATTGTAGAAAAAAGGCATAACCAAATGGTGAACCAACCAGGAAACTCCAGTATTTGACTGATTTAGTATTAAAATCGGAGATATTAGAAATGCGTTCTCGGTGGAATAAGTAGAATGCCTTTCGGGTAATACAAATATGACTTATTTTTCGTGGTAAGTCCATCTTCTCCAGAACATTTCATTATATACAAATTAAAAACAGATTTTAACAAAAGCCAGAATTCTACAGCGTTTGGCACGTTTTGTATTAAGGCTGAAGCCACCAGAAATGTTTTCTTGGTAGCTACTTTCTGGTAATTAAAGTTTCGAGTTAATTTGGCTGGTAAGTCAGGCTTAAGACAATCTTAATTAGATTTTGACTCCAGGATTTGTATAAATTCCAAAATATCTGCAATAATCTTGCGGTTAAGTACGAAAACGAAGGAGGTTGAAGCCACCACAAAAGTTTTCTTGGTAGGTGGAATACCTTGTGGTATCTAAAGGTTCGAGTTAATTTTGCTGGTAAGTCAGGTGTAAGACAATCTTAATTAGTTATATAAGCAACTTGAAGTTTTTGACTCAAGGATTTGTATAAATTCCAAAACATCCCCAATAATGTTGCTGTTAATTACGAAAACAAAGAAGACCTCGAAAATATTTCTAAATTGCAGTGTTCGTTTACTGGTATGTCACCTTCGGGGGGTAGCCTTTCATATTTAAAAAACCAAGTTTTTATCAACTACGTATTTAAATCTTGCTCTATTAAGTTTATAAATCAATTATGAATGTTTAAGTTAGGGAAACTATCGAAAAATGCGACTTTTCTGGTGGTAAATCACTTCTTAGGCATCACTTATTAACAAAGAACAAAGTTAGAGTTTGAATCTACAGGACTTCTCTCAAGTTTGGCACGTTGTGGCAAATTTGCAAAGAAGAATTGTAATGTTTTCGATTAGGAAAGTCTTGGAGATGATTTATTTTTCGTGGTAAGTTCGTTGTTCTCTTCCTTCATCCTCTTATTAACGGAAGCAAAGAGTATTTTACGATAGGGGAAAGTCCGACATTTGTCTCTCAGATATTCTGTTTCTTCTTCGGCGGTGCAAAGTAGCAGCATGGCCCAGGGGATGCCTTCTTACAGACCGACGCCTAGCTTGAAGGCTGGAATTTTGTCCATGAGGTACTCCTCCCTGTATCGTCGGGCTCTAAGAGGCCGGCTCCAAGTAGTCGATGTCTCAGAAGAAGTAGTCTGGGGCACCGTAAGAGTAGATGAAGGGAAGTCTCACCTGCTTCGTTACAGAATCACCTAAGGTCCTCGAAGGGGCCCATCAGATGCAGGTGCCTTTTAAAGCATGCATGGCCCGTAAGGAGGCCTGTGACTATCCTGATATGCTTCCTTCTGAACCTAGGCCTGTTCAGGGCCTAAAATGCTCATCATTGTTCAGGGGCCGCGTCAGATCTTTTGATCTACTATGGTTTGCAGATGAATCGAAGACAGATGCAGGCTCCGGTGCTGGCATTTACAGCGGCCAACCTAGAATGAGACTGTCACTCGCACTAGGAAAGTTTCCCATCTTCTCCTAAACTGAGGCATTCGCAATTGTAGTCTGCGCCCAGGAAAACCTCGCCGTAGGCTACCACAACAGGCATATCTATATCCACTCCGATAGTCTCAGATATTAATTCTTTGCACTGCTGATCAGTACGTGTAAACTGCCTTTAAAAATTAATGATTTTTGATGTAATCTTGGCGTTATTTGTTGGTAAACTAACCATTTCTCTTACCTCCCGGAGGTCGAGGTAAATTAACATTTACGTTTCTGTTGTTTTGGCAGCAAATAAATAAATAATGAAATCAACGTAGCTCGTGCAGGTATGGCTTCGTGGCAAGTGCAGCTTACCAGCAGCAGAAAGCCACAGATTTTTTCGAATAAGCAAATTTTAGTAATTTCAATGAAGTTAGGGTGGAGGAATTTTTTAATGAAACTATTCATATTTGAAGACTGTTCAAAGTTAAACCGAAACTTACCATCAAAACAGAGTTTTTTCCCAAACCATAATTTATGTAAGTTCTGGAACACCTTGACAATGAAATTTATAAACAACAAAAACACCCATTTATTTGTTAACTAAAGTGACAAAAAGAAGTGGTATTTCAACAATTTAGATATCTTCTATCATTTGCATTAGTTTTATTACCAACTTGTCACATTAATTCAAATTTATTCCGTGTTTTTATAAGTAGCTATACTGGTCTACTTATCGGTAAGAAAAATGGGCCACAAATTTGAGGTCAAATTCAAATATTCAATCTGAAACTCCTTAAAATAATAAAACCAGTGCACTTTTTCGTTCTATTTTATATGATTTATTTGAAATAATAATCATTCCTTTAAAGGCCGTTCTACTTCCACATGCAAATGACTGCGTTAAAAGTAAATATATGGAAGTGTTAATTCTCCAACCGTGTCAGTAATACTAAAATACTGGGAACTCGTCGGAATGTGCAGTTATATTGCACAAGTAAAACACACCGAGCCCTGAAGCCTCACATATTCTCGATAAATAGTTAAATAAATTCCTTGGCTATTATCCTTTAATAACCATTACGTAAAATGGATAAACTATTTGAAATTGTAGAAAAATTGGTTATTAAAAAATTTGTCCCATTAACTTCAGTTAACGATTGCTGATCGTAAAATTACTTTTTTAATTTATAAACTGGGACAAATAATTGAAGATGACCGTCTGTGCGTTTTTTTTTACAATTTGTTATTGGCCCTTATCAAGAGGTTTAATTGAATAATTGCGTGTTAGTTGGTTGTTTTATTAAATTTATTGCTTTTTTATTCGGTTTACTTTTCGCCCATTTCTAAACATCTAGGGATAATTTTGGGAAGCGTAAGCGAACTGTTTATTATTCTTCAAGCTTCGCAGACTAAACTTTTTCAACGTGTTTGAAGATTAATTCGCGAGTTTGAGTTACTAATTTAAGAAATTTAGGGAGTTCATCATTCTACGCCCAAACCTTGCAAAAATTTAGAATTTTCCTGCATGTAAAATGTGTGCGAGTTGTGGCACATTTAGGTCAAACCAAACTTTATAAATAACTCAAAGGAAATCCAGATCTACCAAAACAAACATCTACTTATTTTAGAATATTGAGTCGGTTGAAGGAGGCTGAAGTGTTGTTTTTTTAGAATCAGAATATAACTGAATTTCTCTTTTTGGTCCTTGCCAGGTGATTAAAATCATCGGAAATTCTAATTACGTGATTAACAAACGATGTAAAAATAAACCGTTTCAACAGTACGTTGTTTGATGAGTTTGCAATTTTGTTAGGACAACAAATGCTCTTTAATAAAATTTGGGCAACGTGCCCGTGGGGGCTACATAACTGAGGAGATAAATCTATTTATTGATTGATTGTTGTACAAAAACAATCTCTTTAGCATTTACCGACCGTTGTTGTTTATACAAGATCCTTGCAAGAAATTGTTTGACAAAAATTTGGCTTAAATTCGTTTTAGAAAATTCGACCCCCTTTTTGGGCTTATTTAGAATGAAGCTAACCAAATGGGTAAATTTTTAACAATCTTGACTTACTCCAAAGAGTCTTTTCCGAACCACCCTGTAGATGCAGCAAATCAAAATAATACAGCCATTTCTTCCTTTTTATGATTTTTTTTATTTAAAAAATGGGGTAAATTCAAGCATGCAACAGATTAATGCGTGTTTTATTAACTAAAAAGAACGAATTTCTTTATCGGTGTGCTTATCACCCACGTTCAGTTCGTGAATGTTATTTTTCTAGTACTACCTAGAGTTATTACGAAGCAAACGTGGAAAATTGCTTTAACAAACACTAAAATCAAATTTAAAATCTACTTTAAAAATATGTAGTTAATCACCGAATAGGTTCTTTCAATTGAAATCCCAAGATCACGTATAACGCCCTACATTTTAAACTAGGATGTTCCACAAGGGAAGCGCCATAGGGCCACTTTTGTGTGTATTTTACCGAACTACGGGCGACACACTAGCAGCAGATACTTTAATTAAATATTTATTTAACTTATTTTGTTAAATATGTTTGTTTTACGACAGCATAGGGTGCCCCTTTTAATCACATTATGTACTTGTTATTGTCAATCCCGTAATGATAAGACTGTAAATATGCCGTTAACTTTCATTTTCTTGTATCTCCAAATTAAATTCAAACCAAATAAAAGGTGCAACCGGTTACAGATAATATTTAATCTTCAAAGATATACAAAAAAAGGAAGCTTACAGGCTGCTGATAACTTTCCAATCCAGGTAAAGCAAACAAAGATTAGTTTATTTGAACTGATTGATAAGCATTTGCAGTCAATACCAAAATATCTATGAACAAATAATAAGTAGCTAATCATTCAAACATGTATTACATAATCTGTAGTGTAGAAGGTTCCGCCTACCAAGGTGGAGTTTGCTGGAATATGTAAATGTGAGTTACGTGTTTTGCATTGTCAATTATTACATTCAGTACGATATCATTTGATTATATTTATGCCGTTTGAATTTATAGTTTGGTTTATTAACATTTTCATTATGTAAGTAGACAAACTTGAAGTTGCTTTTGTTTCGCTACAACTATTAAGAGTGCACAAATAAATTTGTATCAAGTGGCAACAATTGTTTATCCCTAAAGCTGGGGAATTTTTAAATATTGGCAACGCTGTAGACTGATTACGGTTACGGTTTTTCGGTATTTTAACACGAAATTACGACTGTAACCCTCGCTTGGTTGCAGTCATACCAACAAAAACCCATTGCTTCCTAGCTTACCCTGCCAAACAATTTCCCCAAAATCCATTTGTACATAAATCAGCCAAATAATCAGCTTCGCCTAAAAGCGTTCAAACTAAATAAAAAAGCAATTTGTTTTATCAAATCCCAAAACCGTCAATTTTATTAACATACAGAGATAAAAACAACCCACTTAAAAAGGATATTTGCTAATTCAACACTCCAATAAATGTAGGAGTATTTAAAAAGTAGATTTTGATGTAGACGTGGGTTTTCTATTTGAGAATGGAAATATAAAAGCGTATTTTGTGGTAAAATTTCTGTCTGGTTTACCGCTGAATATGTAGGCGAACTTGTGTTATTTGCATACGTTTTAAAAAATCGTCGCAGAAGAGCAAACACTCATAAAATTAATGATTCGGTTTGTTAATTAAAACAACTAAAAATCAGTTAAAAGCACGCGGAAAACTCCCACAAAGGAAGAAATACGAAATAAAATACAGATGAAGCCGATTAAAAAAATCAATCTTAAAGCCTGGCTAATGTTTATCAATCACATCGGAGGAATGAATGGGATTAAAAGGAATTCAAATTAAATTTAAATTAGCCAAATACATCCACGTAAAAAATTCGAACGTCTCAAATGGTACGATTACTCATGTTTTATTAATTCGGCGGTTCTTGCAGTTTGATGTTTCTGGCGTTTCTTAAATTAATCGATCGGAAATTTTTACTCGACCATGACCTAAACGGCGATTTCCGCAAGGATGCTGTTTGTTTACTGTTAAATAATACAAAATTACTTGCTTAAAAAATAATGGGAAGATCAAAAGGAATTATAATTAGGGTAGGCCATGACTTTTGTTTACGTAGTTGGTAAGAGTGATTTTGACGTACCAAATCCAAATTTTTGAACTTATTTCCCATACAAAAGGATGGGTTGTGAGTTGGATCGAAGCTAACAAAGGGCATTTATTGTTAATTAAATTTACTTCCCCGGAGTCAAGGCGCAAATCTAACCTCAAAACTGACAAGTGATAGCTTCGCGTTGGCAGATTTGTGGCTTGTCCTTCTGTGCTACCAACCATGTAACAATGATCACAGCCTACTCTATAAATTTGTTTGTTCTCGTGACATTTCCTGGCGTTTACCTTCGATGCTCTGCCTTTTAAAGAGTTTAACACTAAAATTGTTAACAGTATTTTTAACAAACGAAGGTTATACTTCCAGCTAGATATTCGATCTGTATTAAGTATTAAATTAGAACTTTATAATGTCCGAAATTGGCGAGATCCGAATGCAAAAGTCTGCAAAATCCAAATTCATCATTTAAAATTTGAATCAAATCGAATCTTACTTTTATAAGGCCACATTCGATTATCGAAGATTAAAACTTCGGAGTGGATTTGAATAAAAATTTTCAATTTTCACAATTCATATTTACTGTTCGAATCCATGATTTTAGGATTGAATTTTAGAATCCAAGCGCAATCTTTGAACTGGATATTCGATCGTAATTTGTCTGATCGAATGAAGAATCGTTAGAATTCCAATCGATGTTTGGATAACACCAAACGAAACTTGATTTTTAAAACAGAAAATGAGATTCAAATTTCTATTCTTTTTACAATTATTTTACACCGAAATAAGAGAGAAATTTCACATATTTTTTAAGATTGAAAATCTTAGCTTAATTTTTAACTGAATTCGGACTTGGTTTTGAATTTCGAATAAACTCGGCCTGCAAAATCGAATTAATCGAAATTCAGAATGTAAATTAATTTTCCCTGCGAGGAAGATTGCATTTTAATCGTAGAAAATCGTAAATTACGAATTAGTTATCAAATTTTTGCATTGGAATCCTTGATTTTTAATATTCGATCTTAATTTGTCTGAACAATTGACGAATCTTTTTATGTTTCGAATTCCATTCGATGTTTGAATCTTTAATTTTAGATTTGATTTTATATTGTAAAACCAAATTTGATTTTTAAAACAGAAAATTAGGTTCAAATTTCTATTCGATCTTTTAAAATTTTCCTTCGAAATAGTTTAATCTTGGCTTGATTTTTAACTAAATTCGGACTTGGTTTTGGATTTCGAATAAACTCGGCATTGAAAATCGAATGAACTGAAATTTGGATTGAAAGTTAATTCCCTGTGAATTTCGGGTGTTTGATTTGATATAATTATGATTATTAATGTTGGTGTTGGTTTCTCGTATGTATTATATGTGAATAATTGAACTCGGAAATTCGAGCCCAAATCAGCATTCGAATCCTGATTTAAATAAATATTCAATAAGATTAAGCATGTGGTGCTATTCAGAAACGATTTAAGACAAAATTATTAAAGGTTTGATTTTATGAATTGGTTTAGATTATACCTGTGGCATTTGAAATATGCTAATTTAATTCTTAATAAAAATATGCCGAATATTTTAATATTAATTTGTTAATCACGCTGATAATATTCTGCATTATTAAATATTATGACATTATGACACAACATCTGATAACCAACTCATAGCATAGATTTAAAGACTTTTCTTTTTTTGTGTTTAGTTTCAGAGATGTTTATGTAACAACCAGATATTTTACATATGTGCTGATGACATTTTTGTATTGCATTTAAGTTGTAAAAATAAAATTGCAGCTTGGAAATGTACTTGATAATAATTAATCTACAGTTCGGACAAAACTTCTCTGCAGTATGCGCTGGTAAAAATTAAACCCAAATAATTGCTCTTTCCCTGGGTTTTGGTTGGTAAATATGCAGATATCCGATTTACTCTAAAAGTGACAAGAGACAAAATTGCTATTTAATAAATCGATGGGGAAAAGAACGCGAGGTAGACGCTGGAAAGAATGCTGGACCTCAACGTCAGATGAGGTTTAATAGAACACACAGGCAGTTAGCCTACCTTTTTCTTCTTAGAGTGGCATACCCTTTAGAGGGCGTTGCCGATCCTCTCTCCATATGCCTTGGTCATATGCTTGGTAGGATAACTCTCAAGTAGCCCCTATGTCTGTAGGCTACTTAACAGTTAGCCTACAATATAGATTATCCATATGTGAAAGAAAGAAGAAGAAGAAGTCTTTGGTTAAAAAAAGTTTGCTAAACGTAAACAGTAATTATTATTTGCCTTTGTGAGTTTCAAGCTCAATAATTTTCAACACTTCTTGAATAATATTTAGACCTTAGAGAGAACGAAAAGGGGAGCGACAGTAACAGATAGAGAAATGTAAGACAGATAAATGGATATAAAGGCAAGAAGGGTGAAGGGCGGACAGAAAAGACAAAAAATTAGTCTAAGAAAAGTATGTTCAAAAAGAAAAGTCTGTTGAATCTAAATCTAAACAATTGATTATTTACTTTTGATTTGATTTTTCAAGATTTATAAACTTCTCATTTCTAATACTCCCCCATAGTTTGTAATCCCTTGAACAAAATAAGGGATACCACCAATGAGAGACACAGAAGTCGACTGACAAGTGAACATACTTTCTTTGAACTTTTATATATATTTCATGATCTCTCATAGTTTGTAGGACGACTGTGAGAGACAAAGATATAAGACAAATAGACGAACATAAATGGACAGGCCAGCAGACATATGCATGACAGACAGGCACAAAGAGATTCTCAGCACTCCAGCTTTTTAGTTATCGTCTTTTTGAAATTCTGACTCTGAAGACCTCTACCAAAGAACAATAACTGCTCTTTGGTTTTATAGAACTCAAAGAATTATGTTTCATTTGCCATTGTATATGAGCTTTAAACTATTTGGGAATCTTTTCCATTCATTCAGTATAACCCTTAGCCCTGTAACAGAAAAGTCTACTAAGAGCGACAATGAGAAAACCAAGGACACACACAAACAAAATGGTGAGAGGGTAAAAAGAGAGACTGATAGAAAGAAGGAGTGAGAAAGCGAAAGTACGAGAAAAACCGAGAGGGAGGATGAGAGATACAGAGAAAAAGATGAGGGTTAGAGAAAGGGCGAGAACTGAATGAAGGAGAAAGAATCAAAATGAAATCAGAAAAAAGGGCAAACAACAAACAACACTACAAGAAGAAGAATGTGCTCCACTTCAAATCAAATCAAAATACTATTAATGCCAGCAAATATGAGCTAACCTTTAACAACTGCATCGAAGCATCGAATAAACAGGGCTATAGCAAAACGTTATAGAATATCAAAGGAAAGTGCCACGGTTTAATAGATTTGAGTGGTAGATTAAATGCAAAGAATTAAACCTGAATTTTGAGATATGAAGACAGGTTCCAGATTTGAATGCGATACTTCAATTTAAAATTTTGCAAATTTAAAACAATCTAAATTTTTGAACTTTCCCATATCGACTCTTCAGTTTTAAAGCTTCATTCATGTTTGAATGTGTTCAACCGAAGATTTTACAAATTTAAAATATGTCAAATGTTTGAGGTTTCAGATTTTCTTAATTACTGAGTGTCAAAGATCGAAACTTGAAGTTAAGTTTTTACAAATTTTTGAACTTGCGAATTTTCTTCATTATTGAGTTTCAAAGATCGAATCTGCACGTTTTAGGCTTCAGATTTAAATGTTTAAATGTAAAGTTCGAAATTTCAAATTAAAATTTTGCAAATTTAAGGTTTGGATTTACTGGATTATTGCGTTTTAAAGATCGAATTATCAAGTTCAAAACTTTTGAATTAAATTTTTTTAAACTCTCAAACTTACTTTATATTAAGTTTCAAAGATCGTATTCAGTTTTAAGGCTTCAGATTTAAATTTTTGAATGTAAAGTTCGAAACTCAAATTAAAATTTTACAAATTTAAAGTAATTCGAATTTTTGACGTTTGGATATGCTCGATTATTGCGTTTTATAGATCGAATTTTTAGGTCTAAGGCTTCAGAATAGTTCAGAATGAAATTTTTGAGCTTTCGGACTTTCTTCATATTGAGTTTCAAAGAACGAAGCTTCAGCTTTAAGGTTTCAGATTTATATTTTTAAATGTGAAGTTCCAAACTTCAAATTAAAATTTTGCAAATTTAAAGTAAATCGAATTTTTGACTCTTGGATTTGCTCGATTATTGCATTATAAAAATCGAATTTTCTGATTTAAGGCTTCAGAATTAAATTTTTGAACTTTTATGCCTTCTTCATATTGAGTTTCAAAGATCGAGTCTTCAAGTTTAGGGCTTCAGATTTAAATCTTTTAATGCAAAGTTCGAAACTCCAAATTAAAATTTTGCAAATTTAAAATAATTCGAATTTTTGACGTTTGGAATTGCTTGATTCAGTTTTGAAGATCGAATTTTCAAGTTTAAAGCTTCAGAATCAGGGTATGAAAAAAATCGATTTATTTTTAAAAAAATCAAAAAAATCGATTTTTTTGATTTAAATTGATTTTTTTGATTTTAATCGATTTTTTTGATTTAAATAGATTTTTTACTCAAACGGTTAGTTTATGGAATAAGTTCCAAAATATTTAACTTTTAACTTTAAATATATCACGTTTTGTAAACTCTCTTAAGAGTTAATAATGTACTTTGCTCAGAATTTTTTGGAGTAATCAAAAGTGAATAATGCTTTGGTTAGTTTGTTTGGGTGTAATCCTATATTGCGGTAATTCCCAATACAAAACATCTTGAAGGCGGTACTTTTGGCGACCTTAAAGTTTAAACCAAGAACCATAAACTGAAAATCACTTACCTTGATTTAAATCATGATTTTTTTTTAAATAAATCATGTGATTTAAATCGCGATTTAAATCAACGATTTAAATCACTTGATTTAAATCAAACATACCCTGTTCAGAATTAAATTTTTTAACTTCATATTAAGTTTCAAAATTCGAATCTTCAAGTTTAAAAGGCTCCAAATTTAAATTGTTGAATGCAAAGTTCGAAACTTTAATAACTAAGATTAAAAAGATCTAAGCTAATTCGAAGCGAGTTTCAAGAAGCGAACTTATCCGAATAAAACTCTCAGAAACAGAATTCTTTCGGCTTCATTAGACCAAATGCCAAAATTCTCACAATCTTCCCCAAAAATTAAACCACAAGCATCAGTGCCCAAAACCTTAAAAAACTAGAACCAATGCAATTTTGCTGATAAGTTTGTGATAATCCATAACCTCATTTAACAAACAGCCTTATTAATTAAAAAAATGTAAATAAACAACGATAAAAACTAACCTCGTTTTTAAACAAAAATGCTTATTTTTTAAAAAGGAAAATTACATCAGAACATGTTTGGATGTCCAAATCTAGCAAAAAGGGGCACAAAGAGTAGGTTTGGTTATTACTTGGGCGGTTTCTCTAATATCGAAATAATCAGCTAAACTACAATCAGCAACATTATTCAAGCAGATTAAAACAATTCCGTTACGAGAACGAATTTGCATATTTGTGTATGCAATTCCTTATTTATTAGCCATTGTTCATTCGAAGTAATCTCGATTGTAGGTCAAGTAACAAGTTTAAAAACAGTTTTGTAGAGTTTAATTCTTTATATCGACTTTCACCTTGTGGAATCGTTTCGGTAAAAGCAGATACGTTTGAGATTTTTATAACCCACACACATCATTTTATGACTTATCTAAAATTCAACTTCCGCCGTACATCGTTTTCATTAATGAATATCATTAATGAATGAACTATTCGATACAACAAACACCTATGACTGCATAGCGAAAATATGAATGCATGGAAGTCGCCCTTGAAACGTCCAAACTTAACATAAAACTTAACCTTTCTCGATTATCATCGACGCCCACGTTTTTCTTTGGATATCTTCGCAGGTAAAAATAATATCCGTGACGGAGCGATCGGAAATATTTATTTTAATAACTAAATTACGTTCGTCGTAAAGTCGTAAAAAGTAGAAGGAATAAGGCAGCAGCAGAGAGTGTAGGCTGGACGTCCTCAATTTTCAATAAATGTGGGCGCAATTACCGGGCTCAATGGTTTCGATCATATCTGCGGGTGCGGCACTTTAACCATTAGGCAATTACTTTTTGTAACCCCTCCAAAAACAGAAAGAAATGAGAAGCAACCTCACGTAATCAAATCAGTCAACCACTTCCCACACGGGCGCCAACGAAGGGCGAAAGGAAAAGTCGCACGTATGTGGGCGATGGTTTTCGATAAAATAAGAACAGGTACTAGAAATTTGTAGCTTGCTTTTAATTTATTCTGTTCCAATGTGACGTGGTCGAAGTAGGTACATTCCAGTTTCAAATTCTTGTATTACGACTTTGTAAAAAATAGCTTTGAAATAAGCACGAAGAAGATTAATTTACCACATTTAAAAATACAGGCTATCTGGTTTCCTAAATTCGAATTTTGGTTGGGTTACGTTATGCTAGGTTAGGCTTGAATTAAAAAAAAATCAGTAAGTTCAAATCAAGAATCAAGATTCGAACATCGAATTTAAAAGAATGAATTTACAATTATGAAAACTAAAATCGATAATCGCATTCTTAGTTTTACACTCGACAATCGGGTTTCACTAAATTTAAAATTAAAATCGAAAACTTCAAATTCGACAATGGAATATGGAAATACTGAACGAATTTGAAGCCAAGAAAACGAATAGGGAGTTCAAATATTGCAATTAAATCCTAAATTATAGATTCGAACATGGAAACACTTCAAATATTCATATTTAATTCACCGAAGTTAAGATCGAACAGGCAATTCGAAATGCAACTTCGACTCTAAAATTGAAACAAACCTGAAATCACACATTCGATCATCGACTATAGAAAAATAAAATCGATATGCAAGGACGGTGTCGTGCAGTTTTGGCCCGTGCGATTTCGGCTCATGACGTCAATCGCGCTGTTTCAGTCCAGCGATGGCAGGTAAAGATAATCAGGTGCACTTTCGGCCCAAGTCATTAGCATCTGCTCATACTGACATCTCATGAAGATAATCCTCTTTTGCAGAAGAAACAATTAAATGTCATACCAGGAAAAATTAAATTTGACTGAGGATAATGGAACTTTTCTTAAGTTTTACGGGAATACAATTAGTACTTGCATTTGTTTTTTTTTTAAATCAAGTACAGGTTTTTAAATTATGTATTGCGAATTTTAAACGTAACCCAAACTACTAATTAGTCTTACTTTAACTGTTGATCTATTAAGACCGATAGCTGATATTTAAAGGCTACATTTTATTTTTATAAAAATTTTGTTTATTTGGAAATTATTAAATTTAAAATAACATCAAAACCAGCTTCAAACTCCCTCCAAAAGTATCACAGATACTCCATTCAGTAAAAGATAAACCTCAACCCTTGTCATGAAGAGGCATTTATAGCATCCCCTGTTCTTGTGGTTTAGTGTACATCGGAGCAACTGGTTGCTCGGTACACACACGTATCTGTGAACACAAACACAAACAGCTCTTGCTGAACATCAACACTACACTGGCCATAAGATCTTGTTTGAAAACTCATCGCATTCTTTCAACAGGAAAATCCGCGAGATCCCTAACAACTTGAATCGTGTCACTGATTATCATCCATCAGACATATGGAAGTCTGCGATCGCTACGGGCCCCGCCCCTACCACTTCTGACCAATCATCGTCTTCGTCCGATACGCCTGACCGGTTATACCCGGTATAAAATCGCTGCCTTTTCTGATTTTCTTCAGAAGGGTTTCGCCTCTGGTTAGTGTACAAGTTGAGTTACCGTTCCCTTCTTCCTCTGGCGTGCTTGACACGTTGAGTTACCGTTGTCGCTTATTTCTGTTTATCTGACAAAAAATACTCTTTTAAGTCTAACGTGAATAGAGTAGAAAATATTCAGAAAGTCAGTCAAAAATTCGAACTTGACGAATTTGACGAAGCTTTTTCATTTTTTTTAAATTTGAAATAATGTCTATAGGTCTATTTTGTTTATTTCAAAATTATTAAATGTAACATAACATCAAAACCATCTTCAAACATCCTCCAAAAGTGTCACAGATACTCCCTTCAGTAAAAGATAAGCCTCAACTCTTGTCATCAAGAGGCGTCTATAGTATCCTTTGTTCTTGCGGTTTAGTGTACTGGTCGCTCAGCTGTTGCTGAACATCAACACTACCTGCCCATAAGATCTTGTTTGAAAAGTCATCACCTCATCACCAATACCCCCTTATTTTTTCAACAGGAAAATCCGCGAGACCCCAACTTGAATCGTGACACTGATTGTCATCTGTTATATATGTCAGACATATGGAAGTCTGCGGTCGCTACTGGCGCCCTTTCCACTTTTAACCAATCGTCGTCTTCGTCCGATACGCTTGACCGGTTACAGCCGGTAGCCTCTAGCTTAGTTTACAGGTTGAGTTGCCGTTCCCTTCTTCTTCTTCTTGTTAAGAGTTTCCGTTCCCTTCTTCTTCTTGTTAAGAGTTTCATCTCTAGCGTGGTTAACACGTAGAGTTACTTCTTAACTCTAACGTGATTACTTAAAAAAATATATTCAGCAAGTTGATTTTAAATTCAATTAGTCAAAAATGCACGATATTTTGTTAAGTTATTTGACAGATTTTCCTAAAGTTTGGACTTCCTATTCTAAGAAATTGTCATTGCAACAAGCTCTTTTGTATTCTGTTTCACCACTATGCTTCGTAAAAGGGTCCAAAATTAATTTTTTCGTGTAATATAATAAGAAAAACTGTAATTTTATTCAGACACCAATAACTAACCCAAAAACATTTTGCAATTTCATCCAGAAAATTCAAGTTTTGACTTATGAGTGAAAGCAAACAGGAATTCTTCCTATTTTCACACAGTAAAAATTGAAATTTGAACACCTGACAATCTTGAAGACACATCCTATAAAATATTGTGCAAGTTTTATCAGTTCAGTTATGTAGTTAATCTTAATAAGAGAAAGTTGTGTGAAAGCAGATATGTAAGATTTATTTTATTATTGTTTTTGCCGGATTATGTTAATCTGGATTAAATATTATCGTTCTTCAAACGATTCAGTCCAAATTGTTTATTTATTTTTTTTACAGTGCTTCCAATCCTCACCTATCATAACAAATCCCTTCATACCTTATTGGCATGGGGTGAGCCTGGTGTAATCCAGGATTGTTCCACGTGGATCTGCTCCATGTCAATTGATGATGAGTCGAAAACCAAAAAGTCCAAATATTGCTAAGTTCTAAAGAAATAACTGAGTAGGCTTGGTTATTGGTTTGTAGCTTGAATTTTAACTAAATTTTGGTTCCTTCTTCTTCTTTCTAGTTCCTCCTTCTGCCTTCACAGCGTTGAAGATTTTGGTTCCTAAACTGTGTAAATATTTTAAAAAAATCAAGACTAAGATTCCACTAAAAATTAAATGGTTTGTCTCCGAACTATTACATAACCTCAATTTGTGTACGTCAAAGCCCAATTCACTCAGGCAAAGCTATCAAACAGCCATGACCCCTTACGATTGAATATAATGCGATTGTAAATCACAGTTTAAATAAAAACCAATTGAAAGTTGACGTCTTTCACCGTCACTATAAATAGAGTAAAATCCGATTTTTCAAGGAAATAATTAACGTCCACCTTTGCAAAATCATCTGTCTATAAATTAATAGACGTTTGTTCTTCATTTTACTACGCATGCAAGTAGATTTATTAGAGAAATCGGCACGATTAAAACTTTATGCCTGCGTATATTCATTCATCTGTCGGAAAACGTAAATTACTTTTAAGGTGTAACCGCTTTGAATGCATTAGGTGATTAAATTTTACATGCAGCCTTGAAGTGCACGTCGTATTACAATTGTAAACATTTTTTTTTATAATCCTAATCGCAGAGTTTGATATATGATCTATTAAGGTCTACTAAATACTAAATCTATTAAATCGGAGGCCTTCTCAAATCCGGAAGTTATTTTTATGCAGCACAATATTTCTTGACATTATTTTTGATAAGATCGTAACACAAGTAAATCATATTTAAATAACCTTAACCTTTATTATATGCAAAAGATTCAATGTCCCGAAGCGAGGCTTTTTTTTAGGACGGGTTTGTTGTCTCATCTTTGTTATATTCGGTAATTTTAAACATTTATCAATTTGATTTATTAAAAACCAATCTTGCGGTTCCGGAAATGATTAACCCTTCACCGCCCACTTAAAGAATATTTTTCCGTACAAATATCACGAATTTTGTGCCATTATGTTATTAAATTCTTAGTTAAATGTCGTTACTCGTTATTATAATTAGTATGAAATAAATTTAACCTTGCATTGCCACGAATAAATGCCAGCCTCTTTTTTACAGATTAATCTCCGCGAACAATAGAGCTGCGTCGTTTTAAGATTTTGATTAATTACAAACGTTCTGAAAAACGTTACGGTTTAATGTGGAACAAATTTGACTAATTCCTTTACGTATACCATATTGAAAACACACGGGTGGAAAAAAATAATTATTCGAAACGTTTTTCGCAAGTGTTTTTAAGTGTTAGTTTAAATACAGTGAAAGAATTGCTGTTTTATTTACTGTAAAAACAGGAAAAAAAAACTGAAGAAAAGACATTTTTATTTATGACCCATTCGCCATGATTGGCCATGAATTTCAAGCGGTTTTTACTGTGTAAACTGGGCTTTTAAAGCATCAAGAATTGAGGTTATGTAATCTGTTAGTTGTGGCAGCTTCACAGCTGCTCTTGGCAGATCAAGCTTTTGTCTTTAAGCATTTACAAGTTTTTAAAGTCACTTTTTATTTTCGAATTATTTTGCAAACTCCTTGCCAGCCATTAAAAAGCCCTAAACAGGCCGATTAACCAAAACTGTAACGTTTGTACTCTGCTAAATATGTTTCTGAAGCGCATATGTAATCTGTCAGTTGTTGACAGATCAAGTTTTTGTTTCCTTCTTTAAACATTTACAAGATTTTTAAACCCCTTTTGATTTTCGAATCTTTTTGGAAACACCCTGGCAGCCGTTGAAAATCCCTATACAGTCCAATTAACCAAGTGTAAATTATGTTTCTGAAGCTTCACATGTAATCTGTCAGTTGTCACAGCTTGATAGTTGCTCTTGGCAGATCAAGCTTTTGTTTCACTTTTTAAACAGTTACCTACACGGTTTTTAATCCCATTTTGATTTTCGAGTCCTTTTGGAAACTCCCTGGCAGCCGTTGAAAATCCCTAAACAGTTTTTAACCCCATTTTGATTTTCGAGTCCTTTTGGAAACTCCCTGGCAGCCGTTGAAAATCCCTAAACAGGCCGATTAACCAAGGCTGTAACGTTTTTACTGTGTAAATTCTGTTTCTAAAGCTTCAAGAATTGTGGTTATGTAGTCTTATCAGTTGCGACAACTTGATAGTCACTGTTGACAGATCAAGCTTCTGTTTCCCTCTTTAAACAAGGTTTCGAAGCCGCTTTTGGGTTTTGAATCCTTTGGAAACTCCCATGCAACCGTTAAAAAGCCCTAAATAGGTCGATTAACCAAGACTGTATCGTTGTTTTTACTGTATAAAATCTGTTTCTAAAGCTTTAAGAATTGAGGTTTGTAGTCTGTCAGTTGTGACAACTTGACAGTTACTGTTGATAGATCAAGCGTAAACGAGATTTATAAGGCCCTTTTGATTACCTATTGCATCCTTGGAAACTTCATAACTTTGGTGTATTTAGGTTAAGTCTTTAGCAACTTCCTGAGAGTCATAGAAAAAATCCCTAAACAGGCCGATTACTCCAGGCTGCAACGGTGTTTTAGCAAAGATAGAAACCCACAAAAAGGGTTTCAAAAGCAAACAGAAAACAAAATCATGGCCATCCAACGCCCAAATTAACTACGAATGGAGTATAAACAAAACTTTAAATTTTTAAAGTTAGAAGGAAAAGTACCGCAAACAAACCAAATTTAAATAAACAAATAAACGTGTCTGTAATTCAGTAATGAAAAACAGATAAAATTTCTCAACAGAAACATGCAAAAAAAAGCCTGATAATTTTCTAAACGGTTTATCTCCGTTGGTTAAACCGGATACACCGATAATTTTGGAAATGTTTCGTTTATTAAAATGACAGAGCTCGTTAACATTCTAATTACATATTTTGCTTAATAGAAAGTAAACCCGAAAACGAAAGTGCATTGTTTTAAAGATGTAAATCGTACCATTATGCGAAAATAACAAACCATTTTATTACATGTCAGACATGATGTCACTAAACTTGAAAACGATGTTATTATTGTATTATTTGCAATTTATTTATGGATATGATTATGTAATTACGTCAACTGTTTTTACACTTTACGGCTGGTGATGTTTCTCGTATCATCATATCAGTGGTTTGTACATACATATGTGTATGTAATTATTTTACAGTTAATAATGAAATCTCGTTGGAAACCCTCGTATCTTTCTGTTTTATCGTTTTCTATTGCATCACGTTCGCTTCTGTAATTTAAAGCTGCTACTTGCATGCATGCACAGTTAATGAGATGTATTATTTTTGTTGTTATTATGGGTGGTTTCTGATGTTATCTTGAAAGTGTTTGTTTCGATGTTAATCTTTCCACACCATCGTTAGTCTTTTGAAAAAGATTTTCCAAAACTTATTCTTCTGTTTCAAGTTCACAGTTTTGCTGGTTTCTTCTTTTTTTTCTGAATCTCAATCTAATTTACTGTTTTTGCACTTTTTGTTTGCTCTTCTAACTCTATCCAGGTCTTTTGTTATTACTTTCGTGTTCTTTTGCTTCTGGTTGTTTTGTGTAAGACCCTTTCCATGGTATAGTTTATGCATCCTCTGTTTGAATGATACAAAACGAAGAATGGGATGAGTCATTCAGTTTAACAATAGCAAACTAGCAAACACCACTTCCAACAACTTTCGGTTATACATTTTAAATAAATAGTTTGCGTTCTTTTGCTTTCTCAGAAATATTTTTCATTTAAACTCGACTTAACTTTATTTATGTGCATAATCTGTTCTTTTGTTTTTCATTTTCTTCTTCGACCTCTTGTATGCTCTTTTGTCGCATCTTCTTCGTCTTTTGTCTCCAAATTATTCTTTGTAATCATCTTTTCCTCCAACGCTGCGAAGGCAAGAAGAGGAATGAGAAAGGAGAAGAAGAATCTCCTTTTCGTAGTAGTATGTTTTGTGCATTGTCTATTGGCAGCTTTCAAAAAAAAAAAAAAAAACCCAATAGAAGAGTGGCTAAACTTAATAGTTTAACAACCTAATAACAAAACTTGTCTGTTAAATGCATCAACAATTTATAGTCTTTTAAATCCTTTCTTCGGAAATATTTTTGCCGGATAAATTCGAGTTAATTCTATTTATAAATATGTATTAAGTAATAAATCAGTAGATATATCATACAATAATACTCTTAACGCCTGTCTTCTTTGTTGAATTCTGCAATTCTGCTAGGAATCGAACCGTACCTTGAAGAACAGTTTCTGGTCTCGTGTGTGTGTGTTCAAAAATCTAGATTGGAAATTGAAAATTTCGAATCCAAAACCTTCAACCATCAAGATCCAAGCTTCACTATTTTAATGCTTAAATATGGATTAAAAGTTTTTTTTTTGAGTCTCTGCTTCGTATTTTAATGTTTAAATAAAACCTTAAATTTGAATGTGGGACCCTTTCAATTTCAACTCTATAAACGTAAAGGCAAAACTACAAAACTTCCTGGTTTCAATATAAAAATCAGAGCTCAAATCTCGATTAAAAACTCTAATATGTATTTAGAATTCCCTCAAAGTCAGATTTCAGCCGTTCTTATTTTAATGAAAAATTCAATTTAACCCTCGTAAAATCCGAAATATTCAAGTTAAAAACCCCAAATCTAAATTTAGAATTAAAGCTCTTAAAATTTCAAATCAGAAACCTGCAAATTCCGATCTCATTTTAGGGTAAAAATCAATGCTTAAACTTGGATTTGAAGCTCCTAATCAAACTTTAAATTGGGGTTTAAGAATCTTATTTTGATTTAAAATTCCAACCTTAAATTCTGTTTTGGGATTGAAAATTTTTAAATGGAGGAGCTTTAAAATACCATCTCTTAGAATCCAAACTTAAAGTTTCCACCAGTTTTACATCATTTCAAAAACGTGAAAGTAAAGTCGAAATTGTGAATTTCAAATCGGACTTTGAAACTCTTAAAACTTCGAATTGAAGACGTCCAAAGTCTTTCTTGTTTCATTTTAAATTCAAGCCTTTTAAGTCTGGGTTTGACATTTAGAAATTCAAATTAAAAACTTCATTTTTCTTACGTAGAATTAGAAACTTTATATTTGGATCCGAAATTCAAAATTTCAAGCCGAGAAACTTCAGCGTCGTATTTCTTAGAATCTGGATTTAAGGTTTCAGGTTTGAATCTTCAAACATGAAAGTTTCATATTAACTACATGTGTATGTGTAATTTAAGTATGTAATACTATATTTCTATGCTATAAAATTTTAGTGCCACAAGACCATACAGTTTAGGCACTTAATTATTCAATTAAAAAAAAAAAATGAATTCCCAATTCAGTGTTCAAAATCCAAGTCTAAATTTAATACTCAAACCTTTCCTATTTCAGATTGAAATTTCTAATTATAAATTGATATTTCAAACAGCGATTAAGACTTCAAAACGTTGACACTTAGACTTCAAGCCTGAGTTGTTTGAAAACTTAGTTAATAGTATTAATCCAGTTGTGATTGTAAAAAGACTTATTTGGTGTTTAAATCTGAGGCAAATGTAAGTGTTGAGCCTAAATTATTTTCCAATGCATCAATTTTCTCTTCTTTTTTCGTCCTCTTCTTCTTGGGCGTCCTTCTTTTCCTGAAGAGGAAAAGAGGTCTTGTTCTATTTCTACCAAATTATGAAAACAGTCTTAACATCTTCAAAATTAATCACCTTATTTATTAGGTTTTTAAAAAGAACAACAAAATACAGTAGGAAGGACAGTGAATATGCTTGCTGTTTAACGTGGGAGTTTTTTTATGATCAAATCATACGCTTGTAAGAAATTGATTGCAATGGAAGATATGTTTAATATAAATCTATCACGCTCGTGATCATAAATAAATATAGCAGGCTCAGTTATGAACATATAAATGACTAATTATCATCTTTAACCTCCATACTTAATTGTTATTAATCATGAATTCGCTACTGTGATTCTTGCAAAATATTACAGCTGCGATTTGAAAACTAACAATATTTCCCGTTTTAGGCTTTGAAACTGGATAATCCGCGTTTAAATTCGTAAGGCTTAGTCAGTAGATTGAAATTCAAGGTTCACAAATCAACATTTGGAAATTTATTGCGAAATGCTTCTTCAAAATTTAAAATTCTGAATGAAACGAAATGAAGTTTAGCTTGAAAGTCCTGAAACTTCAATCCATTTTTTAGGCTTTAAAAAAGCCTTGTTAAAGATTAACTGGATTCAACTTCCAATTTAAATTCCAAATCCAAGAGTTTCACTTGAATTACGAATTTATTTCGAAGTAGCATTCAAATCTAATGTACAAGTCGAATGTTATCATCCCAAATTCGACCTTAGGGTGAAATTTGAATCATCTAAAGTTTGAAGTTTCAGCCCAATTAGGTTTCGGAATTGGTTAATCCGATTCGAAATCCTTAACGTTTGCAGCTGGTTTAGATTTTGAATTAAAATTCGCAGAAGTTTGGCTCAAATTTATTTCAAAATTGCACTTTAAATAATTGAAAATGCTAAATACGAGCTGAATTTTATCGTTGAAAATTCGATCCCAAAAATGAAAATTTGCTTTAAATTTCTGAAATTTCAGTCAGTTTTTTTTACATTTTGGAGTCGTTTTATTTTCAATAAAATGTTTCTAATAATTTGGGAAAATTGTAGGGTGTTTCTAGGTCTGTTGACTTGACCAAATATTTTTTAGGGCACTCATGATATTAATGCTGAAATTCCACTTTCATCATCATTCAGCTTTTAACAGGCCATTAAGACCCATAGCTTCCACTTTAGTTCTTGCATATTTCACAAATGTGCTTTAATTATTACATTTATGTCAGAAAATTACAAATCCTTTCGTGAGGATGTTTGGTGTCCCTTGACATATTCCGACAATGTGCTGCTTGTTTTAAAAATATACCCCATGTTTGCATATTACCTGAGCATATTCATTTGTGTATTAAAATATGCATCACGTGCAGGCTTCAAAAAATGGTTCAAAAGTGACAAAAAAATTAACACGTTTTTAATTGTTTCAAAGCAAATTTTTATGCTTAACACCGACTTTCTTTTGTTGAACTGCATATTATTATACTTGTTAAATTTTCCAAAGCAAACATGTAACAGGCTTTAAAAGATTTAGCTATCAGGCAAGCTTTCCAGATGAATCTTGCTTGCTTTATATTGGTGTATTTTTAAGATTAACCCAATATGTATTTTGAAAAAATATGCGGTATGTTTGCATATTACGTGAGTATATTAATTTGTATTAAAAGTTGGTTAAAAAGACTTCTTCAAAAGTGAATTAGAAAAACATTAATAAATCGTACAAAGAACTTTTTTATTTGCAAAACCTGTGTAGTTTAAAGGCATTTGATAAATTTTCCAAAACAATTGAAGCCTGGGACAATGCCAAATATGTAATAACACTTCAAAGGCTTAGCAAGCAAGGTTCGAAAATGAACATTGTTTTTCTTTTATTTGCATATTTATTGGCGAATTTTGGGGAGAGGATTCAATGCATTTTTGAAAATATGCTAGATATTTACAACATGTGGGTATATTCATTTTTAATAAAATATGCATCACGCACATACGTCGTCGTGTTTAAAATGCCGAAAACGAATTAATATTAAGAAGTTACTTCAGCTAAAGAATTTTAAAATATTTTTCAGTAAACTTGGCTGGAGCGTTTTTCTTTTATTTTGCATATTTCACAAAATTTTCCCAAATGATTGCGAATTAGTTCAAATTGGATCTTGAAAAATTCAAAATCCGCGACAGAATTTAAAGGGCAAAACAAGTTTTATAAAAACTATTTTCTCGGGCATATTTTAACAATTTACTGTCAGATTTCGAAAAATATGCTGCACATCTGCATTACTTTAGTTTATTTATTTACATTAAGGAATACCAAAAATTATTTCCCAAAATAACATGCAACAAACATACACCAGAAGGAAACATTTAGCAGGACAAGATTGTTCTTTGTTCAGACAAGAAACCAGAAATATACTTAAAAACGAATTAGAATGTTAACAATAACATTTTTTAGCATATTTTTGAGTTTTCTAAGCTCACTTTTGGGCAAAATATGCAAGGATTTAAAAGGATAGCACAGTTTTATATAGTAATTTCGCTTTGCTTGTACTAAACATGGTTTATGGCGTTGCTTATATTCTTATATTTGGATATATTTTACTCGTTTAAGCATATACAATGCATTTTTTTAAAACGCTTACGATAAATTTTAACGGCTAAAAATTGAATTACAAAAGATTACCAAGTCGTGTGAATCCTATTGTTTTTTCAATAGCAGACTAAATGTTTACCAGGAAACCCACGCGGTTAATACTTAATTGTGGTTTAGTTTCTTTGTGTTGCATATTGTCTTTTCTAAATTTCCACGAATTATTAGATTAGATTATTAGATTTTCACTGAGAAATGGATTTAAAAAGCACAGCAAGTTATAGAAGCGAACTCTGTTTTCCAAGGCAAATTTTGGGAAAATATGCTGCATATCGGTATTGTTCATACAAATTCATCTAAACTGAGATATACCCGAACTACAGCAAATAAAAATCATAAAAAATGATTTATATAACAAAGGTTGGTTCTTTGTTCACACAAGGGACTTACATTTTTTTAAAAAGAAGTAGAAGGTTAACAATGACATTATCACAATACAGTTTTGGGTTTTTGGAAAAACTTAAAAAGATAACGCAAAGCTTCATACTCATTTTTCTTATACCAAACATAGTCTTCGGCCATGCTAACGGTCTCGTAATTGGGCATATATTTCTTGTTTATGCATATACAATGCATGCATTATTTTTTTTTCAATAATAATGGCTTTTTAATGTTGGCTTCTGTTGTATGTACTTTTGGCGGCAATGACACAAGCATTAATTTTCTTGTTTATTCATAAAACCCGAACGAGAGCTTTTAAAATAGGGCGATTTGTGGCTTGCTGGGGCATTTTGTGTAAGCACATGAGGCTCGATATTGTTGATTGGAGCATGAGGCTTCAGGACCCATTTAGCCGTCTATGTGCTTGGAAGCTTGTGTGACTTGGTGTGGTCACCAAGGGCCCTCGAGCTGGCTGAATCCAATCAATGCAGCGCAGTGATCCCCGGGCTAAGCCCCTCGGGGTAGTCAGGTAGACCCGCCTCCGCATTTTCTTTGTTCCACCACCCTCCTACACTTCGCCAAATTTTCTGAAATAGTTTAAATTCAGCCTTGCTTATACATTGAAAATGCAAATCCGCGGCACTAACTTTGTTTTCTTTGGCATATTTTAATATATTACTGCTTGTTTTTTGAAAGTACGTTGCATATCTGCATTCTTCAGGCATATTTATTTATGTTGAAACATACACAAAGTATAGAAATCGTTTCTTAAAATAAATGTTATAAAAATAGGTCGGAAAATTATTTAGTAGAACGAGGCTGATCTTTATTCGTGCAAAGACAATTAAGATTTTTCTAATAAATTAAACGTTTGGATATAGACAATTGGAATTCGCTTATGTCGAACGTAATTTAACAGCCGTGTTTTATTCTCGCATTTGGGCAGATTTTTCTTGTTTATGCATTTGCAATGCATATATTAATATTTTTTAAACAGCGCCAGAGAAAAATTAATTGAAACAATTTCATAGAGTTGTAGAGGTTACATGTTGGAGCTTTGTTGATATTCTTTTCCAAATTAGGTAATTTTATGGGCTGCACGAGGAAGGTGAAACTTAGATTAAAAATATTTGAATAAATTCGAGTTTACACATTATTAGATTCACAGTAATTTCCTTAAGGTGACTTTTACTCGTCTGTAACTGTTTTTAAATTTAAATTAATTTCTGCATTTCACCGTCATTTCGAGGAGAAAAATCTCAGGCACGCGATCAACATTTAACTGTTAACATTCCCATTTTCCTTGGTTGTTAAGGATAATCGCTTTCGAATGTAAATTCGAGTATGTCGTGTGTTGTTAAAATATGTGTCACTCACATATAAACATTCTAATCAAAATGGACGAGCGAGCATACATATATAAAAAAAGTTGTTATAAACATCTGCATCGTGCCAATAAAATTCCTCAGCGCTCGTCGTACTCTTTTTTACAGTCAGTAGCCATGTCGAAAGTGTTGCAGCAGAAATCTTAAATGTGTGTAAGTTACGTATTTATTTTTATGACTTTGACAAACCTATGACATCATAGCTCAAAATAATGAGAAAACCCTGTGTGTGTCAGGTTACGTTACGACAGAACAAATGCGGTTTGTAATGAGTTTAAAGTTTTTGCGACACACATTTTTATTTGAAACAAGCAGGAAAAATGAGATAGTTTCATTGTTCTACTTGCAAAGAAACATGAAAGCTGGTAATTATCTTACTCTGACTAAATATGTGTGATTGGGGGCATATTTTAAAGGTTTTCAAGGAAATAAATGAATCACGATTGTTATTTATAAAGTTAACAACTCGGGCGAATTGCCAACTAACAAATTTTGCTAATCATCGCCGAAATTTACTCGTAATTCCTTCAACGATACATATTCCAAACTATTACCGACGTATTTCCGCACACACATTTTCGCAGTTTGTAGGATTTTCAGAAGTCTGAAAAAGACCTCGGTGAAAACTGGGAAAATATTCCATCAGTCTGGGCCTATTTATAACATTTTAACAATTTAAAAAAAGAGCCAAGTTCAATATGCCTTCTTTGTTACTATTTTTAGAAAACTGCAACGTTAATGATTTGAGCCAAAAATCTAGAAACGGTGTTTTCGACTTGGCTCACGTCGCCCAAGTTCAAAGAGCGTCAACAAATTTTGAGTTTGTCGATCTAATCCGCCCACTTAAATTTTACCTATCAATGAGTTTATAAAAATATCCCAGACATATGGGCTTTGTTCGTTAAATTGGCAACGTATACGATAGACTTCAGGTTTATTGAAATATGCATATTTGTATTGATTTTTTATAAATTAATGCCTTAAACTCCAAGGATTCATTTTTACAAATTAAAATAAATGTGGAAAATTACGGTGATTACGTCATTGAAATTAGAAAGTTTTAAATTTGTTTCTATTTCAAGCCACGTGGGAAAAATTTGGCAAGTCGAACAATTCAAATTTAGACTTAAATACATCACAATTTTAAAGGTAAGGTTTCTGAGGTCGGAAATTTTCCGAATCTTTCAAAACTTCAGGATAATCTTATTAAAGAATGATTGCAGAAATTGGAAAATAAAATTGGCAATTTATAATTGAAAGGCGCGAGTTTGAACTTGAAATCAGCATCAGAAATTTGGATGACTTCTGTATAACTAAATTAAAAACTTGCAATTCACGATTTCCGAACGAACACTGAAAGACTGAAAATTCAAGAATTTCTACCTGAAAAATCAGTTTAGAAACAGAATTAAAATAAAACTCGCAGTTCACAGCTGAACATCTTGATTTCTGATTGAACACTGAAAAGGCTGGAGTTTGAAGAATTTCCACCTAAAAAATCAATTCAGATATAACCATGAAGTCTGTTTAATTAAAATAAAACTCGGAGATGAAAAGCTCGATTTCTGATTCAAGACTGATGAGGCCAAATCTTCAAGAATTTCCATCTGAAAAATCAGTTCAAATACAACCCCAGGACTGTAAAGTCTCCAAAAATTTTGATGAATTTTGCATAACAAAAAACTCGCAGTTCACAGCTGAATTTAATTTCTGATTAAATACTGAAAAGGCTGAATTTTGAAGAATTTCCATCTGAAAAACCAACTAAAACACCAACTTCCGAACTGAAAAAATAACGACGAATTCTACTTAATTGAAATAAAGCTCGCAGTTAACAGCTGAATATCTCGGTTTCTGATTGAACACTGAAAGATTTCCACCCGAAAAAAACAGTTCGGAAACAATTTCAGGATTACAAAATCTTCAGCATTCTGTTTAACTAAAATAAAACTCGAAGTTCCTAGATCGAATTCTGATTGAACACTGGAAAGGTTGAAGTCAGAAACTTCAGTATTGAAAAATCTCCAAAAACGTTGACGCATTTTGCTTAGATAAAACTCGCAATTCACAACTGAAGAGCTTAATTTCTGATCGAATACTGAACAGACTGAAGTTTGATGAGTTTCCACCTCAAAAATCAGCTTAGAAACAACTTCAGGGCTGAAAGATCTCTAAAAATGTTGACAAAGCATGCTTAATTAAAATAAAATTTGCACGGAAAAGGCCCAAGTTTAATGAGTTTCCGCCGGAAAAATCAGTTCAGAAACAAATGCAGGGCTGTAAAATTCCCACAATTCATCTCTTTTTACAAAATTCCGAGACTTCTAACAACTCTACAGCAAATCTGTAAAAAAAACCAGAGACGCCTATGCCTTCTGCTTACTTGAAAAAATACTTCGACAATTTAAATGTTTATAAACAAGTAAATTAATTCGTTAATACAGATAATAAAAAGTAATAAAATCCACCGCCTTCTAGTTTACCTCGAAATTTAGAACATTCAGTAAACTGAACGAAGCTGTTATTTTTAAATATCAGCCGGTATTAATCAAAAATCACGTTTGAATCTGCGTAAAAGTCAAAGGTCAAAGGTGTCACTTCTATTCAGCTGTTCAGATATTAAAAAATGTGACTCAATTATCTAACAATCGGACAAGACGATTCATGGTCAAAAATGCGGAAACTGTTGTTCAAATATTTGGTAATAATTTATAATCCAGAGAATTTTCTTCTAAGTAGTTGTAAATATCTTGATGAGGTTTTTAAGCTGCCAAGTCCGGATTTATTTAATTCCATTTCTGATTTTTGGATTTTAATTCTAAGTTCAGTCTAGTTCTTTAAGACTTAAGAAGATTATACAGTTTTTAAAACCTAAAAATCTGTATTATTTAATCTTTGAATATCGATAGAATTCAACTTGAGGACCTTGATTCGAAGTTCAACCAAAGCATGAAGCGTGAAACGTTTAGGCTCGGATTATCTAGTTTTAAAGGCTAAAAGATTGGTTTAAAATTTACACTTAGAACTTCAGTTTTCTACAATTTTATATTTCAAATGCTATTTCGAAATAAATCCTCTAAATTCGAGTTCATTTGGTTTGAGGACCTTGATTCCAAGTTCAATCCCAGCATGAAACCGACAATTTTAGGATCGGATTATCCAGTTTCAAAGACTAAAAAATAGGGCCCAAATTTACACCTGAATTTCATTGTTTAAAGATTTTAAATCTGCTCCGCCATTTCGAAATAAATCCCCTCAATTTGAATCAAACAGCTAGTTTGTAAACTTTAATTCAAAGTACAATCGGACGCTTAAAAATTTAGGCTCGGATTATCCCATTCACAAACCTTAAAAATGGACTGGAATTTTAGAACTTTGGACCAAAATTTATTTTTTTCAAACTTGGTTTCTGAAATCCAAACTGGCTGCGAAAGTTAACATTTTCTATTCGGATTATCCAATCCTGAAACTTAAAAAATGGACTGGAATTTCAAACTTTAGACTCGAACTTCACCCTTAAGATCGAATTTGGACAGATTTTTTAAAATGATAAATATAACTTAGCATTATTTTGGAAAATTTATAAAATATGCAAATTTCAAAATATGGCTTGTAGAGATAACAAAACATTTTCTCGTAAATCTCGCTTGCTTGGGTCAAGGTTTATCCTTTTTATGTTACAAATTTTGTCAAATTTTGAAGCCCATTTAAATCTGCATATCTTCAGCATACTCTTCAATATACCAGCGTATTAACTACATAAACTGGTTTGTATTGCTTGATTATTTTGTTATTTAAATGCTATATTATACACTGCATACAAACACAGAATAAACAATTAAATAAAAATGTAATTCTTGCTACAAACTAATTTATATGCAGATGCATATTTTTCCACGCTTCAGCGATTGTCATATCCATAATCACGTTAGAATTTTCGAAGAATCCCAATTGCAGCTTCCTGATTTATTTGCATTTTACTTTTAAACTCGTAATTGTTGTATTTTAAAAACAAATCACAGCCATTGACAGCACAGTTTAAACTAAATAACCACAAAGTAAACAAAATTTATTGAATTACATGTTTGATACTATTCATTGATTGTGAATTATTCTAGCAATTTGCTTGGTGGCATGTAACAGTGTTTAAGGTAAAATTGCCAGATAAACAAGTTTATGTTTATTTTACCTCGTCCTTGTTGATGATTGGGGTCTGAATTGCTTGAAATATGCAATCATTATGCGTTTTTATTTAATTAATTACAATTTTTGAGTCCAATTTGGTTTCAATAGTTCTTTACGTAGCAAGGTAGATTGCATGGTTGCGGATTTGCTACGCTCTTACTGCTGCTTTCTATGCCCAGCAGGCTAAATCTCACGTATTTTTTGTAACCAATCTAACCATTTGAGGTTTAAGAAAATTTTGGTAGTCACTAAATCAATTGCTTAACTTACGTCGCTAAGGTGGTAAGTGGTAAGTTCTACTTACTACCGATAAACAAATATAAAAATCGACCTGCCTCCTTCAAACGTCGCATTCTAAATATAATTCGTTCTTGTTACAGTAGGCATGTGTATTTTAATACTAATCCATATTTATTTGTTTCAGGTATGTTGTTTCCCTCTTCAGCACAAACCTCTCGCAAAGTATCCAACCTAAGCAAGTAGAGCGAGAGTTATTTCGAGTAAGTTCTTAAAAAAAGACAAAAGTTTTAGCTTTGTTTAAGTAAATATATTTATTTCTACCAGGTTAGAAATATTTACTAGCATTTCTGTTACACAGAACCCCTTTTAAATCTTTTAACCGACAACAGAATCACGCTTAAAATAATTTAATTTTCTATTTTACTTACCCACACGTGTGTAAACGTTTCCGGTATAATTCGGTCCAAAAATAGATAAACGTTAATCTACTTAAGAAACCACGAAGTTAAACTGTTGTTACTTCAAGTTTTATTTTGAATTTTAGTTGAATGGTAATTTTTGATGATTTTTCGAAAGTTATTATTTTCTAAATTTATTTGGGGCTTTTTTGCAAATTTTCCACGAATTCTTTGCTAAAATGAGAAAGTTTCTTTAACTCGCTTTTTTTGTGTTTGAGCTTATTAAACGTACACCAAAAGGCCTTGTTTGTGATTTTTTGGGAAATATTGTTTGGTAAATTAATTTGGGAGAAACGCCAAGCTTGATCGAGTCCATTAAATCTTCATCAAAAGGTTTTCTTCGTGAATTTTCTTGGAATTTTTTACAAAATAAATTTAACTTCGCCTTTTTGTGTTTGAGCTTATTAAATGTACACCCAAAAGTCTCGTTTGTGATTATTTGAAAATATTTGGTTTGTAACTTTATTTCGAAGAAACGCCAGGCTTGATTGAACCCATTAAACCCATCAAAAGGCTTTCTTGGTGAATTTTCTTTGAATTATTTGCAAAAATTAAAAAGTTTCTTTAACGTTGTTTTTTTGTATTTGAACTTATCAAAAGACCTGTTTTATAATTTTCTGGAGATTGTTATTTTGTAGATTTATTTGGGAGAAGCGCCAGGCTTGGTTGGGCTCATTAAACTCAGGGCAAAATGCTTTCTTTGTAGATTTTCTTCGAACTCTTTGGGTTCCTCTAAGTTGGATTTTTTGTGTGTTTGAGCTTATTAAACGTACAGTTCTATTCAATAAAATCTAGTACAACTCTTGGGAATGATTTTTGGCATTTTCTGCTATTCTAAAGTGGGTTTCTTGGCTACTGTGTTACTATCTCTGAATTTGACTTTTAACTAACAAAAACATAGTTTCTATAGATACCAAAGACCGATCACTCTGCTCAAAAACAACTGTATTCGATTTTATTGCATAGAACTGTACATCCAAAAACATTGTTTGTGATTATTTGAGAACAATTTGTTTGTAAATTTATTGGGAAGGAGCACCAGGCTTGATTGAACCCATTAAACCCATCATAAAGCTTTCCTCGTGAATTTTCTTCGAATTATTTACAAAAATTAGAAATTTTCTCTGTCGTGGCTTTTTTTGTATTTGAGCTTATCAAAGGGCCTTTTTATAATTTTTGGGGAATTATTATTTTGAATTTATTGGCAGAAATATCCGACTTGATTGAGCCCATTAAACCCACAGCCAAAGGAATTCTTTACAAATTTTCTTCGAATACGCAGAAATTTGAAAGTTTCTCTAATTTGCCTTTTTTGTGTTTGAGCTTATTAAACGTACATCAAAAAGCCTTGTTTGTGATTATTTGAGAACAATTTGTTTGTAAATTTATTTGGAAAAAGTGCCAGCCTTGATTGAGCCCATTAAACCCATCAAAAAGCTTTCTTCGTAAATTTTCCTCGAATTATTTGCAAAAATTGGAAAATTTCTCCATCTTAGTTTTGTTTGAGTTTGGGCTTGGTAAAGTATGGATTTGAAGAATTATTATTTTGTAATTTCATTTGAGAGAAGCAACAGGCTTGATTGAGCCCATTAAACCCTTAGCAAGAGGCCTTCTTCGTAAATTTTCTTCGAATTCTTTGCACAAACTCTCTAACTTATTAATTTTTGTTTGTGTTTGGGTTTAGTAAACGTACATCAGAAGTCTTTTTTTATGATTTTTTGGGGATTATTATTTAGTAAATTTATTTGGGAGAAGCATCAGGCTTGATTGGGTTTATGAAACCTACAGCAAAAGGCTTTATTTGCAAATTGTCTTCGAATTCTTTGCAGAAATTTGAAAGTTTCTGTAACTTGGCTGTTTTGTGCTTGAGCTTATTAAACTTACATCCAAAAGCCTTATTTCTGATGATTTGAGCACAATTGATTTGTAAATTTATTTGGAAGAAACGCCAGGCTCAATTGAACCCAGTAAACCCATCCTTTCTTCGTGAATTTTCATCGAATTCCTTGCAGAAATTAGAAAGTTTGTTTGTATTTGAGCTTATCGAAAGGCATTTTTTATAATTTGTGGAGAATTATTCTGTTGTAAATTTATTTAGGAGAGCAAAAGGCTTTCTTCTCTAACTTAGCTTGTTTTGTGGGTTTGAGCTTACTAAACGTACATCAAAAATGCCTTTTTTTTATGGCTTTGAAGAATTATTATTTTCTAAATTCATTTGAGGGAAGCAACAGGCTTGATTGGGCTCATTAAATCTACGTCAAAAGGGTTCCTTCATGGATTTTCTTCGAACTCTTTGAAAAAATTAGAAAGTTCCTTTAACTTAGTTTTTTTGTGTGTTTGAGCTTATTAAGCGTACATCAAAAGGCCTTTTTTTATGAATTTGAAGGATTATTGTTTTGTAAATTCGTTTGAGAGAAGCAACAGGCTTGATTGGGCTCATTAAAGCCACAGCAAAAGGCTTTCTTTGTACTCGTAGATCTTCCAATTCTTAAAAAATTAGAAAGTTTGTATGCTGCTGGCTTATATTAAAAAATGTGATTAATGTGTTCTGCAGATCTAAATTTCGACCACAATGCATCATAGTAAAATAAATAATTATAGTTGGCAGTAGAATACCTGCTCATTTTTCTTTCGTGCTTGGTTTAAAATGCTTGTTTATTTTGGTACATAATTAGTTATCTTCTTGAATTTGAAAAGACATTAATAAACGGACTAGGAAGTAATTTTAGGTTTTATGAATTGTAAAGAATTTCGTAATTTATGCTTTATCTCCAAATTTTTATTAATCTGTCAGTTGAGACACACGTGTAACTGACTGAATTTGTTGCATTTTCTGGCTTATCCCAAAATTTAACCATTTTGATTTTGGACAAGGTAAGAAGATGTTTGATGTATAAATCCAAAAAATTTTCTAGACGAAATAGGTTTCATTGTAAGGAAAGTTGAATTTCGCGAGTGCTTTTTAAACTTCATGAATTGGGTTGTTTCTGGATTGAAATACAGCGATATTTGATTAAACCAGGCAATTAGGCAAGACAAGATATTTTTCAAATTAATACCATACTATTCGAAACATTAAACGAAGTTTCGTCCGCATAGACGGTAAATTTAACATGTGGAAAGGTTTCTGTTATTTATGTAAAGAATTAAAACTACAGGCCCTACCATGGTTCGCTGAGGGACCCCCATATTTATCTCCGCCAAATCAGAGTTCCTTTTCAGGACGTTGGCGAAGGGATCAAAGTCACATTTTTAAACGGCTTGGCATGGTGAACTTAGTTATATCCCCTTATACTAGGGAAATGTGTTCTATGCAGTAGTTTCCCTTTGCCTTCTGCACTTAATATATTATAGTGACTGTGTCATAAACTGCCTACGTTTTAATATAAATCCACGGAAAAGAAACGTTCCATCGGTCAAATGCAGTTTTCCAACAAAACTTTTCGAATTACTTTGGCCCAACATGTATTTTCATACTTTTAAAATAAGTTAAATGTATTAAAAGACACGATAAATTCACATTATGACTAATAAACCTCTTCTTTAAACATCTGCAGACCTCTAAAAAATTATTCAAATCCCAAAGGTGTTACAGAAATACTTCTAACCTTCTAAAAATAAATGCGTTTATCATAAACGGATATTTAAGATGTGTTCGTTTTATTGTTGGTTTGGTTTCTGGCACATGTGTTTATGGTTAACTATAAAACCACCCTTTTTAATTTGTTTTGCGTAAACTTAGGATTTAAAAATGTTCAGTGTATGTAAGAAAAGAAATGCGTTTATAACTTACAAATGTTAAGTGGGGGTGTGGTTGTACGTTGTAGGAATTACATGTTCACAATTTTCGTTTTGTAAAAGTTTAAATGCCGGATTTTCTTCGAATTAGATTTTTATCACTTCATTAATTCGTAGTCTTAGCCTCCAACTATGAATACTCATAACACAGGAAACCAACCACAATCTGTGATTAATACAAGAATTGTAAAGCTGTTTTGCATAAATATATGTAATTGTACGTTAGGTACTTGTTTCTTTAAATTGATGTACAATCAATCTACATTTATCATAACCCGAAGCCAAAAAGAAACTTAAATTTACTTAAACTATTTAAAAAATAATAGCCGGGTGTGATTCGTGTTCTAAGAACGTAAACTATTCGCAAAAGTGACTCATATCAAACAATCGTATTAATTGAATAAGCAACGTCCAATTTTCTTGGTAACTTAAAAATAATCGCTTTCCTATCGTGTTTCGAAATTAAATCACGTGTAGGTGTATGTTAATGTTAACGATCCCACTTCTAAAAAGGATTCGTAGGAGATGATCCATATGCACACATGTCTTGTCAAACGAACGTTTATAAATGACAACAAACGTTTTAATGATGAAGGCTCGAGATTTCGACGTCACCTTTTCGGACTTCAATGTGTCAATTAGCAGCAGGAGATGCAACTGGTTGATTTCTATTTTTTTACTTCCTAAATTCAGAAAAATCTTTGGAAGCTTTCGGAAAATTTCTTAAGTAGAAAATTATTCAGTCTTCAACAATTATTTATGTTGCTGGTGGAGTAAAGGCAGTAATTAATTATAATACGAGTGAAAATTGCGCTAAGGTCGAAGATGCCATATATGCCTAAAATTAGTTGAAAATCGATTTTGGGGCTTGGAATGGTATTTAACAGTTTGCGTTAATTTGGTTTGCAACTACATATCAAGTCACAATAATTTAAAATCAAAGCTACTTCAATAGATTTCATTTGTTTAATACTATGACAGTCAATCAATTTTGTGCTTGAAGTTAAAAACAAAGCTTAACCGCCGGAAGCTGCAACTTTAAAATCGCCGTAAAAGATTCAAGCTAACTAAAAATCGGAGAAAACTTCCGAAATGATGTTATCAAGAAGGAAACTTAACTTTATCAAAGCTTTCTGTTTTCATTTGTCGATTTAAAAGCTAGCTTGAAGATATCAACCTTCAAAGTTTCGAATGTTTTCAGGAAGTTTGGCTTAAATACTGGCATTATTTTGGTTGCATGTCTTTAGCCGAAAACAAAAAATACGTTTTTCAGGCCAAAATATTACTTAAAAAATTGGAAAATTCAGGCAAATGCTTTTATTTAAGAAACTATTGAAACAATTTTAGAAAATTTCAAAGCTCTTCGAAAGTTTTTGGAAAAGAAAAAGCAGAAGAAATCGGTCGATTTTTCAGGAGTTAACTTCTTAACTAGAAAAAATATTGTTATTTTTATTTAAAAACAAAGTTAAACGATTTTCTAAAATTTCAAAACTTCGGAGGTTTCCTTCAACAAGCATCTGAAAAATTCAGGCTGAAGTTCTTAGATTAGGTACCTGAAAAACAGGGAGCTTTCAGGTGATTCTTTAGGAGCAAACCGATTATCACCTTTGTTGAAAATTGTGTAATTGTTATTTAGTTTCCTAAAACATGGCTGAACGTTCTTATGTTTCCTGAAACAAAAACCAGGGACTTAACAGGAATTTCAGGATCAAAACGATTAGTTCTTAGTTAACGAAAATTATTGATATTTTCACCAAAACACAAGTATAAATAATTATTGGAGAGTTCAAAACCCTTCAGGAGTTGCCTCAAAATGTGAGCTTTTTCAGGTTAAATATTCTGAGAAATAGACAGAAATTCGGTCTATTTTTCAGGAATAAAACTTCTTAGAAAAATTATTGATATTTTTATTTGAAAACTAGTTTAAACGATTTTCAGGCCACATACTCTTACGTTAGTTACCTGAAAAACTAGGATCTTTCAGGTGATTCTTTAGGAGCAAACCGATTACCTCCTTAGTTAATAAAAACTATTGGTATTTTGCCCGAACACAGTTTCAGTTTTTCAGACCGAATGTTCTGAGATTACCTGAAAAAATAGGGAAATTCGGCCGATTTTTCAGAAGTAAAAAGATTAATTTATTGGTTGAGAGAAATTATTTTACTTCAATTTAAAAATTTGGTTTAAAGGAGTTTTGAAAATTTCAGGGGTTTCCTAAAACATAAAGCTTTTTCAGGCTAAGTATTCCTAGGCTTCCTGAAATTAAATAGGGAATAACAGTCGATTTTACAGGAGAATAAGGGTTTAATTCTTAATTGACGAAAATCATTGGTAATTTCATTGAAAAACGAATTTAAATACTTATTGGAAAGTTGGAAGCTTTTCAGGAGTTTCCCCAAATATAACTTGAAGTTTTTCAGGCTAAATGTTTTTGAGCTTCTTGAAACAAGGGGAAATTTTAATTGAGTTTTCATTAGTAAAACTAAGTAAATTTTAATTGACGAAAATCATTGGTAATTTCATTGAAAAATTAATTTAAACAATTATTGGAAAGTTAGAAACTTTTCAGCAGTTTCCCAAAATATAAGTTGAACCGTTTCAGGCTAAATGTTTTTGAGCTCCTTGAAACAAGGGAAAATTTTAATTGAGTTTTCATTAGTAAAACGAAGTTAGTTTAGTTGACGAAGATCATTGGTAATTTCATTGAAAAACGAATTTAAACAATTATTGGAAAGTTGGAAGCTTTTTAAGAGTTTTCACAAACATAAGTTGAGCTTTTTCATACTGAATGTTCCTAGGCTAAAGATAAGTTGAACTTTTTCAGGCTGATTGTTTTAAAGCTTCTAGAAGCAAGGGGAAATTTTTAATTGAGTTTTCATTAGTAAAACGAAGTAAATCACTCGTATTTTCAGTGAAAAATGGGTTTGAACAATTATTGGAAAGTTCAAAGCTTTTCAACAATTTTTTCAAAGCTTCTTTAGGCTGGAGATTCTTAGGTTACTTGAAAAAAAAAATAGGAAATTTGATGCGACTTTCTTTATAGCACGAAAATGTTTTAATTTCAGAAGTTTCCCAATTTCAATTTAAAACTAAAGAATTTTCCTGAAATCCAAAAGTTCTATAAATCAAAATTTTTCAGGAAATTTGATGTTGATATATCAGTCCCAAGGGGTTTGTCCGGTAGGCCTTCTTGGAAAGGTGGGCGGTTCTTGAAGCCATGTTGTTTGACTTGCGTGACATACCACTTAGGAGGGCTTAACCCTCCATGTTGCCAGCCACACCTGCTCCTCAAGTGCTGACACCTTTGTAATCATTGTGAATGCTGTTTTATTGTGTAAATTGGGCTTATGAACCTCAGATCCAAACATGAAAAATACTTATTCTCGCCTTGGTTGTAATAGATTCTTAGTGGATTTTAGGATTTTTATTTCCTTCTGTTTTGCCACAATTCTTTTACATATTTCCATTGCTGATTAGTAACCTTGCTAAGTAGTAACTTACAAGAACCATTAACATATTTTGGTAAACGTGAGAGAAAATGCTGTCGGAAGCAGTGGTATTTCAACTTACTGAAAAATTTCATGGCCAACTTGAGATCAAATAAAACATGAACGGATTATGTATACACTTTAAATGGTAGAAAAGGAGATACCAAAAGGTTTCTATAAGTATTCTGAAGTTCTCAGTCTTTGCTTAAAGCAAAGCAAACTGTTAAAACTCTTCAGAAATTTATTTAATGCTCCAACTGATGTGTTAATAAACGAATTTATTAAAAAAAGAAACTCGTGTCAAAGTTCATTCGAAAAAACAATTATGTAAATTACATCGTAATCTTGATTATAATATTCCCTAATTAGATAGTTATTCGTCGAAACTCGAAATAAAATTAACATACATTTGCAAACCCAGAAATATTTGTGCGATGTGTTTTCGTACATTGCTAAAATTTCAACAAAATTTATATTTTCCTGTTTATTTCTACGTAAAGGACAAGTAAGTGTTGATTTCCCGTTTTATTTTTAAGCTCCAGTCGTTTTGCTTTCATTTTTATTCTTCCTGGCCTACTTCTTCGAATTTGTTTCATAATTATTTTTTCGGTTTTGTTTTGTTTTGGTTTAGTCTCAATTATGTATTTAATCTGGAAACTTTAGCATGTAAAACAAAAGTTGGAAGGTTAATTGGATTTTGTGGGCGAATTTAATTTATCAGAAACCCCCCAAATAAATTTTGTAAAACCCAGTGGAAAAATAAGATTCTCAACGATGACTTCTTTTTATAATTTTAGTTTTTGTAAGTTTGCCAAAAGAGATACGCATACCTTTATGTCTGAAAATCGACTCACCTGAGGAAGAGCGGTTTCCTTTACAAAAGTTTTCTTTTATAACCGTTTTACTCTTGGTTCTGTCGTAATTTCCGAAGTGGTGTAGACTCGTGTGCAAATCGAACATAAATACTGCATCTGTTTTCGTTTTAAAGTGCCTTTTTCACTATTCCAGATTCTAATTCGCAACGCATCAACATGTAATTGCCGGTTGCAATTAAACGAATGCGTTTATGAGTCATACGAATGCATTGAGTTTTGCATATGCAAAAGAATTTATTAAGTGGATTGCCAGATTTTTCCCTTTGTTTATTAAATAAATTCCATATTTGTATAAAAATAGTTCATTTTTTAATGCAAATTCAAACCACTGCGAAATCTACGTAAAAAAACATTGATAAAAATGTAAGTCGTAGTCGGCCATGTTTCGCCTTTTTTGTCTTTTTTGAGCAGATTTACTGCCGTTTTCAAGCTTGATTGTACAACACGTTTTTAAAACGTTGTTAAAATGCCGAACCAAACGCTGAAAATTACAGCAAAAGTGAAAAAACCGAAAGAACCAAGAAACTTTCTTCAGAAAGGGCTTTTTAACCCCCCTCGCCCTCACTGTCCACTGCTTTTAAACATTCTGAAAAACAAAAACTCTTTAAATGGCAATAACAACCACATAATAATAAATTTATTCTATGAAGTCATCAATGTTGCTTACTATTTTTAATTTATAACGTTGTGCTCCGTAATTATAATATCCAAGGCGACAGATGAACACTAAAGTGAATCCACAACAAAAGGTAAAAATGATTTAAGCTGCGCATCAATCTTCATTTTAATTGAACGTCGCTAAATTTTATGTCTCGTTCTGTGGAAAAAAAAATGGTGATTGCATCACGTCGGATTGGATTGTCGCACCTTATTTGGTTATAAAAGGAGATGATTGTTTAATGGTATTAAAATGCCAAATCAATTTTTGTATTTTTGAAGCGTTTGAAGGTTGATTTATTTGTTAAAATCGGATATACAGGTTTTCTTTTTAATTCCTAGTTTAGATTTATTTAAAAGATGGAAATTTGCAGTTGGAAACAGGGCTTCTTCTAAATTTGGGAATTAATCTTACTGTTATGAATACTGAGAGTAAGATTTTCTACATTTTTTTAAATTTGGATTTTTGAAGGGCAAAACTTGCTTAATGAAACAACTGATGGGGCTGTAGGTGGGGTTATTATTATACGTTATAGAAATGATAGGTTTTGCTATTTCTTATATACTTGCATTTCAGTTAATTACAAGTTTTTTTACAAACGGTATGGGTTAAGCAGAAGCTAGGGTGGCGTGGCGCATAGTCCTCGGTTCGAATCTCCCGATGGGCAGGATTTTCTTGCAGTCTGGAGGTCGGTATCGAGTCCTAATTAACGATGCTCTCTCCAAATACAGGCCTAAGAGATACAGTAACAAGGTCTCACACACACACATACCCTCACACAAAAGTAAAAAGAACAAGATACTAAAAGGGTGTATTACTCTAGCAAACTAATCACTCATATATTATGAACTTTGCTTGTGAAATGTCTTCGGACGTCCTATGCTTCGCTAGGAGCGAGAAGGAGATACATACATTCTTTCTTCTCTTGGACCATTTGTCTTGTTTGTCTCCATGCATGGTATTTATACGTTTCTATAGTGTTACTTCTTTCACATCCTTCTTCGGATGTTTCCTTGACCTTCTGCTTCTGTTCTTCTCCTAGAATTTGCTTCGAACAGTTTTCTGACCTTCTGAATAAGTCTCAACCATCCTAGTCCTTCTTCCTTGTGCTTTGTATGGGTTTTATTCTCAACTGAACCTGGAATCTTTGATCCTACTCTCTTGATTTGTTGTTCTTCTCCAATCTTTCTTCTCTTGGATTATTTGTCCTGTTTGTCCCCATCCATGGTGTTTATACGTTTCTATAGTATGACTTCTTTCACGTCCTTCTTCCAACGTTTCCTTGGCCTTCTGCTCCTGTTCTTCTCCTAGAATTTGCTTCGAACAGTTTTCTGGCAAGTCTGTTTTTTTGTCCTTCTGAATAAATATCTCAACCATCCTAGTTGCCCTTCTTCCTTGTGCTTTGTATTGGTTTTATTTCCAAATGGACCTCAAATCCTTGATGTTTAATTTTGTCTCGCCTAGTTTTTCTTTCATTTTCTTCCCTTGGTTTCTGTCAATTTTTTTTACCAAACAATGTAAGATATAATAGTTTGCACAAAAGTCACAATTCCTTGAAACTTAAACGGTAGACTAATTGTTACACAAAAATTCTGGCGCGTAAATCCAAGATATTTCCCCTTTTGATCTTGTCCAAGACTATTTCCGTCTATGAAATATATTTATCTCTGCCTTTATTTATTGTATTTTTGCCTAATCTTCTTAATATAAATATTGTGAGCTTCTGACCGTTCTGAAGCAATATTATTTCGTCAATTTTTTCGCACGTTTCTTCCTTTGTGTTTTTCTCTTCTTCTTCTCCTTCTGTTCTTCTTTCTTCTTATTATTATTCTCCTCTTCTCTTATTCTTCTTCTTCTTCTTGTTCCTGTTGGTCATATGACCGCTGGTTTGTTATTAACCTCTTAGTACGACTTCTTTGAGCCTTCTTAACATGTATGCTGAGTAGGATGTTATCCTTACCCATCCATGGGTAAAGAAGGTTAATTAGACGGTTATCAAAAGTGTTCCTGTGGCAATTATAGGATGGCGGAAGTTTATTTTCTCTTCTTCTGCTTCTCTTCTTCATCTTCTCCTTCTGTTCGTCTTTCTTCTTCTTATTCTTTCCTCCTCTTTTCTTATTCTCCTTCTATTTCTTGTTGTTCCTGCTGGTCATATGACCCATGGTCCGTTATTAACTTGTAAGCACGACTTCTTTGAGCCTTCTTAACATGTATGCTGAGTAGAAATCAGAGATGTCAATGTGGCAATTATAGGATGGCGGAAGTTTCTGTGGTTTCTGCCTGCCTGAGAGGCCAACACCTATTGCATGCGGATATCTTTAGTGCGTATAACTACTAAGTCATGTCGCCCATGTAATTTTTGCATTTTCTTACATCTTCCTCTTGTGTACTCGTATTATATTGCTTTTGCCCCAGTCTTTTGGCATCTTCTTTTCTACAAGTGTTTGATTTGGCAATTTCTTTCATTCGCAGGGACTCTACACTTTTGCTGTGACTTTCGTATTTCTTAAATTTGTTAATTATTGCTGTCTGGTTGCTCTTCTGCTATTAGTTGACTTCTTGTTCGACATTTGTTTCACTCCCTTCTTTTGGTTTTTTCCCCATATTTCTTATTAGTTCCTAAAAATTCTGGCCCCATCTTTCCTTTATCTTTTTTACATAACAGCTCGCGTGCTTTTCGATCTTTTTGATTCTGGATTTGTACCTTATTTTGTTTTTACTTACTTATCTTTACTTATTTTTCTTAATAGATCGAACGCATGCCACTTCGAAAATTCACGCTTGTTTTTGAAGAGTGCCCAAGTATCTTTTCGTTTTTTTGGAGACTGCCCTCGTGTCTTTGTCTTGCGAGGAATACTGTTTTTGCTTATTGTTGCTACTCTATGACCTATCTTTTTCCTTTTATTTTTCTTCTATTTCTTCCATCATGAACACGCCATCCTTTACTGTTTACCTTGATATTAATTGATCAGTTAGCCTTATTTTCTTGTACCTCTTAGGGCCGGTCTTTCCATCTCCTAATAATTTTATTCTCCTATTAAAAACCGGTTAATACAATCGTTTCCATGGAAACTATTTGCCAAATAGCTTATTAAGAGGTTTGTTAGGAGATGGAAAAACCGGCCCTTAGTATCTTCGTTTTTTTACCAGCGTTTTTGTCATAAAATAGTTTAGATTGTGTTGAAGGTCATTTTTCATTTTAGTTTCGAACTCTGCACATTTCTTGTTTCGGTTTTTCCGTCATCTTAATTTTTCATTTGCAAACCTTTGTCTTCTCTCACGTTTGCTTTTATTGCCGTGTTCCACCCGGTTATTCTCTTCATTTCGCTATAATTTTTCCTGTTTCAATAGATATCCTTCGCTGTCTCTAGAAGGTTATCCTTAAGTCTTCAGTTTACTCCATTTGTATTTATCCTTTTTATTTTTGCAGTATTTTTTTGATATTCTTTTCTATATCTTTTCTTGCCCCTGCATTTCATGTAGCTCTTCATTTCTTCGTAGAGCTAATATTTCTTAGATTTTTAAGCTGAAACTTAGGTTAACATGGCGTAAATATAGCTTAGGTCCTTGTTTAAGTCTATTTCATTCAATTTTTAGCTTAAACCTACTGAAATGTTGGCTCTAGGTGGGGAGTCTGGGTATATTGCTTACTAAGAAGTGATTTTCGTTTCTACCATGCTCTTCCTTGATTAATTTGTTTAGGTCCTAGGAATTTTGTATTAGCCATGTGATTACATCTTGTTAACAATAAAATCCTCGGCTTATATTGTTAGTCTGAATATATTGCTTCTTTTTCTTCTTCAGCCTTTGTTCATCCAATGCTAGATATAGACTTCTTCTAGTTGTTTCTACGTTATTAAAATTCGACATGTGCATGGGGTTTTAGAAAGAATAATGGCAAGAAGTAATCAGTTTTTCTTTTCTACCATGCTCTTCCTTGTGTAAGTCCTTGAATCTTGTATTTGCCATGATTACATCTTGTTAACGATAAAAGGTTGTTGGGCTTTACAAATCTCACCTGACTTAGTTCGGGATTGGACCCAAAACCTTGGCTCTGCATCACTGAAGCCAACATTAAATAATTTTGTATTATAATAAGAAGGGTTTAAACTCTTCTGAGAGGCACTAAAAGCTCAAGCTAAGCGTTTTTCTTGTTTGGTTTATTTAACCCTTACTGTGCTAAGTCAAAGAATATAAAGGGACGTATCCGGACTGTTTTACATAACCGAATTTTCAGTAATAAATATGTAGTGTTTTCGTGTTTTTCTTCTGTGAATATTCTTTAAGAAAATATAACTGGGTCTTTGTATAAGGCAATAATTTTGACGTTTACAGTCCAGTTTTTCCAACGGTTATTGTTAGAAATTTGCGGGTAATTTTCTTAATAAAGCAATCAAACAGTTCCACTCTAAGGTTCTGATTGTTACTAGTTAAAAATAATAACGAGTACTGTTTGGCCATCACGCTTGAAGTGGTATTTACTCATTTTTCTTTGAACTTAAGTAGTGCCATTGTTTAGGATTTTTAGAAGAATTCGGTGTTTTGGGAATTTTCTATACACTTTCGAAGAAATGTCAACTCTTGAAAGAATATCAACGCGAAGCTTGCAATGAATTATTCTATTAAATAAATATTAATTCAAAGAAAATGGTTTTAGGCCAAAATTGATTAGCAAAATTTCAGCTTAAAATTTAAAATAACGTTAATTACAAAATAAATACAAATATCCCAAAGTATGCATTCTCAAAATTATTGTTATTATGCAATTAATAAAAAGTCAAGGTACAAATTGTTTTAATAAGAACAGAATTCCCATAACTGGATTGTTGTTATTTTTACAAACTTAATTACAATGTAATTATTTAAATTTACTTTTAGTTAGTCGCGGCTGTCAAAAAACGCATAAAACGCGATCCTTTGTTGTTACATTGTTAACAAATCATACCGCTACAGCTACAGGCTTTGTTTATTAAATCTCTGCAGAAAAACTCCAGCAAAAAAACAAAAGATTTCTAATGAGGCGTCATTTTACGTTATGTAACGTTGCTAATGATAAATTTACTTAAGTAAAACGAACGTAAAAATTAACAGAAGTACGAATTAACCGTGACAAAAATACTTATTAATTGGGCGAATTTACAACTAAAGTTATTTACGTATTTAAATATCTTAAGCCTGAATTACATCACAAACAAGTGACTAATTCGTAAGAGAAAATTTGGCCACCCTGTAAATTAGGCCTTTCTTGGCATATCTAAACAAAAATTAACGGAGTGGCGATTTAATAAAAACATGGCCGATCGATGGGTGCAAAAACAAAATGGATTTGAACTGAGCGTCCTCGCCTGCTTCGATCCGAATTCGAATTAAAAAGAATGCATGGCCCATTAAATTCGAACAAAGATCGGAAAAAGGCCGCATTAGAGCTTTATAAACTATTACGGTCGTTTAATGGGGCCCCATTAAACTATTTCGACGAAGTTAATTGTTGATATTATTGGCAGCAGGATCCCGATGTAAAGCCATCATTTGTTTAACACCTAAATGCTCGAAATTTGTCAATAAAACTGATACGATTTTTGTTGAAAGCAATTACGACATTAGATTTCCGGAATGTGTAGTGATTCTAAATTTTATTGCCTAGTGTGGGTTATTTTTAGGCTTGGAAGAGGCTGATGCTCTCGGTTAAAAATAACTTTAGGAAAAAAATGTAATGGACACGTGGGCCTTATGGATTTGTTGTTCGATTAATTTTTTGGAAATCTGTCGAACCGTTGCGTGGCTTTGGGCACTTTTGAGTGAAATTGTGGAAAATATCGGAGAAAAATTAGAGTTTACAGATATTTAGATTAAAAGCCAATTCAGGACTTTAAGTTAATCAACTATCCAAGAGAAGTTAATACTTGTAATATTTTAAAGATATTTAAGTAAAAGTATTAGTAAATCGCTTGCCTTTAAAAGTCAATCCAGGACCGGAGTCAAATTCATTAAGGTTGAGATAATTGACCAAACTCAGGATGGGATTTGAATCAAAGTCACGCAAAATTAGGCAGGGTTGGGCAAGCTAAAAAACAACAGGGCCGTAATAACAAAATTTATTAATTAAGTCAAATAGAAAATTCGAGAAATGCTTGTTGCCTGGAGGATTTACATCCTTCAAGTTCGTCGTGCCTGATTAATTTTCGATGTCCACGCCAGCTTTCATGTTTAACCTTTTTCGAATTCCTATTAAAACAATTTACATGGGTGATTATCGGATTAATTAAGCAAAATCATAATGCATAGTTAATGTTGTTAAAGACTGAAGAGTGGCTTTTAAAATCGCGTGTTGTTTGTGTTCTTTTTTACAGGTACGGCTTCCTAAGTTATAATTAAGTAATCAATTGGTTAGTAAATACCACCAGTTAAAAATTAATTTAATTTAATAACTTTCCTGCTTACTAATTATAGGTTTAATTGAACGTTTTAGAATCACCGGTTTGTTTATGATGGTTTATCTTTATAGGATGGTTTGTTTGTTTTCTTAAACAGATGCAGTTTTATTGTTTAAATTATTTTTAACTGATATACAACTTGAGTTCGTTTTTATTTAAATTTAAGTCCAAAAAATCAGAAATCTGCCGAATTAGTTTGGCAAAATGGGTCAAAAATATTAATGAAAAATTGTGAATTTGATGAGGTTATTTTACATTGAAAGAGATTACATAACCAACAATTCTTTGGAACGTTTAAAAGAGACTTGGGAATTTTCTGACAAAGCAATAACGTGAAATTTAGTTTGAGATTGGGGGGCAAAAGAAAGTTGAAAATTCTCTAAACAAGCGTAATTCACAACTTAGAGAAAAATGAGAAGATGAAATACTGCAGCCTAGGAGCCTAGGCCGATTCATTTCCACAATCTATAATTTGTACCACATACCGGGCGATCCAGAAAAAAAGGAATTAGAGCAAGCCGCTTATTAAGCTGTTAAGGTTGGTAACATTGCTTCTCATTTTTGATCTGATTTGTTACTTGAAAAATAAATTTAACATTTTATAGCCTAAAATAAAAGCATTAGTGGATGTATTTACATTTATGGTTATTAAATAAAGTAAAATTATTTATTTAGACTGCCTACAACCAGGCAATCACTTACTATTATTTAAAACACGGACGATAATATTGTTGCATGATTTTGACAGTTAACGTAACCTTTTCAATGGTCAATAGTGTCTCTGTTTACGCTCACAGTAGGCGAATCACGGGATACAACTTTGGTAACTAAGTCACGGCCTGCTCTTAATTCCCTTTTTTCTGGATCACCCGGTGTAACCGTATCCACACCCTTTTTAGGAATTTTTAAAAACAAAATAAATCTTGCGTCGTTTAAGAGTTCAAAAGTGTGTCGTACAATCTTCTTCGTCTTTCTCGTGCATCCTTCTGCCTCCACAGCGTTGGAGTGGATTCCATCCAGGTCTTCCATTGTTTCCTGTTTGATGCCATATTTTGTATTGCTTCTAGTAACGTTGCCCTTTTTAGTGCCATTTCTTCTATTCTATCTCCCATTGGTTTTCTGGGTCGTCCAACTTTCCAGGTTCAGGTCTTCTGACTTCTATTGCTTGTTTGGTCGTTCGTTTTTCCTAGTTATCTTTTACTCTTCCTACTTCTTCTCTTATTTTTTGATTTCTCCTTCGATCAAGTTTCGTTTTCTCCTTAGAGCTGCCCTGATGTTTTTGTTGGGCTGGCCATGTTTCGCTACCATATAGTATTGTTGTCACTACTATATAGAAAATCAGTAAATCTTATCTACCGTATAGGTCTAAAGGTTATAAATATTCAAATCTACTGTTTTCTCACGAACTTTTTCTGTCCTTTGCCCGTTTGATAGCCTCTTTCCATTCTGTGTTTTTCGTTCGCAACACGTCCGCTAGTACTGCATCCCATGTTTTGCACCTGTCTCGCTTCACTCCACACCAAATGACCAAACCACTGAAGCTGTTTTTTGTTGATTCTTTCAGTTATAGGCTCTATATTCAATTCTTCTCTTATTTTGTCATTTCTTATTTTATCCTTTCTTGTTTCTCCTTTCATCTCCAATGCCTGCAAATTGCTCGTTAAACAGTTATTTAAAAACCAGCTCTCACTTCCGTATGTCAGAATTGGTCTAAACGTTGTCTGTCCTTTTTGTTTTTACACTTATTTCCTTTTTGTTTATACATGTTTTATTAAGGGCATGGTACATTTTGCTGCATTGTTCTTTCTTTGATTTCTGCGTCCATCCTCCCATTGCGCTGTATTGTTACCCCCAAACATTTATATCTACTTGTTCCACCCTGCTTCCGTAAATTTTTATATCAGTCTTTGTTTTTTCCGTGTTTATCTTCCGTTTACCAAGTTTTTCGTCGTTCTTTCTTAATTGAACTTCTCCTTCTGCACATATCATCAAATTGTTTGCAAATGCGCATTCTGCTAGTTTAACAGGTCTTAGTTTCCTGTAGCCTACGTTTACTGTATGTGTTTTTGTCTTTAACTCTTTTATGATGTCATCCATGATAATTATAAACGGGTTGGTCTCAGCACTTAAATTATTTCCTCATCTTGTATTAGATTCTCCTGATCTACTACAATTTCTGGTTGAGCAGGTTTAACAATTCTTGAAAGTACTCTCGCAATCTTTTCATAATGTCGTTTCCTTCCGTCAGTATCTTGTTATCTTTAGTTCTTATTTGCTGCAGTGTATATTTATTTGCTTTACTGTCTCTCTCCATTTTTTGCCAAATTCTTCCCAACTCTTACCCTTTTCTTTCTTTTTTTATTTTCACCTGTTCCATTATCTCCTTATTCCACCATCTGCTTTGGTTTAATGGGGAAGTTTTCATACCTTGTCTCTTAATATACTATCGAATGCAGCCTTCAAGTCTATAAGTGCTAAGTGTAACTCATTTCCCATTTGTATTTTCTTCTCCATTATATTCCTTATTATGCAAATGTGATCCTGCGTCTGTTCCTCCTCTGCTGGTTTTCCTTCTATTCCCTCTCTTAGTCTGTTTTCTAGTATACTTACATTTTTAATATCACTTGTGACGATTAAATGACTTTACTCGCTCAAGTATCGACCTCGAACAGTGGGGAATTCTTTGTAGAAATCCTTACCACTGCGCCAATAAGCTTCATATAATGATAAATAGCAAGGGGCTTAGACTGTCCCTTTGTTTTATCCCTTTATTCATTTTAAATTCGTTTGATCTCTGTCCTGCCATTTTGACTTTGGCTCTAACTGTCTCATATGTGCTTCTAATTGCGCTTATTAAAATGTTAGGTACTTCCATTTCTCTCAATGTTTTCCATATTTTTCTTCTATCCACAGTATCAAAAGCTGCTTTTAAGTCGATAAATGATAGATATAGTTCTCCTTCTTCTATGATCCTTATTATGTAGGATTTGGTATACGTTATCGCTTGTCTGTCTTTCTGATCTGAAGACTGCCTTTTCTAAAATTTGTATGTATAGCTTGTAGCTGGTTTGGGTTGAACAGATTGGTCTGTAGTTTTCACATTGAGTGTGTTTTCCTTTCTTGAATATTTGTATTAATAAGTTTTTCCCATGCTTCTTTACAAATCGCCCATATCGAATTTATTCCTTTTTCTCCCAGCCATTTAATCATCTCCGGTACTATGCCGTCTTCACCACTTGCTTTTCCAATTTTTATTTTTTGTATTGCATCCTCGACTTCTCTCTTAATTTCTTGTTGTTGTTCTGTTTATTCTTCCCTGCCTGTTTTCTTCTGGAGTTACCATGTGATATTTCTAAGTATAGTGTTCTTTCCAGGTTTCTAGTATTTCTTTTGTATCTGTTTGTACTTGTTCGTGTTTGTTTTTTTATTGCTTTTATTTCTTTCCTGTTATTTCCTCTTAGTCTTTTATTTTTCGTCCAGAACCTTCTGCTATCTATTTTATGTAATTATGTTATCTCTTCTCCAAGTTCCTTCCAGGCTTCCTTTTTCGCTTTGCTGACGGATTTTTTCCACTGTATTTCTCTTTCTATTATAATCTATGCTTTTGATGGAATAAATTTTTTCCAGGCTATTTTCTTTTCTTTTGCCAGTCTTTATATTGTTGTTCCACCATTTTGTCCTTTTTAAGTATTTATTATATTTACTTTTCGCACATATTGTGTTATCTGTTATTGTCTCTTTGAATGCTATCCATCTTTCTTCTGTTTTGTTCATTCTCCAGGTGTGAAATTCTATGTCTCTTTTTGGTATTTTTTCTTGTTTTATTTATTTCTTAGCTTGTGTATTGCTAATCTACTAGATTCTCTTGTTTCTTTTTTATTGTTTGATTTTACTAGGCAATTTGCTATTACTAGTCTGTGATTTGATCCAATTTACATAATCTACAAATTCATTTATTTGTTTCTTCTCCTCCCCATTTTATCATTTCTGGCGTTATCTTATCCTCCCCCTTTGCTTTACCTACTTTTAATTTGTTAATTGCTTCTATTACTTCTTCTCTTGTTATTTCTTGTTCATTTTGCTCTTCTGTTTCAATTCTTTGATTGTCGTAAAATCAAACTGGAAAAAAATCTCAGCTAAGCTTGACCCACTAGGACTGAAATTACTATAAATATTTTTGAAGTAGGTTTTCGCAGTGGTTCGAATTTACAATAAAAAATAAATACTTTTTGTTTGAAAACTTTAGAACAAACTTTGGAAATTTCAACAGTTTCAATGATCTTCTTTGTAAGCACCTAAATTCAAATGAAAATCGGCAATATTTGAGCGAATGTTCCGCTGAACTTTCCTATTTTAATAACAGAGGTTATCATTTTCGCGGATAAACTATGAGGTCACATTTTTATGCGGTGATCTTTATGAATAAGCCCATTGATTTACTTTGTGGATTTTTAAAGAATTTTTAATGATTTGAGACTGACTTGTGTGTGCATCTTGTTTTTGGTGATTATTGACAATGAAAGTGTTGGTGCTGCATTTTGTTCATTTAGTTCTTTAGTTTTTTAGAAAATTGCTTCAAAATATACTTCGAGCATCTTTCCACTGTTTTTACTAAACCTTCTTTGGTCGAACTGTTTCTACTGTGAAATCGCTTAAGGAATAAAGAGGCAGAAACGAAGCTGATCTCCACTAAATAGGGACTTTTCTATAACACTTGGAACGGCTACCTTGGTATTCTAGCTTACTAAAATCAGAATGAAAAGGAAAACCATGTTTGGCACAACAAATGATTCTTCAGCTAACATTTCAAGATCCAAACAAACCGCTTTATAAATGGCAAATCTAGCTTTAAAGTCGGCGAGATCAGAAGATATGTTGCAGTCCGAAGCCACACAATGGACAATCACTCGTTATTATGCAACATCGTGACCTACTTGCATTTAATTTTTTTTTTAATTCAACTACCGTTTATTTAAAATTTCTAACTCGCCTACTCACGCATTAAAAATATTAAGACGTTTTTACACGTGTGTGAGAGCCGCCAGGCGATAAGTATGTAATTTAAAATTAATTGAATTCTAAACTTTTTAAATTTGTTATGTTAATTACTATTATTAATACGTTATTTATGAATTTATGAGAATACGCTGCCTTGTTAACGGTAAGGTTAACGATTTCTAATTTACACAGTTAATTCAGCAGATAACTTCGTTTCCTAATTGGAATTTAATCGAACGCGTATTTAAAACTTTTATTTATAAAGCGTAGTTATAAACGAAAAAAGACAATCGTAAGTGGTCAGTCATAATTTTCACTTTATGCAAGTGCACTTATCATACCAAACGTTCACTTAACCCACTTTAGATCATGTTAACTATGTACTATAAATAAATTAAACGTAAACTGCATGTGCCATTTGGGTTTAAAGGCGAATTAATGGAAAGCGAATTTACTATTAATATCGAATAAAAAGGCAGTTTTTTCTGTTTGTTTCATGCGATTCTTCATGGCGAATTTAATAAATCGTAGTTCTCGTCACAGATATGCTGTAATCTTTGTAATAAATTATTGATCATGGGGCACTGTGAAAAAATGCAATTTTACATATTCCACAACACACATGGAATTAATTTCGCGGGATGAGTCACAGATGTGACACATACAACGAGTTGTTTTGTTAAATAATACCAGAAAAGGTCGACTTTTAATTTTTTATAAATAAATTTCAGGTTAATATGTCACTAATTTAAATAGCTAATTTAAGTAAATTTATTAGCTGCGTAAATTATTCTCAGCCATTTAAAAATTTTTGGTGTGTCCGGCCCCCTCGACACTGTAAAGGTATAAGAGGGTAAAAGAGAAAGAAATCCAAATCTATTACCAAGTGTCTAAGGATCTTTAAAAAAATTTTAAATTTAAAAAATCTTGCGATTTGTTGATAAAATTCTATAAATGTGAGCTGCATAATTCGTTCAAAATTGTTTCAATAGCAAATGCTGAATAGAGGACTGAGCAAAATGAGAGGAAAATACACAGGGCAGAAATTGTAATTATGTATTATTAATGAATTAAATGAAAATGATGGCTTACAAAATCTTACGAGGCCTGCCTCATTGCAACTTGGGAATTTATTACTCACATAACTTAGTTCCTCTGTTAGCTACAGAGTTTTATTTGTTATGAATAGGATTATAGAATATTTAAAGTGCAAATGCAAATTACTGTACCATCAAGGATGGCCATATTCTGTTAAATTAATTTGAAATAATAAAATATGGCAGTTGAGACTAGTTAGCTTAATCAAAGTACCGTAAAATAGCGTCAAGTAATGTGAAGCTCGAGAAGGTTCTAGAACTTCTCCGTGAAAACTTAATTGCTAAGTCGGTAATCGGAATACTCTTTCGTTGTGATTTCTTAATTTAGAATAATTAAAATTTGAGAATTGACTTTTGTTAAATTAATCAGAGTCACGTAACGTCAAAGCTCGATAAGGTTACAGAGCGTGCTTGCGACAACATATGTAATTCTAAAAATAATCGTGCAAACTGAATACTTTTTGGTTGTGATGTACACACAAAGTTTAGTTTATAACCTGAACATGTTTTCATTATGGTTTCAAATAATTAAGCAAAATTATAAAAACAATTAATTAAACTTTGAGAAACCGTATTTCTTAGCTTAATCTGAGCGCCGTAAGATGGCGCCACGTAATGTACAAAAATCCACAAAATCTATTCATTATTGCTAATCACCCAAGAAGAATTTAGTTTAATTTATGATTATCAAATCTTAAAAATACTAAAAGAAAGGCCCAAAAAGAATCTCAAAAACATACAGAAATCCCAAAAATGTAGGGAATTCTAAAAACTGCCTCGATACTCGGATCCAAACCAAACTGGCGATTAGCTTAAGTTGGGATGGATTAAGTCAAAAACCTATGAAATGAGGCTTACATTAAGTTAGGTAAATTCCTATCATATTGCTTAACTTTAGATGTCCAAATCCCATTAACTCAAATTTGTATTAAACTAAGTAGTTTTAAAGAAATTGAGTTAAGATTGTTTAGGTTAACTTCGACCGCACCAAATCAGACAATCCAGTTAGGTTAGTTCCAATCAAATTAAGTTGGGTTAACTGAAGTTAAGATGACTTAAGCCAGGCTAAAACCCATCATATTGGACATACATTAAATTAATCCCACTAATCTCCTATTGTGTTGAAAACGCCCAATATTTGAATTAACCAAATATTTTAATTCAATTATCTACAACATCAAATTTTTCTAAAGAAAATATCTCAAAAGGAACACAAAGAAATGAGATGGCACCACGTAACGTGGAAGCTCGAGAAGGTCCTCGGGAAAACTTTATTCCTAAAATTATCATAACGTAATGTCAGTAATCCCAATACTTTTTCTTTGTGATCTCATGATTTTAAATAATTAAAATTTGAAAATTGACATTTGTTAACGTTATCAGAACACTGCAAAATGGTTCCACGTAACGTAACGTGTCTTCTGATCAAACCTCGAAAAGGTTCAAATACATTCTTATGAAAATTAAATTCCCAAAATAATCGTACCGTAAAGTTCAATACTTCTTTATTGCAATTTCAAATAATTAAATTTGTAAGATGGAGCCACGTAACATGAGAGCTCGAGAAGATTCTAGAATGTCCTTGTGAAAACTTGATTCCCAATTTAATCGTACCACAAAGATTAGTTTGTAATCAGAATGCTTGTCCGTTTTGATTTCAAATAATTTAAATTTGGGAATCGAAATTTGTTAACTTAATCAGAGTACTGTAAGATAGTGCCATGTAACTTCAAAGCTCAAGAACGTTCTAGAATGTCCTTGTGAAAATTTAATTCCTAAAATAGTCTATAATGAGTTAATCATACACCACCACAAAGTTTAGTTTGTAATCGACTACTTTTCCATTATGATTAATAATTAACTAAAATTTGAGAAGCGAGGCTTACCAACTTAATTAGAGTACCGTAAGATGGCGCCATGTAACATAGAAGCTCAATAACGTTCTAGAACATTTTGAATACTCTCCCGTTTCTAAACACAACTCTACCATGGCTTTCGAAGCTCCTGTTTTATAAAAATTCAAAACCAGTTCGTTCCTTCAGGAATTTATTAACAATTTTTGAAAGCGTTTATTTTCCCTTTTTGAAGCTTTCACGTTGTTACAGACCTATTTCATAATTACAGCAATTCAGAGCAAAATTTAATATGAACTAAGGAACCACGACAGCCTCGATTATGTTGAGGAATAGCAAAATAATAACAAATTACCTATAACCAAACCAAACTGTAAAACTCAAAATTATTATCCAAAGACTGAAGATGATTTTTTTGCTTTTGGTTTTTTGTCATTCTCGCATTTCGCTTCAGAACAATTTGAATAATTTTATTTATATCCGAAATTTTGTAATAAAAATGAGAAAATAATTAAAAATGGTTTGCGACTGTAAATCCAGTTAATAAAATAACACAGATGCTTTCTTCTACATTTTCCTTCAGGTGGTTTAGTTGGGATTAAATAAACCACTACGTTACAATATTACATGGGGTTCGACTCGAACATTTTTAAAAATGTGTTTCCAAAATATGAATACTTTTATCAGGTTTGAAGTTTCGAATGCTACTTCCAAAAATCGGGTTCATATTTTAAATTAAGAGACGAATTAGACCTTGGGCCTTTTCAGTGCTAAAATGTAAATTAGTTCTTCGCCTATAAAGTGCGAGTTTTATTTTACTTAAGCTCAATTCAAAATTTCTAGAGATTTTTGAGGTGAAGATTCAAATCTCGCCAGAGCTCTACCATTTTTAGTCTCTTGCGCACCTTTGCAGCGACAAAAATGTATGCAGATTGTTCAGGCTGAACCTTAAAAGAAAATTCTGTGGCCTTTTAATGGCTTTAAAAAACTGTTACGAAACCTTTTCTTTTTAGTTAAATTGTGCAAACTGGTTGCGTTAAGGTGGTTTTTCAGAAAGGCCATTAAGCTGACTTTCAGCGTAAGTTGGCTTAAACTACGACTTAAATAAGATATTTGGCTTAAGCCATAGTTTAAACTGGCTTAAACTAAGTATCTGCTGAAACCTTAAACTGAAAAATCAGCCCTTAATAATAAAAGTTCAGATTAAAGCTTAAGACTGTTTAAATCAGGGCTTAAGTGCAGTAAGCCTTGACTTAAGTACTAGTTTAAGCCGACTACTTAGACCTAACAAGATTCTCGGGTATTCGTAAATAATAAATGCCACCTATAAGATTTGTACCCTGCTTGAGCTATTGAAACGCAGACTGTTCAGTTAAAGGCCACCAAGCCCCATAAGAGCGAGCTTAATACCATAAAAATAATATTTTAGGGTACTTTCAACACAGGTGGTATCAAACACACATTGCGATCGAAGTTCCTCTAATTCCTTAACAAAAATGCTTTCTTCTGTGATTTTCAAATTCCTTCGCTTAATTTTTTACCAAACTCTAATGTACATATTGCAGAAGCTCAGCTTAAACTGACTTAAACTAGCGCTTAAGTGAGATATTTTGGGGCTTAAGTCCTATCTTGCATGGACGTAAATTTAAAGATCTACTTAAATTTAAGTTAACCTTGACTTAACTCACAGTTTAAGCCGACTTTAGTCAATTTTTAGGTTAAACTCGTACTGAAAATCGAAAACCCCACCCTTGATAATTTAATCTTTGCTGCTGAGATTTAACCAACAGGATAACTCGATTACTCTACTAAATTTGAATCATCTGTAAACTATCAAAGAGTTGATTCATAATTTACTGTGTGTAAGAGATAATTTATTGTTGTAGAAATATCATTTGAGGTAGTTCCAACGATGATGGCACCTTACAGTGGAATTTCCCCTAACTCCTTAAGAAAATTTGTGCTTTTCCGACTTCTTCGCTTGATTTCCTACAAAATTTTTTATGTAAACTGCAGCTCAGTTTAAGCTGTCTTAAGTGATTTAAGTTTTATGACTTAAACTCTACTGCTAAGGCTCCTATGCCGTAGTTTAAACTGGCTTAAACTTAAGACAGCTTATACCATGACTTAAGTCATAGTTTAAGCCGACTTAAACTCGTACTTAAATACCGGCCCTTAAGCATTTAGCCAACCCTGCTTAAATTTAACCAACAGGATTTGTGTGGGATTATAGTGCCATTGACGAGATTTAAACCCTCCTTGAGCTATTAGAAAGCGGATTCTTAATTTATCGAGGTAATTTATTACCACAAAAATAGAAGATGGACTGAACACATATAAAGAATGAAGGAAGACAGATTTCCTAAAAACCAAGGGAACAAAGAGAATCAGGGGACCCAGAAAGACATGGCAATTTGGGCCGGAACAGGGCGACGGGCCTATATCGCGATGAAAAATAGTATTTAAGAGTAGTTTCAACCTTGATAGCATTTTTAAACGTGTGAAACACGCCGAAGATGGAATTTCCACTAATCGCTGGGGAAAATACTTTGTTCATCTTTGTAGGGCTTAATTTCTATCACGTTTGTGTGACTTAAACTAATAATAATTATTATTGCTTATAGACTTAAGTCATATATTAAGTCAAGTTTTGGCTCAACTCGGCGATCTGTGAAAAAATTTAGTGGTATAGGTGGGATTTGAACTCTGTCCGAGCTATGAAAAAGCACCAAGTTCCCCTAAGAGCGAATTTATTACCTTAGAAACATAATTTAAGGGTAGTTCTAACCCTGGTAGCATCTCTAAACGTAGCAAACACACAACGACGATGGAATTTCCGCTAATTCCTTCGTGGTTTTTCGATATCTTCGCCTGACTTTCTATTAAAACTTTAGTGCTAGTTGCAGATGTCAGCTTAGATAATCTTAAAATTCACACGTTTATCATCTGGCTGGTAAAAGTATTTAAAAGGAACGAAGACAAACTGTATTAATAAAAACTAATAAAAAGCACGAATAGAAAAAGAACGAAATCAAAAACATTCCCATCAATAAATTTGTTTAAAGCTCGTTCACTTTGGTGGAGTAGTCGGTTTGATTATAGAAACAGCAGGCCTGGTTGAGGCCTGCAGATGTAATTAGTACTCGGTGATGTGTGTCATGCCGGACAGTGACCTTCTAAATGTTGGCCAGTGGTCCCTAGCAGGGTGAATCCGCTCCAGATACAAGTATCTTACTTTGTTTTGCTTTGTCACCAGAAGGCTCTAGCGGTTAATTCCGCTACTCACTCGTGAGAAAGGTGTAAAAGCCTTTTCATACTTTTTAAACCTTCTCTTCGTTTAAAAGTTGTAAACAGATCAATGAACGAACTTGATTATAGTTTGCATACAGTTTTGTTTTCTTTTTGTTCGTTTATTGATGGTTTTCGTGGTTAGGTTTCGCAGCAAGCTTGGTTAAATGCGTAGCTAAAAATGGACCAATGAAAGCGCTTGAATGTAAACCCTGACTAAGAATTCTCCAATTGCAATGCTTAGAGGGTTTAACGCAGCGTTCTTCGTTATTTTCGGCGTTTTTTCGTTGTTTCCTTCCTGTATAAATTTACTTGAGTTTGCATCAACGTAACTTTGAGATAAACCATGTGAGATTATTTGTTATTAACTTCGTTTGGTATTTCATTAATCTTCTGCCTTAGCTCAATTCGATTGTTTGATTGGTCGAACTTCAGCTGCTGTAGATTTAATCAAAACTTACAACTGGGTTTGAATTGATGCCCTTTTGATTGCAAAGCAGGTGCTCATTTTCATAACCTTCCATTTTGTTTATTTAGTTAACCATAAGGAATTTTCTTTTGTCATTTGATTTTGGATTTTAATGATGTAAGGGAGTAACAACTCATCTCATTTGAATTATGAATTTAAATATAGAAAAGCACGGTGCAGTTGTCTCCCAGTCTTGTAATAAATCAGCAGTGAGGTTAACATTTAGATTTAAATTACGTGTCCCTTGGCACGTTTAGAAACGGCAACAGTATAAATTGTTTTTAGGAGATAAACACGAGTCACTTCTCACGGTTCACATGTAGAAATCAGAACTGTGAGAATCTAATTAATTTTACGAATTTATCTGATGACTCTGATCTTCTATAAATTGTATTTTATTTTGTTTTCTAGTGTTATCGGATATGTTTTGCTACTTTCTTTTTCTGTTGAACATATGTTTCTGGTTTTGACGATTGTGGATCGGATTCGAATCCAAATCTTAAGACTTAAGTTTAATTCAAATACATAGGAAGATTTAAAGCTGCTCCTGCGAATTAAAACTTGGACGAATTATTAATTCGGATTAAGATTCACATATTAAAAATGACTTGGAATTTCATAATCTCACATCAGGATGTAAATCTACAATCCACGCCAATATTTTTAATCAAAATGTAACACTGGATTTTGTCATATTTTGTCAACGAAATTGAAACCTGAAGGCGGTGGTTTGAATCTGAAATTAAAGCCTTCCAGTCTACTCTGAGTCTTTAAACCGGATTGAATTCGAATTGGAATCGATTGAAAGGTTTATTTCTCAGTTTGAATTGGAAGGTTCGTCCTTATCAAGTATTTTATGTAAACTTGGCTGAATTTGAAGCTGAAATTCAAGCCTTCAGTCTACAGTTAATTACGAGTCTTTCAACCAGATTGAATTCGGATTGGAAGATAATTTCTTAATCCAGGTTGAAAGGTTTATCAATTTGGATTGGAAGGTTCGTTTCAATGTAAACTTGGCTGAGTTTGAATCTGGAATTCAAGCCTTCAGTCTACAGTTAATTAGGCATCCTGCAACCGGATTAAATTCGAATTGGAAGATAATTTCTGTGGGTCTAGATCTAAATTGAAAGATTTATTTCTCAGTTTAGATTGAAACATTCGTTCATCAACCCAAATGAAAGGTTTCTTTTGTACGAGTTATATTTTCTTTGGCTTCAAAAAATAATAAAACTCCTGTTTTATTCACTTAGCTCTGAATTGATTTGGATGGGGCAAAGCGGATTTATTACCGCACAAATCAATCCGATTTGAGCATACCTTATTTATCCAATTCCAGATTAAAATTTGAATTCCTAAGTGTTCCCGAATATCCCCAATCTTTGACTTTCAGGTTTCAATTCAATTCAATCCGTCTCATGTTATTAGATTTCACCACTCATACTTTAAATTAAGCAATAATGAAGTAACTTAATAGTCTTTAGAAATTGAATTCTTTATTTAGTAGACTGAAGTACGTGACATGCACTCAGAGTTTAGGTGCAATTGAAGGTAGGAACATCAATTCCGGAAACGTATAAAGTACCTTAACGTGTTAACTACTTTTTACGGCTATTTTCCGCCTGCGAAAGTGCCAACTAACTCGAATTGGCTGTCTTGATTTACGGAAATACCAATACAATCCCGACATTTCCTCTTGATTGTGATTTTTAATTGCTTGCGAGAAAGTGCAAGTTATGTAACTGTAAAGGGTGTCCTGAATTTTGTATGGTTGTAAATTAGATTGTTTTGTTCTTTTCATTTGGATTTTGAGTCTGGGAAGGAAACTAGTTAATTAAATTTATTGAAATTTTGAAGATAATTGCAAAATTTACCCTGTTTCCGTCGAAATTTAAAAAATACAAAAACCTTCCCCTGCTGCTTTCAAAACTACCTTCTTGGTCATTTCTTTTTAAAAGTGGAATTTTCCTTCTGTCTAAAAGTGGCGAAGATAACCCTCGTATTAAATTTTCTTGAAATTTCGTTTCTATCGTAATTTTCTTGGTTATCATTTCTTAAAAAGTGAGAAAATCTTCTGCTTGTTTATTTGCTGAAATTTGCGACGAGAAGAAGATAAAATTTTCTCGAATTAAGTTTCCTTGAATTTCCCTCAAGGTATCCTCCGCCTTTGTCAGAGTTTCCTCCGTAATTAATCCTTGGAAAATTCAACAAATCTTCTCTGCTGTTTTTTAAGACTTTCTTCCTTTTCATTTCTTGAAAGGTGAGAATTTTCTCGGTTTATCTAAACTGCACAGATAATCTTCTTTCGAATGGAACTTCCTTGAGTTTTCCTAAAGATTCCCTCCGCCTCCGCTGAAAATTAATTCTAGGAAAAATTAACAGATCTTTCTGTTGTTTTTTTTAAAACTTGCATCTTTGTCAGTTATAGTGAATTGAGAATTTTCTGCCTGTCTATTTAAACTGTGAAGATAATATTCTCCTGATTGAACGTTCCTTAGGTTTTCATAAAGATTTCCTTTGTCTCTGTTCAAATTTCCTTCGTGGTTAATCCCTGGAAAAATGGAAATAAAACTTCCCTGCTGCTTTTAGTTAAGATTTAGTTCGCGAATAATTCTTGAAAAGTGAGAATTGTCTGTGAGTTTTTCTATCTGAAGTTAGCGAAGGGTTGTCTTGTCTGTCAAGATTTCCATCAGTTTTTCCATTTTTTCCTTGCTGCTTTTAAGGCTTCCTTCATTGTCTGTTTTTAAAAATATCAATTTTCTGCCCGTTTTTCCTATCTAAATTGTGAACATCATCGAATGAAGTTTCCTTGAATTTCCCTAAAGATTTTCTGTAGGGATTTCCATTTTAGTTTTCTCAATTACTCAACGATCTTCCCTGCTGCTTTCCAGATCTCCTTCGGAGTCTGAAGATGATATTCTCCCGAATGAAGATTTCTTTTGCTTTGTCGGAATTTTCTTCGTAGTTAATCACTCGAAAAATAAAAAAAATCCTTTCATACTACTTCTAAGAATTCCTTCATTGTCAGTTTTTGACCTGAATAGTTTCTCTTAAGATTCTTCTTTGCTTAAAAAGTGAGAGTCTGTTTGGCTAAAATTGGCAAGGGGTCGTCTCTGAAAATAATCTCCCAAATGAAATGTTCGTAAGTCTTGAAAGATTGAGGTGAGGTGAGGTGAGGTGGTAGAACGGTAATCTAAGTTACCCAACCATTTATCCCATTTCCCCTAAAAATTTTATATATTGTAAATTTAGTTTATGTATTATTTATTGGGATAATAAACAATTTATTATTATTATTTTCTGCCGAAATTTCTTCCTTGATAATCCCTCTAATTCTCTAATAGATACATCGTCCCTACTGCTTTCAGAATTTCCTTCTTTGTCTTTTCTTAAAAAGGGAGAATTTTCTGTCTGTCTGTCTGTTTAAGCAAGGAGTTGTCTCTGAAGGTAATGTCCCAAATGAAATTTTTGTGAGTTTCTTGAAAACTTTTCTGTCGAAATTTCTACATAGTTAATACCTCGAATAAACACAAAATCTTTCCTGCTGCCTTCAAAATTTCCTTCTTGCCTTTTTCTTAAAAAGTGAGAATTTTCTGTCTGCCTAAAATTGGTAACGGATTGCCTGCAAAAATAACCAAATTTCCTTAAGTTTTCCCTGAAGATATCATCTACTTTCCTTCGTGGTTAATCGTTCGATAAATAAATAGTTTTTTCTACTGCTTTTGAGACTTTTTTTGTCGTCAGTTCTTGCTTCTGCCTATTTTGTCATCTAAAATCGGAGAGATGTTTAATTTTCTGGAGTCTTCCACTGCTTCTATCGAAATTTCTTTCGTGATTAATCCCTTGAAAAATACAATAAAAAAACTTTTCTACAGCTTTTGAGACTTAAATATTTCGTTGTCGGTTTTCGAAACGTGAAGAATTTTCTATGTATTTTCCATCTAAAATTAGCGAAAGGTTGTCTTGTTTGTGAAGATTAAATTTCCTGGAATTTTCCTAAAGATTTCCTCTACCTTTGTCGAAATTTCCTTCGTAGTTAATTCCTTGAAAAATAGAATAGTTTCCAAAAACTTACTTCGTTGTCAGTTCTTAAAAAGTGGAGGATTTTCAGTGTATTTTTCAGTCTAAGGTTAGCGAGAGAAAATTAAATTTCCTGGAGTTTTCCTAAAAATTTCTATGGAAATTTCTTTCGTGGTTAACTCATTGAAAATTTATTTTTTATTTCCTTGTCCTTTCTTGAAAAAGTTGGAACTTTCTCTTTGTCTCCCAACTGAAATTTCCCTAAAAATGTTCTTTGCATCTGTCGGAATTTTCTTCATGGTAAACAATACGTTTATGGGGTTCCTAAAATGTGGAACAATTTTGTAAATTCTACGACATATCTTGGGCTCTTTGTGTTATATTTTGAGATTCGAATCGAATACACACCTCCGGAAAACTCTTTAAACTTCTTCTATTATTTTATTGTTTATTTATTTAATAAATTTATTAAAAAAATGTAGCAAGAACAAAACTACTGGATGGGGCTAAATGACAACGAATTCCAAGTTTCGGTTCGTGTAAGGACATTCCAGAGGTGATTTTTAGCTTCAAACTTTAAATTTGGAATAAAAAAAAATAAGGAAAAGTATCTGGAATTAAAGATATCAGGTATAGGATCGCCGACTCTGGCCTTTCGTAATTTATTTATTTATTGGACGATATCTACGGTTGCGGGTGCCAAGTATCTCTTAGTTTTAATTTATAACATTATTATATTTAAAAAATCACAAGTCATTCAATCTGCCACCGTACGAAGGAGTCGTCACGTTCCTTCCGTACGTGTTAACTCGATCAGAAGTTAATTAAAAATTCAAAACGGAAATGACACTTCAGAAGTGTGTAAAGGTTTTCCAATCGGAGCCAGTCAATGTAACTGTAACGCACTTTCATACAAAGGGAAACGGTTTTTGAGAGCATAGGTAACCTCATTGGTGTCCGTTCAAAACAACAAAACTCGGCTCTCTCCGCCTGTCCGCATATGCGCTGCAAAATGCCAGTATCTCACTAACCAGTAGCCATTAAGGCCTGCAATTGCTATAAATATCGTGTTTGTGAGATGAAGTAATAGGTTCGCGAAGTAGGGTGCATTCCCGGATGAAACCGCCGTGTTTTTCTGCGTTTAGTTTGCCGAGTGTGCGAAGCACACCTATTTCCGTTGAGACGTGTGGGTCGCCTGTTTTTACCCTCCCTTCACCTCCCTCGTTGAATTTCTTAAGCTTCTGATGCTGCTGCTTTGGGTTTCTTGCTGCTGCTTGTGCTGATGATGACGATGATAATTGCGTGGCTGATCATCCTCGGCCTCGCCACTCCTTCCTACGCTGTCTTGTCTTGATAACCAGTTACTTGTCTGTTCCATATCTGTTCTGTCATTCATTCCTATTATTGGACTCGATGCATTTATAGGCACGCGTGGTTGTCATTTAGAATACGACTCACCTCTTCCTTTTGTCGTAATGCTAGCTAAATTACGTTACTCGTTTTTTAATTTACAACGCATGTGGTTGATTAACCAAGGAAATCCACAAGAAATATTAACGATTTGTAAACACGAAATTTTGTACTTAAGTCGGTGAAACTAGAAAGTGAAAATCCAACAAACTTACACCCCTGTTTCATCAGCAGCAAAACAGGCCTTTTTAGCCACACAAGAACGCCGAATGCAATCACAAATGAGATTCGAACATGTGTCCTTTCATTTACGAAGCCTACTTTTAACCCACAAACGCTCAAGAAACGGTACTAAATTTAAAGTTAATCAGTAATTATCCAAAATCCAGTGGCGTGCATAAAATGGCCCCAGTTTACATGTTTTTGCTAATTTGGGATTTGATTTGTATCAAACTGAATAAACAGATTAAACCCCAAAACTATTTTCTTCGGTATTTTCAAATTTTTCGTAGGTTTCTTCATTCGTGCTTAATTTTGTTTATTTTGTTGTTTGGAGTTTGCTGTTCTACCAAGTAAGGTTCTGGAAAATCAAAGTGTAGATTAGTAAAACGAATATTAAACGAATCTTCTGTTTAATCGTTCGGTTTTCTTCTCTTAAGTTTCCTTTTTGTTCTTCAATTTTGTTTGTTTCGGGCATTCGTAATCTTTTTTTATTCAGAGCTGTTTTTTGCCAAGTACGGTTTTGGAAGATTAAATTTTCCTCATTTTTTTAAGATTTTCTTTTTAGAGTCTCCAAATTTGTTTCTTTTTTACCTCCATTGTAGTATACGTAATGGCCATCTTTGTTGTTCCATTTTTTTTAAAGTTGTCTGTACCAGATTAACCTTTTAGTTTCCATGTTTTCAGATGTTTTTACAAATGCGTCCATTCTTCTCCTTATTTCGATATTTCGAATGTGCTCTAGTTTTGATACTTCGCATCCATCTCCACTACTTCTAGCCGTCCTTTATATTTTTTGGTTATAATCCACGTCTCAGCTCCATATAAAAGTATACTTAGGATAATTGTATCCAGCATCCGAACCTTCACTTCTTGACCACAGAAGTGAGTTTAATTTTTGTGTCGCTTGTTTTCCTGGACAATTCTATGTTTTATTTCTTCTTTGCGTTGCCTTCTTTGGATATTATCGTTTCTGTATATGTATTTGTATTCGTCACGCCCCTTTATTATTTGTCCATTAACATTTAAATCTTTAGCGTGTTCTGCTATCACCAGATATTTTGTTTTCCCATAATTAATTTGTAGTCAATTTTATTCGTATACCTTCACTAATTTCCTCATCATGTACTCTCATAATCATCCCCAGCTAATGAAAGAGTAGGGATGTAGGTATTCATTATCTATTTCTACTCCCATTCGTCGACACTTTTTCTTCCATCCCTTAGTGTTTCTTCTTAATATATTTTAATAGGGTTGGCGATAAGCAGAAACCTTGTCTTAATCGCTTGTTGGTTTAGAAGGGCTGTGATGTTTATATTCCAAATTTAATTATATTTTGTTGTTCTCTATACAATGATTTTATTGCATCTATATAGTGCTGTTTATTTTACTTTTTTCTAACATCTCGAGAGTGTTTGGAACGGAACATTGTCGTAGGCCTTTTCAAGGTCGATGAATATTAAATGTGTTTCCATGTTAATGGTTTTTCGTTTTTCTATTAATTGTCTATGCATGATGGACCTGCTGTAAAGCTGCTTTGATTTTCTGCAGTAACTACTTATTTCTTTTTCTATTCTCTTTCTGATAATTCGTCCATACAACCTCCCAACTAAAGATAGCATGCTTATTCCTCTATAATTTTCTGGTAATTATTTTGATCCCTTTTTATGTATAGGTGTTAGAAATCCTATTTTCCAATCCCTTGGTAGTTCCTCCATATCTATCAAACATTTATTGAAAATATAAGTAAGTTTATCATGTACTACTTCTGGTGCATGTTTTATGAATTCTGCTGGTATGCCTCCTAAACCTTTCATTTCTTTTGCCGCGTCTTTTGCCTTTACTGTTAACTTTTCTATATGTTCTTTTTCTTTTGCTCTGATTTCACTCCACATTTCTTTAAATTATTGTATCATATCTTCTCGAAGCATCTCTGAGTAATATTTTTGACTTTCTGAAAGTTTTATCATATTTGGGTTTACATTTTTATTTTCTTTCCTAAAACTTTTAACGATGTTCCATCTCTTTTGTTCTTGTTCCTCCTATATATTGTTCTGCTTTTGCGCGGCATTTTTCCCAGGCTTCAATTTTTGCATTTGTTACTTTTTTATTTATGTATATGTTACGGCTAGAAGCCGAAGTGCGGCTACAACTAGGTCTAGCCGGCTAGTACTAAGCAAACTTAACTTAACACTAACCTAACCTTGTGACCGGCTGTACCCAGCTCTAGCCGGGTAGACCTAGTTGTAGGCGCACTTCGGCTTTTAGCGTAACATTCCACCAGGTTTTCCTGCTTTCCTCCGGTCCTTGCGTTGAAATCTCCCGCTAATTCTTTTCTATTGCATATGTCCCTCAGAACCTCAGAAGTGTAGTCAAATCTTCTTCGAAATTATCTTTTTCGCTGGAGCTGGCGTCATCTGATGCTGCTTAATGCATATACTGCAATCAGTGATGTATATCCTCCAAACAGTAATTCCATCATTAACATTCGTAAGTTTATTTCCTGCCAATTTCGAATGCAGTTCCTTAGTCTTGTAAGAATGGCTATACCAACACCCGCTTTTGCTCTTTTGTGTTTTTCCACGCCGGTGTAGCACTTGATATAATCTCCCAAGATATGTTTAAGTGTTCGACTTTCTTATTAGTAAAACGTTCTTTTTAGATTATCTTCAAGTTTCTTCGCTACTTGCAGGCATGTTTTATTTTTTTTCGTCCAGAGTTCGTTTGTTTTGCCGAACATGGTTCTGACAGAAAACTTTAAATTAAGAAAACAAGTCATCTGGTTAATCCTTCGATTCTGTTCACTCTTCCGTGATTTTCTTTAGGTTTCTTCTTTGTGCGTTAATTTTGACTATTTCTTTATTCAGAGTACGCTTTTTTTACCAAGTACGGTTCTGGAAAATCAAACTTAAAATGCCAAACGAGTCATCTGTTTGTGTTTCTTTTCAGATTTTCTTTAAGTTTCTTCTTTCGTTCTTTAACTTTTATTTATTTCAGGCATCTCATTTTTTTATTCAGGGTTCTTTTTTATTAAATACGGTTCTGGAGAAACGAACTTTAAGTTAGTAAAATGAATCATTTGTTTCCTTCTTCGATTTTCTTGAATCTTTCGAGATTTCCCATGGCTTTCTTCTTTAGTTCTTTAATTTTGCTTATTTCTGGCTTCTGGTTGTGTAATTTTTTTATGTTTTCATGCATGCAGAGAGTATTTAATTATTTTAATGTAACATAAACCGACGTTAGTAAAAAGCCGAAGAAATCAAAATTTATTTCCAAAGAATGCTGTTCACATCTCAAGTATTTTTAGTATTATTATTTTCATATTTTTTTGAACATTCTTGCGGTTGCTTTAATGGTCCTTTTGTAGAATGAAAACAGTGTTTTGTGATTCTTAATTAAAAGCCCCAAATCTCCCACAGAAACGTGCAAAAATACAATTCGTAAGCCCTCGAAATTACTTCATTACATCAAAACAACCATAATAAATCCTGCCTTACGAATTCTTAAATTTATTTATGTGATAAAAATGATAGAACTAACACAAAATAAATAAAAGATAAAAGCAATAATAATAAGTTACAACAAAGCAAAAATACATCAATTATATTATCGTACACATGTCGGAAGAATTTTAGCATTCAATTTATAACATTTTGTTAATTATGCATGCAGTTTGAATAAATAGCATTGTAATACTGGTTCATATCTCTTGAATTTTAAATTAATAGTAAATATTCATTAGTTCTGTTATATAAGATACAATTTAGATTGCAGAAATAGTTTTATTCTAATGTTTTTTTTCATTTTATGAATGGTGCGTAAAATTCCCATGCTTTACGTTTGTATCTTGTCAAATTTTTATATGATATAATAGACTATTTTGTGGAATAACAATGAGGCATACAATGGTTAAAAAGAGCGTGTGAATCACAGAAGTTTTTTTTGAGAGTACAGAGACAGACAAATATGCTGGAAATTACTAATCTCACTTGTAATTATTATTATCATTACTACGTGATTTTGTCAATGACGTTGGGCTTGGGTTATTGACTTTGTTTGATGAGAACTTTCCGATATGAATTTTAACCAAAACTCAGTTTCTAATATGCATTCTTTTAATTACAGAAATTGCAAAAGTACGAGCCAGTTTGTTTCAAATAAATGGAGTTAAAAAGGAACCGTTAGTACTTCCAGAACCAGATGGACCAGTCACAACGCTTACTGAAAAAGTTTACGTCCCAGTAAAAGAACATCCAGATGTAAGTACGCCCCTGTATATCTTCGATAACACAATTTAAACCTACCTCTTTTGCAGTTCAATTTCGTGGGCAGGATATTGGGCCCCAGAGGAATGACAGCTAAACAATTAGAACAAGAAACAGGCTGTAAAATAATGGTCCGAGGGAAGGGTTCGATGAGGGATAAGAAGAAGGTGTGTACTTTTATTATGGTATAATTATTTGTATAAATTCGGTTACTTATACTAACGTACCAGCCTTGATACCGAATAGTACGATTTTCTTAATTTAATAAATTAAGTTACATTCGTTCAAGGCTTGACAAATCCTTGTTGACAAAATTATTCTGATAGACATTTTGGCCGGTATCCAACGTGTTCTATTTTTTCTCCCCTACGGTTGAAAAACAAGGAAAATAAGTACTTCGTGTAACATTCAAATGACACCTAGAATAGTATATTAAAATACGAGCAACCTTTTCACTTGAATTGCCTTTTGTAACGAGTGTTTTATACTGCTACTATTTTCTCTGTTTCGGCTTCCATTCACATTATTTATTCATGTTCCTTTTTATAAAAATACTTGACAATTTCTATTTGGGGAAATTTTGGTAAAATAGTTAGGTTGGTAAAGTCTAAGTAAGTTTTAAATAGCGGTTGAACAGGTGTTTGTTTCCCCGCCCTATGCAGTTGGATATGGACGGTGTTTTGTATAAAACCCAACGTTTTTACTCATCCTTTATACAATAAAAATGATTTCCCACCGTTCCCACTTTAACAAAGAACTGCAACGGTTGTCTAGCTATTTGGTGCATTATTTAATACTATTTAATTTGACATGATGCCGAAACAGAGCAATAAAATTAATTTGTTATAATTTCACGCTGCTCGTTTCATATACGAAACACGTGTGAGTATGTAATGTTTACTGTGGTTGTAATAAAAAGAAAATTACTGACGTTTCCTTATTTCATGAGCAGGAAGATCAGAACAGAGGAAAACCCAACTGGGAACACCTCTCAGATGAACTGCACGTTCTACTTACAGTCGAAGATACAGAAAATCGAGCACAACTCAAATTGGCTCGGGCTGTGGAGGAAGTCAAAAAATTACTCATACCTGTAAGTATTAATAATGTTGATTAAATCTAATACTTTGTATATAAATACGTGGTCGTTGGTTTTCCGTTCATTTTATGCTTTTCGATATAAATGTATATATTCATCACATTATTAATAATCGTAGAATATTGCTAAATTAGGAAATTCTAAGTTAATTAACATTGTTTCTCTTTTACATTGGTCATTGGTGATATGAAACGATGCGTTTAAAAATTTCGAAATAAAGCGCGGTTGGTATTCGAAATTTGTGCAGGTTAGAGTAAGTATAATAAATGTAACGACCAATAACCATAGAAGTCGACATCGTTAAACTCAATAAAAGGATACTTAAATACACTAGAACCCCGTTAATCCGTCACCTATAGGACTGAAGGCATACTCGGAACGCAGGAAAAGTCGGATTATCGAAGGATGAGTATGTAATATATTACATATACATAATGTATTATAGTATGTATGTAAAAGTACCACAGTTACAGTTCATTTTAACATTAAACGGGCATGTACCTTGAACACTTAGGAGTGAAAATTGGTAGTGTTGGTTTGCTTGGTAGACGACATTCTTGATTGTGCTGCTACATCCCTTCATTTTCTTATCCACAAAGTATCAATAGGCGTGGAAGAAGAGTTCTGTTCAATATACTGAAGTGCTACATTGAAAACCTGCTTAGCCTGCTTGGGTTACTCGGCTGGGAGGTTCGTGGTTTTCATCGTTCTCTCGGCCGTCTGGATATCAGCTGCGATGATCTGATCGTCATCTAGTTCTTCTTCCATTGCACGGTCACCATCACCTTCTATAATTCACTCATTTACTTCGTTGATTTGAATATGAGCTTGTAATGTTTGCAAATCTTTGATCCTCATTTTGGTGGTTTTCAACCGCCATTATCGGTCAAAGTTTACGCCAGGATTTTTCAACTGTTGATGGTTTCATTTCTTCCCAAACCCTCAGCAATCGTGTAAATAGCATCTTTTATATTAAGAGATCTCATTGCCTCACAGAAGTTCTCTAAAATGGACCCAACGTATTTCCGGCGGTATCTTCGCTTTAGCCATTCAATCTCCCCCTAATCGATTGCTTAGATAACAGAAGTGACATTAGGTGGAAGAAATATAGCTCTTATTTCCCCCTTTTTTAGTTCCTGATCAGATGGATGCGATGGAGTATTCTTCTTCTTCTTCAGCCCTTTTCCGTCCGCTCCTGGGCGTAGGCCTCTCCTTCCATTTTCCATGTGTGTCTGTCTAAGGCCAGCTGATGCCAATTTCTGCCAACTCTTTGCTTGATGTCATCCATCCATCTGCTTTGTGGTCTTCCGATGCTTCTCTTGTGTAATCTGGGTCTCCATTGTACTGTTCGTTTTGTCCATCTATCCTCGTCCTGCCGCGCCATGTGTCCTATCCATCTACACTTTGATATAGCTACTCTTCTTATCACGTCTTCCTGATCTCTTTATTTCTAATGCGGCATGATTCTTTCTATTGCTCTTTGTGTTGTTCTGAGTTTATTTATAGATTTGGTAGTTAACGTCATCGTTTCCAGAATACATGTATCAAAGACCCTACGTTTGAGATTTATTGGGATGCTTGGATTTTTTATAACATATCCAAGTCTTCCAACAGCTGCCCAAGCATTCGTATTCTTCTAGCGAGTTTGGCTGTGTGGTTATCTTTTCCTATTTTTTCGTGTGGCCTAGGTAAATGTATTCGTCAACGTTTTCAATTTCCTTGCCTTACCTCGCCCATTGTAAGTCCTACGTTTTCAAAGCCATTTGGATTGTCACTTATTAAAACTACATCTTCCACAAAACAGAAATGGTTCAAATATCGGCCATCGATGTTAATGCCTTTTTGGTCCCATTTTAATGTCTTGAAAACATCTTCCATCGCAAGAGCAAATTTAGTTAGTAGTATACGCTTTGCGGAAGCCCGCTTGTTCGAAAGGTTGGTAAGTATCGAATTTAGAAGATAATCTATTAGTTATGATTTTCCTTAAAAGTTTATGGGGCTGAGGGATGAGACTAATTGGTATATATGTCCATTTATAACTGCACGAAATCGCCTTTTCCCCCTAAATCGACCCCCCTCGTTCAGAATCCGTTGAGATTGGGACGCTAGGCGGAGGCGGTTTAAAGTTATTTATTTTTAATTTCTCTTCTTTCTTTGGTATTAGGACGATGCGTGGGGACAACTGGAAACCTGTCCAGTTGTGAGACATTTATTCATCAGAATTTTCATTGACTAGTGTAGGTTCTCCTCCAAATTTAATCATTTCAATTGTAATTCCGTCTTGTCTTGGATGTGTGTTGTTTTCCATTTGAGACAGGCTCGGTTTCTTCCCCGTTGCCCTCGGTTTTTAAATTTTGCCAATTAAAACAGTTGCAATTCGTGACTACTGTTAGCATTGCTGCAGGGGGTTACAGCCAGTCTGTCCATGGCAAGCTTTGTCCCTTTTTGTACGGCACTAGTTCTAGTTGGAAGCATCTTACTAGTTCAAACCCGTTTCATCAGTGTTGTATATTTGGTTGGGTTTCAAGTCATTGTCTTGAACTATTTTTTCAAATCATCAGCTGACAGTGTTTCGCCTGAAATCACCACGTCTAGAATCCCATGATGTTATTTCCAGCAGTGAAACCATCCTTCACTCGCTATAAATTAATCATTTTTTCCTTCCAATTTTTCATACAAAAAAAGCGCCTTTTCTTTGATTATGGAGCCATACAACGGAGTTCCCTTTTCTTCTTTCCTGTGAAAACCACACCCAGTACTTTAGACCTCATCAACCGTCACCATATGGCTTTCTAGTTCCTTTCTATTCTTTCTCCAGTCTTTCACCGTAGTAATCAACATCATTGATTCTGCTCACTCTCCGCTGTAGTATAGGGCCTCAACGTGTGTTTCCACTGATTCATACAGGATTTACTTGACTGTTTCTCGTTGAGGTTTCAGTAATCATGCGATTTAATGATTAGTCCACTGCATCCTTCTGGGGTGTGTTGCTGTTACATTCAAACAATGCTCATTACCTTTGGGGTTTCCTGTGTTGCCTTGAAAGTTGTTAGGAGCTTGGTTGTTTATTGCCTGACTTGTGCCACTGGAGTACTCGTTGTAGGATCTCCATTTTTGGGCCGAAAGACTTGAGTTTGGTTTCTTTTTAGTCTCTTGATTTGGTGATCTTTCTGCTGTTTTTCTTTTTAAGCAGCTACTTCTTCTATTCTTCGTTTCATACTTAAAAGTTCAGTACGGGACAGATACGGCAATGTTATTCTTATGGGAGTTTCGGCAGAGGCCAGCGGTCTAAGTTCACTTAAAGTAAAACCCCTGACAGAGACATGTAGAATAAGCAATTAGAAAGGGATTAGCAGTTGTTAGGTGCCTTGAAATACAATATCCGGATTTATTTATGGTTGACAGGTGTATATTCACTTTCAAGCAGTTTTGTCGCAAAATCTGGCTACCTTGCTGAACCATACTGAACTTTAAGTGTGAAAGTAAGAATAGTTTCGTTTCTTCCTCGTCTTCGCCGTCTTCTTCTTGTACCAAATCTTTTACTTTAGATTGAGTGTATTTCCCTTCGTGTTGCATTATATCCATCTTGTCTGAACTAGAATTTTCTTTTCTTCCATCTCTTTTACGGTGAGGTCATTGCTTAGCCAGAATTTAGTCCCCTTCAACTTGTTAGCATTTTTTAGAAGTTCAAATTTTTTATTTTCACTTACAAAGCTGATTAGACCTGGCCTGTTGAGGTTTTCTTTAAACATTCCAATTCTCTTTATGCAGTCTATCTCTGTTATAAAGTTGACATTTACGTCCAGTTTCTTCTTAAAGCTGCTTACACTAGGAAAATGTGTTCTCTGCAGTGGTTTCCCGTTGCCTTCTGCAGAGTTTTAAAGCAAAATAATAAAACAAGTATGTAACGGGTCGAGAGCCACCAGCAAATGACCCAATGATTATTTCTGCCTTATGGTCGGATTAAGCGAGGAGTCGAACCATCAGGGGTTGGATTAGCGGGGTTTTACTGTATTAATTTAATTAAAATTATTTGGATTAAAACAATCCAGCGATGAGTTTTGTGTAGCAAGCAAACAGCATCTATCGACAGAATACAACCTTCGTTGGCTCTATTGGGGCTTACATAGACGGTATAGCTAACCATAAGCAAAGCAAATGGAATATTAAATGTTCGATAATTAAGCAAAGCTATCGCTGGCTTATTTAAATCATTGTGATCCGTAATTTAGCTTTGGTGTAACCTTTTAAACCTAAAAATTATAGTCGATATAATTTACCACGAAACCACGACTTAAACGTTTGTACACATCAATTGATGTCTGTATGCGCAGTAAAAGTTCGCCAGTGGCGTAACATAAAGACATTGAAAGTTAGGCTATGAAATGAAAATCTAATAATTTCTGTAAAACCTACCTTGAACACGATCAACTCTTATGGCCGGTCGTCCTTTGGATGCGTTTTCGTCCGAATTACCTTAATCAGAAATCGGACGAAGAAGGGCGAATGATCCCATTTCAGTCGTACAGTGTGTCCGAAGTCATTCGTGCGAATTCGGTCGAAAACATGCGATGTGCGATTTATCCGAAGAAAATGGGATTTGTTCGTAGTTGTTCTGATGATAGTTACGATTTGTGTGACATCTGACATACCCAGTAGAAATAAATGCTTAAATATAATGGATGTTGAAAAATTGCCGGATTAATGAAAGAAATGATGAAATTCTCCAAATTCGTTTTTGTTTTGCTAATATACCTTGAACCCAACACTTTTTTCTTTTTAACTTTAATCGCCGTCTAACAAGATGACTATTTCCCAAAAGATGATCATCCATTATTAAACAATTTATATGCTGGTTTGATAAATCACTAACTGATTCGTGCCATGCAGAAATTTGTCCAGTGGACGACGGTACCACGAAATTATTTGTCCGATTTCTGATGTATGCAATTCTAGCTAAATCGCATCCAAAGGACGACCGGCCTAAGCAAATTTGAGGCAGATTTTAGCGACAAACCTGGTTTAAAATGTTCGAACCAATGACGTCACGGTTCATAAAATTAAACCGAGTTCGAGCAACCGACGAACCAACCTTTGTAAATATAGTCTAAGTAAGTTTTAAATGGCGGTTGAACGGGTTTTTGTTTCCTCGCCCTATGTAGTTTCAGATTTAGTTACAACAAGATACGAGGGCGATTCAAATTTGACCTGCATTTGATTTTTTTTAACGTAATTGAAGAGATACTGCAAAGCGGTTTTATATTCATCAAAGTAGGCATGTTAGCTAACGCCATAAATAACTGCAACTTGATTGTGTCAATACTGTCAGTTGTATTAACAATGTCGTGCAACAATGTGTCAAATTCTGTTGCACAACGTGTAATTGTTAAATTTCTTTTCAATGAAGGTGTAAAAGCGACTGATATTCATCAGAGACATTATAAACAGTTTGAAGAAGAGTGTTTATCACTCAGAACAGTATTTGAGTGGTGTAAATCCTTCCAGGATGGTCGTGAATGCGTGTCGAACTTGCCGCATGCTGCCCGTCCAGCGTCTGCTGTGAATCTTGGGGCCAATTTACGTCGATTTTCTCGAAGAAAAAAAAAACTATCAATTCAGTTTATTGCAGTGAGCTTCTTGGAAAGGTTAAGCTGGCCATACGAACAAAAAGACGCGGTTTCTTAAGCAAGGGCGTTATTCTCCTACACGATAACGCCCGCCCACATACAGCCCATCCAACGAACAATACATTGGCTAAATTGGGCTGGGAAGTACTGCCACACTCCCCATATAGTCCGGACTTGGCCCCAAGTGACTATCATCTTTTTGGGCTACTCAAAAAGTTCTTGGGAGGCAAGCGATTTGCCTCTAATGAGGAAGTCAAGGATGCGGTGCAAAATTGACTACGTCGTCAACCAAAAGAATATTTTTCGACAGGAATACAGAGGCTACTGGAGCGATAGGACAAGTGTATTTTAAAGGGGGGTTGTTACTTAGAAAAATGATGTATATACAATATTAATTTGTAGTTTGTATCGGCCAGAAAAAAATAAAATACAGGTCAAATTTGAATCGCCCTCGTATAACGCATGGAAAATTTCACGAGTCAGAGCGGGAGACGGATATGCGTTATATCTTGTTGTAACTAAATCTGAAACTGCATAGGGCGAGCAAACAAAAACCCGTTCAACCGCCATTTAAAACTTACTTAGACTTTATATGTATTGCTGACGAGTCGTTTGGGTTCGTAAATTATCGTAGCGCGAATGCCACCACGTGACTACTTTTGTATGTTAATAGTGACGGGCGGTTTTTACGTTTTTGAAATTACGGTGTGTATTTTTTATAAATTGCAATTAAAAATCTAGTATTATTTCATAAAAAAGATGGAAAACGTTGATGTCACGTATGACGGAGTGTCTTACAAATTATCATCGTAAATTTCAAAATCATTCGAAAGAAGCATTTCATAAGTTAGAGTTTTAATGTCAAACCGCCGTTCGAACCGAATTACGTTGAGGCGAACAGTAGATTTGATGACGTCATTAACAAACCGGGTTCAAAAAATCCAGGAACCAAAGTTTTTATGCAGAAACACTGAACGACTTATAATCAAAATACAAAAATTCAAATCAAAGCATGTTACAGTAGGAATTGCTCGCTTTCATATTTAGTTAAATTATTGGATTTATATTGATCTGGTTTTATTCTTTTATTTAGACTTTCCCAATTCCGTCAGGATTGCATAGTTGCATACGTCATAGGCGCTTTTTCACTTAGTGGTTTTAGAAATTTTAGGTTGGTTCTTCAGAGAATTATGTTGGCAAGTTCGTTAGCTTTGCTTTCTTCTACGTTCAACATCGGTCACGGATGGATGTCAACTTTGGTCTTAGAATATAATTATCCTAATTTAGTTGGATAATCCGAGGTTCGACATAATTGAAAATGCTTTTAGTTTGCCTATTGGGCCTTTAGTGAATTTAGAACGGTAGTCGTTTTGGATTGTAAGCATTCTTCATTACCTTCATTGGGATTTTTAACCGTTCAAACGACCATTTTGTTAGAAGCTTTTCGAAGGGCATTTAAGAACTTTTGGGTATGTAACGCATTGATTTTACTTGAAGATTTCTTACGGTATTTGTTGTATTTCAGCCCTTTTCTTTTCGTACGTTCTTTTAGTACGTTTTTGTGGTTGGTGCTGGTTTTTCGTGCGGCACGTGTTCATAGAAACCACCTGTTGTTTCAACACCACGTTGGTTTGGAAATCATTTAGTGTTATCACCTCCGGATAACAATTGATATACTTCGCCTAGTGCTGGTGTAGCAAGCACAATCCAAAAATCCACCGTAAATTAAGAATCGCACTGTACTAACGACCGCCACTGAATGATGCGCCTTCCGCCAGAAACTTGGAAATGGAATAGTCCAACCGAAATTCACGCTATGCGCCGATCACGTGATATGTTGTTCTTATATCATTTTAAGTCTACCTTGGATTACGAGCTTAGCCAATTAAATTCGACTAAACGAAATTATTTTTTGCCAACTTTTAAACCAAAAATAATTGTAATTATAATTAACTCCTTTATCGTTTTCAAACCAATTTAAAAATTATGTTCAATTTTCAGTAAAACATTAGGCAACAAGCAGGGTGTAATTTACAATTCGAAGTAAGTCCACAAATATGATACCACGCTTTGTTAATTCTATGATTAATAAATTGGCCGTATAATTAATGTTTAATCATTGTTCTATTACAGAATATATATTGGTAACAAGTTGCTTCATTTAGCAATAAGAAACAACAGTAAAATCTACTAAACTCTAATAAATAACTAAATTTCAAATTTTAGATTGTTTAAAACAAACGAAAACAAAACCCTAACCACTAATTTCAAAAAAAAAAAGATGCAAATAAGCTGCTGTATTGCCACAAGATTCAGTGTGTAATCAACAAACGTGGATAATCCGTACTTACTATCGTTACTCTTTTAAAAAAAAAATCACGAGAAACTTATAATTCGTTTACTTATAACAAACTAACGCTTCGTTTTAAATATTGCAGCAAGCAGATGGTGAAGATGAACTGAAAAAGAGGCAGTTAATGGAACTGGCTATTATAAATGGTACATACAGGGATTCCAGTTCTAAGGCAGCATCCGCTGCAGGTAACGTACAGCTTTATGTCATTTAGCGATAGTGTTTTATGTCGATATTTCATTGAAAAATATACGCTCTGCGTTCTAAATAAAGATTTTCAATACTTAGTTTGTGACGAAGAATGGAGACGTGTAGCCGTAGCCGCAGCAGCCGAAACGCAACGGCTTTTATCACCGGCGATTCCCGGTCTTGCAACACCTCTACGTACTCCAGCAACACCATTGGGTGCTCCTTTGATTCTTTCGCCACGTATGTCAGTGCCAACAACAGCAGCATCTATCCTTAACGGATCTGCACCACCCGGCTCGTTACTTTCACCCGGAGATACTCATGGTCTTATATATACTCCGTATACGGATTATACTAACTACGCTGCCCTTGCTGCCTCACCACTTTTGCAAGAATACGCCGCAGCAGATCATTCTGGTGGGTTATTTGCTCGCTGACTATATTATGGGTGAATTTTAGATTTAAGTAGTTAGAAATCATGAGTTTTATATTATACAAATTTTATTTCTCGTTCGAGAATCTCCACACACAGGGGTTTTATATACCTTTTCCAAATACCTTTTTAGAAAGTAATGCAAAAGACGGTGGAAATTTTAAACTTTTTGATTTGCACCGAAACGGTTGTATCATTAATTGATCGCATTTTATTTCAGAAACGTACCGAATGTTAGGGTTAATATTTTAGCAATGTAATTGCGAAGTCAGCACGTCTTCCGAACAAAACCGTTGGGATGAATTGTGCTTCTAAGAAATCACCCGCTGGTGATTCTTCTTCAAACTTTTGCATGTCTTTCTAATAATTTGTCCTTACACATTTAGTCAGAATTTATTAATTTTATTACATTTCTGTGATACTCGACCGCAATTGCAGGTTCATGTACGTATGTATTTTGTAGTAAGTATATATATATTGGAACGTTTATTATTTTTTAAGTGTTTGCAAGTCATGAGTTTGCATAAAAACTTGTAGAGATAGTTCTTTTTTTAATTGTATAAATTTATTTATATTTGGCTATTGTATGTATGACATACCTCTGGTCTTCAATAGTCACCTTTTTTTTTGTAAGTTATTTCCATACGTTGGGGGCGGTGATCCCCGACGTAATTTACGTAATTAACAGCATCACATAGTTTACACAACATTTTATACATTTTTTTAATTTTATATGGCTCTATAAAAGTAGTTGTTTTGATTTTAAGTATAAGTTAGTTTATTTGTAAAGGTAATCTATATTATGCATTTATAAAATGTATTTTTTACGTTACCACAAAAATAATTTATTTTGTGCTGTTCTCAAGTTTCTTTAGTCACTTAATTTTAATACAGCTTTAATTATTATTCGTTTAAAAAAAAAATCTAGGAAAATCTCTTTTTAAATCCAATTTAAATCCGTTCAAATTGATTAGTGCAATATCTCGGCGATTTCCGATTAGAGGTGGGAATTTTTAGGTTTCTTTAAGCACGGCTCGGCTTAGTTCGGAGTTACCGAACTTCGAGCTTTACGAGCGGCTCGAGCCGAGCTTCGAAGCTTCATTCGCACCTCTACTTCCGATTCATTTTAAATCCGAACTGACGAACAGAAAAAAAAATATATTTATTAGGATATTAGTTTGTTATTATTTTGAGCTTTTGTTGTTAAGCTATACAAAATGTAGTTAGAAAATTTTATATATTGAAATGTGTTTCAAAGGTGTTTTTGTAATTTAAAGTGCGGTTAAGAATGGTTAATTCTTCTGTCACTTTAAAATACAGAAAGTCTTATACATACTCTTCCATATACGTGGTGAGACTGCTTTGTATTATACGTATGCTTTAACTGGCACTCTGCATATAGGTGCGGCTGCCGTTGCTGCCAAACAACGTAGACATTTGGGGCAGCTCAGGGAACACCCCTACCAAAGAGCCGGCGCTCTGTCTTAAATAGGCAAGGTTAGTTGTTTCACTTATTTATTGTTTCAGGTGTGTGGCCGCAGTGTATGTGTCATTTTCGTGTGGTTTTTATTTGTATTTGTGTTTTTTTAAGTCGAGATTCGAACCAAATTCATTCTTTTTTATTCGTTTATTTTTCGTAGTTTTATATTAGCAGCAGTAAATGTCCACATTTAAGCCATCTTTTCAGTATTTAATGTTAAAATGATGCGGGTTGTGACACATAAGCTATAAATCGCAGATATTATTATAGCTCTCTCGTAAGGAAAGAAGGAATTTTTTGAACATTTGTGTTACCAAGTATTTTTAATCATTAAAGAGCATTTATCGTTTTTAATTGAAGGAATATTGAGACGTCGCTAAATGGAAAAGCCGTTCGGGTTGTTTTTGTGTCCACGAATTCTAGAACGTCTTAATATTTATATACAAGTTGTGCTATACTAGTCTCAAATTATATTTTAATACCGGTGCTTTTATGTTTAATTGTTTGGTATTTATATATTTTATTTACTTACGTTGTTTTCTCACAGTCCACCTCACAAAGATGCCGATGTGATATTTTTGATATCTAATTTATTATCCTTCTTTCCTTGACTTTAGTTTGTCTGTATATACACGGTTTAGTGCTGTTTTCATATGCGGCATTTCATGTTAAGTGTATGTTTATTATTACTATTTATAGCAATATTCACTTTGCTGCTTTTTGACGATTCGCAATCGAACAAATTTCAAAATCCAGCAAAGTTAGTTCTATCGATTATGTTGTAGTTTTATATCTTCATATAGCATTATATTTTTTGTATGTTGTTGACTTGCGCCAATGTGGAACAAAAATATATTTATATAAAAACCAAGATTTCTGTTTTTGATTTACCTCGTTCGATTTTTTTTTACCGTCATTTTTTTTGCGATAAATGGGCCGTAGTTTTCAGTAAAAGCTGCAACAATATTAGTATTAACTTATTAATAATTTATTAACACCGTTCTACATTTGTATGTTTTCATAACTACTTCTAATTCCACATGGCCAAGTTCACTAATGAATGAATGGTAACACGATTGTGTTCATAGCACTATATTAAAACCGCAATCATATTAACCGCATTTTGTAAAGTATCGACATAGCTTGAGGTTGTACTTATTCTCCGTTTGTTATAAGAATATCTGCAAGTCGCTGTACATTCTAACGTATTCTTATTCCGAATGGATTAAATCGTGTAACCAAAATCACCTCAAGCTATGTACTTATTGGCTTTAGTTTACTCAAAATCATTACTACTTACATATTTATATCTAATGCACTTTTACTATCTCTGAATCGAAAACCAAAATTCTTACTCTTATGTGGCACGCACGCTTTTTTAATATAGTCTACTGAACACTTTCATTTACTTTTGCTACAACAATTGTACTTTTTGTACACTTACATTATGATGAAATTATTAATACCTATATGTATGTACAAATTGCTTTACTAATTATTCCAGTGTCATTTGTTTTTAGGATGATGTGCATGTCATGAATTGTTTAACGAATTAAGTACTAAGATTTTTATGAATCGTTGGTTAATAACAAAGGCACCCGAGATTGTGCATGGAATACAGGCTTTGCTTTATAAATACGAGCAGGCTTTGCGTTTATGTTGGCTCGATACGTTGTGAGATTTGTTTGTTGTCTTGTCTTTAGAGGACATATGTTTTTTATTCGTCTTTGGATGTATACAGACAAGGTGGTGAATTGCTTCAGGTACCAATGAACTAAAATGAAATTCCACAACATGTGACAGCCCTAAACTCTTTCAACACTGGAAGTGACCACCGTCTCGTAAGGGTTAAAGTTGAAAGAAAACATAAATATACAAAAGAACTAAGAGAAGCAATAGGAGGCATTGAACAGATATAAATGAGCCATCAAATATCGCATACAACTGGTAAAAATAAATGGAAACTTAGAAAGAATTGAAAATAAGCTAGACATCGCTGGGTCAAACATCTGGAAAAAGAAAACCAAGAGCTAAGAAATCTGGTGGAACAGCAGGAAACAGGACTTGGAAAGTTAGAAAGGGAAAGCAAAGAAATATCATTAAAATCAATGTGTTTAGAGCCGAAGGAAGTCGATGAGGTAAGACGCTCAAGGAAATACAGAGAGAATTAGCCATTTCCAAGTGACGTCATTGGCTCCTCCCATAACAGCTGATTGCGGGCCACGTTTGTTAGCGTTCTTGTGGAAGTTGTGTGTAAATCTGTGTTTTTAACCTGTTTTTGTTGATAAAAATTTATAGTTTCTCAAAAAGTTAACATCCAAATGTCATGTTTTGACAGCTATAAAAATAATAATAAACCTCTTAACTAGCACTTATTCACAGAATAGGTAGTACAAACCCTGATGTACACACACGATTAGAAAAACCAGTTTTTAATTGTCTATATTTTGCAAAAAAAAATCAAGAAAATAACCAAAATAGGTCTCAGTTCCATAAACGCGCTAACAAAACCGACCCGTGATCAGCTGTTTAAGGCGGAGTCATGACATCACATGGAAATACCTTATTTTCATCAGACCAATTTTAATAAAGCTGAACATTGCGAATAAAAATAAATATTCAGTAAATCTAAAGAGCACAAATTATTGGATCGTAGAAGACGACCCTTAACAGATACTTGAGGAAATGAAAATTCTATTGAAATACATGAAGGAAGCACAAGCAAGTATTAAACATGATAAATTAGTTTGGGCGTCGCAAAGGACAAGCCACAACAAGAATTGATAAACAACATAACTGTGCACTGGACAACATGGAAAACGAGAAATACATAATACCAACAAACACTACTGGCGGGTTTCCTCGACAACAGAAAAATCACATGAGGACTAACAACTCTACAGAGGAAGAAGGAATCCAGCGGACCCAAGCGGCAAGCTTGTCAACTACCACTCGCAAATCAACAGATAAAGGAAACCTCGATGAATGAATCTTTAGAGAACCACCACAGGCAAAATACGTAGAAGTTCATCGAGGCCTTATGCTCCAACAGGAAGTGAAATCGAATCCCGACCCTGACCTAACCTTACAAAACAACCGCCCAATTAGTTTAATGTCGCACTTGTATAAACTATTTACAAATTAACAAAGAAACTAGATCAATACCAAGCAGCATTTCGTAAACACTTGCGACCATGTATTAACAGTAAGGATATGTACTTACAGAAAAGCTAGTCGAATATAACCTTGAACTCCTCATGCCCTTTGTAGATTATGAAAAGGTGTTCGATTCTATCGAAGACTGGGCCATAATGGAAGGCCCAAACCACGCACAACTTTGAGAAAAAATATACATAGTGGCCCACTGAAAACAGTAAACGCAAGTTTTGGCCACTTAACATTATCAATTTAAATGCCGACAAACTCACAAAGTACTTGCTTATTACAAACAACTTGTCGGATAAAGTGCTTTTGTTTGCTACGTTTTTCTGGAATTAATGATTGGATTTGAAAAATAAAAAAACTGTTGAAAAGAGAATCGAAAGGTCTTTAGAATTATATAACATTTGACAACCCTTTCTATTTAAAATTTTTGGGGTGCAATTCACGCTCATCTTAGGGTTGAAGTTGTGTAAATAATACTAATCAATTCAGATGTCCCCTTTGATACTAAAATTGACGTGTTCGAGCATTTTTCGCAAAATTTCAGTGGGCCACCCTGTATACAAGCAAGCGACACGAAAACACAGGAAAGTTTTCGGTTATTAGCGGTATAAGATGGCGGACACAACATCACCAAAGCTATTCGCATTGGCTATGGAGGAAGTATTTAAAGAACTAAACTAGTCGGACAAAGGAATTAACATATGTGGAGAACGTCTCCAGCGATATAACTTCGAACTTTACCAACTATTTAATTATTAATGAACCAGATAGCACAAGACCAGTTGGACGCCCCAGAAGCAGCTTCCTAAATGGAATAATTGGCAAGCCAAAGCCAGAAATAAGACAAAACAGAGGCCCACAAAGGACTGTAGCGCTACTGATGATGGAGAACGTCTAAACCACTTAAGATTTGCCTATTTTCCTTCAATCTTTTCCTCACATTTCTTTTTCAATTCTTCTACTGTATGTTCTATGTTCTCCTTCTGTAACTTAGCCACCATCTCACAACCTTCTTGTTGCTGCTTTTGTTCACTTCACAGCTGCTTTATATCTATCATCATTACCTTCGGCATACTTTTCAGTTGCTTTCAATCTCCAACCTCCTCACTATCATTGTCTTCCTTCCTCAGTGTCTTATCTTTTATTAAAAGCTTCAGCCTCCAGTCTTTTTGCTGATAAAATGGAACACCTAAAAACTATATTAACAGAATTAGAAATCATTCTAAGTAAAACAAAGACAATGTGTCCAGAAAACACTGATAGAGAACGTCAAAGCAAAGAAACTAAAGAAATAGAAATAGAACGCAGAAGGCGACTGATCTTATTCAAATTCCTCCACACCTGCGGACCAAGGTGTTCGATCAATGTGTCCTTCCGGTCATAACATACAATGGACTCGCCCAAAATTACAGACTACACAAAGAGCTACGGAGAGGTCAATTTTGGGCATAGCATTACGAGACAGAAAACGAAATGAATGGATCCAAAGACAACAGATGGAAAACCAGAAATAGGGGAAGACCACAAACAAGATGGTACGACGTCATGAAGAAAATTGTAGGACTACCCTGGTTAAGGATTGCACAGGCTAAGCGAGGCTTATACCCAATACTGATTGCAAGATGGCTAGAGAGAGATGTAAATATTTGCTTCCCTAATTATTTTAGAATTATTATCATAGAAGAAAAAATACCGCATACATTGAAGCTATTTTGAGCATGTTTAACCAAGGCGGAGTCGCAATATGGTATAAAACTGATCTGAATATCAAAGATCTTTCTAAATATAGTATTTTCCCGTCACAGAAAATTTATTGATTTGTTTTTTAGTTGTCAGTGTAGCTTGTCAGTTAGTTACACTTGTTAAAATTGTTACATCGTGTGTGAAGCAATTCGTCACCCTGTAGATCTGCCGAGCTATCTGAGGCAAAACCTCCGCTCTTGTAGAAGTTGGTTGATTATGCTCCAATGCAATCGAATTAGGTCTTCGTCGTTGTAAAACCAAACGCAAAGCCAACGACTCGTAAATCAGAGAAAAGGACCGAACACATCGATTGCTCAAACGTAAGCTCTTGTGTATCCCATTAGTTACTTCACTAATGCGAGTAGTCAAGTAAAATCGAATTGTGCTTTGTTAATGAAAATAACCGATGATATTGGTGCCGATTTGTTAACGGAAACGAATCAATTACATACGAAGTAGTCACACAGATCAGACATGGAATACACAAGAACTTACCTTTAATTTATGATTAATTATGATGCGACTTCAGTCGTAATGTTCGCCTAACAATGGAGATTTCAAATTTCGATAACCGAGCTTTGCTGTAAAATAAAAGTGATTAGGTTCAGCGAATGTATTCCCTGCATTATACCTCGGAAACTAACTCAAAGTAAAATATGTATTAGAAATGAATTTAAATAATGACACTGGGGTAAACTTTAACTTGATAATATATGCAAGTGGTACAGCTAAGATACAATACTAACAATCTGTTTTCTTTTCTTTTCTTGTTAACTCGGTTGCCCGGCCTGTAGGCTTGGAGTGCTAACCCGTCACCTACGCCACTCCACTAACCGGACGCCGGACCACCTGCGGTAGCGGTACGTCTAACCTCACATCACTAACCCTTTCACCGTCACCACACACCGTATACTAAGGGAATAATTTACTATTTTTATTATTAATTTGATGGCATTACAAAGGCTGGATATATTTATTAATAACGAATCTCAGTAATTTTTGTTTGTTTGTTTGAGTCGTTAGTGCCAGTTAATCGAAACTTAATTAAAATTTTTTTGTTGTAAGCATCCAGCTCGAATACTTCCTAAGTATACGATGTTATTGCATATTATAATATGCATAGCTTAACATAAAAAATCTAAATTACTAATGTTATTAATAGTAATTTTAGTAGTTAATATTCATGAAGTACAAAGTAATTGACAAGTGCCAATATTGTTAATGTAATGATTTTTGATTGTATTAAAATACTTTACCTAATCTTGTGCCTTAGGTTGCAGACAATCAGTTTTATCATTTTCAAATCATTTTTTCAATTCGCTTGTACTTTAAAGAAATGTTTACTTAAAACTTTTAAAACCGTAAGTGAAAGTGCAACGAAAGTTACTTAGTTATAGCAGCAAAAAAGCCGAGGATAAAACTGAATTTTCTGCAATAATCGATTCTTAGTTTTTACAGTTGCATGCAAAAAATAGTTAAGAATTATTCCTTTTCAAACAAGATTTAAATTGGTACTTAAAACGCCTGTACACATAATGATAGTAATGTAATAATTACACAGAGCAACTTATTTTAAAAGTAATTACAGAAAAAAAAAACATAGTTAAGGTAGGTGTAATAATCTTATTATAATCTTAAGTGTTTACTGCTTAAAATATTTAACGGCAGAACAGATCAGTGTCATATATAATTATTATGTATTTGTTTGCACATGCTTTATTGTTGAAAGTTTATTATGAATGATATTATTAGTCCGTTTAAGTTAATTTTATATTAAAAAAAAATAATAATAAAATAGCACTTCGCTGGGATGTCTCGATTAAACTCGGCATAATTACGTTGGCTTCAGTATGTTACAATTCTTAAATTGCTGTAAGTAACGATTAACTCGTAATATTGTAAGATACGAAATAGTTTTATGTGTTAATATTAATACAAAACCATCCAACAAATATCAATTACGGTTAGTTGTATGTGTTAATACGATGCAGCTTTAGTAACGTTTTGAGTTAAAACGATTAATAATAACTGAAGCCATAGGAATTAGGAATGTTTTAGGAAGTTCGGTAACGTTTGTACGTAGAGTGCTCGTCTCTGTTTATAAACGTTGCCTGTGCGGAATTGAGCAATAAGATTTTGAAACTTATATAATTTTATCCGTCCATTGTTATTCAAATTTAATATTTAAAGAACAATACTCGTAGTATATTTAAACAAGAATACAATCGGATGTCCTTTTAAATTGTTTATAAAATAAAAGTGCAATAAAGTTGTTAAAGTATATATAAAAAAAAAAGTATGTGCAATTTTTGTGAGTTAATTTTTTGATTTTATTTTATAATTCAGAATTGATCAATTTTATCGAGTGGATTAATTTTTCTTTTTATTTTTTAATAGTATGTACTTAGTTCTTTCAGGATAATTAAATAATTTATGTAGTATCTACTAATAATTACAGTGATTAATATTTGTGTGTGAATGTGTTAGTCACATAACCCAATAAGGTTTAAACTGTAAATTATCTTAACGGCAGTGGGTATCTTAACTAACCTCATCAGTTTACAACGTAGATACTAAAACGAAACATGTTTGTCATCTTTCGATACTGTTTGATACTAACAATTAGGTAAAAATGACCAAACTACTAATGGATGTAATTTAATACTAATTCTGGTAAAATTTTATCGTCAATATAACGAACAAAAACGTAAACAGGACAGTCCCAAAAAGAGCCAAGAGATGTGGTTGGTGGATTTTATTTCTTTAGATACTCGTCTTTATTGAGTTTTGTGACTAAAATAACTAATTAAAATTAGAGCTTAATTTTAATATTATACATTGAAAAAAAAAAATAATAACTTTAATGGTAGCTTTGTACAAGTTTGTTTTATAATATTTTACTTAGGCCGTAGCTATAATTTATGTGTCATATTAATTATTTACCTGTAACGTTGGGTTACTGATCTTTGGCTCCGTTTTTTTAAGAAATTAATAACAAGATTATATGGTACGTGTTATGGAAACTAAATACGTTTTATTTAATAAATGTAATAACTAATTAATTTATTCTTCTCGCGCTTACTAACCGGGTTGGGTTGTGTCTCATTTATCTAATTACAAACCTGTGTAAATACTCTATGTTATGTTAATACTTATCGGAAAGGAATCTACGTGAGAAAATCGACTCGAGTTGATTGTTTATATTGGAGGTGGGAATTTTGGTTTTTTCTAAGTTCTGTTCGGTTACCGAGCTTTGAGTCTTTGCCAAGGAGCACGAAGAAAGCTAAGACAAGAGTGTACAGTTTCTTGAATTTAATAGAATATCTAGCATTTACCGAACCTCAAACCTTCAAGCTCCTAGCTCGGTTCAACATATCTTAGATTCGATCTCCCTAAACGTTTGAGCCGAGCCTAGCAGAGCTCAAGCTTTGAGATCTCGGTTCCAGCTCTAATTTAGACCTATGTTAAATGTAATGGCTCCCTTAGGCTACGGTTATAGTTTATAGTAGATGCGTATTCAGACGAAATAATAATTCAGAACTTTTGTTCTGAAATGTGCGGTTACAGTGAACGCGTATTCTGACGAAAGTCAGTAGTCATGGTTGACACTTCCGTTGCTAAAAATGTGAGAGAAGTGAATGCACGAATAAGGTGTTCGCTTCAAGAGAAACGAATGTGGAGTATCATGCACTATTTCTGGTATTACTGCATCAACCAAATAGGTTTCAGAGTATCTCAGAATGTTACAAAAAACATTCTAGGTAACTACATGCGTAATGGAATTGAAATAAATATCTATAAGCAATCAAATTTTCGTTCATGTATTTCGCCAGAAGAAAGACTTGCACGCACATTAAGGTAAGAACATTTATTTTTCTTCAAACGTCATAAAAACACGACTTTGTGTCCTTGGATACACACAGTTAAACATTCACTTCTACTCCTAGGAGTAAAAGTGACATAAACATTCACTTTTACTCCTAAGAGTAAAAGTGACACTTAATGAGCCAATGGCAACTCGTAATTTTTATTTTTTATAACAAAGCAACCCGTAGCAATGACAGCTGGTATGACGTTCATTTTTGACTTTTTAAATTTTCTTGCTGAATTGCGTTTGAAGAAAAAATAACATGTGTTATTCGGAGTAAAATAATGACTTTTTTGCTAAGATGCACCATCTTCTAGATATAAGCAAAAAAACAAAAAAAGAGACCTTCTCAGTCCCCCCCTGCACCCCGCTCACCTCCTATGTCCGGGGACTTTTAGTATGTTTACCTCCTAACGACTCCAAACAAAGCCCTGAAGTCAAAAATTGTGACACCCTCCATGCATTCTACAATCCCTTTATTGACTGGACTAATACAGAATGTTGGGATTTATTATACGAAATTCAAGGGGTTTTGCAAAAATCAGTATCTATATTGCACTCTTTGATACATTAGTGAAATGTCATTTGGAATATGCTTCAGTGGTATGGTCACCGTTTTAGTTTAATGCGATTGAGAAAATTCAAAAGAAATTTTTAAGATTTTTATATTATAAAAAATATGGTAACTATATTTATGATATTCCATTTTGCGAAGAGAATTCAATTTCCTTTCTCTGCAAAATAGGCATTACTTTTTAGCTTTATTTATAAAGTTGCATAGGTATCATCTCGTTTTTATCCACTTCATTCTCATGCCTTTAATTATCAATACGTTTACATACCAATAACGAGAACAAATTATTTTATAAATGCTCGGATGTGCAGAATGTGTAAGATGATATTCAATCAGTTTGTTACACGTTACACAGAACACACTGTGATATATTTACGGTTGCATTAACTCAATACAAAAAATATATAATGAGAGCATTAATAAGTTATGAACATAACGTTGGTATTTGAAGATCAATAGCTTATATTATTCATTGTTATTCTGCATGCTGGAGAACACATCTCTAAAATGGTATCGTGCAATTTTGAAACACCCTGTATATGTATATTGTTCTCAAAGTCGAACATAGCTAACATGGAATCAACCGTTTTTGCTGATTGTTGCTCGCCAATTTAACTTACAAGAAGGGTAATGGTATCAATAGAAAAAGAAAATTATTGCGATTCAACAAGCCTAAAAGTGCCAGTAAAATACTAATTTAAAATTTGACAGTTTTTAAAATTCAACAGCATTTCTGCATTTGTCAAACAATTTTATAATTAGGTGGCTTAAATCAGCAAACTTCTATTCTACTTTCTACTGTTTGATTGTTTGTTAATAACTTAATAAATAATTCAACGCTCAGGCGTGTGTTAAGGTTTATTTGCGGAACAATGAATAAGTATACCAAGGAAGAAAGAGTTTTTATGGTGAAAACCTTTTATAAATATGTTATAAACATATGTATGTAAAATTGGGCTAATATAGTTTATAGTAGCGTTAGTTTGCGAAGAGTTCGAGATTTGTTTGCCGTTAAATCTAATACAAGACCTGTATCATCTGCAAGTACATACCATTCAAAAATATGTATGTACAACAATTTGAAAGATGTGCAAATATTTCGGAAGAATCGGAAAGTAGGGGTGGCGAGTAATAACAATTTTTATTGAAAAAATAAAATGTTCTAAACTTATAAAATAACAATCATATCACAGGAAATCGACAAATAGTTGACCGCACAAACGATCTTATGTTGGCGATGGTAAATGCGAACCCAACATACAGTTTGAGGCAAATTTCTCTTGAAGTTGGTTTATGTAAGTCGCGGGTATGGAAGATATTAAAGAAATATAAATATCATCCCTATAAACCCCAATGCCATCAAGAGATTTTTGCTGTTGATGAAGAAAATAGGAGTGTGTTTTGTTATGAAATGCAAGAGCGCGCGAACAATTATCGTCGATATGCTTCACCGACGAGAGTACTTTTATCCTAAATAATGAACCAAATGTTCAAAACACACGATATTGGACTCAGGAAAACCCTAAGGTTAATATTTCGACCAGAACTCCGCATCCTCAAAAAATTAACATCTGGGCTGGGATTTCTAATAATAGGAATATTATCGACCCGTTTGAAATTGAAGGAAACTTGAATTCAGAAACGTATTTAGATCTTTTAGTAACGAAGGTAGGACCTGCATTGGAAGAAGTTGCAAGAGAAAATCAGGAGAACTGGTTCCAACAAGACGGCTGTCCCGCGCATTTTGGTTTAGATGTTAAAATTTTTTAAATGATTAATTTCCAAATCATTGGATTGGTAGAGGTGGTGCTATAAATTGGCCAGCAAGATCTGCTGATTTAGCACCTTGCGACTTCTTCTTGTGGGGACACCTTAAAAGCAAAATTTACAAAAGACGCCACCCAGATATTAATTCTTTGAGAGGCGCGTTAATTACTGACAGGCAACTGGCTAACGTAAAAAATAGTTTCTACAACAGACTAGGGTATTGCTTAGCAGCTTAGCTCAAAACGGGGGATTATTTGAATGTTTATTAAAATCTATTTTTCCTTAGATACTACTGTTTTTTCTAAATTTTTAATAAATATTATTTGAAGCCTTTATTAATCGATACTTATTTACTGTTTTATTATAGAAATAATGCCAAAAAAACCTAAGAATTAAATATACATGTTAATTGCCTATGTTCGACTTTGAGAGTGGATACCGGGTATATATTTTTCAGTAAAGATTATTCTCGTTCAACTTAACAAAAATTATTAAGTCGAGTCGGTAAACACGTAAAATGATAGTAGATAGTTGTGCTGCTATTTATTGTGATTTGCGCAGTGGTGAACACAGAACATTAACCCAAGTTTATCAGATAATATTGAATATTTCAGTAGAATCTCATAAACGATACAATTTTTTTAAACTGGTAGTAATCTTTAAAAATATAAATAAAACCCATTGCATTGCACTCAAATAACCCGCCACTTTTCTTTATAATGCGCCACGAGATCGCCAGGGTGCAGCAGCATATAAAATTTTCTGTCCTGTTGCCAACAATTTGTTGGGACTTTTCATTTCTTGATGGTTGTTGATGGTTAATGATTTGCTTTTGTGATAGACAAACGAATTAACATTTTGTGCCGGATTTGTTCTTATCTTTGGCATTTTAAGTTCTAGTCTGCTTGGCACGTCTTTGGTCTTTAGTGAGTGTGAGTGGTGATTGTAACGGACGGTAAGGAAAATTTTTCAATATTTAATAAATCTTCGGTTATTTGTAACAAATTTGTTTATTTTACTGACGGTAAAGGTTATTCTGTAACATTAATTTTAACATTCTCGCTATAACAATAGGGCCGAACAGCCATGACGTCACTTTCTCGCGCGAATTTTGAAGCGGAGTCATTCTCAAAATTACTGCTTTAAAAGTAGGCCTTATCGACATATACATTAAGGTATAAAACAGCGAAGATCAAGTTTGCCGTCGCCCCATGCAGTTATAAGAAATATTTAATAAGTTTCATGCTTAGAAACGGAAACTGTATAGTTTTTTCTTCCTTATTTTGAAAGAATTTAAATTTAAAACGGTTTTATTAAATTTTTATTGAAAGTACAGAAATGCACGCCGAAATGCCATGCTTTGTGGGATGGCTTCAGCTCTCACAGTGTTGCCAAGCCTACCGAAATTTCGGTAGATCTACCGATTTCGACTTCAATCTACCGATCTACCGAAATTTCGGTAGGGTTGGCAACACTGTGCGAGCTGAAGCCATCCCACAAAGCATTGCATTCCGGCGTGCATTTCCGTACTTTCAATAAAAATTTAATAAAACCGTTTTAAATTTAAATTCTTTCAAAATAAGGAAGAAAAAACTATGCAGTTTCCGTTTCTAAGCATGAAACTTATTAAATATTTCTTATAACTGCATGGTGCGACGGCAAACTTGATCTTCGATATTTTATACCTTAATGTATATGTTCATAAGGGCTACTTTTACAGCAGTAATTTTGAGAATGACTCCGCTTCAAAATTCGCGCGAGAAAGTGACGTCACGCTGTTCGACCCTATTAATACGAATTACGAGTATCTAAGTAACAAATAAAATCATTGTAGCGACTTGGCATTTTGGACTGCCTCATTTCTTTTTCTTGTCTACTGTTACCTCTATTCTACTTATTTTCTACAACATTCTCAGGATCTGCCAAACTATTACTGATAGTGGATTTAAATTCATTTTTGCAGGATCGACTATTTTTTTGCTATTTACCGTGCCTGTTTCTACGACAGTAAGTTGTGTTTACTGGTTACTACGCCTAACAAAACGGTAAGTAAATTTGTTGCCATGGTATTTTACAAATAAACGTTCAAAAAATGCAAAATTGGGCGTTTGTTTGTAAAAGACCATGGCAACTGATTTGTTCTGTTTTTTTTACAGAGGCTTACAATCAAATATTACTAGGTACCTAACTATAATTTGGGATACCAATTTTCAGTGATATTTTAAAAAATTTTAGTTTAGATCGTGCAAAAAACGTTATAAGCATGTCGAACGGTAAGGGTTACCGGTCTCAGACAATAATTGGAGTCGTCACTTCGCTCCTCCTCCAGACAATTGTCTTCGAACAGTAACAAACCCTTGCCGTTCTCCAAACTTATTCCCATATTAATGTTTCTTCTTCTGTGCTCTCTGCTATTTTCCCGTTTCTGTTTTTCAATCCTTTTATTGTTTTCTTCACTAGTTTTCTTATTTCTTTTACTTTCTGATAGAATTTTCTTGAGTTGCATTTGGAATTTTCTTTTTCTATCTCTTCCATTTTATTTTGTAACCATCTGTTCTATGCTTTTTTTATAGTAATGTTACTTTCCTTCCTTTTTATATCATAGTTTGACTTATCATCTTGATTTTTTGTTTGCAGCCATCTTTTCCTTGCCCTTGTCTTTTCCTCTACTTTTATGTTACATTCCTCGTTCCACCATTCATTCCTTCTTCGTTCATTATTTATTCCTATTTGTGCTGTTGCTGCGCTTCTCATGTAGTTCTTTATTTTCTCCCATTTTTCATTGACATCTGTTTCTAACATCGACGTTCTTTCATTTTCAATTTGTGTTTCCAAGCAGTTTTTGTATTTTTATCTTTGTTCCAGGTCATTTAGTTTTTCTATATTACATCTACTTTTATATTTTGGTTTGTTATTTTTTATGATTTTTTGCTTCATTGTTGCGGTGACCATAAAATGGTCGGAGTCAGCATTTACTCCTCGATACGATCTTACGTTTGTAATTTCTTTTTCTCGTTTTTTGTTTATTAAGAAATGATCTATTTGATTTTCATATATTTGTCCCGGTGACACCCATGTAATTTTATGTAGTCTTTTGTGTTTGAATTTCGTGCTTACTATTACCATCCCTAATACTGTTGCTAAATTGCACAGCTTGTGTCCATTGCCATTTGTCTTGTCATGTACGGTATGATTTCCTGTTACTGCTCTTAAGTATTCCTCTTTGCCAATCTGTGCGTTAAAGTCACCTGCCATAATTATTGTATCTTGCTTGGGTATCTTCTTCTTTTGCTTCTTCTTCTGCCGTTTCTGTAGGAGCATAGACGTTTATAATCGATATGTTGGCGTACTTCGCTTTCAGTCTTACGTAGGGTAATCGACCGTTTATTGGTTTGAATTCTATTATATTGTTTCTCAATTTGTCCATAACCATAAAAGCTACTCCATTTTTACCTTGTTTGTTCTCTCCCGAGTATAATAACTAATAACGTATACTGTTGTTTATCTATTTGTCCATGATCTTTCCATCTTATTTCTTGTAGGGCTGCCACATCTATTTTGTATTTTATCAGTTCTCTTGATATTTCCTCCATTTTTCCTACTGCCAACATTGTTTTGATGTTCCATGTACTAATTCTTATTTTCGGTTCTTTTTTTCTTCTTTTTCTCTTTGAGGGTTTCTTTTTCTGTATTGTGTTTATTTAAATTTTCTCTGAATATTCCTAATTTTCTTATCTTGGTTTCTGTTTCTTTTGGTAATCTAGTTATTTTACTTTGTTTCATTTTTTGTTTTATCAAGTCAATGTTATTTGTAATTGCTTTTATCCTAATATCATTTGCCTGTGTCGTCCTTCGTTCTTCCTCCCCTCTTTTTCGTTGCTATTGTTTTTGTTTTGGCTGATTTTTTCCCCCATTGTTTTTCTTTCTTTCATCATATATTGGCGCTAATATTTGTTGCGCTAGTTTTAGCGGACTTTGTGTTTGTGTTTCGCTTGTTTTGGGCATCTTTGTTTGTAGTTTCACCATTTTATTGGCATTCTCTTCGTTTAATAATGTTTCTGTCGCGTTTTCTTCCGATCTATTTCTTTTCTTCTTGTTTTCCTTGTTTATTTTTTCCTTCGTTTATTTGTTTGCTTACGTCTTCCTCCAGTTGATGTAGAGTATACCTTTCTCCGTTCACTATTAATTCATTATATCTTAAATAAGCCCTGTTTCCTAATTCCCTTGCTCTCATCATGTGTTTCAGTAAGCCTTTTCTTTGATCTTGTATTTCTTTTAGGAAGTCTTCTGTTATAGATATTTTCATCTCCTTCTTTATTCTTTTTGCTGCCACCAGTATCCCGTTTTTTTTTGTTTCGGTTGTTTAGTTCTATTAGTATCGGTCTCATAGATGTTTTCTCTTTGTTTCCTATTCTAAATATTTCCTGTACTTCTTTTTCCACATTTATGTTTATCTCAATTTCTCTTAAGAGGATTCTTATCTTCTCCTTTAATTGTAATTCACTTTCATTTTGTTCTTCATATACTCCGTGTATAACTATTTTCTTTTTGCGCAGTTCCCTATCAAGGTACATAATTTTAGTTTCTTGTTCTTTCTTATTTTCATCTTTTAGGTATTCATTTTCCTGCTTAATTTTACTCATTTCGGTTTGTAATTTATCTATTTTGTCTTCAATCCTCTTTTCTGTCTCTTCTACTCTGCTCAGACCTTCTAATTTCTGGTTTATTTTCTCTAATATCTCTTCCATTTTGCGTATTTTTTGTTCCAAGTATGTTATTTATGCGTATTATTAATACGTGTTTAAATGTTTTCTTTATAACACCGTCCACTTTTTTTGGTTCATTCAGTTCGTTTTTGAAATGCAACTGTATGACGTTCGGCTATGCGCTTTTCGTTGTTTTGCGATTCTCGCCTTAACCTAGATGTTCCCGTTTTTATTTTATTAACTATTTCGTCTTACTACCGGTCTCGCATTTTGCATTTATTATTACTTAAAACTGCACCTTTTATTCTGTTGTTTTACACACTTTTCCTTTTTTTAACTACACTTTTTATTTATTTTTAAACTTATTTACACTTTCTACAAATCTTAAACTGTTACTCACACACAAGTTAAAAAGCAACCCGGTATGTAATATACTATTATTATCTTCTCGAGCGTATATAAACTCGCTCTCGAACACAAAATAGACTTTTATCGTCTTGTATAGTACATAACTAATAAATGAACCAAAATATTACATTTCGTGTTATGCTTGAATTTAAAATGTGTTTACGGAATGTCATTTCATTTGTAAATGTGTATCAAGTGTATTAAATGAATATAGTATAAATGTGAAAATGTGACTAAATAACACAACAATATACCGGGTGTCAACGAAACCTGGGGCACCCCCATAATTTTTTTATTTTTTAAGATATCAAAATGAAATTTGGTATATGTAATATACTTACTCTTTAAATGGCATTTGTTGACATAAGAAACAAGTTTCTCTCACTTTCGGTTTCGCCGGAATTGACATCAACTTTGTTATTTTAAATGGAACACCCTGTATGTTTATACATTTTTGGAATCTCCATTTAATTTTACGTATGGTAGTATCAAGTTAGAAACATTTTGATGACAAAGTAAATTTTTGCATAAATTAATCTAGAGTGCCATGACTTACGCAAAATGAAAGTCAAGGTGCCCCAACACTCGAGACAAATTGTTTTAGAACTTTTAACTATTTTAGGTGCTGTATTAGAATGACCTAAAGTTGGCAAAAATGCTTTTTCGGGAATAACTTTATTTTTTCAAATGGCACTAGGGTGGGGCACTAGGATATTAAAAACGAGCGTTTTTGAAGGATTTTATTGATACCAATAACGCGGGATTAATATGAAAATTAAATTCGGAATAACACTCTCCGTTTAAAAAATACAACGTATTTTGGACATTTAAATCTAGACACTGGGTTTCAAAACAAGTGAAACAAATGAAATGCCCAAAAAAAGTGACAGACTTGCTACAGTTTAAGTGCTAAAATAATTTCTTTTGAGTGTCGTAGCACCCTGACTTCCATTTTGGGTAGCTCATGGCATCATGGCATCCTAGATTAATAAATAAACTCTTCTGCAAGTATTTACTTTGTCATCAAAATGTTTCTAACTTTATACTACCATACGTAACATTGAATGGAGATTCTAAAAATGTATAAATATACAGGGTGTTCCATTTAAAATAACAAAGTTGATGTCAATTCCGGTAAAACCGGAAGTGGCGGAAACTTGTTTCCTATGTCAACAAATGCAAATTGAAGAGTATATTACATATGCCAAATTTCAGTTTGATATCTTAAAATATAATTTAAAAAATAGGGGTGTCCAGGTTTCATTGACACCCGGTATATACAGAGTCGCTTTTATGTATGGAACCGGTGGATTATTTCCCAAAGTAAGTTGGCTAGAAAAGAAAGCTTAAGATAAAAGTTTTAGGGTTGTTTCCAATCTATTTTCCCAAAAGAAAAATTAAGTATACGGGGTCAGTCAAAAAGACACTGTAAAGCAAAGTTGCTTTTTTTCTAATGGAACACCCTGTATTTTATGCAATAATTGAATTCTGGAAATTCTGAACAAAAGTTGTATCACACGCTACATGCTTAAACTTAACCGTTTTCGAGATATCAAGTTTTCAAAATATCAAGTATGAATAAGGAACATTAACTCCCACAAAAATGTGTTTTCATTTGTAAGGTAGAATAGTCACTATAGTCAGTCAGTAACGTAAGCATGTAATGGCGCTGTCATATAATAACATTGTAGTATAATATGTGTGTGTATAATAAATTACAGGGTCCGGCAGTGAAACGGGATGATTTCAAAATTTAATTATGTTTTAAAGAATGAATTTTTTATTAATTTATCAGGTATAAATAGAAAGCACAAGAATAGCCATTTGGCGTACAATACAAAAAAAAAAGACTATTTTCTAAACACTACGTTCGCCAAATGGCCTCCATTGAAATTTATGCATTCTTGGAGCCGGATCTGGAAGTTTTGCATGACCTCACGCAGCATATTGGCGGGTATTGCTTCAATCTCATCCCGAATGCGTTGTTTGAGGGCTTGGATCGTACTAGGTGGATCGGCCTCAAACACTTTTGTTTTTAGGTACCCCCATAAAAAAAAGTCACAAGCCGTTAAATCGGGAGAGCGAGGGGGCCAATTGATATCCCCGTTTCGATCGTCGATCCAGTTTGCTCGAGGTTGTTTACCCACGTTCGAATCGCGTTATCCGACGGAAGAGGCTGGTTGCACGGTATATTGAAATGACGTCAAAAAATCCGACGCGCTTGAATAAAACTCTCGTTATTCTGATAATAAGCTTTAACTGCGAAGCCGCGTTGTTCACCCGTCACCCGTCCAACGATTCATTGTAAACTAAACGGTAGGTTGTGCTAATGAAGAGGGGCCAACGACCTTCGTCCCCTTCACCACCTTACGAGCTCTCTCCCCCACCTCAAATAATCCCGTTTCACTGCCGGACCCTGTAGTACAAACCTAAGCGGGCTAGTTATTATGATAGTTATTATGATACAACATAACATAACTACTACAGAATTTGAAGCTGTCAAGATTAAAACTGTGCAAAACAAAACAGAATCAAGTAAAGATCTACAGAAGAAATTTAAATAAAATATGAAACCGACCACCTGCAAGTTTTATTTGAATTTCTTCTCCCAAGTGAATTTTTAAAAATGGCTATCTTTATTTCCTTTCGTTTATTTTTATTTCCCCAACTTTTTCCTAAGCAACTGCCGAAAACAATATATTAACATAATCAATTTATTTAGGAATCGCCTGTCAGGAGTGAATAAAACATACTTGGTTGGATCCAGAAAACCACTATAATACAGTCATTATCTGCTCAGATAAACCAAGAAAGAAGTTCATTATAAAGCGCAAGTAGCAGGTACATTTTTACTGTTTTTAAATAATCTTTATTGACAGAAAACCAACAAAGCTATTCGTGCACTAGGAAGAATGACTACTCTTTCAGCAAGTTGCCGAAATAACCTGCAAGTTAGTCACTAGTTACCAAACGCTGTTTATAATACTCTTTGTGATTTGTATTATTGCAGAAAATTGTCTAAAAAATGTCTGAAATAAACTCGGAGGCTAACCTCGAATACGATATCGATTTGGATATCGTCAAAGAAGAAATCAAACTTGAACCCTACTTGGACGATATAAAAAGTGAATTCGGCGATGATATCCTTTGCAATACCGAACAAAAACATAACTGCAATGAAACTAATTCGAACATTAGCCAAAACTCTGGACGAAAATCGAGGGAGGAACCTGCAATTACTGCCAGTAGTGCACATGAAGTGGACAAAAACAAAGTTGAAACAACTGAAACAGTTAATCCTTTTGACGAGGATGACCAAAATAAAAATAAAGGAAAAAGTTTTACATGTGACGTTTGTCAATTTAGAGCGACTCGCAGATCCAAACTTCAAACTCATAAAAATATGCATTCAATAAAAAAGCCATTTATTTGTAATGTATGTGAATACAGGACTACTTCTGAAAGCTATTTTAAACGGCATTTGTATATCCATACTGAAAATAAACCGTTTGCCTGTGATTTATGTGAATACAGGAGTGTAAGAAAAGGCAGTCTGAAATTGCATATGAGTACTCATACTGGAGATAAACCGTTTGCCTGTGATTTATGTGAATACAGGAGTGTAAGAAAAGACAGTCTGAAATTGCATATGAGTACTCATACTGGAGATAAACCGTTTGCCTGTAATTTATGTGAATACAGGAGTGTAATTAAAAGTAATCTGAAACACCATATGAGTACTCATAGTGGAGATAAACCGTTTGCCTGTGATTTATGTGAATACAGGAGTGTAAATAAAACTAATCTGAAAAAACATATGAGTACTACTCATACTGGAGATAAACCGTTTGCCTGTGATTTATGTGAATACAGGAGTGTAAGAAAAGGCAGTCTGAAACAACATATGAGTACTCATACTGGAGATAAACCGTTTGCCTGTAATTTATGTGAATACAGGAGTGTAAATAAAAGTAATCTGAAACAACATATGAGTACTCATACTGGAGATAAACCGTTTGCCTGTGATTTATGTGAATACAGGAGTGTAAATAGAACTCTTATGAAACTACATATGAGTACTCATACTGGAGATAAACCGTTTGCCTGTGATTTATGTGAATACAGGAGTGCAAATAAAAGTAAACTGAAACAACATATGAGTACTACTCATACTGGAGATAAACCGTTTGCCTGTGATTTATGTGAATACAGGAGTGTAAGAAAAGGCCATCTGAAATTGCATATGAGTACTCATACTGGAGATAAACCGTTTGCCTGTAATTTATGTGAATACAGGAGTGTAAATAAAACTTATCTGAAACAACATATGAGTACTCATACTGGAGATAAACCGTTTGCCTGTGATTTATGTGAATACAGGAGTGTACATCAAACTAATCTGAAACAACATATGAGTACTCATACTGGAGATAAACCGTTTGCCTGTGATTTATGTGAATACAGGAGTGTAACTAAAGTCAGTCTGAAACATCATATTATGAGTACTCATACTGGAGATAAATCGTTTGCCTGTGATTTATGTGAATACAGGAGTGTAAATAAAAGTAATCTGAAACTACATATGAGTACTCATACCGGAGATAAACCGTTTGCCTGTGATTTATGTGAATACAGGAGTGCAAATAAAAGTAATCTGAAACAACATATGAGTACTCATACTGGAGATAAACCGTTTGCGTGTGATTTATGTAAACACAGGAGTGCAACTAAAGGCAGTTGGAAATTGCATATGAGTACTCATACTGGAGATAAACCGTTGGCCTGTGATTTATGTGAATACAGGTGTGTAATTAAAAGTAATCTGAAACGACATATGAAAATTCATAAAGAGAGATAAACCACAGAGGTTACACTAAGATTTTACGACATAGAAATACTTCAACGGTTTTTTACTGGAATAAATATTTTTTTTTTTTTTCATTAACTCTTATTTGATTAGCAATCTGCCCTAAGGCAATAAGCTAATTTTTCAAGTAGTTCGTTTGACTTCCTATGAAGTCAAACGTGCGGGAGATTAGAAACTTACATTAAAGTCCTAACTAATGAAATATAACTTATTGTTAGTTGTAATAAATTGGTACTTATCATCTACTTCTGAATTAGTAGTTAATTTATAATTGTAATTTTAATTTCCTAACATAGTATTATTATTCATCGAGATAAAAGTACTTATTAAACTAGTGTCTATGGTTTAGGAATAAATATGGGCATACATACATACATACCGGGCGATCCAGAAAAAAAGGAATTGTAACATGCCCTGATTAAGCTGTTAAGGTTGGTAACATTGCTTCTCATTTTTTTTAAATTTCATATCAATGGTAATCTGATTTGTTACTTGAAAAATAAATTTGACATTTTAAGAATGTGAGTGCTTCTTATCTGTAAAAAATGTTCTTATTAGAGCACAAAACTTTTCTTATTAAAAGTTACTACAGAAATGGTGTAAAGCAGGATAATGGAGAATGGATTTATTCCATACCTACATGCATTGAAGATTTTTGACAACAATTTCTGAATTTCCCAGCGGTGTACCTACCAATAAATAATTAGACAACTTGATAACAAAGTCCTTGACAACACTTTTTTTAGTGACGAGGCATGGGGTCACCTTTCAGGCTACCTAAATAACCAAAACATGCGCATCTCGGGTATCAAAAACCCTAATGAGTTTATCGAAACTCCTTTGCATCCACAAAAAGTAGGTATTTGTGTTGCAAGTAGGAAGTTATTCGATTATTTATTAATTTTAATACATTTATGGTTATAGGGAAATAAGTAATTAGTGGGAATACTTGTTAGATTAATAGTTTGTTGTTTAGATTTGATTATAAAACCTGTTAGGTAAAAGACAAACAAATGAATGGAAAATACAAGTAATGACTGGAAATATCATGTTAGTTAGTAAAAGTTGAAATTACTTGTGTTTCCCTTCACAAAAATTAGTATAAAAGCAAAGTAACAAAACTAAAAAGGGATTCAAATTCGGGACTTAAGACCGAAACCAGCACAAGAAGTGCCTACGCTACCATTATGTCCAATTGTAAGTAATTAGGTAAAACTACCTTTAATATGTATTTTGTTGTTGTGTTAATATATTTGTTTTAATGATGAATCGGCGTTGTTATTAAATACCAAACAAGAACCCGCTTTGAACATTTACTGTAAATCATTAAGTTGCCAATTTCCCTTATTTTGTAAATAAATTTCTTGTTTACTTCCAAAATGCTGTTTTGTGTAACCTAAAATAAAAGCATTAGTGGACGTAATTACATTTATGGATATTAAATAAAGTAAAATTATTTATTTATTTATTTATACAACACCTACCTAATAATGATGCTATAACTATGGTGATTTTAAACAAGTAAAGTCGCCCATAACCCACTAGTGAGTTATAATTATAATCCACTAGTGATTTCCAATAATAATATTAGAAACCTCATAAATTAAAGTATCAACAATTTTAGAAAATTAACGTCTTTTTATTAACAATTATTTAATACCATTAATATTAACAATGAATAGGGGAAAGGTAGATAAGATGACGAATTGCGAATTTCTTCTGCGAGAATATAGATTTAGCGACCAGCGTAACCGTTGTAGGTACAGGAAGCGACTGGACAGCTTTGGGTTGATTTCAGATGATGCACAGCGATAATTTAAATAGTTACAAGCGTTTATCGAGGTTAGGTGTGTGTTATTATAATTTTGATGGTGAACAAAATAAGTTCGTGTGTCCGCGAAGTAAGTAAGGATCTATGACACAACGGGCACCAGTAGTTTTTGGACGCAACGGCCACCGTGGTCACAACGGCCACCGACGCCTTATCGACCCAGTGTTTATCGACGCCGGTCACAACGGCCAATTTTAATTTTGGTCACAACAGCCACTTTTAATTTTGGTCACAACAGCCACTTTTCATTTTGGTCACAACGGCCACCCTACTCGTATAAGTCCGTTCGTTCGGGTTCGCAATTTCTGCTTAACTTCTAACAAAGATCAAATAATTAGGCATTTCCATGTGACGTCATGACTCCGCCTCAACAGCTGATCACGGACCGATTTTGTTAGCGCGTTTATGGAACTGTGCTTATTTTCTTGATTTTTTTACAAAATATAGACAATTAAAAGCTTGTTTTTCTAATCGTGTGTGTACACCAAGTTTGCGCTACCTATTATGTAAATAAGTGCTAGTTAAGTGGTTTATTATTATTTTTATAGCCGTCAAAACGTATGCCATTTGGAAGACTTTTTTAAAAGATCATTTTCATTGAAAATTGTACTTTAAAGGTAAACTATGTTTCCTTATTCTTAAATACGGGTGGCAAAATTTTTTCCTTGTTTTAGGAATTACAATTCGATGCATATAATGCCAAGATTTTGTGCGATCTTTGGTTGTACGAACAGGAGCAACAGAGAAAGTGTAAAAAATAACAACAACAACAAAATTACACGATTTACAAAGCCAACACACCTTTATGTATCAATATTAATTAACTTATTTTGAAGTTAGAATTAAGACTTCACAAATATAATTGCCGGTGTAACCTTACTTAATGAGTCCGGGAAATTTATGTTTCTAATGTAGGAAAATAAATATTAAAAGTTTACACGTTACATTACGCAATTGGTATGTCTATTATATTTTAACAAAACTTATCGAAAATAGGTAGGTACTTATCAATTTAAAAAAAATGTGCTTACTATCCTGAAGACGTGTCCGTGAAACACAACACAGTGTCTTTGTAGAGGTGTTATTGTTCATGAAATTATTTTACACTATTACGTTCCTACTATATGGTTTACAAAAAGTTAAAAAACTACATTTTTATTAACAAAAAGAGGTTAAAAACGCAGATTTACACACAACTTCCACAAGAGCGCTAACAAACGTTGTCAGCAATCAGCTGTTAGGGGAGGAGCCAATGACGTCACTGTGACGTACTTGGAAATGGCTAATAGGAAAGATATGCAGCGCAATGCTTTAAAAGGTATACAATTTTAGCTGAATGTCAGTTGGGTTGCATATCTATTTTTTGTGAAATATTTTAATATTTAGTTAAAAGTGTCGGAAATATTCGAAGGGTTGACGCATTTTACCTGGAGGATTAAACTTTCCAGGTTAGCTCATTAAGAATTTGCGCTGTTGCAAAGGTTCTTTCTAACAGATTACAGACAGAATAGTACATTCATTCGTTATCCATATCCCCCTTTTCCGCATCTGCAGCGTCGGGGCTTTAACTTCCAAAAATGTGATTTAGTATACTTTTGTGTATTATATTTTAAGTTTGGTGATAAGTTGGCATTAATAATTATTTTAGAATGACAATAATAATAATAATATAATAACATATGATGACTAACAAATTTAATATTATACCGGGTGGGCCACGAAAAACGATCTGCGATTGATAAGTAACAAAAAAGTTTTTTAGGATACCTATCGGACATATTTGCATTTGTTATGAATGCAAGATATCTAGTTGTAATGTAAGGTGGTTATTAAAAAAAGATTAACATCTACGTTTATGTGCAGATAATTTCAAAAATCAACTGAACAGTAGCAAGTTTTTTGTTAATCAAATTTGAGTTGATACTGTTTTTTGAAATAAGAGTTCCGAAATTACACATACTCAGATTTTAGTCCTTTCTTGATAAAACCACAGTATAAACAGTTAGTGTTTATACTGTGATAAAACACCTGACATTATAAGTAGATAGCTTCAATCACTAGATATGTGTTACGTATCAAATGCAAATACAACCACTAGTTCCCTAAGTTTTTGAAATAAACATCTATATTTGGCCCCTTCACACTGCTGACTACCTGAAATTATAATTCGATATCTTCTTCCTTTTGGTGCAGGTATATTATTACGTATCAAACACAGACCGTTTTTCGTGGCCCACCTTATATAAAATTAATAAAAACGAAACGACGTCCGTCTACTAAATTTACCTTAAAGGTTCTCAGGTTTATTGAAGTGCATTGTGTTTTTCTTTGATCAGAATGGCACATAACTGTAATCCCATGTTTCTAAGTTTATGTTATGTATTTAAGTTAAGCTTTATACTCCATTTTTATCACTATTATCACTGTAATAACAATGTGCCAGAATATCTGTGGAAACTAAAAGAAATAATAAAAATCCTAATAATAATAACCCTTTATTTTCTATATACACAACATAGGTTGTAAAGGAAATAGTCAATACATAGAAATAAATAAAAACAAAGTAATGTAATAAATTAAACTTTCTAAAATAATCTTAAACTTATTTTTGACGATACAAAAATCCATTTCTCCTAAGGCCGTTTTGACAAACGCGTTGCCTTCTTCAGGGGTTTCATTGTGAATAAAATAAAACAAAAAGTTAATAACACATTACTTAACACTCACATAAACACATTAAAATATTAAGCTATGCTTCGCCAAGGTATAAAAATAACATTAAATTAACAGTTAAAGCAAAATTTTTAGAGTTAAGCAAAGTAAAAATTACTTCAAAAATAAACATTATCCGCTAAGAATCTCACACATTTTGTAATTTTTTTATTTCGTTCTTAAATCTGTTGATAGCCATTTAAGGCATTTATAAAGTTTACACTTAAGTGTGTGTTGTATTAAAAACAGTTTATGCTGATAACACACATCTTCTTCTTCTTCTTGCAGCCAGCCCGGAACAGAACTTTTAAGTTTGTGGATGCTAGTTGCTATCAGGTTCTTTTTAAAGTCTCCTCATGATTTGTTTTTCTTAAAAAAATTATCAAAATGTTTAAGTAAAACAGACACTACATGGACTACCATACCAGTTGGCCTTTTTAGATGTTTCACACATTCCCCGACACCGTAATCCTTTTGAAGCAGAAACAGTTCATTGTCATTAATAAATTCATCTTTTTTACACATTTGTACGCATTGATAACAATTAAAATATTTTAGTGTCTTATATACAACATTCATTCATCTCGTCGAATGTTAAAACACTTTCCACTACATTTATGGAACTCGGTATGTGGTCATCTGAACACGAAGCAGATTGTACATTTTCTTCGCCATCACAATTATCAGGGTCTTCTTCTGAAGTTTCAGTGTTTACCACACTAACGACGTCATCTTCGTCGACTTCGCAAATAGTGTTTTCGGCAGGATGCTGCAGTTTAACTAGCATAGTGAACTGTATTGCTTGGCGAAAAGATTTTGCAGTGGGATTGGTTGAATGGCCTCCTTTATACCTCATCACTGCAAAGAGGTTTTCAAGAGGGTCCTGATTGAGCCGGCTGGTTAATAATAATTGATAACCCTCTGCTTTTAAATCTTCCCACAACTGCAACACCGAACGAATGGATAATGTTAACCCTTTGAAGCAGGGTAGTCCGTTTTTTATATTACTATCTGCTGAGCATGCTTCCCACGTAGTGATCCATTTGACGCATTCTCTCAAATAATTTTCTACTATAAAAGTCTTAGAAGAAAGTGCACACCCGTAAGGATTGGGGTTATTGAGTACGCGACTGTTCAAGCAATCGAATAAGTTATTAATTTTTTGAATGAACTTAGCAGTGTTGGGAGCGGTGGTGCTTTGTAACTGCCTTGTCCCAACGACAGTCCTTATAGTGGCACTCATTGTGTTTGAAAAAATTTGAGTTGCATACTTAACTCTCATCTTCTGGAACGTATTAGGATTAATATGGGCGTCAGTAATTTTCACGGCTGCTCGGACCGTAGTTGATGCTTTATCGATTCTGTATGCCCCTTCAATGTCACTCCAAGATATCTTATTACCCTGTATATAAAAATTCTTTGACAATAAATTATTCCTTATGCTTTTAATTAAATGAGGAACATCATAGATTCCAATTTTTTTTTGATTATTCACAAAAAAATACGGGTGGTCTTCTGCTATTGCTAAATTTGAGAATGCAGTTCTATTTGTCGTAGCTTGATCCCCAATAATCGCGCGTACTATAAGCCCTATTTCTATTTTGTAGAATAAGTTTTACTAGCCCTTCGTGCTTGACCGAACTCGAAGATATATAAAAACTAATAGGAATTTTCCATTTCTGGAGAAGTCCTCTTGCCATGAATACTAAAGCATGGGTCCCGATTTTGCTAGTCCTACCAAGATGACCCAAATCTTCAAAACCTTCAATGATGTCTTGGGGTGCATTATATTCTAAACCCTTCTTTAAATGCATTTCATCAAGCAAGAGGACACACTGTTTTGCATCGTCGGGCATAGTTCGGACTTTAATACCTAGCTTCTTGAAAAGTTCCGTGTTGGTTCCGGTACTTAGCTGCAAACATAGCTGAAATTCAAAATGAAAAATGTTCCGATCCAAGTTCGTATAATGAAGCCATACATTCAAAGCAGCGAGAAAAATGGCTCAAGGCTATGCAAGAAGAATTGGATTCGTTGAAAGAAAATGAAACTTGGGAACTAGTTGAACGTCCAACTAATGAGAAAGTTTTACAAAACCGTTGGGTCTTGCGCATGAAGACTTCATGTGATGGAACACCTCGTTTCAAAGCTAGACTGGTTGCTAAAGGGTATGCGCAACAACAAGGTGTTGACTATTATGAAACATTCAGTCCTGTAGCGCGCTACGACACCATTCGAATGCTGATTGCACTGGCTGCCTCAAAGCAGATGAAACTTAAACAATTTGATGTAAAAACAGCATTTCTAAATGGATCACTGGAGGAAAAAGTGTATTTAGAACAACCAGAAGGTTTTGCAGATGATACGTCACGAGTGTGTCGCTTAAAACGAAGTCTGTACGGCTTGAAGCAGGCGCCACGGTGCTGGAACAAGAGATTCATGCAGTTTATGAAAAAAACGAGACTTGAGAATAGTACAGCTGATCCATGTCTGTTTTATCGAAAACAGAAGAATAGTGCACTTTATGTTGCGATTTATGTTGATGATGGCTTAATAGTTGGTGACAATGAAGAAGAAATTGAAGCCTTTATGGAAGAATTGCAGCAAGAATTTAAGATTACCACAGGATCAGAAAATCTCCTGGGAATGAATATAAATTGCAAGAAAGATGGATCGATTCATGTCAGTCAAGAAGAATATATAAAGAAAATATTAGAACAATTTCATATGACTGATGCAAACTCAGTAACAACCCCCATTAGTCGTGAGGAAAATGATGTTGCTGAAGAAATTACGACAAAGATTCCTTATCGTAACGCAGTGGGATGTCTCATGTATTTAGCAATGGCAACACGTCCCGATATAGCGTTCGCTGTGAACAAGGCAGCTCGAGCAATGGAGAAACCAACTACATGGGACTGGAATAATGTCAAACGTATTTTTAGGTATCTACGAGGGACAGCAAATCACGGTATCACTTACGCAAAAGGATTTACTGAACTGAAGATCTTTAGTGACGCTGATTTTGCTGGCGATAAAGTTACAAGACGTTCAACCACTGATGTAATTGCTACATTTGCAGGAGGTGCAATATCCTGGACAAGTCAACTTCAAAAAGTTGTGGCACTTTCTACCACTGAAGCCGAGATAATTGCTGCAAGTGAAGGAGCAAAGGAATTGGTTTGGCTCAAAAGACTTTTATCAGAACTGATAAAATTTAATTCACTGCCGATTCTGTATGTCGATAATGCAAGCGCAGTGAAATTAGCAAAAAATCCAGAATTCCACAAGAGGTCGAAGCATATCGAAGTGCGATATTTTTATGTTCGTGAACGATTTCTTAACGATGAGCTTAGACTGGAACATATTAGTGGAAAAGATCAGTTAGCCGATTTATTAACGAAGTCTTTGGAGCGTGTTAGGTTTGAATTGTTGCGTAAGAAGTTTGGCGTACAAAGTAAAAACTCCGTGTAAGTTTTGTAGTGTTTTGGAGGAAGTGTTAGAATAAGAAAGAAAACACTCCAGCTTTATATGTACGCCATCTATCTAGATTCTAGTATCGGTTACTAAGCAAAAAAGTAGTTATGTACAGATATGTCAGATGAGCAGTTTTTGTAAAAACGTAATAAATAATTATGTTCATGTACCGTTCATGTTAAAGTGTTTCTACTTTCTTTAATAAAAGGTAACTCTGCAACAAATTTTAAAGAGTAACTGACGCCATCACCTACCTTTATTACGAATTTCCTGTAGCAGGTTAAGTGCAGAAACCATATGAAGATCCGAAAACCGTAACCGACACTCCCGAGAACACAGGTATTTAAGATGCCCGAAGTTAAATAATTACTTTTTACAACACTACACTGTACAAACACTGGTTGTACCCAAGGTGTTTGGGTAGTATAATTTTGTTACGATACTTATTCACTCAAATTTATCTACGATAACGAAAACTAGATGAATTTAGCAAACACACTTAGTTTGCCATATAGTCACTTTAATCAAAAAAACCGATTTTCGCGAATGACGTTTCGATAACGGAGGCTACTGTAAGGAGGTCTTGGTTTAAGTAAAATAAAAGGAACAATCTGCTGATAGTACAAAGCAGCTTGTAATAATGTTCTTAATTTCATTCTAAACTGTTAAGTTTAAGAAACCTTGAAGAGGTTTCTTAAACAGAAAGGCCTCCCAACTCCCCTCTGAACAATTTCCAACTCATGCGACGTTGAAAATTGTTCAGGCCTTTTCCTTACCACAACCAGTTTAAATATAATTTTATAATGAACAATCTGTATGATATAAAATGTTACCTCATTATGCGGACTCAAAAAGGATACGTACGGAAAACTGCCGAAAAGGCGATTAATTAAACTGAAATCATTGAATATGATAATTATTAAACTAAAATCTAACATCAAGCAATAGGTAACGTGTAAACCAGTTGGCTGAAATTAAACATTTCAAATCAACCCTGAATAATTATTAATTTGAAAGAGGATAATAATTTTAAGAATATTTATACTTCACCGTTTGAGCTAAAAGAGAACAAGGAGTATTGTTAGGAAAAATCCCCGAAATTGAGCTGAAAATAATAACTTAGTGCTGAAAAGAAAGTGTGATAATAAGACTGAAAGTAATAAATTAATGCTGAAATTTGAAAACCCACTATTATACATACTATTTACTTGCCATTTGTATTCACTTACCGTTTGTTTGTCCACTTACAGCATTATACAACATTGTCGCGCAAGTATACACAAATATTAACTACACTCCCGATAAACGTTGGAATTAAAACCGTTTAGAACAGAAATATTTAACCGAAAGTTAATTCACGAATACGAAAGTAATTGTAATGTAAGATCGATTTTAGAAAATGAATGGTTCAAGAATAGTTTGTGTTTGAAAGTGCCTAACGTAATCCCTACAATTATCCCTATGGCAAAAAAAGAATAAATATGACTCACTCCGATGCAGTTTTCATCCTAGGAACTGCCATCCCTCGAAGATGGGACCTACCTGAAACAACAGAAAAATGTTTTTTAAGTAACCATAGCTTGGCAGTAATTTCCATGATTTTGGTTTCCAAATTATTTAAAAAAAAAATTAATTTGTCTTTAAGCTCAAAAATGTAAAACTAGAGCTCTGAAATCAAATAACGACGAATAAATTTTAAAGAGTAACTGACGCCATCACCTACCTTTATTACGAATTTCCTGTAGCAGGTTAAGTGCAGAAACCATATGAAGATCCGAAAACCGTAACCGACACTCCCGAGAACACAGGTATTTAAGATGCCCGAAGTTAAATAATTACTTTTTACAACACTACACTGTACAAACACTGGTTGTACCCAAGGTGTTTGGGTAGTATAATTTTGTTACGATACTTATTCACTCAAATTTATCTACGATAACGAAAACTAGATGAATTTAGCAAACACACTTAGTTTGCCATATAGTCACTTTAATCAAAAAAACCGATTTTCGCGAATGACGTTTCGATAACGGAGGCTACTGTAAGGAGGTCTTGGTTTAAGTAAAATAAAAGGAACAATCTGCTGATAGTACAAAGCAGCTTGTAATAATGTTCTTAATTTCATTCTAAACTGTTAAGTTTAAGAAACCTTGAAGAGGTTTCTTAAACAGAAAGGCCTCCCAACTCCCCTCTGAACAATTTCCAACTCATGCGACGTTGAAAATTGTTCAGGCCTTTTCCTTACCACAACCAGTTTAAATATAATTTTATAATGAACAATCTGTATGATATAAAATGTTACCTCATTATGCGGACTCAAAAAGGATACGTACGGAAAACTGCCGAAAAGGCGATTAATTAAACTGAAATCATTGAATATGATAATTATTAAACTAAAATCTAACATCAAGCAATAGGTAACGTGTAAACCAGTTGGCTGAAATTAAACATTTCAAATCAACCCTGAATAATTATTAATTTGAAAGAGGATAATAATTTTAAGAATATTTATACTTCACCGTTTGAGCTAAAAGAGAACAAGGAGTATTGTTAGGAAAAATCCCCGAAATTGAGCTGAAAATAATAACTTAGTGCTGAAAAGAAAGTGTGATAATAAGACTGAAAGTAATAAATTAATGCTGAAATTTGAAAACCCACTATTATACATACTATTTATTTGCCATTTGTATTCACTTACCGTTTGTTTGTCCACTTACAGCATTATACAACATTGTCGCGCAAGTATACACAAATATTAACTACACTCCCGATAAACGTTGGAATTAAAACCGTTTAGAACAGAAATATTTAACCGAAAGTTAATTCACGAATACGAAAGTAATTGTAATGTAAGATCGATTTTAGAAAATGAATGGTTCAAGAATAGTTTGTGTTTGAAAGTGCCTAACGTAATCCCTACAATTATCCCTATGGCAAAAAAAGAATAAATATGACTCACTCCGATGCAGTTTTCATCCTAGGAACTGCCATCCCTCGAAGATGGGACCTACCTGAAACAACAGAAAAATGTTTTTTAAGTAACCATAGCTTGGCAGTAATTTCCATGATTTTGGTTTCCAAATTATTTAAAAAAAAAATTAATTTGTCTTTAAGCTCAAAAATGTAAAACTAGAGCTCTGAAATCAAATAACGACGAATAAATTTTAAAGAGTAACTGACGCCATCACCTACCTTTATTACGAATTTCCTGTAGCAGGTTAAGTGCAGAAACCATATGAAGATCCGAAAACCGTAACCGACACTCCCGAGAACACAGGTATTTAAGATGCCCGAAGTTAAATAATTACTTTTTACAACACTACACTGTACAAACACTGGTTGTACCCAAGGTGTTTGGGTAGTATAATTTTGTTACGATACTTATTCACTCAAATTTATCTACGATAACGAAAACTAGATGAATTTAGCAAACACACTTAGTTTGCCATATAGTCACTTTAATCAAGAAAACCGATTTTCGCGAATGACGTTTCGATAACGGAGGCTACTGTAGGGAAGTCTTGGTTTAAGTAAAATAAAAGGAACAATCTGCTGATAGTACAAAGCAGCTTGTAATAATGTTCTTAATTTCATTCTAAACTGTTAAGTTTAAGAAACCTTGAAGAGGTTTCTTAAAAAGAAAGGCCTCCCAACTCCCCTCTGAACAATTTCCAACTCATGCGACGTTGAAAATTGTTCAGGCCTTTTCCTTACCACAACCAGTTTAAATATAATTTTATAATGAACAACCTGTGTGATATAAAATGTTACCTCATTATGCGGACTCAAAAAGGATACGTACGGAAAACTGCCGAAAAGGCGATTAATTAAACTGAAATCATTGAATATGATAATTATTAAACTAAAATCTAACATCAAGCAATAGGTAACGTGTAAACCAGTTGGCTGAAATTAAACATTTCAAATCAACCCTGAATAATTATTAATTTGAAAGAGGATAATAATTTTAAGAATATTTATACTTCACCGTTTGAGCTAAAAGAGAACAAGGGGTATTGTTAGGAAAAATCCCCGAAATTGAGCTGAAAATAATAACTTAGTGCTGAAAAGAAAGTGTGATAATAAGACTGAAAGTAATAAATTAATGCTGAAATTTGAAAACCCACTATTATACATACTATTTACTTGCCATTTGTATTCACTTACCGTTTGTTTGTCCACTTACAGCATTATACAACAGTGTCGCGCAAGTATACACAAATATTAACTACACTCCCGATAAACGTTGGAATTAAAACCGCTTAGAACAGAAATATTTAACCGAAAGTTAATTCACGAATACGAAAGTAATTGTAATGTAAGATCGATTTTAGAAAATGAATGGTTCAAGAATAGTTTGTGTTTGAAAGTGCCTAACGTAATCCCTACAATTATCCCTATGGCAAAAAAAGAATAAATATGACTCACTCCGATGCAGTTTTCATCCTAGGAACTGCCATCCCTCGAAGATGGGACCTACCTGAAACAACAGAGAAAGGTTTTTTAAGTAACCATAGCTTGGCAGTAATTTCCATGATTTTGGTTTCCAAATTATTTAAAAAAAAAATTAATTTGTCTTTAAGCTCAAAACTGTAAAACTAGAGCTCTGAAATCAAATAACGACGAATAAATTTTAAAGAGTAACTGACGCCATCACCTACCTTTATTACGAATTTCCTGTAGCAGGTTAAGTGCAGAAACCATATGAAGATCCGAAAACCGTAACCGACACTCCCGAGAACACAGGTATTTAAGATGCCCGAAGTTAAATAATTACTTTTTACAACACTACACTGTACAAACACTGGTTGTACCCAAGGTGTTTGGGTAGTATAATTTTGTTACGATACTTATTCACTCAAATTTATCTACGATAACGAAAACTAGATGAATTTAGCAAACACACTTAGTTTGCCATATAGTCACTTTAATCAAGAAAACCGATTTTCGCGAATGACGTTTCGATAACGGAGGCTACTGTAAGGAGGTCTTGGTTTAAGTAAAATAAAAGGAACAATCTGCTGATAGTACAAAGCAGCTTGTAATAATGTTCTTAATTTCATTCTAAACTGTTAAGTTTAAGAAACCTTGAAGAGGTTTCTTAAACAGAAAGGCCTCCCAACTCCCCTCTGAACAATTTCCAACTCATGCGACGTTGAAAATTGTTCAGGCCTTTTCCTTACCACAACCAGTTTAAATATAATTTTATAATGAACAACCTGTGTGATATAAAATGTTACCTCATTATGCGGACTCAAAAAGGATACGTACGGAAAACTGCCGAAAAGGCGATTAATTAAACTGAAATCATTGAATATGATAATTATTAAACTAAAATCTAACATCAAGCAATAGGTAACGTGTAAACCAGTTGGCTGAAATTAAACATTTCAAATCAACCCTGAATAATTATTAATTTGAAAGAGGATAATAATTTTAAGAATATTTATACTTCACCGTTTGAGCTAAAAGAGAACAAGGAGTAATGTTAGAAAAAATCCCCGAAATTGAGCTGAAAATAATAACTTAGTGCTGAAAAGAAAGTGTGATAATAAGACTGAAAGTAATAAATTAATGCTGAAATTTGAAAACCCACTATTATACATACTATTTACTTGCCATTTGTATTCACTTACCGTTTGTTTGTCCACTTACAGCATTAACAACATTGTCGCGCAAGTATACACAAATATTAACTACACACTACACTCCCGATAAATGTTGGAATTAAAACCGTTTAGAACAGAAATATTTACCCGAAAGTTAATTCACGAATACGAAAGTAATTGTAATGTAAGATCGATTTTAGAAAATGAATGGTTCAAGAATAGTTTGTGTTTGAAAGTGCCTAACGTAATCCCTACAATTATCCCTATGGCAAAAAAAGAATAAATATGACTCACTCCGATGCAGTTTTCATCCTAGGAACTGCCATCCCTCGAAGATGGGACCTACCTGAAACAACAGAAAAAGGTTTTTTAAGTAACCATAGCTTGGCAGTAATTTCCATGATTTTGGTTTTCAAATTATTTAAAAAAAAATTAATTTGTCTTTAAGCTCAAAAATGTAAAACTAGAGCTCTGAAATCAAATAACGACGAATAAATTTTAAAGAGTAACTGACGCCATCACCTACCTTTATTACGAATTTCCTGTAGCAGGTTAAGTGCAGAAACCATATGAAGATCCGAAAACCGTAACCGACACTCCCGAGAACACAGGTATTTAAGATGCCCGAAGTTAAATAATTACTTTTTACAACACTACACTGTACAAACACTGGTTGTACCCAAGGTGTTTGGGTAGTATAATTTTGTTACGATACTTATTCACTCAAATTTATCTACGATAACGAAAACTAGATGAATTTAGCAAACACACTTAGTTTGCCATATAGTCACTTTAATCAAGAAAACCGATTTTCGCGAATGACGTTTCGATAACGGAGGCTACTGTAAGGAGGTCTTGGTTTAAGTAAAATAAAAGGAACAATCTGCTGATAGTACAAAGCAGCTTGTAATAATGTTCTTAATTTCATTCTAAACTGTTAAGTTTAAGAAACCTTGAAGAGGTTTCTTAAACAGAAAGGCCTCCCAACTCCCCTCTGAACAATTTCCAACTCATGCGACGTTGAAAATTGTTCAGGCCTTTTCCTTACCACAACCAGTTTAAATATAATTTTATAATGAACAACCTGTGTGATATAAAATGTTACCTCATTATGCGGACTCAAAAAGGATACGTACGGAAAACTGCCGAAAAGGCGATTAATTAAACTGAAATCATTGAATATGATAATTATTAAACTAAAATCTAACATCAAGCAATAGGTAACGTGTAAACCAGTTGGCTGAAATTAAACATTTCAAATCAACCCTGAATAATTATTAATTTGAAAGAGGATAATAATTTTAAGAATATTTATACTTCACCGTTTGAGCTAAAAGAGAACAAGGAGTAATGTTAGAAAAAATCCCCGAAATTGAGCTGAAAATAATAACTTAGTGCTGAAAAGAAAGTGTGATAATAAGACTGAAAGTAATAAATTAATGCTGAAATTTGAAAACCCACTATTATACATACTATTTACTTGCCATTTGTATTCACTTACCGTTTGTTTGTCCACTTACAGCATTATACAACATTGTCGCGCAAGTATACACAAATATTAACTACACTCCCGATAAACGTTGGAATTAAAACCGTTTAGAACAGAAATATTTAACCGAAAGTTAATTCACGAATACGAAAGTAATTGTAATGTAAGATCGATTTTAGAAAATGAATGGTTCAAGAATAGTTTGTGTTTGAAAGTGCCTAACGTAATCCCTACAATTATCCCTATGGCAAAAAAAGAATAAATATGACTCACTCCGATGCAGTTTTCATCCTAGGAACTGCCATCCCTCGAAGATGGGACCTACCTGAAACAACAGAGAAAGGTTTTTTAAGTAACCATAGCTTGGCAGTAATTTCCATGATTTTGGTTTCCAAATTATTTAAAAAAAAAATTAATTTGTCTTTAAGCTCAAAAATGTAAAACTAGAGCTCTGAAATCAAATAACGACGAATAAGTTTTAAAGAGTAACTGACGCCATCACCTACCTTTATTACGAATTTCCTGTAGCAGGTTAAGTGCAGAAACCATATGAAGATCCGAAAACCGTAACCGACACTCCCGAGAACACAGGTATTTAAGATGCCCGAAGTTAAATAATTACTTTTTACAACACTACACTGTACAAACACTGGTTGTACCCAAGGTGTTTGGGTAGTATAATTTTGTTACGATACTTATTCACTCAAATTTATCTACGATAACGAAAACTAGATGAATTTAGCAAACACACTTAGTTTGCCATATAGTCACTTTAATCAAGAAAACCGATTTTCGCGAATGACGTTTCGATAACGGAGGCTACTGTAGGGAAGTCTTGGTTTAAGTAAAATAAAAGGAACAATCTGCTGATAGTACAAAGCAGCTTGTAATAATGTTCTTAATTTCATTCTAAACTGTTAAGTTTAAGAAACCTTGAAGAGGTTTCTTAAACAGAAAGGCCTCCCAACTCCCCTCTGAACAATTTCCAACTCATGCGACGTTGAAAATTGTTCAGGCCTTTTCCTTACCACAACCAGTTTAAATATAATTTTATAATGAACAACCTGTGTGATATAAAATGTTACCTCATTATGCGGACTCAAAAAGGATACGTACGGAAAACTGCCGAAAAGGCGATTAATTAAACTGAAATCATTGAATATGATAATTATTAAACTAAAATCTAACATCAAGCAATAGGTAACGTGTAAACCAGTTGGCTGAAATTAAACATTTCAAATCAACCCTGAATAATTATTAATTTGAAAGAGGATAATAATTTTAAGAATATTTATACTTCACCGTTTGAGCTAAAAGAGAACAAGGAGTAATGTTAGAAAAAATCCCCGAAATTGAGCTGAAAATAATAACTTAGTGCTGAAAAGAAAGTGTGATAATAAGACTGAAAGTAATAAATTAATGCTGAAATTTGAAAACCCACTATTATACATACTATTTACTTGCCATTTGTATTCACTTACCGTTTGTTTGTCCACTTACAGCATTATACAACATTGTCGCGCAAGTATACACAAATATTAACTACACTCCCGATAAACGTTGGAATTAAAACCGTTTAGAACAGAAATATTTAACCGAAAGTTAATTCACGAATACGAAAGTAATTGTAATGTAAGATCGATTTTAGAAAATGAATGGTTCAAGAATAGTTTGTGTTTGAAAGTGCCTAACGTAATCCCTACAATTATCCCTATGGCAAAAAAAGAATAAATATGACTCACTCCGATGCAGTTTTCATCCTAGGAACTGCCATCCCTCGAAGATGGGACCTACCTGAAACAACAGAGAAAGGTTTTTTAAGTAACCATAGCTTGGCAGTAATTTCCATGATTTTGGTTTCCAAATTATTTAAAAAAAAAATTAATTTGTCTTTAAGCTCAAAAATGTAAAACTAGAGCTCTGAAATCAAATAACGACGAATAAATTTTAAAGAGTAACTGACGCCATCACCTACCTTTATTACGAATTTCCTGTAGCAGGTTAAGTGCAGAAACCATATGAAGATCCGAAAACCGTAACCGACACTCCCGAGAACACAGGTATTTAAGATGCCCGAAGTTAAATAATTACTTTTTACAACACTACACTGTACAAACACTGGTTGTACCCAAGGTGTTTGGGTAGTATAATTTTGTTACGATACTTATTCACTCAAATTTATCTACGATAACGAAAACTAGATGAATTTAGCAAACACACTTAGTTTGCCATATAGTCACTTTAATCAAGAAAACCGATTTTCGCGAATGACGTTTCGATAACGGAGGCTACTGTAAGGAGGTCTTGGTTTAAGTAAAATAAAAGGAACAATCTGCTGATAGTACAAAGCAGCTTGTAATAATGTTCTTAATTTCATTCTAAACTGTTAAGTTTAAGAAACCTTGAAGAGGTTTCTTAAACAGAAAGGCCTCCCAACTCCCCTCTGAACAATTTCCAACTCATGCGACGTTGAAAATTGTTCAGGCCTTTTCCTTACCACAACCAGTTTAAATATAATTTTATAATGAACAACCTGTATGATATAAAATGTTACCTCATTATGCGGACTCAAAAAGGATACGTACGGAAAACTGCCGAAAAGGCGATTAATTAAACTGAAATCATTGAATATGATAATTATTAAACTAAAATCTAACATCAAGCAATAGGTAACGTGTAAACCAGTTGGCTGAAATTAAACATTTCAAATCAACCCTGAATAATTATTAATTTGAAAGAGGATAATAATTTTAAGAATATTTATACTTCACCGTTTGAGCTAAAAGAGAACAAGGAGTATTGTTAGGAAAAATCCCCGAAATTGAGCTGAAAATAATAACTTAGTGCTGAAAAGAAAGTGTGATAATAAGACTGAAAGTAATAAATTAATGCTGAAATTTGAAAACCCACTATTATACATACTATTTACTTGCCATTTGTATTCACTTACCGTTTGTTTGTCCACTTACAGCATTATACAACAGTGTCGCGCAAGTATACACAAATATTAACTACACTCCCGATAAACGTTGGAATTAAAACCGTTTAGAACAGAAATATTTAACCGAAAGTTAATTCACGAATACGAAAGTAATTGTAATGTAAGATCGATTTTAGAAAATGAATGGTTCAAGAATAGTTTGTGTTTGAAAGTGCCTAACGTAATCCCTACAATTATCCCTATGGCAAAAAAAGAATAAATATGACTCACTCCGATGCAGTTTTCATCCTAGGAACTGCCATCCCTCGAAGATGGGACCTACCTGAAACAACAGAGAAAGGTTTTTTAAGTAACCATAGCTTGGCAGTAATTTCCATGATTTTGGTTTCCAAATTATTTAAAAAAAAAATTAATTTGTCTTTAAGCTCAAAAATGTAAAACTAGAGCTCTGAAATCAAATAACGACGAATAAGTTTTAAAGAGTAACTGACGCCATCACCTACCTTTATTACGAATTTCCTGTAGCAGGTTAAGTGCAGAAACCATATGAAGATCCGAAAACCGTAACCGACACTCCCGAGAACACAGGTATTTAAGATGCCCGAAGTTAAATAATTACTTTTTACAACACTACACTGTACAAACACTGGTTGTACCCAAGGTGTTCGGGTAAAAAAATTTCAGTACGCTACTGTTACAAAGGTTTTACTTCTAGCGACGAATACTTTTTAAATTTGGCAAACACACTTAGTTTACCATAATTTCACTACAACATAAGGTCCGATTTCCGCGGATGTCGAAGCGATAACGAATTGCTAATGAAAATTTTTATTAAAACTGCTTTGATGAAGCTAAGTACTTACTGATTTGCTTTTTGTAACAGTGGCTAAATTAGATACCTTAATTTAATTCTTTGTGTGTTATTTGTGGCATAACATTTTTTACTAAGCTTTCTGTGCTGCGGTCCTCCTCTGCGAGCTTTGCCTCTAGAAACGCAGAAAATGACACCTCGGACAAGAAAACCATTTGAAAATAAATTTAATTGTTCATTATATCGTAAGTTATATTAAATGTTGAATATTTGACCAACATCAAAAAATTTCTAATTTAAAAATGCGCAGGATTGATGTTACAATAGGTGCGATTGACTAAAAATTTTTGAATTTTATTTTAAGATTGTAGGATTAAGTCCTGCTTGGTTTGAAGAAGATTTTCAGTTTGTGAAAAACAAGTCGGCCTTGACATTCAAGCGAAAACTATTTTCTTTTCAGGTAAAGTACCCTTTTAGTTCATGATACGGCAAAATTTTACTAAGAATGGTTGTCCAGAATGAGAAATTATGGTCCTATACAAAATTTCAGGAAGATTAGCCGACGATATTCTTTTCATGGCCTCCTGCCATTTATGTTGAATAAATAATTTATTGTAGATGAATGCAATAGAAAATAGTTTTCGCTTCAATGTCAAGGCCGACTTGTTTTTCAAAAACTAAAAATATTCTTAAAATTCTCTTCAAACCAAGCAGGACTTAATCCCACAATCTTAAAATTAAAGTCAAATTTTTTTAGTCCATCGCACCTATTGTAACATCAATCCTGGGACACACTGTATATTATCCAAAATACCTCCTTTAATTTATATAAATTAACAAATGTGAACGATGATCAAAAGTATATTTTCTAATGAAAAGCACGTTAAATTAGACAAAAATGTCATTAAAGTAAGTATTAGCGATATCTTAAAAGAAATCCCAACAACACATCGCAATTTAATAATTGTTATTTACGATTTAAGAGGGATATAGACATTATTAACACACGTACTGTGAAGAATTGCAGAGAACGTGATTTCCGGACTTGCCCCGGCAAAATTTGGAGCTAGAATGAATTGTCAATCTCATTACCACTAGTGCGGTAATAATTTCATTATGGCACTCATTGGGATGACAAGACTATTACATATCTAAAATGAGTGTGATATGATATAACTTATCCCACGGTGATAGATAAAAAATAATACTACTGGCTTCACTTACCACTTGCTTACTTGTGAAAAAAACTAACAAAAACGAGAAGTTCTTATTTAATTAATTAATTATGGACGATTTAACAATTTAAAAATATGCAACTTCTCGTTAAAAGAATTTTTCAAATACTGAATTAAATACCAACTGTTTTATGTGTGATTGAAAATGCTATAGAAATTGTAATAATCGATATCTATACGAAGTACCTGCTACGACCTGCTTTGGTAGATAACCGAACAGGCAGTTGCTAATCTTCAATGTAAAAAAATTACTTCGCTTTTAAGAAGTTTAAATAGTTTTTAATTTGCATTGGCTGCAGGTTATTTATCTTAAATCTTTCTTTCTAAATTAAGACAAAATATTAGGCGAAGGAAATTTTCAGTCTTATAAACTACAAATCGTTTACCGTTGGGAATTAAACTTAAAATACACAACATTTTGGAAAACTAGCAACATTCGTTTTGGTAAAGATCTTGCTTCCGAAATTACAATTTGCTAAGTGGAGTTACTACAGCTTTAACTACGGTTGAATTCAATTTGTTTTATGGGATGTATTAAAATTTAAATAATCACTGACCTTAAATATTAAAGAAGTGACTCCTTCAGTAGTTAATTTCTAGAGTTATAAAACTATTTGAATTAAATAAGTCTACTTAACAACAATTTCTTAAATTTCTTTACACTAAAACGCGTATCTACCTTGTTTTAAAATATTAGGCCGTTTTGTGGTCTATTAAACAAAACTTTAATTTATCACTTTACTCATTTACAAGATAACTACGACCTAACACTACACTAGAAGACTAGAACTTTAAAATTGATTAAAAAACGGAATATTATTCAAGAGCCTATTTACGCATCAACTGTTTTTATCCAATATGTGCGATATGTGTGATGATAATTTCCGGAAATCAGATCTGCCCTATAATTAATTACTTCTTTAACTTTCCTTACAAATAATCTTTATCGAAATATTAATCATTTGTCTACTTTGAAAACGTGTATTACATTTAAATTTAAAAATTTATCAACAAAACTCTTGCTATAATAGTAATCAAAACGAAACAAATTGTAATCTACAAGCTGTAATGAAATATTTCCCACCTCGGATATAATGTACTATTTCCGTTAAGTTTGTTTTAAAAAGTAATTTCCCTTCCTGTTGAATTTGTTGAATAATGGTTTGTCCAAAAAGTTATATTTTTCGTTTTGAAAAATAATTTCAGACTGTCATTATGATAGAGGGGTGGAGCTATAACAGTGTCATAGCTCCACCCCTCTGTTTCAAAAATTTCATGGCATCAGTGATTTTTGTCAAAGTGCAAGAATTAATCCCCACAGTTCTTCTGTTACACGAAACTCGAAAATTGTGTAGAATAGCATCAATCGATGCAGTATTTTTTTCTCTACAAAAAACTTAAGTACACTTTTGGTCTAAAATAATTAGGGAAGCAAATAATTCCTTCTGAAAACTCCCTAGAAAATCTACCCCTGGAAATCCGGACACGTTCAAAACAAAACCATTTCTTTGTAAAGTTTTCATCCCCGAAACTAAACTTGAAAATTTTTCCCAAGTAGTTTCAGCCCAATTATCTTTGAAAAGATGGCAATTCGTTTTCAAATTTCAACAGAAAACTAAAGTCTGAAATAAATAAATACGCAATTATGTAAAACCTCAGCAAATTATTTAAAAACCTGATTGCTTCTGAACTTGTCTTCGTAGTATTTTGATTTCAGACCCTGCAAAAACTTTGTCAGTGCTGTCGATTATCTGTGAAAAGTGCACTCCGCTTTTTGAATAATCTCAGTTATTGGGTCTGAACTGGAAAAGTTAAAATTTCCTTGGAAATTTAGAATGTAGAATCTTCGAGTTTCTTTTTGAAAACAGCAGAAGCCAAAAGCTTGCAGGCTTAAGATAGCACAAAAGATTTCAACCCGGTTCTTTAACAACATCCTAAAACCCGTAGTTAGTTCGAAAAAGTTAAAGACTTTCCTAAAGATTTTAGCCCGTTTTTCCTAAAAATTTCCTGAAAAATGGGAACCTTCCACCGACCCTTCAGTTATTTGTTTGGAAACAGTTTAAAACTTAAATTTATCTCGATAATTTAAATATACTTTCTTTAATAGTAGCTTCCTGAAAAAATCCTTTTGGAAACAGAAGCACGCTTTTCCTAAGATAAATCCAAAGACTTCCACCTGGTTCTTTAACAACATCCTGAAATCTGTAGCTTGTCTTAAAAACCTTCCTAAAAATTAACCCAAAGGTTTTAGCCTGCTTTTCCTAACTATTTATTTCATGAAGTTATTTACTTCAGTTTTTTGTTTGGAAACAGAAACAGTTTAAAATGTAAGTTTATCTCGATAATTTATTTAAATATACTTTCTTTAATAATTCCCTGAAAAAATTCTTTTGGAAACAGAAACAGTTGAAAGCTCGTAAGCTTTTCTAAGATAAATCCAAAGATTTCGGCCTGACTCTTTAACAACATCCTGAAATCTGTAGCTTGTCCTAAAAATTAACCCAATGATTTTAGCTTGTTTTTCCTAACTATTTATTGAGGATTTTCCACCAACTCTTCAGTTGTCCTTGTAGTTAACCCAATTTATTGAAACATTATTTCAAAAGGGAAAACCTTGCGTTTATCAGATTTTCTTCAGATTTGAGTCTGTTTTCTTATTTATTAAAAACCTCCTCAAAGTTAGGAATTTTTCACCGAACCTGAAGTTTTGTTTTTGGAAACAGAAAAAGTTGCAAACTTTTTTTAATACTAATCCAAAAATTTCAGCCTGTTGTCTTTAGAAACGTCTGAAAGTTCTGAGTTTTCTAGAAAATATTAGATCGTTCTGGATCTGAACTTTCAAAAATGTTTCCTTGGAAATTTTAGAATTTTCTTTTTGAAAATAGCTAAAGCTGAAGCTGCAGGCTTTTCTTAAAATAAATCCCAAGGTTTCCGCCTGAACCTTTAACAACTCTCTAAAGCCCGTAGTTTTCTTCTAAAAAGAGCAAAAAGAGATTTTGCCAAATATTTCAGCCTGTTTTCCCTAATAATTTCCTAAAAAATGAGATTTTTCATCAATTCTTCAGTTTTTTATTAAAAAAAAAGAATCAAACCTCAACAATTTAAGTCTAGTTTTCCTCAATAACTTCCTGAAAAATTGACAACTTTTTACGAAATCCCCAGTTCTCTTTTTGGAAGGCGAAAAAACTGAAAGCTTGGAAGCTTTTCTTAACATAAATTCAAAGATTTCGGTTTGTTGCTTTAACAACATCCTGATATCTGTAGTTGTTCTTCTAAAAATAGTAAAAAGTTAAAAACCTTTCTAAAGATTACGCCAAAAATTTGGGTTTGTTTCCCTAACAATCTCCTGAAAAATGGGAATTTTCCATCAATTCTTCAGTTTTCTGATTTAAAACAAAAAAAAATGAAGACTTCAGTTTACTTTAATAATTTAGATATACTTTTTCAATTTCCTGAAAATTCGATAATTTTCCACGGAAAACAAAAAAAAACTGAAAACTTGCTCTAAAAATACATTCAAACATTTCAGTTTGGTTCTTTAACAACATTCTGAAAACTGTAGCTTTCTTCTAAAATAGAAAAAGATAAAAATTTTCATAAAGATTACCCCAAGGATTTCAACTTGATGTCCCTAGAAATTTCCCGAAAAATGGGAGTTTTCCACCGACTCTTCAATTTTCAGTTCGAAAACAGAAAAAATTACTTAAAAACTTTTAGGTTTATCGATAATTTAAATCTACTAAAATCAGGAATTTTCCACGGTGTTTTCAGTTTTTCTTTTGGAAACAAAAAAAGTTGAAAACTTGCAAGCTTTTCCTAAGATAAAGTCTTCTAAAAATAGAGAAATCCAAAAGCTTTCCTAAACATTATCCCGTTTTCCCTTAACTATTTTCTGAAAAATGGGAATTTTCCACCAATTCTCCACTTTTCCTTAGAGAAACTTTATTTAATGTTATAGATTTTGTACCAACTTAATGATAATTCTTTAAAAAGAGGAAACCCTGCGCTTACGAAATTTTCATAAGATTTGGGCTTGTTTTCTTAATAACCTCCTGAAAATAAGGAATCCTTGCTTTTCGTCCTAAAAGGTGAGAAAGCTGAAAACCTTTCTACAATTAATCTGAAAATCTCAGCTACATTTTCTAACAACCTGCTGAAAATTCAGAACTTTTCACTGAATTTTCAATTGTCCTTTTCAAAACAAAAGGATTAATCAGAAGATTCTAACTTGATTTATTAAAAACCTCCCAAAATTAGGAGTTTTCTACAGAACCTGAAGATTTGGTTTTAGAAACTAAAAAATCTGTAAACCTACAAACTCTTTTTAATACTAATCCAAAACATTCAATCTGCTGTCTTCAGAAACTTCTGAAAGTTTAAAGTTTTCTACCGCATCTTAGATCATTTCCTCCTGATAATAGAAAAAGCTGAAAACTGTTTCATGATTAACCCAAAAATCTCAGCTTGATTTTGTAAGACCTTCCTGAAAATGTTTCTGGAAATCTTTCTAATGAATTCTTAGTTTTCTTCTAGAAGCTTTTCTTAAGAACAATGTGTAATGTGCAATAACCTAAATACTAAATATTTGAAACCAAATCTTCAGGTTTCCCATTGAAAAACAAAAGTTCCTTCCTAAAATTTGGAAAATTTCTTCCACCAATTCTTTGGTTTTCTTTTTGAAAACAATAAAAGGTGGAAGCTTACAGGCTTTCCTTAAGATAAATCCACAGCTTTTAGCTTGGTTCTTTAACTACCTCCTAAAGCCCGTAGTTTTTCTTCCAAAAATAGCAAAAAGCCAAAAACCCTTTTTAAAGGTTACGCCAAAAGTTTCAGTCGAGTTTCCCCAACAATTTCCTGAAAAATCGCTAAATTTTCCACGGAACCCTCAGTTCTCTTTTTGGAAACAGAAAAAGTAAGTTTTTCTTAAGATAAATACAAAGATTTCAACTTGGTTCCTTAAGAACATCCTGAGACCTATAGTTTTTCTTCTAAAAATAGAAAAGGCTAAAAACTTTTCTGAAGATTAACCCAAAGATTTTAGTCTGCTTTCCCTAAACATTTCCTGACCAATGGGAATTTTCTATCGACTCTTCGGTTTTTGTTTGAAATTTAAGATTGTCTCAATAATTTAATAACTTCTTGAAAAATCGGGAATTTACAATCAACTCTTGGAAACGGAAAAACCTTCCCGACAATTTTCATGGAAACTTTTTTTAAGAACTACAATGTGTAACATTATATCTGTTTGTGTAAAATTGAGTGTGAAAACGGTTTTTGTCTCATTTATTTATTGTTAAATCCAACGGTATTCGAGTAAATAAGCAAACTCTAAACAGTAGTAAAATCAGTAAAAAGTTTAATCAAGTTACCACATTCCAATTCACTATTAATAAACAAAAGAACTCAGTTTTATTTTAAACAAAACATACATCAATAACGTTTGATTTTACAATAATTAGACAAACTGGTATCATTGTACCTTAAATTTTATTTTATGGAAACTTGTCGATATAATAAAATGGGACAACTATTTATGAATGTAATTTTACCAAAAATTATTTAAAATTGGCAAATAAAAGTGATCAAAAATCAGAAACGATTTGGTTATAAAACATATTTTTTGAACTCTCACTTGATTCAAAGAATGCAATATTTTGTTACTTAGGATAAAATTAAAAGTTTTTATAATAGGTAACCTAATAGCTAATTTCTATATTAACATTCTTGCTTGTTGTAATTCAAACATTTAGTTTTACAAAATACCGCTGAAAAATTTTACCAATTGATAACCTCACTTTTCCTGACTACTTTTCTTATGAAAATACTAGGTGGAACAATTTACACGTATCGTATATGAAGTTTTTAACAAATTTTTAATATGCTGGCGTTTTTACAAGCTTCAAACCTTTCAATTTTCTCTTAGTTATTAGGCAAGGAAATCTAAGCAGGCTGAAACTTGCTCCACCACTTTTTGGGCGATTTCTTCGTCTGTACACCGATACTTGATATAAATAAATAGGAAATAACCCAAAAGTAATAGTTACGTGCATATTACATCTATTCAATATCGCAGAATATTAAAACTTTAAAAGAAACAAGAACTTACCTTAAATATAACGGTGGTTCAAACCCTAAACTGATGAAAATCCCGCTAAATGCATCTTGTATTTTAAGAGCAATTTTCACTTCACCATATAATAATTTAACTACCGCAACATATGTAACCATGCTCGAGTCTTTCTTTTTTAAATGAAAATCACTTGTTCAAACGAAAATTGTACAACAAAACTTCTGAGTTCCAAGCACTACATACACAAACGCTGACTTCCATATTAGAACAAATGCCGACTGTGCTTTGTTTCAACAAAAGATGAAGAGCTCGCTATGATTATCATTGTGTTTAAAATTGGTGCCAAATTCAAATATACAAATTCAATTAATTTTAACTTTTCAAAGACAAAGGAATGATTTATTTGTCTATTTTTATTAGAAATAAAATCATTTTTAAAACAAAACACATTGATCAGAAGATTTGTTGTAGCGAAATATACAATAAAAAAGTAGGTACCTAGGTACCTATAATCCTATAAAATATGAGGAGATATTTACGGCGCGAATTTAAAATAATTTGGAGAAATTTAAATTTAGAACTATTTTTAGGGCTGTTTGACTGGGGAACAGAAAGCTATGAAAATGGAACGTTGAAGGAAATTTAAGCATTTAAAACTGGTCATTTAATGTTTTAATTAACAACAATTAATGATTTAACAATGCAATAGTAAATCTGATTTTAATGATTTAAATATTTATAAAGTAAATGAGATTTTTTAATTTAACAATTTGCAATTTTCTTGATCTATAAGATTCATTGCTTGATTAAATTAAATATGATGTTATTAAACAATTATTTGTTAACTAAATAATAGTATATTATACACGACGCTATAATGAATGCTATTTATTACCGAGGATAATGTTTGCAACACGGGCGAGCGAGCGAGCGAGCGAGTTTTGCAATTATCCATCCTTTGCTTTTTACCTTCAAATGACGGACGAACATCTTTTTTAAGCAAGTTTTCCGTGCGCGATGACTCTACTATTACCTGCCGTAATCATCCCTTCTATGTACATAGAAGGGATGATTTTACGATACTATTTAAATCTCATAGCCCACCACAAAATTGAAAATACTTCCGGCAATTTTGTGCATGTCTCCGAACCAACTTCAGCCTTCCTCGACTTTTGCGACTTTACTCGTACATTTATAATTTTATGACTTAAAACTTTATAACCGCAATGTTTTGCTAAAATGGTCAGAATTTTAAAGAAACCACCTCTAAAGTTGGTTAATATGTGAAGCTGAAACGCGCAGTACCTACATTTCTTGCTTTAAGCGTTGAATTCAATCAACGCTTTAAGTCCAAAAACAGTTACGTAATATAATGCAACAATTGAACAATTTAAAAGAAGATTTTTATTGTTTCTTGGTTCGTAATAAAGATTAAATTAATATCTTTTTTTAGTCTATGCAACGACTACGTACTTATTAAAATTTAGAACATAAAAACAAAATAATTTCTCAAATTCTTATCTGAAAAATAATGTGAAAATTTAAAATCGTTATGAACGTTTTATTTTAGAAAGTAACTTTGTGTAGAAAACGTATTTACTAGTAGCACAGAGCAGATATTAATTCTGATCTGTGGTGCTAGTAATAATAAATAATAATTTTGTACAGGTAGCAATGAGAAATGTTGGTCGGTTGGTCTTAGTGGTCTTTCAGTTTCTTAACTAAAATACAATGCTAAGCTTATTATTATTTATTATGTTACAAAAGGAAAGTGTACCTTTAGCACTTTATTACGATGCCCTTCAAAAAGAGTTAATAATCAAATTTATGAAAGGTTCTGTTATGGTGTTTGTTCATATTTCGTTACTGAGCGCTAGAATGATTTCAGGGTAATTGGGATTAAATAAAACAGTCACAAAAACGTTATAAATCGGCAGCTCTTTTAGGGAAGGATAGTTAATCTTAAAATTCTAAATTAGGATCACGTAATAAAAATTAGCAACATCTAAAATAGCCAAAATATTACAGCAATAACAAGACAGATTTAAATTGTTTTTTTAAACCTTTTGTCATACAGGTCCGCCAAATTACTTGCATATAGGTAATTTTGATAACTGAGGCCATTACTTTTATTGTTAAAACCAGGTTGTTGCAGCTCTTACTATAATAAATATTTAGTTTTTATTCGTTCAATCAGTAGTGCCGACAGCAAAGTGAGGCGTTCATAGATGCGTGGTTTAATTTTTGAATGTTTTTCGTATAGCGACCTTTATTTATTTAATAATAGCATCTACATACTGTGTATATTTTGGTTATTTAAACAATTTGTAAAAACTGTGAAACTGAAAACTGTGGAAACTCACAGCTATTCCCCAAACAATTATGCAAAAATGTTTAGAGTTGCCTACAAATAGACCTTTTGTGGCGCGGTCCCATCACATTATAAAACTCAAAATGTTATAAATATACAGGGATATTTTGAAAGAATGTTTTCATCGTCGTCAGAGGATTTAAATTTTAGAAAAAAAAAATCCATCCCAAAACCTACGGCAGCGCTAAATTAGTATCTTTTGAAACAATACTTCGAGAAAGCTCGTTGCCACCTTTCTCCCGTTATAATGCGATTGACAATTTTGCGGAAATACAGTATTTTTGTTTTAGTAAATGTATCTCTTAAAAATAACAATCATATCGCAGGAAATCGACAAATAGTTGACCGCACAAACGAGCGTATGTTGGCGATGGTAAATGCGAACCCAACATACAGTTTGAGGCAAATTTCTCTTGAAGTTGGTTTATGTAAGTCGCAGGTATGGAAGATATTAAAGAAATATAAATATCATTCCTATAAAGCCCAATGCCATCAAGCGATTTTTGCTGTTGATGAAGAAAATAGGAGTGTGTTTTGTCATGAAATGCAAGAGCGCGCGAACAATTATCGTCGATATGCTTCACCGACGAGAGTACTTTTATCCTAAATAATGAACCAAATGTTCAGAACACACGATATTGGGCTCAGGAAAACCCTAAGGTTAATATTTCGACCAGAACTCCGCATCCTCAAAAAATTAATATCTGGGCTAGGATTTCTAATAATAGGAATATTATCGGCCCATTTGAAATTGAAGGAAACTTGAATTCAGAAACGTATTTAGATCTTTTAGTAACGAAGGTAGGACCTGCATTGGCAGAAGTTGCAAGAGAAAATCAGGAGAACTGGTTCCAACAAGACGGCTGTCCCGCGCATTTTGGTTTAGATGTTAAAATTTTTTAAATGATTAATTTCCAAATCATTGGGTTGGTAGAGATGGTTTTATAAATTGGCCAGCAAGATCTCCTGATTTAGTACCTTACGACTTTTTCTTGTGGGGACACCTTAAAAGCAAAATTTACAAAAGACGCCACCCAGATATTAATTCTTTGAGAGGCGCGTTAATTACTGACAGGCAACTGGCTAACGTAAAAAATAGTTTCTACAACAGACTAGGGTATTGCTTAGCAGCTTAGCTCAAAACGGGAGATTATTTGAATGTTTATTAAAATCTATTTTTCCTTAGATACTACTGTTTTTTCTAAATTTTTAATAAATATTATTTGAAGCCTTTATTAATTGATACTTATTTACTGTTTTATTATAGAAATAATGCCAAAAAAATCTAAGAATTAAATATACATGTTAATTGCCTATGTTCGACTTTGAGAGCGGACACCCGGTATATATTTTTCAGTAGAGATTATTCTCGTTCAACTTAACAAAAATTATTAAGTCGAGCCGGTAAACACGTAAAATGATAGTAGGTAGATAGTTGTGCTGCCATTTATTGTGATTTGCGCAGTGGTGAACACAGAACATTAACCCAAGTTTATCTGATAATATTGAATATTTCAGTAGAATCTCATAAACGATACAATTTTTTTAAACTGGTAGTAATCTTTAAAAATATAAATAAAACCCATTGCATTGCACTCAAATAACCCGCCACTTTTCTTTATAATGCGCCACGAGATCGCCAGGGTGCAGCAGCATATAAAATTTTCTGTCCTGTTGCCAACAATTTGTTGGGACTTTTCATTTCTTGATGGTTGTTGATGGTTAATGATTTGCTTTTGTGATAGACAAACGAATTAATATTTTGTGCCGGATTTGTTCTTATCTTTGGCACGTTAAGTTCTAGTCTCTTTGGCACGTCTTTGGTCTTTAGTGAGTGTGAGTGGTGATTGTAACGGACGGTAAGGAAAATTTTTCAATATTTAATAAATCTTCGGTTATTTGTAACAAATTTGTTTATTTTACTGATGGTAAAGGTTATTCTGTAACATTAATTTTAACATTCTCGCTATAACAATTAACCATGGCAACTGATTTGTTTTTTTTTTTTACAGAGGCTTACTATCAAATATTACTAGGTACCTAACTATCATTTGGGATACCAATTTTCAGTGATATTTTAGAAAATTTTAGTTTAGATCGTGCAAAAAACGTTATAAGCATGTCGAACGGTAAGGGTTACCGGTCTCAGACAATAATTGGAGTCATCGCTTCGCTCCTCCTTCAAACAATTGTCTTCGACCGATAACAAACCCTTACCGTTCTCCAAACTTAATATACTATTATAATGGTTAATGACTTTCTTAAATGTAATGAATTTCTTCGTATTACCTGTCCATTTCTATCCTGTATTAAGTAAGATCTTAGGTATGTTTATATAATAATTTAGCAGGTTCCCACTTGTTATTCTTATTTAACACCAGGTTGTCACCTACCTTCAATTCATCCGTAACTTTTACATGTATTGTAATATTTCTGATTCCTTTCTTGTGTTGCCCTAATTAAACTACTAGAATTAGCCTGAACTTCTGGTTTTAACAATGCCGAGTGAATTGGAATTTTTGTTTTGGTACGGCGACTCATTAACAATTGAGAGGGAGAAAGATGCTATCCTGTAATAGGAGTGTTTCTAAACTCTAATAGACCTAATTCCAAATCTTGATTATCATCTTTGCATTTTTTAAGTATATTTTTAGCGGCTTGAACTGCTCTTTCTGTCTGCTCATTACTACGAGCGCATCTTGGTGAACTAAATTTAAACATGAAGTTCCACTGTTTAGCAAATTCATTGCATTGATATGAATTGAATGGATTGTTATCTGCCACTACTTCTCTAGGTACCAACCCCATGTGTTGAAAATATTAATTTTAATTTAGCAGTAATTTCACTTGCAGTTTTACTGTTTAGAGGGATTATCGCTAACCATTTTGATAAATAATCTTGTAGTGCCAAATAACTTTTCCTTTGAAATTCTAATGTATCAACAGCTATTTTGTTAAATGATAAATCAGGAATGTCACGACTCAATAAAGGTTCTTTGATATTTGCATTGCGATAACGTTACAAATTATACACCGTGCAATCATGTTTTCTATATCAGTTGATATTCCTCGCCAAAAAGCTATTTGCCTTGCTCTTGCCTTTGTTTTCTCTATTCCTAAGTGGTTCCCATGTAGCAAGTTTAATATATGTATTGGTATGGTCACAGCCTTTTAACTTTAAAAAAAAAGGTGCTCCACACAATATCCCGAGCTAGCTCTCAAATTATCAATTACTATTAATGAGTGTACGACTATCTTCACAGTTCATCAATATTACAGACCAAATATTATCGATATGCAAGTCTAGTTAAATAACTATGAATTGAAATCAAATATTACTCCCCTTTTGTTAAAACTGTCTTCAAAGAAATTCAAAATGTTATTTTGACATTTAAATTGTAATGATCAAATTAAGTATTTTAAATTTTAGTTTGTTTATCAAAGTTCTATCTCAGGGCCGTTGAAGGATTCGTTTTATTAAATTTTGATAAGTAAATAAAGTAATAAATTCAATCCACTTTTAAATATGCAAGGTTTATTATAAAATAACCAATTCCTATCCTTAAAACTAACACAAATCTATATCTAAAACACTCACTCACTAACAATTATTCCTTTAATTTCAGCAACCCCACCAAAAATAATGTTCTTTCTCCAATTAATGATCCAATTATTCAATGCTCAATTAGTTTATTTGATCCAAATTTAATATTCAATCAGTACCACTTCAACATCATTCATGAATTATCCTTATTCAATTCAATTTTACTATTCCATTCAATTATTATTTGTTATTATGACTTGTTTAACCAGTTTCCATTAAAATTGTATTAAATAAATCCAATTCCAATATTAATACTTTATTATTATATGAGTTTTCAGAGAAATTTTAATAAACACGTCTTTCTCGTTTTATTCGTTTTTGTAAACTTTTATTTATTATACAGTATTTTTCACCTAGGATTTGGGTTGTATCGTCAGTTGGATTGTGAATTTATCAACAGTGCGTTGATAAATTCACAATCCAACTTATACTCTATACTTCATCTCTTTCTAAACTAGGTTTTCATTACCTACTGCGCACGAATGCGTGTCTAAACAGACAGTTTTTGGACGGGGCAAGTTGACGTCAACTCAAATGCTAGATGAAAAATACTGCACTTCAACTTTTGATCTTCCCTAGTTATATCTCAAAAATCTCCCACTCCTTGGTTTTGTTTTAAAACAAGCATCCTTCCACATACATACACATAAAACGCATTGTCAACTTATGAAAAGTCGATTTTTTTTTATTTTGTAATTTGATTGAGTAAACTGAGTATTGCACCTTTGCAAAAAATTTTGGCCGAATTTTAATTCGTTACCGTGTTATGGGAGCTAAAAGTTTAAGCTATGACGTCAACTACGTCGGTCGCCGGTAAGAGCTCTAGCATAGCTACGAGTACAACGCTAAATTTAGGTTATGTTGTCGACACTCGTGACGTCATGTACGTAGGATCTGAATTTTATTTTGGTTTTATTGTGGTTATTATCAAAGATATTGAAATTCTACCAATGCGGGTACTTTTACGAGTATTTTAACTAACGTATTTTGATATTTACTAAATATGTTGCATAAGTTGACAATGCCTTTAACCCATTTACATAATTTAATATTTAAAACTTGCACCTTAAAAGTGTATTATTCCAAATTTGTATTTTAAATAAAAGAATATAAATCTTCTAAAAGTTATATCACTTCAGTATATACTTGTAACATTATTGAAATACATTTATCAAACCATCTTCCACTGTAATGTTATTTTGAAACTTAAAATAATACTGTACATGTGGCTTAACTAAATTATTTTTTATGCCACCCAATAAAATGATAATTATCTCACTTAAAACAGAATTATTTTTAGTTTCTCTTATAAATTCCTGTCTCCTATCCTCTGTAATGTTCATATTTACATTAACACTATGCACTACACCGTTAACCAATTTTTATCCTGACTTTCATCCATTAAATAATCTCGTGAGAACAAATCAGCAACAAACATATATTTGCCAGGTAATTATTTTACATCTATATCATACCTAAGCAACTTTATTTTCATTCGTTGTAATCTCGGTGAGTTTATGTCAGCAATTTTTTTTTATAACTCCTAACAAAGGTTTGTGATCTGTCCGAGCGGTTACACGCCTGCCATAAATGAAATTATGAAACTTGTGTGTTGCAAACACTATTCCTAGAAATTCATTTTCAATCATTAGTTTTTTTCAGTATCGCTTAACGCCCTGGATGCGTAAAATACCGATTTTCCATCCTGTAGTAAGCAACAACCCAGGCCGTTTTTGGATCAAAATTCTGCAGTGTTGGGGCAGTGCTTACCTTGGATTTAATATTACTTAAGCAACGTGTATGTTGCGGAAGCCACTGAAATTCAATATTTTCTTTCAGTAGCTCTCGCAATGGCATAGTTAAATCTGATAAGTTAGGTACCTATGTACTTTCTCAAATAGTTAACCATTCCTAAGATCCGTTGTGGTTCCTTTTTATTTTGTGGAACTTTAGCATCATTATTGCTTTCACTCTATCCTGCTCTAATTTAATGCCATGTTCTGTAAATATGTGCTCTAAAAATTTAGCTTCCTTGACGCTATACTGCAAACTTTTTCACTCTATTTGCCACTTTATTTAATATTTGATCATGTTCCTCGTAGGTATCTGCAGCTATAATAAGTCATCAAAATAGATTGATACTCCAGGTATATCTTCAAAATTTTGAATATTTTTTTTTTTAAATAGCTCTGTAGCCGAGCTTAACCCAAAAGGTAATCTTTCAAATTTACAGGTGCCAAATGACGTGGAAAATGAACAAAGTTTTGATGATTCCGGTGTTATATAACTGCACATGCCAAAACCCATCATTTAGGTCTAAGACTGTGAAAACCTTTTTGTTTGATAATTTACTCGTGATCTCTTCCATTGTGTGAATTAAGATACTTTCTTTTCGAATAGGTAAATTTAATTCATGCGGGTCTAAACACAACCTTAAACTTTTGTCACGCATTTCTATAATGTCTAAATTACTGACCCAATCTACCGGTCCTTCTGCTTTTGAGATCACCCCCTTTTCCACTTTTAATCTATTCCTTAAAACTAATGGAACCTTTCTTGGAGCCTTGATTATTGGGCTTGCATCATTTTTTAAAACTATGTCATAAGTACCTCTGAACTGACCTAGGCCTTCGAGTATTTCCTTGCTTTATTAAAGGCTGGACATTATCTTGGGCCATTGCAGGTGGCACACCTTTTACAGTTTAAGTTGTCCAAAGCCGTGTCCTTGTTCTTTTTTTTGTAGCTTTTTCTTGTCCTTAATAGTGAATGTATTATATAATTCAAGTGCTTCTTCCCCTACTAAATTTAGGAAAATTGCGACTTTGACCTCTTCTTCTTTCGATTCCAATCCCTTTGCTTTCATATAAATTTCAAATAGTTGCTTGATTTTTTTCCAATTTATACTAATGTTACCACCAAGGTTGAGATTTTTTGGCGGCTTGAATCCTTCCATGTTGATAGTTTTGATAGGTCGTGACCACACCCTTGTCTACAAACTTGATTAAATTTACTTGTACCTACTTATCTTATTATATTTGCGTACTATCTATTCACTCGTCTGCAAAACACAAAATTGAAATATCTGCTGTATTTTTTTGTTATTGAATTGGCGCTCTACATGTTTTTAAAATTTAGTGAGATATTTATATTATGTTCGAAAATAGAACCACAAGACCGCGGTTATGGTTCGAGGTTCCTGAACGGTTACGGTTCGCGTTATTATTTTCGAACGGCGTGGTTACAGATAACCTATAAAACAACTGTCACTTTTTGCGCGAATGGTCTCTAGCACAGACTATTAAACAAGGAAGACTAATCAAATAATAGGAAAAAACCGGAATAACGTCGATAGCAGCGCTGCGCGCGCACCTGGGTGAACTACGTGGTTTAATTCCGTCGCCTGCGTTGATTAAAAACGGAGTTTATAAAGCCTGCCGAATAGCAAAAATGGCCATTATGCAAATTTTTGCCACTGCTTGCTTGTGGCGCTAGTTATCCATCGTTGACAGCTGTCAACTGGCTTTGATTTTTTACGATTTACAACAAATACGGTTTATTGGATGTTTAATATTTAATCCAGAAAGTGTATTACAATATAAATTTCAATTGTATGCAGGTTTTCAGAACCTTATGAGACTGTGTAAAAAATTAACTAAATAAAAGTGTAAGAAGGGTGCAGATACTTACTACTTTTCCTCGGCACAAACCAGGAAGACTTTCGAGGGATTGGACTGGTTATTTAGCCTAAATATAAAACTAAATCTGTAGAATTATGGCAAGGAGGGATGCAAAAAGACATTTTTAGAACGTACTTTTTGTTGTATAACTAAACGAATAACCAAAAATTAACAAATTTAAATTAGAAATACAGCTGTCAGTGAAAGGATAACTAGCGCCACGGAGAAAATTTGAACTAGTCGATTAACTGTCAAACGGCCCTATTCGGCAGGCTTTATAAACCCCGTTTTGAATCAACGCAGGCGACGTTTAATTCGCCATATTCCCTTGCGTCCATGCGCGATACGACTGCGGTAGTATCGTAATCGTGGTTTTCACGCAGCACATGTTTTGTTAACGCTAAAGAAATAACCGCAGCCCAATATTTTCATAAAATAGCGGAGGGTTTTTGCGTACGTCATTTTGAGTGGTGAGGTTATGTTGACGTGTTTATAAACAATTTGAGGTTATGTTCGGAAACTTTAGCTGCGGTAAAATAAAAATAACTCTAAAATGTCATTTACCGTAAAAATAAAATAGCGTATAACATCAGGTGATTTAGCGTTAATGGAAATTTAACGTAGTACTTGCGATAACTCTCTAATATTAAAATTCTCCCGCTTATAACTATTAGTTCACCCAGGTGCGCGCGCAGCGCTGCTATCGACGTTATTCCGGTTTTTTCCTATTCTTTGATTGGTCTTCCTTGTTTAATAGTCTGTAGTATGTAGTAGTTGTGAGTTTAAGGTTATGTCACAATATTTTACCACGAAACCGCGTTCAAATCGCGGTTACTGTGGTACGCAGATTTGACCATAGCGTTCAGGAACCGCGTTCGTAAATAGTACCGGTTTCCTGAAAAAACTAACCGCGATCCCGTGGTTCTATTTTCGAACATAATATTAGTTCCCTCTGAAATGTTGGGTTATGCTGTCATGTCGACAAATGTCAAATTCAATTTTTTTTAAATAAATAGTTCCATATGCTTCTGTTCAAGACTTCCCGTTGGTTTTAAGAATTTGTAACGGTACCCTTTACGATTCTATAAAGCCTGTTTGACACGACGCCGACGTTAAATTTTATAAAAAATGTATAGAAAAATATTTAGCACCGTTGTATACACAAAAATTACAAATAAATTTATGCATAAATTATTTAGAACATGTTCTAAATCTGAGAGAAAAAGTGCGCACAGCACAACATCCCATACCACGAGGCTGTAGTCAAATATATCGGGTGATCAAATGAATTTCAGATTAGGGTAGGCGCTGTAAGTGCAGAGGATGTCTTAGAGTACTGCAGCGCACTATAATTTATATTGGTTTGTTGTTTTGACAGTTCATAAAACAAAATATTTAAGATTAAACTAAGACATGCCTAAAAAATAAATAGCCTACTAGATGTGAAATTAATTTGATCACCCGTTATAAACAAACATGGAAGGCAACTCTTGGTTATATCAGTGTTAAAAAGTGATACTATTGCAAACAGAAAATTGTCAATTTTTACGAAAATTTTCAGAAAATTTATGAAAAAATTTACTCAAAAATTTTAGCATAAATTTAATACCGTGTCATACGGGCTTTAGGGTTGAATGTACGACAGGCGACAGGATGTCGCCCTCTCTGAAATACCGTTAGGTTATGTAGTTTTAGGTAGCTTAGGTACTAATTTTAAATTTTACATTTTAAGTTAGTCAGATTTCAAATTTCCCTCCAATCATATAGTAACCAGAAATAACAACATTACAAAGCAAATTTTCGGTGCCAATAGGTATCAATTGGTCAGTGCACGCCAACATAAATCTGATGTTCACGAGATCAGTGAACAGAATATAGATTTTTATAGTTTCACAATTCCAGAACTTAGGACTGCGCCATGTAACATTCTTTATTATTATTAATAAAACACATTTTCATCAGTATTTATTATACGTAACATTTTAGATATATGGCAGTGTTCTACATAGATATTGTAGTCATGGTAATGTCTCTTTTGTTACACAACCTTATATCTATTTTTACTAACTATCTTAAGTCATATGCTTAGGTCCCCTTGAAATTTTCTAATTGCTCTTATTATTATATTGTCAGCTCTCTGTAGTTTATCTTGTTTTTCTGTTCTTTCTTCTATTTCTTGTATTTTTTCTTCTAGAACTTCTATTTTTTGTTCCATTTCTTTCTTTTCCTGGTTTTATCTTTCTTCCCTTTTCTTCATCTCTTCCTTCAGCAAATCAAATTCGTGTGTATTATTAAAAAAAAATTCGAAAGAAATTTAATTTAATGTAGTTTAGCACCTGGCAGATACTGCAATCAAATAGCACGTATTTTGAGTAATATTATTTATAAATTATTGTTGACAGTTTCCCATCAAAAATGCGACGAAACAGTTCAAAAAAATGTGGCTTCGGAATATAAATTAATATACTCAGTGACATTGAAATTGCAACACCCAGTAAACGTGAATGTACTGCAATATTTTTTTGGTAATAAATTGGATACATAATATATGGAGTATTAAATGATTGATGTAGTTTGGAGAAATCGTTTGCCCTCAAATTCAATAATGAGTTGGAGCGCCTCTTAAGTTTATGCATTCGCCTACTCTACGGGGCATACTTTGAATGAGGTGGTCAATATCTTCCTGCGGTATAGTGTTCCAAGCAATTTCAATTTCATTTCTGAGGCGCTGTAGATCCATCGGGGAAGCAGGTAATCGCCCTTACCGTCTGCCCAGCATATCCCACACATGTTCAATGGGCGAAAGGTCAGGTGACCGAGCTGGTCACGGAAGAATAGTGACATTAGCTTCACGAAGGAACCTCGTAGTGACAGCTGCAGTATGAGGCCTAGCATTATCCTGCTGGAAAAAAGGGTTTTCTAGTTCTTGAAGGTAGGGAAATGTAACAGGTTCCCAGACACGGTGAATGTGGCTCTCGGCATTTAAGTTTCCCTACAGGAAGACTAGAGGAGGCCTGCTTCCATATGCTATGGCACCCCAAATCATATGCCCTCGGGTAAGCGCAACTTCACGTTCAATACAGTACTGAAGTTTTCGCCTTTCACCATGTTTTCGACGGACTCTTCTACGTCCGTCGTTGGCCCACAGACAAAATCGGGATCCGTCACTGAACACAATCCGATTCCATTCCTGATTCCATTGAATGCGTTCTTGACACCATTGGAGTCTCGCCTCCCTGTGTCTTTGGGTCAATGGCAAGATTTAATCGTTTTCAAATTTTAATCATTTAATACACTTCATATACCCAATTTACTACCAAAAAATTATTACAATATATTGATGTTTACTGGGTGTTGCATTTTCAATGTCACTGAGTATGATTCGCAATTGAACTATTACAGAATTTGAAGCTGTCAAGATCAGAACTGTGCAAAACAAAACAGAATATTGTACAAAGTAATTTACATTCTTCGATTTTACTGTTGTGCATTGTAAATGAGTAAAAATCAAGTAAAGATCTACAGAAGAAATTTAAATAAAATATGAAACCGACCACCTGCAAGTTTTATTTGAATTTCTTCTTCCAAGTGAATTTTTAAAAATGGCTATCTTTATTTCCTTTCGTTTATTTTTATTTCCTCAACTTTTTCCAAAGCAACTGCCGAAAGCAAAATATTAACATAATCAATTTATTTAGGAATCGCCTGTCAGGGGTGAATAAAACATACTTGGTTGGATCCAGAAAACCACTATAATACAGTCATTATCTGCTCAGATAAACCAAGAAAGAAGTTCATTATAAAGCGCAAGTAGCAGGTACATTTCTACTGTTTTTAAATAATCTTTATTGACAGAGAACCAACAAAGCTATTCGTGCACTAGGAAGTATGACTACTCTTTCAGCAAGTTGCCGAAATAACCTGCAGGTTAGTCACTAGCTGTTTGTAATATTCTTTGTGATTTGTATTATTGCAGAAAATTGTATAAAAAATGCCTGAAATAAACTCGGAGGCTAACCTCAAATACGATATCGATTTGGATATCGTCAAAGAAGAAATCAAACTTGAACCCTACTTGGACGATATAAAAAGTGAATTCGGCGATGATATCCTTTGCAATACCGAACAAAAACATAACTGCAATGAAACTAACTCGAATATTAGCCAAAACTCTGGACGAAAATCGAGGGAGGAACCTGCAATTACTGCCAGTAGTGCACATGAAGTGGACAAAATAAAAGTTGAAACAACTGAAACAGTTAATCCTTTTAACGAGGATGACCAAAATAAAAATAAAGGGAAAAGTTTTACATGTGACGTTTGTCAATTTAGAGCGACTCGTAGATCCAAACTTCAAACTCATAAAAATATGCATTCAATAAAAAAGCCATTTATTTGTAATGTATGTGAATACAGGACTACTTCTGAAAGCTATTTTAAACGGCATTTGTGTATCCATACTGAAGATAAACCGTTTGCCTGTGATTTATGTGAATACAGGAGTGTAACTAAAAGCAGTCTGAAATTGCATATGAGTACTCATACTGGAGATAAACCGTTTGCCTGTGATTTATGTGAATACAGGAGTGCAAATAAAAGTAATCTGAAACGACATATGAGTAATCATGCTGGAGATAAACCGTTTGCGTGTGATTTATGTGAATACAGGAGTGTATATAAAAATAGTCTGAAAACACATATGAGTACTCATACTGGAGATAAATCGTTTTCCTGTGATTTATGTGAACACAGGAGTGTAACTAAAAGCAGTCTGAAACAACATATGAGTACTCATACTGGAGATAAACCGTTTGCCTGTGATTTATGTGAATACAGGAGTGTAACTAAAAGCAGTCTGAAATTGCATATGAGTACTCATACTGGAGATAAACCGTTTGCCTGTTATTTATGTGAATACAGGAGTGCAACTAAAGGCAGTTTGAAATTGCATATGAGTACTCATACTGGAGATAAACCGTTTGCCTGTTATTTATGTGAATACAGGAGTGCAACTAAAGGCAGTTTGAAAATGCATATAAGTACTCATACTGGAGATAAACCGTTTGCCTGTGATTTATGTGAATACAGGAGTGTAACTATAAGCAGTCTGAAATTGCATATGAGTACTCATACTGGAGATAAACCGTTTGCCTGTGATTTATGTGAATACAGGAGTGCAAATAAAAGTAATCTGAAACAACATATGAGTAATCATGCTGGAGATAAACCGTTTGCGTGTGATTTATGTGAATACAGGAGTGTATATAAAAATAGTCTGAAAAGACATATGAGTACTCATACTGGAGATAAATCGTTTTCCTGTGATTTATGTGAACACAGGAGTGTAACTAAAAGCAGTCTGAAACAACATATGAGTACTCATACTGGAGATAAACCGTTTGCCTGTGATTTATGTGAATACAGGAGTGTAACTAAAAGCAGTCTGAAATTGCATATGAGTACTCATACTGGAGATAAACCGTTTGCCTGTTATTTATGTGAATACAGGAGTGCAACTAAAGGCAGTTTGAAATTGCATATGAGTACTCATACTGGAGATAAACCGTTTTCCTGTGATTTATGTGAACACAGGAGTGTAACTAAAAGCAGTCTGAAACAACATATGAGTACTCATACTGGAGATAAACCGTTTGCCTGTGATTTATGTGAACACAGGAGTGTAACTAAAAGCAGTCTGAAACAACATATGAGTACTCATACTGGAGATAAACCGTTTGCCTGTGATTTATGTGAACACAGGAGTGTAACTAAAAGCAGTCTGAAACAACATATGAGTACTCATACTGGAGATAAACCGTTTGCCTGTGCTTTATGTGAATACAGGAGTGTAACTAAAAGCAGTCTGAAATTGCATATGAGAACTCATACTGGAGATAAACCGTTTGCCTGTGATTTATGTGAATACAGGAGTGTAACTAAAGATAATCTGAAACGACATATGAGTAGTACTCATACTGGAGATAAACCGTTTGCCTGTGATTTATGTGAATACAGGAGTGTAACTAAAGATAATCTGAAACGACATATGAGTATTCATACTGGAGATAAACCGTTTGCCTGTGATTTATGTGAATACAGAAGTGTACATAAATGTCATCTGAAACGACATATGAGTACTCATACTGGAGATAAACCGTTGGCCTGTGATTTATGTGAATACAGAAGTGTAAATAAAACTCATCTGAAACGACATATGAGTACTCATACTGGAGATAAACCGTTTGCCTGTGATTTATGTGAATACAGGAGTATAACTAAAAGCAGTCTGAAATTGCATATGAGTACTCATACTGGAGATAAACCGTTTGCCTGTTATTTATGTGAATACAGGACTGTAACTAAAAGCAATCTGAAATTGCATATGAGTACTCATACTGGAGATAAACCGTTTGCCTGTGATTTATGTGAATACAGGTGTGTAATTAAAAGTAATCTGAAACAACATATGAGTACTCATACTGGGCATAAACCGTTTGCCTGTAATTTATGTGAATACAGGAGTGTAAATAAAAGTCATCTGAAACAACATATGAGTAATCATGCTAGAGATAAACCGTTTGCCTGTGATTTATGTGAATACAGGAGTGTAACTAAAGGTAGTCTGAAATTGCATATGAGTACTCATACTGGAGATAAACCGTTTGCCTGTAATTTATGTGAACACAAGAGTGTAAATAAAGGAAATCTGAAACAACATATGAAAATTCATAAAGAGAGATAAACTACAGAAGTTACACTAAATGCTTCAACGGTTCTTTAAAGGAATTGTAACAGGCCCTGATTAAGCTGTTGAAGGTTGGTAACATTGCTTCTCATTTTTTTAAATTTCATATCAATTTTTTTTTTTTAAATCACATTTATTAGCAATCGGAAAATTAAAACTTAATACAGTAATTTCTATAAGCTAATTGTTTGACGATAATTAGAATATGAAAGGAATCATACCCAGCGGTAATATCCCTAATAGTAGCTAAATATGTATTTTATTATTTACATTGTTTAATTATCACTAGTCACTGCATCACATGGCCACTTTCACTTCAGTCTTCTGTGGAATGTTTCGTTAAGTAAGGGTTGGACCATATCATTTGAATGGAACTGTAGTCGAACTTTGTGTTTATCCGCGTATTGCGTAATTACCTCTTTGATATACGGAACCTTTAGGTCTTCAGGTAGGGTTCGGTTAGAGATGAACCACGACGCATCTGTGATTAGTCGGAGCATTTTAGATTGATATCTGTGCAGTATATCTATATTTGAATAGCTGGCACATCCCCATAATTCGATCCCATAAGTCCATATGGGCTTTAGAATGGTTTTGTAAACAAGTAACTTATTTTCTAGGGACAGACATGAATTTTTTCCTATTAACCAGTACATTTTCTTAGCTCGAATATCTAATTCTTTTCTCTTTTTCAAGATGTGGGTTTTCCATTTAAGTTTTTTGTCTAGGGGCACACCTAGATATCGAACTTCATCTGCCTGGATCACGGGTTTGTTGTTCAGGATAATAGTTGGACATTGTTGCTTTCTCAGCGTGAATGTAACGTGTACTGATTTATTTTCGTTCGCCATAATTTTCCACTTTTGCATCCACTGAGAGATGATGTCTAGATGTGACTGTAATTTCTGAGTGGCTATCTCTGGAGAGCTGTCACAAGCAAGAACAGCTGTGTCGTCTGCAAAGGTGCATGTTACTGTCTCGTTGGTTATAGGCAGGTCTGCTGTGTAGAGAATATATAACGTAGGGCCTAACACGCTGCCCTGTGGGACTCCAGCGTTGATTTGGTAATGGTTAGAGATGTTGTTATTAATTTTGACTTGAAAATAGCGTCCTGTTAAGTAGGATTCGAATAATAGGTAATATTGATAGAGAAGAATAGTTTAAATAGGAGGCCCTTGTGCCATACCCTATCAAAGGCTTGCTTGATGTCTAAAAACACGGCAGAACAGTACTGTTTCTTCTCGAACGCTTTATTTATAGCATCGGTAACATGATGACACTGTTGGATGGTCGAGTGTGCATGCCGAAAGCCAAATTGGTGTTTAGATATGCAATCTTCTAGCAATGAATCTTCTTGAAGTCTTCGTAGTAATAACTTTTCTAATAATTTGGAGATTATTGGAAGAAGGCTGATAGGTCTATATGAGGTAGTCTCGTTGCAAGGTCTCTTAACTACATAGGTTGCCCAATAAGCGATCTTCTGGGTAAGGGGGTAGAGGCGCGCGGAGTGCAATGTGACGTAGTTCAGTTTCCCGATTCCCGCTTAAAGTTGGCTAATACTACTACCCCCAACGTAGATTTCGTTTGCATTTTAATTTGTTCGTGTTGTAAAGTGCAGTAGTTATTTTCCTTTTAAGTGAAAATATTTTATGTGAAATAGGTGTACAGGGTAAGTATTTTTCTTTTCTAGTTTAATGTATAAGCTAAACTTACTATACCTATATACATACTATTAACTAAATTCAGTCAAACTCGTACATTACGAACTTTACAGAAACTAAACACTTGTGCTCTTAAACAGGTTTGAAATTTTAAATTTATTGTAACACACTTGATGTTTGCATTTACCGAACAGCCATTGTAAATTCTTTTTTTATCCTAAGTTGTAAGTTCTGCTTATTTTTTTTTAAGACACAATATGTAATAATATTTTTAAATATAGTTTCAGAAAATTACCAATTTTGTATAATGTAAATAAGTAATGCAAGAAATTAATGGTAATACAATAAAATATAAAATAGCGTAGTTTTCTATGTGTATGAAAGTACCAAATAATTTTTAACCAGGAATCTTGCTTCTGTTTAAAACATTTCCATGGAGAAAATTTTCCTTTCTTAACTAAGCAAATTACTAAATAGAAATTTGATTATAAAAAAATATAAACCACACTTCTTAATTTACATATTTATGCCTTCTTATTTTTAAAAATCTTATAAATCCTTTAGCACTCTTTGATATGCATGTTACAGGAAATATTTTACCATGCCAGGTCAACGATGTGCAGTTGCAGTTTGCAATAACTCTTATATAAAGACATGAAAAAGAAATTTAACTGTTCATATATCGTTACTCATCGCTTAAATCGAGATTCTTTAGAAAATTTCTTTTCTCAGATACGTACTCAAGGGGGTTTGCATGATCACCCATCGCCTCTTAATGCTCTGTACAGAATAAGGATGATCATTTTAGGAAAAAATTCCGGTAGCGTTCAAAACCGTCAAAATACAGTAGATAAATCTACTGATGAATTTCTGAAAATTAATGTACTACCTATACCAGAAACAAATTCTTGCCATGAAACAAATAGTGATGACAGTGATAGTGACAGTGGTAGTGAACCATTATCCACAGATTTAGAATCACCAGCCCCATCACCCCAACAAATTGCTGAAAAAGATGGTTTAATTTACATTGCCGGTTATATTGAAAAAAAGTTTAAAGAAAAGTATTCCAATTTGGGAAATTTTACTTATGAATCGGTAAATGTAAATATGCCTACTTGGCTTCAGCATTTATCATTTGGAGGTTTAACTGAACCAGCAGAAGAATGGCTGGAACAGGTACAAAAAATGAAGAAGAGGTTTTTAAGGTTTCGTGGAGAAATGGACATTAAAAAAGGAAGATGGATAAACAAACGGATTCAAAACTTTATTATTAAAAAACTCCCTGAAATTCCCCCAGATTTAGTGGCTGCATATACCAAATTAAGAATATTTATAAGAATCAAATACTTGAACTTGAAAAGAGCTGAAATTACAGGAGCAAAGAGGAAATTTCATAGAAAATATCTAAAAATTGTCAAATAAAAATATGGAGTACATAGTTACAAATCTACCTTTACTGTTTTTCATTTATGTAAATTAATACCAATTTGAAACATTTTACACTGAAATTTTGTCTTGCAGCAGCTTATAAAAACGTTGCAATGACAATTTTACAGAAGTAATATATTAATGTACTGAATAAATGTATTTATAGCAGATGACTTTATTTATTATTATATAAACTATAAATTTTTAAAATCGAGTTTTACAAACGACAACGATTTCATAATCCAGTTAGTGTTTTTATCCAAGTTTTATCGAATCTTGCATACCATCTTAACACCCTGCAATTCATAGTTCCCGCTTATTTGGGAAACTGGACTACGTCACAAGGGCGTGATTAGTCGAGTGTTATTAGGCAACCTATGTAGTTAAGAGACCTTGGTCTCGTTGGGCGGTTTGCCTGGTTTTAAGATCATAATGATTTGCGCAAATTTTAGTTGGATTGGCCAATACGTTAGGCGTAAGACGGAATTAAATATTATTGTTAATGCTGTTATTGCGTTTTTTGGTAACTCTTTTAAAATCTTTCCAGTTATTAGATCATATCCAGGAGCTTTATGACTGTTTAAACATCTGATTTCATTGATTATCTCTGAAGGCGAGAAGGCTTGGATAGGTAGGGATAGTTGAAATGGAGCAGCGAGGTATTCATCAATTTCATCATTTACGTCTACAGCATGAGGTTTGTAAACTTCAGCAAGGTACCGTGCAAATGTTTCGGCCTTTTCAAGCTCTGATCTAGCCCAGTTACCTGTTTCGTTTCTTATTGGCGGGATAGATTTTTGGGGTCTTTTGAAACTTTTGGTGGCTTTCCAGATGGACTGATCTTTAGCTGAAAGATTTGTTAGATACTGTTTGAATTGTTCATTACGTAGGTTTTTGAGTGATTGTTTTAGTTTATTAGCTAAGCAGTTATACTTTTTTTTATCTATTATATTATGAGTATGCTGCCAAGTAGCTCTCGCTTTGCGTTTTTCAGCTATTAGTTATTTTATCTGCAGTGGGATGTTGTTCTGATCTTTATGGTGTTGTAAGGGCCTAGAGTTCCTTCCTGCGTGCTGAATGATTGTGATTAAGTGATTTGTGGCCTCTTCTAGTTCATCGGGTGTTTTTATTCTTATGTTTAAATTTAGATGGTCCATTATGAATTCTCGGAATATGTTCCAGTTTGTGTTACCGTTAACAAGGGTTGTGGGGTTTTCTTTACTTATAATAGTAGCACTTATTGTTAGGATTATTGGGGAATGATCTGATGACAGATCATAACTATCTTCAATTTTGATGTAGTTATTGGATATTCCATTAGTAATGAATAAATCCAGTAAGTCTGGAATCTTTCTATTGTCTGTCGGCCAGTAGGTGGGTTTTCCAGTGGATATGGGCATATATTTCTTGTCTTGGGTAACTTTAAAAAGTACCCTACCTCTGGTGGTAATCAGTCTGCTTCCCCAGTAAGTATGCTTCGAATTGAAGTACCCTCCAACTATGAATCGCGGGCCCAGAGTTTCAAAGAAGCGTGTTAATTTTTCTTGAGAAATGTTGTGTCTTGGTGGGCAGTAAATGGATGACAGTTTCACAGGGCTAGGTAGGTTGTTCACTCGGATAGTGGTGGCTTGTAAATAGTCTTCTTCAAATGGCGCTAGTTCATGATGTGTTATGGTTTTTCGTATAAGGATTGCAGTTCCGGCATGCATCGTTCCGTCTGGATATTTGATATGATAAATTTCATATTCTGGGATTTTAATATAAGTTCTGTCAGTGAAATGAGCCTCGGATATAAGCATGACGTCAATTTTGTTTGTTTTCGGAAAGGTGATTACTTCTTCTTTATGTTGCTGCAAGTCATTGGCATTCCACTGTACTATTCGAAGAAAACCCACCATTATGATGTTAGTTTGTTAACGACAGTAGTAAGCATGGAAAGGACCATACTGTTTTGGTGCATGGGTTGCTGAAACATATTCTTAAATTCCTCCAGAAATTTAGTAAGCGTGACTTCAGTTTGTGATTGTGGCTGTGATTGAGTTGCAGCTGACTCGAGGTTTCTTTTTACTGTTTGAGCGTATGTGGTGTTTTGATATATCGGTACAATATTCTTTCTCTTTTGAAACAGGTCTTGATAGATTCTGCACCCTTTATAAATGACCGCATGGAAACAATAGTTCGTACCTCACCTGCAAACGCGTTCCATCTTCAAACTTTACAAAATGCATTTAATAATATGAAGAGACGTGTAGCATTATGCATTGAAACTGAAGGTGAAATATATGAACATTTACTGTAAATTATTAAGTTGCCAATTTCCCTTATTTTGTAAATAAATTTCTTGTTTACTTCCTAAATGTTGTTTTGTGTAACCTAAAATAAAAGCATTAGTGGACGTAATTACATTTATGGTTATTAAATAAAGTAAAATTATTTATTTGTTTATTTAGACTGCCTACAAACAGGCAATTACTTACTATTATTTATAGAAAACACAGAAATATGCCTTTGAGAGATTGCGTTTATTAATTTATATTTGATGATGGCAGGGGCGCACGCAGGGGGGGGGGGGTTGGGGGTTCAAACCCCCCCCGAAATGTCCGAATGATCAAATATTGGATATCATGACTGAAAAACCGAGAAGGATTGATATATTACACTGTAGTTGCGTCAACTTGCAGTACATTGTAATCAGGATTTTCTTGTTTTCATGAATCAAATAGTTCGTATTCTACATATTATACTTTCATCATATATTTGTTCTCCTGAATGTTCAGTCATATCTGATTTGTCATACCTCCTATATCGCGTATTATTCCATATGCAGTACTCATGAAAATGGTTTATGAATTTCCATTCAAACCCCCCCCGAAAATATTTTCTGCGTGCGCCCCTGGATGATGGGCAAATTGTAATTTTTTAATCAAAATTTCATTTAATTTGTTTTTGTAGATACAAAGTGAAATGTTATTATTATTATTTAAATAAATGCAACCGTTCCTTACAAAAAAAGAAGTGCATTTTTTTATGAAATATAAGTGTTTGTTGTTATTTTATAATTTTGTTTTTATTTATGAAATGAATATCAAATATTATTAAATATTTTCAAAACAATTAAAGTTTGTTTTTATTACCGATTTTGTGAAGACAAGTATAATTCGGAAACTGCAAATGTAAAAATCCTTTAGGTTTCTTTTAATATTATTGCTATGGGCATTCGTACCCGAACGTTACCGAAAAGTAGTGAATAACTACGAATGCCACCCGTTTAGTCCTGCCTCCTGTGTACTTCATCTCTCACTGCTGGACCCCTCAGAAACTTTGGGACGGGAAAGCAAGACTCTGCAAATATTTCGGAAAGTAGGGGTGGCGAGTAATAACAATTTTTATTGAAAAAATAAAATGTTCTAAAATAACAATCATATCACAGGAAATCGTCAAATAGTTGACCGCACAAACGAGCGTGTGTTGGCGATGGTAAATGCGAACCCAACATACAGTTTGAGGCAAATTTCTCTTGAAGTTGGTTTATGTAAGTCGCGGGTATGGAAGATATTAAAGAAATATAAATATCATCCCTATAAACCCCAATGCGATCAAGAGATTTTTGCTGTTGAAGAAGAAAATAGGAGTGTGTTTTCTTATAAAATGCAAGAGCGCGCGCACAATTATCGTCGATATGCTTCACCGACGAGTGTACTTTTATCCTAAATAATGAACCAAATGTTCAGGTTCAAAACACACGATATTGGACTCAGGAAAACCCTAAAGTTAATATTTCAACCAGAACTCAGTATCCTCAAAAAATTAATATCTGGGCTGGGATTTTTAATAATAGGAATATTATCGGCCCGTTTGAAATTGAAGGAAACTTGAATTCAGAAACATATTTAGATCTTTTAGTAACAAAGGTAGGACCTGCATTGGAAGAAGTTGCAAGAGAAAATCAGGAGAACTTGTTCCAACAAGACGGCTGTCCCGCGCATTTTGGCTTAGATGTTAAAATTTTTTAAATGATTAATTTCCAAATCATTGGATTGGTAGAGGTGGTGCTATAAATTGGCCAGCAAGATCTGCTGATTTAGCACCTTGCGACTTCTTCTTGTGGGGACACCTTTAAAGCAAAATTTACAAAAGACGCCACCCGGATATTAATTCTTTGAGAGAAGCAATAGTTGCTAAATGCACGTTAATTACTGACAGGCAATTGGCTAACGTAAGAAACAGTTTCTACAACAGACTAGGGCAGCGGTTCTTAACCTGGGGTCCGCGACGCCTTTGTAAGGGGTCCGCGAAAAATGTTGAGAGTTACTCGATTTCACATTAAAGTATAAGTAGGCTTTGGCGTCTTAAAAAAAATCGTGGGGTCCGCGGCATTCAAAGATTTGTAGATAGGGGTGCGCGAGTAGCAAAAGGTTAAGAACCACGAGACTAGGGTATTGCTTAGCTCAAAACGGGTGATTATTTAAATATTTATTATAATCTATTTTTCCTTACTACTGTTTTTTTCGGAGTTTTTAATAAATATTATTTGAAGCCTTTATTACTTAATACTTATTTACTGTTTTATTATAGAAATAATGCCAAAAAACCCTAAAAATTAAATATAAGTACATGTTAATTGCCTATGTTGGACTTTGAGAGTGGACACCCGGTATATATTTTTCATTAGAGATTATTCTTGTTCAACTTAACAAAAATTATTAAGTCGAGTCGGTAAACATGTAAAATGATAGCGGTGCTGCCATTTATTGTGATTTGCGCAGTGGTGAACACAGAACATTAACCCAAGTTTATCAGATAATATTGAATATTTCATTAAAATCTCATAAACGATACAATTTTTTTAAACTGGTAGTAATCCGTAAAAATATAAATAAAACACATTGCATTGCACTCAAATAACCCGCCACTTTTTCCAATGCGCCACGAGATCGCCAGGGTGCAGCAGCATATAAAAATTTCTGTCGTGTTGCCAACCATTTGTTATTTGTTGTTAGTTTTCATTTCTTAATGGTCAATGTTTTGATGTTTTGCTTTTGTGATTAACGGATTAACCTTTTGTGGCGGACTTCTTCTTATCTTTGGCACTTTAAGTTCTTGCCTATGTTTGGCACGTCTTTGGTCTTTAGTGAGTGTGAGTGGTGATTGTAACGGACGGTAAGGAAAATTTTTCAATATTTAATAAATCTTCGGTTATTTGTAACAAATTTGTTTATTTTACTGACGGTAAAGGCTATTCTGTAACATTAATTTTAACATTCTCGCTATAACAATTAATACGAATTACGAATATCTAAGTAACAAATAAAATCATTGTAGCGACTTGGCATTTTGGACTGCCTCTTATTGCAACGTATATCCGATGATACATTTGAATCCTTAGTAACATTATCCTCTACAGGAGTACTATTTCTACTAACATTTTCTTGTCTACTGTTACCTCTATTTTACTTATTTTCTACAACATTCTCAGGATCTGCCAAACTATTACTGATAGTGGGTTTAATAGTATATTTTACAACAAGACATGAAAATGACGTTTTTTTCGTGAGATGAGAAGTTGCCCACGAGCTGCGTTAGCAGCGAGTAGGGCAATCACGAACGAAGAAAACGTATTTCATGTCGAGTAGTAAATGCTATTTTTTCTACGACATTTTAATTATCTGTTTGAAATAAGTTTTAATTCGACTTAATTCAAACCGAATTGTGTCAATGCAAATTATTTATTGCTTGTTTAATCGGTTCCATAGTAACACACGCATTTTTTTATTTTGTTGCCATAGATTTGGAATTCTTGTTTTCATCTCTAGAAGTGAATATGTTTTCATCTCTAGATAGAAAATTTAGCGTTTTCGCATAGGGTTTATCGAAAATACTTGTTTTCGTATCATGTGTAGAAATAGTTATTTGCGTTCCAAGTTATGGTAAGTGAACTTTTTTATCCGAAGTGGTAATTTGTGGACCGAAGCGCAGCTGAGGTCCATAAAGCCACCGAGGATAAAAAAGAAACTTACCTATGCGTTGCGCATTACGTTTTTCTCACTATCACAAAACAACATTAATTAACAGTACTAATATTTAACAAAAATTATGACGGTTATATTTATGACAGTTTAACGGCGCTGTTTCTATGGTACAAACAAACAAATAAACACAATTTCTGTTTTCAGTAATGAAAAGAATGAAATCAAACATTTCGTAAATACACCTTCATTTAACATTCAACGTTGTTCCAATTGTCAAATTAGTATTAACATTAAGGCGCCTCCGGACTGCTGATAGAAATCAGTGCTGCGCCTATGTCGAATTAAAATAGGCAACCCTACTTACATAAGTACTGTGTGTATCCAAGGACACAAAGTCGTGTTTTTATGACGTTTGAAGAAAAATATTATTTATAATGACAAGAGCAAAGATATGTTTATCAAAACGCCGAAGAAGTCAAAAGTTTCATTAATTTTTGTATGTTTACACTGGTTTTCGGACAATCTGTATGTAATAATAAATAAACCACTGAAACCTGAATCGATATTTAGTTTAATTTTTGTACTGTTGAGTATTAGAGTATTGAGAATAATAATTGCCAGCGGAGGTATAAAGTTTTGATCTGTAGACCAAGTAACCTCTGTAGATGGTCAAAAGATCCATGAGTTTTATTGTTTCTATTACTAATCCTTCTCTTTTCAAGTTTTTAATATGAGAAGTGTTAAAATGATACAGAGCTGTCAATCATTTTAAGCCGATTATATGTTGTGATATTTGGGTTGCATACATGCTCCAACGTTTTCTCACTAAAATATGTTGAAACTCGACCTTTTAAAAACTTTCTCTACAAATTGTAGTCGTAAAACAAAATTTGTAACTTTTCTAAGGTCTTCAATCTATCCATAATTTCAATCAAATTTGTCCTACAAGAGCCTTTTTTTGATTTTTTGTTTTGTTTTTGATATAAAAAGGACGACGTAACATCTAATTAAATTAAATATACTCTTATCAAAATTCTAAAATAAAAAAACGGCTTTGTAGGACAAATTCTATTGCAGTTATTTATACATTTTCATACCAGGAATTGCTTCAAATTAATTTTTGGGCCCGTAGTTTGTATAGAAAGTTTACCGGAATATGCGTTAACGTTAGCCACTTGTCCAAGCAGTCCGGAGGCGCCTTAATAAATAAACACGTATTCTCCACTATAACTATTTATTTTTTTTTATATCCGTTATGGTGTAGAGACAGGGGTACCATATGCGGAAAGTGACCTGGCGCGGTAAATCGTCTTTTTTGTCCTTAGATACAGTCTGAGTTTTTCTAAACTGTAGTTTTACCATATTTTAGTGATAGCATTTTAATTTATAAATTTAATTATTTTATTTATTCATAGCAATATATTGTAAGATGATTGTAAAAAATAATTCAATAAAACTGTTTACTTTCAATAACAATTTGTTCGTCGAATCAGTCAAGCGTGCATTTACGTCATAATGTTCATCCTTTTTTAACAAAAGGATTTAGTCCAGTCAACGAACGCTCAATAGGGGGGTGTAGAATGCATGGAGGGTGTCACAATTTTTGACTTCAGGGCTTTGTTTGGAGTCGTTAGGAGGTAAACATACTAAAAGTCCCCGGACATAGGAGGTGAGCGGGGTGCAGGGGGGGGGACCGAGAAGATTCCTTTTTTAGGTTTTTTGCTTATATCTTGAATAAGGTGCGTCTTAGCGAAAAAGTTATTATATACAAAATCAAAGGTGTCAAAATTTCCCACATTTTTGGTTCGTAAAGTTTTTTTTATATCTGCAACCGTTTATGCGATATCCGCTATCAAAAACCGCTAATTTTCGAAAAAAAAAAATAAAAAGTATATACCATTTTGAAGGAAATTTAATCCTGTACAACTTCTTTTGTGGGAATTTTTCTGTAAACCGAAGAGATGAGGTGCTAGAGAGAAAAGTTTAACGAAAAACGGGAGGCAAAATATTTTCTTGCGAATATTAACGATTTTTGATAGCGGATTTCTCATAAACGGTTGGAGATAGAAAAAAACTTAAAAAAGCAAAAATGTAGGAAATTTTATAAGCTTTGATTTTGTATATAATGACTTTTTTGCTAAGATGCACCATCTTCTAGATATAAGCAAAAAAACAAAAAAAGAGACCTTCTCAGTCCCCCCCTGCACCCCGCTCACCACCTATGTCCGGGGACTTTTAGTATGTTTACCTCCTAACGACTTCAAACAAAGCCCTGAAGTCAAAAATTGTCACACCCTCCATGCATTCTACAATCTACAATCCCTTTATTGACTGGACTAATTTAAAAGTTTACAAGTGTTTACATAGATTAGTCGGATTGTCAAACCCGTAGTTTTCACTACAAACGGTGGTCAACAGAAAGGGTTATTCACTACGCCACCTCAGGTAAAAAATAATTGTTTTGTGTTAGACAACTTGCAGTACAGGAATTCGAAGTTTGCGTTTAGTAAAGCAGAGCCTTAATCGTTTTCGAGATACCGAGTTTTCAAAATAATTTTTTTGAAATTATTTTATTATGAAATCTACCAAAGGTTGATAGTATGAGTGTTATTAAATGATTTCTTTTGTATATGGTTGATAAAAAGTCATGAAATGAAAGAAAATTACAAACAAATAATTTATTGTAGAAAATGAAAACACATTTTTGTGGGAATTAATGTTCCTTATAGATATTTTGAAAACTCGATATCTCGAAAACGGTTTAAGCATGTAGCGTGTAATACAACTTTTGTTCAGAATTTTCAGGAGAATTCAATTATTGCATAAAATACAGGGTGTTCCATTAGAAAAAAAGCAACTTTGCTTTGCCGTGTCTTTTTGACTGACCCTGTATACTTCCTTTTTCTTTTGGGAAATAGATTGGAAACAACCCTAAAACTTTTATCTTAAGCTTTCTTTTCTAGCCAACTTACTTTGGGAAATAATCCACCGGTTCCATACATAAAAGCGACTCTGTATATATAACTTGTAGTGTATTGAGCGCCACCTAGTGACTATCTTGTCAATCAAAGTGTATGTACGTTAGACACATCAATTTGTCCTTGTCAACATATTATGTAAGGTAGAATAGTCACTATAGTCAGTCAGTAACGTAAGCACGTAATGGCGCTGTCGTATAATAACATTGTAGTATAATATGTGTGTGTGTTTTATTTGAGAGGTCCGTGGTATGTGTGTAATAAATTAATATAAACCTAAGCGGCTAGTTAATATTATACAACATAACTTAACTATTACAGAATTTGAAGCTGTCAAGATTAAAACTGTGCAAAACAAAACAGAATATTGTACAAAGTAATTTACATTCTTCGATTTTACTGTTGTGCATTGTAAATGAGTAAAAAGCAAGTAAAGATCTACAGAAGAAATTTAAATAAAATATGAAACCGACCACCTGCAAGTTTTATTTGAATTTCTTCTTCCAAGTGAATTTTTAAAAATGGCTATCTTTATTTCCTTTCGTTTATTTTTATTTCCTCAACTTTTTCCAAGGCAACTGCCGAAAGCAAAATATTAACATAATCAATTTATTTAGGAATCGCCTGTCAGGAGTGAATAAAAGATACTTGGTTGGATCCAGAAAACCACATTATCTACTCAGATAAACCAAGAAAGAAGTTCATTATAAAGCGCAAGTAGCAGGTACATTTCTACTGTTTTTAAATAATCTTTATTAACAGAAAACCAACAAAGCTATTCGTGCACTAGGAAGTATGACTACTCTTTCAGCAAGTTGCTGAAATAACCTGCAGGTTAGTCACTAGCTGTTTGTAATACTCTTTGTGATTTGTATTATTGCAGATTATTGTATAAAAAATGCCTGAAGTAAACTCGGAGACTAACCTCAAATACGATATCGATTTGGATATCGTCAAAGAAGAAATCAAACGTGAACCCTGCTTGGACGATATAAAAAATGAATTCGGCGATGATATCCTTTGTAATACCGAACAAAAACATAACTGCAATCAAACTAACTCTAATATTAGCCAAAACTCTGGACGAAAATCGAGGGAGGAACCTGCCAGTAGTGCACATGAAGTGGACAAAATAAAAGTTGAAACAATTGTAACAGTTAATCCTTTTAACGAGGATGACCAAAATAAAAATAAAGGGAAAAGTTTTACATGTGACGTTTGTCAATTTAGAGCGACTCGCAGATCCAAACTTCAAACTCATAAAAATATGCATTCAATAAAAAAGCCATTTATTTGTAATGTATGTGAATACAGGAGTGTAACTAAAGGCAATCTGAAATTGCATATGAGTACTCATACTGGAGATAAACCGTTTGCCTGTGATTTATGTGAATACAGGAGTGTAAATACCAGTAATCTGAAACGACATATGAGTACTCATACTGGAGATAAACCGTTTGCCTGTTATTTATGTGAATACAGGAGTGGAACTAAAGACAGTCTGAAATTGCATATGAATACTCATACTGGATATAAACCGTTTGCCTGTGATTTATGTGAATACAGGAGTGTAAATAAAAGTAGTCTGAAAAAACATATGAGTAAACAACATATGGGTAATCATGCTGGAGATAAATCGTTTGCCTGTTATTTATGTGAATACAGGAGTGTAACTAAAGGCAATCTGAAATTGCATATGAGTACTCATACTGGAGATAAACCGTTTGCCTGTGATTTATGTGAATACAGGAGTGTAAATACCAGTAATCTGAAACGACATATGAGTACTCATACTGGAGATAAACCGTTTGCCTGTGATTTATGTGAATACAGGAGTGGAACTAAAGGCACTCTGAAATTGCATATGAGTACTCATACTGGATATAAACCATTTGCCTGTGATTTATGTGAATACAGGTGTGTAAATAAAAGTCATCTGAAACAACATATGACTAAACAACATATGAGTAAACAACATATGAGTAAACAACATATGGGTAATCATGCTGGAGATAAACCGTTTGCCTGTTATTTATGTGAATACAGGAGTGTAACTAAAGGCAATCTGAAATTGCATATAAGTACTCATACTGGAGATAAACCGTTTGCCTGTGATTTATGTGAATACAGGAGTGTAAATAAAAGTAATCTGAAACGACATATGAGTAAACAACATATGGTTAATCATGCTGGAGATAAACCGTTTGCCTGTTACTTATGTGAATACAGGAGTGTAACTAAAGGCAATCTGAAATTGCATATGAGTACTCATACTGGAGATAAACCGTTTGCCTCTAATTTATGTGAATACAAGAGTGTAAATAAAGGAAATCTGAAACAACATGAAAATTCATAAAGAAAGATAAACTACAGAAGTTACACTAAGTTTTTGACGACATAGAAATGCTTCAACGGTTCTTTACTGGGATAAATATGGGCAGTAGCAGGGGCGTTTTTAAGACCTGGTAGCCTTCGTTGCAAGTACCCTACCCCACCCCCCCGGCACCACACACACATACATACTGGGCGATCCAGAAAAAAAAGGAATTATAACAGGCCCTGATTAAGCTGTTAAGGTTGGGAACATTGCTTCTCGTTTTTTTAAATTTCATATCAATGGTAATCTGATTTGTTACTTGAAAAATAAATTTGACATTTTAAGAATGTGAGTGCTTCTTGTGTGTAAAAAATGTTCTTATTAGAGCACAAAACTTTTCTTATTAAAAGTTACTACAGAAATGGTGTAAAGCAGGATAATGGAGAATGGATTTATTCCATACCTACATGCATTGAAGATTTTCGACAACAATTTCTGAATTTCCCAGCGGTGTACCATCGTGTTCAAAAAATACTGGTACAGTGTGTTATTGCAGACACTTCCCAAACTCAAAATTCTCTGCAAAGATAAATTTGAAGTGGAACACTAGTAAACCAATTACCAAAAAATATTATAATTTTGATGCCGTGGAACAGTTGCTGATTGCTCCTAAGTTCCGAACACCAGGCGGAACAATGTTTGATTGTGATCCAGCATATACAGGGTGTTTCAAAACATGTGTCGGAAAATAAAGGGTGGGATTACTTGGCTAATTATAAGAAAAAAAGTTCCTATTAACATGGTTCCGCAAACGCACCTTTTTCGAGATACAGGAAAAACATGAAAAAAAAAGTAGTAAAACGATCACAACAAAACATGTTGCTGCTTTTTTTCATGTTTTTCATCATAAAATGCCGTTTTTCTCTAAAACGGTTCACGTTAGAGCTTTTGACCAGGAGTACCTTTTTTGTGTAGAAAACATTGGCGGTTCAAAATGTGCTTTCAGCATTCCAATTTCCCAAGTGTCATAGAAATTAGGGGCAAAAAAACCTCACACAACCCTAAAATCTCCGTCAATAGCACATGAAAAAAATTGAATACGCGCTTAAAAAGTAGCTAATATTAATGATAAGATGTGTACAAAAGCTAAGTTTTGTATCCCAAACGGTTCCTGAGATATCGTCAAAAAACAAAAAAAAATTATATTTTTTTTCACCCCGTATCTCGAAAAAGGTGCATTTGTGGAACCATGTTAATAGGAACTTTCTTTCTTATAATTAGCCAAGAAACCCCACCCTATATTTTTCGGTTAAATGTTTTTTTTTAATTCAAAATCCGAAATCATTTAATTTTTTTCATTTTCTTTAATTCAGTTGATGTTGATATAGGAAAGAATTTTAATTTATGTATTTTATGCCCGGCGCACAGTACATCGTACAGCCAGCCCCTGCAGGTTATGCTGCAATACATACTGCAGTCCACAAGCGTTCAACTGAAGCAGATTCACTTATGCAGGAATCCTGCGTCAATTTTCGTATGTTTGCGTACGAGCCGTTGTCATGACAACGGCAAGCTTGCATATTAGTTTGTACGGGGTTGCCAATTTGGTGGGAAAGTCGTTAAATGTAGGGGATTAGCAACTACGTCTAGCGACTTAAATTAATTTTTAGGATTTAGCGACTATTTTAGCTACTTCTTGTAAAATCTAACTACATTTTTGGGTTTTTTGACCTATCCCATTTCGAAAATTCCGATTTTATGTAATCTTAAGCGCCCGAAACTTAAAGCAAATTTGAGTTCGTTATTTTAAATAGGGTATTTGATTACAGTCCTAAGAAATGCCTGTCACCTATTATTGCAGTTGTTTTCTTAAGGCGCCCAGCCAGTACATAAAATGTAAATATGTTTATTGTGTGAGCAGTCAGTCAGTCAGCATAACAGAGTTAAAAGTGTAATCTGAAACATGATACTCCAAAAATGACGTATACCTGCACTGGTATATTGTTTTGCTTTGGGTTCCCTTCAAGATAAATTCGCCTTTAATGCTATGGGAAGTAAGTATAAAATATGCTTTTATTTAAACTAAGCATTAATTAAAAAAAGTTAGGGGCTTTGAGTGCCAAATTAGAGACTTTTACGAAACCTGTTAGCGACTGCGATGAAATAGAATTGGCAACCCTCGCAAGTGATGCAAATTCAAGATCTGCTTCAGTCGCAATCTGCATTCTGGTTTGGTGTTGCATATAGTGGCTCCTCCCATTCGTATTCGTATAGCACCGCGCGCATTTGGTTCAAATACAAATTCAAATACATACCTAGGAAAACGTACGTAAACGAAATTCAACAATTTTTTCACTTTTTATAAACCATTTATTTAACAATTATCAATAGTAATACAAAGATTACTTCTACTATAAACAATAAAATATTGGAAAGACAGTGAAATTGCTGACACACTCGTATTCATACAGTTTAATAATCGACAGCTTGCTATTGGTATAACAAAACAATTTAATACGTTTATCCTAATATTTAGTTGATTGCCTTTGTTATCTAGGACTTCCTGGAGTCGCTTTAGCATTTATTGCACCAATTATTTCGTTTTTCCAAAATATATTTTAGTTTTACAGTAAGCGAACACGGATTCCATCAAATTTCAAGTTGTAAAATGACCTTGAACTTTGAAAAAAAATTCGCCTCACCCGGGGACTGCCCCTGCAGCTCGACCCCCAAAGGGGGCGGGGGCACCTAATAATCTGCTTCACCCATTCCTAAAGTCACGAGCCACCACTGGTCTACTGCGACGGAATTGAGTAGAATATAAATTCGTCTGATCAATAATGAACTCTAACGTCTTATTTCTGTAGAAATACTTGAAATATTCTGAGGGGGTTGTCAAGTCTGTTATAATCTTAGGAAGATCGAATTTCCCATAAACTTTATTTCTGCTTCAGTCCGAATCAAACTGCCTTCTTTCCAATTACTCTTAGGTGCTGGTTGCCTCCCTCTAATTTTTGCTAAAGAGATATCATCTTCGTACTTTTTCTCCTCTTCCTTCAAATCAGTTTCTGGTATAATTTGTTCTGGTTCTTCATTTTCTTCTAGATTCGAATCATCTTTAGATTCAGGCACAAGAATATGACGTCCAGACTCGGATTCAAATACAATATCCCCATCATCTGATAAGTCAGAGTCTTCACTAATATTACCTACCATCGGGAATGGTACAAACAGCAGCTGATAAACATCCATAAAATCTTTGTGGGTCCATGATATGCTATCTAATGCTACCTAAAAATAAATTGAAACAACACTTTGCCATATAATAATAAAAATATACTGCACAATACCAAAAAGAAAAAGCATGTCTAATACTTAGTATTACTCCCAACAATGAAGGCGTAACTACGTGCAGTATCAGATATGGCACGTTCTTAGCAATGGCACCTGCATAATGCGCTACTAAAACTTTCTGTGCAGATACTGTAAGCAATTAGCACGTATTTTGAGTAATATTATTTTGTAAATTATTGTTTACAGTTGCCCATCAAAAATACGACGAAACAGTTCAACAGTTTATAGAAAAATGTGGTTTCGGAATATAAATTAATATGATTCGCAACTGAACTACCTGTATTACAGAATTTGAAGCTGTCAAGATCAAAACTGCGTAAAACAAAACAGAATATTGTACAAAATAATTTCTATTCTTCAATTTTACTGTTGTGCATTGTAAATGAGTAAAAATTAATAAAATATGAAACCGACCACCTGCAAGTTTTATTTGAATTTCTTCCATTTTTATTTCCTTCTGGATTATCAATGGAGGGTAGCTTGTAAAGCCACACACACTTAGGCCTCACTAAATGGGCCCTTTGTACTACCTCCTAAGCAGTCCTTTTGTTTATTTTTATTTCCCCCAACTTTTTCCAAAGCAACTGCTGAAAACAAAATATTAACCTAATCAATTTATTTAGGAATCGCCTGTCAGGAGTGTATAAAACACACTTGGTTGGATCCGGAAAATCACCATAAAACAGTCATTATATGCAAAGATAAACTAAAGAAATTCATTATAAGGCGCAAGTAGCTGGTAGGTACAGTTGTGGACAGAAAAAAATAGGACAACTCGAAAAATCAAGTAAACTTTATTCTATAAAATTTAGTTACTTGATTTTGGCTTTATAATTATGACAATTGTCACATTGACTTGCAATCAAATTACAACACAGGGGCCATTTTAAAAATTTAAACTAGAAAAAAAACACTGTCCTATTTTTTTCTGTCCACAACTGTACATTTCCACTGTTTTTAAATAATCTTTTTCTGAAATCGTCAAGAAAGCTTGTCATGACAGAACTCAAGTTGGTCATGAAAGTGTAACTTTACAAGACTAGTCACTTTCATGATTTTTACAAGACTCATCTGTCACTTTACAAGACTCATCTGTCATTTTTAGACTGCAATTGAATTAGAAATCGTCACTTATCTTATGAAACGTTTATTTAATATAATTAAAAACACTAACAATGAAATACAACAAATTATTAATTGGTATTAGAACTATTAAAATGAAAATTAATGTTAATGCTGCCGACACTAGTATTATGCACATTAGAAAAGTTTATTCCAGGTATATAATTCAAAGCATTATTATTTCTGTTTTCTGTTGCGTTAGCTATGTTTGACAACACTACTTTTTCGTTGACATCCATGTTAGGAATATTAACATTGTCAGCTACAGCAGTCTGATCAAATGCACTTGTTGAAGGAATTTCACTCGCGCTATTTTCCGTGAATGCACCTTGACCTTGCTGTATCTTTTTGGCAATTTTTCTTTTATTTTCTAATGATTCGGCTACATAGCCCTCCGCTACTCCTGTAGAAGACCATCCGCCGTGTCTTTTAAGGTCTTCTATGCCACTTCCACCATCAATCAACAAAGTTGCTGATGTTCTCCTCAAGGCATGGCCCGTATATTCCGCTGCATTTTGTAAATGAAGAAAACCAGCTATTTTAGCAGGTATCTTTCCGAAGGTATGAATTCCTACAGCCTGAATACTGCATTTACCTTGTCTATATGAAACAAATAAACGCCGGTGTGGTGTATGAGCAGGGCGAAGTGCTAGGTATTTTCTATATAAGGCAATATTTCCGGGTTCGCCAACATCGTCCAAAATTAAAAATCGTCTTCGTTTGTGAGTTTTCGAATCTGGAATGTTCACAATGAGAGTATCATTCTTGTCTTCAATGTCATCTAGAGTCATCTTCGTCAACTCATCGCAACGGCATGCTCCGGCTAGTCCAAAAATTAATACAACCTGAAAATATAAGCCGCCAATTTAGATTATTTTATAATTTATTTATTAAAACTACTTACTTTTAACAATAGGAAGTCGTGATCGGGAGCTTTTCGAAGAAACTCGTTTATCTCATTTCTTGAAAATACTCGGGACTTTTTTGCTTCATATCCTACCGATTTTCTTTTCAGATATGATTTTAACTTTAAATAATTTGCGATATTGATGTTTTCTTTAATTAACAGCACGGCTCTAAGCATTGAATAAATACTCCAGAGGCTTGAAGACTTGTAAATTTTACTTTCTCCAGCAAAAAAAGCCAGCATCACTTCTTCCGTAACTTGATTAACTTTTTTGTTATTACACCAGCTTTTGAACTTTGCATATTGTTTCTCATATCTTTCTTTGGACTTATCCGGAAGCAATTCTTCCACTGCAGCAGCAGCTTCTTCAATTATTCCAGTGGGAAGAGTGTTTTCCATATTATAAAGCACTTTACAACTGTTTACAACACAAATTGTGACGCTTAAAAAATTTGTTGACAATTCATTGTCATGGATATCAACTTCTCATACGACTCTGATGTTGATATATTTTTTCAGTTTAAATCTATTTTTAGTTTTTAGAAAAACGATTTCAGAAAAAATATAATACATCACTGGTCATGAAAGTGTCTCTGCTTGACTCGGAGGCTTTAAAGAGATACTCGGACGCTACGCGTCCTCGTACTCTTCAATAAGCCTCCTCTTCTGCAAAGTTTCACTTTCATGACTTGTAATGTAATATACTATTATCGTATCATTGATTATTAAGTCAACTTTATATTACACTTTTATTAGTAATTATACATAACATAATAGCATAGCAACTCCAACTTCATAATTCGTTAGTTACATACTATTTGTGTATTGTTGCCAATGATACGATAAAGCTTGAAATATAACTCGAATATTATGCGATTTTAACCGACTCGGACGTTGCGTGGTTGACTCGGCTAGCGCCTCGTCACCTAGCAACGTCCTCGTCTATTATAAATCGCATAATATTCTTGTTATATTAATAGCTATTATTAACAGTTTTCTGTATGGTGTGTTTTTTGCTGTTTAACAGAAAACCAGCAATGCCATTTGTGCGCTAGGAAGAATAGCTACTCTTTCAGCAAGTCGTCGAAATAAAACCTGCAGGTTAGTTACTAGTTACCAAACTCTGTTTGTAATACTCTTTATGAATTGTATTATTACAGAAAATTGTATAAAAATGTCTGAAATAAACTCGAAGGCTAACCTCGAATACGATTTCGATTTGGATATCGTCAAAGAAGAAATCAAACTTGAACCCTACTTGGACGACATAAAAAGTGAATTCGGCGATGATATCCTTTGCAACACCGAACAAAAACATAACTGCAACGAAGCTAACACTAATATTAGCCAAAACTTTGGACGAAAATCGAGGGACGAACCTGCAATTATTGAGAGTAGTGCACATGAAGTGGACAAAATAAAAGTTGAAACAACTGATACAGTTAACCCTTTTGACGAGGATATTTATTATTATTATTAACACCCATTATTCCCGGAGGACATAGGGTAAAGTACAAATATATAAATATATGCACACATACAGCTCACATACATAGTCATAAATTGTTAACATAGTTTTTCCACTGATTTTTATCGCTAGCTATTCTACGCAATTCTGCAACACTTTTTCCACTTTCTTCGGCTACCGTTCTTCTCCATGTTGTGCGGGGTCTTCCACGGTATCGTTGTCCTTGTGGGTTCCATTCTAACACTTCGTGACTAAGTACATCTCTTGACTTTCGTAACGTATGACCCAACCATCTGAACTTCCGTTTTTTGATTTCTGCATTGATGCTCTCTTGTCCTGTTCTCTCCCATAATTCCATATTTGATATACGTTGCGGCCACCATATCTTTAAGATGTACCTTAAGCATCTGTTTACAAATGACTGGAGCTTTCTTTTTATTAATGAAGTAACATACCATGTTTCTGAGCCGTATAAAAGTACGGATTTAACAGTTGCATTGAAAACTTTTATTTTTGTTACTGTGTTAATATTGCTTACCCTCCAGATCTGGTTCATATTTGAAAACACACTCCTCGCTTTATTTATTCTTTGCTGAACATCCGCTAATGTACCACCATCACTTGTGACAGCACTACCTAAATAGGTAAATGTGTTCACTGATTGTATAGGCAACCGAGGATAACCAAAATAAAAATAAAGGGAAAAGTTTTACATGTGACGTTTGTCAATTTAGAGCGACTCGTAGATCCACACTTCAAACTCATAAAAATATGCATTCAATAAAAACGCCATTTGCCTGTAATTTATGTGAATACAGGAGTGGATTGAAAGCCAATCTGAAACAACATATGAAAATGCATACTGGAGAAAAACCGTTTGCCTGTAGTTTATGTGAATACAGGAGTGCAACTAAAAGGATGCTGAATAATCATATGAGTACTCATACTGGATATAAACAGTTTGCCTGTGATTTATGTGAATACAGGAGCGGATTGAAAGGCAATTTGAAACAACATATGAAAATTCATACTGGAGAAAAACCGTTTCCCTGTAATTTATGTGAATACAGGAGTGTAACTAAAAGTATGCTGAATAAACATATGAGTACTCATACTGGAGATAAACAGTTTGCCTGTGATTTATGTGAATACAGGAGTGGATTGAAAGCCAATCTGAATCAACATATGAAAATTCATAAAGAGAGAAAACTACAGAAGTTACACTAAGTTTTTGATGGCGTAGGAATGTCTCAACGGTTCTTTACTACGATAAATACGGGCAGCAGATTAAGAATTTGCCAGTATGTGGACTAGTTTTTCTTAAATATTTGTTTAAGTAAGTATAGGAAGTCTCTTTAGAAAATACTTCATTTATTTTTTAGCTTTTAAATTCCCTTCTAGTTAATAAAATTAGAATTAAGATGCCTCAAAGATGTGATTTTATAGAGCGCTGATAAACGATTGATTCTGACATTTCTTAGCAGCAACGAATCTACAGAGGTCAAAATTATATGAACCTAAAGTTAATGCAGTAAACTTCGTAGCTTCAAAATATAGTGTAGGTACATAATATTTTGTAATTTTATTAAATTAGGTAACTAGTATGAAAATACATAAGTTCAGCACAAATTTTTGAGATTCGTAGCTAGCACTCTTACCTGACTGAACTACCCAGGCATTATTTTATAAATTATTGTTGACAGTTTTCCATCAAAAATACAAGATTTCATAAACAGATGTCGCTTCGGAATATAAATTAGTAGAATGATTCGTTTTGATTACGTTTAGGATTTTTAGACGTATTCAAGCTTCTATGTTGTCTACTTATTTTCATTACCACAATTAGAAGCTAACGTTGCTGCTGATGAAAACTGCACTAAAATCTTAAAAATTGCAAAAAGCAGGAAATGACAAAAGTATGCCGCCTTGATTCATGCGCAATGTAAACGCACTAATGAATTAAAAATAATATTTTGAAAATTCGAAATTTCAGATTCTTCTGTTTTTATTAATTGCTTAGTATTTGTTTTAAATAATCAAAAATGTTCAGCTATATATTTTAAGTTTATAATGTTTGAAAAAAGAATAATTTTTATTTGATTTGCTGAATTTCAAATACCGAACAACAAAATGTAAACAAATTGAACTTTGTAGTTTTGTAAAATCAGGTAGGCAGTCGTGTACGAATGTTAATTTTGTTAAGGGTTAGTTGTTGGGTATGAAGAGAACCTTGTTAGAAGAAGTTAAACTAAAATTTGATTGGAAATTGGATTCTGTTTTATTTTTTTAAATCTTTTAGTTTAGAAAAGATATAGGTATTTACAGTTTTTAATTATTGGCGGATACTTTAAAGGTTTCATAAATCGCTGTTAAAATGCTTGTTTTTCAAAAGTTATCAAATTTCAAAGTTAAATTATAAATGAACTCTTTTAAGTTATAATTAAAAACTTGTGAATTGTTTCCCATCAGTGAAAGACTAGCGAAATAGTTTTGTACTTTTAAATCAACATCCAGAAACCAGTTATTCAACCAAATCTTTATATTTTATTATATTTTACTTTAATAAACTTCATCGGGACTTGGTTCAAATTTTAATTGTTTGATTGCTATTGTGTATTATTTGTATATGTTTGCCAACTTGAACTTTCATGTTTCTAACTGGAGGTTATTTTTAATATAATAGAGGCAACAAAAATTTGCTGAAAGCTGTAACTAGCAATAATAAATGTAAATTTTAATGTTTACTAAGTGTTTCATTGAGTTCACCTGCAGCAAATCCCAAGCTAGGCACTGTTCAGTATTTTTGTTAATTTCATGTGGCAACCCTGCTCACAGCCCATATCAGACCTAACTCTTTAATGTTAATGGCAAGACCGATAATTAAAAAATTTTTTTTTTTAGAAAGAGATTCAATAGTAAGTTTTATAATGTATTATACGATGTAAGAAAATTAGAGTAGAAACAGATTGACGTGCTTCTAAACTTTGTAAATTAAACAATAAACATGTCAATTAGCTCTGAGTAAGATGGTGTCATTAATGGATAAACTGTTAATTTATAATATAAAAATCTTATAAAACGCTTTTGGACTCCTTCAATATGCATCTTGTATTTATTATATGTTGGTAACCATATAACTGCAGAGAACTCCAATCTTGATCGAACATAAGCATTGTAAAGTTTTATCATGATTTGGGCATTTTTAAAATTTCAATTATGACGTATTAAAAATCCAAGCATTTTTATGGACTTGTTTACTGATTTTTACTAATATGACTGGAGAATGTTAGGGAACTGTCAATCAAATGTAACACCTAAATCTACCACTTCTTCCTTAACGGCTAGAGGATTATCGTTCATATTATATGAAAATCGTATAACATTTCTCTTCCTAGTAAATGTTAATGTTGAGCATTTATGAATATTAAAATATAAGCTATTCGTATTACTCCATCTAAATTTATTATTGATATCCCTTTGTAACAAATAACAATCATCCATGGAATATAAGACCTTCCATAGCTTAAGATCATCAGCAAATAAAGCCTCTTCGGAGTGTTTTATAGTCAACGGTAAGTCATTAATGAATAAGAGGAAAAGCAAAGCCGGACTACTTAGAAAGGATTTAAATGATCCATTCAAAAATGTATCTAGTTTCTAATTGTCTATTAAAGTCGGCAAATTTAAGAAAGCAAATTTGGTAAACAATTTCTGGGAACTCTGTAAATAGATATCCATTTAAATACCTATTTTAAAGAATATTGAACTGAATAATATGCCATATAAAAGATTTAAATATTTTTGCTTGTTTTCTAAGATATTTTTGCCCATTCTTCTTAATTTTGATGTCCGTGTCCGTATTTTAGAGGTTTTTATTACATTGATTAGATAGTAAACCAAACAAAATTTAAAACAGTGTCCCGCATTTGGGAGGTGTCCACAGCAGTGGCGGCTCGTGACTTTAGGAACGGACTTTTTCACTTTCAGCAAATTTTCGACGTCCAAGCCATCCATTTAATCCAACGAAAAGTTCATGAAAAATAAAAAAAACTTACTGATCTGTTCAAAATCAAATAAACAGAATCTACTCACCGGGGGTTTAGCCCCCCTGGCTTCAGTGCCCCCCTAACAGCTTACAAGGTAGACACCTAATAATTCTAAAACCCGGAAATGAAAATCATTAAATCCTGAAAAATAAGACCTGATTATAAACAATGCAAATTTCTGATCGGAAAACGTAATAATTTGAATCTGAACAGTTATTACTAGCTGAAAGAACATTAAATTTTAAAAAATTCCTTAAAACAGGAAATCAGATACTAAGTGCGAAAAAAACATCAAAAGTTAAAGGCATTGTCAACTTATGCAACATATTTAGTAAATATCAAAATACGTTAGTTAAAATACTCGTAAAAGTACCGGCATTGGTAGAATTTCAATATCTTTGATAATAACCACAATAAAACCAAAATAAAATTCAGATCCTACGTACGTGACGTCACGAGTGTCGACAACATAACCTAAATTTAGCGTTGTACTTGTAGCTATGCTAGGTTTTAATTGTATTAAATGTCTGTGTTTGCCTGTTTAGACAATGTTTGCTTGTTTAATTGCATTTGCTTCTTTAAAGAGGCATCTCACGTTAGAGCTCTTACCGGCGACCGACGTAGTTGACGTCATAGCTTAAACTTTTAGCTCCCATAACACGGTAACGAATTAAAATTCGGCCAAAAAAATTTGCAAAGGTGCAATACTCAGTTTACTCAATCAAATTACAAAATAAAAAAAAATCGACTTTTCATAAGTTGACAATGCCTTTAAAGAATATTTAATTCCGAGAATCGTACGACACTAATGTCACTAATTAACGACCAATAGAAACGCAATATTGGGCATAGTTACCAAGGCAACTTAGTAGATAAGCTATGAGAGAATGAGCCCAAAATCCCATGTTATTTCTTATGGAGGTTCATTTTAGCGAAAACCAGGTGGTTGCATACACGTCAGGCGGATGACCAGGTGGTTGCATACACATCAGGCGGAGACCAGGTGGTTGCATACACATCAGGCGGATGGAATTTTTTTGTCTCAAATATAAAGTAAACCTTTTCTTTTTAATAATTAAAGCTTCGGAAAAAAACATTTTCAGTCATAAATTATAATATCTGGATTAAAAATTTGACTCGACTTATTATGTCTGAATCAGGATTGGTAGATCAAAATCCCAAATCAGATTCATTAAGGATAAAAGAATAAAACCTGAAAAAATAGTAAAGGTTAAACATTATTAAACCCTGAAAACTCAAAGCTGAACATTGGGAAATTAATAATTAAATTCTGACAAGTAGAACTCAATTAATAGCAATGTAAGTGTTAAAATTTAAATAAGTACCTTGTTTTCACCTGAAAAATGATTATGATTAAAAGCTGAAAAGTTAATTAAACAGAAAACACTCGAGACTAAAAAGTTAAAAGATTAAAATATCAAAAATATTAAAAACTAAGGATACTTACTGAAGGAACTATTACGTGCTGCAAAGATTAAGAATTGAAAAGGTTTAATGCTGAAAATGTTAAAAGTTAAAAAGATTCAAAACTAAAAAGAACAAGAGCAGAATAAATTGAAGGCAGCTCCGGAAAATGTAAATATATGTTTGAGATACCTATTTAAAAAATATATTCATGCTGAAAAAATAAGTTGAAAAATTAAAACCTGAAAAATAATAAATTGTAAACAATATTTAGCCTAAATTAATAAAAGCTGACAAAGTATTTCAAGTGGCATATTAAAAAAAAAATGTTAATGGGTGGTAGCAAGCAGTTTCTGCTGAAAATGCAGGAAAAATAAATCACATCATTGTTACCTGAAAATGATTCAAATTAGTTGTAATTTAATAACATGTCAATGTAGTACTTACTTTTATGGTGCATATACGAGCACAACCATAAAACACTTAAATCGCCAAACACCATAAAAAAGACGCCGACACTTCTAAACCGTCTTGGGTAAATATCATGAAAGCTCGAATTTGAATAATAGTATATTTTACAACAAGACATGAAAATAAGGTTTTTTTCGTGAGATGAGAATTTGTCCACGAGCTGCGTTAGCATCGAGTAGGGCAATCTCACGAACAAAAAAAACGTACACATTTCATGTCGAGTAGGAAACGCTATTTTTTCTACGAAATTTTAAATATCTGTTTGAAATAAGTTTTTCCGACAAACGTTTAGGAATGTTACTTTCCCACACTCATTTTGCGTGCGGGAAAGTCCACAAAGTTACTTTCCCGCACGGAGTGCCGGAAAGTGACAGCGATTTCTGAAAAATCAGAAAATCGCATAGCAACCATCCTTACTAGATTATTACTTTAAAAGGATGTGTCAAATTTGACAACTTGAAAACTTACAAAATGATAGTTTAGGACGATTCCTAAACGTTTGTAGGAAAAACGTTGTTCATAACACGTGCGGGAAGAGCGATTCCGAAACTCATGCAGGTACAGAAACTCGCCGCGCTCGTTTCTGTAACGTCCTGCATTCGTTTCGGAATCGCTATCTTCCCGCACTTGTTATGAAAATAACTATTAATTTGACTTAGCTAATTCAAACCGAATTGTGTCAACGCAAATTATTAATTGTTTGTTTAATCGTTTCCATAGTAACACACGCATTTTGTATTTTGTTGCCATAGATTTGGAATTCTTGTTTTCATCTCTAGAAGTGAAAATGTTTTCATCTCTAGATGAAAAAAGTAGCACTTTCACATAGAGTTTATCCTAAAGAAATTACTTATTTTCACATCATGTGTAGAAAAAATACATGTTTAGCAAAATTAGTATTGCATTTCAGGAATGAAAGTAATGTGTCAGAATTGAGAGAGGTCATTATCAAGAAACCAATTTAAATGCCTAAACAGTCATTTAAGATAATTCAAATATAAACATGAAACTTACTGATGGCTTCTTTATCCTGGAAACGCCATCCTTCGGTGTGGGACTTACCTGAAACAATCAAAAAGACGTTCTTTAGTTTTTATTAAAACTTTTCAATTTTTTTAGAAAAAAATCCAAACCAAATTGTAAGTTTTTTTTCTAATTTTAAAAGTTTAAAATTTTGAAATAGTTTAAAAGTTTAAATGAAAGCTAATTAAAATATTTTTCAAATGAGCTGCTTGCCTTTTTATGGCCTCCCTAATGCAGTATCGTCCTGGAACCAGCAAGAAAATCCTTTGGGATTAAGGATTTTCTCCATACCCGACAACCCGACCGACACTCCCGCACATACTCTACTAGTTTAAACGCTCTCATAAAAATTAATTTATTAGACACATCACTTAACAAAACTTCAAAACTTTTTAAAATGTCGCGAATTTTTTAAAGTCGGCGAAATTTCCTTAAGTTTTGGCAAACAGTTGTATGTTTGTCTTTTATTACACTGAAACCCTCCGACTTTCACGAAAATTCGCTACGAACAACGAAGCTGCAAGACAATTGTTATAAATTAATGTAAGTAAACAACAATAACGGTTTTCTCCTGCAAACTGCAAAAATAACAGTAGTTTGAAAAAGAGAAAAATTAAAGGTACTTCTGTGCAAAATTTCAGTCATTTTAGCGTATTCCAACGTTTATTACTCGCTGCTCATTTACGAACAGCAGAAAACTTCTCCAAAAGCATTTTTTAGTTAGTACACATAATGCAACAAGATTTTAAAAAATTTATATACTGTTGGAGAAACCAATCAAACCTAGAAACAAACGAATATCATAGTAATTCCACAAATTGTTATTAACTTTCAATAAGATTGCGCTGTTTGCTGATGTATAAAAGGTGATTCAAATTCAGACTAAAAACATTTTAATTCATAAATTATATCTGGATTAAAAATTTGGATCGACTTACTATGTCTGAATCAGGATTCGGAGATCAAAATCCCAAATCAGATTTATAAAAGAATAAAACCTGAAAAAAATATTAAAGGTTAAACATTATTAAACCCTGAAAACCCAAAGCTGAAAATTGGGAAATTAATAATTAAATTCTGAAAAGTATAACTCAATTAATAGCAATATAAGCGTTAAAATTTAAATAAGTACCTTGTTTTCACCTGAAAAATGATTATGATTAGAAGCTGAAAAGTTAATTAAACAGAAAACACTCGGTACTAAAACGACAAAAGATTAAAATATCAAATACTAAAAATTAAGGATATTTACTGAAAAAAAACTATTACGTGCTGAAAAGATTAAAAATTGAAAAGGTATAATGCTGAAAATGTTAAATGTTTAAAAGATTAAATGCTGAAAAGAGCAAGAGCAGAATGAATTGAAGGCAGCTCCTGAAAATGTAAATATATGTTTGAGATATTTAAAAAATATATCCATACTGAAAAAATAAGTTGAAAAATTAAAACCTGAAAAATAATAAATTGTAAACAATATTTAGCCAAAATTTATCAAAGCTGACAATGTATTTCAAGTGGCATATTTAAAAAAATGTTAAAGAGTGGTAGTAAGTAGTTTCTGCTGAAAATGCAGTAAAAATAAATCACATCATTGTTAACTGAAAATGATTCAAATTAGTTGTAATTTAATAACATGCCAAAGTAGTAGGTACTTACTTTTATGGTGCATATACGAGCACAACCATAAAACACTTAAATCACACAATACCATAAAAACTACCCCGACACTTCCAAACCGTCTTGGGTAAATATCATGAAAGCTCGAATTTGAATAAAATTTATGTTTAGCAAAATTAGTATTGCATTTCAGGAATGAAAGTTATGTGTCAGAATTGAGAGAGTTCATTATCAAGAAACCAATTTAAATGCCTAAACAGTCATTTAAGATAATTCAAATATAAACATGAAACTTACTGATGGCTTCTTTATCCTGGAAACGCCATCCTTCGGTGTGGGACTTACCTGGAACAATCGAAAAGACGTTCGTTAGTTTTTAATAAAACTTTTCAATTTTTTTAGGAACAATTCCAAGCCTAATTTCTAAGTTTTTTTTTCTAATTTTAAACGTTTAAAATTTTTAAACAGTTTAAAAGTTTAAACGAAAGCTAATCAAAATATTTTTCAAATAAGCTGCTCACCTTTTTATTGCCTCCCTAATGCTGTATCGTCCTGGAACCACCAAGAAAATCCTTTGGGATTAAGGATTTTCTCCATACCCGACCGACACTCCCGCACATACTCAACTAGTTTAAACGTTCTCATAAAAATTAATTTATTAGACACATCACTTAACAAAACTTCAAAACTTTTTAAAATGTCGCGAATTTTTTAAAGTCGGCGAAATTTCCTTAAGTTTTGGCAAACAGTTGTATGTTTGTCTTTTATTACACTGAAACCCTCCGACTTTCACGAAAATTCGCTACGAACGATGCTGCAAAATTGGGAAATTAATAATTAAATTCTGTAAAGTAGAACTCAATTAATAGCAATATAAGGGTTAAAATTTAAAGAAGTACCTTGTTTTCACCTGAAAAATGATTATGATTAGAAGCTGAAAAGTTAATTAAACAGAAAACACTCGGTACTAAAAAGATAAAAGATCAAAATATCAAATACTAAAAATTAAGGATATTTACTGAAAAAAAACTATTACGTGCTGAAAAGATTAAAAATTGAAAAGGTTTAATGCTGAAAATGTTAAAAGTTAAAAAGATTAAAAACTGAAAAGAGGAAGAGCAGAATAAATTGAAGGCAGCTCCTGAAAATGTAAATATGTATATGTTTGAGATATTTAAAAAATATATCCATGCTGAAAAAACAAGTTCAAAAGTTAAAACCTGAAAAATAATAAATTGTAAACAATATTTAGCCAAAATTTATCAAAGCTGACAATGTATTTCAAGTGGCATATTAAAAAAAATGTTAAAGAGTGGTAGCAAGTAGTTTCTGCTGAAAATGCAGTAAAAATAAATCACATCATTGTTACCTGAAAATGATTCAAATTAGTTGTAATTTAATAACATGCCAAAGTAGTATTTACTTTTATGGTGCATATACGAGCACAACCATAAAACACTTAAAACTCACAATACCATAAAAACTACCCCGACACTTCCAAACCGTCTTGGATAAATATCATGAAAGCTCGAATTTGAATAAAATTTATGTTTAGCAAAATTAGTATTGCATTTCAGGAATGAAAGTTATGTGTCAGAATTGAGAGAGTTCATTATCAAGAAATCAATTTAAATGCCTAAACAGTCATTTAAGATAATTCAAATATAAACATGAAACTTACTGATGGCTTCTTTATCCTGGAAACGCCATCCTTCGGTGTGGGACTTACCTGGAACAATCGAAAAGACGTTCGTTAGTTTTTAATAAAACTTTTCAATTTTTTTAGAAAAAAATCCAAACCAAATTTGTAAGTTTTTTTTCTAATTTTAAAAGTTTAAAATTTTTAAACAGTTTAAAAGTTTAAACGAAAGCTAATCAAAATATTTTTCAAATAAGCTGCTCACCTTTTTATTGCCTCCCTAATGCTGTATCGTCCTGGAACCACCAAGAAAATCCTTTTGGATTAAGGATTTTCTCCATACCCGACCGACACTCCCGCACATACTCAACTAGTTTAAACGTTTTCATAAAAATTAATTTATTAGACACATCACTTAACAAAACTTCAAAACTTTTTAAAATGTCGCGAATTTTTTAAAGTCGGCGAAATTTCCTTAAGTTTTGGCAAACAGTTGTATGTTTGTCTTTTATTACACTGAAACCCTCCGACTTTCACGAAAATGCGCTACGAACCATGCTGCAAAATTGGGAAATTAATAATTAAATTCTGAAAAGTAGAACTCAATTAATATCAATATAAGGGTTAAAATTTAAAGAAGTACCTTGTTTTCACCTGAAAAATGATTATGATTAGAAGCTGAAAAGTTAATTAAACAGAAAACACTCGGTACTAAAAAGATAAAAGATTAAAATATCAAATACTAAAAATTAAGGATATTTACTGAAAAAAAACTATTACGTGCTGAAAAGATTAAAAACTGAAAAGGTTTAATGCTGAAAATGTTAAAAGTTAAAAAGATTAAAAACTGAAAAGAGGAAGAGCAGAATAAATTGAAGGCAGCTCCTGAAAATGTAAATATATGTTTGAGATATTTAAAAAATATATCCATGCTGAAAAAACAAGTTCAAAAGTTAAAACCTGAAAAATAATAAATTGTAAACAATATTTAGCCAAAATTTATCAAAGCTGATAATGTATTTCAAGTGGCATATTAAAAAAAATGTTAAAGAGTGGTAGCAAGCAGTTTCTGCTGAAAATGCAGTAAAAATAAATCACATCATTGTTAGCTGAAAATGATTCAAATTAGTTGTAATTTAATAATATGCCAAAGTAGTATTTACTTTTATGGTGCATATACGAGCACAACCATAAAACACTTAAAACTCACAATACCATAAAAACTACCCCGACACTTCCAAACCGTCTTGGATAAATATCATGAAAGCTCGAATTTGAATAAAATTTATGTTTAGCAAAATTAGTATTGCATTTCAGGAATGAAAGTTATGTGTCAGAATTGAGAGAGTTCATTATCAAGAAATCAATTTAAATGCCTAAACAGTCATTTAAGATAATTCAAATATAAACATGAAACTTACTGATGGCTTCTTTATCCTGGAAACGCCATCCTTCGGTGTGGGACTTACCTGGAACAATCGAAAAGACGTTCGTTAGTTTTTAATAAAACTTTTCAATTTTTTTAGAAAAAAATCCAAACCAAATTTGTAAGTTTTTTTTCTAATTTTAAAAGTTTAAAATTTTTAAACAGTTTAAAAGTTTAAACGAAAGCTAATCAAAATATTTTTCAAATAAGCTGCTCACCTTTTTATTGCCTCCCTAATGCTGTATCGTCCTGGAACCACCAAGAAAATCCTTTTGGATTAAGGATTTTCTCCATACCCGACCGACACTCCCGCACATACTCAACTAGTTTAAACGTTTTCATAAAAATTAATTTATTAGACACATCACTTAACAAAACTTCAAAACTTTTTAAAATGTCGCGAATTTTTTAAAGTCGGCGAAATTTCCTTAAGTTTTGGCAAACAGTTGTATGTTTGTCTTTTATTACACTGAAACCCTCCGACTTTCACGAAAATGCGCTACGAACCATGCTGCAAAATTGGGAAATTAATAATTAAATTCTGAAAAGTAGAACTCAATTAATATCAATATAAGGGTTAAAATTTAAAGAAGTACCTTGTTTTCACCTGAAAAATGATTATGATTAGAAGCTGAAAAGTTAATTAAACAGAAAACACTCGGTACTAAAAAGATAAAAGATTAAAATATCAAATACTAAAAATTAAGGATATTTACTGAAAAAAAACTATTACGTGCTGAAAAGATTAAAAACTGAAAAGGTTTAATGCTGAAAATGTTAAAAGTTAAAAAGATTAAAAACTGAAAAGAGGAAGAGCAGAATAAATTGAAGGCAGCTCCTGAAAATGTAAATATATGTTTGAGATATTTAAAAAATATATCCATGCTGAAAAAACAAGTTCAAAAGTTAAAACCTGAAAAATAATAAATTGTAAACAATATTTAGCCAAAATTTATCAAAGCTGATAATGTATTTCAAGTGGCATATTAAAAAAAATGTTAAAGAGTGGTAGCAAGCAGTTTCTGCTGAAAATGCAGTAAAAATAAATCACATCATTGTTAGCTGAAAATGATTCAAATTAGTTGTAATTTAATAATATGCCAAAGTAGTATTTACTTTTATGGTGCATATACGAGCACAACCATAAAACACTTAAAACTCACAATACCATAAAAACTACCCCGACACTTCCAAACCGTCTTGGATAAATATCATGAAAGCTCGAATTTGAATAAAATTTATGTTTAGCAAAATTAGTATTGCATTTCAGGAATGAAAGTTATGTGTCAGAATTGAGAGAGTTCATTATCAAGAAATCAATTTAAATGCCTAAACAGTCATTTAAGATAATTCAAATATAAACATGAAACTTACTGATGGCTTCTTTATCCTGGAAACGCCATCCTTCGGTGTGGGACTTACCTGGAACAATCGAAAAGACGTTCGTTAGTTTTTAATAAAACTTTTCAATTTTTTTAGAAAAAAATCCAAACCAAATTTGTAAGTTTTTTTTCTAATTTTAAAAGTTTAAAATTTTTAAACAGTTTAAAAGTTTAAACGAAAGCTAATCAAAATATTTTTCAAATAAGCTGCTCACCTTTTTATTGCCTCCCTAATGCTGTATCGTCCTGGAACCACCAAGAAAATCCTTTTGGATTAAGGATTTTCTCCATACCCGACCGACACTCCCGCACATACTCAACTAGTTTAAACGTTTTCATAAAAATTAATTTATTAGACACATCACTTAACAAAACTTCAAAACTTTTTAAAATGTCGCGAATTTTTTAAAGTCGGCGAAATTTCCTTAAGTTTTGGCAAACAGTTGTATGTTTGTCTTTTATTACACTGAAACCCTCCGACTTTCACGAAAATGCGCTACGAACCATGCTGCAAAATTGGGAAATTAATAATTAAATTCTGAAAAGTAGAACTCAATTAATATCAATATAAGGGTTAAAATTTAAAGAAGTACCTTGTTTTCACCTGAAAAATGATTATGATTAGAAGCTGAAAAGTTAATTAAACAGAAAACACTCGGTACTAAAAAGATAAAAGATTAAAATATCAAATACTAAAAATTAAGGATATTTACTGAAAAAAAACTATTACGTGCTGAAAAGATTAAAAACTGAAAAGGTTTAATGCTGAAAATGTTAAAAGTTAAAAAGATTAAAAACTGAAAAGAGGAAGAGCAGAATAAATTGAAGGCAGCTCCTGAAAATGTAAATATATGTTTGAGATATTTAAAAAATATATCCATGCTGAAAAAACAAGTTCAAAAGTTAAAACCTGAAAAATAATAAATTGTAAACAATATTTAGCCAAAATTTATCAAAGCTGATAATGTATTTCAAGTGGCATATTAAAAAAAATGTTAAAGAGTGGTAGCAAGCAGTTTCTGCTGAAAATGCAGTAAAAATAAATCACATCATTGTTAGCTGAAAATGATTCAAATTAGTTGTAATTTAATAATATGCCAAAGTAGTATTTACTTTTATGGTGCATATACGAGCACAACCATAAAACACTTAAAACTCACAATACCATAAAAACTACCCCGACACTTCCAAACCGTCTTGGATAAATATCATGAAAGCTCGAATTTGAATAAAATTTATGTTTAGCAAAATTAGTATTGCATTTCAGGAATGAAAGTTATGTGTCAGAATTGAGAGAGTTCATTATCAAGAAATCAATTTAAATGCCTAAACAGTCATTTAAGATAATTCAAATATAAACATGAAACTTACTGATGGCTTCTTTATCCTGGAAACGCCATCCTTCGGTGTGGGACTTACCTGGAACAATCGAAAAGACGTTCGTTAGTTTTTAATAAAACTTTTCAATTTTTTTAGAAAAAAATCCAAACCAAATTTGTAAGTTTTTTTTCTAATTTTAAAAGTTTAAAATTTTTAAACAGTTTAAAAGTTTAAACGAAAGCTAATCAAAATATTTTTCAAATAAGCTGCTCACCTTTTTATTGCCTCCCTAATGCTGTATCGTCCTGGAACCACCAAGAAAATCCTTTGGGATTAAGGATTTTCTCCATACCCGACCGACACTCCCGCACATACTCAACTAGTTTAAACGCTCTCATAAAAATTAATTTATTAGACACATCACTTAACAAAACTTCAAAACTTTTTAAAATGTCGCGAATTTTTTAAAGTCGGCGAAATTTCCTTAAGTTTTGGCAAACAGTTGTATGTTTGTCTTTTATTACACTGAAACCCTCCGACTTTCACGAAAATTCGCTACGAACGAAGCTGCTAGAAAATTATTATAAATTGATGTAAGTAATCAACAATAACGGTTTTCTCCTGCAAACTGCAAACATAACTGTAGTTTGAAAAAGAGAATAATTAAAGGTACCTACTTCTCTGCAAAATTTAAGTCATTTTAGCGTATTCCAACGTTTATTGCTCGCTGCTCATTTCCGAACTGCAGAAAACTTCTCCAAAAGCATTTTTTAGTACACTTTTAAAAAATTTATAAACTGTTGGCGAGACCAATCAAACCTCTCTCATCAAAGGATTTACCTAGAAACAAACGAAAATCATAGTGATTCGACAAATTGTTATTAACTTTCAAAATAATTGCGTTGTTTGCTGATGTATAAAACGAGATTTAAATTCAGACTAAAAACATTTTCATTCATAAATTATAATATCTGGATTAAGAATTTACCTCGACTTATTATGTCTGAATTAGGATTCGTAGATCAAAATCCGATTCAGATTGAAAATTTTTTTATCGATAAATATAGGGATTCCAATCTTAATCTAACTGGATTTAAAAAATTTTAATCATAAATCATTAATTTTTTAGTCCAAGCTCAAGATTTGAGTTTTACAATTCAGAATCCAAATTTAGTTGAATTTGCGGATTAAATTGTTTTAATTAAGCTCGACTTCGAAATTTGAAGTCTGCGTCCTTAAGCTTTAATTCCAGACTCGAAAAGGATGTTTATTTAAAAATAAACAGGGATTTATAAAGCTTTCAATTCGTAAATACAAATATCCGAATGTAGATATACCTACGATTTAAAACTTCCAATATTGTTAGAGTTTGAAGATTCAAGTTATTAGTTAAGATTCAAATTATCATATTGTAACATAATAAAATAGGAATTTAATTATCACGCATTACAGTTTGACGAGTTGATTCTTGTTTAATATTGTGTTACGAAAACAAATTCCCTTTAATGCTAAAACAGATAGAGTATGTAACATCTGGTTATTTTCCTAAGCTATATTGTTCACAAAAAGGAAGACAAAGCCTTCTGAGCATTACATAAAAACCCTGCAGTTACAGGCATAAGACTTCTTTCTGTGTACAAAATTAAATTATTCATGGAAATATTAATTTTGCTATAACAAATCATTGTAATTTATTTACAAGTAACATTTAATTAGAATCGTTATTAAAAGATTTCCATCGCTATTTTTGGTTTGTTTATTTTATTACCGAATTACTTGACTTGTTCTTAAATTCCCTAATAAAAACCCTAAAATCAAATTTTAAAAATATCCGTAACCAAATCCGAAGGAATTTGTCATGAAATCCGAAAATGCATTCCAACATTTCAAACTAAACAAAAATTCTTACCAATAAACGCTCCCAAACAACAAACTTATCACTTGGCATTAGATTAAAATATTCAAATATTATTTTCATAAATAATTAACAATAATTGCTAAATCTTTGCATTACAATGCGTTCTTTACCACTGCAAAGCAAACTCTAAATTAGTACAAATTCCAACATCGAAATGAGAGAAGCAATCGCAGCAAGCGATATAAAACAGGCAATATCAAACACCTGTGCCTAAACAGTCATGTGTTAACTAAAAGCAGGTTTTATCTACGATTCTATCTCGTTTTGGAACCGATAATTGTATTTGTCACTTTAAAACCATTGTTATTGAAATTATTAAAGTAAAATAATTGAAAATTTGAAATCTTGTAAGGTAAACTAAAACTAATGATTCTAAGAAAGTTCTTCAATTCGTGAAACGTAGGAATCAAAATATAACATACATACTAATAATTTTTTTTTTAACATTTAAACTAAATGTGAAAACAAAAGGGAATAAATCGATGAAACTATTTTAGATTTTTTAATTTCCAGAAAGTAAAGGCTCATATTTGTAAAACAAATTTGAAGATCAAATCCGTTTTTAAGTTAGATTCAAGATTTGATGATTTAGATTTTCAATTAAAATTCAGAAACTCAAGTAAAAACGATTTCACTTCATAAATTGGAAATTTGAATTTTAATTCAGAATTTGTTTGAAATCCAAATCTTCGAAATCAGATTCAAAATTCAAATGCTCTTAATTCGGATTTAAATTCTTGGACGAACAATTTGCGGTATAATTCCTTATGCTGATATTGAAAGATATTTAATCATCTAAAACCTGATTTTTGATTCCTAATTCAAAATTTGAATACTTAAGTCCTAAAACCAAATTCGGTTGTTTGTGTTTATGGCCTGATTGGAATCTTTACAATGCTTCCGAATTTCATATGAATTCAAATCTTTTGCAAACCTGGACTTATAGCATTAATTAAGATGTTCAATGCACATTCGAAGTTAAAATTTAAACTGAAACGATTTAACTTCATGTCAGGACTTAATTTTTAATCTGGGCTTAGATCTGATTTGAACTTGAATCAGTTCAAATTCAAAATTTAAATTTTCGCAACCGGATTCAAAATTCGAATACTCAAGTTTATTCCTCATTCATGACTTGAATCTTCAAATTCTTATTCAAAAAATAGCTTTTAATTGAAAAGCCAAGAATCTTCAAATCCAGATGTAAGATTCAAGTTTTGTATCCAGATTCGCATGTTTGATAACACTTTCAGCTTGAATTTGAAGTTTTTGCATCATTTAGTACCTAACTCTTTGAGTCTTTATTCAAAATTTAAATGATTGAGTCCAAAATACAATTTCATATACCTACTTAACTTTGCAGACTGGCCGAATGTTTTTAGAAATTTGAAGTTCAAATGCTGCGTAATTTCAAAATAATTAAAATATTTTCTAAATCTGGAGTTAATTCAAACATTCAGATTCAAGTTCAAAAATCTTCACAAAAAAATTTCGAATATTTCAATCTGGATTCAGAATTCGAGGATTCGTCTAAGCTTGGACTGGCAAAAATAAATCTTAATAAGGATTCAAACTGAAACCATATTCAGGACTCAAAGATTCAGATACAAAATTCGAATGCTAAAGTTTTGTATCCAATTTTCAACCTGAACTTGAAGATTTTGATTTTTGATTCAGAATTTGAAAAACAACTCTTAATTTAAATATTCGGTTCCATATTTACGATTTGAATCCTCAAGTTTTAAATACTTCTTCTTTTTCTTAACCCAAAATTCTTAAATTTTTTAAACTACGAATAAGCCATTTTAGTCTGAATTTGAACATTTGAATCATTCAGAACTTCAACAATTCAGATTTACATATTTATATTTATGGATTGACTGGAATTCTTTCAAATTTGATGTTTATTTTCAAATTTCTAAATATTCTAACTCAAGGTTAGAATTTTTGAATCTTAAGTCTATATTCAAATATTTAATATATATTAAATAAACTCGCATCCTTTACGAGTATCGACTTAAAACTTGCGGATTCAGACCTCACATTTTGAAAAATCAAGCTCAATAAATTCAATTAAATTTGAATCCTAAACTTAAACATTCAAATTTTGAGCTTGTACTAAAAATTTAAATGATTCATGATTAAAAATATTTAAATCCAAGTTAAAATTTGAATCCGTAATTTCTGAATCCAAGTTCAAATACTTGGATTTATGGATGGAAATGTTTTCAGCCTGAATTTGCTAGAAAAATAAGTCTTAATTCAGGAATCAAAACTACAATCGAACAAATGTAAATCCAGACTAATATAAGTTACCTACATATGATATTTTTTAGACTGAGTATAATAATATTGAATCTTTACTAACAAATTCTAACTCAAAATATGCATTCTCTAATCCTACATCTAGGATTTGTATTTATGGACAGAAATAAATAAATTCAAATCCTAGCTGGACTTAGATTCGAAGAGTCGGATTTCGAATTCGAATTCTACGATTCGTTCATAAATTTTCTCGTAATAAATTCAAATACATCAATGTAATTCAGAACTTGTGCCTTTAATTCTTGTACGTGAACTAGCAAACTGAACCCTTCAGATTTTGAAACTTCAAATCCCATCTGAAACTTTTAATAATCGTATCTGCTTCTAGACTGAAACTCGAAGAGTCAAATTTCAAACTCGAAAATTCGAATATAAATTAAAAAGATTTCAATCCAAAAGTTCAAATGTTTGAATTGAAATTGGGAATAAAAGGATTCGATATTCATTATGGAGTAAAAAGTGAGTCTTGATTTGAATTCAAAAAGCTTTAAACCCAAATTGAAGCTTCGAATAATCCTACCTCTTTATTTCGAATTCGAAAAATTGAGTATAAACTCAGAGGCTTTTTTAATCCATAGATTTAAATATAACAGAATTCAAAGCTCAAGGGTTGGCTTTGTATGCGCAGACTGAAAAGGCCAGTCTTAATTCAGATTCAAGCTCTCAAATCTAGATTCAAAGTTACGTATCTTCGAGTTTTATATCCAGTTGAAGATATTTGATTTAACAACGTAAAGTATTACGATTCAAATATTAATCAAGAACTTCTTGATCCAAAACCTAATTCTTCAAATCACAAACCATTTTGGTAAATTGGTACTAAATATAATTATTAGAACAAATAAAATAGTAACCTATAATTATTAAATTAGCGCTTCTCCTAATTAAACCCATTATTAAAATTTTCGAAATGAAAAATAATTTATTTAAGTTAATTTAACACTATGTATTTTAAAAGCTGTAAGGCCTTAGCAAGTATTACTTAAATTTTATTTAAAAAAAGTGAAATTGCATTTTTGGATTTAGACCAAACAAAAATTAAATAAAAATTGTTACGATTTTTTCAAAAATTATTATCAAAAATATTTCAGATACAAAACAAAGAAAAATTCAAATTTTGAAATTAAAATTTCTGATTACTGGCAAAAATAAAAAGAAAATTTATATTTGCTTGATTTTTTTTACTTCCTTAAGGACTGAAAATTTAATGAAAGGATAACATTTTAAAATTTAGGTTTGTTAATACAAAAAGTGAAACCAAAACTTAGGTTCAAAAATAAAATTTTAAATATGAAACGCCTTTTTCTAATTTACAATTTAATGTAAATTTGCAAGTTTATCTTTAATACAGTTTTAATAAATAAACGACTCGGCGAACGACTGAATGAACATAAAAAATCTGTACATTATTTATACACAAATGAAACCCTAAAAATTAAAACAAATACCTGAAATTCCCTAAATTAAAAATAATGTAGTTAAGTTAATTTAACACTTTGTATTTTAAATGTTGCAAGACCTATCACTTAAATATTATAAAAAGAAAGAAATGTAATTTCTGGATATTCGTTGCGGAAGCAAATTCAGAGTTAACCCCATTTATAGGATATCAAACAAAAATTAAATAAAAATTGTAGGGATTATTACCAAAAATATTTTAGATTTTGAAATTAAAAAATGTCTGATTTCTAGCAAAAATTAAAAGAAAATTTAAATTCGCATGATTTTTTTACTTCCTTAAGGATTGAAAAGTTTGATTGAAGGATAACATTTTACAAATTAGGTTGATTAATTCGAAAGTGAAAATGAAACTTAAGCTCAAACATTTCCGTAAGCATAATTAAAGTTGAGTTACACCAGGACAAAAATCCACAAAATGAATGCCTGAATGTCCATAATATTAAAATAATTTAAAACGATTTTTACAACTTATGTGAGTAACCAAATAATTATCTTATCTTTGCATGGTTTCATAAAAGGCAGGTTTTTGGACCGCACGTGTTAGTATAGGTACCTTGAATAGTTTTACGCCGATATCAGGCATATGAATTTGACGAGCTGAATCTTGTCTATTAAAAAAGCGAATTCAAACCATACATAGGGAAAGATAAAATGACTTACAAAACAAATCTGGGCCTTTTTAATGCGATTTTACTGCTAAAATATTCTTTACATTCTAAATAATTAAATTAGTATTGGATTTTCGGTCGTGATTTCGATTAAGCTTAGCTTAATTCTTAATTGTTGTAAATTGCTTAATCAGTTTTGAATAATTGTAATGTTTGTGCCTAAACGTTGTATGAAATTTATTATTATTTAGCATTTAAGATTTTTAAATTGCAATTTTATTAATTATATATGTTTCAGAGAGGCATTCAAATTTGTTTACAAAAATATTTATAAACAAATTCAGCAAGGATGTCCCAAAAATATCATAAAAGTTCCAATTTCAAAGTTACTTACTAGTTGATGGCTCAAATTGCAGCACTAAAACACTTACGTTTAAATTATAAGCGTGAAACGTTATTATTAAAACATAGTTATTAATTTTGAAAATTTAAACTGGCTGTTACTCTATTAATGCAAATCACGTTGTGAATGAAGGCTGCAATGAAAGAAAAACATTCTAAATAGAGCTATGATTAAGGGTGGTGGGGGCATGATATAACTCGTGATGAATTCGTAAATTTTCGTTTTAATGATATTTACCTACCAATAATTTAGAAGAAAATTTTGATGTATTAAATTTTAAATCTCTGTATTTTAATTTTACTTAATGGAAACCGGCCATTTTAATATGTAGAAAATGGTAGATTAAAGTGGCATTTTAATCGTTAGCAACACTTTAATCATTAACAACCAACACTTTACTCGTTAGCAATACTTTATTCCTTAGAAATACAGTAAGACAAACCCATTTTTTCTTTGTAATTATTTTGTTTGTTTGTTGTTTGTACACAAAAAAATAGCGTGTTCAACGCGTAAAAAAAATGAGTTTCTTTACTTGTAGAATAATCTACTATTATTATACGATGTGCTATTTATTATATTGAAATAAATTTCCAAAACAACACAAATTATATAAAATGAGGAAAAAATATATTTAACAGGAAAATTATTAAAAAGTCTCAAAGTAGATATACAGGGTGTCCGCAAAAAGGAGGTCAATCCGTTAACCACATATTCCTTGAGCAAAAATAATATGACTTTTATAATGCCATTTTTCATTTTAGATCCACACGTGCGATGTACAGGGCGTCAAAGTTTGAAATTTAAAACTGATTATTTTTAATAAATGAAGTATTTAATAAGCTATCAATTTCAAATTTGGTACAGAGCTTCAACATAAATAGTCACATCTTTTGAGAAAAGCAAAACGAAAACAACGGTCAAATAATCAAAATACGGGGGATGCAGTATCCACTGACCTCCCCTGTTTTTTAGTACCTACGCCAGTGACTTCCAAGCTATTTTTTTGAGATAATCATGCATTTTGGATTATTTTTTGTCTCTTATCAAATTTTGATAAAATCGTTCGTTTTAGAGAGAACTTGAAAAGTACTGGTCCTTGATACGCGGCTTACGGTAATCTCATAAGTTTCTAATACTAGAATAAAAAAATTTAAAAAAAAAAAATGGCATTATAAAAGTCATATTATTTTTGCTCAAGGAATATGTGGTTAACGGATTGACCTCCTTTTTGCGGACACCCTGTATAAATATTATTACTCAAATCCGAACTGTTTGAACTGCAAAATGACAGACTCCGAGAACATTCAAATTATTTATTAAATAAGCTGTATGACAATGATATACTCATAGGTATCACATAATAGAAATATTTACTAAATTAGTGTGTTTTAGTGCACAAATTAAATAACAAAACTTGATATCCATAACTACCGTAACTAGGGCTGGCATTTTTTTTTTAGATATATTGATATAAAAATCGATATATCACACATCGATATATCGATTTAATTATTAACGATATGTCGATATATCATTTATGCAATTATTGCATAAATCCATATTCCGTTAGGAAAGTGTCACATTAAATTGTAAAGAGTTTATTATCAATATATCATCATACGCAAGTCCTACTTACAATATATCAAAATTTTTATCAAAAATCCTCTCTAACATTACTAATAGTTAATAATAACTTTAATGCTAAAAATTCCTGGACACTAAAAATAGACAAAACAAAAATACCACCTAATCACAAAATGTTTTCTTTTGATGTCATTTCCCTTTACACAAATATTCCTTCTGATATCGCCATTAACACAATAGAAAAAAACTGGACAGATATTGAGAAACACACAAACATTCCATTACATAACTTTATTGAAATTACAAAATTCATTTTAGACAATACTTTTTTTAATTATAATAATACAATCTATCACCAAAAATTCGGCGTCCCAATGGGATCCCCTATATCCAGACTTAGTCCTTTTAAATCTTGAAACTCAAATAATTAAACAATTTAACCTAAACATATCCTTTTACAAACGATACGTAGATGATATATTAATTTTTACAGATGAAAATAAAATAAATGAAATATTATCTACTTTTAATAACTTTCACAATAGACTAAATTTCACCATAGAAAAAGAAACAAAATTTCAAACAATCAATTTTTTAGACCTCACTTTAAAACGTGAAAATAACAAAACAATTACAACTAATTGGTATAGAAAAGCAATTAAAACTAACAGATATTTAAATTTTAACTCATATACATCCATAAAATATAAAAAAAGTGTAATTATAGAACTAACAGATAGAGCAATTCTACTTTCAAATAAAAAACACCACAAAAATAATATAAACATAATAAAAAATGTTATTTGGTTGTATTACTGAATAAATTGATATTAAAAATGTTGAAATTTGTCATTGGTTATTCAAGTAAAATTTAGATATTTACTATTTGAATTTTCTCTACTGAACTATTACTTCCACATTTTTAATATCAATTTATTCAGTAATACAACCAAATAACATCAACTTGGAATCCCCGGAAGTTGGATTCTACATATTAATATTTACGATTACTTGATGGTGTAGTTTTAGAAGTCTATGTTGCTGTAAGTAGTTTCTGTGAATCCGCTTAATGCGGCTCTTTAACATAAATACGGCCTTTGAATAGACTTCAATATTTGGTTTCAATTGTTAATGTAGAAATTTGACGCTGCCCCGGAGAACGGCTGCCGTAGCTCAATGGTTAGAGCGTGGGTGCGTATAGCCTAAGGTCGGTGGTTCGATTCCCCGCGGTGGTATCATTTTTCTACAAATTGAAATTTGTCATTGGTTATTCAAGTAAAATTTAGATATTTACTATTTGAATTTTCTCTACTGAACTATTACTTCCACATTTTTAATATCAATTTATTCAGTAATACAACCAAATAACATCAACTTGGAATCCCCGGAAGTTGGATTCTACATATTAATATTTACGATTACTTGATGGTGTAGTTTTAGAAGTCTATGTTGCTGTAAGTAGTTTCTGTGAATCCGCTTAATGCGGCTCTTTAACATAAATACGGCCTTTGAATAGACTTCAATATTTGGTTTCAATTGTTAATGTAGAAATTTGACGCTGCCCCGGAGAACGGCTGCCGTAGCTCAATGGTTAGAGCGTGGGTGCGTATAGCCTAAGGTCGGTGGTTCGATTCCCCGCGGTGGTATCATTTTTCTACAAATTGAAATTTGTCATTGGTTATTCAAGTAAAATTTAGATATTTACTATTTGAATTTTCTCTACTGAACTATTACTTCCACATTTTTAATAATAAAAAATATACTACAAGAAAACAATTATAATCCACACTTTACAAATTCTATTATTAAAAAAAGATTAAAAACATTAAAATTTAGAAAAAAACAACACACAAACCCAAACAATTCATTTAATTTACAACCAAACCCAGTTGATAATGAATTTAATAACTATCAAATAGAAAAACCAATCTACACAATCATTCCTTACATTCCAATACTATCAGAAAAAATTGGAAAAAGAATTAAACAAAATTAATATTAAAACAGCTTTCAAAAATATTAATACTCTAAAAAATATCTTCTACCATAATTTAAAAGACTGAAATAACAAACCAAAGCAATTTAATTTACCAATTAAATTGTAATAATTGGACAAACTAAACAATACCTAAAAAACAGAATTAAACAACATCAACAATCAATCCAAACAAAAATAACAACAATAAACCTGCAGATCATGCTTATCAATTTCTACACAGTTTTAATACAATAAAACCAAAAATTTTGAAATATGAATCCAATTTAAAAAACGCATCCTTACAGAAAGCATAGAAATTAAAAAAAATAATAATGCAATTAATTACAAAACAGATATAGACAATTTAAACAGAATATATTATAATCTATTAGAATAATCATCCACATACATTTATAAATTTTCAAACACATTCAATCTTACATTTATATTTTTTCAAACTTTTAATATGATGTGCTATTTCAATTATTATTTTTGACACAAATAAATTTTTAAAAGATGTCATAATTGTCATCTTATATTACTTGTAAGTACTTTTTAAATTAAATTTCTTTCACTTATTTATTATTTTAATTATGTATTTTCATCTCTAGATATATTTTGTTATATTTGCCCACTGACGAAGAACTTTAATGTTCGAAACGTTTGAGAAATAAAAAAATTTTCAAAAGAAATAAAACCTAATTTATTTCGAAATAAGTTGACTACAATAATCTCTTCCACTTTTATATAACTTCGATTTAGTCCATATCTTCAATTTTATATTCATTATACTTTATGGCACAGTGCCATAAAGCCGTTATAACAACGGAATAAACAAACGTTACTTAACAACCACATCAGTCGTTATAGTAACAAATACTATTTTGTGACAAATACGTCATAATTTTATATAACCTGAATAATTATTATTTTAGCAAAAAAACTAAATTAAATTTCTTATAAATAATTGTAAGTCGACGATAAAATAGTATATGAAATTCGTTTATAATGCAGTATTATGGCATTCATAAAATTATCGCATTCATTGCGTTCATGCGCTAATTTCATTCATGCCATAATACTGTACATTATAAACTAATTTTATAATGTACTATTATGTATGCTACTATTACTTATATGTATAATTTTTCAGGTTATAAAATAACGCAGTTTGTATTAAAAAATATCTAAAGTTTTTTGTTTCAACTTTTGTGTTTTTAAATTTGGAATTCTGAATTTTGTTAACGGTTTCTTATGGGACATTTAATAGTGCATAAAATTATTAAGCAAGTAGGTAATTTACATGCACCATAAATAGTTCTAATTTGACAGGCATACCTATGCAACCCAACTGACAGATCCGACGAACAGATTCATAAGGCCGTATCTCTTCTAATACTTGCTCTATGAATAAAACCACAGCCTCCGTGATAAAACCCATTCTATTGCTCTCAAATAACCCGCCACTTTTTTTATAATGCGCCACGAGACCGCCAGGGTGCAACAGCATATAAAAATTGTTCGTTTTGCCAGCTGTTGCCAGCGTCTTGTTGTTGGGGTTGGGAGTTTTCATTTCTTGAGTGTTGTGTGTTGTGATTAACCTTTTGTAGTGGATAGTGAGTGGTGATTGTAACGGACGGTAAGGAACATTTTTCGATACATATTTAATAACTCTTCGATTATTCATCAAGAGGCATATTTATTCAATTTGTAACAAATTTGGGCAAAAATTAAGTATACTTGTGCACTTGGTATAGCAATTAAATAATTGATCTTCCTCACCGGGCTGAAGTTATACATTATTACGTGTTTCAAGCTTATCTCAGCCGCCGTACACTCCCCGGCGTACGTTTTGCGTCAAATTAATTTCGCATTTCCCATGATTTCCTTAACTATTTATCATAATATACATCTGCAAATGCTAATTAAACAAATTCATTAACTAGAAAGCGGTTTAAAAATTCGAAACGTCTTTAAAACGCATAAACTAGGGCATGATAAGATTTTTTTTTCTATAGAATTACAGGAGTTGTCCTCGGCGGGTGACCTATGAGTGGTAAAGAGGACCAATCAGTGCTGGAATGTCGCCTCCAGAGAGGTTGAAAGTTTACTAAAATACGTATGTAAAGACACCAGGAGTACCCAGTGGCGTACCTACGGGGGGGCTAGGGGGGCAGTCTGTCCCCCCCGCCTTCGATCATTTGGCGGCTTCGGCGCCGTGCATTTTTTTGATATTTTATTTTTTAATTCAACCAAAATAAAAAATATAATTATTCTTATTACATAATTCTATAGACGTGCTAAAATCAAAATGGCACAAGGAGCAAGATCTTTATATTCCTTATAAGAACCGAGCCCCCACGTTGTATTTATTTTATTTTTTGCGGCCCTGATAAATAATGTCTGCATTCATTTTAAATATTCTTAAATAGTGGCGGTGTGGCCGCTTTAATTTTCTATACAAAGAAATAATTATCTAGAATCCTGCCGATGCCGTATCGTCTTTCCTGGCAATATTTATAAAAAAGTACATTATTTACGATTTACGTCGCGGCGGCAAAGAACCCCTTTCATGTGCAACTTTATTTTTAAAAGAGCCGCCGATCCGTCAAAATGCAAACGTAATGTATAAAAATTAAAAATAATAGAGCAGTGTTCTGTTTTTCATTTCGACAATTTGCAGTTTGATTTTGTAGAGTAAAGATTTTCTTATATTATGTTCCGTGCTTAAAACGTATTTCAAATTGTTTTAACTGAACTAGAACTGGTAGATTTAAAAAACAAAAAAAATCGTTGTTCAAGTGCAAAAAATAGACAAAAGAACGCTCTCCTAAAATTAGCTCAAACTAAAATTTTCGCCTGTCATTTTTTTCCTATAATATCTAATGGTCCTAAGGCGCCTTCAAGACATATTGCCCCCTCCGCCTCCCAAAGCTAGGTACGCCACTGGGAGTACCAATTTTCAATATATTTTTTCTCGAATTACAGGAGTTGTCCTCGGTAGGTGACCGATGGGTGTTGTAGGGGATCCCCAGGCCTACACCCCCACCGATCAGTTTTTCAAAAAGTGCGGAAAATTTGCTTCTAGCGAGGTCAAAAGTATAGGAAAATACGTATATAAAGGCACCTGGAGCAACAATTTTCGATAATCTTTCTCTCGTATTACAGGAGTTGTCCTCGATGGGTGATCTATGGGTGGTGTAGAGAACCCCCATAGGTCACCCTCCGAGGATAACTCGTGTAATTCGAGAACAAAAATATTGAAAATTGGTCCTCCAGGTGTCTTTACATACGTATTTTAGTAAACTTTCAACCTCTCTGGAGGCGAATTTCCGACACTTTTTGAAAAACTGCTCGGTAGTGGTTGTAGGCCTGGGGGTTCTCTATACCACCCATAGGCCACCCACCGAGGACAACTCCTGTAATTCGAGAAAAAAAATATTGAAAATTGGTCCTCCAGGTGTCTTTACATACGTATTTTAGTAAACTTTCAACCTCTCTATAGGCGAATTTCCGACACTTTTTGAAGAACTGCTCGGTAGGGGTTGTTGGCTTAGGGGTCCTCTACAACACCTATAGATCTCCCACCGAGGACAACTGTAATTCTAGATCTTATCGTGGGCTAGTTTATGCGTTTTAAAGACGTTTCGAATTTTTAAACAGTTTTTTAGTTCGTGAATTTGTTTAATTAGCATTTGTAGATGTATATTATGACAAATAATTAAGGAAAACCTGAAGAAAATCATGGGAAAAGCGAAATTAATTTGTCGCGCGGCTGAGATACGCTTGAAAAACGTATGCGAATACGTTTGTAACTTCAGCCCGGTATCATCTTCCTCTACTCGCCTCTGCCAAAATTCTATGTCAAGTACGGTACACGTCATCTAAACCGTATACATGTTCAACCCAAATTTGTTTATTTTACTGGCCGTAAAGGTTATTCTGTAACATTAATTTTAACATTCCCGCTAAACAATTAATACGAATATCTAAGATGTGTGAAGTTGTACACGAGCTTTCGGGTATGCACACTAAAACCAGGTTGCGTATTAATGTTTCGTAGCTGTCGAAACCCATGTAAATGGTAGGCATACGACCCTTTTTATAATTCCTTAAATGATTCAAAATCTAATTGACATGAATATTCACCGTGCACGCTAAACTGTCCTCGATAAAATTCTGCACGTTTCCAAAGTAAACGCTTTCATGCACGTGGACGAGCTTCGCGCGCCATTCCTAAATTATTTTAAAAATATGCAAAAATTGACAGGAATAATAAATCACTTTACCATGTCCTTTTGTAACTCTAAACGAAATATGGAGTGTATTTCCTTATCAAAAAATCGGAATCGAAGTTGAAACTGTTTGAAAAAGGATAATAATTATGTCATATCTAAGTAACAAGAACGATTCAACTCGTTTGCAAATAACACAAATTGGTACAATTTGGTACGTAATATTTCGTAGTTTTATTAAATTAGTATGAAAATATTTCAAACTAGTCTCATACATACTTTCAGTGGCGGCTGGTGACAATAGAAACAGGTGGGACCAGCAGGGGACAAAAACAACTTAATTTTTTTATTTTTCTAGACAAGAAACGTTTTTCCGATAAACTATCGATTTTGTTCATAGTTAAAATGTATCGTTTATGGACGTAATAAAAATTTAAACTTTAACCCTTGGATGCATAACCAAATTTTTTTACGAGTTTACACACATATAGGTCTTAGGTCACGTAATCTTCAAAAATTTTCGGCTTGTGTTGTCGTGTTGATCTCCTGGACGAATCTTCAACTTTTTGTACGTTATCTTGCACTAGATCCTCACTATCAGAATCTGTTGTTTCACACTTCAATTGCTTTTCTGTTTTAACTTCGACTTCTATATTTTCACATAGATTCTCCATGACCACAACATCTCTACTTGTTGTAATTCTATTAGTATCAGGATCATATACTCGATATCCCTTAGTATTTTCAGCATATCCTATGAGTATTAATCTTTTGGATTTCTTTTGCCACTTTGTCCGTTTTTCTTTAGGAATATGGATCATTACATTACTACCAAAAATTCTCAAATTGCTGATATCTGGCTCTCTGCCTGTCCAAATTTCAAAAGGAGTTTTATCACCTAAACACGATGTAACAGAACGATTTTTTAAGTACACAGCCGTGTTTACAGCTTCGGCCCACAGTTTTATCTCCAATTTGGTATCAAACAGTAAACATCTCGCTTTTTCTACAATCGACCTGTTCATCCGTTCACACAATCCGTTTTGTTCAGGCGTGTGAGTATTTCTTTTCTGGTGGATAATCCCAAATTTCTTTAAAAATTGTTCAATTTCTAAATTGCAGAATTCCCCTCCATTGTCCGACCTTATAGCTTTTATTCTTTTATTTGTTTGATTTTCAACAAGATTCTTAAATTCTTTAAACCGTGCGATTACTTTAAACTTATTTTTTATAAAATAAACAAATGTCATGCGGCTGAAGTCATCTTCGAAAAGTAAAAAATATTTCGAACCTCCTACTGACCTGTTTTCCATTGAACCGCAAATGTCTGTATGTATCATTTCTAATAGTGAAGTTGCCCTAGAACCTTTATGTTTGAATGGTAGTTGCGATTACTTACCTTCGCAACACACCACACATCTGCTGCTGCTATTGACGCTTACTTGCCCTTTACACTTCATGCCATCTACAGCACCATTCTGCATTTTCAGTAAGTCCCTGTAGTTCATATGGCCTAACCTGCGATGCCAAGTCTCCCCAGTGATTGCTGTCGACGATGCTAAAAAGCAATTATCTACTTTTTCAATGTTTAAACGATAGACATTGTCAATCAAAGTAGCCGTAGCCACCAAACACTTTTTGTCTACTGTAAATTTTGCAAAGATTTTGCTAGAATTTTACTGTATTTCCATTGTTTATAAGCTGACTAACTGACAATAAGTTTGCCGTCAAACTTGGAACATACACAGCGTTACTTATCGTGATGTCATAACGTCTACTGTTTGCTACAGTTGTTATATTCACATCACCGGTACACTCCACTGGAACTTTTGTATTGTTCGCTACCATGATTTCCCGTAACTTGGTTTCCGAAGTGATGTTCTGCAGCCAGTCTTTCCGCGTTGTCAAATGTATGCTTGCCCCTGAATCCACATACCAGTCATGTTTGTTGAACTGTCCACTCAAAAACACTGCACTAAACGCATTTGACGTAAGCGTTGTTTTTTCACATTGCACAATACCAGAAAGAAACAGCATGTCTAATAGTATTCCCCCAATAATGAAAGCGTAACTGCGTGCAGTATTAGATATGGACGTACTTAGCAATGGCACCGAGTGTAGTTTAGCACCTGCAAGCATATAACACGTATTTTGAGTAATATTATTTTGTAAATTATTGCTGACAGTTGCCCATCAAAAATGCGACAAAACAGTTCTACAGTTTATAAGAAAATGTGGTTTCGGAATATCAATTAATACGATTCGCAACTGAACTACCTGTATTATAGAATTTGAAGCTGTCAAGATCAAAACAGAATATTGTACAAAATAATTTCTATTCTTCGATTTTACTGTTGTGCATTGTAAATGAGTAAAAATCAAGTAAAGATTTACAGAAGAAATTTAAATAAAATATGAAACCGAGCAGCTGCAAGTTTTATTTGAATTTCTTCTGCCATTTTTATTCCCTTCTGAATTTTGGATTATTAATGGAGGGTAGCTTGTTAAGCCACACGCACTTAGGCCTCACTAAATGTTGTACTACCGTCATCCGGGGATATATGAAACCATTTTTAAAATATTTTTCTTATAATTATTTTTAGGAATTAGTTATTTTAAAACTAATACTTGCAATTGATAGCTTTTAGTGATGTGAAGCCTTTCTAATATTTAACCTTTTTGTTTAAAATTTCTAATTGCCTTTTTTTCTTTGAAGTTTAAAGTTTCATATAACCCTGTAGTAGGGGATATGCAGAGGATTTATGCAGAAAACACCTAATATTTGAAGCTTGTGTAATATAGAATTGTGGATTAGCCTTTATGAAACGATTTTTTATAAAAAAAAAATAATAGGTGTCCCTGTGGTAGGTTTATAATTAAATAATAAAGAAATAATAAATAAATGCTTCAACTGCAAAGTTTTAATCAATGATTGATGTACAAAAAAATAAAATAAACATTCTTAACATGGTTGATGTAGGTAGGTAGGTACAAGAAAATAAATACCTAATATTCTTAAAAAAAGTGTCCCTAATTTGTGAACATGCTTCCTTGGCATCGTTTCATATAACCCTGAAAACTACAAAAATTTATTATATTTTCAAATTTTTTATATACATCATCCAATATACTGTTGTTATTTATTTTATCTTGGTTGTGAAGGTTATGTAGCACAAATTATTCCATAGGACCAAGGTCGTATTACAAATAGTTAAGTAACCACAAGTAGGTTTTGAATAGCAATTAAAATGATAAAGAAAAAAGCAGTTCTATTTTTATTTTTTAGTTAAATACTCAAAGTTTTAAACACCCGTGTTTTAACACGATCTGACACATGCGCCTCAAACATGACTATCACATTTTTTTGGCAGTCAGGATCACCAATCTAACAAAGTTATTGCGGAAAATTTAAAAATTGCGTACAATGTTTCGTATTACCCCTGGTGTTTCATAAATCCCCGGATGACGGTACCTCATAGGCAGTCCTTTTGTTTATTTTTATTTCTCCAACTTTTTCCAAAGCAACTGCCGAATATTAACATAGGTAATCAATTTACTTAGGGTGTCAGGAGTGTATAAAGCATACTTGGTTGGATCCGGAAAATCATCATAAAACAGTCATTATCTGCACAGATAAACTAAAGAAATTCATTATAAGGCGCAAGTAGCAGGTACATTTTCACAGTTTTTAAATAATCTTTATTAACAGTTTTCTGTATGGTGTGTTTTTTGCTGTTTAACAGAAAACCAGCAATGCCATTTGTGCACTTGGAAGAATAGCTACTCTTTCAGCAAGTCGTCGAAATAACCTGCAGGTTAGTTAGAGCAGACGCAATATGAGAAATACATACCTACGTAGATATAACGTCATGCGCAGAATACCAAACCCCTTTAAAACCCCTATGCGCAATGTTGTGACGTCATTTACCGCGTGACGTAGGTATGTATTTCTCATATTGCGTCTGCTCTACTAGTTACCAAACTCTGTTTGTAATACTGATTTGTATTGTTACAGAAAATTGTATAAAAAATGTCTGAAATAAACTCGAAGGCTAACCTCGAATACGATTTCGATTTGGATATCGTCAAGGAAGAAGTCAAACTTGAACCCTACTTGGACGATATAAAAAGTAAATTCGGCGATGATATCCTTTGCAATACCGAACAAAAACATAACTGCAATGAAACTAACACTAATATTAGCGAAAACTTTGAACGGAAATCAAGGGAGGAACCTGCAATTATTGAAAGTAGTGCACATGAAGTGGACAAAATAAAAGTTGAAACAACTGATACAGTTAACCCTTTTGACGAGGATAACCAAAATAAAAATAAAGGGAAAAGTTTTACATGTGATGTTTGTCAATTTAGAGCAACTCGTAGATCTAAACTTCAAACTCATAAAAATATGCATTCAATAAAAAAGCCATTTATTTGTAATGTATGTGAATACAGGACTACTTCTGAAAGCTATTTTAAACGGCATTTGTGTATCCATACTGAAGATAAACCGTTTGCCTGTGATTTATGTGAATACATGAGTGTAAATAAAAGTAATCTGAAACGACATATAAGTAATCATGCTGGAGATAAACCGTTTGCCTGTGATTTATGTGAATACAGGGGTGCAAATAGAAGCCATCTGAAATTGCATATGAGTACTCATACTGGAGATAAACCGTTTGCTTGTACTTTATGTGAATACAAGAGTATAACTAAAACTCAGCTGAACAAACATATGAAAATTCATACTGGAGAAAAACCATTTGCTTGTAATTTATGTGACTACAGGAGTGCAATTAAATACAGCCTGAAATTGCATATGAGTACTCATACTGAAGCTAAACCGCTTGCCTGTGATTTATGTGAATACAGGAGTATAACTAAACGCAATCTGAAACAACATATTATGAGTACTCATACTGGAGATAAACCGTTTGCTTGTAATTTATGTGAATACAGGAGTGTAACTAACGGCAGTCTGAAATTGCATATGAGTAATCATACTGGAGATAAACCGTTTGCCTGTACTTTATGTGAATACAAGAGTATAACTAAAACTCTGCTGAACAGACATATGAAAATTCATACTGGAGATAAACCGTTTGCTTGTAATTTATGTGAATACAGGAGCGCATATAAAAGCTATCTGAAACAACATATTATGCGTACTCATACTGGAGCTAAACCATTTGCCTGTGATTTATGTGAATACAGGAGTATAACTAAACGCAATCTGAAACAACATATTATGAGTACTCATACTGGAGATAAACCGTTTGCTTGTAAATTATGTGAATACAGGAGTGTAACTAACGGCAGTCTGAAACAACATATTATGAGTACTCATACTGGAGATAAACCGTTTGCCTGTAAATTATGTGAATACAGGAGTGTAAATAAAAGCAAACTGGTACAACATATGAGTAATCATACTGGAGATAAACCGTTTGCTTGTAATTTATGTGAATACAGGAGCGTATATAAAAGCAATCTGAAACAACATATTATGAGTACTCATACTGAAGATAAACCGTTTGCTTGTAATTTATGTGAATACAGGAGTGCAACTAAAGGCAATCTTAAGGTGCATATGAGTACTCATACTGGAGATAAACCGTTTAGCCGTGATTTATGCGAACACAAGAGTGTAACTAAAGGCAAACTAAAACGTCATATGAAAATTCATAAAGGGAGAAAAACTACAGAAGTTCCACTAAGTTCTTGACGACGTAGGAATGTTTCAACGGTTCTTTACTACGATAAATATGGGCAGCAGATAAAGAATTTGCATGCATGTGGACTAGTTTTTCTTAAATATTTGTTTAAGTAAGTATAGGAAGTCTCTTTAGAAAATACTTCATTTATTTTTTAACTTTTAAATTCCCTTCTAGTTAATAAAATTAGAATTAAGTTGCCTCAAAGATGTGATTTTATAGAGCGATTGATTCACACATTTCTTAGTAGCGACGTTTCTGCAGAGTTTAAAATTATACAAACCCAAAGTTAATAAAGTAAACTTCGTAGCTTCAAAATATAGTGTACGCAAAATATTGTAGTTTTATTAAATTAGTGTGAAAATAAATATTTCAAACTAGTCGCATACATACATTTTTATAGATTTTAGGACCCTACATTGCGAGATTTGACACTTTTAATAGAAAGAAATTTAATTTAACGTAGTTTAGCACCTGCAGAATCCGCTACAAAAACTTTCTACAGCAAATTAGTAGAATGATTCTTTTTGATCACGTTTAGGATTTTTAGATGTATTCAAGCTTCTATGTTGTCTACCCATTTTCATTACCACAATTAGAAGCTAACGTTGCTGCTGATAAAAACTGCACTAAAATCGCAAAAAGCGGGAAATGACAAAAGTACACCGCATTGATTCATGCGCATTGTTAACACACCAATGAATTAAAAATCACATTTTGAAAATTCGAAATTTCAGATTCTTCTGTTTTTATTAATTGCTTAGGATCTATTTGTTTTAAATAATCAAAAATGTTCAGCTATATATTTTATGTTTGTACCTAATGTTTCAAAAAAGAATAATTTTTATTTGATTTGCTGAATTTCAAATACTGAACAGCAAAATGTAAACAGATGGAACTTTGTAGTTTTGTAAAATTAGGTAGGCAGTCGTGTACGAATGTTATTTTTGTTAGGGTTTAGTTATCAGGGCTCGGATATGAAGAGAATGTTGTCAGAAGAAGTTAAATTTCTGGAAGCAGATGGCCCATATTTTTTTTGGAGCTTACTTAAAATTTTATAACTCGCTGTTAAAATGCAGACTTGTTTTTCAAAAGTTGTCAAATTTCGAAATTAAATTATAAATGTACCTACCTACTCTTTTAAGTTATAATTAAAAACTTGTGAATTGTCTCCCATCAGTGTAAGACTAGCGAAATAGTTTTGTACTTGTAAATTAACATCCAGAAACCAGCTACTCAACCAAATATTTATATTTATTATATTTTACTTTAATAAACTTCAACGGGACTTGGTTCAAATTTTAATTGTTTGATTGCTATTGTGTATTATTTGTATATGTTTGCCAACTTGAACTTTAATGTTTCTAACTGGAGGTTATTTTTAATATAAGGAATGTTTTGTGAAAAAACAAATTATTTTATAAACCTCGGGAATTTTTAGATTAATCTTAATGGGTTAAATACCTATTATATTTTTATAATAATAGTAACCGTTATTGTGAAATTTTACAATATCCTTGTAGATTTTGTATTGTATTTATTGGAGAAACTTAAGGAAAACAATAAATAATTATGAAAATTCATTGTTTTTTTCTTTTAATGGAGCAATTAATAAGAGCATAACGTGATAAGGAAGTTTGCAGTTGTCAAGTTTCAAATATTAATTTTTGCGATCCTTTAATATAGGCAACTCATTATACGGGTGTTTAAAAAATGGCGAAACAACGCTGTAGGTACCAGATTATTCAGAGACACCCCCTGAGTACTAGAAAAATGTTAAAAAAATTCTATCTCGTGATTGCTTAAAGATGTGGAGGTTATAAGATCGGAATTTGAAATTTTTATTATTACCTAACCAATTCTGAATATTTCAACAACTTTTGTAGTGAAAGACATTTAAAATGATGTTCAACAATAATTTTCATTTAAAATCGATAAATAGTACCTATTATCGGAACCACGGGAGATGAACCCTGCCTCATCAATGCTATCCGTATGAAGTAAGATTTTACTTGCTAGTCAAATTAGCATCAGTTGTATTCTCAAGCAATTATGATTGGCGCTTTAACCGGAAAACAAACAGCTGCCAAGTACTTTCAATACGAATTTAACCTTAAAATTATTTTCCTTTTGATTAAGAAATTTAAAAATCCGTTTTCTATTGTACTGTTTTACTTATTTGCGTTTATTTACTTTTATAATGACCAGGGTTAGATGCAACTTACATTATTTACCAATTAAAAATTTCAAATGATATAATAATCTAACCAATAAATGTACAACTGTGTTTCTTCTGCAATAAACCAAATTAAATGTTCATTTATCTAAACTTTACAACACAAATACGTACCACATAAACGAATTCCAATGAACATAGGAATTTAGATAACTAATAAAATAAAATAATGTAAATGTATTAATAATTTGACAGTTTGACGTTTTAGTAATGACACGCGCATTTGACTTAAACTACTCTAGTCAAATAAGCACTTTAATCATAATACAGGCTTATTGTAATGCTATCCTTGTCGTGTGCATGGGGTTTGTGAACAAATGTACACGCGTGTTTGTCGTTACTAAATTCAGCGTGTGATGAGGCAGGGGTCATCTCTTGTGATTCGGATATTAGATATGAAGTTTTATTTTTCATGTTTTGCACAAAAAATATCATAAAAATGATCTGGCAACTAAGCTGTTAATTTGGTAAGTAATTACATTTAGTTACCTATGAATTTACTTTGACCTATTGTTTAATGTCAGTTGGGTGGTCAGTTGACAGAAACATAACTTCAAACTGTCACTAAAAACTTAGTACTTTCGTTGTACCTCAAGCAATAAAAATGTTTTCAGCTCGAGAATACAGAGACATGTATTTGGCATTTGGTATATGTAACGAAAACGCACATGCTGCTGCTAGGCTCTATGCCGAAAGATTTCTACAAAGGACACATTCTCATCCCAATGTTTTTAGAAGACTGGACCAGCGGGTACTGGAAATCTTTGTTCCTACCGGATTTGCCGATCGTGGACGTCCAAGATCTGTGCGAACTCCTGACATGGAAGATGCTGTTCTTGCAAGAATTGAAGAAGCGCCTGCAAGGAGTACCAGGCCAGAAACAAATAAACGTCAGTTTAAAACGTCAAAATTGAATAAAATTAATTTATTAACTCGCGGTATCAACGCGCTTGCGGCTACCGCCGCTCGCGCGGTTAAACGTACCGCTCATTAAACATTAATTTAATCCGCATGTATAATAAATAACTATTAAATTGACATAAGTTTAATGACTTTCAGAAGTATGATAAATAATTATACAAAGAAGAGATACTGTAAGAAAAACATCTTCCAAATAACGAAGTTCGATGATAAGGAACGTTTATTAAGTATTTACCACGTATATTTATATTGTGTAAGTCTGGGCTAAAGTTTATTTTATGAAATAAATAGGAAGGTTTTTTATTTATAATAATTTTGTGATATAAACATGCCAAATGAAGTTTTCTTCGATTAGACATGTTCAATCACTTAAAATCCTTTAACTTATGAGATATATGTTCATATCTTGTTATTCCATAAGCTGAATCCGTCTACCTTCTACACTATCTATGGATGGCCCATACACACAGTCACAGTAGCTAAATTGAGATAAAACCATAGATTCACATAGGATCATTTTGACAGTTTGACTCAAGGAATTCCTATTTTGAAAAAAAAAATTTAAATGAAGATATGCTTTTTGGAAGATGCTTGATGTGTGCTCTTTAAATCGTAAATTATAATCTTAAGTATACGCCGAGATTCTTAAAACAGTCTTTAATTTGCAAATTCACATTTCTTATGTTAATTTGGATAGTATCTTTATAGCGATCTCTGTTTATTTTACTACCAAAAAGCAATACATACATTTGCTAGTGTTGATTCGTAATCCATGTTTTTCTGAAAGTTCAACAAGATTGTGTAGATCAACATTAACCTTATCAACAGCGTTATTGATGTTATTTATATTGAAACTGTACTGTAACTGCGTGTCATCGGCATAAAGATGATGACTTGATATTGAAAGTATATTTATAAGTATATTTCTCTTTTTAGAAAAAGTGAATTTATGAAAGGGACAGTGCAAATTAACAAAATAATTTTAATTGATTATGATTTTTTTGTACCGCCTATAATATTTTAACCCAGAAGTTATATTGATCATATAAAATGCAGTATTTCTCTTCTAGAAGTGGCGTAGGTACCGTTTATCGTGCAGTTTAATATTTCTTGGCTAGTTTGTGCAAATGAGACTTGGTTTCATTAAATGTTTTAGCTGCCCATTTTGCAGACGTCCCCTTTTCAAGTACCTACATATTTCGTTCACTGTAGCTTCTTAAATTTTATCTGCACTAACACGTGTTCGCTTTTTAGGTGGCATTTCCGAACTGGAAAGGTGAAAAAATAGCAAATCAAAGAGCTTTAGGGTAACACCAAAAATAAATCTTAAAAACAGATTAAAGTTATGAAAGAGACAGTTATGAAGGGGACGTCTCTTTCATAGCCATTTGTTGCATCCCTTTCATAAATTGAACAAACAAAAATAAAATATAGTCTGTAAAACCACAATTTTATGATAAAATATATCGTACCGTTTGCCTTCTTATAATTAAATATGCGACTGTTTGGAAATAATAAAACAAAATAATATTTTCCAAAACTGTTTTAGAAAATAGCAAAAAAATACTTTGGCGCTCGAAAACAATCACAAGCGCATCACCGCCCTTTTTGCAAAGGGAACCGACTGCAGATAGGCGAGATCAAGCATGTATTAATGTTATCACACTACAAAAATATTTTACTCTGTCAGGTCTTTAGTTTGTCCAAAATTAGCATTGTCCCTTTCAATACGTGTCCCTTTCATCCCACCTCTCCCCTATAAGGAAAGTTTTGTGCAAAAAAAATGTATTCCATAAACATGAATTTTTAGATTAATCTTAATGGGTTAAATATTAGGAGTATACTATTTTTATAATAATAATAACTATTATTGTGAAATTGTACAGCGTCATTATAAATGATTGTAGTCGAAGTAGGCGGTGCCCGTGGTAATGAAATTTGCCGCTTTATACAAACATAATTATAGTGCAGGGATTTTTGTAGTGATTTTTATTTTCCAAGTGAACACTGTCAATTGTCACTCGTAAGTCATTTACTGTGTTGTTGAATAATTGCGTTTTGTATTAGTTTGCCTGTTGATTTCGCCTTTCCTTAAAAGTCTACGTGAATAAAATCAGTCTTTATTAAGGCTACTGCTGATTCCACAACCTCGAACTTTAAGCTTGTGTTTTCGCACTTGTATTATTAATAGTTATTATAGGTTTTTTTTATAGCCAATAAATGCTTAATCGCTTTAAAACATTACCATGAAAATCAAATCATTACTGTAACAAATAGCTAACTTACTTATTATAATATTAATAGTAAAACATAAACGTTTGTAACATGACTAAATTACCCGCGCTGTTGATTATTTTTTTAATACGTGGTGTAAGTCGCTATTCCATTTTCCTTTCACATGTTGTAAATTAGTATTGTTTCAGTTACATTCCAAATTTTTTTTCTGGCAACCATCGGTATCGGTCTCAAAACTCACAACGCAGAACCGTACACAGAACGAAACAAACGAATGGGAATCAGAAATAGATGGTAAGACCATAATTCTGTCTTCTGCCCATTAACACGTTACTATTTTCTTTAACATATTTTTATTACTAGCAGAAGAAGAGGACGAAGACGATTTACATACAGAACCCCTTCTAAGCCCTAACGAACTACAAGAATTACGTAGCATCGTTTCAAGTATTGGTAGTTACGAAATTCACCGCGGTTTTTACGATCCTTTGGTTAACGTAACTCATCGCTCTAAACGCTCGACCACATCTGACCTTACTAATTATCTCAATCACATAGTCGAAAATTTAGAAAAAATGGTCGAATCGCTTAAGCCCGACGAGAAGAAGCTACATCTTAATGATGCACTCGATTTACTGGACGAATATCTAACGACTATAAAGAAGTCTCGGAAGATTCACGAAAATAACGCACTTCAAATAGTCAAACAGCAAAAGTACAACTTAATTATGGTAAACTGTGGAGGGTCGTCTTGGTATCTTGTTTATAAGATAAAGCACGTCATTAACTGCGTTGATGGTAATTTAAAGTTTGTGCCACGTGGTGCAGAGCGCTCTATAATATGTGACAGTTACTTTTGTAAAAGAGTAAAAATGTAGATATTGATTTGGTTAATACAGATGTCTGTTTTATTTAAAATTCCTGGCGGTTGGTTTTCAACTGCTTGAAACGTAGTTTGGAAGTAAGAATTCAGAAAACAGGTTGTTACAGCCCTTGTTACTTCAAAGAAACGCATGCGCGCGTGTGTGTGTGTGGTCATCAGCTAGAGCTACAATGGTTTTCTGTTTCCTGGGTTTAACATCAAGAATGGCTGAAATTTAGCCTAAACCTAAATCTAAACTTCTAATCCTAGCAGATTCCAATGGTCGTAGTATTGCAAGCTGTTTTAGCAAAGAATTTCAAGAACAGTTTAACACGTGCTGTATTTTTAAGCCAAACGCAAATTTTAACTAAACTACTGCTGATTCCGCTTAATTAGAGAGTTTACTTATAAGGATAAGGATTTTGTACTTATTCTAACAGGTACAAATTATATTTACATTATAAAAGTTTCTGATGACTAATGTAATAATGAATTGTAGTCATACTAATTTGATATTCTCAGCTATACCATTGAGATACGATCACTCTCACCTTAATAAATACATTATTAAAATTAAAAACCAATTATCTAACTTCTGTGACAAATTTACGCAGTTAATATATAGAGTGCATTTTGTTAATACTAACAATATGTTGATGAGAAGAGATTACACTCAGCACGGTCTACATGTATTAATTAAAGGTAAAATATGATATCTGCTAGTTAAGCCTGGCTGGTCACATGTTTGATATCCATTTCCATTTCAATTGTGCCCTGATTGTCGAACTACAGTATAGACTTCTCATTTAAACAACTCAGCTCATTTAGCATTCTTGTCAACCAGATGACCTCTTTTGCTCCTTCACAGGCTGTCGCGTGCTTATTCTGCACTACGACATTTAATAGGGGATGTTGTTGCCCCTTTGGCACACAGCTAGCTAAAACAGTGGAGAAGGGCGGTTCGAAACGGTAAAACCCTTCAGATAAGGGTAGTCGTAATAGGGATGAAAATTGTTGAGCACCACTGTGGTATTAAAGTCGCCCAAAGATCTAAAAGAAGGAAACCCACCACAGAAGATTCCCATAGGGCTTGGACAAAGCGGGTTGTAGCTGCATCCTGCCTTACCTTGCTTAACTGAAAATTACTTACTTACTGAAATGTATAAACTTGTAGGCAGGCTAACACTTTACACGTAAATCTTTAACAAAACACTAATACACAAATATTATCGGGGAGGACTGAACACAATAACAAGACCAAGCTAAATTGACAATGAAATATTTAATGAATCAAAAGACAAAAATGAATACAAAGAAGTTACACAAGAGAGGGCGACAATCAAAATATGTTACGTTAAAAACAAATATAAAAACTACTCTTACTTTAAAGGACCATAGAATTGAGGGTACTATATTTACATTACTTACTGCAAACCACTTACAAACTTAGCCCTCAATTCCCAGGCAAAACATAAGGAATAACAAATCTTTAATTAACAATTGAACAAGCACCGTAAAATTTTACACACATGCAACATAACACAAAATAATATCTTAACTTGACTTAACACTTGAACTACATTTTGAATCCGAAAATTTTTACTTGAACACAAAACCACTGAAACAACTAGCCAACTGATTTGCCGGGGGCCCTCAAACTCTACAATGTGAACATAAAATCCGCCATAAAAGCCTTCTTACAATACATCCGGATCAAAACAGATTGACCTAAAATCGACTACTACTTTACATGTTGCAATTAAAACACAAAGACAAACAACAAAAAGGCGGTACTTATTAAACTCTAAATTTAACAGTATTTAAAAGGCCTGCCAGCAAGAGGCAAATGTAGAAATTGAAACTAATGTTTAAAACACAAACGACAAAGCAGGAGCAGCAAAAGGAAGTAGATTACCAGGCGAGATGTTGGTACTTGCTCGGCACAGGGACGTTGATGGTGATCGGCAAAGGAGATGGTGTCCCTTTTCCCGGAAAGCAAGACAAATGAAGAATATTCCTTAGACTATGGGTTTTCCTAATCCAATATAATACTGAATTTGCGTGATCCAACTTCCACTAAACTTTCACACAAGACTATGTTACTCCGAGAGTATATGGCGTTTCCTGGGATTATCAAGATTTATACCGTAATAGTTTAAAGAAACTAATGAGATTTGAAGACCTCCTCGGTGGGTTAAATACCCAAGCGGAAAACAATGAAGTTGCACACCCGTCTTAAATCGGAGCAGCCAAAGACGTCCGATATGGATGAGTAATTGCCACGTACTGAGGAGGGTGCAGTAAAGGACTCGAAAGGACGCCACAGGTCAGCTGACACAGCCTCGCGAACAAGGGATTCCCCGAACTATATCACGAGAAGCTGTATTCAACGGAATACGATGACATCATGTGCCGATGAAATACGCGTGAATTGGGTCACCTTGGGATTTTATAACAAAAGGAACTTTTAAAAAGACGAAACATACTGAAATGACTTTTAAAATTTCTTAGAACTTCAAGCAAGACGGGCTGAGTTGGCGTAACCTTGGTGTCCTACAGACTAAAATGGAATTAAACTGCAGCCAAGAATAATACATACTCAAAATGACTCTAAACTTCCCAAATAACAGGGAATTGCTAAACCACCTTTTTGCTTTAGTGTTCATAATTCAGAAACAGTGCGAACTATCGTGACGATTGCTTATTTTGTATTGTAAAATTATTTGTAATTGAATTTGTAGCGTAAGCTTTGTTATCACCATTTTTTTGATTGCGATTAAGGGAGCCTAGTGGTTAATTATCTTTGCGTATCTTCGAGTAAATGTGGCATCCCTTAATCACCTTTTCACGTAAATTAAGATAGAACTTATAGATTCTGTTGTGTCATATTTTGAATATTACTTGCACTCATTAAATTCCATTGTCAATTCATTATCGTTTTTGTGTTTTGTTTTGATATTTGTGTACAGCTTGTGAGCCTGGCCCACCAGTTCCAGTTTTATTTCAGTATACATATAAGGGTAAGTACATCCAGCATTAGGGTGTAGCCACCTCCAACCCCTTCGAGCCCAGTAGGAACTATCTGCGGTACGTTCCTCGAAACCATCTTGGGTGATTTTCCGCAGTGGCGCCCATTTTCTTCCCGATTACGACCTCCCTTATTTGAAGGGCTTAGCGTTTCGAACCCCCCTTCTCCACTGCTTGCTAGCCGAGAGCCACAGGACTTCGACGTCCCCTATAATTACGTCGTAGTGCGAAATTAGCACGTGACAAATACTACTTTCCAAAAGGTTTATTCTAAATGTCTAACAGTAGATCTTGGAGTCCCGACAGAAAAGTTGTGATGTCCTTAATATTCCTATCAATAATAATGTAATTTCAAATGAACAGTGCCCCTAAAATTATAATAAATATTTCTTTTGTCATTAGTTCTGCAGGAAATTCAGGAAATTAGTAAGGACTTACTTGCAAATTGCCGAACACGATTTCATGTGGACGACTTCGAATATTTTCCACGATTTGTTTCATTATAGGCCTGCGAATTCAAACTGCTGTCTTCACCGTAACACAAAGCAACTTTTTGTTCTTCATTGTCCAGAATCCCTTCCAAAAATGACGATTTGTGCTTGTTCTTGCGATTCAGACGCCCAAACATTCGTTGCATACATTATTCCTAAATAACAATAGTAAATTATTAATAATTTTACAGTTTTTTCTTATAGCCAATAAATGCTTAATCGCTTTAAAACATTACCATCAAAATCAAATCATTACCTACTATAGAAAATAGCTAACTTATTATAATGTTAATTCTAAAACATAAACGTTCATAACATGAATAAATTGCCCGTGCTGTTGAGTATTTTTTTAATACGTGGTGTAAGTTGCTATTCCATTTTCCTTTCACATGTTGTAAATTAGTATTGTTTCAGTTACATTCCAAATTTTTTTTCTGGCAACCGTCGGTATCGGTATCAAAACTCACAACGCATAACTCTACACAGAACGAAACAAACGAATGGGAATCAGAAATAGATGGTACGACTATAATTCTGTCTTCTGCCCATTAACACGTTAATATTTTCTTTGACATATTTTTATTACTAGCAGAAGAAGAGGACGAAGACGATTTACACACAGAACCCCTTCTAAGCCCTAACGAACTACAAGAATTACGTAGCATCGTTTCAAATATTGGTAGTTACGAAATTCACCATGGTTTTTACGATCCTTTGGTTAACGTAACTCATCGCTCTAAACGCTCGACCACATCTGACCTTACTAACTATCTCAATCACATAGTCGAAAATTTAGAAAAAATGGTCGAATCGCTTAAGCCCAAACAGAAAAGGCAACATCTTAGTGATGCACTCGATTTACTGGACAAATATCTAACGGCTATAAAGGACTCTCGGGAGACTTACGAAAATAACGCACTTCAAATAGTAAAACAGCAAAAGTACAACTTAATTATGGTAAACTGTGGAGGGTCGTCTTGGTATCCTGTTTATAAGATAAAGCACGTCATTAACTGCGTTGATGGTAATTTAAAGTTTATGCCACGTGGTGAAGAGGACAGTATAATATGTGACAGTTACTTCTGTAAAAAAATAAAAATGTAAATATTTATCTGGTTAATGAAGAAGTTTGTTTTATTTACAATTCTTGACGTTTGGTTTTCAACGGCTTGAAACTTAGTTTGGAGCTGAGAATTCAGCCGTTTTTTAACTCGTTTATTTCCAGCATGCTCCATGTATAGTATTGTTATTGTAACGAGATGCGTCAGCCCACGTGTGTGATCATGCGCGTCATCCACCGAAAAGCTTCCAGAGCGGTCGACGGTTACTCATTCTTGCGCGACTACGGGAACGTTCTGGAAGGACGAAGCTGGGGTATATAAGGCGCGACCAAACGAACACGGGCAGTCTAATCCAGCCTACAAAAGGGTCGCGAATATGTGCGTCGTTGAAGTTAATATAAATATACGTGAATAGTTATAAATAAACAAACTGTACAAATAAATTAATTAGTGTTACGGGTTAATATTAGTGTTTTGTATTAGAATTAATATTAGTGTTGTGTTTTAGTGTTAAGTTGTTATTTCGTGTTTCTTCGTTGTTTAATAATTTTAATATTTATTAATAAATAATTCACACCACGAACCGAAGTCTTAAATAAACGTTTTAAAACCGTTTTACAGTATACATGCTAGTACATCTCATAGACTTCAGTGCAGAATCGTTAATTTATTGTAACCAAACGATTAAATGGCTTCACTCGCTCAAGTGCCTACCTCGAACAGTGGGGAATTCTTTGTAAAAGTCCTTACAACTGCGTGAGTTCGGACCCAGAACATTACAAGGATTTAGAATGCGGCCATACGAATCAGCCCCCCGAATAAGCCTAGGATTTTATTTCAACATCAAAGCATCTACAGGAAAACTTCTCAGAAAGATTACCAAACAACATTAATAAATAATTAATTAATAATACTGACACAATCTAAATCTAACGTTTTCATCAATTTTATTTATCGTTTATAAAGCTAAATCCATACAGTTATAGAGATTGCAAGCACGAGCGACAGTTCTGTCCCGTCCTTCGAACCTCATTATGCTATCAGCACAAGTTATCGTTTTATTTAATCGAACGATAGGATACCAAAGCCAACCAGCGCACTGAACGATCAGAACATTATGCGTTTTCATTATTTGCAAACTACTACCTTTCGAATCTTTCATGGTACTTTTAATCAAGTCAATGTAACGATCTAAATTTGAAGTTGCCTGATTCAAATAACCCTTTTTTTCTTTTGCCTCAGTGCTGTTCACCATTTGCTCCAAAAACGTAACGACGTTACCGAGCGTGTTTAAAATATCATCCATGGACGAGCGTTTTTTCCGTTGGTGAATTTGGTATGGGTAATAAACACCATCGTGGACTGATATTTCTTTGATCGATGAAACTATGTCGCGAAAATCGGCTAAGCTTTCATTATCGAAGAAGTCTTTAAAAATGTCTTCTTGCTCGGTGAATTCCGAGTCGTCTTCGTTGGCTTTCTTAAGTTTCATAAATCGATCCTCGCTGGGTTTATTTAAGAAGCTAGCTGCAAAATAAACATCAACTTGAACAAAATAAAATTGATACAAATACAACACCTTTAGATTCGTTGCTTATATTTGGTTCGATGTCGTTTTCCGTAAGCTCTTTCGTTCCTCTTAATGATGCCACCTACAACATGTTGTTTTTGTTAGTACCATAGAAAAACTAGAAGAATAGTGTTACCACAAATGTGAGGCAAAAACACAGGCGAAAACTTTCTAGGATATGCATTTCCCTACGGTTTAAGAACGGTTTAATAATCACAAGGAAAATTGCGTATTACTAAAGCACAAATTTATGTTTTATTAAGGTTGTAACCTTGTAACTACCCAAATTAAGAGTTACTTTAATAATGTTAAATATTACAACAACAACTTGAAGTTTTATGTTTGTTTTATTACTACATAACGAGCGATTGCGTATAGTAAATTGAAAACGTTGACGAGTGTTTGAAGATCGATATGAAAATCCTTTGGTTTTTCATTTGCAGCATTGTAATCCAGGTAATAATAATAGTACATTACATCCGAGGTGGGAAATGTTTCATTACAGCCGAGGTCTTATGTATGACCGAGAGGCGAAGCCTCGTGGTCAGACATAGCGCGAGGCTGTGATGAAACTCCCACCGAGGTATGTATACTATTTTATTCACAATCATTAATCACTGAATTTTAAATTATTTTGTTAATATTTTTGACGGCTCTATTATATTTATAATTTATTTTAGAAATCTATGACAGTGTCGCTAGACAACCATACATAAACATTTCCCGCCCGTGGGTGGGAAGTGTTTTCTGTTACTTCCCACCCAAGAGATTGTCATTACAGTTAGGAATGACGTATTTCCCAACCTCTAAAAGGTTAGGGATCGACATATTACTATAATGATTGTGAATAAAAATATTTAATTTAGAATAACTTCAAAACAGCTGGCGATCGTGTTTGTGCATTTATTAAATTTGTATACGGCTTTAACTACATACTTTGATCATTATCAACTTAAGTTTTTATTTATTTAAGCGTATGGCATTATTAGCCAGGAAATACGTAATGACGGTCTGCCTGCCAGTTGAGGGGATCAAAGTCACATTTTTAAACGACTTGGCGTCGTGAACTTTGTTATATCCCCGAGGTTGTGAGCGTGTATTAAGTGTATAGTGTACGTGTCTTCTTACTATCTGCGGTTGACCACTCTGCAGACAGAATCGTTAATTGTACAACCAGACAATTAAATGGCCTCACTCGCTCAAGTACCGACCTCGAACAGTGGGGAATTCTTTATAAAAATCCTTGCCGCTGCGTGAGATTCTAACCCAAGACTCCTAGCTAGGAGCCCAGCGCTCTTACCACTGCGCCAACGAGCTTCTATTACCAGTAATTATTTATTATAGCAGAAAATTAGTTCCGTTGAATTAAGAGATAAAATTCGGTCTTTGCGCACCCCGGATGGGTAAGCTTAAGCGGACAACAAATTGTGGAACCTAAGCTTAAGCAACATAATTCAAACCTCGTCGACTCCTTGGAATTTCCAAACCACCGTTGGGGTTTGAACCTACGTCAACCAGCAGGCTGTCAATCCAATCGCCCTATTCTTCTTTTTACCGTTAGGTGTCCAGGGGCTGGGTTAGTCTTACTCTTACTTGTAGAAAACCTTCCTTAGTTATCGACAGTGCTTGTCACCAGCTGCTTCCCCAATTCTTGTTACTTCCTCGTTGCACGTTTTCTTTGGTCTTCCTCTTTTTTGTTTCTAATCCGAGTGCATTTTCCACAGTTCTTTTTCTGTCGGGAGGCATTCTTACCATGTGTCCAAATCATCTGAATCTTTTAGACTGAAATACAAAGCCAAACTTACCCTTCTTAGCTCATATGTTCCTATTACCAAAAATTTGATTTCGAGTGCGACAAATTATCAATTTTTGACTAAAATACAAAGCCAAACTTACCCTTCTTAACTCATGTGTTCCTGTTACAAACAGTTCATTTTCGAGTATGGAAAATTATTAATTTTGGACTGAAATACGAAGCCAAAGTCACCCTTCTTAACTCATGTGTTCCTATTACCAGAAGTTCGTTTTCGAATGCTACAAATTATCAATTTTGGACTGAAATACAAAGCCAAAGTAACCCTTCTTAGCTGATGTGTTCTTATTACCAAAAGTTCTTTTTCGAGTGCGACAAATTATTATCAATTTTGGACTGAAATACAAAGCCAAACTTACCCTTCTTAACTCATGTGTTCCTATTACCAAAAGTTCGTTTTCGAGTGCGACAAATTATCAATTTTGGACTGAAATACAAAGTCAAAGTTACCCTTCTTAACTCATGTGTTCCTGTTACAAACAGTTAATTTTCGAGTATGAAAAATTTTTAATTTTGGACTGAAATACGAAGCCAAAGTTACCCTTCTTAACTCATATGTTCCTATTACCAAAAATTTGATTTCGAGTGCGACAAATTATCAATTTTTGACTAAAATACAAAGCCAAACTTACCCTTCTTAACTCATGTGTTCCTGCTACAAACAGTTCATTAGCGAGAATGAAAAATTATTAATTTTTGACTGAAATACCAAGCCAAAGTTACCCTTCTTAACTCATGTGTTCCTATTACCAAAAATTTGATTTCGAGTGCGACAAATTATCAATTTTTGACTAAAATACAAAGCCAAACTTACCCTTCATAACTCATGTGTTCCTGTTACAAACAGTTCATTTTCGAGTATGAAAAATTATTAATTTTGGACTGAAATACGAAGCCAAAGTTACCCTTCTTAACTCATGTGTTCCTATTACCAAAAGTTCGTTTTCGAGCGCGACAAATTATTCATTTTAGACAGAAATACAAAGCCAAACTTACCCTTCTTAACTCATATGTTCCTATTACCAAAAATTTGATTTCGAGTGCGACAAATTATCAATTTTTGACTAAAATACAAAGCCAAACTTACCCTTCTTAACTCATGTGTTCCTGCTACAAACAGTTCATTTTCGAGAATGAAAAATTATTAATTTTGGACTGAAATACGAAGCCAAAGTTACCCTTCTTAACTCATGTGTTCCTGTTACAAACAGTTCATTTTCGAGTATGAAAAATTATTAATTTTGGACTGAAATACGTAGCCAAAGTTACCCTTCTTAACTCATGTGTTCCTATTACCAAAAGTTCGTTTTCGAGTGCGACAAATTATTCATTTTAGACTGAAATACAAAGCCAAACTTACCCTTCTTAACTCATATGTTCCTATTACCAAAAATTTGATTTCGAGTGCGACAAATTATCAATTTTTGACTATAATACAAAGCCAAACTTACCCTTCTTAACTCATGTGTTCCTGCTACAAACAGTTCATTTTCGAGTATGAAAAATTATTAATTTTGGACTGAAATACGTAACCAAAGTTACCCTTCTTAACTCATGTGTTCCTATTACCAAAAGTTCATTTTCGAGTGCGACAAATTATTCATTTTAGACTGAAATACAAAGCCAAACTTACCCTTCTTAACTCATATGTTCCTATTACCAAAAATTTGATTTCGAGTGCGACAAATTATCAATTTTTGACTATAATACAAAGCCAAACTTACCCTTCTTAACTCATGTGTTCCTGCTACAAACAGTTCATTTTCGAGTATGAAAAATTATTAATTTTGGACTGAAATACGTAACCAAAGTTACCCTTCTTAACTCATGTGTTCCTATTACCAAAAGTTCGTTTTCGAGTGCGACAAATTATTCATTTTAGACTGAAATACAAAGCCAAACTTACCCTTCTTAACTCATATGTTCCTATTACCAAAAATTTGATTTCGAGTGCGACAAATTATCAATTTTTGACTATAATACAAAGCCAAACTTACCCTTCTTAACTCATGTGTTCCTGCTACAAACAGTTCATTTTCGAGTATGAAAAATTATTAATTTTGGACTGAAGTACGAAGCCAAAGTTACCCTTCTTAACTCATGTGTTCCTATTACCAGAAGTTCGTTTTCGAGTGCGACAAATTATCAATTTTGGACTGAAATACAAAGTCAAAGTTACCCTTCTTAACTCATGTGTTCCTGTTACAAACAGTTCATTTTCGAGTATGAAAAATTATTAATTTTGGACTGAAATACGAAGCCAAAGTTACCCTTCTTAACTCATGTGTTCCTATTACCAAAAGTTCGTTTTCGAGTGCGACAAATTATTCATTTTAGACTGAAATACAAAGCCAAACTTACCCTTCTTAACTCATATGTTCCTATTACCAAAAATTTGATTTCGAGTGCGACAAATTATCAATTTTTGACTATAATACAAAGCCAAACTTACCCTTCTTAACTCATGTGTTCCTGTTACAAACAGTTCATTTTCGAGTATGAAAAATTATTAATTTTGGACTGAAATACGAAGCCAAAGTTACCCTTCTTAACTCATGTGTTCCTATTACCAGAAGTTCGTTTTCGAGTGCGACAAATTATCAATTTTGGACTGAAATACAAAGTCAAAGTTACCCTTCTTAACTCATGTGTTCCTGTTACAAACAGTTCATTTTCGAGTATGAAAAATTATTAATTTTGGACTGAAATACGAAGCCAAAGTTACCCTTCTTAACTCATGTGTTCCTATTACCAAAAGTTCGTTTTCGAGTGTGACAAATTATTCATTTTAGACTGAAATACAAAGCCAAACTTACCCTTCTTAACTCATATGTTCCTATTACCAAAAATTTGATTTCGAGTGCGACAAATTATCAATTTTTGACTAAAATACAAAGCCAAACTTACCCTTCTTAACTCATGTGTTCCTGCTACAAACAGTTCATTTTCGAGAATGAAAAATTATTAATTTTGGACTGAAATACGAAGCCAAAGTTACACTTCTTAACTCATGTGTTCCTGTTACAAACAGTTCATTTTCGAGTATGAAAAATTATTAATTTTGGACTGAAATACGAAGCCAAAGTTACCCTTCTTAACTCATGTGTTCCTATTACCAAAAGTTCGTTTTCGAGTGCGACAAATTATTCATTTTAGACAGAAATACAAAGCCAAACTTACCCTTCTTAACTCATATGTTCCTATTACCAAAAATTTGATTTCGAGTGCGACAAATTATCAATTTTTGACTAAAATACAAAGCCAAACTTACCCTTCTTAACTCATGTGTTCCTGCTACAAACAGTTCATTAGCGAGAATGAAAAATTATTAATTTTGGACTGAAATACGAAGCCAAAGTTACCCTTCTTAACTCATGTGTTCCTATTACCAAAAATTTGATTTCGAGTGCGACAAATTATCAATTTTTGACTAAAATACAAAGCCAAACTTACCCTTCTTAACTCATGTGTTCCTGCTACAAACAGTTCATTTTCGAGTATGAAAAATTATTAATTTTGGACTGAAATACGTAACCAAAGTTACCCTTCTTAACTCATGTGTTCCTATTACCAAAAGTTCGTTTTCGAGTGCGACAAATTATTCATTTTAGACTGAAATACAAAGCCAAACTTACCCTTCTTAACTCATATGTTCCTATTACCAAAAATTTGATTTCGAGTGCGACAAATTATCAATTTTTGACTATAATACAAAGCCAAACTTACCCTTCTTAACTCATGTGTTCCTGCTACAAACAGTTCATTTTCGAGTATGAAAAATTATTAATTTTGGACTGAAATACGAAGCCAAAGTTACCCTTCTTAACTCATGTGTTCCTATTACCAGAAGTTCGTTTTCGAGTGCGACAAATTATCAATTTTGGACTGAAATACAAAGTCAAAGTTACCCTTCTTAACTCATGTGTTCCTGTTACAAACAGTTCATTTTCGAGTATGAAAAATTATTAATTTTGGACTGAAATACGAAGCCAAAGTTACCCTTCTTAACTCATGTGTTCCTATTACCAAAAGTTCGTTTTCGAATGCGACAAATTATTCATTTTAGACTGAAATACAAAGCCAAACTTACCCTTCTTAACTCATATGTTCCTATTACCAAAAATTTGATTTCGAGTGCGACAAATTATCAATTTTTGACTATAATACAAAGCCAAACTTACCCTTCTTAACTCATGTGTTCCTGTTACAAACAGTTCATTTTCGAGTATGAAAAATTATTAATTTTGGACTGAAATACGAAGCCAAAGTTACCCTTCTTAACTCATGTGTTCCTATTACCAGAAGTTCGTTTTCGAGTGCGACAAATTATCAATTTTGGACTGAAATACAAAGTCAAAGTTACCCTTCTTAACTCATGTGTTCCTGTTACAAACAGTTCATTTTCGAGTATGAAAAATTATTAATTTTGGACTGAAATACGAAGCCAAAGTTACCCTTCTTAACTCATGTGTTCCTATTACCAAAAGTTCGTTTTCGAGTGTGACAAATTATTCATTTTAGACTGAAATACAAAGCCAAACTTACCCTTCTTAACTCATATGTTCCTATTACCAAAAATTTGATTTCGAGTGCGACAAATTATCAATTTTTGACTAAAATACAAAGCCAAACTTACCCTTCTTAACTCATGTGTTCCTGCTACAAACAGTTCATTTTCGAGAATGAAAAATTATTAATTTTGGACTGAAATACGAAGCCAAAGTTACACTTCTTAACTCATGTGTTCCTGTTACAAACAGTTCATTTTCGAGTATGAAAAATTATTAATTTTGGACTGAAATACGAAGCCAAAGTTACCCTTCTTAACTCATGTGTTCCTATTACCAAAAGTTCGTTTTCGAGTGCGACAAATTATTCATTTTAGACAGAAATACAAAGCCAAACTTACCCTTCTTAACTCATATGTTCCTATTACCGAAAATTTGATTTCGAGTGCGACAAATTATCAATTTTTGACTAAAATACAAAGCCAAACTTACCCTTCTTAACTCATGTGTTCCTGCTACAAACAGTTCATTAGCGAGAATGAAAAATTATTAATTTTGGACTGAAATACGAAGCCAAAGTTACCCTTCTTAACTCATGTGTTCCTATTACCAAAAATTTGATTTCGAGTGCGACAAATTATCAATTTTTGACTAAAATACAAAGCCAAACTTACCCTTCTTAACTCATGTGTTCCTGTTACAAACAGTTCATTTTCGAGTATGAAAAATTATTAATTTTGGACTGAAATACGAAGCCAAAGTTACCCTTCTTAACTCATGTGTTCCTATTACCAAAAGTTCGTTTTCGACTGCGACAAATTATTCATTTTAGACAGAAATACAAAGCCAAACTTACCCTTCTTAACTCATATGTTCCTATTACCAAAAATTTGATTTCGAGTGCGACAAATTATCAATTTTTGACTAAAATACAAAGCCAAACTTACCCTTCTTAACTCATGTGTTCCTGCTACAAACAGTTCATTTTCGAGAATGAAAAATTATTAATTTTGGACTGAAATACGAAGCCAAAGTTACCCTTCTTAACTCATGTGTTCCTGTTACAAACAGTTCATTTTCGAGTATGAAAAATTATTAATTTTGGACTGAAATACGTAGCCAAAGTTACCCTTCTTAACTCATGTGTTCCTATTACCAAAAGTTCGTTTTCGAGTGCGACAAATTATTCATTTTAGACTGAAATACAAAGCCAAACTTACCCTTCTTAACTCATATGTTCCTATTACCAAAAATTTGATTTCGAGTGCGACAAATTATCAATTTTTGACTATAATACAAAGCCAAACTTACCCTTCTTAACTCATGTGTTCCTGCTACAAACAGTTCATTTTCGAGAATGAAAAATTATTAATTTTGGACTGAAATACGAAGCCAAAGTTACCCTTCTTAACTCATGTGTTCCTATTACCAGAAGTTCGTTTTCGAGTGCGACAAATTATCAATTTTGGACTGAAATACAAAGTCAAAGTTACCCTTCTTAACTCATGTGTTCCTGTTACAAACAGTTCATTTTCGAGTATGAAAAATTATTAATTTTGGACTGAAATACGAAGCCAAAGTTACCCTTCTTAACTCATGTGTTCCTATTACCAAAAGTTCGTTTTCGAGTGCGACAAATTATTCATTTTAGACAGAAATACAAAGCCAAACTTACCCTTCTTAACTCATGTGTTCCTGCTACAAACAGTTCATTTTCGAGAATGAAAAATTATTAATTTTGGACTGAAATACGAAGCCAAAGTTACCCTTCTTAACTCATGTGTTCCTGTTACAAACAGTTCATTTTCGAGTATGAAAAATTATTAATTTTGGACTGAAATACGTAGCCAAAGTTACCCTTCTTAACTCATGTGTTCCTATTACCAAAAGTTCGTTTTCGAGTGCGACAAATTATTCATTTTAGACTGAAATACAAAGCCAAACTTACCCTTCTTAACTCATATGTTCCTATTACCAAAAATTTGATTTCGAGTGCGACAAATTATCAATTTTTGACTATAATACAAAGCCAAACTTACCCTTCTTAACTCATGTGTTCCTGCTACAAACAGTTCATTTTCGAGTATGAAAAATTATTAATTTTGGACTGAAATACGAAGCCAAAGTTACCCTTCTTAACTCATGTGTTCCTATTACCAAAAGTTCATTTTCGAGTGCGACAAATTATTCATTTTAGACTGAAATACAAAGCCAAACTTACCGTTCTTAACTCATGTGTTCCTATTACCAGAAGTTCGTTTTCGAGTGCGACAAATTATCAATTTTGGACTGAAATACAAAGTCAAAGTTACCCTTCTTAACTCATGTGTTCCTGTTACAAACAGTTCATTTTCGAGTATGAAAAATTATTAATTTTGGACTGAAATACGAAGCCAAAGTTACCCTTCTTAACTCATGTGTTCCTATTACCAAAAGTTCGTTTTCGAGTGCGACAAATTATTCATTTTAGACAGAAATACAAAGCCAAACTTACCCTTCTTAACTCATATGTTCCTATTACCAAAAATTTGATTTCGAGTGCGACAAATTATCAATTTTTGACTAAAATACAAAGCCAAACTTACCCTTCTTAACTCATGTGTTCCTGCTACAAACAGTTCATTAGCGAGAATGAAAAATTATTAATTTTGGACTGAAATACGAAGCCAAAGTTACCCTTCTTAACTCATGTGTTCCTATTACCAAAAATTTGATTTCGAGTGCGACAAATTATCAATTTTTGACTAAAATACAAAGCCAAACTTACCCTTCTTAACTCATGTGTTCCTATTACCAGAAGTTCGTTTTCGAGTGCGACAAATTATCAATTTTGGACTGAAATACAAAGTCAAAGTTACCCTTCTTAACTCATGTGTTCCTATTACCAAAAATTTGATTTCGAGTGCGACAAATTATCAATTTTTGACTAAAATACAAAGCCAAACTTACCCTTCTTAACTCATGTGTTCCTGTTACAAACAGTTCATTTTCGAGTATGAAAAATTATTAATTTTGGACTGAAATACGAAGCCAAAGTTACCCTTCTTAACTCATGTGTTCCTATTACCAAAAGTTCGTTTTCGAGTGCGACAAATTATTCATTTTAGACAGAAATACAAAGCCAAACTTACCCTTCTTAACTCATATGTTCCTATTACCAAAAATTTGATTTCGAGTGCGACAAATTATCAATTTTTGACTAAAATACAAAGCCAAACTTACCCTTCTTAACTCATGTGTTCCTGCTACAAACAGTTCATTTTCGAGAATGAAAAATTATTAATTTTGGACTGAAATACGAAGCCAAAGTTACCCTTCTTAACTCATGTGTTCCTGTTACAAACAGTTCATTTTCGAGTATGAAAAATTATTAATTTTGGACTGAAATACGTAGCCAAAGTTACCCTTCTTAACTCATGTGTTCCTATTACCAAAAGTTCGTTTTCGAGTGCAACAAATTATTCATTTTAGACTGAAATACAAAGCCAAACTTACCCTTCTTAACTCATATGTTCCTATTACCAAAAATTTGATTTCGAGTGCGACAAATTATCAATTTTTGACTATAATACAAAGCCAAACTTACCCTTCTTAACTCATGTGTTCCTGCTACAAACAGTTCATTTTCGAGTATGAAAAATTATTAATTTTGGACTGAAATACGAAGCCAAAGTTACCCTTCTTAACTCATGTGTTCCTATTACCAGAAGTTCGTTTTCGAGTGCGACAAATTATCAATTTTGGACTGAAATACAAAGTCAAAGTTACCCTTCTTAACTCATGTGTTCCTGTTACAAACAGTTCATTTTCGAGTATGAAAAATTATTAATTTTGGACTGAAATACGAAGCCAAAGTTACCCTTCTTAACTCATGTGTTCCTATTACCAAAAGTTCGTTTTCGAGTGCGACAAATTATTCATTTTAGACTGAAATACAAAGCCAAACTTACCCTTCTTAACTCATATGTTCCTATTACCAAAAATTTGATTTCGAGTGCGACAAATTATCAATTTTTGACTATAATACAAAGCCAAACTTACCCTTCTTAACTCATGTGTTCCTGTTACAAACAGTTCATTTTCGAGTATGAAAAATTATTAATTTTGGACTGAAATACAAAGTCAAAGTTACCCTTCTTAACTCATGTGTTCCTGTTACAAACAGTTCATTTTCGAGTATGAAAAATTATTAATTTTGGACTGAAATACGAAGCCAAAGTTACCCTTCTTAACTCATGTGTTCCTATTACCAGAAGTTCGTTTTCGAGTGCGACAAATTATCAATTTTGGACTGAAATACAAAGTCAAAGTTACCCTTCTTAACTCATGTGTTCCTGTTACAAACAGTTCATTTTCGAGTATGAAAAATTATTAATTTTGGACTGAAATACGAAGCCAAAGTTACCCTTCTTAACTCATGTGTTCCTATTACCAAAAGTTCGTTTTCGAGTGTGACAAATTATTCATTTTAGACTGAAATACAAAGCCAAACTTACCCTTCTTAACTCATATGTTCCTATTACCAAAAATTTGATTTCGAGTGCGACAAATTATCAATTTTTGACTAAAATACAAAGCCAAACTTACCCTTCTTAACTCATGTGTTCCTGCTACAAACAGTTCATTTTCGAGAATGAAAAATTATTAATTTTGGATTGAAATACGAAGCCAAAGTTACACTTCTTAACTCATGTGTTCCTGTTACAAACAGTTCATTTTCGAGTATGAAAAATTATTAATTTTGGACTGAAATACGAAGCCAAAGTTACCCTTCTTAACTCATGTGTTCCTATTACCAAAAGTTCGTTTTCGAGTGCGACAAATTATTCATTTTAGACAGAAATACAAAGCCAAACTTACCCTTCTTAACTCATATGTTCCTATTACCAAAAATTTGATTTCGAGTGCGACAAATTATCAATTTTTGACTAAAATACAAAGCCAAACTTACCCTTCTTAACTCATGTGTTCCTGCTACAAACAGTTCATTAGCGAGAATGAAAAATTATTAATTTTGGACTGAAATACGAAGCCAAAGTTACCCTTCTTAACTCATGTGTTCCTATTACCAAAAATTTGATTTCGAGTGCGACAAATTATCAATTTTTGACTAAAATACAAAGCCAAACTTACCCTTCTTAACTCATGTGTTCCTGTTACAAACAGTTCATTTTCGAGTATGAAAAATTATTAATTTTGGACTGAAATACGAAGCCAAAGTTACCCTTCTTAACTCATGTGTTCCTATTACCAAAAGTTCGTTTTCGAGTGCGACAAATTATTCATTTTAGACAGAAATACAAAGCCAAACTTACCCTTCTTAACTCATATGTTCCTATTACCAAAAATTTGATTTCGAGTGCGACAAATTATCAATTTTTGACTAAAATACAAAGCCAAACTTACCCTTCTTAACTCATGTGTTCCTGCTACAAACAGTTCATTAGCGAGAATGAAAAATTATTAATTTTGGACTGAAATACGAAGCCAAAGTTACCCTTCTTAACTCATGTGTTCCTATTACCAAAAATTTGATTTCGAGTGCGACAAATTATCAATTTTTGACTAAAATACAAAGCCAAACTTACCCTTCTTAACTCGTGTGTTCCTGTTACAAACAGTTCATTTTCGAGTATGAAAAATTATTAATTTTGGACTGAAATACGAAGCCAAAGTTACCCTTCTTAACTCATGTGTTCCTATTACCAAAAGTTCGTTTTCGAGTGCGACAAATTATTCATTTTAGACAGAAATACAAAGCCAAACTTACCCTTCTTAACTCATATGTTCCTATTACCAAAAATTTGATTTCGAGTGCGACAAATTATCAATTTTTGACTAAAATACAAAGCCAAACTTACCCTTCTTAACTCATGTGTTCCTGCTACAAACAGTTCATTTTCGAGAATGAAAAATTATTAATTTTGGACTGAAATACGAAGCCAAAGTTACCCTTCTTAACTCATGTGTTCCTGTTACAAACAGTTCATTTTCGAGTATGAAAAATTATTAATTTTGGACTGAAATACGTAGCCAAAGTTACCCTTCTTAACTCATGTGTTCCTATTACCAAAAGTTCGTTTTCGAGTGCAACAAATTATTCATTTTAGACTGAAATACAAAGCCAAACTTACCCTTCTTAACTCATATGTTCCTATTACCAAAAATTTGATTTCGAGTGCGACAAATTATCAATTTTTGACTATAATACAAAGCCAAACTTACCCTTCTTAACTCATGTGTTCCTGCTACAAACAGTTCATTTTCGAGTATGAAAAATTATTAATTTTGGACTGAAATACGAAGCCAAAGTTACCCTTCTTAACTCATGTGTTCCTATTACCAGAAGTTCGTTTTCGAGTGCGACAAATTATCAATTTTGGACTGAAATACAAAGTCAAAGTTACCCTTCTTAACTCATGTGTTCCTGTTACAAACAGTTCATTTTCGAGTATGAAAAATTATTAATTTTGGACTGAAATACGAAGCCAAAGTTACCCTTCTTAACTCATGTGTTCCTATTACCAAAAGTTCGTTTTCGAGTGCGACAAATTATTCATTTTAGACTGAAATACAAAGCCAAACTTACCCTTCTTAACTCATATGTTCCTATTACCAAAAATTTGATTTCGAGTGCGACAAATTATCAATTTTTGACTATAATACAAAGCCAAACTTACCCTTCTTAACTCATGTGTTCCTGTTACAAACAGTTCATTTTCGAGAATGAAAAATTATTAATTTTGGACTGAAATACGAAGCCAAAGTTACCCTCCTTAACTCATGTGTTCCTGTTACAAACAGTTCATTTTCGAGTATGAAAAATTATTAATTTTGGACTGAAATACGTAGCCAAAGTTACCCTTCTTAACTCATGCGTTCCTGTTACAAACAGTTCATTTTCGAGTATGAAAAATTATTAATTTTGGACTGAAATACGAAGCCAAAGTTACCCTTCTTAACTCATGTGTTCCTATTACCAAAAGTTCATTTTCGAGTGCGACAAATTATTCATTTTAGACTGAAATACAAAGCCAAACTTACCCTTCTTAACTCATATGTTCCTATTACCAAAAATTTGATTTCGAGTGCGACAAATTATCAATTTTTGACTATAATACAAAGCCAAACTTACCCTTCTTAACTCATGTGTTCCTGCTACAAACAGTTCATTTTCGAGTATGAAAAATTATTAATTTTGGACTGAAATACGTAGCCAAAGTTACCCTTCTTAACTCATGTGTTCCTATTACCAAAAGTTCGTTTTCGAGTGCGACAAATTATTCATTTTAGACTGAAATACAAAGCCAAACTTACCCTTCTTAACTCATATGTTCCTATTACCTAAAATTTGATTTCGAGTGCGACAAATTATCAATTTTTGACTATAATACAAAGCCAAACTTACCCTTCTTAACTCATGTGTTCCTGCTACAAACAGTTCATTTTCGAGTATGAAAAATTATTAATTTTGGACTGAAATACGAAGCCAAAGTTACCCTTCTTAACTCATGTGTTCCTATTACCAAAAGTTCGTTTTCGAGTGCGACAAATTATTCATTTTAGACTGAAATACAAAGCCAAACTTACCCTTCTTAACTCATATGTTCCTATTACCAAAAATTTGATTTCGAGTGCGACAAATTATCAATTTTTGACTATAATACAAAGCCAAACTTACCCTTCTTAACTCATGTGTTCCTGTTACAAACAGTTCATTTTCGAGTATGAAAAATTATTAATTTTGGACTGAAATACAAAGTCAAAGTTACCCTTCTTAACTCATGTGTTCCTGTTACAAACAGTTCATTTTCGAGTATGAAAAATTATTAATTTTGGACTGAAATACGAAGCCAAAGTTACCCTTCTTAACTCATGTGTTCCTATTACCAGAAGTTCGTTTTCGAGTGCGACAAATTATCAATTTTGGACTGAAATACAAAGTCAAAGTTACCCTTCTTAACTCATGTGTTCCTGTTACAAACAGTTCATTTTCGAGTATGAAAAATTATTAATTTTGGACTGAAATACGAAGCCAAAGTTACCCTTCTTAACTCATGTGTTCCTATTACCAAAAGTTCGTTTTCGAGTGTGACAAATTATTCATTTTAGACTGAAATACAAAGCCAAACTTACCCTTCTTAACTCATATGTTCCTATTACCAAAAATTTGATTTCGAGTGCGACAAATTATCAATTTTTGACTAAAATACAAAGCCAAACTTACCCTTCTTAACTCATGTGTTCCTGCTACAAACAGTTCATTTTCGAGAATGAAAAATTATTAATTTTGGACTGAAATACGAAGCCAAAGTTACACTTCTTAACTCATGTGTTCCTGTTACAAACAGTTCATTTTCGAGTATGAAAAATTATTAATTTTGGACTGAAATACGAAGCCAAAGTTACCCTTCTTAACTCATGTGTTCCTATTACCAAAAGTTCGTTTTCGAGTGCGACAAATTATTCATTTTAGACAGAAATACAAAGCCAAACTTACCCTTCTTAACTCATATGTTCCTATTACCAAAAATTTGATTTCGAGTGCGACAAATTATCAATTTTTGACTAAAATACAAAGCCAAACTTACCCTTCTTAACTCATGTGTTCCTGCTACAAACAGTTCATTAGCGAGAATGAAAAATTATTAATTTTGGACTGAAATACGAAGCCAAAGTTACCCTTCTTAACTCATGTGTTCCTATTACCAAAAATTTGATTTCGAGTGCGACAAATTATCAATTTTTGACTGAAATACAAAGTCAAAGTTACCCTTCTTAACTCATGTGTTCCTGTTACAAACAGTTCATTTTCGAGTATGAAAAATTATTAATTTTGGACTGAAATACGTGCCAAAGTTACCCTTCTTAACTCATGTGTTCCTATCACCAAAAGTTCGTTTTCGAGTGCGACAAATTATTCATTTTAGACTGAAATACAAAGCCAAACTTACCCTTCTTAACTCATATGTTCCTATTACCAAAAATTTGATTTCGAGTGCGACAAATTATCAATTTTTGACTATAATACAAAGCCAAACTTACCCTTCTTAACTCATGTGTTCCTGTTACAAACAGTTCATTTTCGAGTATGAAAAATTATTAATTTTGGACTGAAATACGAAGCCAAAGTTACCCTTCTTAACTCATGTGTTCCTATTACCAAAAGTTCGTTTTCGAGTGCGACAAATTATTCATTTTAGACTGAAATACAAAGCCAAACTTACCCTTCTTAACTCATATGTTCCTATTACCAAAAATTTGATTTCGAGTGCGACAAATTATCAATTTTTGACTATAATACAAAGCCAAACTTACCCTTCTTAACTCATGTGTTCCTGTTACAAACAGTTCATTTTCGAGAATGAAAAATTATTAATTTTGGACTGAAATACGAAGCCAAAGTTACCCTCCTTAACTCATGTGTTCCTGTTACAAACAGTTCATTTTCGAGTATGAAAAATTATTAATTTTGGACTGAAATACGTAGCCAAAGTTACCCTTCTTAACTCATGCGTTCCTGTTACAAACAGTTCATTTTCGAGTATGAAAAATTATTAATTTTGGACTGAAATACGAAGCCAAAGTTACCCTTCTTAACTCATGTGTTCCTATTACCAAAAGTTCATTTTCGAGTGCGACAAATTATTCATTTTAGACTGAAATACAAAGCCAAACTTACCCTTCTTAACTCATATGTTCCTATTACCAAAAATTTGATTTCGAGTGCGACAAATTATCAATTTTTGACTATAATACAAAGCCAAACTTACCCTTCTTAACTCATGTGTTCCTGCTACAAACAGTTCATTTTCGAGTATGAAAAATTATTAATTTTGGACTGAAATACGTAGCCAAAGTTACCCTTCTTAACTCATGTGTTCCTATTACCAAAAGTTCGTTTTCGAGTGCGACAAATTATTCATTTTAGACTGAAATACAAAGCCAAACTTACCCTTCTTAACTCATATGTTCCTATTACCTAAAATTTGATTTCGAGTGCGACAAATTATCAATTTTTGACTATAATACAAAGCCAAACTTACCCTTCTTAACTCATGTGTTCCTGCTACAAACAGTTCATTTTCGAGTATGAAAAATTATTAATTTTGGACTGAAATACGAAGCCAAAGTTACCCTTCTTAACTCATGTGTTCCTATTACCAAAAGTTCGTTTTCGAGTGCGACAAATTATTCATTTTAGACTGAAATACAAAGCCAAACTTACCCTTCTTAACTCATATGTTCCTATTACCAAAAATTTGATTTCGAGTGCGACAAATTATCAATTTTTGACTATAATACAAAGCCAAACTTACCCTTCTTAACTCATGTGTTCCTGTTACAAACAGTTCATTTTCGAGTATGAAAAATTATTAATTTTGGACTGAAATACAAAGTCAAAGTTACCCTTCTTAACTCATGTGTTCCTGTTACAAACAGTTCATTTTCGAGTATGAAAAATTATTAATTTTGGACTGAAATACGAAGCCAAAGTTACCCTTCTTAACTCATGTGTTCCTATTACCAGAAGTTCGTTTTCGAGTGCGACAAATTATCAATTTTGGACTGAAATACAAAGTCAAAGTTACCCTTCTTAACTCATGTGTTCCTGTTACAAACAGTTCATTTTCGAGTATGAAAAATTATTAATTTTGGACTGAAATACGAAGCCAAAGTTACCCTTCTTAACTCATGTGTTCCTATTACCAAAAGTTCGTTTTCGAGTGTGACAAATTATTCATTTTAGACTGAAATACAAAGCCAAACTTACCCTTCTTAACTCATATGTTCCTATTACCAAAAATTTGATTTCGAGTGCGACAAATTATCAATTTTTGACTAAAATACAAAGCCAAACTTACCCTTCTTAACTCATGTGTTCCTGCTACAAACAGTTCATTTTCGAGAATGAAAAATTATTAATTTTGGACTGAAATACGAAGCCAAAGTTACACTTCTTAACTCATGTGTTCCTGTTACAAACAGTTCATTTTCGAGTATGAAAAATTATTAATTTTGGACTGAAATACGAAGCCAAAGTTACCCTTCTTAACTCATGTGTTCCTATTACCAAAAGTTCGTTTTCGAGTGCGACAAATTATTCATTTTAGACAGAAATACAAAGCCAAACTTACCCTTCTTAACTCATATGTTCCTATTACCAAAAATTTGATTTCGAGTGCGACAAATTATCAATTTTTGACTAAAATACAAAGCCAAACTTACCCTTCTTAACTCATGTGTTCCTGCTACAAACAGTTCATTAGCGAGAATGAAAAATTATTAATTTTGGACTGAAATACGAAGCCAAAGTTACCCTTCTTAACTCATGTGTTCCTATTACCAAAAATTTGATTTCGAGTGCGACAAATTATCAATTTTTGACTAAAATACAAAGCCAAACTTACCCTTCTTAACTCATGTGTTCCTGTTACAAACAGTTCATTTTCGAGTATGAAAAATTATTAATTTTGGACTGAAATACGAAGCCAAAGTTACCCTTCTTAACTCATGTGTTCCTATTACCAAAAGTTCGTTTTCGAGTGCGACAAATTATTCATTTTAGACAGAAATACAAAGCCAAACTTACCCTTCTTAACTCATATGTTCCTATTACCAAAAATTTGATTTCGAGTGCGACAAATTATCAATTTTTGACTAAAATACAAAGCCAAACTTACCCTTCTTAACTCATGTGTTCCTGCTACAAACAGTTCATTAGCGAGAATGAAAAATTATTAATTTTGGACTGAAATACGAAGCCAAAGTTACCCTTCTTAACTCATGTGTTCCTATTACCAAAAATTTGATTTCGAGTGCGACAAATTATCAATTTTTGACTAAAATACAAAGCCAAACTTACCCTTCTTAACTCATGTGTTCCTGTTACAAACAGTTCATTTTCGAGTATGAAAAATTATTAATTTTGGACTGAAATACGAAGCCAAACTTACCCTTCTTAACTCATATGTTCCTATTACCAAAAATTTGATTTCGAGTGCGACAAATTATCAATTTTTGACTAAAATACAAAGCCAAACTTACCCTTCTTAACTCATGTGTTCCTGCTACAAACAGTTCATTAGCGAGAATGAAAAATTATTAATTTTGGACTGAAATACGAAGCCAAAGTTACCCTTCTTAACTCATATGTTCCTATTACCAAAAATTTGATTTCGAGTGCGACAAATTATCAATTTTTGACTAAAATACAAAGCCAAACTTACCCTTCTTAACTCATGTGTTCCTGTTACAAACAGTTCATTTTCGAGTATGAAAAATTATTAATTTTGGACTGAAATACGAAGCCAAAGTTACCCTTCTTAACTCATATGTTCCTATTACCAAAAATTTGATTTCGAGTGCGACAAATTATTCATTTTAGACAGAAATACAAAGCCAAACTTACCCTTCTTAACTCATATGTTCCTATTACCAAAAATTTGATTTCGAGTGCGACAAATTATCAATTTTTGACTAAAATACAAAGCCAAACTTACCCTTCTTAACTCATGTGTTCCTGTTACAAACAGTTCATTTTCGAGTATGAAAAATTATTAATTTTGGACTGAAATACGAAGCCAAAGTTACCCTTCTTAACTCATGTGTTCCTATTACCAAAAGTTCGTTTTCGAGTGCGACAAATTATTCATTTTAGACAGAAATACAAAGCCAAACTTACCCTTCTTAACTCATATGTTCCTATTACCAAAAATTTGATTTCGAGTGCGACAAATTATCAATTTTTGACTAAAATACAAAGCCAAACTTACCCTTCTTAACTCATGTGTTCCTGCTACAAACAGTTCATTTTCGAGAATGAAAAATTATTAATTTTGGACTGAAATACGAAGCCAAAGTTACCCTTCTTAACTCATGTGTTCCTGTTACAAACAGTTCATTTTCGAGTATGAAAAATTATTAATTTTGGACTGAAATACGTAGCCAAAGTTACCCTTCTTAACTCATGTGTTCCTATTACCAAAAGTTCGTTTTCGAGTGCGACAAATTATTCATTTTAGACTGAAATACAAAGCCAAACTTACCCTTCTTAACTCATATGTTCCTATTACCAAAAATTTGATTTCGAGTGCGACAAATTATCAATTTTTGACTATAATACAAAGCCAAACTTACCCTTCTTAACTCATGTGTTCCTGCTACAAACAGTTCATTTTCGAGAATGAAAAATTATTAATTTTGGACTGAAATACGAAGCCAAAGTTACCCTTCTTAACTCATGTGTTCCTATTACCAGAAGTTCGTTTTCGAGTGCGACAAATTATCAATTTTGGACTGAAATACAAAGTCAAAGTTACCCTTCTTAACTCATGTGTTCCTGTTACAAACAGTTCATTTTCGAGTATGAAAAATTATTAATTTTGGACTGAAATACGAAGCCAAAGTTACCCTTCTTAACTCATGTGTTCCTATTACCAAAAGTTCGTTTTCGAGTGCGACAAATTATTCATTTTAGACAGAAATACAAAGCCAAACTTACCCTTCTTAACTCATGTGTTCCTGCTACAAACAGTTCATTTTCGAGAATGAAAAATTATTAATTTTGGACTGAAATACGAAGCCAAAGTTACCCTTCTTAACTCATGTGTTCCTGTTACAAACAGTTCATTTTCGAGTATAAAAAATTATTAATTTTGGACTGAAATACGTAGCCAAAGTTACCCTTCTTAACTCATGTGTTCCTATTACCAAAAGTTCGTTTTCGAGTGCGACAAATTATTCATTTTAGACTGAAATACAAAGCCAAACTTACCCTTCTTAACTCATATGTTCCTATTACCAAAAATTTGATTTCGAGTGCGACAAATTATCAATTTTTGACTATAATACAAAGCCAAACTTACCCTTCTTAACTCATGTGTTCCTGCTACAAACAGTTCATTTTCGAGTATGAAAAATTATTACTTTTGGACTGAAATACGAAGCCAAAGTTACCCTTCTTAACTCATGTGTTCCTATTACCAAAAGTTCATTTTCGAGTGCGACAAATTATTCATTTTAGACTGAAATACAAAGCCAAACTTACCCTTCTTAACTCATGTGTTCCTATTACCAGAAGTTCGTTTTCGAGTGCGACAAATTATCAATTTTGGACTGAAATACAAAGTCAAAGTTACCCTTCTTAACTCATGTGTTCCTGCTACAAACAGTTCATTTTCGAGAATGAAAAATTATTAATTTTGGACTGAAATACGAAGCCAAAGTTACACTTCTTAACTCATGTGTTCCTGTTACAAACAGTTCATTTTCGAGTATGAAAAATTATTAATTTTGGACTGAAATACGAAGCCAAAGTTACCCTTCTTAACTCATGTGTTCCTATTACCAAAAGTTCGTTTTCGAGTGCGACAAATTATTCATTTTAGACAGAAATACAAAGCCAAACTTACCCTTCTTAACTCATATGTTCCTATTACCAAAAATTTGATTTCGAGTGCGACAAATTATCAATTTTTGACTAAAATACAAAGCCAAACTTACCCTTCTTAACACATGTGTTCCTGCTACAAACAGTTCATTTTCGAGAATGAAAAATTATTAATTTTGGACTGAAATACGAAGCCAAAGTTACCCTCCTTAACTCATGTGTTCCTGTTACAAACAGTTCATTTTCGAGTATGAAAAATTATTAATTTTGGACTGAAATACGTAGCCAAAGTTACCCTTCTTAACTCATGCGTTCCTGTTACAAACAGTTCATTTTCGAGTATGAAAAATTATTAATTTTGGACTGAAATACGAAGCCAAAGTTACCCTTCTTAACTCATGTGTTCCTATTACCAAAAGTTCGTTTTCGAGTGCGACAAATTATTCATTTTAGACAGAAATACAAAGCCAAACTTACCCTTCTTAACTCATATGTTCCTATTACCAAAAATTTGATTTCGAGTGCGACAAATTATCAATTTTTGACTATAATACAAAGCCAAACTTACCCTTCTTAACTCATGTGTTCCTGTTACAAACAGTTCATTTTCGAGTATGAAAAATTATTAATTTTGGACTGAAATACGTAGCCAAAGTTACCCTTCTTAACTCATGTGTTCCTATTACCAAAAGTTCGTTTTCGAGTGCGACAAATTATTCATTTTAGACTGAAATACAAAGCCAAACTTACCCTTCTTAACTCTTATGTTCCTATTACCAAAAATTTGATTTCGAGTGCGACAAATTATCAATTTTTGACTATTATACAAAGCCAAACTTACCCTTCTTAACTCATGTGTTCCTGCTACAAACAGTTCATTTTCGAGAATGAAAAATTATTAATTTTGGACTGAAATACGAAGCCAAAGTTACCCTTCTTAACTCATGTGTTCCTATTACCAGAAGTTCGTTTTCGAGTGCGACAAATTATCAATTTTGGACTGAAATACAAAGTCAAAGTTACCCTTCTTAACTCACGTGTTCCTGTTACAAACAGTTCATTTTCGAGTATGAAAAATTATTAATTTTGGACTGAAATACGAAGCCAAAGTTACCCTTCTTAACTCATGTGTTCCTATTACCAGAAGTTCGTTTTCGAGTGCGACAAATTATCAATTTTGGACTGAAATACAAAGTCAAAGTTACCCTTCTTAACTCATGTGTTCCTGTTACAAACAGTTCATTTTCGAGTATGAAAAATTATTAATTTTGGACTGAAATACGAAGCCAAAGTTACCCTTCTTAACTCATGTGTTCCTATTACCAAAAGTTCGTTTTCGAGTGCGACAAGTTATTCATTTTAGACTGAAATACAAAGCCAAACTTACCCTTCTTAACTCATATGTTCCTATTACCAAAAATTTGATTTCGAGTGCGACAAATTATCAATTTTTGACTAAAATACAAAGCCAAACTTACCCTTCTTAACTCATGTGTTCCTGTTACAAACAGTTCATTTTCGAGTATGAAAAATTATTAATTTTGGACTGAAATACGAAGCCAAAGTTACCCTTCTTAACTCATGTGTTCCTATTACCAAAAGTTCGTTTTCGAGTGCGACAAATTATTCATTTTAGACAGAAATACAAAGCCAAACTTACCCTTTTTAACTCATATGTTCCTATTACCAAAAATTTGATTTCGAGTGCGACAAATTATCAATTTTTGACTAAAATACAAAGCCAAACTTACCCTTCTTAACTCATGTGTTCCTGCTACAAACAGTTCATTTTCGAGAATGAAAAATTATTAATTTTGGACTGAAATACGTAGCCAAAGTTACCCTTCTTAACTCATGTGTTCCTGTTACAAACAGTTCATTTTCGAGTATGAAAAATTATTAATTTTGGACTGAAATACGAAGCCAAAGTTACCCTTCTTAACTCATGTGTTCCTATTACCAAAAGTTCATTTTCGAGTGCGACAAATTATTCATTTTAGACTGAAATACAAAGCCAAACTTACCCTTCTTAACTCATATGTTCCTATTACCAAAAATTTGATTTCGAGTGCGACAAATTATCAATTTTTGACTATAATACAAAGCCAAACTTACCCTTCTTAACTCATGTGTTCCTGTTACAAACAGTTCATTTTCGAGTATGAAAAATTATTAATTTTGGACTGAAATACGTAGCCAAAGTTACCCTTCTTAACTCATGTGTTCCTATTACCAAAAGTTCGTTTTCGAGTGCGACAAATTATTCATTTTAGACTGAAATACAAAGCCAAACTTACCCTTCTTAACTCATATGTTCCTATTACCAAAAATTTGATTTCGAGTGCGACAAATTATCAATTTTTGACTATAATACAAAGCCAAACTTACCCTTCTTAACTCATGTGTTCCTGTTACAAACAGTTCATTTTCGAGTATGAAAAATTATTAATTTTGGACTGAAATACGTAGCCAAAGTTACCCTTCTTAACTCATGTGTTCCTATTACCAGAAGTTCGTTTTTATCAATTTTGGACTGAAATACAAAGCCAAAGTAACCCTTCTTAACTCATGTGTTCCTATTACAAAAAGTTCGCTTTCGAGTGCGACAAATTATCAATTTTGGACTGAAATACAAAGTCAAAGTTACCCTTCTTAACTCATGTGTTCCTATTACCAGAAGTTCGTTTTCGAGTGCTACAAATTATCAATTTTGGACTGAAATACAAAGCCAAAGTAACCCTTCTTAACTCATGTGTTCCTATTACAAAAAGTTCGCTTTCGAGTGCGACAAATTATCAATTTTGGACTGAAATACAAAGTCAAAGTTACCCTTCTTAACTCATGTGTTCCTGTTACAAACAGTTCATTTTCGAGTATGAAAAATTATTAATTTTGGACTGAAATACGTGCCAAAGTTACCCTTCTTAACTCATGTGTTCCTATTACCAGAAGTTCGTTTTTATCAATTTTGGACTGAAATACAAAGCCAAAGTAACCCTTCTTAACTCATGTGTTCCTATTACAAAAAGTTCGCTTTCGAGTGCGACAAATTATCAATTTTGGACTGAAATACAAAGTCAAAGTTACCCTTCTTAACTCATGTGTTCCTGTTACAAACAGTTCATTTTCGAGTATGAAAAATTATTAATTTTGGACTGAAATACGTGCCAAAGTTACCCTTCTTAACTCATGTGTTCCTATCACCAAAAGTTCGTTTTCGAGTGCGACAAATTATTCATTTTAGACTGAAATACAAAGCCAAACTTACCCTTCTTAACTCATATGTTCCTATTACCAAAAATTTGATTTCGAGTGCGACAAATTATCAATTTTTGACTATAATACAAAGCCAAACTTACCCTTCTTAACTCATGTGTTCCTGTTACAAACAGTTCATTTTCGAGTATGAAAAATTATTAATTTTGGACTGAAATACGTAGCCAAAGTTACCCTTCTTAACTCATGTGTTCCTATTACCAAAAGTTCGTTTTCGAGTGCGACAAATTATTCATTTTAGACTGAAATACAAAGCCAAACTTACCCTTCTTAACTCATATGTTCCTATTACCAAAAATTTGATTTCGAGTGCGACAAATTATCAATTTTTGACTATAATACAAAGCCAAACTTACCCTTCTTAACTCATGTGTTCCTGTTACAAACAGTTCATTTTCGAGTATGAAAAATTATTAATTTTGGACTGAAATACGTAGCCAAAGTTACCCTTCTTAACTCATGTGTTCCTATTACCAGAAGTTCGTTTTTATCAATTTTGGACTGAAATACAAAGCCAAAGTAACCCTTCTTAACTCATGTGTTCCTATTACAAAAAGTTCGCTTTCGAGTGCGACAAATTATCAATTTTGGACTGAAATACAAAGTCAAAGTTACCCTTCTTAACTCATGTGTTCCTATTACCAGAAGTTCGTTTTCGAGTGCTACAAATTATCAATTTTGGACTGAAATACAAAGCCAAAGTAACCCTTCTTAACTCATGTGTTCCTATTACAAAAAGTTCGCTTTCGAGTGCGACAAATTATCAATTTTGGACTGAAATACAAAGTCAAAGTTACCCTTCTTAACTCATGTGTTCCTGTTACAAACAGTTCATTTTCGAGTATGAAAAATTATTAATTTTGGACTGAAATACGTGCCAAAGTTACCCTTCTTAACTCATGTGTTCCTATTACCAGAAGTTCGTTTTTATCAATTTTGGACTGAAATACAAAGCCAAAGTAACCCTTCTTAACTCATGTGTTCCTATTACAAAAAGTTCGCTTTCGAGTGCGACAAATTATCAATTTTGGACTGAAATACAAAGTCAAAGTTACCCTTCTTAACTCATGTGTTCCTGTTACAAACAGTTCATTTTCGAGTATGAAAAATTATTAATTTTGGACTGAAATACGTGCCAAAGTTACCCTTCTTAACTCATGTGTTCCTATCACCAAAAGTTCGTTTTCGAGTGCGACAAATTATTCATTTTAGACTGAAATACAAAGCCAAACTTACCCTTCTTAACTCATGTGTTCCTGTTACAAACAGTTCATTTTCGAGTATGAAAAATTATTAATTTTGGACTGAAATACAAAGCCAAACTTACCCTACTTAACTCATGTGTTCCTATTACCAAAAGTTCGTTTTCGACTGCGACAAATTATTATCAATTTTGGACTGAAATACAAAGCCAAACATACCCTTCTTAACTCATGTGCTCCATGTTGCTCTCTTCTTCTTTGATTATAAGATTATTGGAGAATGCATTCAATATTAGCTTTTACACTTTGCGTTATCTTTGGTTCACCTAACTTTCGTGTTTTGGGATTGTTCTATTTTCACTTCTTTTAGATTTGTACACTTCTTATTCTTGATTTAGATGTTTAAATCGTCGCCTGCGTTGATTAAAAACGGAGTTTATAAAGCCTGCCGAATAGCAAAAATGGCCATTATGCAAATTTTTGCCACTGCTTGCTTTTGGCGCTAGTTATCCATCGCGTTTTGAATCAACGCAGGCGACGGTTTAAATGCACTACAGCAACTTTGCTCACTTTTCACTTTAGAATATACCAATTTTCATACCACGCGTGCCAGGGTTGAGTCGTCGGTTATAACGTCGCCGCAAAACTGTTACTATTATTAAACCTTAATTTAATTACAACCATACAAAATAAATTTAAATAAATATTTTCCATTTAGGCAACTTTATCGGCACCAAAAAAGAAACCCAAGTTACTCGTCGATGAAGAAGTAGAATCGCAAGAAAACAAAAGCAACTACCTGGTCGATCTAATGGAAAAGGCAATAAATTCACACGAAGATATATCCATTTCAACAGTACGAAAACCATCGGTACCGTTAGTAACCCCCCGCAATGTCACGAAAATCAAGAAGATTAAATCGGTCAAGTCACCAAAGAAACAAAAAGCTCCCAAGAAAGCGATACAAAAGAAAATCAAGAAGAAGCACAGACGTTCACACGCTTCACCTTTCGAAGCCAAAACCACAGATATAATCGGTAACAAAATACAAATCGGTGGATCGGAAGAGGATGAAACGGTAGAAGAACTGGGAAGAAGAGACGATTCGAAGAAGAAGAAGTTTGAAGACGTCTACCTCTACGAAAACGAACCCCTTTCGAAGATGTTACTGTGGTTAATCATGAATTCGAAGAATCCGTCTACTAAAAATGTTATCGAAGCTTCTAAAGGGGCCGTCGACAAGTACGTGAAGTACACGGTTGATAAAGCAGGGGCACAGGCTGCGATCCGTTACACGGATTATTCCAGCATGCGATTTGATAAGGATCGGATTGTGTTTTACTGCGGAGGGCAATTGTATGTGTACAACACATTGCAGGATAGTAAAATCTGTTTTAACGGGCAGATTTATGAGGTCCGTTTAGTTTAAAAAGTTAATGAAATGTCTTTTATTGCATTAATAAAGTATTTTGAAGAAGTTTGGGTTTTGATTTTATAAAAGCGTTATATCAAGAGATCCAAAATAGTCATCCTCAGAAGGCCAAGAAATTAAGCAGTAGGTAGGTACTAAAAGTTCTTTTACTACTCACCTACTTGTGCACAGAACTTCCCCACAAGTTTGATTTTCATTTTATTTGATAAATATCAATATCAGTTTTATTTTATTTATTTATGGTATGCAAAAAATTTAAATAACAAAATAAAATTTGCCAATTTATACACATGTTATGAATCTTGGTCATTCTAGGAAATCTACTGATTCGGCGCTACACGCAGTACCAAAACGAATCGAAAAATCCCTACCAAACAAAACTACCACCTTGGGAGTATTTGTAGATATAGAAGGTGCGTTTGATAAAGCGTCCTTTGAAAGCATAAGTACTCTCTCAGGACATGGTATCGATCCTACTCCCATTGGATGGATACGACACGTCCTGAGTACAAGAGTAGTACAAGTTAGTGTTGGGGATACCATGAGGAAAGGTCTGATAAGAAAAGGCTGTCCACAAGGTGGAGTTTTATCCCCACTACTATGGAACATGGTAGTTGATAGCCTTCTACATCGCCTGAATGATGCGGGTTTTCACACAATAGGCTATGCGGATGACATTACTATTCTCATAACGGGAAAATTTGAGAACATCCTGTGTGATTTAATGCAGACTGCACTTAGGTTATTTAAAGACTGGTGTGTTGAGCAGACTCTATCTATGAATCCTGCAGTAGCTATCTTTACAGATGGATCTAAAACTAAACACGGGACTGGTTTCGGAGTTTTCTCCGATGACCAAAATCTACATGTAAGCATACCACTAGACAAATCCACCACGGTCTTTCAGGCTAAGATGGTAGGGATATTGGCAAGTGCTAATATAGTTTGTGAAAGCGACATTCAGGGCCAGCACATTGTAATCGTTAGCGACAGTGAAGTTGCACTTTTGGCCCTCAAAAGTTACACAATTAGTTCAAAGTTGGTGTATCGGTGTTGCAGCATTCTTGAACTAATATCCCAAAACAATGTCGTTTCATTAGTATGGGTGAAGGGACATGATGGCAATCATGGAAATGAGGAGGCTGATGAGCTTGCAAAACAGGGTTCGGAGCAAGCCTTTTGACATCCACACTCAAGACAGCAAAATACTGGTATGTTCTAATCATGTTTGTCGGTTTATTGGGCGAGATTTAGGCTTGCGAGTTGCACAGGCCGTGCGCATCATCATTTTGATCAAGGTTTAAAAGCAAACAACGTTTTACCAGACAATATATAACATTTTATTTACATCAAGAACAAACTGTAGCAAACTAAATCAGATTCTAGTATCAGTACATTCTTATGACTAGAAACTCTATTAAATTCAAGAGCTCCTATTTTGAAACTAACTAAGTTTTTAACGTTAAATTGTCGTTTTTCCACGTAAATAAAAAATAAGCAAAAATACCGTTCCGAAACGAATAAATAACTTAGTAGTTACAAAAACAAGAGCTTTAGTATGAATGACCAATGCTAAAAAGACAACTGGCTTAAAATGTCCGAGGAATGTCAACGAGGTCTAGCCTAATTGTCTAACCAATGCCCTCTAGCTTCACGTTAAAGTATAAAAATTAACTAACAGAAGTACTAAATATATAATATGTGCTCCTTACACCTCCCCCACTTTACACAAATTAACACATTTTTTTAACAATGAAACTCTTAACGATTATCATTGTAATATTAAAATCGTTAGAGTTGTTGGTTTTTCTGTTGTACTAAACACATTTAATATAACTTCTTTATGGATATTGTCGAACAAACATGCAAAAATCACGATCAAGATAGTATGTTTAATAATTTGGCATGCTTATTTAACATTTAACATAAAATGGTAATAACTACTTACGCTACAATAAAACAGATAAATTAAATAAATTAATGTTTAAACTGCGTAATAATACAGTTGACTGTGTCCACTTAAATAAGTGAAAGGTATTCTTAAAAATTAAATCTGAGTTGTTGACTAACATATAATCGTACAGCGGCCATAGGAGCCTCTAGATTTTTTTTTACACTTTAGTGGCCTCTTTGGTAATTGTAGACTTCATACAACGATAAAACTATACAAGGTAATTAACAGATGGATGTCACAGAAGTTACGACAACAAACCATTTCAGTCTTAGTTATTTTAAACACTTACTCAACACAGATCATTTTATAATTTCTTTGTAGGCAGTAATTGTATCTGGAAGCACTTTTAATAACTTCGGTATTAATCAGTTTTGGTAGCTTGCGAAATCATCGTCACCACAGAATCATCAAATAAAACGAGCATCATAGCAATCGTTGAATTCGTCAACGCTCACTACGATAACGGTCTTAACTTGATGATCGTTCACATTACAAAGGAATAAAATACCAAATTTTTGACTACATCCTATGTTCAAAACATCGAGAAGTAGGTATAAGAAAACAATAATATTTCTACCACATACGAAAGGTTTTCGAAGCTTTTTTTCCACTTACATTTCTAAAGAAAGATCGTATAATTTACTGCTTTTAAACAAAAAAATGCACACTAACATCCCAGCAAGAAATAATCAGATATGCTTTGTAATAATCTCACGATTTGTATGTGCGTATAACATCCCTAATAATAGCCCTGCATAAAGGACAATGTCCGCCACCTTTTCCACGCCACTGTTGCAAGGCACACTCGTAACACATGCACATGTGTCCGCACATGTAGAGTACTGAATCAATCGGATGCTCGTAACATATCGTACATTCAGTACCGGCCCCACCTACGCCTGGACGTTCGTGATCGGTACGTGCTTGTAACGTTGAATATATACTATTGGCTGAGATAGGCTGAAACAAAAGTTTACTATTAGTATTCATTTTATATTTTGATAAGCTCGAAGGGATGTAGATAGAACTCTGAGGACTTTACGGTTGTAATTCTACATTTCGCTATGTTTGCATATCGTCGGTTTTCAAGAACAGTGACAAGTCAAAAATCGCTATTTTTGTAATACATATCTCTAAAATCATTTTAAATTAATCCCTCTTTTATCTGGAAAAGTGTTATTGTTAAACTACCTATGGTTGTCGCTAGATGACAGTAGTGATACTCCTCATATTTGAGAATTTGCATAGCGTTTCCAGTAATAACGACACATCAACAGTTATGTTGTAACGGCGGGAAAACTTTGCCGATTTTCTGCAAGAACGTCGTATTTAGATTTGTGTCTGTTTTATTTAAAATTTTTTCTGCAATAGTGTCTTATTTTGCATTATGTCATTATTCTAGAAAAGGAGCGCTTTACTGAAAACGTTGCTATTTTCTGGAAGAACGGAAAATAAGAGCTTTTGCACAAGAAGTGGTAAAGAAGGGTAAAACGGTTAAAATCGATTATAGTAAAGTGATAGTGGAAGGCACGGAAAGGAAATGGGATAAGAATAAAAGAGGACTACAAAAAAATGAAACCGAGAAAACGACAAAAAACTATGTTACAATTTTTTTGCTTTCGACTTAAATTGTATCAGTTTTTCTTATCCAATGCCAGTGTTGTTTAAGTATTAAGATTTTATGTTGTGCTTGTTTCACTTTATTTTTTCTTTTCTTCAAAACTTCCCATTTTACTTGATTAATTCATATAGTTATTTTCCCTTTTTTTATTTTGTAAAGGTTTTCTTTTGTTCGTGGTTTTGACAGCATTTGTAATGCTATATTTCCATGTGCCGGCGCATAAATCTCCATCTTTAAGCGATGCCTGGTTATTTAGTTCATTTGTTTGTATTAATTTCGGTCAGAAGTAAATTCTTTCCGGTTCTACCTACTCTATCTTTTAAATTTTCTTTTGTGTTTTATTAATTCTCCATGTCCTTCTAGTATTTTCACATTGTTGTGAATCCATTACTTGCTACGCACCGTGTATATTGCAATTTTCCTTGAAGGCCGTGTTCTGTAAGTTTAGCCAATGCGTGCGCATGGGTGGTTAGCGAGTTGGTCGCGCAAAAATGTTACACAGGTCTCTTGGCTGTTGAACTTTCCAATGGAAGGACCTTTTGGCCACGTTTGACGTTTAATTTAACGTACCATTTATTCGTTATATATATTCTTTTGAATGGAATTATAATATCAGATATTTGGATGGATTTGCAATTATTTAATTTGGTAATTTTGCACATGCTTTTGCACATGTGGTGAGTTTAACTTTTCCTTTTATTTCCAATTGCTTATGAATTTGGATATTACAGCAACTTTTACCGGGTTTAATTTAACATTTAATTCCCATGGTTGGAAGTAGCTGGTTGTTTTCCATAACTTTTGTATTGAATTGTTCATTCATAAATTAGGCTGTGGTTTATTAATTTTACTTTATTTAAAATTTTGGACTTAAGATCATTCACTCCTAACAAATGAATGCACTAATTTAAATTTTGCTATTTAGAATTTTATTGCTATTCGATCTGGATATTTTCTAGATATATATTTTTTGATATTTTATGTGTTATATTCATATTTAAAAAGGTTCCGCAATGAATGAGTTAGTTGGGTTTTTTTACCACTAATTTCATTTCTATGAGATAAACGTTTATGCCATAAGGGGTGAATTTGTTTTCAGATATTCCTTGTGTTCCCTATTAAGCCTTCAGCTGTTGTAACTTTCGTTTTTATTAACTTATTAAGCCTTCAGCTTTATTTTTTTGTGTGTATTTTTTGAATTTTAGTGTATCTTTAAATCTTGTGAAGTCTGTGATTATATCTGGTCAATATTTAATTTTTTTGTAATTATTTTGAATCCTGGCCTTCGCGCCGTTCTTTGAGTCCGATAAAATAAAGCGTTACAAGTATTTTGGCTTTTTATTATCTGTTTGATAAGTTTTTCGTAGCAACTAGAATATCAAAAGGCATCCCCAAAAATAAGGAAGGACCGGGCAAAGAATATGGATATGAAAAAGGAGCAAGCGTAAAAGGAATAGCAAAAAGTTTTAAAGGTAACGAATACACACAAGAAGCTGTTTCAAATTGGGTACATGGAATTTACAAGGCGTATACGAAGAAGGAGCAATAATAGGACTGGTAGAAGAAATAAATAAATATAACATAGAAATAGCAGTCATGCAAGAAACGCATCTGAAAGGAAGCAGCATCCAAAGGATAGGAAACTACAAACTGTTTACAAGTGGGAGTAGCAGCAGATGTGGAGTAGGCTTTCTAATAAGAAATCCAGTAGAGGGCAAAATCAGACCGGCTTGGCTGTGTGCTATAAGAATTAAAGGAAAACACAACACCCTAACCATAGTAAACCTACATGCATCAACGGAGGAGAAAGAAGAAGAGGTGAAAAATGCGTTCTATGAGGAGCTGGAGGCGATGACAGAAAGAATCCCAAAGCAAAATTAAAATATTAAAGTCATAGTAAGCGACGCAAACACAAAAGTGGGGAGAGCAGCTATATACAGCTAAATAATAGGAGGGGAAAGCAAACATAAAGCCAGCAATGACAATGGGCTCAGACTAATAACACTCGCAATACAATACAACATGAGTCATGAGCACACATTTTAAAAGGAAAGGGACGTGGAAAATACCGGGAAGGTCGGACACAAATCGAATAGACCACATTTTAATAGATGAAGATGCTGCCAAAATGTTGAAAAATGTAAGAACATGCAGGGGTGCTATGGCAGACTCCGATCACTTTCTGGTTATAGCAAAAATTAAATTGGAATGCGCAAGAAAGTACAAACAAAAGAAGGAAATAAAAGTAAAACTCAACATGGAAGATTTCCAAAAAGAAGAAGTAACCCAAAGGTACCAAAAAGATATTATCGAATGAGCAAAAATGAAAGAAAATGGGAAAAAATGGTAAACATAATAAGAGAAGCAACAAGAACAAACATAACAAAAGATAAAGAATGCAAGAAGAAACATTGGATGGACAAGGAATGCAAGGCTGAGATGAGGGAAAAAGCCAAACTCTGGCAAAAGATGCTACAGACAAAAATCAAAACAAATATGCAGAACCCGAAAACGAGAATGGTTAGCGAAGAACATAAAAGAAATAGAAGACAAATACAGGAGAAAGGAGGTGAAGAATTTTACCAGGAAAGAACAGTAGGAGAACAGCAAGAATGTAGGCAAAGATGGAAAAAATACTTCAAAGAATTACTATGCAGCGAACCACAAGAAGAGGAAAACAAAATACTTTATCAAGAGGCGATAGCAAGTGAAGATAGCATTAAAGAACCAACAAGACAAGAAGCTGAAGACGTGATAAAAATGATTAAAAACAAGAGCCCGGGAGAAAGCGGAATTAGGACAAAAAATCTAATAAACAGTGGGAAATGTCTAAGAAAGGAGGTGTACGAACTAGTAAAAGCAAAAAAATTAGAAAGCGATAATAGTGCCTATATTCAAAAAGGGGGATAGAGCTAAGTGCTGCAACTACAGAAGCATTGCTTTATTAGATACTGTCTACAACGTTCTGGTGACAATGATTAAAAAAAGAACTAGAAAAGTATAGATTAACAACAGATATTCCTACTGAAACAAATATTCAGAGGATGCTACAAGTATGAAATTAATAATAAAAATAATAATAAATTTATTGTTTCTTCGATATAGGTATACAAAATATCATAAACAAGGGAGGGGGAGAGGGAATGGTTTGGCGATACAGTTTATTTATAAATAAAATAAAAATAAAGTTAAAAAAATAAAAATTAATACATTATTCATTCAGAGCGAAGGATCTTAATTGCATAGCTGCTGTGAAAAAGTTATATATTTTTATACAAAGAGTCGGAGTTGGATTCATTAATACGTCTCTATAGTCTCATAGGCCTTCCAGAAAGTGTGTTCGAGGAGCGTCATACATGGGGCAAGTATGAAATTCCAACTCATATGCTATTTATAGACTTTAAATCGGCATATAACTCGATAAATAGGGAAAAACTGATAGAAGCTCTCAAAATAAAAAAAAAACAATTGTGCAAATGACGTTAAAGCAAACAACAAGTGCAGTGAAGGTAAATGAGCACGTGTTGGACAAGTTTATAGTGAGGAGAGGAGTTCGCCAAGGGGACCTGTTCTCTACAGTAATATTCAATCTAATATTGGAGAAAGTAATAAGAGAATCCAGATTAAACAGAACGGGAACAGTTTTTAACAAAAGCGGATGATATTTTACTAATAGTGAGAAGTAGGAAAGAACTAAAAGAAGTAGCAGAAAGATTGATTAATACAGCAAAACAAGTGGGTCTCCAAATTAATGAAAACAAAAGTAAATACATGGAACTCAAGAATAAACAAGGATCAGATAAGAAAAAGAACTTAAGAATTGAAACAGCAAGTGGAGAAGTAGTATTCGAAGAAATAGAAAAAACTCCCCATTTTGTAATTATGTACTTATTTTTTTATAGAATTTTTACAAAGGAGTTTAACAACATAATATATTTAATTACACGCCACGAAACGATCAATGCGTACGACGCGTGGCGTATGAGAATGCTTGTTCTGAAGAAAAGGAAAAAATTAAGCAGAGTTATGATACATATTTAGTACAGAAGGATTTAGCAAGCAATTGAAAACAATTCTGACGAGAAGTTTGCTAAAATGCCCAATGTTAAACTGGCAGTGTATGATTTGGAAGCAGTTTTTCAATGTCCTAAAGCTAAAGCATTTATTTTTTACAAGTCTAAATTAAATGTGTTTAATTTTAGTATTTATGATCTTAGCGAAAAACTGCGGATTATTATGTGTGGCATGACGGTTTAGGCAACAGAGGAGTAAATGAACTGGGAAGAACATGCATTTGGAGATATCTCCAAGAAATTTCTGCCAATCAAGAAGAACTAGAAGTGATCTTTTATTCCGATAATTATCCTGGGCAACAATTAGTTTATATCTTTACGCGGTCAAGTCAATTACTCACAAATATTTAATTAAAGAACACACCCAAAATGAGGGTGATTCGGTTCACTACACAATTGAAGGGGAACAAAAGAAACAATTAAAAAGTGCCCCTTTATATACACCTGATTCCTTTATAACTGCTATCAGAACCGCAAGAAAAAGGGGCAAACCATACAGAGCCATCGAAATATCTTTCGAGGATTTTCATGGTTTAAAAGACTTGAATGGACAGTTGCAATTTAATTTGTCAAGAGACATAAGACATAAGTAATAATGTAGTTAAGGTTTCAGACATAGTGTTCGCCACATTCAGTTTTCTATAAAACGTCGTACAATGACGAAGAATATAAATTACGTCAAGCAGTAAACCAAAACCATAATTTAGCTTTAATTTAATAAAGTAATAAATTATTATCTAGACTTAAAATGAAATAAGAACAACATATCACGTGATCGGCGCATAGCGCGAATTTCGGTCGGTTTATTCCATTTCCAAGTTTCTGGGGGAAGACGCACATTCAGTGGTGGCCACTAGTACAGTGCGATTCTTAGTTACCGGTGGATTTTTGGATTGTGTTTTGATTTGTATTTTTGTATTTTGATTATCTGTGGTTCAGTGTTTCTGCAAAAAACTGTTCTTTTCAGAACAAATCCGCTTGGAGTTGATCGTGTTTAAGGTAGGCTTATTAGATTTTCATTTCATAACCTAACTTTCAATGTCTGTATGTTACGCCACTGGCGAACTTTTACTGCGCATACAGACATCAGCTGATGTGTTGTTCTTATTTTAATAGATCTCTACCAATAAAAAATTCAAATCGATTTTTCTAAAAATGTTCATTTTTGAATTTGTCACTTCTTGAAAACCGACGAATGTAAAAAGCAAAATAATGTTCCAAAACCGCTTGTAACTAAAATAATACGCATTTCAAGGGCAACTGAATTGCAAAAACCGTAAAGTGTGATCAACTAAGAGTTTTTTCTACATTTCACAACTAAATGAACAAAACTTACCTCGATATATGTGTTGCTATATGCTGACAACATGGTTCCCGTTGGTACGGGTGCAACAACAGCAACAGACGAGTGAGCTTGGCTGACGATATTGGTAGGAGCTGGTGAAATTGGAGCAACCATATGGTGACTTGTATGAGAATGATTGCTAGAATGATTTGTAACACAATGACTAGTATGACTGTTATTATTTTGACTATGAACAGAATTCTGAGACGAATGGTGAGAATGGTGTGCACTAACAGATGTCGCTTGTTGGTTGAGAAGATTCGCATGCGATGGTAATATTACGGATAAAACGGCGATGCCATTCATTGACTCCGATGCGGCCGGCGAAAGAATTCTTCTCTCTGGATTTCTCACCGGTGAAGGAGGAGGAGAACTTAATACTCGAATACGTTGAGTTGATCCGTAAATATCGAAAAATGCCCATAATCTAAGTGTTTGATCCACGTGGATTACTACGGATGGGGTTCCTCCATTTTTACTAATTTGTACTTCACCGTTAGGTGCTATACAGAAACTAATTTCGTCACCGCGATTGAGGTGCCTTGCAAAATCCTTACTAATAACCCAATATTCCGGTCTGTCTAATAAGAAATTAGAATCATCGGGAAGATCACCAGTTTGAAGATTCGCTGGATCACAAGACGTTAAACCTAGTCCTAAATATCCTTGAAACATAGGTTCCGTTGATAATACTTGAATGACTATTCGCTCTCCCAGTTGTACTGGCCGTGGAGTGAAAACGTAGCCTTGGCAAAATTCCGTATCGGTCCTCGAGGCGATACTACGATTACTGTTAAATCTTACATTACGTCCTCTGGTCCTATGGAGCGACACGGCCGTAAAATTTAAAGCAGCCGGTTGATACCGCAAAGGTGGCACGCTTAACTCCTCGTTGTCCCTTTGATGAACATTCAATGCTTGCATGGGATAAACAATCCTATCGATTTCCTCAGGCGTATTATCGCAACTATTCAACGCAATATTACGACGGTTATTGTTAAGCTGGTGGCGAATATCGACGAATTCGATCGCAGTTGAATTACCATACACATCGATCAAAGCCCATAATGGGCCTCGCGTTTCAACACCCCCGAAGAAAATTCCTTTTTCTTCGCCGTTAATACCGAAATGAACATCACCGGCTGATGTAACATAATAGAAAAGTATAGTATTTTGGCTACAGAAACGTTCGGCAAGAGCTTTAGCCCAGTATCCTGGTTTGTTGGTTAGATCTGGACAGGCGTATTTTGGAAGACCATTTCGAAGTGTACTCGGATCGTTATACGTGAATCCAAAACGGATTACTCCACTCCAATTGTTTGATATTTCTAGGAATTTGATGCAAACCTGTAACAAGAGTTGAAGATTAGCAAAATTGGTTAAATAATCAAATATATATAAATACAGTGGTGGTTAGTTACAACGGCAACATCGTGCATCTCTATATTACACATATAAAACTGCATAAAACATGACTAGTTCAAGACAACTTTAAACATGAGGTGCAAATACGGGTCTTAGTTTTAAGATATGATATTCTTCTTCTTTCTTTTTCTTTTACCCTCATACCTTTACAGTGTCGAGGGGGTCGGACACACTGAGCCGCAGAGCGGTCTCCCATCCAAGCCCTTGCTTAACTTTCTATATTTCAGTATTACGTGCACCCTCACTCTGCCATACTGCCAGTTAAGATATGTTATTACTAGAGACCGGATCAAGTAACAATTTGGTAAAATCATTTCAGTAGAGCGGCATACGTAAGTAGCTGTTTATTATTGCCGCTCTCTAGAAATTATAGTAGTGTTTCCTAAAAAAGGATGGCAAAGTTCACCAATCATTATGGTGCAATATATTTACAATAGGTGTGCCAAGCTTTCGTTGAGTCACCAAACCAATCATTTGTTATTGAAGGTGGCGGCAACCTTATTTACAAATATTTAGTACGCTTATGAATTTAGCTAAATGTACCTATTTGGATGACTCATCACCTAAAATCCGGTCTCTAGTTATTACTAAGAAGAAAATCGTTATTGATTAAGATTGGCACGACAATGTAAATTAGTGTAAAAACTTAAATAACAGGAGATGTTTGGTATTTTTTTCCTATTTATTTTTTCTTCTTTCTCTTGATCCTTGTGCCCTTGCAAGCGTCAGAAATTAGGATATGCTTTCTTTTAACCATTTCTTCCTGTCTCTTGCTAGAACTTTCACTTCTTCTACTCTTTTCCCTTTTCGTTCATTTCGTCAACTTATCTCTGCTATTCGTTGCCTTCTGATGCCCTTTTCTCGTTGTTTTCCACTTTTCATTTCTAAAATTTTCTTTGGTAGTCTATTTGGTTCCATCCTTGTTACGTGCCCATACCATTCTAGTTTCTGAATAATCGGTTCTTGCTTTAAGTTGTTTCTTATTTCATTCTTTACTCTTATAATTCATCCGACTGTTCTCCATTTATCTGTATACATTTTGGGATATTTCTAGCATTTCCATTAATCTGTCTGTGTATTGTCTCTTTTTGGACTGTGTCGAATGCTGTTTTGAGATCTATGAATGCCAGAATTAGTTACTCTCGCGTTTGTTTATATCTCTCTATCAAGTTTCTTATAATAAATATGTTATCTGTTGTTTGTCTATGTTTTCTAAATCCAGCTTGTTCTTCTTCCATTTTATTCTCTACCTGTTTTCTTAATCCTTTCTTCTATTATTCGTGTATATATTGGGTGTTTTTTTTGTTCAGATAGAACTTATAAAAGGGTTAACTGTCGAACCGAGCTCACTTTTTGACAGTTATGATCAGTATAGTCTGGCAAATCATCAAATTATCCAAATCGGTTGTCGATTCGCGACGACTTTGTGATTTTTATGGCGCACATAATCGTCCATCTGAGCAAGCCATCCATAGATTTCGTACCACATACTCCATAAATGATGCAATAACACCAACACGTCGAAAGAATTTCGTACTGAAGAGAATATAGCCGCTGTAAACGAAAGTGCGGAAGAAGATTCAAATTTATCGATTCGTCGTCGGTCGCAGTAATTAAGGCTCTGTCCGTCCACTACGTGGAAATTTTGCTTAATTTGGCGTCATGGCGTCATTCATTCGTTTGGACTGTAGAACACTTGGGAAACTGATGCGCAATGTTATCGCAAAATTGTGTTGGGGTTCATTTTTGGCTCAACGGGTATGTTAATAAACAAAATTGCCGCATATGCGTGAGGCCAATCCAGAAAAGACCCTCCAGACTCCATTGCATCCAGAAAAATGTACGCGCAGGTGGCATCATCGGACTTTATTTCTTAAAAAAAGACGCGGGAGCTCGCGTTACGGTCAATGGATATCGTTACCGGACCATGATCAATGATTTTTTTGTTTGAAAATATGGATGACATTGATCCGGTCGAGATGTGGTTTCAACAGCATGGCGCTACGTGCCATACTACGACCGTAACCATCGATTTATTGAAATCAAAATTTGACCATAAGTTGATTTCAAGAAATGGACCTGCCAATTGGTCGTGTGATTATTTTCTGTGGAGCTACGTGAAGTCACTGGTTTATGCTGATGGCCTTCGAAGCCAACATTGTTCGGGTTATTCGTGACATACGGGCAGCGGTGCTCGAAAAAGTGGCCCAAAATTGGACGTCATGAATGCGCTTCATCAGCAACAGCCGCAGTCGCGGTGGTCTTATGCTCGAAATCATTTTCAAATGTTAACGCCATGTATTGATTCTTTTGAATAAAAAATGTTTTCTGTTATTTTTTACAATTTCAAGTTCTATCGGACTTTAATTATCGCATTCAATCGAGTCTCCTTTTTTATGAGTGTGCAATTCTCCCAATCTGTAGGTATCTGGTTTTGTTCTCCAGGCCTTCCTACATATCTCCAGTGACCATCTTTTCCCGTCTGGTCTTAAGAATTTTACCATCTCTGGCTCTATCTTATCTTCTCCGCATGCTTTCCTGTTTTTAGTTTTTCTATAGCTACTTCTACTTCTTACATTTCTATATCTCCTTGTGCTACTTCGTCGCCTTGTATATTCTCCTGCTGCCCTGTCTGCTTCCTTTAAGTCAAACTTTTCCATACAATGTTCTCTCCATGTTTCCAGAATGTGAATTTTACCATCTCTGGGTCTATCTTATCTTCTTCGCAGGCTGTTCCTGTTTTTAGTTTTTCTATAGCTACTTCTACTTCTTCCATTTCTATATCTCCTTGTGCTACTTCGTCGCCTTGTATATTCTCCTGCTGCCCTGTCTCCTTCCTTTAAGTCAAACTTTTCCATACAATGTTCTCTCCATGTTTCCAGAATGTGTGGTGTGTCTAGATGCAGCTCGTTCTTTTTATCTCTTATTCCTTTAATTTCTTTCCTTTTTTGCCCCATGAGTGATTTAATTTTATTACAAAATATTCCGATGTTTGCCTTATACGTTTCATTTAATTTTCTCCCAAACTTCTCCCAACTTCTTTGTTTAGCTAATTTTACTGTCTTCTTTACTGTATTTCTTCTTCTATATATTCCTCCTTATCCTCGTCCAATTTAGTATTTATATATTTGTTCCGGGCTTATTTATTATTTTTTTGATTTCTTCCCTTAATTCTTGCGTCCAGCAACTTGTTACTTACTTACTTTGTTACTCCACATATATCTTTTGCTGTGTTATATATTATTTCCTTCATAATTGCCCATCTTTCTTCCAGAGTCCATTTCATGTCCGTCTCTGTTTGATACCTGTCCTTCACTTTCTTATTTTTATTCTAGAGTATTCGTTCATGTTGTCTTGGTTCCTAAATGTGCTCTGTATTTGCGCTATTCGGTGTACCCAATTCTGCTTCATTTAGCGTCTGTATCTGTTTTATTTATTGTCCCATTTCTTTTGTGTATACTACAAGATAATCCATGACACTTCGAGCATTCCGTTCTTTAGCTATAAATGTAAATCTTCCAGTGGTTGGTTCCATAGAGTGTTTCCAATTCCCAAGTCGTTGATCTGACAAAATTCCAGCATTTTACTACCATTTACATATTGTTTCCATTCCTGCATTTATATCGTTCCCTACTCTGGCGTTCCAATCACCTATTGTAAGTACATATATTGTTTTATCCAGTACATGTTGTAAAATCACTGTAGAATTCGTCTATTGTTTTTTCTTCTGTCGGTTCAAGTTGGCGCATATATTTGTATTATATTCAATGCTTTCTTTATCTCAATTTTCATCTCTATTATTTTTATTTATTATTTATTTGTATGTATTCAGTTTTAACAGGCCATTAAGGCCCATTGCTTGTCGAGGAGGACACACCGAGCCGTAGTAAGCTTAACTTTGCAGGGCGATGCGCCATAGCAATACTCACTACCGTACCGCCTCCCTTATTATTTATTTAGAAGTGGAAAATATTGGTAACACTGGGTTGTAAAAAAAAGTAACTCACCTTTTCATTAACTTTAACAGGACGAGAACTAAAAGCGATCCCTTTACAAAAGCTTTCAACGCGACGAGCAACGGTTCCATCGCGTGAAATTCTTATGTTATCCCCATGAACATTATGGAACAGCAAGGGTGGTAGGTTATTGGTTCCACCTCCATGTGAACTGGATCTCGAAACTGTAAAAAAAGGGTTCATTAATTTCCTATTTTTGACTACTTTAAAGCTAATGAAACAACAAATGTTTAATCCGAGCCCAACTACTTAATTTAAACAAGTTCGAATTCTAATTATAGCTTGGACTCGAACTTGGGAACTCTCGATCGTCGAGCTTTAGCACCGACAGTCAAGTTTGAACTTTTTTTAACCTTTACTTAATCAAAAAATGCCAAAGAAACTCAGTCAAAGCAAACGTTTAAAAAATATTTAAAAAACCAAGAATAATTTTTAAACACAAGGTTCGTTTTAATAAACGTTTGAATAATCAAAAATTGGCGAAACACCAACCCGAAAACATGTCGTCTGCAAACAACAAAAACCGGGTGCAACAAAACCAAAAATTCAAACTTTAATTGTCAACCAGAACAGTAAGATCTCCAGGTGTGGTTTATATCTGCAATATGTCGAGGGGAGGCGCACATCTGCCCTTGTAAAAAGGGGGGTTTTCGCCCTCAGGTATCCGGTCTCGACGTAGACATTTAATATAATATAAAAGGACCACAAGTTTTCAACAACCACGAAGTCTTACGTCTAGGTAAAAATGTTAAATTTAGCTTGAAATGCAATTTAAGGTAAATTTTAAGAATTCCTGGTTATAGCCTCATCCAGATGGATGTTATAGAATCCTTTTAAGTGTTGAGGTGGATTGGTCCTCATATTTTCCCTTAACTGTAACTTATGATGTGCAAAAAGATTTTCTGGAGCTTAAAATCCAAAATTTAATATACGTTGTAAGCAAATAATGTGGTTACAAATTAAAGCAAACTTCTGGACAGAACACAAGGGTTTCCTTCTTCAAGCTTTTACCAAGCAAACCTTGAAATTAAAGAAAAATAACCCAACCCAAGTCGATCGATCTGCGGTATATGGCCGTGGTTTTGGGGTTGTTGTGCATCATCAGGCATAAGTAACCAACCAATTATATTCATCCCAGAAGCAGTGACTAGTAATAGTCATAGTAAAAACTAGGCAATCCTTACTTTCCACAGAATAACTACAAATTTCTCAGTAAAAAACGTGTTATTTTTCGTAACAATTAAGAAAACGATTACACCATAGATTCAACTCGAACATCCGCGGTTTCATCCACATAAAACAACATTATATAACATTCCTATTGTTTTTTTTTAAGTGTATTATGAGCATCGAGCACGGATTTCCACGAGGCGTATAGCAATTTTTTTAATTACAACTGCCTTCTTCCGTTTCCGTTAAAATGGTTCAGCCATGTTGGGTTCTTCTCCCCTCGTTTAAAAACGCATACCTAGCGTGACAATGAGATTATTGTAAGATGGTGAATGTATGTTAAATGTATGGGGCTGCACTGTACTTACATATCTTATTCACCGGATCTGAGGGCCCTTCTTTTCAACACGTGCTTATTTACGGTGTTTCCGGTACGATTACCGGATATTCCGAGGGATATCGAAGGAAGTGTTTTTAGGGGATCCATCGGCTGGGAGAAAAGATTTGGTTACATATGAAATTTAATATTCTGCACTTCGGAGTTTCAGTAGCCTTTTTTTAATTTCCATAAATATAATAATCGATCAAACTAACAGTTTCAACTATAGTTCATCGAAAATAAGAATTCATACGTCTGAAGGTAGCTGCAAATCCTTGCTTTGCAAGCTCATTGGCTTGGGATTTAAACAAACTACTGACGACTTGAGATATTTCAAGCTTTATTTTTAAATTCTGAATCTTTGAATGTTGGACGAATTGTTTTAGTCATTGCGTCAACATTTCTTTGCTGTAGCAACTTCAGACCGGTGCGTTCTTACATTGAACAAACTCTAGCTTTCTGGGTTTTCAATCGACTTTTCGGACGTTTCCTGCTGTTGTTAACAAAAGGAATTTGGAAGTTTTTAACCATATTCTCAGATTTGAATTTAATTAACTTTACGTCAGCTGAAACTACATTAAATCTCAGTGTAATAAAGTCAATTTCAGCTTAATTAACTCGGTTTTGGTATAATAAACTAAATCGTAATCGAATAAATCAAAGTAAAGACCCATAATTTAATACAGAGTAAGTGCTCTTAATACAGAAATGTCAGTTCATTTCATTCGGTAACTAAATTCCCATTTCCTTACAGACTAATGAAGGTAATTCGTTTTAAGGTCTTAGTTAAGTGATATTTCCCAACTGAACTAACTCTGGCAGTGATGAACTTAATCACCGCATGCATGTAAACGAATATTAAGGGTTAAGAAAACTACCAGGAAGTAATTCAAGTCCTTCATAATTTTTGAGCAACGAATTGTTGGTCCAAAATAAGTGATTTTTAATAGGTAAAGGAGGCCCTGAAAAAGGTTTGCGGATTCCAAATAACATAAATTAATAATCTGAATTTTGAAAAAAATCGCCTATAAAGTTCGTGATTTTCTATTTAAATAATTCTTACCATTACAACAGCAATGGATTCCAAATTTGTATGCTTTTAAAAAGGCACTTTGGTGTAGTAATAAGCGAAACTCAGGGAGGTTTTGTATTCAAAGCATTTTTAATTGGGTTATCTGTCCAATACAACAAAGGAAAGCTTGTTAAATAACGTTTTGTTCTACTGCTTGCTTGCACCAAAGAAAAACACAGAAACAAAAAGGTGTTTGAAGCTCGGAGGAGTAAGGAATTCGCTTCGTATTTAAAGGGGCGTACGTTCAAACTTCGCCTGTGAGTAAATTTTGTTAGATAAACAACATTCTTCAAATAGGCATATTAAACTCGAAGAAATATGCTACGATTTTCAAATTAACAAAACTTCAAACTTGTCTTGGGTAATTTACATCCAGCTTGCGTTATCGAAATCAATTTAAAAGTTAATTTTATTATCCTTGCATAACAAAGGTCGAAAACTGATTCATGCATGGGAATAAAACAGATACAGACGTCAACAGTCGCATTAAAACCTATTCGTTTACCTTTGAAGCGCATACGTATTGAAGCAATTAATTGCTTATTTATAGTTATAAATATACAGTAAATGTTGCAAGCAAGCAACTGGGAAATTCACGTACGTGTGGACTGTTTGCAAATGACCAATTAAAATTTAATAATTAATTTAATTACCGGTGATTATTGAAGTTTTATTTAGATGAAAGTGTAATTTGCTTCGATCTTATTACATTATATAATCAGCGATCAATAAAATTTCATACGTCGTTGAATGCAAGCAAAAACGGATTTCGGTTATGACAACCAAGAAAAAGAAAAATGTGGGGGTAAATGTGTAACGATCGATTTCGTTCGAATTTCGAATGTATTATGATAAAAGCCTAGAGGATTAATAATGCCCCGTTATCCTTAAGGGAATTTTTAGTAGGGTAACTGTGGAAATATGAACACTTGACTCAAAACCACCCCCTTATAATAGCATTACAGATGGCGTTAACACAAATGCATAAACATCCCTTTAGTTATATGACATAACCGCAGACCATCAGCTTAACTCCCCCAACATTATATAAAATACGTGTTTGGGACCAATTCATTCCCTATCCTATTTCCTTTTATAATTAATAGGGGACTCGTGTTATCACTGTGTATGTACAGGATTACAGTTGCGAGGTTTCATCTCTCCGAAAAAAGTCCGCCATTTGTTAAGTGAAAAATTAAGGGACTTTAAATTAAATTTGAGTACTACAAAACAAAGAAAAACTACAAAAAAAGGCTTTGATCTCGTCTCATGAATAAGCAAAAAGGAATTCGTCACATTTTTCAGCGCTCAGGCATTTATTCAATTTGGAACGCGAAGTACCCTGAAGATATAAGGTCGAAAGGTCGTGGTAGTCTATTATACCTTAACATCAAGCGGTAAAAAACGAATCAAAGAAAGCTGTAATATTTATTTGGAAAGTTAGACGGATACGATTTTGAATTATTAAACCACGAAACGTGAGAATTTTGCTGTTTTTTGGGGTTAAAAGTAGGTTCTGCGACGCGAAACAAATGCATTTCGATTAACGACTAATTAGTTTCAATAATTGAGTTATGATTTATTTAAAATTTATCGGTTACATCCTGTATTATATGCTTGAAAATGGCGGAAAATTAATCAAATCAAATCAAACAAGTTTAAATTATGATTCCGCAATGATCCCACAGTTCGAGTTAAACTCATATCTGGTTCAGATTAAAAACGAAAAGGAAGTTAGTCAAAAAAATTAAAACCGTAAACTGGTGTTTAAAAAACGACAGTAATAATATTTACAACGATGCAGTTTATCGTTTCATAATCCAGTGTGGCTCGTCTTGAGAGAGTCGTGGGAACCACGGGCTGCACAAAGAGATCTCGAGATTTATCAACCTGTCGGAGCAACGCGGAAATTACGGGCTCATGTTGTTCACTTTAATGAATTGTTAACTTCACTTTATAATCGAATCAGGTTTTGTCTAAACTGGTTACATTAAAAATGAAACAAACTCTTTTTTGTTTGCCCCTACGGTGGCTTCTAAATTTCACAGGCTTTTACGTCAATGGAGTAGATTACAACAACCAATATGCCTTCAGCTAACGGTTGTTTTAACTAACTTGCAAATTAGTGGGAAATAACAACAAAGAGCACTGGAGCAGGATGTCTGCGTGTTTGTTGTTTGTGTACTCAGATTAAAACAGATAAAACAGTTAATCGTCTTTTTTTGGATTGGGAACGAATTATGGCGTTATTTAAAGGAGGAAATGGCTGGAAAATTTAATAAAAACAGAGTATAAAATGATAAAAGGTTCAACTTAATGAACAGCGAAAATCCACGTATACCCTTTGGTATTAATATATTTTGGACAAATTAACCTTTCATTGAATTTTTTACCCCGGAAATGCTTCAATGGAAACTAAAACAACCAGGATTGGCAAAAAGTTTAGTATAAACATAGAATAAAAAGTGATAGAGGTTCAATCTGATATACGTATCCACGGTTTTGTGCGTAAATTCCGCTTAAATACTCTTCGGTACTAATGTACTTTGGGCCAAATTGACCTTTTGCTTCAACCTTTTGCGTTGAAAACGCCTTACTGAAGATTATAACAACCAATATCGGCAGAAAATCTAGTATAAACGCAGAACAGAAAGTGATAGAGGTTCAAGTTTCGGTATACTTGTGCGTCTCCACGTCTCTTCTATCACTTTCATATACAATATAAAACGAAGAAGCAAAGATATTAACGGAAAAGACCCACATATTAAATCGTTGGAAAGAATAATGCAAATCTCCATTCAATGACTTTGTAGACAACTCGCCAGACAAATACCCTTGAAAATGAAAACAAAAAACCTGAAATGGTTTTAAGAAAAATCAGCTGGACCGGACGGAATTGTCGGGGAAATGATAAAAGCATGCTACTTATTCTATGTAACGAAGTCGGGAAATCAGGAAACTGGCCGATGGATTGAGTTAAATCTACCTTTATACCGATCTATAAAAAAGGAACGACAACAAAATGTTCGAACTACAGAACCATAGCGAGCGCCAGCAAAGTCTTATCATATATCATACAACGACTGAAACCATCTACTTACCTAGAAGTCCCTGAGGAACAAGCAGGCTGTATGTATGCCAAGACGTGGTACTCCCCCAGAAGACACTCAATTTAAGGCAAAGTATAGAGAATCTTAGAGAATTCAACAAACTCTGGAGCTATATGAAAGACATGGGAATAGCACAACATCTGCTACAACTTATCGCCCACCTATATGAATCTGCCAAAATTTGGCTACAAGGTAGTCTCAGTGACGAGTTCTACATATGCAAAGGACTGAGGCACACTCTCTCGTCCATTTGATTTAACTTATATAGTGAATGGATTATCCGCAAGGCGACTAATAACTGGAAAGGTTGCGAAAATAACAAATTTACGATCGCAGACGATGCAAGTCTCCTTGCAGATACAGAAGAGATATTGAATAGAGTAGAAGCAGGGCTCAAACTAAATGTAACAAATACAAAATAATGATCATTAATCGTCCTCAAAGAAAAGAACCCTGGCCCAAAAGTATAGGTAGGATTGACGCAGTGAAAGAGGCGACTATGAGAGAGAAATCAGGCGAAGAATCGCGATAGGTAAAACAGCTGTAACCAAGCTGACATGAATATGGAAAAGCCAGGAAATAAATAGGAAGACCAAAATAAAAATAATGAGAACTTTGATATTCCCCATTGGACACTAAAAATGGGGGACAGAAGATGTATAGATGCCTTCGAGATTCGAGATGTTCGCATTGAGGCGAAGGTTGAAAATATCAGGGACACAAAAAAGCAAAACGAACCCATTCTGAATCAACTCAAAATCACAGAGAGACTGAGTAAAATAATACAAAAGTCTGAGGAAAAACAACGATTCCTTAGTCCAGGGAAAAGTCGAAGGAAAAAGGCCACGCGGTCGTTCACCAACTCGATATGTAGACCAAATAGCCCAACTAACAGGTATTCAGTATATAACTGCATAAGAGCGACAGAGAATAGAGAAGCATAGGTGTCACGATCAAGAAGATAAAAAGCTTTCATACTCTTTAGTAGGTAACAATGTAATTTTGCCCAAATTAACCTTTAGTCTTCAACGCCGAAAAAGTCCCAATGAAGATTAAAACAAGCAGGATCGACTGAAAACTTTATGAACACTTGGTGTGTGTCTCCACGGTTTTGCGCGTAATGCACGAGCGTCGCTACTCTACTTTTTACGTACTCTTTGGTATTGATGTAGTTTTGGCACAATTAACAGTTTTAATCACATTTTTCACGTCCGAAACGCTTCAATGAAGATTAGAACATAGATCACCAGTTTAATGCGTCTCCATGGATTTATGCGTGCTAATTAATACAAAGGCGCTGTTGCTCCATACGATACTTGCTCTTTGGTATTAATGAAAGTTTTGCCAAAATAATCTTTTATTAAATTATTTACATCAGAATCGACTCGACGAAGATTAAAACGTCCAGGATTAGTGGACAATTTAGAATACAATATAATATAAAATGATAAGAGTTTTGTGGATAAATACATGGGCGTTGCTCCTCTATACGTTACATGGTTACATAGTCTTTAGTAACAATGTAATTTTGACGAAATTAACCGTTTTTCACGTCGGAAGTGACTTGAAGGGGAATAAAATCTCCAGAATTGGTTGAGAAGTTCCCCCGCAAAGAACAATCAAAAACCTGAACAAGCTAAAATTGCGTTCAATTCATCGAAGAATATCCAATTACCAAGCATTCTTGATGGTTACTAATGATGTGAGCCGAAGAAAAGTGTTTACTATCTCTTGCCCAATAGTAGGTGCGACTTTGGTTTGTAATACAATCAAGAGAATTTCGAACACCTGAACAAACTCGCATGGTTTTTTAAAGGTTTTCCCGATTATGTCCCATGTTTAATTGTTATGTAAAGATAACGGAATATCAAAGACTTGAACTTTAAAGTGTTGGTATCCAACCGCTTTACTGGATTTCGATCAACTCGTACATATATAGATTTGCTTTAATTAGCAAAGCATGAAATGTATCGGTAATAATCGCATATTAATAGTTTCACGGAGTCGGTTGGTTTCCATATTTATATCCTGTGGCTCATTAAAATTATAAACATGGTATCAAAGGTAAGTTCGACATGTTCCCACACTTATTTCGCTCGAGTTATATGCGTATACAACCTTTACTGTCCAACTAATTATAAATGCAAGATTGCAGACGTGACAGTTCTTTTTTCATCATCCGCTCCCGTAAACGTAAAAACACATTTATTGAATTACACACTCGGCGTAACGATATTAAAAATGAACCTGTTTTTGGTTTTAATTAACAAAAGACACAGGCTTTTGTTTGTACGTACAAGTATTATAAGAGTACGACAATTATACGTCACAGTTTACGCTTTTTGTGAATGAAATAGACCTGGAAGGCCGAGAACCGGCTTCCGGCGGCGGTGCAACACCGTAACGCTACTGGCGGTCGCGCGCTAACAATCTCCGGACTTTTACCTGGAGCATCGGAAGTTCATCCGGTGCCGGCTCCATCCTGGAAGGAAACCTTGCTTATAAGCTTTGTATCCGTTTCCATAAGATGAACACACCGGGATTTACTGTCTTTTTTATAGGTTTCCCTTTGATAAACAACTCGGTGCGTGACTGAATGCGAATTTCGCACTAGCCAACCTATCTTCAATTCTACTAATTTAAACTGGAAATTTTCGCCGAAAGAACAGCAAAAGAAATTGGTAGAATTGGCGAGCTTTAAATGAAGATGGTGAATTTTTAAGGATACTCTTCGCAGTCCGAAGTATTGACTTCGAAAAGTACCTGATGTTCATCGGTTCATCGTGCTATCTGCGATAAGTGATGCCATGAATACAAAGAAAACGGGATTAAATCGTCGGGAAGCGAACGCCCAGAACACCATGGAAGCTTCCACTGTATTCTACAGGTTGAATAAGCAGTGGCTGCATATACATATTAAAAATAAACCATAGAATAACAAGAGACGTAGCAAGCTATATTATTGTACCAAATAAAACGATAAAAGAAATTAAAGACGTCAGCATAAAAAAGGATAGGAAACTAACCTACAAATGGTGGAAAAAGAAGAAAAATCTGGGAAAAGACAAGGCTTAAAGAAGCAATAAAAATTTATATAGAATAAGAAGATATGCAATAACACATGGACAGAAGAAGAATTCAAAACAAAAAATGTTAAGACAGGACAGGACAATTCAAGGGCAAAATAAAGAACCTAGGAAAACATGATGTTGGTCAGACATCAGCTGGAGACAGGGAAAATTCCTTACACACAGTAAGGAAAGGCAAAACCAGACCTAAACGTAAACAAAGACTGATTATGTGTTTCTACAAAAGAGAGAGATGTAAGACGTGGCTACGGTGACCAAACACAACCAAACGAATGACGCAATTTGTTGAACCGACTCGCGAAGGTGTCGCTTCTTCTTTTTGAGGTTTTCCAGTGGCGTATCTACGGGGCATAGACAGGGTGGGAGATGGTAAAAATGTAATGGCAATTTTAACGAAGCATCAAAAAGATTTGTTTCTCCATCCTAATAATCATCACTAAAAATTTACAGCAATTCCCAAGGTTTCTTCAAGATATTGAAAAACGATAAAATTATGTAAATTAATCAAAGGAACTTTATGTAATCGAAATGACAAAGGTTGGCATGTAGAAAAGCGTAGGTTTGGGAATTTACGTGAACTTGATTTAACTTACAAATTGTTCCTTTTAAAGGCTGAATTTATAAATAATTGCATTGCCCTGGATAGTTTGTTTTCTTTATTGTTTCTTGTCCGATGCGAATTCCCAAGGTGAAATTTAAGCAATGAATTTATCAGACTTGCGACTTATTTTTAGTTAATTTTTACAACTCACAGTGGCACAAGTATTAAATTTAAAGCCATAAACTAAAAGTAAATATTTACCGACAGCTCGTAGAAAAATGAATACTAAGCATGTGATGGAGGTTCTAATTATTGTACTTAACAAGTCCGTTAAACATAATGCCTTTATAGCATGGAAGATTTCCACCATTCTTAAAATAGAAACCGTAACAGTAATCCTAACCACGATAAAAACCTGCTTGTTACTTCATTTACAACCACACAAATCTCAATTATTAGCTTTCGTATGAAAAACTGTAAGTTTTTGGAAATCTGAAGTTTACTTGCAACGACTGTCATGAAGCGTGCATTGGTCAAACTACCCCTCCCCTCTCAATCGTTCAACAAAACAAAAGAACAGCCCTCAAAGTGTAAATTTTCGAAAATCATAAATTCACATGGATGACTGTCGTGAAATGCCCATCGGACAAACTGTCCCTTTCACTCGTTTGACTACCAAAACATAAATAAAACGAACGCACTTTCCCAGTTTCCTGTAATTAGTGATCTGCTGTGACAAAATCTCCAGGTTTCCCACACGATATTTGCATAACAAATTAATAAAATTCATTAAAATAAAATAATATCGCAATTAGCTCTCATATCGGTCCATTTCAGTTTGCAAAACGGCTTTGATTTTTCCCGAATACCTAATTGCCATGCCGATCCTGAAATAAAACTTTATAAACAGTTTCTTATTTTCGGGCTTCATTCAGTTTGAAAGTTCAGTAATAAAAATTACACTTTATTAAAGTAAACCGACAGGAGTAACAGCTTCCTATAATTATAACGAGGTAAACTTCGCACATTGGCCGGTTTCGTTTACTACTTCTGTTGACGTTTCCCTGCGGTATTTTGTAAATTCGGGCGAATTTATTCGCGTTTCAATTCTGTGTTTTGTCAAGTGACGATGAATTTATGTTAAGTTGTAGAAGTTTTCCCAATTTTTTTTTTGTGGATTATTAACCGATATTTCGACATTTAACCGGGATTTATTGAATTTTGCCTTAATGTGCGGTTTAATTTGAGAAAATCCTGTTTTTAATTCGTGAATTTTCTAGAAACTACTCTGGTTAGTTTTGGATCAAGTTAGGCTATGAAAACTCGACAGTTTTGCATGTGTAAACCTGGCTTACTTCTGTGCCGAGCTAAAGCCGATGTAAACCGAGCTTGTTCGTGTGCGAATTCGTCGTTACAATTGAGGTTATGTCACTTTGGATTTAAGGTTATGGATTATCACCGATGTTCTTCGTTTGATTATACAACTGCTTTAATAAGGCTTTTTTTTATTTTCACCGAGCTACAAGACACAAAGGAATAAAAACTACTCAACCAAAACTACATGAATACAATCTATTTGCATTTAATTAATTTCCAATTAATTCCAGCAAGTTTTTACTACGTAAACCGAGCTTTTAAAACGTCATAAAACAAACGATCATCCCTGCTGAAAAACAACTGAGCCGAGCTAATAACCCGATTCGAATTTTTCTACTAAAAAATGGAAGAGCAACTGGCTCGCTTTTGTTTCGCCCATTAATAAACTGTTTTCCGAACAAAAAAAAGCATGAATACGCAGCAGCGTTAATGAAATTCATTTGTTTTTCCTGTTGAATTCATTTGTTTTACTGTGGCAGTCCACCCCAGCGTGCATAATTGCATGAAATATCGGAACGGAACCTTTTGAAAATAACAGCTGCGAAAATGACACGTGCGAGTTGTCACAACACACGTGTAGCACCCTCCGTCTATATTTAAATATCGTAATAAAACGGCATGTGCCATTCCTTTGCATGAGTCAGAATTTTTAAATTGAGGAAATGCACCCAAATACTCGAATCCTCACCTTTTACCGAATTTCTGTTTATATTTCCAAAGGGGGAAGCTATTTGCTCTTCGTCGATATCTATTGTGTTATAGATTGGTTGAGAAGTTTGGCCGATGTATGCGTTTTAACAGTTGCGGCACAAGAAAGTATGAACAACTACAAATCTGCCGGAATGCAAAATTAATTATAGGCTTGCATGGACGTACTTACAGGGGGGTGGGGGGCTGCTCAGTTTCTCCTACCCAGACTAACTCATACAAATAGTGTTATAAAAACCAACTTCACAGTATATGCTTTAAGTGCACATTACACTTCCCGACAATTAACTACACGGCCATGTATAAACTTCACGATTAAAAATAGGTTTATATGAGGGTACCTATAGGGGGACTTTAAGGGGTTGAAGTGTGCTTCCTCCTACACTACTCTAGGCTAAAAAATTGTACTCTTTTAAGTTATAAAAATTAACTCCGCAGCTACAGTCCTACAGCTGCAAAGTCTGACCTATATACACTTCAGATCACCAATCTTAGAATTAAAAAAATTACAGAGTGTTTATGGGCTGAAGCCTCCTTCCACGGACTAAAAAAATCAGCCTTTTTATTAAGCTATAAAAACTTGAAGATTATTAACTGCCTTACAGACTTACAGTTGCGAAACCTGAAGCCTACATACACTATGGGGGTATTTACGGGGGATTTCAGTCCTCTTCCCCCTGACCAGATTAACTCCGACAAAAACAATGCCTTTTTTTAAGTTATAAAAGCCAACTTCGCAGCTATAATCTGCCTTATAAATGCAAAGTTTGACCTATACACATTCCTGATTTTTTTACGTCGATATAAACGCCTCGAATAGGAAAAGACACTAATTACAGCCCTGCTCAGGCTAAAAAATGGCGTTTATTTAAGTTACAGAAAGAAACTTCGAGGCTATATATATGCCTAACAGTTGCGAAGTTTGGCCTATATACACTCCCTGACAGTTTTTATGCATAGCAATGTAAACCCTTCCAATTTAAAAAATTAAATTTTGCATTGAAGCCCCCTTCCCCCTACTCAGGCTACTAAATGAACTCTAAGACTATAAATTTGCCTTACAGTTGTGAAGTTTGGCCTATGTACACTTCGTGACAGTTTTTGAACATCTGAAGGTAAACCATAGGATTAAGAAAATAATCGGAAAATAATTACAGGGTTGGATAGGCGGCTGAAGCTCCCTTCTTCCTACTCAGGCTAAATACTTGCGAAAATTAAAGTTATAAAAACCAGTTTAACTTGTAATAAGTATAGAAGGTTGAGTAACAGCCTGCTTGGTCAGAACTTGGATGAGTGACCGCTCTGCGACTCGGCGTGTCCGGCCCCCTCCACACTGTAAAGGTGTAAGAGGGTAAAAGAAGAAGAAAGAAAAACCAGCTTGAACTATAAATTTGCCTTACAGTTGTGAAGTTTAGCCTATATACACTTCGTGACAGTTTTTACACATCGGAATGTAAACCCCAGAATCATTTACAGGCTTGCAGGGGCTTACTTACGGGGGTTTCAGCCCCCTTCCCAGGTTAACCCGCATAAAAACAGTGCTTCAACTGGTACATATCTGCCTTAAAGGTACATTTTATGACGATTATTACACACTCTCTATTAAAAATTGTTTACAGGGGGTTCTTGTGGGAGAATCTAAGAGGCTACAGCGTCCTTCGCACTACCCATATTAAAAATAGTGCCACCTTTTTAAGTTACTTTATTTCTTCCAGCAAAAAAATCCTGAGTGCAGCATCGGAAGAATTAAACAAAACGCATGCAAGTTAGTCGGATCTATATACACTGAGCGACATTTTCCCCAAACAAAAATATAAACATTAATTCGGGCCCCTTCACGTCTTCGCATTTTAAAATAAGCGGTTCAAAGCCTTCTGCACTATGGGAAACAAGGCCGATTACGTAAGCACCAGGTCATTAAAAATATTTTTTAAGCAAGGAAAAACTCGATATAATTATATTTAAAAACGATTTCGCGATACAACCAATTTAGTCCATTACTAAATTTGCAATCAGAATAAATTAGGCCCATAAATTAAAAAACTAAACTGACCCAAATAAAACCTTTGTGAAAAAAATCACGCACAATCTTAATTAAAAAAAAATTAAAAAAGGATCCTGTTTGTTATCTTCCCAATGTTAAGTAGCTTACAGTTAGGTTAAAGTATTAAAAGTCGTAAAGATGAACTGATAATCAAAGAAAGCTAAAAACAACAAGATGAAAAAAGGCGAGTGGGTTTAATGATTTAATCAGTCAGTGTCTTATTTTAATGGCACCGAAGTGCACGAGAGAATTTCGCGGTTTATTTATAGATTTTCATTATTGTCGTTGTAATTAAATTTCTCTCGGGTGTTTTGTGTGGATTGAAAATGTAATTATTGGAGGAATTGGAGTAAATCTTATTTGTGATCTATTGGTTTTCATGTCGTGCTTTATTAGATTTTTTGTAAATGTTTTACTGGGAAGAATTAATTTGAAGTCTTGTTGTAACAAGAATCAAAAAATACACCAAAAACGGCCTGTTGAAGGCAGTCGAAAGGAAGAATCTGTTTCTTATTTGTTACTCGATTGCATAAAGGTCAAACTACTTTATTAAAGGTTAATTCGTGAGTGTGGGTCGGTCTTCTTTTTACAATAATAGCTTCACAGACCAACTGATTTTTACGTACGTTTGAAATTCAGGAAATTATTCAGTTTTTGCCAGATATGCATTTGTTTTCGCTTACTTTGCGATTTGGTCTGGAATTTCTGATAACCCAAAGGTTGAGGTTGCAGACATTAAAAATTAAAAAGGCTAGCTTGGGATTCCTTTTAGAACAATATTTATTTAATAACCGTAAACAAAAGGTAATAGAAAATAGTGAAAATGGTCAATAAAGACGTTTCCAGTGTTTAGTATTCAGCATACAACTCATTTAAATTCCTTCTCAATTAGCTGGTATAATTTAAAAACTCACAAATCACGACACGACAACAATCCGTTGTTCTTATTGTGTAATTTCCATTTACAGTTTGTTTCTTAATGAAATTTCCCAACAATTATCACGAAAGGCATTTGTGTGTCGTTAAATGGTCGTTTAATGGTTACTGCACTGGAATGAATGATAATTAACGGTGAGGTATTCGCATATCGGAAATGCACCAAGAAACTCTTCCTTTACGAAACGTTAATTAAACAAAACCGCCGTAAAAGATTACGTAATCTTACAACGTTGTAAGATAAAGCAAAAACTAACATTCTTACGTTCTGCAAGTATACAGAAGCACAATTCAAGGTGAGATGTTGCGATCGTGAGAACATTTCTTTACGGTAAGCTTTTTTCCATCGACATTCTGTGCAAGGAAGTCATTCTGAAATATTCCATTTATCTAAATCGATTTGATGCGGCGATTCTTCTTCTTCTTTTTTTGTCGCGAAACTTCCTAAATTTTACCTCGAAGACTGATGGATTTAGAAGAGTGTTTTACTAAGTCTAAAGTCAGGGATGAGCAACCAATCGTGATAATGACAAGGCGCAGCGCGGTGATTGGAGACGCCACGATGCGTGAGGCATCGCAATGTGCGGGTAAGCAACACCAGCGGCCCGAAGAACCGGAGGATGTGTGGCCGGAAACAAACACAGCCAACTAGAAATGAACATTTTAGCACACCTCATCAACTACACGTACGATTATCATTAACCATATCTTGATTTCAGTACAAATAATGGTTAAGAATTCGAACGAGTTTCGAAAACAAAGAACTCGAATACCATGGGAACTCTGACGTAACAAGAATGAAAGTGGCATACAAAAAATTTATTTGAAACTCTTTATTAATGAGCTTTGAGCTACAAATATTTTTGCAAAAGAGTTTCAATTATCGAGAGGCAGACGAAAATTCGAGATGCCTCGCAAGATTTTTTGGCAGCAACGATAAAATAAGGGCAAAAAGTTGGTGATGGCCTTATCAAAGGGATAAAAGACCTGCCTCGACAAGCTCTTCGTTTCCGAAAACATACAATTTTTATTAAATATGGGCCAAGCTGCTTTAAGAAAGTGCCAAATTGCTTGTAGGTTGCCTTAAAATCCTAAACCTACCACCCCAAAAAATACCTCCGAACTGTCCTATCAAGGACGAAATGGCAGTCTTACACTTTGGCGAAATTATATTAACAAATATTGTAAATTGCTATTAATTGCCCTAAAGTACACTGATCTTAAGACGATTACAAACTATCGTAAAGCACGCCCAAACATACCTATTAAGCAGAAAAGAGCAGCTTTGTTACTCACCCCTTTGTTTATTGCCAAACATTGGCCAGTGTTTCAAAAAAGAACGCTTTGGCATGGATTTCTCTAAACTACACAGAACTAAATCGGAACGTCTCGTGGCTCACCCGCAAAAATACCTCTGAAGTACTGCATTGAAGGAAAATGAACGACCTCGGTAATTAGCCCATAGCTCGTTAGCAAATATGGCACAAATTACTTCAGGAAATTGGATGTCCATAACTAAATTACACTCATAGAATGTCCCGAACTGTATTAAACTACCTCAAGAATACTTTTGAGCTGTACCACTAAGTATTAAAAGGGCAGCCTTCAGAACAAACCCCTGATTTATCATCAAATATTCGTGTTTTAAGTCGGAAAATTACTAGTGTTTGCCCTGAACTGTATTAAACTACCTCAAGAATACCTTCGGGTTGTCTTACTAAGTATTACAAAGGCAGCCTTAGTAGTAAATCGCTCACTTATCATCTAATATTAGTGTTTAGAAGTGCCTCCAACTACCCCCAAAAATAGCTTTGAACTGTCCCATTAAGTAAAAGAGGACAGTCTTGATAGAAAACTCTTAACTTACCACCAAATATCGACCAGGTTTCGAAACGAATGGTTAGGCTACTTACTATAGGGTTTCATAAACTCCACCTAGAATGACCACAACTGACTCAATTATCCCAAGAAATACCTTTGCTGTGTCTCATTACGCTATCCCAGAACACATGACGAACTGTCTTAAACCACCACCAAGAATATTTGCGAACTGCCCCATTCAATAGAAGGGGCAGTTTTGATAGACATTATTATTATTATTCTTAGCCAGGAGATCCATATTTTCCCTTATTCTTTCCACTTGTTTTTTAAATCTGCTCACTTTTTAGCGAAGGGTTTTTTTGTCTACTCTCCCATAGTGCCCGATCTTCGTGGGAATAAGGTGTCGCGTTAACGGAGCAATCGGGCCACCCATTCGGAGACAACGAAGCTAACTCTCCTGTCATACCTTCGTTTATTACCAAATATCCGACAAAGTGTTTTAAGAAAGATGGTAAATTACTATGGCTTTTCATAAATGCAATGAACTATCTCAGAATGCCCCATATTTCTTTCGAGCTACCTCGAAGAATATATCTGAACTATCCCATTAAGGAAAAAAGAGAAGTCTTAGTAGTCAACACTTCGCTTAGTGTCAAATATGGATCAGACTACTTCAATAAAAAGGGTTTTAGTTGCTGTAGATTTTTCTAAACTACATCCACGTATCTTAGAATGCCTCAAAGTACACCCAAGAACATAGTGGAACTGCACTATTCAGAAAAAAAATGACAGTTTTTGGTAGTAAACCTTCAATAAGGACTTGAATTGATACGTATCAGCCAAAATACTCAAGGAAAGATGTGAAATTGCTATGGCTTGCACTAAACTACAATGGGTTATTTTGCAATGCCCAAAACTGTTCTAAATTACCCTTGAAAACCTCCGAACTGCCCCATCACCGCAAAATTAATACCTTGGCAGTAATCGACCTTTTGCTTTCTACCGAATATTGGTCAAACTACTTCAAGAAAAAGGCAAATTAGTTGTAATTTACTTAAACTACTTTAAGCTTTATATCCGAAAGTCTCAAACTGTCTCAAATTACTTTTAGGAATACATCTGGGCTGCCACATTAGATAAGAAATTGCGGCATTGATAGTCTCAACAATTTATTACCAAACATCAACCAGCGTTTCAGGAAGTACAGCAAATTGCTGTTAACTTTCCTTAACTACACTAAGCTATCTTAGAACGTTTTGAACTATCTTAGACTATTCTCAAGAATACCTTCGAAGTTCATCTTTAAGATAAAAGGGACAACCTCCAGGTCAAACCAAATATTGGTCAAAATTTGTCAGAAAGTGGTAAATTGCCATGGAACTACAGTAAACTGTTTTACGTGCCCCAAACTATCTTAAAGAATCTCGTTGAACTATTTCATCGAGTAAGACTAGAAGGTCTTGAACTACCCGCAAGAATACCTCGGGCTCTACCTTCAGGTAAAAAAGGGCAGCTTCGATAGTCACAACTTGGTCTATACGGCCAAATTACGTTGGCAAAGCCGGTAAGTTGCTACACTGAGGTCTCTTAGGATGTCCACGAATAGTTTTGAATTGTAGCATGAGGGTACACAACCCTTCGGTCATGATTAAACTATTAGTCAGATACGTCAGTAAATATGGTTGTACTACACCTAACCATTTTAGAATGTCCAAAACTGTTTCTAATTACCTATAAAAGCTCTATATTCCCGCATTTGGAAACAAAAAAGCTACCCCAATGATCAACACCCTCACATAAAGCTCAATTAAAACTCTTCGGGCATTAACTCGATTTGAGCCGAATTTTTAGGCTTCTTTGGGTATGCAGTTAATGCAACCAGTATGGTAGTCATCAGCTTGATACATTTTTACAGTTTTAATTGTGATAACCCAGTAGATTTGAGGAGAACATCCAAAAGCACTATAGAAGCCCATGAACGTAAAATAAGGGTAAAAAAACGAATGAAGAAAATGTCTCAGAATCACTTGGGCTCCCTCCTTTCAATGTTATTCTAGTGTTTTTGAAGAATACGCTTTGTGGGTCTTATAAATTAAATTAAAGAACGAACAAAACTGGGACTTCAAAAACCAAGCAGAATTATTTGCAATAAGTAACACCTAATTTCTTAATAATTGCTTAAATGAGTTTCCTAATTAAATTAAATGACCTTTTGCTACAGAGTTTTCGGTTAATTTTCGAAAAGGGAAGTCAGAGCCGTATTCAATGCAATTTCGAATGATTTGCCCGTTTTATTTAGAATTTCTGTTAATAGAACAGGAGAAGTTGATTAAACCAATATATTTCTAAACTATAACCTTAACAGCTGACGTGCCAGCAAATGCAAAACATATTATTTTAAATCTTCAATGAGTAACTGAGTATTTGACGGATGCCTCGTTTACGTCGGATATGAAGTTTAATGAACTAACTTAATTCTTTATGTGTCATCAGTTCAAAGCATTGCAAATTTAGACTCGGCTCTTTCGTACTTTTGCGCTGACCCATCAAACGTTTGCTTAATTATTGTTTGTTTTTACTATTATATTATTAGATGATTACTGATTTTGCGATTTATTCGCGGATTTTAACTTTATTTTTTTAAATTAATTTAAGCCCATTTTTAGGATGCCCAAGAAACGCGTCTAAGTTCTACGAAATTTCGAGTGTTTTTGATAGATTTTTGATAAAACAAAACTTGTTATTCATGAAACGTTGCCTCATTTTTCTTCGAATGTAATTAACGAATAAAACATTAATCTACATTCTCGTACACGTCTTCCGTTTTCCGTATGTCACCGGTTTCATAAAAATCCGTGCCTTAGATGAACAGATGATAAAAACAGTTCTTAATGCATATTTCATGTAACCTAAGTAAAAGTAACATAAAACACATCGAACCTTCATTACAAATTGAAATATGTTCGTTTTATTACATGCATTACTCATTCAATTCATATTCGAAAAAATTACGTGCGCTTAAAACCATTGCAATATTGCATCGTTTTGCTGCTGATTCAGACAAGATACGAACTCGTTTCGTGGAAAATGCAATGCAAAACGATAACTGCAAAAGTGTTAGTTAAACTTAACTATCGATGATGTAAGCCAAGTTCTGTTATGTTATTTTCTATTAAAATAACAGAATACTTCCGAGGTTGTTCTTTATTAAAAGATAAAAGTGTGATGCATTTATTTTGCAAGAAAAGCGCATCGGTCACCGGCCTCGTTTTAACAAAAACTCAAAATTAGATTAATACAACAAACATAGGAAATCGTTCCCCGGATTTATTTATATTAAATACGAAAATAACGTTAAACGTAACGTGTCGCAATTTAATTGATGTTTCTGATTATTTGCTTGTACAAACGGCATATTAAACTACCATAAATACTAATAAAAATGCTACCGGCGTCGAATACTCAGAATACATATTTGTTTACTAATCGCCGGTTAAGACGTGTGCTGATTTTTACGGTTTTACTAAAATAAACTGCATCGGAATTTAACGAACGTTTTAATACAAATATTTGTATTTTTAAGTTGCTTATTTTCGAATTCCTGCGGTGGTTTCAAAGTTTGACGAGAATTATTTTTAATGCACCCTCGTACGTGGTCAGCCTGTTCAGATCCCAGCTTCGGACACGCTCCGCTTGGCGCCACTTACAGACAGAACTAAACATCGTCATTGATCGAAATACTGACTTATATTAATAGCAGCCAAGTTTGAATTTTTATGCATTAATGTTAAAAATACCGCGGACTAACTTGAACGATTTGGGTAAGCTTGCAGTGCCTTTGGAATGGTTGCAATGAAATTTTCCTGACAACGAAAATGAATGAAGAAACACCCAAATTTATCGTAAATTTAAAAATGAAGCCCACAAATTCCAAAGATATTAACAAAGATAATCATTAAATCAGCTGTTTATCTAACAAGCAATAAAATCCATGTATTCGTGGTCTTTTCAAGTTGTGGGAACGCATTCGGTTGTAGATACCCGTGAACTAGTTTTATGAAAAGTTAAGGAAATGTAGGAAGGTCGAATAATAAATAAAAACAGTCACTGGCACGGCTTCACATTTAATATCATGGGTATCTGAATGTTTTGATGAATTATGTATACATAACGTGTTTTTATACATTCATGTGTTAATCATTTTAACAAAATAAATAACATTTCTAGTCGGCTCGAGTGGTTCTCAAAATGTTTTAGGTTCAAGCGTGGCCATTTACTGAACTTGGGTTGTTATTTCAAGATAAGAAAGATTTGTTAAATTGATGGATTATGTAAGAGAATTCTTGGATTGGTAATGTTTTTTGGCCATTTTAGGGAACGTAAAATAATCTAACCTAGAGACTCATAACCTCCACGTCAATATAGGTATAATCCGAGGGGGTAATAACTAGGAATTTTCTTGTACACCTGATTACAGATTACGTATTTTATAGCTGAATAGATACGAATACCATTGAATACAGATGAATACACAAGAATACTAACGAATACAACTGAATTCACAGGAATACAGAAGAATACAAGTGAATACAGAAGAATACAAGTGAATACAGAAGAATACAAGTGAATACACGCCAATACACGGCGAATACAAATAACCAATTTATTTAGAATTATACATAAAAACATAAGTAATTGCTGTGGTTTGCAATATTTAGTAAAAGAATATAAAAATATGTACTTGAAATGGCTTTTAACAAAAGAAACAATATTAAACAGATCATTAAACAACTTAAAATAGAACAAATGCAAAAATCTTAATTACAAATGAAAAAACATTAAATAACCGCATTTACAGGAACATAATATTTCGAGCCCATCTAGCAAAATGTTTTTTTTTATTTTCCCATGACTCTTCGTTGCCTGTCGCTACTGAGATGGCATTTAGGTTTTTGTAGTAACCAACACAGTCTACTTTTTTTCATTACGGTATCATGCCCGTCAGAGTTTTTGAAGCGTACAGTAGTTGCAGTTACATTTGAACCATTTGTGCCCTCGCTTGTACCTTCGTAGTCCGATGTTTCTTCGTCAGATTCCACAGTTGATGCCCTCAAATTTTCTTCTTCTGCATCTTGGTCGATATCCTTCTCCGACTCGGAGTCTGAATCGGCTGAAACTAACAAATCTTCAATGGAATATATCATTTTGGCTGTAGTATCTTCAATAGTGCATGATATACCTAAATTTGTACATAGAGATAGAGCCTCAGATTTAGCACTTTCTACGGTAATATAAATGTGTTCGTTGGAAGGTAACTTTTCGTTTTGATTCAGCTGGAACGCTTTTCTTGCAGGAAAATTGTAATTTTGAAATTCTTGAAAAAGTAAAATTTCGTTATGTAATTGTAACCTCTGTAATCTGTGTAAAATTTCAAGCATACTGAAATTCACCATTGTGCAATATGTGGAAGTCATTGATCTTGTGGCCCGAAAGAACTGTTCGCACGGCTGACTCCCGAACAAAGTCGGCAAAAAATATTCTGGATGGCCTATATCCCTTAGATTAATAATAATATTAATTAGTGCATGAGCATTTATCTCTATACAAAGATAAGCATTCGAAGTGATAAAATTTTTCAGGAAAAGCTTTTTTGATTTTGATTTTAGCAACCAGGATCTCCATATTCTAGAAAAAAACAATGCACACCAGATTTTAAAAATTCGCTCTGTTGGGTTAATCACTTTGTCAGTGTATGCTACAACACAATATCGGACCATTTTAAGGTAAACAGCAGTTGCCTTTGCACCATGCATCTCCAATAAATGTATCACTTTAGAATCAATAATTTTCTCAACTGCCCTGAAATTCATTTTATCCTTCGAGGCCAAGTCACTTTTTGATAATAAATGTTCATTTTTTGATACATTTTCAATTAATGAATAAAGATGTTCCACAGAGGCCTTATGTTTTCCCAATATCAGTTCATTTTTCACAGATAGTTTCGTTTTTAGAAGCCTCGTTTTTAATTTAGTTGCAATGTGGACTGTATCTTGAACACAAACAGATTCTACAAAATCTGTAATAAACCAATATCAATTAGAGAAGGAACAAGTTGTGGTTACTGACAAGTTTATATGGTAACGCATTGTCTTTAATAATCTTGTATCACCATCTGCAGACATACCAACGATATGTATATCATATTTCTTAGCTTCTTTATGTATATAATCCCAACGTCTTGCAACATTTAAAGCTGTAAATCTGTTATCTGTGCCATATATACACAGACAAAATGATGGAGCATGCTCCATAAGAGGTTGTATCATGATGACATACGCAAGTGAGGATGCTCGATTTAGAGAAAATCTACATCTGGAAATCAATTGAAAGTTGGCAAAACACAGCAAATAATAAATTAGATAAGAAACTGTTGTTCTAACTTTTTTTTGTAAGATTATTACGAGTATTATTAGATATTATTTACGTCTGTAGCGCCATTGTTCCACACTGTTTTCCACTCTGCATATGTATATAAGGGCTCAGATACAACCCAAGCCACTCTACATTTTTATTTACATCTTAAGCCGCATACAGGCTTACTTATTCATTAAGAGAGAAATAGTACGTTATTAACCGAGTTGTCAATATGTATTTAATACAAAAAAAAATCAAGTACGTAGTAGGTACTTACCGGCTCCTCGCCTTTCCCACCGTCGTTCACACCGCAATTCTTTTCGCACATGTCAAACATTTTGAGGGCACTCTAAACCTGCAGAATTACAACATCTGACTGACTGCGTGACTGGGTATTCTTTGTTTTGCATGTGCAAATATGTCAGGGATTCCCCGAGTTCCCTACAGTCTTAGCTTTAAGCCGCTTTAAGCTAATTGGCGCGTTCAAGGACACTTATGAAGTTATGAATATGAAGAATACATGTTGAATACATGTGAATATATGTGAATACATGTGAATACACCGGAATACATCGGAATACATGGGAATACAGCCGAATACATGTGAATACGTATTCAAAAATGAAATTTTGTACACCTGATTACGCAAGTTGTTACCCCCTCGGTATAATCTAAAAAACGGAAGTATATGTTTCATATGGGACAACTTGGTCACCCGAACCTTTCCAGCCTGTTCAGATCCCAGCTTCAGGTGTGCTCCGCGCTCCGCCTGGCGCCACTTACGATGAAAATAATCATAGTCATTGGACGAAATATCAACAACAGCATAGATTAATAGCCCAAGTTCCAAATCAAAGTCTGCAACTAGCGCCACGTGGAGCACATCCGAATAATAATTATTTATAAAAAGATTACAATAACAGATTAAGAAGATCGTGTAACGAAGCAACCGAACCTTGATTTTTTATTTTAGAAACTAAATTTGTTAATATTATAACTGTATTTTATACAATAATTATCATGCTAGAAAAGGGCTTCAGCAAATGATTAAGAAGTGGCATTAAAAAGGCGACTTTCATGATAATCAATTTACCTCATGTAATGCAGCGGATTTTAAACGACTGTGTTGCAAAATATTTACAGTCTTACAGAACTAGGAGGTTGAACCTAACTTAAACCAAGATAATTCAACCTCATTTAACCTAATTTGACTTTACACGACCTAACCTAACCGAACGAAAACATTTTATCCAGCCTGTCCAAAACCCAGCTTCAGGTAGGCTCCGCTTGGCACCACTTATGTGCAGAAATAATTATCGTGATTGGAAAAAATTCCAAGCATGCGCAGTACGATTTTTACCAATGACTGCAGTTAAGTTTCAAACCAGAGGTTGCAAGTAGAGCCCTGTGAAGCACATCAACGCAATTTATTTTTAAAAAGTATATAAATAAAAACGTTTTGCAGCAAATCAAGAAGGCTGTGTATTTAACGAAGCAACCTAACCTTAATATTTTATTTTATAAACGAGAGAACTACCGCATCAATTGTCAATAAAAGTTGGGAACCGACGAATCGGGAGACAACAAACAATACTGAATGGAAGCACCGACAGAGAGTTTTAAAACACCAACTCCAAAGCAAAAGTAAACTATACTAGTCCAGTCCTTGTTTGCACCACTGGTAGAAGCGGTAGAACGGCAGCAAAAATTGATAGAAGACACATACACACCCCAAATCCGACACCGAAAGGCACAAGTAAAGGATAAAGAAGAAGAAATTAAAATTTATAAATATGTATTTCATATACTTTCTGATAAAAGGGTCACTCTTGAGGTGGGTTTTGTTAAATTTTTGGATTAGTAGTAGTTTTTTGGCCATTTTGGTTAACGTAAGGTAAGTGCACAAGGCTAGCAACGCTGCCACTATGCTAATGAAACGCTCCTAGCGCCCTATGCTCCCCATGGAGCAACAAGGTTAAAGAGAGATAGAGAAGGTAACCTAACCTAATACAACTCAACTCAACTCAACCAAAACTTTGCTTCATTTAACCTAACCTAATCCAGCACAAAACAACCCAATTTAACCTGGCTTAACTTAACGCTATTTCACTTATCCTAACCTAACCTAGCACAACTCAACCCTATCTAACCTAATCTGACTCAACACAACCTAACGTTAAATATTTCACTTAACTTAACCAATTGCCACAACCTAAAATTTTGCCTTAAAGCGTCTTCTTCCAGCCGGTTCAGGTTCCAGCTTCAGGTATGCTCCGCTTGGCGCCACTTACGAACAGAAATAATCATTGATTTCTCTTTCGGCGAAGAAAGCTTCCAAGTTTGGTAAATATTTAAAATGTAATTAAGATATCCTATGGTTTATGTCGGTGAAATTTAACAACATTTTTTAATGTTATTTATGTTAAGAGCTACTTCTACGAGATATCGATACTCTGCAATTTTGAAATTACCACTCAAATATGAGCACCTAAGAGTATCTAAGATTGACAGAAATATGGTAAATCGCTATTTAATATACTTTCTAATAAAAGGGTTAATCTTAAGGTGGGTTTTGCACAAGAATTAATTAAATATGGGTTAATAGTTTTGTGGTCATTTTGGTTAACATAACATAACACAACCTAACCTAACTTTGCTACAGTTAACCTAAACTAACCTAGCAGAAAACAACCCAATTTATTCTAGTTTAACTTGACTCTATTTCACCTAAGCTAAGCTAACCTAACCTAACCTAGCACAACTCAAAGGCGACCTCGGCGGCCGAGCGGTGTTCCCGTTTGGAGTTTGAAACACAGATGCATTGGTGTGTTCCCCAATGCATCTTAGCATACTCAGATTTAAATTGGTATAAGTGTAGTCCCCGCACAATTGGCCTCCAGGCCTAAGTGTGGTTAGTCCTGACAAATCTAATCTAGCACAACTCAAGCTCATCTAACCTAATCTGACCCAACAAAAAGTTAAATATTTCACTTCACTTAACCCAAACTTACTTCTCCCAGCCTGTTCAGTTTCCAACTTCAGGTTTGGCACCACTTACGGAGACAAATAATCATCGTCATTGGAGGAAATACTGACACATTTTACAATCAGTGCAGCTATGTTTCAAACTAGAGACTGCAAGTAGCCTCATGCGGAGCGAGCATACCAGCATATTTTTTTAATGCCAAGAAGACCTTGTATTTAACAAAGCAACATAATATTGTAGTTTATTTTAGAAATCTATATTTTCTTTGATACACTGTACTACACCACGACAATAGATTAATAAAAAAAAGTTATTAAAAAGACTATTCTCGCGTGTTCCATAATCGAATTACCCCACGTAATGAAGTAGATTCAAAGACTGGGTCTTATAAAAATATATTTAGAATCTTATCGAACTAGGGGGCCTTGGGGATTGCCAGCTGTCATTGAATGCCGCGGGTCTCTTGAGACAGCTTGCACATGGCTTCGAATATGTCTAGCCAGGACTGACGTCACTTACACCCCCATTTCATATCACTGACAGTCCCCTTGAAGGATAATATTGGGAATTGTTGGGGTTGGGTAATGTGTAAGCTCCGTGAAGGTAATCCTCCATTTTTGTTTTAATGATTGTTCAAAAAATTTTCCTGCAACGAATTTTCAAAAATCACTTTTAACTGCAGAAATTTCATTTTGGGCGGATCTTTTTCCTATCCTGACAAAAATTAAATAATAGCCAATAAAAAAATTGCAAATTCAGGAGAAAACACGTAATCACAACTCACAACGCTAAAAATACCCGATCACCTGATTTTAGAATAAATACCAGTTATCGTGTACGATTTAATAACAGTGGTCAAGTTGTTAAGTTTATGTTTAACATAAAACTTTAGTCATTCACAAGCAAACATTAAACAATGGATGATATCATGGATTCACCTTCAGTTAGTAATTATTTACGTTCATTAACTTGGGTAGCTTAAAAAATTGCTTAAAAATAAAAATTCAATGACAAACCTCCTCGTTTTACTTCGTTTTAAGGCAGTTTCTATTTATTTTTTTAACTCGAGTCATGCTGTATGAAGTAATTATTACGGTTATGGTTTTGTAGTTTTTCTATTATGTCATTGGAAATTAAATTTTGTAGATTCGCGGATTTGGAGGAATATTTTACGCGTGTGAAACCTTCGGTCAGTGGTTCAAATCCCTGCGGAGACGTTTACCCTTGTGGCCATCAATCCATTTTGCTTATCCAACAACAAAAAAATTTCCAATATTGATACAGAAATAAATAAATCAACAAAGCACCGATACAGCAGCTTAATTTTTAAGGTCTGTGAATTTTACAAAAACGACAAGCATGCCAGAAAATGAGGTTAGATTTCGAGATAGAATTGAAATCCAATGTAAAAGCACGTTAAGATTTTGCAAAGTTTTATTTACATACGTATTTCCGGTTGATTTTTAGAGTGTGAAGGATGGATTTTCATGAATTATTATATAAACAATCGTCATTGTAACTTTTTAAAACTTTAACAATAAGCAAGCAAATCCGAGTATTTGCTGGATATTTTCCGAATTTATACAATATAATTAAACAAACAAATAAATAAAATAAACAAAAAGGAAACAAACGAAACATTGCAAGTATAAAAATATGTCTTTAATACATAGCTGTACATAACCGTCGAGGCCTTCCAACCCCTATTTAGCAACGTACCGGTCTACTGAACACATACAGAACCAACATTACAAACTTAACAATCGGGGCTTTGAATAGTCCCAGTAGAATACACATGTGCCCCATGAATTTAAGCACTTATAACAGTTCAGTTCCCCTTTGATCCATTTAAAGACATCATTCCAATACTCCGTACAGATGTTTTTACACTGATTTTCGCCTATAAATAAATCTTTGTCCTTCTTAAATAATTTTTAATTTCATAACAGTAGGCTCTGATTAAAACATTTCTGATTCGATTTAAACTACATAAAACTAAATGGAAATTCCTAAAATTTTTGGTTAATGTTTATGTTCATAAATTAACAAGTAGAAAGTGTAGATGTTCTGATAAGGTCTCTTCGTCGTTTATTACATAAAAGTACGTTTTTAAATTCTTATTAATTATTTAAACGGTTTGACCAGTAGTTAAAACTAAATTAATGAGCCCCGAGCGGTCGAATTGCAGGAAAAGTTCCTGTTAAGTCACTACTAGAAAGCTCGGATAATGTGTTTTTTGCTAATTAATTAATTGGTATTTTTAATGGTTTTATTAATAAAAATAAATGTATGTAATAAGTTACAGAGGTCTGTGAAGAGTTAAAAAGTGAAATGCACCTAAGGCCGAATTTATGAAAAATTGTTTGGAATTCCGACAATGTTTTTAATAATAATTATTTGAAAATACGTGGGAATATTAAACGATAAAGTACGTCGAACAATTTTAAATACCGTGTGATCTACGATGCAATGAATCTTTAAACTTGCATATTATTTTATGGGCAATTACAAAAGCCATTCGGATGAGGTAATATAATATTTATTAGCAATTTAGTAATATTATCCCGAATACATCAACCGAACTGATAAGCGATGCTTTACGTTTCTTAATTACATAATTAGCTTTCGTGTGGATATTTATGCATTATATTGGTGGTTTGTTATAAGTAAAACTCGGATTATTATGCACTAAAAAAAACTTCAAAATACGCAGAAATGCAAATGCATAAACATCCGCTTGTTATAAGAAACCGAATAATAATACAGAAGTATTTGATATTTTAATTGATAAGCATGAGAAAATGACGCTTGGAAGAACTATTTCAATTCATGAAGAGGCATGACAGTTAATAAAATGGGCGAACATAACCTATATACTGCAATGTTGACATGGCAGCTGACAGGAGTTGACGAAAGGTAGGGTTAGGTTAACAATAAATAGCCAAAATTTTTCATGACCATAAAGACCATCAAATACAAAGCTTCTTCCCCGTGACTGAGGTAGAGATCCTCGAGGCTATCTATAACAACAACAAAGTCGAACGCTCCTGGGCCAGACCTGGTCAAGCTGGACCACCTGAAAAGGGCTTGTGCTGTTGTACAAGATCATTTTCCTCTTTGGAGTAATTCCTCAAGCCATGAAATCCACCCGAACGGTTTTAATACCTAAACAAGGCGAACTGAAACAAGTGGATAACTGACGTTCAATTACCATCTGCAGCATCATCCTAAGGCTCGTCAACAAGATCTTGGTCAAGCAACTCAGTGCCCTCCCGATCCACCCAAATCAACGTGGCTTTCGGAAGGTGGATGGAATGCTCCTTAATACATTGACCCTCGAGACCATGATCAAGAACAAACGCAAGAATATAAAACCGTACAACATCATATCTTTAGACTTGCGAAAAGCGTTTGGCATGGTCTCCCATCACTCGAACGAAAGAGCATTTCAGACAGGTACCCTAAGATTTATTCTAGAGGGGTATAGGGACTCATATACTACGATAAACTTGGCCAAAAAGCACAAGGCCTATCTGCATAAGAAGAGGCGTAAAACAAAGGGATCCCCTATCGCGTATACTTTTTGGCTTGGTCGATGACGAGTTGATTTGTCAGCTAGAATGGTGGACGATTACAAAAAAGACGAGCAACGAATACAAACTTCAGAAATGAGGTTTCTAAGAGCGGTGGTAGGATACACAAGACAAGGCAGACAAAGAAATTCAGGCATACCGACAGAGCTTGACATCTTCAATCTGAATGAAAAAATTGGAGAGAATTGGAAATATCATCTTCAAATAATGGATAGAGAACAGCTTCCCAAAAAATATTATCAATACAAACCGAGAGATAGAAGAAAAGTAGGAAGACAAAGAAAAAGATGGAAAGACCAGATGCAATAACGTAACGGATATTTGATGAAAGAAGGAAGAAGAAGGAAATGGGAGATGGAATAAAAATATCAGACCACTTGCGGGTATCAATGATGGGCTACGCGGACGGTCTAGTTCTCCTGGCAGATACGCCAAAAGAGGCAAGGAGGCAACTAGATCGCGTAGTAAGTTTCTTCGAGATTTGATCTCTTTCGTCAGGAGTCGTACAAGGCAAAAAGATTTTATTCACACACACGAAATCTTTATTCTTTAATAGGGGGGCAAGCACTTACTTAAAGCAACTTAACCCAGATGAATTTTTCAAGTACCTGGGCGGTAGATACTCATACATATGTATACTGGGAAATCGAGACCTTGCATCGAAAGTCTAAAAGTACACGGTTATAAGCAACGCGGTTGAAGCCAACCCAAAAGCTTTACCTGATACCCAGGCACCAAAGTGTGCTCCAAACCCCGAAGATTACTGATAAAACTGTTGAGTGAAGCAAATCGTCGTGTGAGTCTCAGTATGATGATTTTTATACTTGAATCGCTCAAACATTCATGCAAACACACGAGACGGAGGCCTAGGTGTTGCATCGTCCAGATCCGTTATTCCGTCCATAATGAGAAAGAGGATGGTGAAAACAGCTGCCGGCCTGGTCTCCCGGACGTGGAGAAATTGTGGGATCGCCTTACAAAATGGACGGCTGCTAGAGACGAGCGAATGGAGCGAACAGCTACAGAACTCGTACTCTGGGAACGGGCTAGTGCAGGGGTCTAACAACAGCTGCAGCGGTTATTGGGTACACAATCCGCCAGAATATTGGGGCGGTTGAGAGTTTGTCGAGGCAGTCCAGTTGCGGGGAAATCTCTTGCACACGAAAGGGATCCACCTGAGGTTGCGATGTTGTGCCAGTACACATTGACAAAGAGTGCGACATGACCGCATTGTAGATAGCAAGCACAAAAGGGTGAATCGGCGAACAAGGTCCTAGACTGCGACTCGCTAAGAGATTATTATTTAAATACCTGCACTACCATTTGAAAAATCTGCGTTTTTTTATGGTTCGTACACAAAAGTTTGGTTATATTTCAACCCACCAAACCTCAAGTAACTTAACATATTCTAACCTAACCTGTCTTACGCTAGTTTAACTTCATCTCAACTAACTTACAATCAGGGCGAAATATGGCTGGTAAAATGAATGAGCATAGCCTATACAAATACAATAAATTAGGACATGACAGTTCACAGCTGACAGACAGAACGAAAGGTCATTAATTTTAAATCAGGCAGAAATATGGCAGCAGATAAAATGGACAAACATAACCTATAAAACACAATTTTGATATGACAGCTGACAGTACGTAGGGTTAGGTTAGGTTAGGTTAGGTTAGGTCAACCAACAAATTGTTGGAATTTTGAGACGTTTTCTTCAGTATTTTTTTTTTGTGAATATTTATTAAACATGCATCTGTAAAGACCATTTGAAACACTTGTAATTTGGTGATTGTTTTTGATGTCTGCTAACTTAACTTTGCTTATCTAACTTTTTCTTTCTTTTTTGTGCGTGTCTTTTATGGGTGTATACCCAATCTTCTCGGAAGCGCCTTTAGGCACTATTTCAAGTCAGATGGCTGTGTTATGTGTGTGTTACTACGTGTATAGTGGTCTTGTTACTCTATCTCATAGACCAGTCTTCCGAGTAGAACACAGTTCATTAAGCCCAACCGTGAATGGTCTCACCAGCCCTAGTACCGATCCCAGAGGCCTGAGAAAAAATCTCCACCAACTTAGGGATTCGAACCCGGGACTTGTAATATGCACGCCTAGCCCTCTTACAACTGAGCTACTTGGCTTCTTGAATATTTGCAACCTAACTTAATTTAATAGTGCAATAAGAATAGGTTTGTTTTTGAAAACAAAAAAGAAAAATTAAAACCAAATAAACAAAAGCAGGTTAACCTACGAATTTCTTAAATGACAACTGACAAAACGTAAGCCTTCTTCGGGACTAATTCTTGTTAATGTAAAAATAATTAGAAAAACTTGCGATTCTCTTTCTGTTTAAAAGCAAATAAAATGTACAACCAAGAATAGCTTAGAAAATCTAACCTAACTTGAAACTAATAACAATTTGTTTTGGTGCGTGATGCGTAGCGTTTTTTTAGTTAGAACCAAAAAAATCAAAAGAATGTCGGTTTCGCCGTTTAGAAAATAATAATAATTTAAAAAAAACGAAATAGGCCCGCGTACTCGAGATCGATTAATAACAAAAATAATTGTAAGTTACACACGTGAATCGTACATTTTTCTACATCACGTTCCCGTATGATTACGTACCCTAATTGCTCGGTTTCTAAAATTCTCTTTCAATAAGAGCTACGATCGCGTGCCTTCCACCAACGTTACCTAAATGTTAAGTACCCGGCCACGATTCTTTGGTTCCCACGGTACGGTAGCTCTCAGCCTTTCTAACTTGTTATTTATTGAAGGATCATCCACGTCAGGTACAATTTCTTCATTTCGTGCACCAAGGACGATGTTAGAAAAGGACAGAGTTAACGTTGCGTTAACTGAAAAATATTTTATACGCCTCGCTTTCCATATCGTTCTTTCTATGTTTAGAAATGTTTCCGTGTAATAATATTTGCCCAATATGTCCATATTTAATTAACGTTCCGGTATTATAAGTACAAATTCGTTTTGTTACAACGCGAAGCCTCGGAGTCCAAGGGGAAAGTAAACACTAAGTATGGAAAATCCACAAGAAGGGTGGCGGTATTTTAATTTAATTTAATTCAAGTTTGTTTAAACAGACCTTTAAAAAGGCTAAATTTTTACTATAAGAAACAAAATTCCTACGTATTGTGTACATATTTAGTACAGAACATGAAATACAGCCGAATAGATTAAATTCAATACATAACTTGGGGCCCTTTAGAATCTACCTGAATGGTTTTTGCATTTGATTAAATATTTTGCTGAAGGGCTTTTTGTACAAAGTCCTCCCTTGGTCGAAAGTATGAAAATTCAAAAGCCGGGTTTTTACTCGGCGTATCTTCCGTCCTTTTCTATCTCATTGATTTTCTATCATTTATCCTTGTGCATTAATTTAAATACATTGAATAACAACTGAGTGATTTAATCAAAAGGAGGGAATTTGATGAAGCATGAATCGTTAGGGTGTCCCGAGTAGATTTACAATGAGTTAAGGCTATTTTCGTCGAATTAAATACTTCTTAAATGGGTATTTCCCGCAACAAACCTTTAGAAAATGTGTAATAATATTTTCCCAACATGTCGATAGTTAAGCACAAATTCGTTATCTTACAACCCAAAAGCCAAGTCTAAGGGGAAAGTAAACACTAAGTATGGAAAATCCACAAGGGTGGCAGTATTTTAATTAAGTGTTTAAACAGGCTTTTGAAAATGCGGGGCTGTTTTAAAAAGGCTAAATTTTGTTAACAAACACATGATGTGCATTTACTGGCCGGGGAAGACCCGGAGGGGTGGTTTTCAAAGCCTACTTTAAAGATTTCAAGTAGTTACGTTGCAAAGGCCTTGTTATTAAAAGATAGACGTATTTTGATTCGGTTTTGTTTCTAATTTAAAATTTTTTAGCTATATAGAAAGATAAAAGTTTTTGAACGCTTTCCCCGCACACAAACAAAACAAAGTCTTAAATTACTAAATTCGACGAACAAAACAACGATTTTATTATTTTGCCTTGCATGTTCACCACAAGATTCTACAATAAATTATTAACAATTGCGTTTGAACGCCCTGTATATACATAAGAATAACACCTTTGATTTAACAATAAGTCAAACTAAACGTGAAAAAAATCGTGGCTTTTTAGATATTTCGGTTATCTGTCGATTATTTGTATTACGATAAGCTCGGCGTGTAAATATTCAACAAACTCGCGCAATAATCTACATAAAATTCGGAGAAGAAATAATTGAAGAGAATCGATTTACTTTCACAACATGATCGCCACTTCAAGAAAAAAATAACGTAGAATGTATTGGGAGTGTATCGGTATGTAGCTTAACCTAGCATTGAAATCTTTCGCTTTCAGCAAGTTATTTCCGTCGATTTTTTTACACTTTCGATTGTTATTTTTTATTAAATGGTGAAGTATTATTGTTTTGGATATTTGCTATTAATTTTTCGGCTGAAATTTCCAATAAAAACAAAAATAAGATAAATGAAAGAATAAAGCGAGTTTCTTAAAAGTATCATTGCCTAAATATAAGCTCACATTCATAGACAATTACGTAAGTGTTCCCCTTAAATTTTACATTTTTATGCGTTAACCATAAAAACTTGACTTACCTCTTAACATTTTTCGAAACCTACGCCTCAACATTTCATAAGGAATTTTAACAATTGCAACTCGATATCTCTACAATTCTTCAACCCAAGGTTTTTGCTGGTTAAAAGTAATTATTTAGGCCTTAAATAAGTTAAAACAAACGCGTGCCCGTTTGTACCACAACGACCGAACTACACAATAAAATAAATTATAAAAAGTTACAAAAGGTTGTTAAATTAAAAAGTTAATAAGAAATTATACCACACTGATTTACATGGGCGGCTTTGTTATTGTTAAACAGCGACGGACTACGTGAAATTTAACAATCGAATCGTAGGTGGCTCAAAGATGAGATTTACAGGCAATTAATGTTATATTAAACAATTGCCTTGTCGATTATTAAAACAAGTGATTTTCTGTGGCGTTTTGTTTTAGGTGTGAAAGTCATGGCCACCCTGATTATCTCTACAAATTTTTCTAAATTGAACTTTGATAGGAAATATCCAAGGCGCCTCGATTAAATCCAGGACAATTCCAAGAAAAAAAACAATGGGTTATTTCACAAAATTTCCATTGAGTTCACACGCAATACTAATTGCACGTATTTCGTGCATTACCGACGTTAGTAAATGTTCCATTAAAACTGTAGTTGCCAACTTTATACTGTTATTGCTCGCGCTATTAAAGTTCTTTTTACAAAACAAATACTTTCACAAAACTTTGCCATCCTAACATTTTTTTTAACTTGTTCGGTTATTTCCGGTAAGTCCCTCGTTTTACTTAGAAATACCTCTGGTAATTACACGGCGAACTCACAAAATGGAATTATAATTAATAGAAACGTACCTTGAACAAAGTTTTAAAGCCAGCTTTAATCAAGTTTGTTAAGTTCCGCTTTTTTATGGCCCGTTGTTAGGGTTATGAAATGCTCTGATTAATACAGAACTACTAAATTTCACAAAAGAAAACGGTTCGATGAAACTAAATTCCTACGCTTTGTGTATATTTAGTGCAGAACATGAAATACCGCCAGATAGATTAAATTCGACGCATAACTTGGGACCTTTAGAATTTACCTGGAGCAGAATTTAATTAAATATTTTGCTGAAGGGCTTTCTGGATGTGTCCTCCCCCGGTCGAAAGTATGAAAATTCGAGAACCGGGACTGGGTTTTTACTCAAAGCATCTTCCGTCCTCTTCTATCTTATTGATTTTGTATCTTTCATCCTTGTGTGTTAATTTAAATAATTGAATAACAACTGAGTGACTTAATCTGAAGCAAGGATTTTGATGAAGGATGAATCGTTAGGGTGCCCCGTCTAGAGTCCCTATTTGGAACTTACAATTTCGTTCGTTTAAGAAAGGTAAAAAAATTCAAATAAATAAGCAGTGAAACACCCGATGACGGAACGATATTGTTTTGTTTTGTGGTTAAGTGTTTCACACGCAGCTGTTGATGATATAAAAGTAGTAGCGAATTTGTATGGGTGGTGTGTATGAATAAAACGAATCGTAATAAATCTTCCATCCTACGTTTTAATTTGTCACGTTTCGTTCGTTGTGTGTCAAGTTTGGAGTTTTAGAGGGACGATAGTAATATTTTTATTTTTGCGCACGCAAAGGTTAAAGTAACATCAACATCTCACAAAGAACGTCTGAGACACTAATCTAATAAAATTCTGTTGGAGAAATTGAAACGATACGAAATGCTGAAGCTTATAAAATATTTACGCTTGGTATTTTCACGACCTTCGTTTGGCTTTCTTTTGTTAATCCCACCTTATTTTGTTTTTGGAAAAGGGCTGTTCTAATAACAAAGTTTTTCTTGCATTTTCAGCATTTATACCAATTCCCATAGGTTCCAAATGCCTTTTGCTACAAAAACCATTTAATTCCAAAACCGCTTAACAAAGTAATTACAAACACTAACTGTTTAGGCTTCAAAACCTTCTCGATTTTAAATAAAAATTCCAAAGCTCCACACTTAATTTTTAACAACGCTCTTATCTACATCAAAACATGAACATGCTTGTTGACTACGAAAAAACTATAATTAATAACTGGGTATAATTCGTAGGTGTTTATGATTTATTACCTTTACATGTTTAAGATTCTAATTTTCAGTGTTTATACGGAGGTTTGGTTGGTAATATAAAGGGAATAATACCCCACATGTAGACCATTAAAGTTGATCGATTATTCCTTGTAACGGGGTTGCATTTAACCGCGGACTTTGCAGGTCAGTAGAATTAATCAATGTTTAATTAACCCACGTTTCTTGCAAGGTCATGTTTTTTCTCTATTATTACATTAAACTGGGTTTGTTTGTCCATTTTTGTATTGATTTGTGGAAATTCATATTTTTGAACTATAAATTTAGTTAGAATTTTTTTCAGTGAAATTTGGAATTTCAGCGGTTTCTTATTGAATTTATTTTTGGAAAGCTATTTATAGATTTTGGTGAATTTACTTCAGTAACTTTTGTCGATTTATTTCTGTGAATTTTTGTTGATTTTTGAAATACATTTTATAGATTTTTGTTGAATTCATTTTTGTGAATTTTCGGAATTTATTTTACAGATTTTTGTTGGATTAATTTCTGTGGATTTTTTTTTTAAATTATTCTTCTAAATTTATGGGAAATTGTGCCTGAATTTTTCGAATTCTATGGATACTTTGGAGATCCTACTTTACAGATTTTTGTTGAATTCATTTCTGGGATTTTTGTTGAGTTTGTTTGTTACTTTTGTTAATTATTTCTGCAAATTTTTGATTAATTTATTTCTGTGAAATTTAGGAATTTATCTGGCTATGGATTTTTGGAATTCCTGTTAATTTGTTTCGCAGCTTTTTATTTAACTTTATTTCTGGGAATCATTTCTCCTAATTTAATGAAATTAATCTTGGAATTTATTTTACAGATTTCTGTGTATTTTTCGAAATTCTATAGATTTTTGTTAAATTTACTAGGTATGTATTGTTAAATTTATTTGTGAATTGTCAGAAATTCTGTGAATTTTCTGGAAGTTATTTAGATTTTTGATAATTTTTTTTCGTGAAATTTTTGGTAATTATTTTACAGATTTTTATTGAATTTATGTCTGCGAATTTTTGATATTCTTTTTTGGATTTGTTTCTAAGATTTTTTGTTGAATTTATTTTTATGAATTTTTGGAATTTCTGTGGATTTTACAGAAATTATTTCGGTGAAATATTGGCATTTCTTTGGACTTTTATTGAATTTAGTTCTATGAATTGCTGCTGAATTTATTTGTGTGAACTTATGGAATTTCTGGAAATTTATTACTCTGAAATTTTGGTATTTCTTTGGACTTCAATTCTACTGAAATTATTTCTATGATTTGTTGCTGAATTTAATTGTGTAAACTTTAGGAACTTCTGCAGATCTCTGGAAATTTATTGCTCTGAAATTTTGGAATTTTATTGGATTCTTGTTAAATTTACTTAGTGAATTTTAGGAATTTCTTTGGATTTTTTGGTAATTATTTGTCAGATTTTTGTTGAGTTTGATTCTACAATTTTTGTTGAATTTATGTCTGCGAATTTTTGGTATTTCTTTGGATTGGTTTCTAAGATATTTTGCTGAATGTATTTTTTCGAATTTTTGGAATTTCTGTGAATTTTGGGAAATTTATTGCTCTGACATTATGGAATTGTTTTGGATTCTTGTTGAATTTATTTATGATTTGTTGCCGAATTTATTTGTGTAAACTTTTGGAACTTCTAATAATAATAATAATAAACTTGGGTCTACACTTTTTGTTGAACTTATGTTTGCTGAGTTTTGGAATTTCTGTAGATTTTTAGGAAAACTATTTCTGTGAAATTTTGGTATTTCTTTAGACTTTTATTGAGTTCATTCCTATGATTTGTTGCTGAATTTATTGTGTAAACTTTTGGAATTTCTGTAGATTTATGGAAATTGATTGCTCTGAAATTTTGGAATTTTTTTTGTTGTTGAATTTATTTTGTGAATTTTAGGAATTTCTTTAGATTTTTTGGTAATTAGGACATAGATTTTTGTTGAATCTATGTCTGCGAATTTTTGGTAAGTATTTCTTTGGATTTGTTCCTAAGATATTTTGCTGAATGGATTTTTCCGAATTTTTGTGAAGTTTAGGAAAAATTCTGCGAAATTTTGGCATTTCTTTGAATTTTTATTCAATTTATTTGTGTAAACTTTTGGAATTTCTGCAAATTTATGGCTCCGACATTATGGAATTTTTTTTGATTCTTGTTGAATTTATTTCTATGATTTGTTGCTGAATTTATTTGTGTAAACTTTTGGAATTTCTGGAAATTTATTGCTTTGAAATTTGGGCATATTTTTGATTCTCGTTGAATTTCCTTACTGAATTTTAGGAATTCCTTTGCATTTTTTGGTAATTATTTTACAGATTTTTGTTTTGTTGAACTTGAGTCTACACTTTTTGTTGAACTTATGTTTGTGAGTTTTGGAATTTCTGTGGATTTTTAGGAAAATTATTTCTGCGAAATTTTTGTATTTTTTTAGACTTTTATTGAGTTCATTTCTATGATTTGTTGCTGAATTTATTTGTGTAAATGTTTGGAATTTCTGTAGATTTCTGGAAATTTATTGCTCTGAAATTTTGGAATTTTTTTTTGTTGTTGAATTTATTTTGTGAATTTTAGGAATTTCTTTGGATTTTTTGGTACCTAAATTATTTTTCAGATTTTTGTTGAATTTGATTCTATACTTTTTGTTGAATTTGCTTGTTTGCGATTTTTTGGAATTTATTTTTCTGAAATTTTGGAGTTTCTTTTACTTTTTTGGCAATTATTTTACAGACTCTTGTCGAATTTAGTTTTGCAATATTTTGTTGAATTATGCCTACGAAGTTTTGGAATTTCTTTACAATTTATTTTTGATTTTTTGTTGGAACCTATTTTGTGGTTCTGGAATTTCTCTGAATTTTTGGAAATTATTTGCAGATTTTTGGAATATCTTTGGATTTAACAGATTTTTGTTTAAATTTATTTCTGTGATGTTTGTTTAATTTATTTTTATGCATTTGTTGGAATCTTAAATGACTACTTCATAACCAAAGGTACTTTTTATAAATCTTCCAATTTTTCTTCAATCCACGTTAACTTATTTCAGTCTAAAAGAAAAACGTAATGAATGAAAAGGAATAACAAAACAAATGTTTATTTTAATTGCAAATTATGTTAAACTTGAACTTAACTGTTGATAAGCTAACCTGAGTGTGAACTATTAGCATGAAGTAGGCAGGAAGATCGAAAGGTGTGAATAAAGAACAATGCTCAACACTTTTCACGACTTCCTGATAAAATCTGACCGGAAAAAATATTTTTTTTCTTAATTAGCTAAAGAGAGCTTCATTAATAGGTACATTTAATACAAACTGCTAACATATTTTATTATTTTATAAAGCTTCGGGGTTGTTTTAAGTTATACAGGACTGTCCTTCAGTTAATAATTATATCTTAAACTTTGAGTTTGTTAAACTTCGGGGGTTGTTTGACCGTTTTTACAAAATTGTTTAAGTTGTATATTGAACTTTAGCCCTTGAAATAATCGCTTTTTACACATTTAAACGTTTCCCTTATCATTGAAATTCGCCCTGAAACCTCTCAAAGGCAGAAAAAATGTCAAAAAACTAATTAGAAAATAAAAATAAAATCGAACACTAATGACGCCTGTTCTAAAACGAATTAGATTTAATAAAGTAGAATTGAAGTCACGTTTAATATTCGGCCCTAGTTTCTTTAACAATAAAACGGATGTCCAAACTTACTTAGCCTAAATTACTGTTAGGTACGTGTTATTAAGGTTAAACACAACTAAATTCGTCTGACATTTTCACCCCTAATTATAACAATGATCCTATGGAAATCGCTCTGAAAACTACCCTCAAAATAATTATTCCGGCCGGAAATAACATTCTGGAAACTTTTAGGCTTTCGGGTTGGAAATTTAGAGAAGTTATGCGGATATTCGGGGCAAAGTTTAGGAAAATTATATGAGAAGACGATTGTAGGAAGTTTGATGAAGTCCAAATACGTTTTTGGAAGTTTTGTTTGAGCTGGAAAGGTTTGGAAGTACTAAAAAATAGCTCAGGACTTTTGAAGGGTTTTAAAGGAGTTTAGAAAGCCTTGGAAATAAATTACCGCAAACAAAAACAATTTGGTCTTTTTTGATGTGAAAGCCTGTGATTAAATTTTCAAAAGCCTTTGGAGATTAATTTGAACATGTTTTTGAAAATCTTGCGCATCTGTAAGTACCACTGTGATGCTGAAGGTCGGTGGTTCAAATCTGAGTGGGGATGACAAATCTTTTTTTTTGTTTTACGTCTCCATTCGTCATATACAACCTCGACTATTATTTTGATCTATTTTTAAATAAAAATCAGTCGCATGATAGTAAACAAATCTTCAATTGTTAGTTCCAACGACAAAATTACGCAAAACACTATTTTTAAATATTTAACTTTATTATGAATTACGCGGAACAATTTTAAAAATAGTAGTAAATAAACATTAAAAATATTTCTCACATTTCGAAGGGCATTAGAATTATATAAAAGGCTTTAATCACATTTACAACGAGCAAATTTGTTTACATTCCGGCCAACAACAATACTCCAAAACTACGTGATCAAAACCGGAAAAATCCGGTTTTCTCGCACAATAAAAACGAGATGATCTGATATAAATCATATAACATACGCTTTTGCAAAAAAAAGTAAGTCTGGGTCGGTTTTACGGTTTATAATATTTCTGAATTTATGAATATTTAAAACGTAAAAGCGCACATTTCTTGAGATTGCACGTTTAATCTTAATCTTCATGTAACGGTTTTATATTCTTTTTACAATTGTTCGTAAACCTTTTAACATAGAAATGCGGGTTTTAATGTTGAACTTTAATAAGAAGCGTCGACGATGTTAATAACTGCTCGAAAAAAGGCAAAAATTTCGAAAAAAATCAAATACAACCCTGCGCTTTTAGGTAAAGTTTTCGTTATTGCTGTTTGTTTTTTTACTCATTTGTTTTTTTACACAAGTAAAATGGCGACTTGAAGATTCAAAATGTAAGAATTCTAGTATTTTAATAAACGATTTTTAGACTAGCTTTCTACAAATTTCCTAATCTTATGCAAACACACACCAAGGATTGGAGGATACACGTTCAAAATTCACGATTCTAAAAATCCAGGGTTTTAATTTTAAAAAAAACAACCGAATTCAAAATTTCACAAAGTGATCAACTTATCAGTCAAGTAGGCTTAGCTTTACGAATTCTTAACAGACTTTAAGTAAATAAAGTAATGAAAATAACACTAACCCAATCCCATACGCCTTTTGATTTTCTTAAGGACCTTCATTTTCCCTTTAAGGGTTGCGAACGGCGGCTCGTCTTCTTTAACCTGATCTGCTTTGCAGTGGCAATTATTATTGGATATCCCCATCAAGCACCCTTACGCACTAGTACAAACCGTACACAAACAACAGTAACACTAAATCCATTCGACTTAAGAAAGGAGCAATGATTGTTAAATCCTAAAACGCGACTAGAAACGGACCTACCTACTTGAATCCGACTGTGCGATCGGAACGCGATACAAACACCACCGAACCTAATTTCAAACTGAAAAGGACTTAAACGCTGAAAGCTTGAAGTACGGATTCAGCGTATAATGGTGGGAGGAAAAGCAGCTGCAGCCACGAGCCAGAAACCAATAGAAACTCTGCCACACGCCCGGTGCCTTTGCTTGCAGCCGGCACCGACAGATGTGACACCTCGTTATATTGGTTTACCTGTGTGGATGGATACCTTTGCTTACTTTGTTGATAACATTTTTAGCTCGTCTTCTTCTACTATCGATTGTAGAATTTACACTTTGAGATTAATTACGTGCAGGACACGTTTCGAATAACGGTTCTTATATTAAAGGGCATTTTTTGAGGTTATGTTCGATTATGTTAATTTGCTGATGTAACTGAATTATTTTTTTATATCATTAGAAATTAACATAACCATCTGGCCGGTAAATGGGCCCACCAATTACAATTTTTTGACTTTTTTGAATGTCAGCCCCAGTATAGAATTTACACTGAAGCCCACCCTGTCCACTTACGGTGAATAATAGTTTTGGACACTTTGGTAATACAATAAGATTAGCAAGAATCAAAATCAAAGCAAGATGCAGAACTTAAAAATCAATGCAACTAATTTAAGAAAGTCTAATTTCTTTGCAAACCCATTTCATTATCAACTAAAAAGATTTGGTTCAATTCGTGCCCAGCGGCAGATTTTAAGTAATTTTTAGGGCCGGATTAAATTAATAAATCACCTAACTTGAATTCAAAGCACCATAGGACTGTTCTGATAAACCGAATGATAATAAAGGTACCTTTTCAGGACCTAAAAATTAATAAAATTAATTTCAAAAATAATTCCAGAGCCGTACTTACTGAAATAACTGTATTCTGCAGAATTTAAAATCTAAAGTGCCCCTGTCCCCTGATTACGACTGAAACAACCAACCGATTGCTTTGCAATCCCATTCCAACAACAATTAAAATGATTTGGTTCAATTCTTCATGTTCAGGGGCGGATTTTAAATAGTTTTCCGGGCCAAGTCAGGCTAATAACTCACCTAGGGATGGGCAGTCGGGAACGTGCCCGCGGGAACGTTCCTGGGGAACGGGAATATTCCCCGGAAATACCCCAAAGATGTGCCCCTGTCCCCTGATTACGACTGAAACAACCAACCGATTGCTTTGCAATCCCATTCCAACATCAATTAAAATGATTTGGTTCAATTCTCACCTAACTTAAGTATAAAGCACCACACTTTGAATCAGTGCAATGTTCTGATAAACCGAATTACAATAAAGGCACGCCTTCGGGACTTAAAAATTAACGAACTTTATTTCAAAAATAATTCCAGACCGTACTTACTGAAATAAATGTATTCTGCAAAATTTTAAATCAAAATGAAAAGTGCCCCTGAAACGCCTAATTAATTACACAAGTACTTTGCAATCCTATTTCAAAATCATCCAACAATATTTGGCTTCATTCGCGTCCAGGGACGGATTTTAATTAATTTTCAGGGCCGGTTTAAGTTTGCTCGCCCAATTCGGGCACAAAATCATATTTTCAAAAAGTAGGTACAATTTTCTGATACCACCAATCATCAAATCGATTTGGCTTTTTGTTATAAATGGCATATACAAACTAAGAGAAGACGAAACGCAAACAGCATATAAGACTGACTTGCAAGATAGAAGATCAAAAGTTAAAGAAGAAGATGAAAATGTCTGTAATGACTGGGTCATGGCACTGTATAAAGGAAAACATATGTAAAGCAACAGAAGAAGTAAAACAAAAGGTCGGAGAAATAGAAAGAAACCTCGACGGAATCCAAATTACAAAAGAAGAAATCTTCCGGGGGATAATTAAAAGACTGAAAGAACAATACGGAAAAAAGGCTAGGAGTATACTAAAAGAGGATAAAGACTTAGCAACTGAAACAACAGAAAATCTGCAGACCTGGAGGACCCATTTTAAGAATAAATTCAACCAGCGAAATGATGAACAAGAGCCTGCCCAACAAGAAGAGGCGGAAAACCCGGGAAACGAAGAAGACAATAAAAATCCGATTATAAACCGAAGCCATTAAAAATATGAAGCTTGGAAAGTAAGCGACGAAAATTGAAATTCGGGAGCGAAAAAGTAAAGATATGGATACTTGGAAAGAGGAGCAAATCCTAATTAATCCTCCAACACATAAAAAGGGAAGCACAACAGTATGTGATAATTACAGAGCTATCTGCCTATCCTCAGTGGCACTCAAAATATATTCTAAAGTACTAGAAAAAAGACCAAGACAGGAAATAGAAGCAAAGCTAGAAGAAGAACAAGTAGCCTTTAGGCCAAATCGGCACAGGATCATATCTTTACAGCAAGAAACATGAAACAAACAAGAGAACGCAACGGAAAACTATTTATAGCTTACATATGGATATTCCTAGATGAACTAGAGGTCACACCACAACTCAAAACAGCCATTAAAATCTTATACTTACAGAGAAGTATACGGGAAAGTAAAACTGGCGGAGAATACTCAGAACCATTTGAAATGAATAATAAAACAGGGAAATAGCCTGAGCCCCCTACTATTCACTGTTTTGATGACTAATTAATGTGATTCAAAGATGCAAACAAGATAATAGAAAGGCCATAGCACCATAACCTAACACCGATATATGTACATACAAGCATTGGTACCTATACGCCGATGACATCCTAATAATGGTAGACTCAACAAAAGTTGCAAGAGGCGGTAAATATATGGACACAGTAGATAGAAATGAAAGGGATGGAGATTAATATATCGAAGAGCAAAGTCATGAGAATAGCAAGCCGTTGTAAGGATATAGAACTGGAGGTGAAGGTAGTACACGAATATCTTGGGACAATAGTCTCACGTAAAAGAACAAACGACACAGAAATTAATCACCAAATTAAGAAAGCAACAAATGCATACTTCGAGAACACCAAATATATGTATAACGCAGTATTCGTAGATGTACCCATCCTAATGTATGGATCAGCGAGCTGGGTAATGGTGGAGAAGCATAAAAGTCGAATACAGGGGGCAGAAATTCTTGGGAAAATGGCCAACAAAACGAGAAGGGATAAAGTAAGAAACCCCAGAATTAGAGGGCAAGGGGAACAAACACCCCTGAATGGAAGAATAGAAAACAGGTAGTTGGGTTGGTATGGGCATGTTCTCAGGATGGAGGCAAATAGAATACCCAAACAAGTGCTGGAGGCCAGCCCGGGGGGAACTAGAGGACGAGACAGGCCCTGAATGATGTGGCTGGATGGAATACACAGAATGGCAAGACAAAGGGGAAAGAGCGAAGGAAAACAGAGTAAGACTGGATAGAGACAGAAAGGAGTGGAAAAAATTAATCGAAGCAACCGGCCCGACGCTCTAAAGGCAAAAGGGCTTAAGATAAAGAAGTTATAAATGGCATCCCACGGGTTACTTGCAAATTTTTGTAAATAGCCACAGTCGTGTTAAGTCTAAAACTATACAATAATATTTTTTTCTGGAAGTTTTTTTACTTTTTAGCAGGTGTTTCTATCTGCTAATAAACCTCCTAATAAGCTATTTGGCAAATAGTTTCCATGGAAACTATTGTATTAACAGGTATTTAATAGGAGAATAAATGTATTAGGAGATGGAAAAACCAGCCCTAAGTAACATAAGCAGAGAAAACCCTAAAACGAACAACAGCACAAGCAAAATATGATAATCAATAAAAACAAATCAGATTCGGTAAAGCCAATTAGAAGATTATAACGCGTTACAACAAAAAGATGGGAGTTTAAGACGACAAAAAGAAGTCGAATATTACAAAAAAAAAAAAACAAGGAGGCTAAGAAGAAAATGAAAAGAAAAATTCGAAACGAAGTAGTCGATGATAAATCAATGACGATGAAGAAATAGAAGACGAAAAATCGTAGTTGTAGAAGAGTAAGGAGACGGAGAATTCGAATATTAACAAGGAAACGAAGATTACGAAGAAAACGAAAAGAAAAATGCGAAGGTGAATTGGTCTAAGACAAAATAGATAAGAAACCCGAAGTTGAACAATAAGAATACGGAGAAGAATATGGCGACTACGTAAAATACGAAGACGAAAAGATATTCGAAGGCTATGAAAAAGACAAAGAGAAGAATTGGAAGACGAAAAACAATTTGAAGACGAAATAGAAGTCGAATTTTAGCAAGACAAAGACTGCGAAGATGGAGAGAAGAATTCGAAAGATGAATCAAATACTAACAACAAAACGAAGACTACGAAAAATACAAAGAGAAGAATTCTACGGCGAAATAAAAATCAAACACTAATAAGAAGGTAAGAGTTATGTAAAAGACGAAGAATTTTAAGATTAAAAAGTGGCGAAGAAAAAGTCGAAGATGAAGCAGAAGTTTAATACTAACAAGAGGAAGAAGTTGAAAACGAAGGAAAAATCAAATATTAAGGAAACGACGAAGACTACTAAAAGAATCGAAGACGAACAATTTTAAGATGAAGAATTCGTATCTATAAAGAAAGTTAAAAAAGGAGACGTACAAGAAGTCGAAGAGACGAAGAAAGTCCAATATTAAGGAAAATACGAAGACTACGAAAAAGAAGTCAAATACTAAGAAGAATTCGAATACTACGAAAAATAAGAATACTAATAAGAAGATAAAGATTAGGCGAAGGTTCTGAAAAAGACAAAGAATATTACGTAAACGACGAAGATTATCAAGAAAACGAATGAAAAAAGTCGAAAACAAAACATCTAAGATGAAGAACTCGTATGGGGAGAAGTCAAACACGAAGTAAAATTTGAAGGCAGAGAAATTGATATTTATAAAGATTGTGAAAAAAGGAGGGGGAAAATTGAAAATGAAGAATTCATACACGAAGAAGTAGAACATGAAAACGTAAAAGAAGTCAAATATGATGAAGAAGATTCGAAGATGAAGAATTCAAAAACGTAGAAGTCAAAGGGGAAGAAGAGCGATGAAGACCAATATTTAGACAAAAAGAAGAAAAAACTAACACATCAAAAAGGTCAAATATGACGAGTAAAATTCGAAGACGAAGACGAAGGTTGAGAAGTGAAATATTAAAAAAAATATATGAAGATGAGAAGAAAAGGGGGAGGAAAAAATCAAGGACGAAGAATTTGAAAATTCAGAATTCGTGTACGAAAAGGTTAAACACGAAAATATAAAAGCAGAAGTCGAATATGACGAGTACGATTCGAAGAAGAAGTCAAACGCAAAGCAGTCCAATATTTAGTAAAATACGAAGATTGGGAAAAATCGAAGTGGAAAAAATCGAAGACGAAGAAATCAAAGACATAGAAGTCAACGGCGAAGACCTCAAGGCAAAAAAGTCAAAAGCAATGAAGGTCAATACTATTTAGACAAAAAGAAAAAAAATCGAAGATGAAAAATTTGTATAAGAAGAAGTTCAACACGAACGCATTAAAAAAGTCAAATATGACGAGTAAGATTCGAAGACGAAGACTAGGAATCCAAGGTAAGGAAGTCCAATATTTAGAAAAATACGAAGATTGGGAAAAAACGAACGAGAAAAATTCGAAGACGAATAATTCAATGGACGTAGAAGTTGAGGGAAAAGAAGTCAAAGGCGAATAAGTCAAAAAGCGATCAAGTCTAATACTTAGAAAGATATCAAGAAGTCGAATACAAAAACGTAAAAGAAGACGAAGAAGGCAAAGTGAAGAAAAAGTCGATTATTAAAAAAAATACGAAGACTATGAAAAAAAATTAATAGAATGAAAAATTCGTATAACATAAAGAAATCAAACTGGAAGACGTAGAAGAAGTGGAATATTGTGAGTAAGATTCAAAGACGAAAAATTCAAGTTCGAAGAAATCAAAGACGATCAAGTCCAATATGTAGAAAAATACGAAGACTATGGAAAAAAAAACTAGGAGGAAAATTCGAAGATGAACAAATTTAAGACGAAGAATTCGCCTACGAAGAAGTGAAACGTAAATAAGTCCAATATTTAGAAAAATACAAAAATTGGGAAAAAACGAACAGTAAAAATTCGAAGACGAAGAATTCAAGTACGTAGAAGTCGGCGCAAAATAAGTTAAAGAAGACCAGAAGAATTTGAAGACGAAGAAGGCAAAGCGAAGAAGAAATACAAAGACTATGAAAAAAATTTGAGAAAAATTCGAAGATGAAAAATTTTAACATGAAAAATTCGTATACAAAGAAGTCAAACGCGAAGACGTAAAAGAAATCGAATATAATGATTTGATGAGTAAGATCCGAAGAAGAAGAAGTCAAAGACTATGAAGTCCAATATGTAGAAAAATACGCAGACTATGAAAACAAAAATTAAGAAGAAAATTCGAAGATGAAGAAATTGAAGACAAAAAATTCGAACATGAAAAAGTCAAAGGCGAAGAAGTCCCATATTAAAAAAAAAAGACGAAGACTACGAGAACAGAAAAATTCGAAGACGATAAATTCGAAGGCAAAGAGGAAGTTAAAGGTGATGGCGAGGAAATTGAAGACGAAGAAATTAAACACAAAAGAGAAGCACAACAAACTCAATCATAATAATTCAGTTCCGAAGTTTTAATAACTTTGTATCCAGGGCCGTATTAAATTAAAACCAAATTCCACCCTGCCTAAATGCTACACAAAACAGGCATTTTCCACCACGTCTACGTTTTCCAAAGAGCAAGCCATATTTTTATGCTTTATTTTCAGAAAAAATCAATTCCAGGGCCGGACACAGTAGTTCCCACAATACTAATATCGTCACAGCTAAAATCATAAAACAAATGAACAACAACTTACTTAAAAAATTACGCCATTTTCTATTAAAATAATATTTTGAGAAAATCATTTCCAGGGCCGGACTACCGCAAAAACTCGACCAAACCTAACAAATAAGAGTATTTTAAATTCCCCAAGCTACAGAAATATGTATTTGAATTCTAAATAAAGTCGTCACGCATAAGAACCTAATTAGCAAGAACAGGATATTTTAATACTAATTAATAAAAGTATGTTACGCACGTATAATAATAATTATTATCACACATCAATTATTAAAGCGCCACTCTGTCGACATTTTATAAAAACTCATAAGGGCGAGTTTTAAAACTTTGAAAAGTAAACGCGGAAGTTATTAATTCAATGTTTACTCCTTATCTCACGACTTATTTTGGTATATTTAAATAAATTACATTACATTAATTTTAACATATTATTATTATGCTCGCATTTCGAGATTTCACGATAAAAACCATTACATTATATTTATTTAAAAGGTAGGGAAAGTGGAAAATTACATCCTGTAATATTTTTATAACGCAAGAATTTATACATAAATCACCGTTGTAGATAAGAGTTTGTTATATTATAAAACTAAAATGTTTAAATATTTATTAGCCTGAACCGTTATTGCATAAAAAGCATTTTTTAAGAAAAATTAAAGGCCTCGAAAATTAGAAAATTTTAATGGTTTCTTCTAAATGTTAATATTTTTCCAGTAAAAATAACATAATGTATCTGGTTAAGAGATAGTGAAATTTACAGAAACTATTAAAACGTCGAGATTTTTATCGGGTTACTGTATCACGTAGGAAATTAAAAAATTACCGTTAGGAGAACAAAATTAACTTTACATTTATAATCTGCCTTTAGGAAGAAATAAGCAGTTCTTATAAATTAGAAATTATTAAGATAATAATCGGGTTGGATCAGAAAAAATACGTATACGAGGGGTGTACACGAAAAAATGCAACAGCAAACTTAACTTAACTTTTTATAGGTACAGCTCGCCTGAAAACAAAAGAAAAAGGAAGGAAGGCGGCTGTGAATCTAAGGAAAAGAAGCGAAAACGTACTAAACACACAAATATTCCCGTCTTAATGCAAATGCACATACTCATTAAGGCATAAGTTACTAATTATAAACAGCTTATTCCATACGTGCATTGCAATCACGGTTGGAAATATTCGAAATTAACATACTTGCAATTTAATTAATTGTACGACACACCGTTGGAATTTTAATTAAGTACCGATTCCAGTACAATACGAGTATAAGTTCAGGTTTTTAATTAAATTTGTTTAAAACTTTGAGCAAATGAAATTTTGTTATACAAACAAAGTTGGAATGTTTTTCTTTTCTGTGATTGTCTGGAAGATTGATGATGGATAAACCGCACAAGTACGGCTTTGTTTGTATTACGAGTGATTTCTATCGTAAATTTCTCCGTTTTATATTACTGAGTAATAACTTTATAAACAAAATAGGCGTATATCTTGTCTGGTTGTCTAATAACAAATGCCGCATTCCACAAAAAGGGCGCCGCTATAACATAACAATAAATTGCAGTTACAACCTCCGTACAATTACCAATCAGGATAGAATTGTTCTTAAGACATCATTTAAAACCAAAGTCAAGTGTGAAGTTACCAAGACTTTTCAGAGAAAATTTTGAATTTTTATCCACCAATTTATCGTTACAACCAGTTCAGGTAAGCAGTTTTAAAAATTTTTAAAAGAGAAATTAAGCTCGGTACTTCTCTGGAAAACATTTGAGTTTTTTATAAATTAACTTGTAAATTCGGAAAAAAATACACAACTAGCATTTGTAAATTAAGTAAATCCGGAGCCTTTTTCCAAGAAATAAAGCCAGTTCGTTGCTGAAACTCTCGAGTTTTTCGGGACTTCCCCTCGTAATATTTAGATTTTTTTTAAACTACGTTTTAAAATAACAACAGAAATGTAACTTACTACTAACGTTTAAATACCGAGCAATTCGAGGGTATTTTTTGCAAGAAATGTCGGGAAATTTCCAAAAAATAAAGCCGTTTCAACTTTAGATAATCTTAACTTGCCTTTAGATGCCTCTGAAAATGCCTTTGGATTCTGTTCCGAATTTTCTTATAATGCCCAAATCGATTTAAAATGTCTCGAACCATTTTAGCTTTAGATAGCCCTAGGCTGTCGTAAATTCACTCTAAAAATGCCTTTAGATTGGGTTCAATTGACTCTAAGAATGCCCACAAATTGGGCTATTACGGAACAAAATACAGTTTTATGGAATTATTAAGCTGCTCCTATCTGTCTTAAACTGCCTTCAGCTGCCTTAACTTGCAGGTTCTCTTAATATGCCTTTAGACTTCTTCAACTTTAACATGGTCATGATTGCCCTCAAAGGCTAAATATGCAACAAAAGACTGTCTCATTCTTCAGTCTCCAGATTTAATTTCCAAAAACCTCGAAGAACCTTCCTTTTTTTTTATTAAAATCATGCGAGTTCCTTAATCCGTTCCATAATCCTAAGCTTTAAATATTAGCAAAGTTCGATCAGTTTGTGGTCTTACAATTCACGAAAACCACTTCGGTCTTATAAAAAAAAAACGAATAAAATTGCCTTAGTTTCAACAAGCAGCCAAAGAGTCCTTTTTCCGATCAATTCCTGCTAATCCGGCATGCAAAAACATCAATTATTCGAGAAATACCTTTGGATTTCGATTAATTAAATTGGTCGACGAACCAAAAAGGCAAATAAAGAAAGAAAAAAATTCCAAAAATCCGGTGTGTACTATAGAAATTTCCGTATTCAGCGGGGATCGCGGGGACCTTTCTTAAAAATATTTTGAAAACTTAGAAAAATCGACAGTTAATTCCCGAAATTTCCGAATTCTTCAGAATTCCCCCTGAAAACATTTGAATTTCTTTAAAAACTATCAAATCCAGAAGAAAAATGCAAATATCTTAAATTAACACTGATGTTTTGATCAACTGCGGGAAATCCTTTTTCAAAAACCTGAAAAATCCAAGTTTTTCGGTATTTTTCCTAAAAAAATTTTGACTTTTTTAAACGAACTTTTACGTATATTCCTAAGAGAAATATAATAGCCTTACACCAGCATTTATTTATTGATCACTACAGAGCTTTTTTGTTATTTAAAAATCATTTCGAAAACTTCCAAAAATGGGAACGGTTTATTACTGAAACTTCTGATTTTTTCAGGACTTCCCCTGGAAATACTGGGATTTTTTAAACCCACTTTTATATTCTAAAAAAATATACAAGCCTTTACACCAACATTTATATATCGATCATTCCGAGTTTCTTTTTATATTAAAGAAAGGCTTCGAAAACACCCAAAACCGAGGGCAGTTTATTACTGAAACTTCGGAATTTTTGGGGACTTTCGCTGAAAATATTTGGATTTTTTTCCAAGTTTTAAATTGGTAAGCGAAACGCGAAAATCTTGTACTAGCATTGAGGCTACGAACAATTACGAGGTCCATTTTAGTAAAAAACTAATTTTAAGACCTTCAAAAAATCGGGCGTTTATTACTGAAACTTCTTTCGAAATTTTTCTTAAAAACAATAGAATTGAAACTAAATTTTCTATCCGGATGGAAAATGCAAAAATTGTACAGCAATATTTAAAATATTGATCAATTGCGAGGCCCACTTTAAAGAAACATTCCGAAAAATTTCAAAAATCGGATGTTAATTATCAAAATTCCCAAATCGTTCAGGATTTCCCCTAACAACATTTAAATATCTTTAAACTAATTTTCAAATCCGGCAGCAAAATGCATAATTAAATTTTGACCAATTTGCAAGGACCATTTTTAAGAAGTATTTCAAAACCTTTCAAAAAGCCGGTGTTTATTTCCCAAATTCCCGAATTCTTCAGGATTTCCCCTAAAAACATTTGAATTTCTTGATACTAACTTTCACATCTCAACTAAAAATGCTAAATCTTACACTAGCGTTTAGAATATTAATCAGTTACGAGGCCCAATTTTTAAAAATATTTCGACAAGTTTCAAAAATCGGGTGTTGATAACCAAAACTTCCAAATCCTTCAGGATTTTCCTGAAAAACGTTCAAATTTCTTAACACTAAAGTTTATATTTGGGAGAACAAATGGAAAAACTTTAAATTAATATTTCTGCCTCAATTAATTTTCGACGTCTCTTTCTATAGATATTTTGAAAAATTCCAAACAATCGGGGTTTATGAATCCTCTAGGATTTTCTCTGAAAACATTTGAATCTCCTGAAACTAAATCTTATGCCAGGAAAAAAAATACAAAAATCTTGCACTGACATTTAAATATCGATTAATTGCGAGATCCATTTTTAAGAAATGGTTTTAACAGTCGGATATTTATTGCTGAAATTTCCGAATTTTTCGGGACTTCGTTTGAAAAAAATTGAATTTTTTGATAAAAATATTGCACTAACATTTAAAATACCCATCAATTACGACGCCCATTTTTAAGAAACATTTCAAAAACTTTCAAAAATCGAGCGTTAATTCCAAAATTCTTGCATCCTTCGGGATTTTCTCTGAAAACATTTGAATTTCTTGAAATACAATTTTATATCTTGAAAATCAATGGAAAAATCTTGAACTAAGATTTACGTGTCGCCTGTTTACGAGGCTTTGTTTAAATATTTTGAAAACTTTCAAAAAATCCAGTGTTTTTTATCAAAATTCCCGTATCTTTCGGGAGTGAAAACAATTGAATTTCTTGAACAAAAGAAACGATTTATATTCGAAAGAAAAACCTAATTTTTTTTTATTCGAAGACTTCTTAATTAAAATTTAAATATCGATCAACTGCGAAGCCCTTTTTTAAAAATCGGGTGTTTATTACAAAAGTTTTTTGGGGCTGTTTTCCTGAAAACAGTTGAATTTCTTGGATCGATTTTTTATATTTGAAAGAAAAAACATCTTAAATTAACATCAATTATTTCGAAGCTCTTTTTTGTTCAGAAACGTGTAACACTTCAAAAAACCAGAGCAGTTTATTACTGAAACTTCTGAATTTTTCGGGACTTCTGCTGAAAACATTTGGACTTTTTGGAGCTAACTTTTATATTGTCAAGAAAACTACAAAAGTCTTACACCAACATTTACTTATTGATCACTGCGAAGTTTTTCTGTTATTTTAGAAACACTTTGAAAACTTCAAAAAAACGGAACAGTTTATTATTGAAACTTTCGATTTCTTCGGGACTTCCCCTGAAAACACCTGGATTTTTTAAACCCACTTTTATATTTAAAAAAAATATGAAAAAGTCTTTACACCAACATTTATATATCGATTATTCCGAGGTTCTTTTTTAGATCAAGAAAGGTTTCGAAAACTCCCAAAAACGAAGACTGTTGTTTACTGAAATTTGGGGACTTTTCGGGACTTTCGCTGAAAACATTTGGATTTTTTTTTTTAAATTCACTTTTTCATTCTAAAGAAATACAATTGCCTTACACCAACACCTACTTAACGATCGCTCCAAAGCCCTTGTTATTTATCACTGAAATTTCAGAACTAACTTTTATATTCTAAAGAGATCTTACATCAATATTTATAGATCGATTACAAAAAGCCTCCAGAAAAATCAGCACCAAAATTTAGAATAGAATTAAAAATTCATCACCAACATTACACAAATTTCAAGGCCACAAAAAGAAAAATAAGCGGAAATGTGCAAAGAAAAGGACATTCTGCAATCTGTAAGTACATAGATAAGATAATTTAACCGACATTAATGCGCTTTTATCCAGCATCTGTGCTTTACATCCCGCAGTTTCTGCTCTAGAAAGATTATGTTTATCAGTTTCATAAGAAACAGGCGCGTTAAAGGAGTGGGAAGGGTGTTTTCCCTAAAATCCTTCAAATATTAAACCGAATAAATTCGCCATTTGCTTACATTATTTTTCAAATAAGAAGGTTTTACTACCAAGTTCGTATAATTCGACGATACATTTGAAGCACAGCAAGTTTCTGATTTTTTTTGACGGATTAGAAAATTATTCTGAGATTTACTAAATTGATACTTATTTTGGGATTTTTCAGCTTTTATTTGGCCCGGAAGATTTTAAACTAAGATTTTTTATAATTTTTTGAATTTATTATTTAGTTCTACGTATTTTTCTTCGGTGAACTTTGACTGTATTTTTCGCCAGAAAACTAACTTTTACCCACGAAATAATAACAACTTGGAAGGTAAAAAAAGCAGGTACTTTCCCAATGGTTCCGTTTCGAAATCATATGTTGTCTTTTAAAACCAAGACCTAGGTGTATAATAAAGCACATTCACATAACAAACAGCTGTTCCAACCTTGCCCAAAACTTGCGCAAAAATATCCCTTGGATAGGTTACGTAAAGCTGAATTTATAAACCAAGAAGTAGAACCTTTTCTTAAAAGCACATGATTTAGATATACCTGCATTACCTGTAAACCCATGGGAAGGTCGTTCGAATATACCTTCAGGGGTCTCAGCTGTTTATTGTTTATGAGAGCACAGATTGAGATTGGGGTTTGTTTTAGTACAAGGCCTGTTTTCTTATAATTTTCGTGCGCTTAAAATGGGAAAAATTGAAAAAAGAGCCTAAAAGCATAAAATTGCCCAAAAATGCACGAAGTAAGATTGTAGTAAGTTTCAAACATTTTGTATTTTTTAAAAATAACAAACAAGTTTTTTCGGAAATTAAAGTTAATTAACAGCAAAAATTTACGCGGAATTATTTTAGACAAAATTTTTGCAAACGAAATTTTGCAGAAACATGTAAATAACAAGCTGTTACAGGTGTAGCGGTATTTTCATCGTACAAATCCGTGGGAATATTTTTACCAAGTATCTTGGACGTTCGTACGTGCTCAGAAATAAAAGGCAACTACAATATTGTACGGAATGTCTAATAAAAACCGTACCGTTTCCTGTCGGCGTTTGAACAATTCGTCATAAACCCTTAACTGATAAAATTTTCGAATGGTAACCATATGTACGCAAGTTGTTCGGTTTTTGCTTTTAAAATTTCGTTTATAATACGCGACGATTGTAAAACAGATGATAGTGAATGGGATGGTCAACGGCAGATGTTGAATTCTTGGTGCTTTCTTGGAACCTGTCCGTTGTTCCTTCTTTTACTACACCAAATGGTGTACATAAAATGTATTCGCAATCACGTTTTCTTTTACGGTTTTTCAGGGCCTAAAGGGGCCCTTAAGCTTACACTTTTTCCGGAAGAAATTGCAAAATTAAAATGGACCGAATACAAAATCTAACTTCAAATTTGGAATAAAATAGAAGAAATCCAAAATGAAAACAAAACAACAACCAATCTCAAACCTCTAAGTTAGAACAAAAGAGTGCAGAATTTAACATTAAATTTAAAATTAAGCAAGAAAGGGAAATATAAATAAATAAAGTGCAAAACCCAACTCCATTTCGAAAATTAGAACAAAAAAGTACGTTGAATTCAAAATAAAACAACAGAAATCTAAAATAAACCAATCTCAAATCCCAAAGGATACAAAATCTAACGCCGAATTTAAAAATCATGGGAAAAGTCCAACAAACAAATAAAGCATAAAAACCAATCTCAAATTTGAAATTAGAACAAATAAAAAAATTATCTCAAATTTCAAGTAAAACAGAAGAAACTCAAAATATGAAACAACAGAAGGACAAAACGCACCCTAAAATTTCATAATTAGAACAAAGTAGTTTAAAATCAAACACGAGAAATTCAAAGAAGTACAAAATCCTATCTCAAATATCCCAAAGTTAGAACAAAAGAGTACAGAATCTAACATTAAATTCAAAATAAAAACAAATGAAGTACAAAACCTTCAAATGAGAGTATAAAATTTAACCTTTTCGATTTACTCCAATCTCAGAGCCGAAAATTCTAACAGAAAAAATTCCAAAAATTTACTTGAAATTTACGGAAATTTCCGTAGTCCTTTAAATACTTTTCGATTCAAAATTGGTAGGATTTTTAACTTTTCAAAATTTTTGAAATTACTTTTTGAAAAATTCGTTGAGTTTTGTTAATTACACCTGTTAAAAGCAAATTTTTCAGTGTTTGGTTGTTAAAGAAATTTATTAGATTTCCCAACATTTCTGTAGTTGTTTAGAACCTTTATAGCTTCAAAATGTTGTAACCATTTTCGAAATTACATTCCAAAAAATTCCTATATTTTTGTAATTTTAAAAACTGACCTTCAAATTCAAAATCAGAGCAAAAGACTATAAAACTTAACTTTCAACCTACTCCAACCTCAAAGTCGAAAATTATAACAAAATACATCCCAAAACTTACTTGGTTATTGTTAATTTTACATTTTAACAACAAAATCTTAAGTTCTTGTTAAAACGCTTTTTAAAAAAATCCAAAATTTACCGAAATTTCCGTAGTCCTTTAAATCCTCTTAGATTCAAGTGTTTTTTAAATGACTTTTTGAAAAATTCCTTGAGTTTTATTAATTGCAAATGTTAGCAACAAATTTTTCAGTGTTTGCCAAATTGGTTGTTAGAGAAATTGATGAAATTTACCAACATTTCTGTAGTTGTTTTAGAACGTTTTTAGCTTCAAAATGTTGTAAAAAAATTTGAAATTACTTTTCAAAAAATGCCATTAGTTTTCATAGAATTCCTTTATAAAATTTTTTATAATTTTTCTTTATGTTTAATTCTGAAGGTTTTAATTTCAAACTTCAAATTCCTTTTTGAATAAACTTCCGAAAATTTGTTTAGTTTATGTTAAATTTGTAATTTATTAGCAAAATGTTAAGCTTTTGTTAAATACTCCAATAAAAATTTTTCTAAAACTTGACAGGATTTTTAAACGTTTAAAATTTCTTACCTTTAAGCAGCTTATAATTTTACAATTAAGCAATAACGATTACAAAATTGCTTTTTAAAATTTTCCTCGACTTTTTTGTGTCATTTATTAAAGTTCTAATTTTTAAATAAATTCCCCGACATTTTTCTAAGCTTGCAAGAATTTTTAAAATTTTCTTCAGTTTTGCTGAAATTCCATTTTTACAAATTTCAAAAATTCCCCAAAATCTGTTAATTTTTTGCATTTGCATAAGATTTTCATTTTCAAACCTTCTAAGGTTTTTCGAACTTCCCTATATTTTTTGGGGTTTGGTAGTTTTAAATATTAACAACAAACTGCTTAGCTTTATGGAATTCTTTAATTATTTATTATTCTGGAATTTCCCAAAATATCTGTATATTTTAGCATTTGTTCCCCACTTTTATTATTTACGAATTTCGTAAAATTTTATGCATTTCGAAACACATTCGTTTTTCACATGTTGATTTTTAATTACTGTCTTGGGCCAGCAATGAATGATCTTTTCTTCAAAATAACTATAAATTAAAGTCTGAAATTTGCAGGTAAAGAACTACGTATAGTTTATTAACGATGTTTTAAACATGATTTTATTGTCCTGAAGTTGTTATTTAATTTTTTGACCGCAAAACATTTGTGAAACTCCTTTTTAAAATTTTTCAAAGTTTCCCAAAAAGTTGTAATTTGTCGTCGCTGGATTTTTTTTAAAGTTATTTTTATATATATTCCCTAATTTTCTTTAAGTTACTTTTGATCTTAAATTTAAAAAATTTAATTTTTTTCTTGAAAAATCTTAAAAAATCCTTCAGTCTTTTATGGAATTCTTTTATAAAAACTTCCCATTTTTAAAATGTGTTCAGTTTTTAAGAAATTATTTTTTGAAAATTTCTACAATTCTTCAATATTTTTGTAGCTCTAAATCTTTGGTATCTTTTCTTATTTTTAATTTTTATTTCTAATTTCAACTTTCCAGAATAAGTTTTCGGTAAATTCTTTGGGTTTTGTTAATTGCAAATGTTAACAACAAAGTTTTAATTTTTGACTTTTAAAGAAGTTTCTGGCTTTCCCGACATTTCTGTAGTTGTTTAAAACCTTTTTAGCTTCAAAATTTTGTAAAAGAATAATGTTTTCAAAAAAGTTTCTTTCATTTTTCTAGGAATTCTTTTATAAAAATTTCCAAAATTCCCTAAAATTTTTGTTATTGTTTTACGTTTAATTCTTTAGATATTAATTTCAAACTTTTCAAGGTTTTTGAAAATTCCTTCTTGGAATTTTCCACAATTCCTCAACAGTTTTGTGTCCTTTCTAAGGCTGCAATTTCATCTTCTTTGGGTTTTGTTAATCGCAAAGGTTAACATCATATTTTTCAATTTTTGCGAAATTAGTTGTTAAAGAAATTTATGAAATTTTAATTACAAGTTATGAAATTACTCAGTATTTCTGTAGCTGTTTAAAACTTTTTAGCTTGAAAATTTCGTAAAATAAAAATTCCCTAAATTTCTTTCAGTTTTTACGGAATTTCTTTATAAAAATTTCCAAAATTCTCCACAATTTTTGTAATTTTTTTCACAGTTAATTCACCAGGTTTTAATTTCAAACTTTCCAAGATTTTGGAGTGTTTCATTTCCCAAAATCAAGTAAATTTTGTTATTAATTTTATATTTTAATGGCAAAATTTTAGGCTCTTATTAAATTCTTCTTTAAAACGTTTAGAACCATTTAGATTCGGAATTTACAGAATTTTTAATTATTTCCCAATCTTTCTTGCACTGTTTTTAATCTTGAATGTTAACAATATAGTTAAAAGTCTTTGTGAAATGTCTTTCAAAAATTCCCAAAATTCCTCAAAACATTTTGGTAAGTTTGTTGTTTTTTTAAAGGTTTTAATTTCAAATTTCCAAGATTTTTGTAAAATATTCCAACACTTCCTTCGTTGTTGTTGTTATTTGCAGATGTTAACAATAACATTTTCAATATTTGTTAAATTCATTTTTAAATAAATTGATGGAATTTCCAAATTTTCCGTCTGTGTTATTAGTTTCACATTTTAATCAAAAACATTTAAGCTTTTTTTAAATCCTTCTTTTAAAACTTCTTGATATTTAATAAAATTTCTGTAGCTCTTCAGATTCAAAATTGGAAAGTTTTTTCTTTGCGTTACTTTTATAATAATTTCCTAATTTTTCTTGTACTGTTTTTAATCTTAAATGTGCACAATATAATTAAAGTTTTTGTGAAATTTCTTTTTAAAAATTTCCAAAATTGTTGTAATTTTGTCTGTATATCGAAAACTATCTTCAAATTTCAAATAAAAAAGAAGAATCCCAAAATTACAAAGTACAAAAATTCCAAAATTAAAATAAGAAAGCATAAAATCTAACCTTAAATTCAAAATTAAGCAGACAAAATCTAAAATAAAAATAAATGAAATATAAAACCCAACCCCAAATTCCAAAATTGAAACAAAAGAATATAAAAGATTATCTCAAATTTCAAATAAAACAGAAGAAACTCAAAATAAAAACAAAAGAAGGACAAAACCCATCCTAAAATTTCATAATTAGAACAAAGTAGTATAGAATCTAACCTCAAGTTTAAAATCAAATACGAGAAATTCAAAATAAATATCAAACAAGTACAAAAACCAACCTCAAATACCAAAGTCAGTACAAAAAAAAAATACAAATACAAAGTTTAACCTTGAATTTTAAACTCAAACTTTATTTTTTTTACCTGAAATTTTGTGATTTAACCTCAAATTTAATCATTTTAACCTCAAGTTTAGTTATTTTAACCTCAAATTTTGAAATTGTAACTTCAAGATTTATAATTTAATTTCAAATTTTGTAATTCAAACCTCAAATCTTGTAATTATAACCTCAGAGTTTCTAATTAAACCTCAAATTTTGTAATTTTAACCTCAAATTTTATAATTCTAACCTCAAACTCTGTAATTTTATCCGTAACTGTTGTAATTTTAGCTTCAAATTTTGTTATTTTAACCTCAAAATTTGTAATTATCACCTCAGTTTTGTAGTTTTAACTTCAAAATTTGCAATTTAACCTCAAATTTTGTAATTAGAATTTCAGATTGTTTTATTCTAACCTACAATTTTTGTAAATTTAAACGCAAATTTTGTAATTTAACCTCAAATGTTGTAATTCCAATTTCAAATTTTGTAATTTAACCTCAAATTTTGAAATTCTAAGCTCAATTTTCTAATTTTAACTTTGTATTTTGAATTTCTACCATCAAATTTTGTAATTATAACCTCGTTATTTGTAATTTTAATTTTCCAATTCTAACCTCAAATTGTGTACCTTCTGTAACCTCACATTTTACAACTCAAAGTTTTATCTACAATTTGGTAATACAGCCTCAAGTTTTATGATTCTAACATCAAACTTTGTAATTTTAACCTCGAATTTTGTAATTCTAACATACAATTTTGTAAATATAACCTCAAATTTTGTGATTCTCTCAATGTAGCCGCTATTTTGTAATTCCCACTTCATACTTTGTAATTGTAACAGAAAATTTTGTGATTTAACTTGAAATTTTATAATTTTAACCTACAATTTTTTAATTTAACTTCAAATTTCGTAATTGTGACCTCAAATTTTGTAATTTAACCTTAAATTTTGTAATTCTATCCGCAAATTACTGTATATTTAATCTAGAATTTTCTAATTCAACCTTAAATTTTGCAATTCTAATCTCAAAATTCCTCAATTTTTATAATTTTAACCTCAGATTTTATGGTTTTACCCCAAATTTTGTAATTCTGACCTCAAATGTTGTAATTCTAACCCCAAGTTTTGCAATTCTAACCTCATATTTTGCAATTCTAACCTCAAAATTTTATAATTTAAGCTAAAATTTTGGCAATTATAACTCCAAACTTTATGATTTAACCTGAAATTTTGTGATTTTAAATTCAAACTTTTTAATTTAACCTGAATTTTTGCAATTCTAATCTCAAATTCAATAGTTCTAACCTCATATTTTATAATTTTTATCAAAAATTTTGTAATTTAACCTCAAATTTTGTAGTTTTAACCTCAAACTGTGCAATTTTAGGCTTTCAAATTTAAACTTTTAAAATTTTTCCGGATGAGATTTTGTTTTAAGGAACGTAAACTTCAGACTTTAATTTGCTAAACAAAAATTAAGTTTCAACCTTTTATGTAAAATCTAGCTGCCTAGCAACGAAAAGCATAACATTTTAAGAATCAACCCCATATTTTCGTATTTCCGTCCACTACATCTACTTGCCGAATCGAAAACCTCGAGGAAATCGAAAATCCCGTATTTATATTCCCCAAATAGCCCCATTTATCTACCACATAAAATTACTTATGCATAACATTGGAAGAAGATACGGGAATCCAACTTAACTAAATCTAAATTCTAACATATTCGAGCGAATTTCCCTCCTCTGCTTGCTTCTACCTAATACATTTAAAAGCGATATTCCAAAACGATTTTATGATATAAGATGTAACATTTCTGTGATCTACCCTCGAAGCTCCCACGCTTATTTTAGGTAAAGCTGTTTCGTGAATTCCCATACCCCTCCCACCCGTTACAGACGTTTCACTTGCGAAATAACTTACGTCAAGCTGAAATAAATTGATTACCTAACGTCGGATCTATTCATAAGCTTTGAATGTGTTCAACCTAGTCTTAAGATTTCAGGTGCTTTCTTGGCTTTTGTTTGGGGGTTTCTTTTAAGAAAAACACACGTGTAAGGCACGCTTCTAAGACGTTCTAAGAATCTTTTACTTGTTGGACACAATTCGGGATGAAAAACCAAAGGGACGGGCGTCTTTGAATGGGTTCGGTTTTGGGGGGTTTAAATCTTTAAATTAATCAAAACAGCTGATTTTTGGATTTTGAAGCTAAGTTAAGTAGTTCTTTTGTTTTACTTTTGAATTCTTTTGTTCAATTTGATTTTGTTTTAGTTTAAATTTGAGGTTAGGTTTTCCATTATTTTATATTAATCTTGGACTGTTGAGTTGAGTTTGTTTTTAGTTGAATTTCTTCTGTTTTATTTTAAATAAGGTTAGGTTTTCCATTTTTTTTTTTTTTTAGTTTGAAATTTCTTTTTGTTTCGGGATTTCTTCCGTTTTAAGTTGGGTTTTGTTCTTTCCTTGTTTTTTATTTGGTTTTCTTCTGCTTTATTTTACGGTTAGATTGTGGATTTTTTAGAATTTTTGGAATTCATTTGTCTTCATGTTGAGATTTCCTCTGGTTTAATTTTGAATTTAGGTTTCGGTTTTACTTTTTTGTTCTAATTTTGGAATTTGAGGGTGGTTCTGTACGTCATCTGTTTGTATTTAGGATTTCTTCTGTTTTATTTAATATTAATTAAATTAAAGTGTTTGTATTTATTCGTTTTAATTTTCGAATATGAAGTTGGATTTTGTACTTTATTTATTTTTATTCGACTTCATTCATTCTAAATTTGAGGTACAATTTAAAATTGCAATTTCAGGGTTGACAAACAGAATCAAATGACATTTAGGTTTAGTAAGACTCGACATAACCTCAGACTTGATGTAAAACATATAACAAACGTTCTTTCAACTTTTCCTCGAATACGAAGTAAAATCCTTTTAAAATTTATATTAAAAATTCAAACTAGCAATTCGTTTAAACTAACTCGGCAAATTATAAAATACTTTATTTATAAACGTCCCAAATCCGTTTAATCAACGCCCTCACTCTTTAAGTTCACACGGAAGTCGTTATCAAAATCATTTTAGCGATTAATTAAAACTAAAATTGCGATATAGAAGATGGAAGCGCCCACACATCGTCTAATTTTATTCTACATTAAATACTGATTATTATTTACGTAAGTCATCGTAATAAAAACTCGTTAAAGCGAAGATTTACGATTTCTTTTTCCTAACCATTACGGATTTCGATTTGTTATTTCGATATCGACAACCGGATGGGAAAAAAGTTTAAACCGCTTGGGATACAGTAAAGCACATATTTTTATGTACGGTCCTTGTAAAGCGGGTTTGTTAACACTCGATTTCCCATTTCTAGATTTATAGCTAACGTAATCGTTCCGGAGCTTTACTACCTTTTTGATTTCTTTCGAAGTGAGTTTATTTCGGTTTACTATGGGATCAATCTATCGTATGATCAGAAAGTCTTTGCATCGCGGTTGCTGCGGAAATTAGATGTCATTTCTGAAATTATTTACTTCTATTATTTTTACGCTATTGATCATTTCCCAAATTTCAAATAAAAGCAAATTTTCAAGGAAAAAAACAACATTTTTATAAGTAAACAAAATTTAGTTGAGATTTGCAACAAAAAATTACAAAGAAATACCTTTTGGAACATTTGTTCACTTTTGAAAGAATTTAGAGATGACTTAATTCCACACCAACAGCGATGCAAAGACTTTCTGATCACACTAAACTTTATAAATCTTATGAAGCGTTACAATATCATTAAATTATCATTTTAATTATCAATAACGTGGACGTTATTGAAAATGAAGCTCAAAACAAAAACAAACGAATGTTATAACTAAGCTTAAATCTTACATTCTGGAATTCGCAGTTCGTTACGCCTAGGCTTAATTGTAATGAGTCTTAGTTTCTTCGAAGCTCGATATAACTAAATGAGAAGCTTGGTATACCAAAATTTGAGCTTGGTATAAATAAGCTTAAAGCTAGATTTGAATGGCTTCAAGTTTTGTATAAAAGTAAGTAGGTAAAGTAAATTTGCACTTTATTAAAAAGACAAAATAATTAGTAAAAATACAAATTTAACGCTTGGTATAAATGAAACTATAGCTTGCTACATAAAAAAACTTAAAATTTATTAACGTACTAAGTTTGGTACACTACTGCTTGAAAGCCGATATAACACCGGTTGAAACTTGGTATAAACATGCCTGAAACTTGCTACATAAATATATAAGCTTACTGCAGCTTGAAGTTTGGTACGTTACAGCTTGGAAGTTAATATAACACAGCTTGAAACTTGGTATAAACAAGTCTGTAGCTTGCTACATAAAACCGCTTCGAATTTATTAATATATCAAGCAACTGCAGTTCCACTACTGCTTGAAACTTTACATGATACAGCTTGAAACTTGGTGTAAACTAAACTCAAAATTGCTATATAAAACACTATAAGTTTAATAATCTGTCAAACTTGGTATACTGCGGTTTACAGCTTGGCGAGACCTTCAATTTTGGTATACCATACTATGAAGCTATGCATAAATAAGTTTATTAGAAATATATACTTCACCTTTTCTTGTTTGCGCGTAAAATCTATTTTAAATGTTGGTTAAAATTTAAAACAAATTTAAGCTTGGTAGAAGTTAATCTATAGCATGGGCAAACAATACGGGGATTTACAAATAAGTCTGAAATCGTAGTTAGTACATCTGCTAAACATTTTCCAAGCTTGGAACTTATGCTTAGGCGTTTCCACCAAGCTTCGAATTTCTTTATAGCAAGCTTCTGGCCTTTTTATATGAAAAACCTTGGGTACATTGGCTCCAGCCTTTAACTTATTTATTTATAACAAGCTTGAAGTTTATTTATATCAAGCTTTACATTTTGTTCTATCTAGCTATTAATTTTCTTAAAATACTTATTATCAACTTCAAATTTGTTGCTAGCAATCCGCTATTTTTCAATGCAGTTTCATTGCAGTTATTCATAGATTTTCTGCCTACCAAGTCTTAATTTGGCCTGGGGATTCTTAAAAACAAACCTTAAATTTACTCGTCACAATTTGAATATAAATATAAATATGCTTGTTGAATTTTAGTAAAACAAACAAACTTAAGTTTGGTTGATATGAATTTTTAGCAACAAGGTTTCACAAACAAGTCTAAACGACGTAGTAAGTAATTCTGGTGCTCTTGGTAATACAATAAAGCTTCAATTTTGGTATAAAGAAGTTTAAAATCTGAAATAAATTAACTTCAAACCAGGCACGTTAACTTTAAAATTGTCGAAGTTTGTTAAACATGAGTTTAATGAATACATGAAGTTTGAAGATCATACATAGGTAAGTTTGCTGTAATTAAATTGCAAACTTGAAATAAACCCAGTTTACAAATTCGTTAATAACTTTAAAGCTTGATATACCAAAACTTGATTTGATGAAAAAGGGCTTGATTCTTGATTTAAATTTTCAAGTCTGAAACAACTGTATTTGTAAGAATACTAAGAAGCCCATACAATTTATTTTTTCTACAAATTATCTGAAAACAGGCTTGAAGTTTGAAGAAATTAATTACAGGCTTGCACTTTTAAGTACTAATTTTTTAAGGATGAAAACTTTTTATTTTTGAGTTCAATGTTCTTCAAGCTCAGAATTTGTTAATTTCACTCCTGATACTTACACCAAGCTTCAGCCCATACTTCAAGCTTCTTGAAGAATTACAGAACAACCATTTTATTTAATTCTACTAAGCTCGAAATTCGTTTAGATGGAGCTTCAAGCTTATTAAAAGCAGTTTATAAGGACGAAACTCTTTATTTCCAAGTAATTGCACGCTCGTTAGACTTATCAGTAGCTTACTTTAACCAAGCTTGATGAATTCGTTTATTGCTTATAGCAAATTCAAGGTTATTTATACTAAAGTTCTGCCTTTTTTTATATTAAGTAAGCTTATTTATACCGGACTCCATATTCGTTTAAAATAACCACTTGTTTAACCATACCAAGCTTGATATTCGTTAAATGAATTTGAAATAAAATAAACTTGGTGCAACAATTCCGAATTTAATTTAAATAAATCTAAACATTCGGTTCACTAAACAAATCCTGACGCTTGATCTAAATAAACCTAGAGTTTGTTAAAAATAAACCTGAAGTTTGAATTGCAAATCAAGACTTTGGTATAAATTAACAAACATTGTTAGGAAGAAATTCCAAGTTTGTTATATAAGTAAACATTGGGTTTCTACAGCGCAACTTAAAGCTTGGTAGGAATAAGCCTGGAGTTTATTACAAAAAAGACTTGTAACTGAAGCATGAAGCTTGAAAGCTTATTCAGAATATACTTAGTAAAAATAAGCCTGTAGATTGAAATGACGTAAAGTTTGTGGTATAAAGTAACTTAGATATTGTTAAAAATAAATTGCAAGTCCGATATCAAGGTATCAGTATAACAAAATTCGAAGCTTGGTAGGAATAATCCTGAACTTACAAAAGCTGCAAAAAACTTGGAACTGAAGTATGAAGCTTGAAATAACTTAATTGAAAGCTTGTTAGGGTTTGTTGTAAATAGTAAAATATAAACAAGCTTCAAGCTTGGCATGAAAATTTGCTCAAAGCAGTCATTTGTTATAAGTACACTGAAGTTTGAATATATCTAATTCCTCTTTTTAGAGGATTACAGGGAAACATTAAAACATGTCTTTAGTTCTTCGTAATTTTATAAAATCGGAAAAAAGCAACTTGTAACTCTCCTGATAATTTTTCTAAAATGCCAAATTAATATTTGTTTTGAAACAACTAATTCCAATTATCAAAGGTACTGAAAAGTGGGGCTATTTATTATGGATTCGTAATTAACTAAATGTTTAAACGCTTCTTAATTATATAAAGCCGCCATTAACCTCCGCCAATTTCTTCAATCAGATGTATCTTTTAGATTAATGCAAGGACGTAAAACCGATCGCGTGATTAGCAAGCCATCAAATAATTAACCAAGATCAAAACCGAAGTTGAATGTTAATTAAATTTGAAACTTTAAAAAGAACTTTACAGGTGCCTTGTACGATTTTTTTTTCTGGTATGTTTTTAAGAACGGTTTTTACAACCAAGATTGATCCGAAAGGTAGAAAAAACCAGGTGATCTTTATCAAACATTCTAACTGTATCGTTCTTTTTTTTTAAATGGACAAATTTGCGTACTAAGAACGATTTTTAATGCTAACTTAATATTTTTATCGACGGAGTTGATGAGTTTAGGCTGGCATATGTCGCTCGTAAGCCGCGTCACCTGCCTTACCTCCAGGAGATGCTAAAGCAGGTGGAGACCGGCTGCTGCTGCAGACTCAAACTGAGGAAATACGGAATTGTTCCTATAGTTCCGTACATAACTCATTATAAATGTAATGGCACAGATGGTGATGATCCAGAGTATTAGTACTCTCCGTATGTGCATTCTGTTTTATAAAAGAATTGCACGCTTCGTTATTGTTTAAAAAAACAGTTAACTAATTTTTCTACTGACCCCTATTTTTTAATTTACTGTTATAATTGGGAATTAGATCTGTTACTGTTGCCTATTTTTACAGTTCTAGTAAAGAAAACGTGACTACAAAACATGAACGGATAGCTTCTACTTGACTCAAACGTTTAAAACTTAGGTGTAATAAAGTTTTGAAACTTGATATAAATAAACCTGAGGTTTGCCACAATTTTAACTCTTTTAAATATAGCTCCACGTGTTCTAAGTAAGCTTGAAGATTGCTGCAATTAAGTTTGAAATGACTTCAAACTGATCACAGACACAAACTTGAAGTTAATAGCAAATTAATGAGAAGCTCGTTAAGAACGTATAAATAAACTTGATGCTTACTTAGCATAACAAAGCCTGCAGTTTGGTATAAACAAGCTTTTAAAGTATGCTACCGGTTTAACATAAGCTTTATGTTTGGAGCAGTTTGAATCAATTTCAGATAAACATTAAACCAATTTTAAGTTTGGTAAGAACGTAAAGGAAGGTTGTTGTGAGTAAATTTGAAGCTGGGCCAAGGCTTGCTACAATAAAACCTATACCTAAGCTTAAAATTGGCAGATCCTCCTAAAGCTTGTAATAGTCAAATGTTAAGTTTAAATAGTTTAGAAGCTTGGTACAATAAATTATAAACCTGGTATAAAATACGCTGAACGCTGTAACCAATGGAGTCAAGGTTTTTCCTACCAAACTTACGTTTGCGTTTAAGGCACTGTTAACAAGTTTCAGTTATGCTAAAAATGACTTTCGTGTTTGGTTGGAATGAATTTAAGGTTAGAATAAACCTGGTACTTGGTATAAAACGTCGGTATAAATAAGCTTAAATTTGTTATAAGCAATAAAATAATTAATCAAGCTTAGTCGGAGTGGGCTTTAACCCTGTTGTCGATAAGCTTGAAGTTCGATATAAATAGATGCTTGTTACAAAACAGAGTACGAAAACCTTAATATAAACAACAATATAAACAAGCATGGAATTCTTTGCAACAGTTTTGTTTTTCATGTACGCTACTTTTAATAAGCTTGAAATTTCAGCGAAATCAATCTTCAAATTGGAAATAAACAAATCTGATGCGCGGTATGAAAGAAATTCAGTGCTTCAGTATAAATAAGCTATAAATGAATTCATTACGATTGGTCAGAATACGCTTGAACTCTGTTATTGGCAAGCTTGAAGTTCAATATAAATAGGCTAGGTTTGTTACAAAACAGCATGAAAACAAGCGCGCAAATAAAGATTTCTTCTACATAAGATGCTTTTAATAAGCTGGAGATTCGCCCAAACCAATTTTAAAAGATTAAACGAATTTCAAGTTAGGATTAAACAAGGGGTTGTTGTAAATGAATCTGAAGTTCGGTATAAACAAACCTGGTATTTGATGTAACAAGTTTAAAGTTGATATAACTAGACTTCGTGCTTGTTACAAAACAAAACATGAAAACCTTATAAACAAGCCCTTTCTTCCACAATAAGCTGAAGCTCCACCTAAACAAGTTTTCAAATATGAAATAAACGAATTTTAAGCTTGATAGGATTAAGCAAGGAATTGTTATAAACGAATCTGTCCAATTTAAATAAATCTATGCTTGGTATAAAAAAGCTAGAACTTCCATATAAATAAGTCTGAATTTGTCATGGTCATAAGCAATAAAATAAATCATTAAGCTTAGTTAGATTAAGCTTGAATGCTGATACAGACATGTTTAAACTTCGATATGAATAGGCTTGGTGCTTTTTACGACACAAGGCATGGAAATATTATAAACAAGCCGGCAAATCCTTGCAAATAAAGAGTTTGTTCAAAAAAACTTCTTTTAATCAGCTTGAAGCTCCACCCTAATGAGTTTTTTCAAATATGAAACTAATCTGTTGCTTGATATAGTTATAAAAAGTCGGAACTTTGGCATAAATAAGCCTGCATTTGTTATAACTGTTAGATATAAGTAACAAACGAAGCTTGGCCAGAATAATCTTGAATCCTGTTACCGACATATTTCAAGTTCAATATAAATAAACTTTATGCTTGTTACGAAATCTAGCATGAAATCCTTATAGACAAACATGCACATTAAGATTCCTCCACATAAGCTGCTTTTAACTAGCTAGAAGCTCCATCGAAGTAAGCTTTCAAACGTTAAATCAACGAATTTTAAGCTTGGTAGGGTTACACAAGGGGTTGTTATAAACCAATCTGGAGTCCGTTATAAACAAACTTAGTGCTTGGTATTAAAAAAGAAACAGAGCTTGAATTTGCTATAAGCAACAAACAAATTCATCAAACTTTGTCAGAGTACTCAGAACGTAAACTTTGTTAGTAACAAGTTTGAAGTTCGATATAAATAAGCTTCATGCTTACCTATTACGAAACGGGCAAACTAACAGTTTCTTTCACAAAAGCTGCTCTTAATAAACTTGAAGTCTCGTTTTTTAAACGTAAAATAGGTAAACGAACTTTAAGCTTGACAGGGTTAAACGAATCTGCTCGATTTAAAGAAACTTATGCTTGGTATAAAAAGCCAAACTTCGCTATAAATAAGCTTCTAATTTGTTATACGCAGCTTGGTCAGGGTGAGCTTGAACTTTGATAAAAATAATTTATGCTCGTTACGGAACAGCATGAAAACCTTATAGACAAGCATGCAAATAAGAAGCTTCTTCCTCATCAGCTTTAAGCTGCATCTAAGTAAATTTTCAAACCTGAATAAACCAATTTGAAGTTTGTTAGGGTTAAACAACCTTGGTAGAATTAAACAAGGGGTTGTTATAAACGAATCTAGAAAAAACATAGACAAAAGCCAGAAATTCGGTATCGGTATAAATTGGCTTAAACAATGTATTAAGATTAAGAAATAAGTCCTTGCAAATAGCGGTTTTTACGTAATAAGCTTGTACCTCTATTTAAACGAGTTTTCAGACGTGGAATAAACGAAGTTTAAGCTTGGCAAGGTTAAATAAGGGGTTGCTATAAACAAAGCTTGAAGTATGCTCTGAATAAACTTAAAGCTTGGTGCAGGTAATTATCACAAGTGAAATAAACAAAGTTTGGTATGAATATTATAGGTAAATTTGGAATTTTTTCCCGAAAAAAAAAATCAGAATTTTGAGCAATTCTGTAAATCTGCAGAATTTCAAGAAATCGCCTAAAAACACTAAAATCAAGAAATAAAAACCACACAAAATTTAGTACACACAAATAGGTGTAAAATAATTAAAAATGCAGTTCAAACAGGCGAAAAAGGGGCAAAAATACCCACATTTACCAATTAGAAAGTAGGCTATGCAAATACAATTTAAAAAATATAGACACGCATTAACAAACCGCTGTAATTTAAGTAGCATATGCAGATGACAAAATTCTTTGAGTTATTTTTAGCGACAAATTAGGAAATTAAAGTATTAATTAGTAACTTCTTTTTTAATTGGCAATTAGAAGACATTTCGCCGTTTATATTACGGTCTTCATTTTTTACGCATCGATAATATTAATTAATAAAGGAAATGTATTGATTTTTTTATTTGTTTATCTTTATCGGTTTTAATAGACAGATTGGCACGGTTCCCATACGAAAAGTCTTAATTTAAACGAAAAAAGTGCAGTCAGTTTGCAATACGTTAAGAAGAAATATTAATTATTGAGTGATTTTTAGTAGTTTTTTTAGTTGTAACACAAAAAGGTCGTCTGATTTCCTAGTCAAACTAAACATTTAAGAAAAAAATTAAAAAGAAAAATATTTACAAAACTATCTAATTTGTTATAAATAAAATCTGATTAGTCTTCGTATTACATATAAACAAAACTAATTTTAATATGAGGATGTTTAAGTGTTAATAATTGACCTCAAAGTCTAGACCCGATTACGTACTTGTAAAACGATGGGTCATTGATATCAGCCTTCAAATACTTTCATGTTTTTCTATTCACACTTATATTGACAGCAATATATTTATAGATAAAAACAGAGATGTTATTTATACATTTTTATTTTGTTTGTACGGACTGATTATAATTTATTTTTGTTATCAGTGAACGTATAGTGTTCAATTAAACCTAAAACGTTCGAATTTTTCTTAATTTAAGGTGGTTATTTCGCAGATGGTTTTCAAAAAAGATTAGATTTTTTTCGAAAACTAAGCAAGCCATGTGCGGTGTAAAACAGCAAGTCGGCTCAATTTATCTCAAGAAGATGCGGGATGCCAAAAGGGCAGGTGTATGGCGAACTCGATATAAAACATGTTGCATACAGAACGCAATGCAAAAATTCGATTAACCTAGATATAAAATTTGTTAAACAGCAGCTGTAACTGTTGGTATAAAAATTTAAACAAAGGCTACTACGTCAAGTAAAGGCAAAGAGGAACGTCTTTAGATAATTAACTGATAGAGGTATTGGTGGATACTTACAAGTACATCGGTGAAGGTAACCCGCACCTGTTCACTCTGAACATCGGGATTATTTTTACAAAGGTTGTAACAGGTGGAAGTAGGAAATTACTGAAGGAACGATGCTCAACACAGGGAAGGCCATGAAATTTTAAAAAGTTTAAAAAACATAAGAGTTGCGTTATTTTTACGGTTGTTCTTTTGTTTTCGTGATTGTTCGTTGTTTTGAGGAATAACAAATGAAGTGCACATATCTCGAAAAAATCAGGAAATCGGAAATTATAAGCGATTTGTGAAACAAATTAACAAATATTTCAATATTGTAACATAAACACAAGAAAAAAAATTTCTAAGATCTGTTTTTACAACTGATTTTATCAAATAAAAATAGTTGAGAGCCAACTTAGAAAATCTTTTGAGATGCAACATTTTCGAATTTTTTTTCTCCAATATTTAACCTAAAAATTATCGATCGGCAAAATTTACAAAATCCTGCCTAAAAACCCTGTTCTAAGTTGATTTGTTTCATAAAATTCTCAAAAACAATGGTCAAATATAGTATTTTTTGAGTTTTTATTAAAGCCCAAAAATAGGAGAAAAAGTGATTTTTGAGTTGCATAATAGAAGGGCCAATGGGAGGATTATTTTAGGAAAATTGTTTATGGGCGATTGTTCCTTATGGGCGCGCAATCTGCAAATATTCTTAAAGGCAGTTTAGGGTAAACTTGAACATTGAAAGCTGAGGCAGTTCGAGGAATTGTGAGGCAGTTTGAGGCATGTTACAATACTTCCGAGTATTCTAAAACGTTCTGCCACAGCCTGAAGCATTTTAAGGCAATTCGGGGCTTTCAAGAGTTCTGTGACAGTTTGGGCCATTGCTATTCTGTAACAGTTTCAGGACTTTCATGGCAGTTCGTGGTATGTCTTGTCTTGTTTCAGATATTTTAAAGCAGTTTGCAACATTCTGAGGTAGTCTAAAGTATTATAAGGAAATTCACTGAGGCAATCGTTTAATTCATAATAAGGAGGTCTAGAAATACTCCTAAAGACAGACAGCTTATGATAATTGAACATTGAAGGCTGCGACATCCTGAGACAAAAGCATTCTAATAAGTCAGATACTGAGACAATCGTTTAATTCATAATGGAGTCCATAAATATTTTTAAAGGTAGGTAGTTCATGACCATCTTCAACACTGAAAGTTGAGGCAGTTTGGGGTATTGTAAAATAGCTTAAGACATTTTAAACAGTTTTGGGATCCAGAAGCTGACTGTGACATTCTGAGGCATCTTGAGGCATTCTAAGAAAGTTCAAGGAATTCTGAAACAGTTTAAGAAATTTAAGGCAGTCTGGGTCTTTCTTAAACTTTGGGTTCGTTCTGAAAAAGGTTGTGACATACGGAAACAGTTTGAAGTTTTGAGCATTCTAAAGCAGGCGGCGACATTCTGACTCAGCTTGAAGCATTCTAATCGCGATTCTAATAAAGTTCGGGGCATTCACTGAGGCAATCGTTTGTAATGGGACAATCTATAAATATTCTTAAAGTTTATGGCAATCTTGAATATAAAGTTCAAGCAACTTGGGGCATTCTAAGACATTTTGAGGCATGTTAAGACAGTGTTGGGCATTCGAAAACAACCTGTAACATTTTGAGACAACTTCAGGCATTCTGAGAAAGTTCAGAGGCTTCTTAAAGTCTGAAACTATTTAAAAAAATTTAAGCAAGTTCGTTTCAAGAATTCTACAACAGTTTAGGTTATTCTAAGATAGGTAGGTTGTGACATTCTGAAACAAGTTGAGGAAATTCGGAGCATTCTGAGACAGTTTGAGCATTCTAAAATAGGCTGTGAAATTCTGAGACAGCTTGAAGCACTTTAAGAAAATTCAGGGCATTCAGTAATGCAGTTTAATTCGGGGTATTCTGGAATAGATAACGTTCAAGGGAGTCACAGAGACAATAGTTTAATTCGCAATGGACACTGGAGGTTGAGTCAATTTGGGGCATTCTGAAAATAGTTTTAAGCATTCTAAGAAAATTTAAGGGTTTCTGAAACAATTTAAGAGATTTTAAGACAATTTGAAGCTTTCGTGACGAAATTCTATGACAGTTTGAGTCATTCTAAGGTAGGTTGTGACATACCAAAAACAGTTTAAAAAATTCTAAGTCAGTTCGGGATATTCGGAGATACTTTGAGGCATTCTAAAGCAGGCTTCGATATTCTGAGATAGCTTGAAGCATTCAAAGCATTCGCTGAGGCAATCGTTTAATTCGTGATGGAGTCTATAGATATTCTTAAAGGTATAATATTGAACATTGAAACTTGAGGCAGTTTCAGGCACACTGAGATAATTTGAGGCCTTTTAAAGCCATTTCGAGAGATTCTGAGACAGTTTGAGGCATTCTACAATACAAATAAATAAATAATAAATATAAATAAATAAAACAAAAAATGATTCATCTGTAAAGTCATTAAATGAGTAACCTGTACAACGTGTTAAACACCGAAATGGAATTAGAAACCTGCGGTTGAATGAAACAGGAATTTTGCAAATTTCAAGGTTAACTTAGAATTTGTTTTTAAGATGAACTTTTCTAATAAAGACATTTTTGATTATCCGAAATAAGAAAAACAATTTTTTCAAAATCCTGCCTAAACAGCTATTTGTTTCTGAAAATTCCCATTTTAACCTATTTTGCTCAAGGTGGTTCTTTTCAAAATTTTGTGGGGCCTTCTTGAATAAAAATCGAGGCCGTTTTCTTATGTAAAACTCGTGTTGGTTTTCAGTCATTTTTTTTTTTAATTTAGAAGAACAGGCGAAAAGTTGAGTTAATTTTTGATTAATTAAATTTTCATGGTATTTCCTTGGAAATTCGAAAGAAAATGTGAGCAGATGAGTTAATTTTTGATTTGGAAATAGACTTCTTGTTGGTTTGGAAATTTGCTGTTTCTTTTTTAATGTAAAAATCAAATTTGTTTTAGTCTTTCTTGATATTTTCTTCTAAACCTCGAAGCACAGAAGAAGAGTGGAAAATTTTGTTGATTTTTTTGTGTAAATCTGAGTCGGTTTTCAGCAAAATGTGAAAACAAATGACCTTATTTTGTCTTCTAAATTTAGAAGATATCTCTTTTGTTTAGATTTTTTCAGGAGCCGGCTCGGTTTATGTTGCATTTTTTTAAAGTTTTAAAACTTAAAACTTATTTTTGACTTTAAAGTTGGATTTTCAATTGGGTTTTTGATTAAAAAGCGAATTGGTTTTCAGTTTTTCTTGACAATTATCAGGAAAAAGTCAGCGCAGATGGTCTTATTTTGGACTCAAAACGTATATTTCTTCTTTGTTTAGGATTTTTCAGAAATTTTTGTTAGTTTTTTGAATAAAAATCGAGTTGATTTTTCGGCCTTTCTTGACATTTTCTTAGAAAAGAATTGAGTCAATTTTTGACTTGAAAATTAAATTCCTTCTTTGTTTGGAAATCTTTGTTGTTTTTTTTTGTGTAAAAATCAAGTCGTTTGAAATTGTTCGAAAAACTTTGATGGATTTTTGAGTGAAAATTGAGCCGGTTTTTGTTTTGTAAGTTAAAAATAGATGAATTTATTTTCACTTTAAATTAGATTTCTTTGAGATTTTTTGGACTAAAAATCAAGTAGGCTTTGAGTTTTCAGTGACGTGAAAAAGTGAGAGAAAATTGTCATATTTCACGCTCTAAAATTAGACTCCTTTGATTAAGATTTTTCAGGTGCTTTGCATATTTTTTAAGTAAAAATCTGGTCTGCTTGCATATTTTCGTCGTATTTTTTTCGAGAAAATAAAACAGAACAGATTAACTTATTTTTTATTTTAAAATCTGTTTTAACTAAAATCTGGTAGGTTGGTTTTCTGTTTTCCGTGATACTTTTAAGGAAAAAGTGAAGGTAAATAGTCTTATTTTTGAATTTGAAGACTTCCACGCCACGGTCAGTGTCAGTATTAACAAAACGTCTTCCGGATTGGGAACGTGTCATTTTGAGACAAAAAGTCTCAACTTTAAAGGTCTCCCTTTCCTAACGAAGAAGCCCCTTAAAAAAGTGGACGAAACGTTGAGTCTTTCTGTCTCAAAATGACACGGTCCCAATCCGGAAGACTTTGTTAAGTCTTATTTTTGACTCTAAAATTAGATGTCTTCCTTTTTAAGATTATTCAGGAATTTTTTCTTTGTTTTTTGATAAACACATCGAGCCAGTTTAGATTTTTTCCTGAATTTTTAGTTGTTTTTTGTCTAAAAATAAAATCGGTTTTCGGTTTTCTGCATGTGATAGTTTTCAGGAAAAGGTTAGAGCAAATGGTCTGATTTTGAGATCTAAAATTACATATATTTCTTCTTGGTTTAAAATTTTTCAGCAATTTTTGTTTGTTGTTTTATTAAAAATCCAGCCGGTTTTCAGGTTTTCGTAGAGTTTTTTTTATAATAAAATTAGATTTTACCTTTGTTTTGGATTTTTTAAGAAATTTTGATTGGTTTTTGTGTAAAAATGGAGTTGATTTTCAGTATAAAACAGGAAAAGAGTTGAAAATTCTGCTGTGTTTTTGTGTAAAAATCAAATCAGTTTTCAGTTTTTCGTGGAGTTTAAGTTTAAGAAAAATGCTAGAGCAAATGATCTTATTTTGGACTTTGATAATAGATTTCTCCTTTCGTTAGGATTTCCAACAAATTTTACTTTTTTTTTTAATTTAAAATTTTGCGTCTTTTTCGTCACTTTTTTTGAAAATAGAGGGAAATAACAAGCAGAACAGATTCAGTCTTTGTGATGTTTTAAAGTTAAATGTCCCTAATTTTTCTTTGACGTATGTAGGTGCTTGGTGAACATAACAGATAAACTTTATTTTTAACTTTAATATCAGATTTCATTTCCGTAGGTTGAGATTTTTCGAAAAACTTGGGTGAGTTTTTTTGTTAAAAATCGAGCCGGTTTTTGAGTTTTCCGTAGCAGTTTTAAGGAAAAAGTGAAAGCTTTGTACTACTCTAAAATTAGAATTCTCCTTTGTTTAAAAATTTTTAAGGATTTTTCTTTGGTTTTTGATTAAAACTCAAGTTTGTTCTCCATTTTTTCATTGATTATTTTGGAGGGTGTTAGAGAAAATAAAAACGAGAAGGCCTTAGTTTTGACTAAAAATGATATATAGAAAACCTTGGTGGGTTTTCACTAAAAATCGAGTTGATTCTCAATTTTTCCTGGCAGTTTTAAATAAAAAATTGCGAACAGATGGTCTTATTTTGAACTCTAAAATTAGATTTGGATTTTTCAACGAATTCTGTTTCGTTTTTGTGCAAAAATGGAGTTGATTTTCAGTCTAAAACAGGAAAAGAGTTGAATTAATTTTTGACTTAAAAATTAAATCTAAAAGTGAAAGCAAATAGTCTTGTTTTGTTGTTGTTTAGAATTCTTCCTTTTGTCAAAACTTTCAACAAAAATGAAGCAATTTCCCCAAAATAATCCTCCCATTGGCCCTTCTATAATGCAACTCAAAAAAACTAACGTGGATTCTCGGGAAAAGCATCAGGAATATCTTAAATAAATTTGCTTATTCCTTCGCTGAACTACAGACGGTTTTACCAAACCGTTCGATTAGTGTGAATTACTTGGCGTACTCAAAATATTAAAGAGAAGAACACAACGAAAAATCAAGTCAGATGTCCTAATCGGGGGGGGGGGTTATTAGTTAGCAAACTTAGACGTTGATATTTCAGTCACCGAAGAATTGTTGTTAAATTTTTAATTAGTTAACGGTTGTGTTTTCTAAGGCTTGCCCGTATGATTCATTTAATGTAAACAAATACATACAGATGTGTGTTAGTTTACTTGTCTAAGTAATGAAATGATTCATTTAACGCAAATTTATATTGCGTCGATTGAAATATCTGGAATGCGGGGTTCACGGACATTGCTATATTTACAATGCTTTCGTTATTTTTCTTTAACCTGACGGTAAAGGAAATTACTTGGCTTGCTTTTGCACTTTCTACAACCACTAATTATACTACAAACATTAAATTAATAGATTGTTAAATTTAACAAGCCTTCAAAATATTTTCTAAAATTGTTAAAAAAAGTCCTTCTTCCTCTTGATTCATTAACAACTACATATTTTTTGAGTTAGGAGAAAGGCGAAACCTTCTTTTTAATTGAAAATTTAAAAACAGACGCTTTAAAAAATTCCAAAAATAAACCTCTTTCAGACCGAAAGCATTGCAGTTTGCTTGAGAATGACCCAGCTGTGCCTTTGATTATCTTATTAATGGTTTCGGATTCTAAATCAGGAGTAATCCCTCTGTATTTTAAATAACATTAAGGAAACATTTTATGGCGTAGATAATAACGAAACGGGCGAACAACATAATTACACTGCAGCATACCAACTTAACGACTTTTGCTGGAAAATTCCGTATTTTTCTCCGAGATTTAAATATTATTTACTGTGCTATGGTATTTCTGAATAACATTTGGGATTATAAATAATCACGTTAAGAAGGGTTCATTTGTTTGATGAACTTAGATTAAATTGATTTGCTTAACGAAATAAGTTAAAAAAAAATGAAAGCTAATTTTACTTAGAAACTTGAAATTACGCCCAGTAAAGATAAAATGAAAATATTGCACAATTTGCTCACCCAACTTAACCTCGTATATTTGCAGTTTTCAGGACTTACCTGAAACAAAAAAACAACATTTAACAAAATCTAAAAAATTAACAAAAAGCGTTTAGTTCTATGTCATTTTCCGCTTATAAAATTGTAACAAGTAAAAGTGACGTTCAATCTTTAGTCAAACAAAATAAAATCCTGTTGTCAGCCATTTTAAAACTGGGAAATTTTTAAAAAGTTTTGGGAACTAAAGCCAAAAATCTAATTTTCCTTTCTTTTTCCCAAAATTCTAACAAACTATTAGGAAAAACTGAAAATGACAAGTCTTACTGAAAAATCCAGCAAGATTTTTCAGAAAATCACAAACAAACTGGAATTTCCTGTTCAAAAAAATCATTTCTTTTCGTTTTCTTCCCAAAATTTCTCAAAAAATGCCCTGAAAAACTATAAAACCAAGTCCGTTGCAAAAAAGCAACGAAACCTTTCTGAAAATCTTAAACATGGGGGAAACCTAATTTTAGAGTCGAAGAAGTCTCACTTTTTTCCTACAAGCCTCCCCGAAAATGTCACAAAAAACTGCAAAACCGGTTCGATTTTTACTCAAAAAAACAAGTAAAACTCTGAAAATCTTAAACATGAGGGAAATCAAATTTAAGAGTCGAAAATAAAATTATATGTTCTCATTTTCTTCCTGAAACCTCCTCGGAATTGCCACAAAAAAACTGCAAAATCGGTTCGATTTTTACTGAAAGAAACAACTAAAACTCTGAAAATCTTAAACATGGGAAAAACCCAATTTTAGAGTCGAAAATAATATTACTTGTTCTCACTTTTTACCTGGAGCCTCCTCGAAATTGCCACAAAAAACTGCACAACTGGTTGGATTTTTACTCAAAGAAACAAAACTCTCTGAAAATCTTAAATATGAGGGAAACCTAATTTTAGAGCCGAAAATAAGGTTCTTTGTGCTTACTTTTTCCCTCAGGCCTCCTCGACAATGCCACAAAAAACTGCAAAATCGGCTCGATTTTTACTCAAAAAAAGCAAGAAAAAATTCATGAAAAATCCTAAAAAGAGAATCTAACTTCTAATCGAATTAAAATTCACCGAAAATACGTCGAAGAGCAGAAAACCAGGCAAAATTTCCTGCAAAATCATAAGAAGAAATCCTATTTTAGACACAAAAATAAGGCCATTCCACTACTCCATTTGTACTTAAAAAACTTAGCAAGATGTTCCGAAAGATTCCAAACCAAGAAGAACGCTAATTTCCATGTCAAAAATTAATCTTTTTCTTTCAAATTTCCAAGAAAAACTAAAAATCGCTTCGACTTTCAAACCAAAAAGTAAGCAAACATTCAAAAAAAATCCTAAATGCAGTAGAAACCTAATTTTAGAATCTTAAATAGGACCGATCATTTGTTCTCAATTTTTTCTCCAAAACAATGAAAATGCCATGAAAAACCAAAAACTCGCTCAAAAAGCAGAGCAAGATATCAAAAAAAAAAATTCAAAACCAAGCAGAAATCTAATTTATAAGTTAAAAATTAACTCATGTGCTCGCCTTTTCTTCCAAATTTCCTAGAATATACCAAGGAAAACTAAAATTCGACTTGGTTTTTATTTAAGAAAAAGCAAATATTCCTCAAAAATTATAAACAAGGAATAAATCTAATTTTATAGTCGAAATCGGTTCTTACTGTTTTCATTAAACCTCTACCTAAGAGAGTTAAGATACTTTTGGCCAAAACTCCGCGAAAATGTCAGGAGAAAGCTCCGAAAAACTGAAAACAACTGACTCGATTTTTTCTCCAAAAATCCAGAAACGTTTTTCAGAAAAATTACAAACAAACAACCCCAGGATTTTACAAATCAAAAATTAACTCATCTGCTTCCTTTTCTTATGATTTCCAAGACAATACAAAAAAAGCTTAAAAGTTGCTCTATTTTTATTCAAAAATCCCAGTAAAAAAATCAAATCAGCGACAAATTTAATTTTTAAGTTGAAAATTCACTCATCTGGTTTGATCTTCTTTAACACTTCTAAGAAAATATCAAGAAAAACTGCAAAACCAACTCGACTTTTACTCAAAAAAACAGGGAAAATTTTATAAAAAATTAACCAATCTATCTGCTTCCTTTTTCCACGAAAAACTGTACTAAATTTTTATGCAAAAAGCCCCCCAAGGAATTCTAAGCAAAATTCAAATCAACAATAAATCTAATTTTTAAATCAAAAATTAATCTACTTTTCTTTCACATTTCCATGAAAATATCAAAAAAAATTAAAATCCCAGTTTTTAATAAAAAAAATCAAACAAAAATCCTAAGCAAAGGATAAATCTAATTTTAGAATCTGCTCTCACGTTTTTGGTCAAAACTCCACGAAAAACTGAAAACTGGCTCGATTTTTACGGTCAAATAGCAAAATTATCAAAAAAAAAATTCCAAAAGTTAACACATATCTTCTACCCTTCTTTGAAATTTACAACAGAAACTCGAATTTTATTTAGAAAATCCGTAATGTTTTTCTAAATTCTAAACAAGCTGAAGATCTAGTTTTCAAGTCAAAAAGTAACTTATCTGCATTTCTTTGCTTCCAGAAAAATATCACAGAAAACTGAAAAACGATTCAATTGTTATTAAAAAAACAGGAATAAATCTAAAATGATATCACCTCCCATACGCCACTACTCCATTCCACCGGGTCCATGGGTCAAAAGTGACAAAGAACTGTTCTAACTATTCGCAGAGCACTCATCAAAAGTCTTTTCTCCTCAGGACAATGATCAAGTTCAAGAGGTAGAACAGGATCTGGCTTTATCCATACCGGATCGTGAACACCTAAGACTGGTTACTCCAAAAGAAATCAAGAAGGGAATGCTAAAAGAACTTCCACGGAAAGGTCTAATGAAACTAATGTATATATTTAACCATATTAAGACTAGAGTACTAGCCTAATTCAATTAAAACGGCCCAGATAATAATGATACTGAAACCCGGGAAAAATTTGATGGGCGTATCATCCTATCAGCTCACTGCCAATATCATCGAAACTCCTCGAAAAGCTTATACTTCAAAGAATCGAACAAGACCTTAATCCTCGTGATTGGATCCCAGATCATCAATTTGGTTTCCGACAGGCTTACTCCACAGTATAACAATATCATCGTTTAGTGCACTTAATTAATCAGCCTATGTCTGTAGGCTACTTGACACGCACACCACAGGCATATGGAGAGATGATCGGCAGTGTATACCACTCTAATAAGAAAAAGAATTAATTAGGCCATGGAATATAAACAGTACTGTACAGACGTCTGCCTATACGTAAGCCAGGCCTTCGACAAAGTATAGCAAAGAAACTCTCCCATTAAATACTTCAACCTATTAAAATTGTATTTAAATCAACGAGACTTCGAAACCAAAACCAATGGTGAAACTTCCCTCCGATATTACGTTCAATTAGGAGTACCTCAAGGAAGTATTCTCGGCCCCCTCCTCTAGAAATAAAACAATAGACACTTTTGCAGACGACACTGCAATATTTGCAACCGATAATGATTCAATAGTTGCCGCATCCAACCTTCAACAGCACTTGAACCTTATTGAAGAGTGGCGAAAAATTGGAAAATTAAGGTAAATGAATCAAAATCAACACAAATAACTTTTACCCTCAGGGAAGGCAACTGCCCAACTGTCAACCTTAATCAAGTCGATATACCACTTGTCTCGAAACTGAACTGAAAACAACTTATATTAAAGAATCGGCAACAATTTACTTATCTATAAAACCGTCATCAAACCCATATGGACATATGGAATTGAACTCTGGAGTTGTGCCAGTAAGTCCAACTTAGCCATCAACCAACGAAACTCCTCCGCACCATCCCAGATGCACCTTGATATGTTACCAACCACTCACTATAGACAAACCTCAACGTTCCATACGTAAATACAATCATTAACGAGACAGCCATCAGACACCATGAACGCTACTAAGGCACCTCTTACAACCAATACAAACCAGACGACTACAAAGACTCTGGGCTAAAATTGCCAAATCACCCGCCACACAGTCCTGACCTGGCACCCTCCGATTACTTTTATTTTCTCGACTGAAGGATAAAATGCGTGGTGTGCAATTTGCAACTTCTGAAGATGCCGTGGAAAGCTTCATAAACCTGGTTTCTCGATATGAAATCGTTGGATGATGACCTCCTCATGCCATACTCTTAGCTTATAGAATGTATAGTTTTTGATTGCTAATAAAGCTATTAAAAAAAAATTAAACCAACCGAAACCCCAACAATCAAACAGCAATAAACTTCAACCAAATTTAAGGAATTTATGAAACTTTTGGTTACATTTATTTTTAAGTTTAATTTTGTAAATATTAAAAATCTAGGAACTTCTTACCTTACAAATTCAAAAAGGTTAATTTTCGGAAAGCTTTGGTGTCAAAATATAGGGTTAAAACAGTATAACAAAATATTGAAAAAAATTCAAAAGGTAATTTCATAACTTTCCTGTGGATTTAGAGCCTAAACAGCCACATAACTGTTTCCCTCTATGAATTTTCGTTACTTTTTTTAAAATAAATTTTGAAAAATTATTGACAACACAGAACATTTGGAACAATTTAGAATTTTAGGTAGGTAGTTAAAAAATTTCCTAAAAACTTGAATGTTTTGTTGACAACTATTAAATCCCTACAACATGACTATCATGAATTAAAAAAAAAAAACTACACAAATGTTAGGAAATGTCAAACAGAATTTCACAAAAACATATTCATTTGTCCGCTCTTTAATCCAAAATTCCAACAAAACACCCCACAAGGCTGGAAAACGACTCAATTTTAACCTAAAAGAAACTTAAAAGATTTTCCGAAAAATCTCAAACAAAATGGAAATTTGATTTTAAAATAAACGAAATAAATTCATTTGTCCTTTTTTTTCTCTAAAACTTTAAGAAAATACAAGTAAAAAACGATTCTATTTTTACTCGAAACTCAGCTGGAGTTTATAGAAAATTTTAGGAAATTTGATTCTAAAATCACAAACAAATCGATCTGCTTTGGGTTTTTCTCCCAAAGGCCCCAACATGCCACGGAAAACTGAAAACCAACTCGATTTTTACTTAAAAAAACGGACAAGGTGTCTTGAAGAAAGTTAGAAACAAATTAGTAAGCTAAGAGTTAAAAATAAATTCGTTCTTCCTAAGAAAATACAAAAAAAAAACTGAAAAAACACTCAATTTTTACTAAAAAATCAGCGAAAAACAATTTGGAAATTTGATTTTAAAGTCAAAAATAGATCCATCTGCTTTCGGTATTTTTCCCAGAACTCCAAGAAAATACCACGGAAAACTGAAAACCAACTCGGTTTTCACTCAAAAAATCCAACAGGATTTCCAAAAAAAAATCCGAAATTTCGAATTCGTTTGCCCTTTCTTTTCCCTAGTCGAAAAAAAAATTGCTAAAAAGCGTAGGAATTTCTAAGCAAAACTTTCCCTCAAAACTGAAAACAACTAAGCAGTATTCTCCAAATACTTCGTCAAGAAATCTGTTATTAATAAATAAAAATAAGCCCATCTGCTGTCTCTCCCCCTCAAAATACACCATAAAAGCTCAAATTGCAACAGTAATTTACATGCAACAAACTTTCACTTCAAATATAAATTAACCACCAGGTGGGGAATAATCAAAAACGACCTACACCCTACATGTTACATACACAAGGGGTGAAAATCAGGGGTGAACTGGATGTACATTTCATCCAGGTGAGGTACAAAACAAGCAAATTTAGTACTTAAACTTCCTACATTCACGGACTTCCGATTTCCATTCGAGTGATAATAATAAACGGGTCCAGGTAGATGGAATAAAATAGTTCTAATAGCGAATATTGATATCGAGAATGGGTGGACGCAGATGGTAGACAAATATACAAAACGGAAGCTGTGTGCGATGGGGTTATCCAATGTCCTAAAATTCTAAACAGAAGGGGTCAGGAACGGGCACCTTTTATTAACAGTGGCCATTTTTTGGAGTTTGTAGGGTTACTTTAAGTAACTTACTTAAAAGGTCAACAACATGAAAAATGTTTGATCTGCTGATGCGTTGCCACACGATCGGGTTTTGAATTTGAAAGAAAGAATTTAAGTACCTTCAGTTTCGATTTGTTGGTCATTTAAGTGCACTCGAACTAAGTGTTTGCAAACACAGATAACACAAATTATAAACCAAGCTGGGTGATAATTAAAGTAAATTGATAATCTCAATTTGTAAATTATAAACAAAGTACAAAGTTTTCTGTTTTCATCAGAAGATACCCAAATATTCCGAGCTTCTGAAGACCTTTCTACACCTTCTGACTAACTTTAAAATTTAATTTTATAAAAACAAAGTAGGTTCATATTTATTATAAAAGAAAGAAATGATTAAAAACCGTATATCTATTCGGAAACAGGTCAAAAATAACGAAAATTTAAACAAGCCTAATCGAACTACATTTCATCAAAATAATGTAAAGAACGACCTTACAAGGGTAAACAGTATAAAATAACAGAATTTAAATTTGTTTAACCAACATCAGCATTTAAATGAACCCTAAACTCGATTGAAAGTGTTTGGTGGTCGATGCTTGCCTATGCTAATTCCAAACTGACCTAACACTTTGAAGTCTGCCACCTTGCTTTTGTTTATTTGCATACGTTTACATCTTCCTTTCTTCTGGCATATTTGAAACATTATATAATTGAGGGGATTCCCCATTATTTTGGTTGTTTATACCGTGAGTTCAAAAAGTTTTTACATAAGGGTTAGCCATGAGACACAAAAGTAATGTCTACTGCAAGATTTGGAACCTTTGTTTTTACAATTTTATTGAAATTTGCACAACAGTACTATGCCAGCAACACAATGATGACAGTTAATAAATTCTAAATCTTGCAATTGACATTATTTTTGTGTCTCATGGCCAACCCTTATGTAAAGACTTTTTGAACTCGCGGTATAATCCATTTATGATTTTTGAGACCACCGTGATCCGTGCCGTGAACCAAACAGATTAAGAAGATACTTTTATTGCGACTTTTCATGTTTATGTAAACCAAACGTGTGTTTTTGTTTTTATACCAAGCGGGAAATTTGTTTATAACAAGCTTCAACCTCAAATTCGCTCTTACCAAGCTTGGAATTTATTGATACCAAACTTAAAACTTGCTACCAGCAACAGACCTAAGTAAACTTAAGTTTTAGCAAAAAAAACCTTGGCTGTATTGACGGCAGCCTTATGTTTATGTAAACAAAACGTTAGCTTGTTTATACCAAGCTTACACTTTGATTTACCAAGGTTTTATTACTTAAAGGAACTTCGTACTTGTTTATTCGTTGGTGCCAATCCGTAAATTTCTAATACTTTCATACTAAGCTTCAGGTCTTACAAAAACTTAAAGTTTTGTAGGTAAAGCCTTGCTACATGGTTAAAGGCTTTAAGTTTATTTATAACAAACTTTAAGCTTATTTATATCAAGTTGAGACTTCGTTTTACGAAGCTTCTGATATACTTAACAAGATGTTCGTACTTATTTATTAGGAGTATAAACTTCCAATTCGTTGGTATTTATCTGAAACATTAATGCCTTGAATTTATGCACTTGGTTATGCCAAGCTTCAAGTTTGTTTGTACCACACTTTAAGCTTTTGTATAAAAAAACCTTGGGTACATTGGTTCAATCCTCTAAGTTTATTTATAACAGGCCTTACGTTTTTTTATACCAAGCTATAAATTTACTTAAAACGAAGTTTCCAGTTATTTATCAAATTTGTTAGCAGAAATCTCTGATACCAAGCCTCACGTTTGTTTATTCCAAGCTCAAGGATTTTTAACAACTAAGTTTTTGTATAAAAAACCCTGGGTGTATAGATTCAAGTCTTTAAATTTATTTATAACAAGCCTCAAGCTTTCTTACACCAAGCTAAAAACAAAGCGACACAGTCTCACTCTTTCTACATAAAAAGCAAGTTTGAAGATTTAAAAAAATATACCAAGTTTCAAATTTTTGAAAAATAAACTGTAAGTTTGCTGGAAAAACTGCTGAAACTTATTACAGTGCTTCAGACTTAAAACAAACTTATAACCTACGCTTCAAATGTATTAATACCAAGCTTCAAGCTTTATTATACCAAACATTAAGTTTGTTTATCTCCAGCTTTAGATTTATTCATAGCACACCTCATAATTTCGCTCTTATTTCTAAGCTTGCAATTCATTTATTGTTGATGTAGCATCGGATTTAGAACAAACTCTTAAGTATTGTTAATAATAATAACACTTTTTGGGTTTTTACCTATCAAGCTCAAGCTTTGTTACACCAAACTTCTAACGTATTAAAACGAAAGTTACGTTGGTGTATTAAAAGGTTCAGATTTTAAAGTTTAAGCCTATGTACAGATTTTGTTATATCAATCTTTAAGCTTGTTTAAACTCTGCGTCAAATTTAGCTTATCTAAGAGAATCTTTTGTTAGCTCTTTGCAAACTTCAAAAGTGAGTTTATACCAAACTTCAGGTTTTGTTACACCAAGCTAAGTTACTAACGTATTAAAATGAACTTCACATTTTAGATTTGTTGGTACCAATCTGAAGTTTAAACTTATGCAAAGGTTTTGTTATACCAAGCTTTAAGCCTGTTTAAAGCCAACTTCAAACTTGTTTATAATAAGCTATAAATTCGCTTTTGCTAAACATAAAATTCAATTAATGCATCTTTTCAACTGGTTTACATTGTCGCAAACTTAAAGTTTATCCACAGGCATCTTTTGTTAAGTACCAAGCTTCAGATTTGATGGTACCAACCTGAAGTTCTTTTAAAGTTTAAATTTATACAAAGGTTGTGTTATATCAAGTCTTAAGCCTGTCTAAAACCAGCTTCAAACTTGTTCATAGCAAACTTTAAGCTACTTTTGCTATACTTAAAATTCCTTTAATGCATATCTGACTTGGTTTACATTGGCTCAAACATAAAGCAACCTTAAAGCTGATCTAAGATAATTGTTTGATAAGTCGGGAACAGGTTTCGAACGCGTGTTTATACCAAACTTTAGGCTTTGGTGTACCAAGCTACTAACGTATTAAAACGAACTTTTTTGTATCGCAAGCTCCTGATTTGTTGGCACCAATATGAAGTTCTTCTAAAATTTAAGCTTATGCAGAGGTTTTGTTACATCAAGCTTTAAGCTTGTTTAAATCCAGCTACAAATTTGTCCACAGGAAGCTTTTCAAAAACTTAAAATTCATTTAATGAATATCTGACTTGATTTACATAAGCAAACTTCAAAAGCACGTTTCAACCAATTTTCAGAGCTTGTTATACCAAGCTTCAAATTTGTTTCGGCGTACATAATGAGCTCTAAATTTATTAATAGAAAATTTCAAGATTGTACCTTGCTGTTGTTTTGCCTGTTTTTTTTTTGTATACTTATTTATTGGAGGAAATCTAGACTTGCGGGTAACAAGGATCTTGAATGAAATTGCATAAACTATAATTAAAGATGCCGAACTAGAAACCAAAGTTTACTAAATTACTGTCCAATAAACTAATAAACGACCGTCAATATTAACGTTTAATTTTCTAAATTTACAGTTATTCGTTATCTAAAAATCACAGCACCAACATTTCACCTTCCCAATTTCTCAATTATCACCCGGTAATATCTCAATTTGACGGTTTTTATAACGGTGTAACGCTTGATTGATCGCTATTAAGGTGCTTTAATAAGAAAATGTTATAAAAATAGCTACTAAAATTCACGTAATGGGAAAACAGTATGGTTTTACGGTTTCGTGTAACAGTTTGAATATAAAAACGCCGTAGTTAAATCTAAGCACATAATTATGTATAAAAAGAGGATGCGAGCGATTTTTTTATTTAACATAAATGACAGGTCAACAATTCTAGGTTTGTAGGCTAGACATTATCTAAAATTTGAAGAATTGCGTTGTCTCATGAGAAAAATACAACAAAACTGAAATGTTACTTATTTAACAGCAGCACTTATAACCTTCGCTCATTTGGAGGAATATTTTAGTATGACAATTTCAACTGCAGTTCGTCGATACAAAATTTTAAAATTAATAAATAAGCCGTAAGTTGGCGAGTCAGAAACTTAAACCTTCTTACAAGAGCTGATGTTCGACAAATTACATAAAAAGGTAGAAGTTATGTTGGTAGTTTGTAAACAATGCCCCATAAATAACTTAACCCATTCAAATTTTAGAAAACAATAAGTTTTTTTAATGTTATTACAGAAGTGGTACTATTAAACCTACAATTTTGTTCGAATGGGTGGTTCATAAAATTCGGCACGTGCCAGACGTGTGTCGTACAATGTGCATCTTTAGTATCAAGTTCGTATTCTGAATTGGATGTGTCCCAATACGTGTATCTTCAAAAAAATTTTAAATAATTATAACGACAGAACGTTAAAAGAAATTGAGAAAAATTTACAAAAAAATAAAGAAAAAGCCTCAAAAAAAAAGGAAAATGCAGTTACTGAAACGTTAATTTTAGAATAGTTTTTGTAAAAGGAATTTCACACACACTGAAAATTTTGTTGCTAATATTTGCAATTAACAACACCAAAGGAAATGTAAAATTCTCAAAAAAAGCAGTTTCAATAATTTTGAAATTCAAACCTTAAGAAAAAACATAGAGTTCTGCAATAATTCTGAAAATTTAAAAAAGCGCAAAAACTGAAGGAAATTTAGGGAAATTTACTCAAATTTCTCTAAGAATTTTCCTAATTATCCTTTCGTGTTCATGGTTCATGGTTGCTATGCGATTTTCCGATTTTTCACTTTCCCGCACGCAAAATGAGTGCGGGAAAGTAACATTTTTAAACGTTTGTCAGAAAAATTGTTTTTAGGAAGATTTTCCCAAATTTCCTTCAGTTTTTATAAAGTTGCTTTGCAGGAATTTCGAAAATTCCGTAAAACTTCTGTTTGTGATTTTTTATTCATTTTGGAAAGTTTCCCACAACTTTCCTTTACATTTTTAAAGTTCCTCGAAATATTTGTTGTGTTGTATAGGAGGGTAAAAGGAAAAGAATGAAAAGTTTTAAATTCATTCTTTGTTGGAACATTTCTTCAGGTTTCCATCAGTTTGTAAAATACCTTTTTAAAATTGTTTGGAATTCTCCAAAATTGTATGTGGCTACTTTAACCGTCTTAAGTTTTTAATCCAAAACTTTTCAGATTTTGTTAAAATTTTTTTTGAAAAATTTCCTCATATGCCCTTCAGTCTTTATGAATCTAACTTTTTTAAGTTTTTTAAAATTCATTTTCTTGGGAACATTTTACCAAATTTCCTTCAGTTTATAAAATTGCTCTTTAAATGTTTTTGGAATTCTCCAGAAATGTAAGTGGTTGGCCTTTTTTAATTTTTGAATTTAAAAGCGAAATTTTGTATAATTGTTTTCACAAAATTTCCTTCAGTTTGTTTAAAATTCTTTCTTACAAATTTCATAATTCTTTCTGTGTCGTTTCTTAAAATTTTAAATTAAAAATTGTTAAAAACAAAATTTTCATCTGTTGTGAAATTCCTTTTCCAAAATTTTCTAAAATTCCCAACATTTTTGTGGCTGCTTGTGTGGTTTTAGATTCAAAATTTCCTTGGGAGCGGTTAATCATAAATGTTAACAACAAAATTTCTCAAATTTACGTGACTACGTTTAACACTTTGTTTTAGTGTTGTTTTAAATCCGGAACTTCACAATTTTTTTAAAAATACTTCTGTTTTTCTGGAAAAATTGCTCAAATTTCCATCAGTTTTAGGAAAGTTCTTATTAGAGTCCTACCGAAGTTTCGGGTTCGGTTCCGGCCAGTTTCGGCCTAAAATACGAGTTTCGGCCAGAAAACAGCCGAACCTTCGGCCCTCGCTTCGGCCCAACCGAAACTGTCTCTGTTTATAGTTTTCGCCAACGAAAATGCAAAAAAGTACTTGAGATTTTACATCTATAATCCCTTATACAGGTCCGACCCTAGCGAGACGTTTTTTACTTTAAATGAGTATAAAAATACAATCCAAGTTATAAAGGAATAATTATAATAATTATCGTTAATTTCATATTGAAATTTGATTTACTCAATTAAAAAGCAGCGAAGAAATACAAAATAAAATAAAGCTGTGTTTTCCCGTATTTAAAATAAGTAGGAGTAATTGTTTGCCAACTTCTATGTAAAAAATTTGATAAATTAATATAAAATTCATGTTTCGGTTTCGGTCGTAACTGGGGTGAAAGCCGAAATTCGGTTTCGGTTTCGGTTACGGCTTCAAACCTTACTTTCGGTCGGACACTAAAACTTTCTTTATAAAAACTTCCAAAATTCCCGAAAAATTAAAGGCTTTGATATCAAATTTCCTTTTGGAAATTTCGCCAAAACTGTTTTGAGCGTTATTATTTTTAAATTTCTAAAGCACCACTTAATTTTTTTAAGTTTTAAGAAGACTTCCCAGACTTTAAGATTCCCTTAAAAAAATTCTGAAACTTCCCAAATTTTGTGTGGCAGCTTTTAACCTTTTGAATTATGGAATTCAAGGCTTCTAAGATGTTCCCTTTTTGAAAATATCCATCATTTTTTGTGAAATTCCTTTCTAAAAAATTTTTGAACAAAGCAGTTTTGAAAACTTTGAAATTCAAATCGTAAGAAAAAACACCAAAGAGTTGCAATAATTTTGAGAAATTTTGTAAATTTACAAAAAGCACAAAAACTGAAGGAAATTTTGGGAAATTTACCCAAAAGGAATTTTTTTAAATCTGAGAAGTTTGGAATTTAAAACTTATGAAGGTTAGAAGCAGCGATAAAATTTCAAGAATTTTAAATTTTTGGAAACTACAAAAACAGAGAATATTACGGAAATTTTCCAAAAAAGGAATTTGAAAAAATCTGTGACGTTTCGGATTTAAAACTCGAATAACTTATACAAACTGGAGGATATTTGAGGAAATTTTCGAAAAAAGAAATTTGTTTAAATCTGAGAAGCTTTGAATTTAAAACAAAGATTAAAATTCTGCAAAACCTTATGAACGGGAATTTTTTTAAATTATGTAAAAGAACAGAAAAGCTCAAAATTTTCTTGTTAACATTTACAAACAATTTACAACACTAAAGTGTATTTTAGGGAATTTTTCAAAAGAGAGAAAGAACGCAAAAAGAGTTAGAAAATTATAAGAAGGAATTTGACAAAACTTTAGGAAAATTTTCAAAATCTAAAAGTAATGAATTTAAAACTTAAGAAGATTAAAAGCAGGCATTCAGAAATTTTAGAAATGAATTTGATAAAAACCAAAAGAAATTTTTCAAAAGAGAATTGTAAGAATCTGAGAATCTTTGGTTTTAATACTTAAAATGGTTAAAGACTTTCACACACACGGCAGGGAGTTTCAGAACTTTTTAGAAATTTGGCACAAACTGACGGAAATTAAGGTAAATTAAACATACAACTTAAGGTTAGAACAGCCACAGAAGTTTCAAACATTTTCGAAAAGGAATTTCACAAAATCTGAAAGAAATTTAGGGAAATTTTCGAAAACGGAATTTTAAAATTTGAATTAAACTTAGGAAGATTCAAAAGTACTACATGAATTATTTGGATGGTTTGAAAAATTTTTAGTAAGGAATTTCACAAAAAATGAAGGAAAAAGAGAACATCTTTTGAATTCCAAACTAAGAAGGCTAAAAGCTGCCCACACAATTTGGGAAGTTTCAGAATTTTTTTAAGGGGATTTTAAAAAATCTGAGAGGTCTTAATTTTAAAAATTAAAAATAACAACGCCCAAACAAGTTTTGAGAAAATTTCTAATAGGAATATTTTAAAAATTCTTGCAAATTTTGAAACCAAAACCTTAAAAAAATTAGGGAGTTTTGAAAGTCTCTACGGAGAAATTTCGCAAAAACTGATGGAACTTTATGCAAAGTTTCGGATTTAAAACTTAAGAATTTTAGTGGCAGTCACATAAATTTTGAACAATTTTGTTGTTAACGTTTATGTTAATAACTTCCAAAGAAATTTTGAATCTAAAACCTTAAAGCTTAAAAACAACACAAACAGCTACAAAAATGTTGGTAAACAAGGAATTTCACAAAAGAAAAATTTATTTTTGACATTTACTAATCATAATATGTACCTACTTATAGTACTTATATGATTCAAGAAATTTTTCAAAATGGGATTTTTAAAAATCTTTAAATTTTCAATTTAAAATCTTAAGAAACGACACAGAGAAGAGAAGAACAGAGAATTTTGCAAATTTGCAAGGAGGAATTTTAAATAAACTGAAGGGAATTTGAAGATATTTTCTAAATACAAATTTTCAAAAAATCTTACTTTTAGATTCGAAAATTTAAAAAGGCTAATTTTAACGGGATCTAAAAAGTTTTGGATCAAAAACTTACGAAGGTTAAAGTAGCCACGTACAATTTCGGAGAATTTCAAATAACTTTAAAACGGAAATTTACAAACCTAAGAAATCTAAGAATTTAAAACTTAAGAAGGTGAAAAGCTGCCGCATACATTTACGGAAGTTTACAGAAAATTTTAAAAATAAATTTCACAAAAACACTAGGAAATTCGCCAAAAAGGAATTTTAAAATATCTAAAAGCTATATTTTTGGAGGATTTCGAAATTTTGGACAGGAATTTCCCAAAAAACTGAAGTAAATTTTCAAAAACTTAAGAAGGTTGAAAGTAACCACATAAATTTTGAATATAACGGAACTTCACAAAACTGAATGAAATTTGTAGAAATTTTCCAAAAAAAGTATCTGGAAAGTTTTGGATTTAAAACTTATAAAGGTTAAAAGACCGGCGACATAAACATTTGGGGGGTTTCAGACAATTTTAGAAAGAAATTTCACAAACATTGAAGGAGTAGTTTTTGGACAAAAATCAACAAAATTAAAATCTTTAAATACATAAGCTTTTTGGGAGTTTCAGAAATGTTTAAAAGGGAATTTCGCAAAAACCGAAGAACACTTTCCTAAACAAGAATTTTAAATAATCTAAGTGTTTTATTAAAACTTAAGAATATTAAAAACGACGAATATTTTGAGGAGTTTTAAAAATTTAAAGAAAAGTTTTGGAAAATTTTCCAAAATGAATAAAAAAGAAGTTTTACGAAATTTTGGAAATTCCTACAAACGAATGAAGGAAATTTGGGAAAACATTCCAAAAAAGAACTTTTTAAAAAGGTGAGAAGTTCTGAATGGAAAATTTAAGAGGCTTAAAGGAAAGCAAAAAGAATTTGTCAACAAATCTTCGAAAATTAAACGAAAAAAGAATTTTAGAGAATTTGAATTAGCTTAAAGAACGGTCTACCAACCTACAATGTGATTTTTTAAAAACTCAATTGCAGCAGGCCGAATTCTGTCTTAGTAACCTTAGAATTGTCTGTAATAAGTCAGAATACGGCCTGCTGCAATTGAGTTTTTAAAAAATCACATTGTACTTAGAATAAGAAGAAGGAGAATTGTAAATTGAAAACTTAGGAATTTCACAATCACTGAAGAAAAATTCTGAAAATTCTCCAAAAAAGAATTTTTGAAAATCTCAAAAGTTTCGCATTTAATTCTAACGTATTTACCAGACTAAACCAACCTTACTCATATAGCCACAAAAAGTGACATCTCAACAAACAACGTTCAAAAATAGACAGACTGAGACACAACCAAACTTTAAAAAAACCAGGTGTCCTTTCGCCCTAAAGGCAGAGGGCATTAAAATGTAGGCAGGACAAAAGCGGTAGCCTTTCATGTAAAAAGGCTTAACATGTTGCCATCTTTGTAACACTTGGTTATCGAAAATGCATCAGAATTTCATTACAGTCGAATTACAAATAAATTTGCATGTTCGCACTTTGTTACAAAAATAAAATCCTTTAAACAGTTTTACGATTTCTTCATTTTACTATCACATTTCGCACGAAAGACGAGTCAAAAAAAATAGGCAAAGAGCGAATATTTAACAAAAATTAATTCTATACTGGCCACAGCAAACATTCAGAAATTAAATTAATTCCAATTCATTAAAAATATGAGTTAATAACAGGCCATTGGCCTAGGTTTCGCCCATAAGAGGGAGAAGAAAATTAAAATTATACCTTGAAAGGTTTTTAAGTCTCCGAAAAAAGTAAGACTAGTTTAATAAAAACATAACTTGCGATCAACAAAATTTCACTTTCGTTAAGTCATTGTGAATCCTCCCGCACAGTTGAATGCAACCAGCATAACGTTTTTAGGTTATGATCAAGTTTTAGGACAGTTTGCTTATTTCCTATTTCACGTCGAATTTAATGATTAAAACAGTCAGTCAAAAATGGGCGATAAACGAAAAGGAAGCGCTTTAATTGTTGAACTTTGATGTGAAATTTAATAAGCAAGTGAAAACTCGGTAACGTCAAACATGTCCTTGCAATGGTTGCAATCAGTGATGCCGGAGGACTTACGTTTTCGAAAGCATGGCTTGACGTGAGGTTTGTTTGAACATGTGGTGTATTTTATAAAATATCGTGCTAGTAAAGTCCTTGAAAAATCCTAAAAATGCAAAACAGCTTAATTTAAATATCAAGGGGGAATTTTAATTTCCCCTCATTTAACAAAATCCTAAAAATTCACCACTCATAATAGACAAACATCTGCTTTTTCAAAAATTTTAGTTCCGGGTGCTTCTATTTTATAATATAGGGTGACCGCGGTGGGAAAACTACCGGCCACATTGTGTTCGAGAATGCAGCAGCAGCAGCAGCAGAATTGATTAAAGGTATGCATTTTATGTGATGTGATGTGGGGTTGATTCAGACGGGGTGTAATGTTTGCATGTTTATTATAACGGGAGCAGACGCGTGTCCGGCAGCTGCCGGCCAGACGTTGCAAAACCTATACGGCGGGTGCTGCAACCGGAGCCCCCGCTAATCAAGTTCGCAACTTCCGTTCGTTTTCGTCGTTCCGATACATAAAATTTTAGAATCGTATTACATGGCGGATCGTTTCGTATGCATTTCATTATTAAAATCGTTTATGGAAACGATATGGTTGTTATGTCAGGCGGTTTCGTTAAATTGTTTTGTTGATAGGGTTGGGGATTCTTTTTTGACCCTTTGCCAAAGAGAGGGCTAAGAAAGTTAAAACAAAGCAAGCTTTGGAAATTCAAATTTCGCGAATTTCAGATCTTTAGAAAATGCAGATCATTCCCAGCTTTGACTATAGAATTACAATTCATTCACTGTAGAGGTATAAGATGGTAAAAGGAAAAGAAAGAAAGAAGTCCATAAAGCTAAGCAGTTTTTTGTTAATATTGAAAAATAGCAAAACCCCAAAAATTTAAGGAATTATCCAAAAAACGATTCGAAAAACCTTAGAAAGTTTAAAAATTAAAATTTTATATAAGAATGCCAAACATCAACAGATTTTAGGGAATTTTTGGAAATTGTAAAAAGGGAGAACATTTTTAAATTTCTTGCAAGCTTTGAAGGTTTTAAACAGTTACAAAAATGTTGGGGAATTTATTTAAAAAGTTTAGAAAAATTCAGAAATAACCAATGGCCAGGACGGTTTCGGACATTTTCAAAAAAGAATATTAAAAAAATGCTTAAATATTCTGAAATTAAAATCTTAAAAAAAGGCAAACAAAAGTTTTGAAGAATTTCAGAAATTTCTACAAAAGAATTTCAGAAAGGATTTTCCAAAAAGTCATTTTAAAATTGAATTGACAATTAAAAAAAAACATTTCGTAATAGGATATTTAACAAGAACTTAACATTTTGCCAATAAATCACAAAATTAACAACAACCAAGCAAATTTTTGGTTTGAAATTAAAATCTTAAGAATTAAATGTAAAAAAATTACAAAGGTTTTGGAATTTTTTAGAAAGTAATTCCATAAAAACTAATGGAATTTTTCATAAAGTAATTTCAAATTTTTTTACAACATTTTGAAGCTAAAACAGTTCTAAACAGCTACAGAAATGTTTTCATAAATTTCTTTCTTTCTAATAACCAATTTCGCAAACTGAAAAATTTGTTGTTAACCTTTGCAATTAACAAAACCCAGAGAAGATGAAATTACAACCTTACGAAAGGACACAAAAAAGTTGAGGAATTGTGGAGAATTCCAAGAAGGGATGGATACCATAAAAACTAACTTCTTAAAATTGAACAATTTAAAAAATAGGAAATTTTTGTAAGAGTAACTTTTAAAAAATCTTGCCAATTTTGAATCTAGAAGGATTTAAAGAGCTATAAAAATTTAGTTACGGAATTTTGTTAAAGAAAGATTTAAGAGGAGCTTAAAATTTTGCTGTTAAAATGTCACCCAATTAGAGTTTGGGAAATTATCCAAAAAAGGAATTTTGAAAATCTTGGAAGCTTTGAAATTAAAATCTTAAGAATTAAACGTCAAAAAACCAACAAACATTTTAGGGAATTTTGGACATTTTTATGATAGAATTCCTACAAAATTGAAAGAAACTTTCAAAACAAATTATTCAAAAATCTTTTACAAAAGTTTGAAGCTAAAAACATTTTAAACAGAGACGTTGGAAAAGTTCATGAACTTCTTTAAAAGGCAAAAATTAATTTTTGTTAACATTTACAATTAACAAAAACCCAAAGAATTTTCCAAAGTCTTTTTAAAAAGTCCTGGAAAGAAATTAGAACCTTAACGAAAGACAAGTTACAAAACTGTTGAAGAGTTATGGACATTTTCAAAAAATATTTCATAAAGCTTAATGATTCTATTGTAAAAAATTGGAAATTTTTATAAGAGAATTCCATAAAAAACTAAAGGATTTTTAGGGATTTAAAAAAAACTTAAAGAATTTTGAAACTAAAAAGATTCTAAAGGACTACTACAGAAATGTTGGGAAATTTCATAAATATTAATTTCACAAAAAGAAATTTATAAAAATCTTCGAACTTTAAAAATCAAAAAATGGACGCCAAACTAGTTAAAAAAATGTTGAAGACTTCTGGAAAGTTTTAAAGAGGAAGTAAATTTAAGGTTTTAAATAGGCATAAAAATGTTGAAAAACTTCATAAATTTCTTTAAAAAGCAGTTTCGTAAAAATTGAAAAATTTGTTGTTAACATTTGCAATTAACAAACTATGCCTAAGCAAATGTTTCAAAGACGTTTCAAAAATCTTCGAAAATTTAAAAGCCTTACCTTAAAAGAAACAACGAACATTTTGGGGAATTTTGGAAATTTTCAGAAAGATATTTTACAAAAGCTGAAGGAAATTTGGAAAAAGCTAAATACAGATTTTTAATCTAAAAACACCTATAAACATTTTAGGAAATTACATAATTTTTTTTAAAACCCAGAGGGATGCAACAAAGTTACAAAATGTTGAAAAAGTAATTTCTGTAGCTTTTGAATCTAAAACTTTAGAGTTTTAAACTGCAGGAAAAACGTGAAACATTTTTTTGCAAAAGACGGAATTTTATAAAACCACATAAGTATTTGATGGTTAAAATTTAAGATCAAAAATATCTGAAAGAAAATTGGGGAATATTTACTTATAAAAATAATTTTTAAAAAAATCCAGCGACTTTGACTAAAACAACAATTGGGAAATTATTCTACTCGTATCTTTAAAAAAAAGTCCCAATTTTGAATCCAAGTGCTTTCAAGGAGCTACTGAAATGTTGGTAAATTTCAGAAAGAGCGATTTCATAAAAGCTTAAAACTTTCTAGTTTAAATGAAAAATTAATACCGAAGGAAATTCTGGAAGATTTCATAAATTTCTTTAAAAATAAATTTCTCAAAAACTGAAGCAATTCGCAGCATTCAAGAACATTTTGAGATAGCGTCCAAACACGAATTTTTAAAAATCTCAGACATTTTGAAATTAAAACCTTACGAAACAACAGCGAAGCTAAAAAAACTTTTTGGGGAATTTTGGAAATTTTTTCACGAACATTTCACACAAAAAATATAATTTAATTGTTAACATTCAAGATTTAAAATCAGCACAAGAAGAAATTGGGAAATTATTATAAATGTGACTTAAAAAAACTTGCTAATTTTGAATGTAATTTGTTAGCATTTAAGATTAAAAACAGCGCAAGAAAAATTGGGAAATAATTAATAGAAGAATTTTCATCAAGTAAAAGTCGATTCAATCAAATATTTATTGTTCTTAATATTTCTTTCATTTCAACATCCCGCTCGTTCCAAAATATTTTTAATAATATGGAAAATACTTATTGAAAAATGACCGGTCAATGTGGATAATGTACTTGGTATAGCAATTAAAAAACTGTTCTTCCTCTACCTCCAACCTCCAATAAATGCCTCTGCGAAAACAGTAGAGGTGTTTATTGGAGATTAGAGGTAGAGGAAGAACAGTTTTTTGAAAAAATAAAAGTACATTATTCACATTGACCGGTCATTGTTAACACTGGTCGGATTGATCACGTTGATCGTAATATCTATACTGAAAAATTTTCACACTGAAACCAGGCTTATAAACACCTAAATAAGTAAAACACCGTTACAACTGTAAAAAAAACAAAGATAAAACCATATTCACATTCAGTCTAAAACATCCTGAACAAACTACATACATAAAAGGTTTTTTAATAGGGGTGATATGTTTTGAAATTGACATAGCGGCCATATTTGAAATGTCAAAATTGTCTGTCGTTGTCAAGTGTGTTTAGTAAAGTCTGCAATTTCATCATAGAAAGATGTACGCTTCAGCAACGTTTGGAAATTATCCAATTTTTTTATCAAAATAATCGTTCTTTTATTGCAACTTAGCGGTACAGATCAATGATAACTAACTTTTTATGGCCTGAACTGAATGATATTGATTTAACTAACATCTGGTTCCAACAAGACGGCGCTACGTACCACACGGCCCGTGAAACAATTGGTTTATTGCGTCAAAAGTTTGATCAGTTGATTATTTCCAGAAATGGACCTGTCGAATGGCCTTCAAGAAGCTCTGATTTAACACCTTTAGACTTCTTCTTGTGGGGTTATTTAAAGTCTATTGTTTATGAGAATAAACCAGAGACAATTGATGCATTAAAATTGAATATTCAACGCGCCATTCGTGACATAAGGCCTAATTTATTGAATAGAGTTCTTGAAAATTGGGTTCATCGAATTCGGTCTTGTAGGAGAACCAGAGGCGGACATTTAAATGATGTTATTTTCAGAACTTAATTGCATCGATGACACTTCAAAATAAACTAAAAATTTTTGGTCTATTTCTATTTGATGTTGTTTCATTTCAATTTAAAAACATATCCCTCTTATTGAAAAACCCACACCTTTAAGCGTAAATTTCAATCAAATTATTTAGCGGTTTTACTATAATTTTGAACTTCTATTTGCTGTCATTTTATATTTATTTTCACTGACGTTTAAAAACGATCCAAGACAGTAATTTAAAAAACAGCAACAGATACAAATTTTAATGTGTTACGAAACGCATAAAATTTTACGAGATAGCAAGTAATAAAAATAGAAAAAAACCTAAACTTTTAAATAACCACAACAGGAAGTTTTGTGATTTATGAACATTTTTACTGCAAAAATATTAAATAATAAATGTATAACAGCATGATGTGGCTTAAAAAAATTTATCGAGTTTGATAAAGTTTCTACAGACATGCGATAAAGCTGAGTATTTTGTGAATGTTGCAGCGAATTCCTTGATATTTTATTACTCTTCCCTGTATTTTGACGAGTCAAATTTTCTATATTCGTGGTTAAAATAATTAAACGAATATTATCATCATCATCAATTCACATGAAGCAGATTCTCGTGGATCAATCCTGGATTACGCCAGGCTCACCCCATGCCAATAAGGTGGGAAGGGATTTATTATTCAGGAAAAATTAAAGAAGCTTAATTTAATTATTTAAGTACACGTTAAACTCATGTATGTATACCTTAAAAACAAACAAAGCCTTCCTGGATATTTCTGAACATCATAAACTTTCAAATACTAAATGATGTACCTACACAAAGGATTAATTTAAGGCGAAAAAACGCAAATTAAAACAAGAATCGTTCACCTCTACTGATTAAAAAATGAGAACGCTTGTAAAAGAATGCAATTTCGAAACGAAACTGCTTAAATGCGTCTGCACCGGACAACTGTTGCTATAAATACTTAATTTTAACGATCCTTACGATTGATGTTTCGTTTTTCTCTATTTACCTTACCACAAATAGGTACGCCAGACAATGCAATAAGCAAAACATAACTCAAAGAAGGTCGTTAAGGTTCTAAAACTTATATAACAGCAAATTAGCTGTCAATAGAATGTTTGTTGTATGTTCGATTTTACTTGGTAACAACTTGCATGAAATTAGTTTTGCTTAATATACGAGAGACGTTCGTTTTGTTCCGAATATTTTCCGTTCATTTAGTTCTTACTTGATTAAAATACAGTCACAATAAAAACAACCTCATTCAAATATACCTTTACAAATTCATCCAAATATTCCAAGCTCAAACTTGAACGAAGGACATTCCGATTAATTTTATGAAGGTAAAGTTACACAACGCAGGTTTTATTGTAGGCCAATAACAGCAGAAAACAAGCGAGTTTCAATCTGCACTTAATATTTTATTGTGATTGCTGGTTTACAACCAATCATCCCAAAAATTCAATAACACTGCAATTCGGTGATTGTAAATCGAATACTTAATTTCTTTACTTGCTTTACTAAAATCACGTTATTAAGCGAAACAAAATTCGGGACACACAAACAAAATTTTACGAGCATGCCAGAGTATATTGAGAATCTAGCGTTGGCGAAGTTCAGCCACGTTTTGTGAGATTAAACCTCTATGCATTCTATACTCTTTAGGACATTTTTTCAGTAATACCAAAGAGTACAAAACAATGCCCATCAAACTTGACAAACTTCAGCATAAAATTAAACCTCTACCATTCTATACTCTTTGGTTAAACAAAAAATTAACGAACTATTCAATTCACCTATAATCAATCCAGTACGAAGCTTCGTATCGCACATTGTAAAATAAACACAGGTTTTTACGTCACTTAAAAGAACAGGCACTTCTGTAAAGAGAGTTTATTGAATTTACATGTTAGAAACAAACAATGTACCATTAAATATAAACATATTCTAGTACGGAAGTGTAGTTGTCACTTAACCATTTATGTCGTTTTGTCGTTCTACATAACTATAAATGCACTCGAACAACAAGGTATACTTTATCGGGATGTTTGAAGCGAGACTCGAATACTTGCAATGAAAGGACGTTTTTGATTAAATAAAAGGCAGACTGAAGTTTATTTTTGTTACGTCCAGGCTCAAGGTTTTCGTACTTCATATTTAAAAGTTTTGTTCTGAATTTTCTAGGCGTTGAGAAGTTTCCTAGTTTTTTGTTAATTTTTAGAAAATTTTGAATTATTCGGGCATTTCATCAATGTATCCATTTATATTTCCGAAAGCTGTTGAATGTTCTAAAATCAGAAAACCTGGTATTTGTAATAGCTTTTGGATTTGTCTTTCAAGTTTAAAAGGTTTGTCGAATGTTTCAAAATTTACAAAATTTTGACTTTTAAAGGCATTTTGAACTTGTCCGTCAGGTCTACAGTGTCTGTGAGTGTCCTAATATTTACAAAACATTGACTTTTGAAGCTTTTAGGTTTGCCTTCCAAGTCAACGAAGTCTGTTGAGTGTTTCAAAATTCGCAAATTTTTGAAGCCCTTTTTGGATTTGTCTTTAAGTTTACAAAGCATGTTCTAAAATTGACGAAAAAATGATTTTTCAAAACCCTTTGGATTTGCGAATGTTCGAAAGTTTATAAAACTCTGTCTTTTTGAAGCCTTTTGGATATGTTTTTTTAAGTTTACAAAGTCTGCCAAACGTTCAAAAACTTACGAAAATCGAGCTTTTGAGGACCTTTTAGGTTTATCTTCCAAGTTTACAAAGTCTGTCGAATGTCCTATAATTCACAGAAATCTAGCCTTTTAAAGCCTTTTGGGTTTTTTAAATAAAGCCTATTGAATGTTCTAACACTGGGTTGGTTTTTCAAGTTAAAAAGTCCGTTGAGTGTTCTAAAATTCACAAAAAAACGACTTTTTAAAGCTTTTAGATTTGTCTTCCAAGTTTACAGTTTGTTTAATTTCCTAAAATTCATTAAAAAAACTGTTTTCGAAAGCCTTTTGGGTATGTCTTTCAAGTTTGGAAAGTCTGTTGAATGTTTTAAAATTCACCAAAATTGGGTCTCAGAAGCTCTTTTAAAATTAAATTTACACAACTTTCGATTTTGAAAGCCTTTTGGATTTGTCTTTCAAATTTACAAAGTCTGTTGAATGACCTAAAAATGTTTCAAAATTTACAATATTTTGGCTTTTGAAAGCGTATTGGATTTGTCTTTTAAGTTGAAAAAGTCTGTGAATGTCCTAAAATTTACAAAAGTCGAAGTCTTTTGGAATTCTCTTTCAAGTTTCGAAATCCTGTTGCGTGTTCGGAAATTCACAAAAATTTGACTTATGAAGACTTTTAGATTTGTCTTTCAAGTTTACAAATTCTGTAAAATTTTGCTGTATAAATGAAGTCTGAAGATGGCTTTTTAAAATCTTTGAGTGTCTTTCAAATTTCCAAAGTCTGTTGAATGTACGAAAATTTACAAAAACTTGGCTTTCCAAAGCCTTTTGAGTTTGTTTTTAAATTTACGAGCTGTTGAACGTTCAAAAATTTACAAAAATTTTGTTTTTGAAAACATTTTGATGGGGTTTTGCAAGTTTAAAAAGTTTGTTGAATGTTCTAAAATTTACAAAAATCTAGCTTTTTGAAGACCTTTTGGGTTTGTCTTTAAAGTTTACAAAGTTCGTTGAATGCTTTAAAATTTACAAAAATTTAACTTTTCAATTTATCTTTTAAAATTTTGAAAGTTTGAGTTTGGCGAATGTTCTAAAATTCAAAAAAACTTGGTTTTCTGAAGACATTTGTATTTGTTTTTCAAGTTTACAAAGACTGTTGACTGTTTCAAAATTGACAAAAATTTGGCTTTTAGAAGCCTTCTGGATTTGTCATTAAGTTAAATTAAATTAATTACAAAAAATTTGGGTCTTCAAAGAACTTGGGTTTGTTTGTTTAACTTTACAAAGTTTGTTGAATATTCGATAATTTACGAATATTTGGCTTTTGAAAGCGTTTTCAAGATAACAATGTCCGCTGAATGTTCGAAAATTCACTAAAAATGTGGGTTTTCAAAGCCTTCTAGATTTGTCTTTCAAGTCTACAAAATCTGTCGAGTGTACTAAAATTCACAATATTTGGCATTTGAAAGCCTTTTGGAATTGTCTTTAAGTCTAGGAAGTTTGAAGTATGTTTCAAAATAACTATAAATTTTGATTTTGAAAGCCTTTTGGATTTATCTTTCAAGTCTTCGAAGTCTGTCGAATGTTCAAAAAGTTTGCTTTTGAAAGCCTTTTGGATTTGTTTTTCAAGTTTTCAAAATCTGTTGAATATTCAAAATATTACAAACATTTGGCTTTAAAATGCTTTTGGAATTGTCTTGTCTTCCAACTTTCGACGTTTGTTGAGTGTTCCAAAATTTATTGATTTTTGAAAGCCTTTTAGATTTGTCTTTTAAGTTTACCCAGTCTGCAAGTGTTCTAAAATTAACAAGATTTGCCTTTTGAAACCCATTTGGATTTGTTTTTAACTTTATAAGGTCTATTGAATGTTTGAAAACTTATAAAAATTTTGCTTTTCAAAGCCTTTCGGATTTGTCTTTCAAATTTATTTCTGCGAATGTTTGAAAATTTACAAAAATCTGATTTTTAAAAACCTTTTGAATTTGATTTAAAGTTTAGAAGTCTGTCGAACGTTAGAAAATTTACACAATTTGGCTTTTGAAAGTTTTTTTGAGTTGTTTTCAAGATAATAATGTCTGCCGAATGTTCTAAAATTCACTAAAAATTTGGCATTTCTAAGCCTGTTTGTTTCTAACTTTACCAAGTCTGGTGAATGTACGAAAACTTATAAACATTTAACTTTTCAAAGCCTTTTGAATTTGTTTTTCAAATTTACAAAGTCTCGAAATAATCGAAAATTTACCAAAATCTGATTTTTCAAAACCTTTTGAATTTTGTTTTATGTTTATAAGCTTATTGAACGTTCGAAAATTACAAAAATGGCTTCCGAAAGCCTTTTAGATTTTTCTTTTAAGTCTGTGGATGTACTAACATTTACAAAAATTTGGTTTTCAAAGCCTTTTGGATTTGTTTTTGAAATTCAGAAAGTTTTTTGAACCTGAAAAATGTTCCAAAGTTCAACAAAATTTGGCTTTTAAAGGCCATTTAGATTTGTCTTTCAAATTTACAAAATCTATTGAATGTTTTAAAATTTACAAAAATCTAACTTTTTAGTCTTTCGACTTTGTCTTAACAAGTTTGGAAAATCTGACTTTTAAAAGGCCTTTTGGATTTACCTATCAAGTTTTCAAAGTTCGTGAGTGTTTTAAAATTCACATTTGGCTTTTCAATGCCTTTTGGATTTACTTTCAAGATAGCAATGTCTACTGAATGTTCTAAAAAGCACTAAAAATGTGAGTTTTCAAAGCCTTTTGTGTTTACTTTGAAATGTACAAAATCTGTCGAATGGTTTAGATTCCCAAAAATCTGACTTCTGAAAAGACCTTTGGATTTGTCTTTCAAGATAACAAAGTCTGCTCAATATTCAAAAATTCATAAAAATTTGGGTTTTTCAAATTTACAAAGGCTGTTGAATCTTCTAAAATTTACAAAAAATTTATTTATCAAAGATTTTTGGATTTGTCTTTCAAGTTTACAAAATCTGCTGAATGTTCTCAAATTTTAAAAATCGGATTTTTGAAAGACCTTATAGATTTGTTTTTCAATTTTACAAAGTCTGTTAAATGTTCTAAAATTCACAAAAATTTGGTTTCTGGAAGTCTTTTAAATTTGTCTCTAAATTTTACGGTTTGTTGAATGTCCTAACATTTTAAAAAGCTAATTTTTGACAAACCTTTTGGATTAGTTCTTCAAGTTTACAAAGCTTGCTGAATATTCTAAAATACACAAAAATCTCACTTTTGGAAAACTTTTGCGTTTACATGTGTTCTGAAATTAACAAACATTTGGTTTTTGGAAGTCTTTTTTTTCAAGTTTACAAAGTCAAAATTCATAAAAATTTGGCTTTTGAAAGCTTTTCAGATTTGTCTTCCGCGTTTACGAAGTTTATTGCATATTCTGAAGTTATAAAAACTTGACTTTTAAAGCCTTTTGGATGTGTGTTTTAAGTTTATAAAGTCTACCGAATTTTCCAAAATTTATAAAAATTTGACTTTTTAAAGCCTTTCGAAAAAAAAAATTGAATTGTGGCGAATTGTAAGGTTTTTAGGAATTTCACCAATTTTAACAAGTACTAAAAATTAAACTTTTCAAATTTAATTAAAGATCTTCTTAATACATAAACCTAATTAAATGAAACTGTCGGCTTCCAAGAACTTGATCAGCCCGAAAATACAAGTAATTTCCTGAAATTTTTACCATCATCCGTAGGCATACTCGCCATAAACATGTTATTAACGTGCTCATCAGTACAGGAAGCGATATAATTTATATAAACGAGCTGGATAATTACAAAAGACGAACTTGGTGAGTTTATGAGGAATAATGAATGAAATGTATGAATCAAAGAGGCCATTGCGCACGCCGGAAGTCTCTTTACGCGCTTTAATCAGCGTGGGTAACGTCAATAGGCTAGTTACAGCCTAAAGATGTAAATTAAACAAAGAACATTACGACGAATTACGTGGGCGTAACAGAAAATTGTGGGCGGAACGAAAAAAATTAAATAAGAAAAACCCTGTTAATTCTCATAAGGCAATGTTAACTTCCTGAAAAGTTAATTATCTACAAGGAAATTCAAGTTAGAAGTTATCTTCATACAATGCTACTTGTTTTCCATGATGAGTGAACCCGAGATTTCGATCAATCTAAAACTTTATTATTATGCGTTCTGATTATTTCTTAAATTGTGGCTTCATTGTGGATGCCTGTGGAGAGCACGGACCGTAACAACAGCTTCGCATGAACGAAATATTCGAACCATAGAATTTATTTAAGGGGTGTCGCAAGGCTCCATTTAGGGGGCCTATTTTTTCCTATTTTCTTGGAAAATTTGGGCAAACTTTTTATAGTTTTTAGCATGGCAGTACTACGAGTTTTATGGAACAACAGCTCTGAAAGGTCTTATCTTAAACTAGAACAACATAAATTTTCCAGCAACCATAAATCTGTGGAAAGTTTGAAAATTCTTCGTATAGGAATATTTAAAAAACAGGTTAGTTAAAGATAAAAAAAATTCCAAGCACCAAACAAAGCCATAGGCCGGGTCACGTATCGTGTAAGTTATATATGGTGGCTTTAACAACCGTGGGTTCAATTATCCAATTCACTTGATTGAAGTCAAGAGCTCGACCCGTAGTAAAACTACACTAAGCAACGACCCCAAGACCTTCCATCTAATTCACATAATGACACCCAATCCCAATGATTAAGTGTGAAATAAGATTTAGATTGTTGTGTGGGCGATAAGTTAATTACACGCGGGAAACATAAAAACATTTTAATGTATATGCAATTGAAATGCATTTTATGCTTTTTTAATTGCTTTCATTTTATTGGTGTTATTTCGTACAAATCACTAAATTTATTTGATCGAACAAAAATATCCGCCTTTGTTTGAACATTTGTTAATTAAGTTACTACAAATTCAAAGTTTTTCTAACTTAGGTTATTAACATTCAAGCTTTTCCCAATAGCTCAAATTTTTAAATCCTAGGAATAAATGAAGGAAGACCTCAGCCCTGTGCACAGCAAACGACGAGCCTTCGTGTTCGTACAGTATTCGGTTAGACTGTTGACACTTGAAAATACAAAGCCGAAGCTAACTAAATTAACACAAAATTCAAACCTAAAAGCTTTGGACGAATCTTAATCGGCCAACTCTACAGACACACGAAAGGACTTCGTGAAGCAATCGACAAACAGAAAACCTGACAGTAGTAAAACATTTCTGATTTCCCTAACGAAACAACAACTGTTAAGAGGTTATACATCATATTTAAGCTGATTCTGTAAACTGGCAGAGCATTGCACAAGGCACAAAAATTAGTAAATCAGTGACCACCACAAATGGGTGCTAAAAACCAAAAATAACTTTCACTTTTAAAGCTGACCTATCAATATAAACCAAAATTAATTTGCCGAAAATTCCTACAACTGCCCTTGTTAGCTAGCTCACAACAACCTCTGCTTATTCTGAAGAGCTAAATTTTTTTATATAAAAAAACCTATCCCACTTTCTGTTGTTGAATCTAGGGCATAAAGTAGATGGGTTGCCTACCTCAACGTATAACAATTTCATTTAAAATGGTTCATATTCCATTACTAAAATGATTAAGAATATCAATTATAATTTTATAGATTCCGTAGAGGAACTACATAATGTTAGTGTTAACACCGATATGCTTTACTGACCTCTGAACCTATCCCGATACAAAAAGGCCATATTCTAGTACATAGTAAAGTTTTGGTGTAGGTCCTGATAAGGCAATGAATGTTTGCATACAAATTATACAAACAATTAACTTACAATAACATTTATATACCGACAAATTTTATAACCTACAATAATAAATTATCGAAGGACATGCATTTAGGAATATTTCTTGTAAAAGACGCAACTTACTTGGTATTCCACTTGTTGTTTGCCCCATCTTAAATAAACATGTGTTATGTTATTAATTACCTAACACCGGTGTATTTTATTTATAAAATAAACATTGCACTTTATTTAACATTTACGTAAAACATAATATTTTAATACGTTAACGTATTAAGGTCAATAAAATATTAAAATAACAACACTAACACTAATTAAAACCTCTTTTAAAACCAGTTAATTAATTAAAAACCAAACAATTTCACTTTTATTCGAGTATTTGACAGTTCACTATCGTAATAAACGTGAAGTTGTAGCTTACCAATTGTTTTCTAGGGAATTTGCTTCTTTTACTTTGACTTGACGTAATTTTCCCGCGAACATGTTCAATTTGAATATTATAATTAGAATTTCATTCAAAATGTGTACGAATTTATGTTGCAAATTAATAAATATATAAAATAAAAAAGGTATACCAAATTCTTTCATTATTTCATATAATTTTTTCCTATTAACTGAATCGTAGGCTTCCTTAATGTTTATGTATAGTACATACCGGGTGTCTCAGGTAAGACGCACCATAGGGAAACACCAATGTATTTTTTCAGAAAGGATCCGCGGTGCCTTTGGAATATGTATGGATTCAGTGTTCAACGTATGTTATTGGATTTAGTTAACGCTAGAAAGAGATAGAAATACTGAAAGCATCTGTCATTGCGGCAGGCGATTATTTCATTGTTTATTTTTTATATTTGTCAATTTTGGCAGCGACAAAACGTCAAATTGTTAAACTTGTCTGTTACTAAAGAATCTACATCTACAATGAATGAAGCACGATTATAGATTCATTATTATTATTATACTAAAACCATAAGTATAATTTAAAAAAATTATTTATGACATAATAATTTACATATTTACTAAAATCACTATTTACGTAAACGTATAATTGTTACAATTTTCTTGCACTTGTACTTCGCCCAATTATACATTTTTCTCTGTGTAACCAATTTCACACCTATCTACATGAACCATTAAAATTTGTAAGTTGCAGTAATAACTTCTGACTAGACAAATTCTTATTTTCATTAAATTTTTAAGTTCATTCGGTACCTGACTGATTACTGATGATCATTTGCTTTCTTTTGATAGGATTTAATACTATTCCACGTTTATAGAATTTACTTACGTTTTCTTTGCGTGTGCTGTTATAATAAGGCGAATTAAAATATGCAGAATGCGGAAACGACGATTAAAAAAATTACGTATTTTGCGTATTTTATGGCAATGAAAGTTTTAGGTGCTGTCAAAATTGACAGATATAAAAATAAACAATGAAATAATCGCCTGTCGCAATGGCAGATGCCTTCGGTATTTCTATCTCTTTCTAGCGTTAACTAAATCTAATAACATACGTTGAACACTGAATCCATACATATTCAAAAGGTATCGGGGATCCTTTCTGAAAAAATACATTGGTGTTTCCCTATGGTGCGTCTTACCTGAGACACCCGGTATAGCGGTATTCCACACTCATAGCATTTTCCTTGCACCTGCCTCAATATATGTATTTGGTCCACCGTTGATCTTCCCGTTCTAAAATCACCTTGGTAGTCACTTAGGATTCTTTCAGCCCATTCCGCTAACCTTTCTTTTAAGCTAGCTGCCATAACTTTGTATGTTACATCTAGGAGTGCAATCCCTCTATAGTTCTGGAATTTGGATCTACTTCCCTTTTTATGTATTGTGCATAACATTGCCTCTTCCCATCTGTTTGGCATTTTCTCGTTCTCTCACACTTCTTCTATTAATTCATGTATTAGTCTGTAAAGTTCCTTCCCTCCACTTTTTATTAATTCCGCCATTATCCAGTTCCCTCCGGGGCATTTGTTGTTCCTCATTTTTACTATGATTTCTATTATTCCTTCTGCACTCATCACCGATTGATTCATTTCATCCCCCTCTACTTCTTCTTCTGCTTCATATAACATGTTCTGGAAATGCTGCATCCAACCCTGCATAATTTCCTCATTCCCTCCTATTAAGTTACCGTCTTTGTCCTCATAGTACTGTGTTTTTACTTGATATCCTCTTTTTCCCTTTCTTACATGTTGATAAAAATTTCGTACATTCTTTTTTCTGCATTTTTCTTCTATATTTTCCAGTTTCGACTCCATAAATTCTCTTTTCTTCACCCTGCAAATTTGCTTTAATTTTCTTTGTACTTGTTTCTATTATCTTCTGTGGGGGTTTGTAACATCTCTAGCCTGGGAATTTTTCTTTCTTCTATTATTTTGGCACACCCTGCGTCAGACCATCCTTTTTCTTTACTATTCCTTTTGTCTTTCTTTAGCACTTCTATTACCTCCCTTATTGTTTCTTCTATTCTTTGCCATTTCCGGTTAACACCAACCTCCTCTCTAATCCTCCCTGCGTTTCTTGTTATGATTTCCTGATCGTCTTTTAACTGTTGTTCGTCTTGTAGTTTTCTCGAATCCCATTTTGTTCTCTTTTCCAAGAACTTCTTGTTTCTTTCTGTACGCTCAACATTCGATTAACTTTAACCATATAATGATCAGAGTTTGCATCTGCCCCCCGACAGGTTAGCTTGTACACATTGACTGTGGTTAAATCTTCAAGTTGAGCGTGTTCAATATCATTATGAATGTATGTTACGTTGCCATAAACTTGGCTAAACGTAATACCTAGTAAGTCGAAACCATTTTGATTCTTTTAATAAGACCTTCCTAGAAAACAGCATGAGTTTCGTGGAGTAGGCAAGACGTCAATATTATTGTTATGAAGGAATTTTGTTAAATATTCTGTTTTAGCTTTGCAGCTTTCTTCAAAATTTAGTTGGTTCTCTCTGGTTTTTTAAAAGTAACTTTTGATTTCTTTGTTTCTTTATTGCGCATGTATAAGTAGTCAGCATATTCGAGGATAGAGCGAGTCTTTAGCGTTACCCAGGGTGCACGTGTAGCATTCAGCCACGGACATGAGCTAGATTTATACTCCCATAAGGTACGTCAAGTTTGCGTTCGAGTAGAATGTTGTGAATTGGCTTATCCATGGATTATTATTATTATGATCAGCCTGCAATATCCCTATGTAGGGCAAAGGCCTCCCTTTTTTCCTCATTCGTGAGGGGTTTTGGTCTACTCTCCCATAGTGATCGGTCCTCGTGGGAGAGATCCATGGATTACCTAAACACAATTGGATGTAGCAGGTTGTGAAGGAATTCGTAATACTTCTTCACATTGTCCTACCTTCACATTTACCAAAACTACATCAAGCTGGTGCTGCATAACAAATAAAAAAATAAATCCGAAGAGGTGAAAACTTAAACAATCGTATAATTATATTAATTGGGTGGTTCATTACAAACAAATTACGATAAAATCAATATATTTTATACACGTTTCGTTATAAATTACAATAATTAGGCATAAATTAAAAGTTTTGTATTACAAAACTGGCAGCTATGTGAAATCATAGTACTTATCCATATCAGTGGATATTACTAAATATTATAACTTAAAAAATACTTATATATAATGTACAATTTTTAATAAATCAATTCATTTGTTTGTTGCAATAATAAATAATACTAAAACTGTACTTATGTTTTAAGAATACTAAAAAAACGCTGTGCCTGCCGGTATAATTTATTAGTTGCCCTCGGACAGTTAACATCAGTACTTAATATATACAAAAATACATCGGGTGAATTAGTACAGCGAACATTGTAATTAAAATAAAATACAACAAAAAGAAAAACGCAAAATATCAATAAAAGATCTTTAATAAAATATACCCGCAGCGTTAAACTTTATAAATAAAACAATATTTGTTAGATGTACAGGGTGATTATTATAATGGTAATAAAGTAGTTTTAATAGGTCTGATTATTTCCAATATCAAAACGGTATTACTTTTCAAAACATTACGGACACCACCCTGCCTTGTATGTACATTGCATTACAAACCTAGCTTAGATGTATTGTGATGTAATTATCGCTAGCTATATTATATTATATATATTATATATAAATTAAATACTTTTATTTACGTAAACGCACAAATGGTTCTCAAAAGTGTTTTACACATTAAACTACTCTAATCGTAGTAACATTGTAAGTCAAGAGCCATGCCGCTGGTCACAATTCTAACACGTGTCTTGGTTGTTTCATAAAATCTATTAGTTTAAACTGCTTTTTTAAATAAGTTACAGTTTATTGTATTTATTTATTGTTCTATTATGATAGGGTAGTAGGTACATATGCCATCTTTCATTTGTAAATACAGGGACGTAACGATTTCAAATAACTTCAAGCGAGAGAACAAGAGAACTTCGCAGTGGCCTAAGAAGCCAAAAGCGAACAAAACTCGCTTCTGTGCGCTTAAGTTCTTTAAAATCGTTATAACTTATGCTTAGCTGCTTAGCGTATGGATTACAACTTGTGAAATAATGTAAGTATCACTGCTTGTAGTAGTAACTAAATAACACAGTTGTAATTAGTCTATATTTAATTGGTAACTGGCAAAATCCTGATCCGTTAATATCAGCAATCCGGGGGAAGGGAAAAAGGTCATGTTTAATCCGTGAAATACCTATTTAACAAGTGGGTAAAATTATTCGTAAATAACGCTTGTTAAATACCTTCAAATGTACTGGCTGCTTTTATAATAAAATTACCCACCGATTAAATTTACTTAACTACTATTACATAGATTACAAATGATTTGTTTTCAGTTTAAATCTTAAGCACCACTGGCTCTTTTATAGCGAATTGAAACACACGCTTAATTCTTAAACTGAAGGAATAGACACTTCGGTTAATAATATTTTGAATGAACGAAATAAACGGGGCAAAAACTATAACAACATCGATGAATGAAAGACATTTCTATTATTTATATGTAGAAATAACACAAAAATACCCTGATTAGATTCAGTTATTTTTGTTTTTAGTCTACGGTTTCTACCACCAATGCATGAGCTCCATTTGCATATGCATCCTCTGTTTTATCCATAAAATTACCAGATATGCAAACGTAGAAATTGTAATAAAGTATAAAAATGCTGACACGATACACGAATTATGCTGAATATTACTGGTTAACTCTGAAACTCTACCATTTTCGAAATCAGGATTTTCGTAACTTTCTACAACAACATCGTCGTAATAATTGGTAAAAGCATTATTAACATTATGAGATTCCGGCAAGTCAGTCATTTGTGTTTGAGTTTCGTCGTCTATAAAAAACGTTAGTTTATACGGTTCGTTCTGGGGTGATGGTGGTACAGACGGTTTGAGATTAAGTATATTTTGGTTGAGATCGGCAGTCATGGCGGCTGGTGATACACCTTGGTCATATTCATCGTAATTGTTTTCATTCTCATACTGTGAGAAATTGTTAGAATTGTGAGCAGCGGCGTTTGTCAGTCAGTAGCATTTCTTTGTACATGCACATTTGCGTACAATGTCTATGTCTTTGGTGTAACGTGTTCCATCATTACAAATTAGTCGGACCTAAAACAAAGCAATATTTTATTATTTAAAACTTTATATTATTCAGAAAGAACAAACAACTTGGCCGCATCAAAATAAACAAAACGTTTTTTACTTTTTTGTAGGTATTTTGCAACTGGTTGCTAAATATTAAATTAAATTGAAACTGGAATTGTTATTAACCATGTCAAAAGTTACCTTTATGTTTTAACAATAAATTTCTGTCAAAATACCCAGGAATAAGTAAAAAAAACAAACTTGAAAATACCGGAGAACTCAGAGAGAACAGACCGTCAACGACCGTGCATGATCAACCATGAGCAACCATATTCTTTATCGACCATTTTCAAAATAGTAGCCTCACACAGAATCGATTGAGTTGTTGTAATCAAAACATAACATAAGTGCTGCCTATTTCTCAAGCTTAAACATAACCTCTCTCTCTTTATGATTGGTTTGATTCGACATGAAAAAATGAAAGATAATGTGACCCAGCGAGGAAAGTGAAAACTTTGAAAGGCGTCGCCAGTCAAGGTTTCGATATTTCCTCCTGCGTAAACAAGGCGCGTTTGACATCTCTTTCTAACATCCTTCGCTTTGCGGAAAAGTAGCAAGGCACGTCAGAGTTTAGTCAGCTGTCAACATCATCGGTCGTGCAATTAACGTTTCCATTTTTGCTAGAAGACGCAGCTTGGGTCCTTAAATCACACCGGAAGGCCTCTAATACCGGCAATCCTCGGGGAGGATTGCAATTTCCGACTTAGTCGGATTCACTAAAAGAGTGCCATATAGGTACTCCGGAAAGATATAGTTTTGTTTGAGAAGTTTAGTGATAGTTGTCGAAGTACCGTTCCACACAATTTCCTCGTTTGAGGGATTATGAAAACCCAAAGCCTAAGGGTTATTCTTCGTTTGTCTTGCACCCGCCTTCCGGGAAAAGGAACACAATCTCCTTTGCCGATCACCATCAACGTCCGTCACGTCACTCCCTGGCTTATCGTTTAACTACCAACATCTCGCCATGTAAATCTATTCTCCTTTTTGGCTGCTCCTGCTTTGCCGTTTATGTTTGTAACGTCAGTTTTAATTCCTTAGCCGTCTTTTTAGTATTTTTGTGTTTTGATTGCAACTTGTAATTTGAGTAAAGTTCTAGTCTATCTGTTTGCCCAGTGGTATTGTAAAGAGGCTTTGTGAATCTCGCTTTGGGCGGCTCTAAAATGCACATTGTAAAGTTTGAGGGCCCCTGGCAAATCAGATTTGACTAGTTTGTCTCAGTAATTTTGTGTTTAAGTCAAGTAAAGTTCATTTGTATTTGGATTATAGTTCAAGTTTTAGCCAATTTAAGTAATTATTTTGTGTCTTGTTGCATTGTCAATTTAGTTTGGTCTTGTTATTTGTGTTCACTGTTCCCCGATAATATTTTGTGGATTAGTGTTTTGGTAAAGATTTATGTATACAGTGTTAGCCTGCCTACAAGTTTAAGTATTCCAGTAAAGTAAGTAATTTTCAGCCAAGCAAGGTAAATCACATCTTGCAGTAGGATGCAGCTACGACAACCCTTGTCCGAGCGCTTTGGGAATCTTCTGTGGTGGGTTCCTATTTAGACCTCAGGGTGACATATCACAGTGGCGCCCAATGTCATCCCCATTCTGACTACGGGTTTTAACGTCTCGAACCGCCCTTCTCCACTGTTTTAGCTAGCCGCGCGCCTAAGGTACCTCATCATCCCCCTATAATGTCGTAGTGCGAGTTTGGCACGTGATACTACAAGAGGCTATTAGTAAAATGAAATTAGGCAAAGTACCGGGAATAGATCAGATAACGACGGACATGTTAAAAGCAGGAAATAAAAACTTGTTAGAAATTTTAAGAATGATCTTGAATAAGGACTACTTAGTACTGGGAATTGCACCGAATGACTGATAAATAGGAATAATCACCGTTCTATATAAAAAAGGTGACGAGAGAGATTGCAATAATTACAGAGGCATCTTTCTTCTTAGCACAGCAGGAAAGGCATATGCAAGAGTCCTTGAAAAAAGGCCAAGAGGACGGATGGAGGAAACCTTGGAAGATACTTAATATAAAGACAAATAAGTGAAAAAGTAATAAAGGAAGATAGAGATATTCATCTATGCTTCCTTGATCTAGTAAAGGCCTTTGACAGAAAAAATCGAGACGACATATGGAAGATATTACAGAACAGAGGAGCGGAAGCTGAAGCTTGTACAGAGTAAGGCATGAAAAGTCAGACAGCTTTGAAACAACAAAAGTAGTGAGGAACCTATTCTAAGCCTGCTTTTATTCTCGATTGTTTTAGATGAGTGTATGAAAGAAACAAGAGCAAAAGCCAAGCAGTACAATGTGGGATCGTGGAACATGGAGGAAGTAAAAATTGCCGCAATAGCATATGCAGACGACGCAAGAAACAAAAAAACACTGAACGAACGAACTTAAGAATTTACCAAGAAATCCTGGAAGAAAGAGGGATGACAATTCGTGACAATAAAAGATAATGGTTAGTAGTAGAAGGGAAAAAAGTCATCAAATTAAAGTAGAAGGAACAAGAAGACAGTTTCAAATACCTAGGGGGAATAGTAACGGAGGACGGAAGATTGAACGAAGAGATAAGGACCAGGACAGGGGTAGCAGAAAAATTAAAAATCAAAGCAGTACAAGTCACGACAGAAGAAGGGCAGTTAAGATTACTGGTGTATGTCATGTCATGAGTCATGAGATTGCGACAGGGCAAGATGATTAGAAAAATTTTCGAAGCAAGAACTATGAAGAAAAAATTAAGAGGAAGACCGTGAAGGAAATGGATCGATGAAGTAAGGGAAGCGTCTGAAAAGAGAGAAGTTACATTTCCAAAATTATTGTAGAACTGAAATAAACACATTAAATAGAATAACTTACACATAACCTCACTTATAATCAACCACTTCAACCAGATCGATCAAATTTCCAACAGATCAGAATCTCAAACTGGTCAGTCGAAGACAAAGAAGTGAAACGGAAAGGTTCCAAAATCACTATAGAAGTGTGTGAAATAAACACAGGTATTTAACAAAATAATTCATACATAACCCCACTTATCATCGATGGCTTTAATCAGGTCGGTCAAAAGCGGTCGTGCTTATTCGCGGTCAGTCGGCTTAGTGTGATTTTCAACATATGCTTATACGTGTTTGAAATTTTGGATGGACGCGGACGATCGTCGTCTGAGTTCCCACTATATGTTAATAAAAAATATTTAAAGAATACTTACTTTACGACGTTTACTTTTTCGAGCATGACAACACATGGATCCGCATCCACCGATACATTTAGCCATTTTTAACGGTTTACGTGATCGGCAACCATGTTCAGAGTAATACTCCCTAACTTGTTCTTTCCGACAAGATGGAGCTACAAATTGTTTTAGTCAATAAATCGTCTATAACTTATATGAACTAAGTTCAAAGCTACTGTTAGAAGCTTAATTTAGCCAAAGCATTATGCAAAGTTAGAAAGTAAATTCAATGCACAACAATTAGTAAGAAATCTATCAGATTAACCAAGTGCGGGATTGCTGCAGTTCAACTTAGGTGTAGATGCAAATGCAAAGTTGACAAAGCATTGTGAAAATGCAAATATTAAAACAGCAACTCTTTCGAAACTTCTACGCCTACGATTTCTGCAAAAATCAACGAATTTGGTAATAAATAAAATCATACAATAATATATTAAAATCTACTTACTGTGTTTGCAACAATTAATATTAAGAAGCACAACTAAAAGCTACGAATAAGCATGCTTAGTAGTTAAGAGTTAGTACCCATTTGTTATACTTACAATCTTCCTCACCTTGCTCGCAGTACTTGCCCTTATAACCAGGTTTACACCGGCACATATACTCGCCATTACGTGTCGGAACGCACTTACTATCATGTTTACAATGATTACGTTCACAAGGATCAGGTGGACTACTTGGTTCTTCAACCATGGCGTCCATTTCATCTTCTTGTTGTTCTTCTTCATCTTTTTCAGTGTCCATTAACGCACAACCTGGTGTAACTTTATGTTGCGTCGCTGCGTTACCGAAATCAACTTGTTTGTGGTTAATCCACACTTCTTTCATACAACCTAAAACAATAATGACTTAATTGCCTGGTTGATTACGATTTAAAGCTGAATTTACCATTAAAACTTGTAAGGTTTCTTAAATGCCACAAAGTGAAAGCTTGTTGGCCAGGTTCCGGTGGGATTCCTCCTAAATACATGGGCGTACTGAGCCTTAAATAATCTTTGGAGCCTTCGTTTATAATCGAACGGGCTAGGCCTCTGTCGACTCGTAACGTAAAGTTCTTTTTGATGGCGATTAGTTCAGCTATGTGGTATTGACCATCGGAGACCATTTCAAAACTGTCGTTAAATAAATTAATAGTTATTACAACGTTAAACAACATAATGAATTCGTTTTTAAAAGCACAAACCTGTACATGGTTGAAACGGGATAGTTTCCAACATCATAACTGATACGTATTCGACCATTAAACAACTCAACAGCCAGGTGTTCCTGATGACCATCATATAAAAGAACCCCATTTTCTTGAGTTGTCGCAAATACGATGGTAACGTTAGCTTCAGGTTTGGTTCTTAACGGTTCCAGTTCGACGTATGAAGTGTTGTGGATGAAACTCAGGCTTGTTAGGTATTCACATCTTTTACCTGTTACATTAATTAAACACTCAGAGAGGAATAATAAGTTCATTCAATATGTGAAATTAACCAAAACACGTTCTGAAGCTTTAATTTTCTAATGGGCGTCGGTTTACGAGTAATAAAATAAATTACATGAAGCAAGTAAAACACGCAATAAATAAGAGTTAGTTTTATGGTTAATGCAATCAGCAGATGCCAAAAACAACAGCTTCCGGAGAATTCTAGATTATTCGAACTAGAAATTTGTGGAAGTTCCGCACTTGTAAAGTAATTCTTTACCTGAATATCCCGGTGCGCATTTACACATGTAATCGTTTGAACCAGCAGGCTGGAAACAAACGCCATGCACGCAATCGTGATGTTGACAAGGCGAAGTTTGAGGATACATCATGGCAACCAACGGCGTTCCTTCACAGAATTTTCCGGTGTAATCTCCCGCACACTTACATACGTAATCGTTGATGCCATCCACACAAGTTGCTCCGTTCTGAAACATTTAATTGTTCAACTTTACTTAGTTTTTAACTTATTAATTGTAGGTTTTCTTTTTAAATTCAAGTGCGAAATTTCAAGGAAATACACAAACACTGAGTTCTTCGTCTCAACAATTTCAACACGGTCCAAACCCAAATTTATGATTTTGACAGTGAACTACTACTTACTACTAATAATCATAAAACATTTGAATTCGATAGCACTGCATATACAATGTTCTTACCTGGCACATGTGGTTTTCACAATCATCAATATTTACGGTACAATTCTCCCCCTTAAAACCAGGCAAACATTCACAAGTATAGTGAGTAAAATGATCGACACATCGACCTTCATTCTTGCATGGGTTGTATTCTTTGGTACAAAAGGGAATTTTAATTTCGCAGTATTCTCCTGTAAACACAATCGTTAACATCGTTGATAACCCTAATTAAACAAATTGTACCCATAAAACCTGGCTGACATTTACAGTGGTACGCCTGAATAAGATCAACACACGTTGCGTTATTCTGGCACTTGTTATTATCGCAGTCGTCTATGTTAGCCTCGCATCGTGAGCCTGTGAAACCTGGTGCGCATACACAGCTGTAAAGAATATGCTTTCTACATATTATCTATTAGTATAGATTAAGAAGAAATTTATCATACCTAAATCTACCTTCTTCTAAAACCTTACAAGTTGCACTATTCCGACAAGGATTACCATAACAGGCATCGATCATAAACTCGCAGTTCTTGCCGTGATATCCGGGGGCACATCCACATTCATAATCTCGTTCGGGCATACTTGAACACTGTCCTCCGTTTCTACAGGGAAATGTATAGCATGCATCGCATTTCGCCAAAATATCATTGCTTACTTTTGCTACAAAAACAACATTTTATTTGAGGTGCCACGTTTATTCGTACAAACTTACTTTTACATAAAAAAGAAGCAGCAGGTGTTGATAAGATAAGCTTTTCTTTCATGTTGACGGGTTCAGCGCAACGAGCAATTCCCGGCTCAACGTAATCTACTTTTACCCACTCGGCTAGCCATCGTAACGAGCAATCGCAATATAACGGATTTGCACCTAACGCCCTGTAAAGAAATTTATGTAAGTTAACAATTAGATATATCAGGGGTAACTCGTGAATTGTGAGTAAGCAGGGAGACGACAGCAGGCAGCAGTATCGAGAACCCCAGTAAACAGGCCAAAAATATTGTATACTAATATCTCCTCACAACCGCTAAGTTTGATCAGCTTATTATTGAAACCGAACATTATTATCACCGAAACATGGTTAAACCGAGGCACTGCAGATTCAATAACACAAATACCGGGATTCTCTATTTTCCGCAATGATAGAACTGATAGGCGAGGAGGGGGAGTAGTTATACATGTGGCATACAAAATTGATTTGACTACTGTCATAGCAGAACCGATTACTGAGTTACATGATCCAGAAGTTGAGAGTTTATGGCTTCGTATAATCATTAAATTTATGGTTGGAGATATCTACAGGCCATCTACATCAGACGCTAATTTCAAACTTTTTGAAATCATGGGTAAGGCCAATATGATGAACAAACCAGTATTAATTTTGGGAGACTTTAACTTGCCTACCGTTACATGGACAGAAAATGAAATTATTGCAAGAACAGAGGTAGAAAGAAAATTCTTAAAATTCTGCACAAACTCGAACCTGACCCAAAATATTTTGGAACCGACTAGACATAGCGATGGACAAACATCTGCTAGCCTGTACCTACTGATGACAAATGAGGCAAACATGATAACACCTGGTTATCATTACAACCCTTCAGTTGGAATCTCAACTAAGTATGAGCCATTAAACCCAACGATAAACTATCGTAAGACAAACTTCGTGATTAAAGCTCAACCGACCAATCTCATACAATCAGAAACATTAACAGATGACTCTAACATCAACGGATCCTACGAACTCTTTATGAGAAAATGTCAGGAATATTTGTCCATGAACTCGCCGATGTCAAAACTGAAGAAATCATTGGTTAAGCCATGGATCAATTTTCTTCTTTTTCTTCTTAATCCTTCATTAGGCCAGTGGCCTGTTTTAGCATTGCGTTTTTTTCTATTACGGTGTTTCTTGTGAAGACGAGATCCAACTCTCCTTTCATCGTTTTAATGGCCTTTTTCCTTGTGGTTTTGTGTCCTTTACAGCTTTTGTTAGTCGAGTACGTTCCATTCTGGATATGGGGTCATTACAATCCTTCCGTCTGGCTTTTGAGGAAGGGAAACTTGTGAGAATGAAACGTAGAGCGTGGGTTAGATACAAAAGGACAGGACAGGAATAACATCGACTAACATATAGAAATCTTGCAACTGAGCTTACAAGTAAGGTGAGACATCGGCGTTTGGAGTATGAAGATTAAGTGATATCGGATGGTGGAAAGAAGTTCTACTCTTGTATTCAATAACAGATCTCCTCCAAAAGTGGTACTTCAGGATTCCACTTGACACACCACAGAAATGATGCTGAAGAGTTAGTTGCAGAACCAACAATGATTACTGAAATGTTTGCAAATGAATTCCAGGATGTGTACATGACTGAACATGGTAGTGATAACGGATGATAGCTTGGACGACATTGAATTCATGGAAGCTGAAGCTGCACAGATATTGCAGAGGTTAGACGTTAACTCAGCAGTAGGACCAGATGGTATTTCCACGATTTTCCTTAGAAACTGTGCACTTCAGATGGCACCACTTTTAAATGAGATTTTTGGAAAATCTTTGAACTCTGGGATGGTTCCCACGGCTTGGAAAAGTGCTGTGATCACACTGGTGTTCAAGAAAGGGGACAAGCTATCACCAAAAAACTACAGGCCCGTAAGTCTCACTAGTGCCGTCGGAAAGGTTATGGAGTGAATCATTATACAGAGGATCCAACATTATGCCTTACGTAATAACCTTATTCCTGAGGAACAACATGGCTTTATACCAGGTAGATCAATCATCACAAACCTAATTTTCTCCATGGACATATGGACGAAAGCTTCAGATAATGGACATCCAATGAATGTGATTTATTTACAGTAAGTGACAAATGAAATCGACTCAGTTAATAGTTTATTTAAGTATTTCGCTTAGATAGGTACAGCAAGGTGTAGAAGTAATGACTACTGCGCCTTGCAAATATGCAGCCCATCTATCACTAGTCCGGCTTTCACTCAGCAGTTTCAAACATATTGTAGCCGGACTGGTGATAGATGGGCTGCATATTTGCAAGGCGCAGTAGTCATTACTTCTACACCTTGCTGTACCTACTCCAGTGTTTTAAAAAGATTATTCGAAAGTAATTATATAGGTAATTACATTTGAAAATTATCTAGAATCGTCAAATATCAACATATCAAAACATATTTGGGTAATTATTTCAAAGTAATCATTTCTAAATATAGAATTTAAAAAAAACGAATATGCATTAAGAGTGCTAAAAATAATGCAGGTAGCTTCATTATGTATTAAAGTGTCGAGCCCATATGAAGATCATACAAGATTCTTAGTTATTTGCACATTTTTTATTTATTTTTAACAAAGGTGTTCCAGAGGAATGATTTAATAAGACAGAGGAATGACAAAAGTTCCTTTTATTCATATATTGAAGACAAAACTCAACATTTATATAAAATTTTCATGTGTAACAAAGGGTTTTTTAAAAATATAAAAATTAAACACTAGAAAATATAAAAACTAAACACTATTAACGTCAAAAATATTAATTTCTTATTGTTCATATACGTCAATGTTTCTCTCAAACTGGTATAATATCTTGGTACCTCGTTGTTGTGATATTTTAGGTAGTGGTAAAATTTCTACTATTTGTTCATACCTGACATACGATATGTCGTATTCATCGGGTTTAAAAGTTTGTTTATCATTATTATTACCGTCGCAAATTCTGAGGTACATAACTCTTACCTCGCCATCTTTTTCCAACTCGCTTTGAGTGACAGCAACATATCGGTAGCTGGATCGTTTCGTTTTAAGCTCAACCAGCAAATATACCCCTACCTTAATATTGCTAGGTGTCAATTCCTCATTGCTTTCTGTTCTGGGACATTCACTTGGGCCTGCCTCTTCTTCGTCTGAATATACGTCACTGTAACGAAGCTTCTCGTGAGGACGATTTATGTTTACCGGAAAGAGTATATTATTTTCAAAATGTTTATCAGTTACATGGTCAAACATGTATTTTAGAGATCCAAGATGATAATTCGAATGATTAACCCCAAAAGAACTTAAAGAACTAAAATTTAATTTAACGAAATTTTGTGTAAAAGGCTCATTTTTCACCTGATGGACTTTCATCGTTCCAACAAAGTTTTGGATTTTGCCTTTGCCCGTTTGCTCAGCCATGTTGTCTATTTCTCCTGGCTTAATAGTAAAATACGTGATCCCTTTTACGTTTTCATTGAGCACCTTTTCTAGCAATTTTAGAGAAGCTACGTCGTTTCCTTCTGCCACCAATCTGTCAGCAGTCCTTTTTGTCACACCTCCTACGCCATCCGGAGCACCTTTACCATGTCCAGCCTCCTGGTAATGCCAAGTAAATGATTTAATTTTTGGATAGAACCCTTTAAGCCTAACCGCTAAAAAATAAAACATTGTTTTGTTCCGGTATTGCGTCGCTGGACTATCGCTAACGAAATGTAAAGTATCCACATTATAATTTTTGTCGATGAAAGACAGAATAGGTTGCAAATGGGCCCAGATTGCCGGGACATTATGCTGAAGGTTTTCTGATAAGGTGCCGAAACATTGTTTCTTAAGAATGTCGCCAGTTTTTGTATAAAGCACAACAGTATGTAGCGTAATCTGTTGTCGCGAGCCGCCGAAATGAAAGGCCTGGATTTCTTGTGAGTACTTTAGATTGTAATTTTCACTAAAATCAATGTGCAGCAAAGCTTCATTTTTTTGTAAATTGAGCTTTATTTCTTTAATTGCTTTGAACTGATGAAAAGCTCTTCCCCTGTGCAGGAGATATTTAATTATGTTAGTTTCAAACTCTGCCACAATAAGGGCATTGGTACATAATATTTTTTCCTTAGTAGTTTTCACAACGATTTTCTGCTTTTGGTTCTTTTTATCAACGTAGCTTTCTTTTTTCAATATCCATTTGAAAAAGTACTCCTCAGTAGAAGGATCATAAGACAAATATTTAACTTTTTTTGGTGCACATTCATTGCACTCTCTAAGAAGACATTTTTCTGTATGGTTTTCACAACAATAAGAGTGTATAATATCACCCACAGTTTTTTTATTTAAAATGCCCACTCTACAAAGACTCTGTATAAGCAATTCCATATTTAGACATGTTGTGCATCCACAAGTGTCTCTCGCTGAAACTTTTCTGGAAACTATGTAAAAAGGTTTATTTTTACACCAGAAACTGAAACTCACACTAATATTTGGATGAAGTTTTAAAAATTTTCTGTGCAAATTTTTCAAGGAATCGTTAAGATATCTTTTTTGCTGTATAATACCATTTTTTGAACGATAATCCTTTTTGCCTGGACATATTCTGCTATTTAGGTCGGACTCTAAAAATCTCCAAATGGCATTTCTCATTCTATTAGCTGCTATTAGTCTTATTCTTAGTGTAGATCTAGCATATTCTTTAATACGACTACCCTTTATAATTTTTCGTACGTTATTTGTAATATGATACTTCTTTATCACTTTTCCGGTTATCACTTTTCTGAACGCTCGTTTCTCTTTATCACTTCCCAGCTGACTATAATTTTCTTTCAATTGATCTTCCATTGCTTCGGCAAATAATAGTCTTTTAACCACTTCAGGTTTCCGATTTTCGTTTGAAAGTATCTCATTTACTCTCGTGCCGGGAGTAGGTGGACCACTATTTTTATTTCTTTTCTGTCTTCGTAATCGGTGGTATCTGGACTTATACTTCATAACCTTTTTCTGTAGTTTTTTTATCAGTTCATCTTTTATCTTAGATTCTCGATTTCTCGCTTTTCTGTTTTTTGCTGCTCTTCGCTTTCCTGACGTATTTTGTGGCGTCTCTTCTAGTTCAACTTCTTGTCTTAATTCTTCTTCATCTGAAATAACAGGAGTGGACGGTGGTGTATATTGAAGGAGTCGTTTATATTCTCTGCTAATACGTTTCTTCTTTAGCCGATGATTTTTAGAGTTGATTCGCCACTGCCTTCTTTTCATGCGTTGATCTCGTGTATTTAATTCTCCTATAGATCTAATAATTTTCTTTTCTTTTTTTCTTAAGTACTGTGTTCTTTCTTTTTCTTTTAGCTTTTTCTTACCTTCGGGGTCTTCTTTAAGTTTATCGTAACGCCTTTTCTCGGCTTCTCTTTTTCTTCGCAGCCTTTCCTCTCTGGACATCGGCATGTTGAACTAGAAATAATTAATGTGACAGACTAAAGGATTTGTTTAGGGTCGACATCCCAGCAAAATAAAGTAAAAAAGCAACTATCGAATGCATTTCGTGAATAGTTTTGGCGCAATATTATTTCTAAGCAATTAAATACCATTATCGTCATTCCTCTGGTTCAGACGTCATTCCTCTGACTCTAAGACTGCCAGAGGACTGAGGCCAGAGGAATGACTATTTTTACATTATTTTACTAATACTACTAACTGTTGCACATTTCTAACCTCAAAATTTGCCGGTGCATATATTCGCGGAAGTTTCATTGTTGTTTATATGTTTTACAATAGATTCATTTTTTAAACTAAGTTTAGTGCTTACCAGAGTAATGATGATGCTAAATGTGACACTTTAACTTTATTCACCATTTACGTAAACTCCTTGAAAAACAAAACAAAAAAATTGTCAATTTTTATTGCGCCAACAAAGAACAAGGGGAAGGCACTGTTCACATTATACACAGACCATTAGATCCATCTAGTGGCTAATAATAAATTCATAAAAGTGCTCCAGAGGAATGACTACATAAGTTGGAGACACAACTTATTATTTTTTTTTAAGGTTTTGTTTTAAAGGATTTTTTTTTTAAGTTACTATTTGTTAATTGAATACCTAATTATAAATAAAAAATCAATAAAATAACTGAAACGTTCACAGTACCATTTTTATTTCATCAAGATAATGTTTAAGAATCATTGGTTACGCGCCAGAGGAATGATGTTTAACATGTTTAAAAATAAAAAATAAATAGTGAACATATTTTTTAAACAGTTTTAAAAGAAGGCATAATTACAACCTTAATTTCTGATTAGTTCCGCAGAAAGAGAAATTATTGACATTCTTAATTTTCTTGATAATTAGTGGTACGTCCAAAATGATCATTTTGAAATATTTACCCATTTAATCCACTGTCCTCTACTCTGTCGAAGCATTTGGATTCCCCTTTTCATACTTTTCACTCCGTTAGTTGCAGTTTTTCTGATACTTTTATTATTTTTCCATTCATCTTTAATATTTATTATTAAATCTGCTTTATTTGTTATATTTCTTTTTAATATTTCTTGTTTTAGAACAGCCCATACGTTTTCAATTGGGTTCTTATCGTGGGAGTTTCCTGTCGAGTGCAATAACTTTATTTTATTTACTTTAAAGTATTCCATCACCATTTTGGACTTAGGGCAACTTGATATAAAGTTAGATTTTTATTAAAAATGTACTTAATAGGAAGTAAAATAAGATAAAATTGCAAATCAATATTTGTTACCGAATTACTGAGGTTTATTATTGAAATTTTCAGCGAGTCTATTTCATTTGCCATTTAAGATTTAAGAGCCATCAACGTCACGAATTGAAGAGAAAAGGCCACAAACAGAGAAATATGGAGGGAGATCTTGAAGCAAGCCAAGGCCCACGATGGGCTGTAAGGTTACGGCTAGATAGAATAATAAAAATAATAATAATATTTTATTGTCCAGTGATAGATTTCTTCATATGTCCTTGCCTATGCTGCAGCTAGAGTTACCAATTCTCCCGGAATTCCGGGATTCTCCAGGAAAAAGGTTTTTAGTTTTGAAAATCTCCCGGCTCCCAGATTGTGCCTAAGATCTCTCGGAATTGATTTCAGTTGTAAAATTTCGCGCCAAATGGCAATTGGACTGAAGTAAAAGATCTGAGTGCTTCTGTGAACGTCCATAAATGAGGATAAACTCTATACTGTTTACTGCGAGAAGTTCTTGAAGCTGTGGTAAGCAAAACAAAGAGGGCACTCGGTGGACTTGCGTTGGGTCCATTTGTTTGAAAAATGAGACGATGAATCTGAAGAAATAATCAAAAAACTTGTTGCATTTACTCTATCAATCCCAATTGCTAACGCCACAGCTGAGCGTGTTTTTAGCGTACCTAGTAAATGAACTTTGGTCAAAAAGTCGTAATCAGCTCAATGAAACACACGTAAAATCGGAAATACAAGTGTGCAGCAATCTTAAATACACTTGTAAAGCATTTTATGATTTTATTGTCTTCAATCGAAAGGTATTGGAATCTACTCGCAGTGTAAAAAAGTAACATTTAAAAAAAAAATTTTAATTGAGCCAAAAATAGTGTTTGCTGTGTCTTTTTACTGATTTTTTAAATCTTACGGATTGTTAATTGACATGCTTTTTAAAATAAATACTTGCTTTTCATTTATCTTTTTTTCACCTCCCTGATTTCGGACCGATTCAGTTGGCAGGCCTAGCTGCAGCAGAGAAGAGATATGGGCGACCTCCTCGAGATATATAAAATATTGAATAACTGTTACAACATTCCTGGATATGTGAGTATTTTCAACAGATCTATGGTCAACAGATTGAGAGGTCATCAGCAAAAATTAGTTTAAGGAAAGACTGAGATAATCGACCGACTGAGTTGGCAAGCCTAGCTGCAGCAGAGAAGAGATATGGGCGACCTCCTCAAGACATATAAAATATTGAATAACTGTTACAACATTCCTGGCTATGTGGGTAACTTCAACCGATCTATGGTCAACAGATTGAGAGGTCATCAGCAAAAATTAGTTTAAGGAAAGACCGAAGTTGGGACTGCGAAACCACTTCCTGGTCGTTCAAGAGGGAAATGAACAAAATAATGATACAAAATCGATATTGATACGTCGTTAATACTGTGTTTATACTGAACACATACTATTAAATTATTGTTGGGGATCAGGAATTGGCATAGGAGAGTAGCCGACATGACTGGAGAAGGGTCGTTCATCAAGCCATGGGTCTACAAGGCCCCTAGAGTTTTTATATATGTATATTGTAACTGCGATACTGAGTTGCAATATGAACTACATGTATAAAGGAACCATGCTTGAATAGTATATAACAGCTTGAGCTGCTGTCATAAATAAATAAATAAAATAAAAAAGTTTCTACTTCTAAAAAACATGACGAAACAACTCAGCTCACCCAGGGTTCAAATTTAATGAGCCACCGAGATATGAATCCTGTTAGTAGCCCGTATGCTGCCATGATAAAAAAGTAAAGAAATAAAAATAGTAACAAACTTACAAGTGAGTTATAGACTTCAAGTCCGTAAACGTCCCTTCGGGAATCATCGATATTTGATTACCATGCAGTGATCTAAAAACCAAAGTTTTATTTTATTTCATAAATGTTTTTTTATATAAAGAAATACTTACAAAATTCGAAGCGATTTTAAGCCGGCCAATGCATTTCGTTGCACACACTGCAATCTATTATAACTTATAATCAACGTCGATAACTTCGATAAATTAACGAAAGTATTATTCGATAAAATTCCTATTTGATTGTTGCTTAAATCTCTGAAATTCACTCAACTTTAATACGGAACAGAAACAATCGTAGCTTAACTTACAATCTCGTTAGAGCCTTCAAATGCACTATTCGATCAGCTTGAACACTTTGTATCTCATTTACATCTAAATATCTGAAAGATTTATTCACATTGTTAAACAAATTCGACTACAATCAGGTTTGGAATTGTAACTTACAGTTCGGACGTTTCCGCCGGAATACCCCTTGGGATTTCTCTTAATTTAGCCCGCGAACATCTGACTACGGTTCCGGTGCATGTACACATCGGTGGACAGTAATTGTCACCTAAACAGCCTTGATCGCTTTCACTCGTGCATTTAAATTCATTCTGAGGTAGCTCCTTAATAAGTACATCTTTAACCCTTTCGGGTGCCGCACAACGTGGCGACGAACCGCTAAGGCCTTTATTCTTTAACCACTCGGAAAACCAAGCTAAGTGGCAGTTGCACACGAATGGATTTTGCACCAGGTTCCTAAAATTAAATCGTTAGAAACCAAGCGAACACAATAATAAATGAAACGTACAACGTGTGCAATGACGCGAGATGATCGAACGAGCCTGGCATAACGCACGTTATGTGATTGTTGTTCAAACTAAGCACCTTCAAGTTATGCAACCCAAAAAACATCTTGTTATGTATCTCCAATAGTTTATTTTCCGACAACAGCCTAAAACTCGCTTCGTTAATATTTAGGTTTAAAAAGGATTTTAAAGGTTTACAGTTCGGAAATTCTCGTGGCTCCTTCGAAGGCGTTCTTTTCAATGCCCGTTATTTGATTTCGTCTCAAATCTAGCTTAACCAAATTAGGAAGCCGTCCAAAAAGGCCATCCGATTTAATTTTACCTAATTCGTTGTCATGTAAAAGCCTACAAAGAAATCAAAATTAATAATTACGTCAAACTACCCAGTGATTTACTAACAATTCAGTCGTGTACAAAGGAATGTCACGTGGTATTTCTTTAAGTCCTCGGCCTGAACAGTCAACGTTAGTGCCATCGCATGTACAACCGTTTGGGCAAGCGTTATCGATAAGGCACTCTCCAGCGTAACGAGTCCTAAATTCTTCTTGGCCTGTAACAAGAACTCATGGTGCTAATTATCGTTCAAGACGGATAAAAACACAAAACCATGCTAATGTCGTGAGTAAGTTTAGTTAATGTAAAAAACGTATGAGATTAAGTTGTTAAAAATGAAACACCATTACCACTGATTTGATCAAGTGGAGGTGCTTACCCTTACATTTGAACTTTTCATCTTTCAGGGATTCTATTCGTCGGCGTTGCATGCGTTTCGGTGTATCGCAACGTGCACCTGACGTTTCGATAGGGTTTCGGTGGAGATATTCGGCTAACCATCGTAAATTACAGTCGCAGATAAACGGGTTTCTTGCCAAGTGCCTGACGAAATTAAAATTTAATAAAACGTTCAATGATTATCGTTGGTCGTTGGTACTTACAAAGTTTGAATGCTTTTCAATGAGTCGAACGTTCCGTTCGCTAACGATTGTATGTTGTTATCGTATAAAGAACTACAATTAAAAAAAAACACAGAAAATAAGGGTTTGGTTCGGTTTTATAAACAAACGCATAGGTACTTACAGTAAGTTCAAACTGTGGAGATCTCCGAACGTATCCTTTCTGATGCATGATATTTCATTGGCGTTCAATAACCTACAGAAAATTTAACGTAAGTTATTAACGAACAGGATACTTACGGTTTACTTACAGTAACTGAAGAGAAACGAGGTCATGAAAAATACCAGCAGGTAAATCTTTAATTTTATTTCCATAAAGGACTCTAGAATACGAACTTTGCATTAGTTTTGATATGACAAAGGTTACGATTGAACTTACAGCGAGGTTAACGCTTTTAATCCTTGAAACGCATCGGCAGCGATTTTTGAAATTTTGTTGTTGCTTAAATCGCTGAAAAGTACAAAAATGTAAATGAGTTTGCTTACGAATTAATTGGAAGACGGACTTACATTCTTCGCAAGCGTTTATGTGCAGCAAAGGCTTTTGTAGGAATTTCGGTGATGTCGTTTTGCTCCAATCGCCTAGAAAAATACATTTTGGGTTAAATCAATGGTATCAAATATTCATTACGCTTGTTAGAATTAGTGGGGGATACTTGAGGTTTGATTATTTTTTTGTATCGTATTAGCTTCGATTAAACTTAAACAACGCAAACATTATTTTGGTACTTTGAGTTTCAGGTAGGACACGAACAGTTTATTTCAGTTTGCGGTGGCTTTCGTAGATCAAAAGGCAGTTGTTTTGATTTTACGTTACATGTTTTACCTATCTCAGAGACCAGTCGTACCGAGTTTTGAGCAAAGGGCACTTAATTTGGTGTCTGCTTGTAAAATGATTCTTATCCGGCCCAGTATTGATCGTCAAGGCTTCGAAAAAAAAAAATATTCACTCAATACCGAACCACATGTGGTTGATTTACATTTTAAATTTTTAAATATCAGCACTAAAAGCCTTTTAGGCTCATGGCTCGTTTGGATCTTTCCTTCCATTTCTTTCTGTTATGGACTTGCGTTTGCCAGTCTTCTATGCCCAGCTCCTTTAGGTTTTCCTTTACACAGGCCTACCACGACCTTCTTGGCCTGCCTCTTCTATTTGTATCTTCTGGTTCTTGTAATAGTACTTGTTTTGGCATTCTTACTGCTTCCATCCTACCAATATGGCCTAACCATCTTAACCGGGCTTGTTTGTCGATATTTACTATTCCCGCTTTTCCATATTTTTCCTCGAGTTCTTTGTTTGTGCGCCTTCTTCATAACTCTCCTTCCTTTACACCACCGAATATTCGTCTTAATATTTTTCGTTTACAAACACTTTCTTTTGTCTTCCTCCCTCGGCACCCACGTCTCACAACCAAAGGTCACTACTGGTCTTACTATTGTTTTATAAATTTTTACCTTTGCCGATCTGGAAAAGCTTTTCACACTTAACACTTTGTTAAAAGTTGCTGCACACCGTAACCCTGATGTTATTCTTCTTTCTATCTCCAATCCTTGTTCTGCGGTACTTGATAATTCTGTTCCCAAGTATATAGTTGACTGCACTAACTCAAAATTCATTACTCCTCTCATCTCGTTTCTGTTTATTGTCAGGTCTTGTTCTACTTGTTGTCCACCCCCGATCACCATACCGGGTGTTTGACTTAAGGCTGGCATTTACATACAGTCACTTTCTATTTGACGTATCTAAAGTTGTATAACTACTTAAAAACTCAAAGAGTCATAAGAAACGATTAAAGCGGGCGCGTTTAGCAGAACGTCAAAAACGAGTCGAGGTTAGAGGTCAAGAATTGCGGAAGATTCATATTTAAAAATTTGCATATTTACATAGTTATTTGTGTTATCACTGTAAATGTAAAAGATATGGCAAAAACAAAATTACGATTTTCTGTGTATTTAAATTGTAATCTCCTTGTCAAGTTTCCGTAAAGTTCGGATTTAAAGCCGTTGTGACTGTGCTATTTGTGTTGCCTATACGTTAAATTTTAAATGGGAATTTAAACCGATTTTTATAGAACTTTATTTCCACTTTTTCTGGAATAATTTATATTTCGAAAAAAAAATTTTTGTGGCGTTTGAAAGAGGGTGGTAGTATCTATCTACTGATAGAGAGATTTTTTCGGTATTAATATTTTTGTAAAAACTATTTGAAAATTTTGAAGTAAAATAGAGCTTTAGATTTTTTAATACTGTAAAGTTGGGTTTTAGAAATAAAAAAAAATCTTTCAAAAAGGGAAATTTTTGAGTTATTATGCAAAGGAAATAATGTTGTGTTGACCTGGCAACACTGCTGGGGCCAGCCAGTTCTAATTACAGCTACGAAAACAAATGAACCATGCATTTGTAACTAAAACAAAAGAATAACTAAACTAAATTTTAATAAAACAATTGACTAACGTATTATCAAGTAGTTCGTAGATCTCTAGGCTAGCACATACCAAGCATACTAAATTTGTAGTTGAATTATTGGAGGCGCCTTCGCACAATGGCAAAAAACAGCCTCACGTTAACAAAAATTATGTGCTGGGTATGTTTTGATTACCATACCCCACGAGTCAAAGACTCACGTGCCATAAAGTGACAAACACCCTTTTTAGAACTACGGACTCGTCAAAATTCTTTACTAAAATCCAAAGTTAAACTTGACTAGTGAGCGGCTACCGTAGCGCCCTCTCTTGTGATTCGTTGTATTTATACATCACAACCACAGAATCACAACCTTTAAAGCACGCATGATCAATTGTTTCGAGTGGAACATTTGAACTACTACACAAAGTAGCGGTTTACATTCGACATTCAAATTATTCGCAGAGACCGAAATGTATCATTTATTATTATAAATAAGAGTTTTAGTGCTTGGAAAGCTACAAAGTGATTATTTTGATTAAAGACTATGCAGTAAATTAGTTTTGAGGTAAGTCATTTAATAAAGTTGTAACAAAAATTGACAATTAACTATGCATCGGCGGTTATAGTTTTTACACATTGATTAAATTGATTATTTATTTAAAGACCTTCAAAGCACCTCGTCTAATTTATAAACGATAAACGAAGCCTGCTTTTATGCACTATAAAGAACCTTTCTGTTTTTGTCAATCTTTAACAGTTTTTATTCAATTTATGAATGCCCCATAAAGGCCTTTTGGTTTTGATTAAATGTGTTTCATATAAAACACAGCAAGCAGCAGCCAAGTATAACGACTTCATAATTTGTTTCTTTAGTTAGTATTTACGACTCATTCATTGAAAGTATTTTAATTTACTCTTTAGAAAGGAGTTTTTATTATGAACCGAGCTTCTACACATCACAGGAATTTGACGAAATAAATGTTTTCGTTCTTGCAACTTTCAGTTTTTGTACGGTTTTTGTTGTTCATTAATATAAATATGAGATGTCTCGCCAAGGCTTTAGACCATATTATACAGGGTGGTCCATAAGTAATGGTACACAGACTAACAGTAGATTTGTGAGGCCAAAATATTACGATTTACCTAAAATTACCTTAGTCCAAAAGTTAATATTTAGGGAGATACAGGGTGTCAAAGTCGAAATTTTAATTTTAATTTTCGTCCATAATCTCTAAAGTTCTTGCAATATTTATATGAAAATTGGTGAAACTACCTTTTTTAGGCGGGAAATAATAATCCGTTCTAACTTTTAATGTAGCTCTAAAAAAGACTTTACTTTTGCTACACCTAATACCTTAAAAATACTTCAACTTTTTTGCACATAAAGTTAGGGCAGATCTAATTGAAAAAAACAATTGCCTCATCTTTCTTATACAAAAAAGGTATCCTATTTCAATGTCTCTAAAGTTAACCGTTTCCAATATTTTGATTTTTTCTGTAACTTTAGCATTATATTTAGTATTTTAAGCAACTGGTGGCGAAGTACTCACAGACAAATTGTTATGATTTCTAATAATTTGTTATACTCACAGCTCAGTCGTTCCTTCAGGCAAATGATCAGGCACTTTTGTAAGTGCTTTCTCTCGACAGTCGACGATACCATCAGCGCATCTGCATGGATGTGGACATTGGGGTTCGCTTATGCATTCTCCGCTAATCGCTTTCTCAACTAAACCTAAAAATTGAACTTTGTAATATTAAAGTTTTACTCTACTAAGTCGTATGGAGTCCCATTAAAGGCCTTTGAAACAATAGAACTTTTACATAAGTTTTACTTTACTAAGTCGTACAGTATCCCAGACAAAGATCTTCGAAGCATACAAATATGCTTAAAAATTGAATGTTTTAATATACTAAGTTGTAAGTAGAGGGCCTTATCGTAGACGACAAAAACTTAAACTTACCGGAACATTTAAATTCCTGATCCTGTAAGTCGGCAATATTTTGTCCTTTGAGATGATTCGGTGAGTTGCATCGTGTATATTGGGCCAACCTGGGGGAATGTCGCAGGTATCGTGCTAACCAGGATAACTGACAGTCACAGTGGAATAGATTATCATTGAGGCGTAACGTTCTTAACCTGAACATGTTGCTGAACATGTCTTTTCCAATCCATGTCAGGTTGTTGTTATTTAAAGTCCTGTAAGAATTAAACATTCACAATTAGACTATCAGAGTTACAAATAATAAAAAATAAAAATAAACTGAAAAATATAGGGGATGTAGAAGACAACAAGAGCTATGAATACGGAAATGAGTAAAAAAAAAAACAAAGAAAAAAGTAGAACAAAATTTTATATAGGATGTTGGAATGTAAGAACGATGAGCGACACAAATACCGTCGAACAAGTAGCAAAAGAAATGGATGAATATAACATTAAGATCTTAGCAATAAGTGAAACGAGGTGGAACGGGGAAGGATGCAAAAGACGAAAATGCAAACAGATAACAAGGAGTAGCACTGACGCTAAGCCCAAAAACAGCGGCAGCACTAATCGAATGGAATGGCGTTTCGGACCAAATCATATGGGCAAGGTTTAAGGCAAAGTTTAAGAACATCCTAATTGTAAACGTTTATGCTCCTACAAATGAAAAAAAAAGATTAAATAAACAACGAATTCTACGAACAAATGCAAACAATACCGGCGATTAAGATCTTAATGGGGGACTGGAACGCGAAAGTGGAGAAAAATAACAAAGATAAGGAAAGCAGGGAAAAGGCGAAATGAATGGAAATGGGCGAAGATTAATTGAATATTGCGGCACGAATGGATTAATCATTGACGGAACATTATTCAAACACAAATATATTCATAAGACAACCTGGACTTCACCTGACGGCAACACAAGAAATCAGATTGATCATATAATCATTGAACAACAATGGATGAACTCCCTACAAGATACAAGAGCTATGAGGGGGTCGATACGGGATCAGACTACAATTTTGTCTGAGCAAAAATTAAACTGAGCCTGAAAACTACACATGAAAGATTATGAGGGGAAAATATAATACCAAACAACTGACATTAAACGAAGAAAATCGAGAGCAATTTCAAAAAAAGATGATCAGGAAATTGGTAAAATAAAAGATTTAATTGGAAAAAATATCGAAGAAGGGTGGTAGAAATATAAAAAACTATTACGACGGCAGCAACCGAAACTGTGGAATTTACAAAGAATAAAGATAAAACATGGCTCTCCCAAGATACAATAAAAATAATTAATGAAAGGAAAGCTCTAAAATTAAAGATAATTAGATCTACAAATGATGGACATAGAAAAAGATTGGAAGAAGAATACCGAGAAAAGAACAAATGTACTGTAAAGACGGTTAACAGCTAGGCCCCCTAAATGAATGATAACGGCAAAACTTACAAATAATTTCCAAACATGCAATATAAAAATATAGGTAAGCATCGCGACAGTTCGCATTGTTTCTGAATCGTTAACACTAAAGCAAATATAATTACGCACTGATTGAAGAATTAAACACTTCGTCCGAACGGATTAAACAAAAAGGGTGCTTGATGTACTTAAACTACAGGCAAAGTTGGCTGATGCCTGTCTACAAGTGAACCGTGAAATACGGTACTGAATGGGGTTGAAACTGGTACAATCACAACCGGCAAGTACGAGGGGCAGCCTGAAATATTGTTACCTGGGAAAGGGCTTTCTTGAGGGTAGCCCAGTGGAAGCGATGGTAGCTTCGAGTCCCAGGGAGAAGTAGCAGCGGTCGGTAAAGAAAGGGGATGATATCCTTTTCGGGAAGCGGGTGCGTCGACAAAAGGGAGTTCAAAGGGCTGTAGGTTTTTTTGATCCAAAATGAAACCGTGTGAAAACGGTACGTCACAATAACACTAACTTTCACACAGAAATATATTTTTCGAAAGGGTAAGACACTCTCTAGGGGAATCTGACAAATATGTCGTAAAATAGTTTTTCAAAACTAAAACGAGAACGAGACGCTTTTTCGGGATTATTGGCCTACGAGGCCCGGAACGATATTTGCACGACTGTTAGGTCCGAAAGCTGGCTAAACTCTGAGTCGGTTCTTCTCTTTTTCGTAAAGCCAAAAGGATGTTAGAAGAAGATGAACAAACGCGCCTTTTGTACGCGGGGGAACCTTATTGCTCTTGGCGTTGCCTCGTGATCGGGGGGTCCGAATTATTTCGCAACCAAAAAAGAATTTGTTGATCTGACGTTAGTTCCTGTGAATTCTGTAGCTTCAGGCGGGCTTAGACTTCGAGCAACAGGGACGTATTACACTTAATTTACGCAAAATCTCAAAAGCCGTGACACAAGGAAGTCAAAAGAACTACAAACACAAGAGGCAGAAGAAGCAGTAAGAAGACATGACACAAAGAAACTATATGAAATTGCAAGGTAGATAAAAGGACGGAAGCACACCTCAAACCCAAAAATACGAGATAAAACAGGGAAGATATGCTCAACCGACGAAGAAATCAAAAAAACCGATGGGTAAAATACTTTATAGAAACGTACAGGGAATAAGAAACCATAAAACAACTACACAAACCGAAAATCCAAATATACAATTAAATCTAAGCAAGGCAGAGTTTAGTAAAGCGGAAATCAGGAAAGCAATTTCCATGACCCTAAAACCTGGAAGACAACTGGAATAGATAGTGTATGATTTCAGTCTGCCAACAGAAGCTCGCGAGTGTATCTCGACTATTCGATACACGTCATCATCTGGAAAGATGTCGAGTACTCTGGTGCGTTCTGGATTGGATTCCAAGGCCGCAGTTGGTATATGAGGCGCGTTTCCTTAGCGAACAGGCAATCTACCAGTCGCGACCAAGTTCCAACTCGTGAATATAAATGTGCGCAGAATAATACAAGTTAATGTTTCGGATTAGTGTTAGTTTTGCGTTTTTAGTGTTTAAGTTGTTGTGTTACTTATTACGTTGTTTAAATTTGATAATAAATAATTCCCACCACAGACCGAAGTTTGAAAACAAACGCGTTAAAAACTTTACAACAATATACCTGCAGAGCTGTTAAAGGGGCACATTGAAAGTTATGTATATATCGTTTCAAAAAATATGGGCAGAAGGGAAAAATTCAAGCAGATTGGATGCAACACATTATAGTAAAATTACCAAAAAAATGGCGACAAGACATGGTGCGAGAATTGGAGGTTAATGACATTATTATCCACAGTCTACAAAGTTATGACCAGGATAGAGCGGATAAAGACACCTTTGAAGAGAGGCCGAGGGAAAATCAAGCTGGTTTTAGACCAAATAGAATAAATAGATCATGTGTAGATCAAATATGCACGATAAGAATCATTTTACAAAAAATAGTCGAATGAGGACAAGATGTTTACATACATTTTATCGACTTTGTTAAAGCTTTTGACTCAGTGAATAGGAACAAAATGTGGAATATAATGAGACGATATGGTGTGCCGGGATAGTATTTGATAATTATAAGAATGTTATATAAAAAGACGCTAGAACATGGCATTGAAACGCACCACATCTTTGTCGATTTTCGAGCAGCCTACGACTCTATCAACAGGACGAAACTATACGAAGTCATGCGGGAGTTTGAAATACCAAAACATTTGATAGAACTAGTGCGGATGATAATGCAAAGAGTACAGCGTATAGGTGGACACACATCAGAGATGTTTGAGACGCATAACGGATTACTCCAAAGAGACGCACTATCCTGCATCTTATTTAACTTGGCACTGGAAAAGTCGTGAGACTCTCCAACATAAACACAACTGGTACAATTTTTAACAAGTCTTGCCAAATGCTAGCCTACGCCGAAGACATTGATATAATAAGTCGATTTGAAGGAGGAGCCAAGGAAGCCCTCACAGACCTAAAAAACGCAGCAGAAATAGTGGGACTATCAGTTAACATGGATAAGACCAAATATATTCTCGCAGCAACAGAGCACGGCTGACGTAGACAAAACCCCCTGAGAATTGGCGATGAGGAAATAGAATCCGTCGATCAATTTGTGTATATTGGATCCCTGGTAACCAGTGACAATAATACCTCTATAGAAATCCGAAGGAAAATTCTCAGTGCCAATAGGTGCTGCTTCGCCCTAATGTCTCAACTACTTAAGATTCCAAAATAACTACGGCAACGAAGTGCTTTATAAAATATTGATCAAACCAGAGCTGACGTATCGCTATGAAACCTGGACGCTTACAAAGAAGGACGATGCAGAGCTGAGTTGCTTCGAGAGAAAGGTTCTATGAAACATCTTTCGAGGTGTCAACGAAAATGAAGCAGGGAGCTGTACGGAATTTACCAAAGACCAGATATTGTAAAATCTATAAAAGTCGGACGACTTAGATGGCTGGGCCCTGTGATGCGGATAAATACCAACGACCCCACAAGGAAGACCCTACTGGAGAAACCAGTAGGGAAACTCAGACGAGGGGACTAAGGACCAGGTATCTGGACAACATTGAGAGAGACCTAAGAGTGATTGAAGTCAGAGGATAGCGAAGGAAGGCGTCCGATGGAAACGAATGGGCGCAGATTCTGAAGCAGGCCAAGGCTCACCCACAGCTGTAGCGCCATAGTGATGATTGATGATGGTATATGAAAACTACGCTGCAGTCATTACCGCGAAGGAAGCTATACCAAAAAGATCCATATTGAAAACGGCGCAAAACAAGGGTGCATTTTATCACCAATGCTCTTCATTATCGTAGTAGACTAAATTATCAAAGCAGTAGAAGATCACAAAACAGTGAGAATGTTGCGGATGACATAATAGGTGCAAAATAGCCGAACAAATTAGTGAAGGTTGGAAATGAAGTGGGACTTAAAATAAACGCAAATAAAACAAAATTACTAACAATGAAACCAAATGAAGGTAATAAAATCACGATTAACGGGGAAGACATTGAAGAAACAGAAGAATCCTGCTACCTCGGAAGCATAGTCTGCAGCCAAGGTGGCACTGATAGAGAGATAACAGCAAGAATTGATAAGGCACAAAATGCTTTTAATACATTAATGAAAACATTGCCAACAGAAAATATCAGTCGAAAGACAAAGCTCCGATTATTAAAATCAAATATAAAAAGTGTCTTCCTTCATGGAGTAGAAACATGGGTGGAAAATAAAACCAATATCAAGAAACTACAAAAGGTTATACATGAATGAATTTACTGGCCAGTAATAATTACTAATAAAGAACTGTCGAGAATAACGGGAGAAGAGTAATCATCAAAGAATATATAACACGTCAAACACTAGACTATAACACAAGTGGAAAACGGAAAGTAGGAAGACCGAGGAAAACTTGGAAAAGAAATATTGAGAAAGAATTGAAGAAGTTGAACATCACCTGGAGCGAAGCAAAGAAATTGGCACAGAACAGTGAAGAATGGAAGAAGATAACTGTAAAGGTCATACAATCAAGTAGAGATGCGCAAGTCTAGCAATCATGCCCTCTTTATCAGTGCTTTTTGAAATGCCTTTATGGTAATTTATACTCCTCCTTCGAGTAATATAATAATTATAATTATAATTTAATGCAAATTATGTCATATTTAAAATATAATACAAAGTCGTAACCTGTTTAATGTGTCGTTGGGAAGTGAATGCCAAATAAATAGACGATTAAAGAGTTGTATTGATCAAATTGTAGGTTTGGAAGAGTTATTAAAGCTTGTGGCCTGCTTTTTGAATATTAAATACTTAGTTCAATGTGTCGTTGAGTCGTTGAGTAAATAGCTGGGAAACGAATGCCAAATAAATACAAAGGCGATTAACGAATCGAGATAAGGCAAACTTACAAATTCAGTTGCGTTCATAAAAATGTAGTTTTGGAAGGATTTTTAAAGCTTACTGTGGGCTGTTTTTTGAATATGGAACTCTGTTTAATGTGGAAAGCGAATGTCCAATAACTAAATACAATTTACAAATCGAGTTGTTTTGATAAAAATGTAGGTTCGGAAGGGTTTTCAAAGCTTGCTGGGGCATGTCTTTTTAGATATGAAACTCTCTGAAAAAGGGTTGGTTATTTATTTATAAGTTCAATTTATGAATGAATAAATCACGTTAGCTTTTAAAAAAATGATTTTAGCAACGTCCAAGATCTAAAATAAAAAGGCAACGTCAAAACAGGTCAGCATTTCATAAAGCAATTACGTTTTCCTTGCAAGTGCATCCGGTGTATGTAGACTGCAAATATTTGCAGTTGTATTATAATTAATTAACCAATAAATCATAAACTGAATATTGCTAAATGCGAACGTGCTACACGATTGGAACACTAAAGAACTTCCAAGTACCAAAACAAATAACGTAGAGGTGAGCTTTAGGTCCGGTTAAGAACACTAAATACGCGTACTTCGTACGTGACTTGATTGTAATCTAAGGATTCCTTCACGAACAGAATTTAGCAGTTAAAATTGCTAACTTGTAACTCGCAAATATGGGGGGGTTTAAGAGGTAAAGTAGACGTTTTATTTTGTGTTCTTGCAAATATGTGGGTGGTTCATTAAAATTCCTTGCAGGAACGGCCCAATTTAACTAAACTAATTAAAGCTTGTGCTCCGCCGAATTATGTTTGTGTCATTTTAGGTTTTAAAACTAGTTTTCAAGCTAGGTTTCTTGATGAAATAAAATATAAACATAAAACGTGTCGGAACTCTGGTGTGTTTGGATTAAGAACGATGAAAGACCCACCCCCCTTCGTTCTATTCTGTCATATAAAACGTAAGAAAGCGTGAAAAGGGAACATTTACTTACAGAATTTCCAAATCCTTAAAGCTTCTTAGTGCTAAATCGTCGATGCACGTAAGACGATTGTTATCCAGTTGCCTGAAAAAGGAGGAAAATTTTAATTTAATATTTTAAGAAAAGAGGGAAGTTTGGTTAAACTTACAGGTTCTTAATTGCTGAAATCCCTCGTAAAGTTTTCCTTCCGATTACTGCGACTGAATTGTGGCTCAAATCTCTGTAAAATTTTAAACAATTTTTTTATATTTAGGATTACCAAAGCCAAGGACAAAAATTGGGTTATATTAAAACCTGTCCTTTTTATTAAATGAAAAATCAATAAACCATCAAGCATTAAAAGTTAACGTCGTGATGAACCATCAAAACGTTAAATATACGAAAGCCAACGTAATTAATCATTTTAGAAACTTCCAGACGAGATATTTAAATTAACATAAATATTTCTTATTACCATATTTAAATGTGGTTTAATTTTTTTCTCATTTATCCTATAATTTCATTGATTAAGCAATCATAATTTGAGGAACAAGCTATTTACATTCAATTCAAGTTAAGATTTTAAAAATGAATCTAGGAAACTGATTTTTAAAAGAAAACCAGCACCAGAAAAATGGCAAATAATTACATAATAAAACTGCAATCTGTCCTCAGAAAAAAGGAAACAAAACGGAATTGCATAGTCGTTAAGGAACTCCAGAGAAAATAACCGAACTTTTAAAAAAGTTCGTGGCTTGTTTGGAAGTTTTTAAAAGTGTTACATGTTGGCATGATTTCGTGAAAAGCTTTTACGTGCAGTTATAAAACGCTTATTTATATTTTATGATGAAGAACTTACAGTCGAAATAAATTAGCCATCGTTGAAAACAGATTATCGGGAATGTGTCGAATGTTATTTCCGTTTAGTCGTCTAAAAATGGAGATTAGTTAATGATTTTTGATGAGAAACTCTCAGATCTTTACTTACAATCTTTCGAGGTTTACCAAATCTTGAAAGGCGTCCTTTTCTATGGTGTGAATTTGGTTGTCCGTTAGTTGACTGAAAAGATATTTTTAGCATTCAGTTTAATAATAATTAATAAAAAACAATATGCAAAATCGATCAAAGGGTAAAAATTTCAACAAAAAAAAGTTTAATTTCCCACTTTAAATAGCCGCAGGTTAAACCCACGTTTTAGTTCTTTACGTTTCAGAAGCGGTTTACACGAAATTAATTTCAGGATTAGTTTTGAGGACTTTAAATCCGTTTAAATTTACTGCGGACACAAGTTCAACAGTTTTTCAGCAAGCTTTTTTTTATGTACTTTTCATGTACTCACCACCGTTTAAAAGCGCTTTGATGTTCAAACCAATGCCTGAAGTTATTTACTGCATTTTTTTAAATTTGGGTTAACGTTAAAAAAAAATTAAACTCGGGGTAAACGCTTAAAGCATTTTCAAAGGTTAATCAAGATTGCCATGGGTGCAACAAGCATTCTCAATTTACAATTAATCGATTTTTAGTTGGCCATGATTTTGCTATTTTCGTCCTTGTTGATGCGCCGAGGCTTAAAAGGTTTCTCTGCAGTCAGTACTCACGCAAATGCATTGTAAAATGATTTTTTTTTTTTTCAATTTTTGATTAGCTGTTTCATAAAAATAGCTTTCAATTTTACTATAAATCATTAATTATGCAAATTCGTTTTTTTGATATTATGCGAAAACTGTTAATGCTATTTCAAATTTGTTTAAACCAATTAATGGATATCGCTATGTCCCCAGTTTTTCTTTATAGATTAATCCAAACAGACGAAGAAACTCTCTCACTTAGGTACGAAAAACTCCTCTGTCAAATCCAACATTTACCCATGCGCAAACAGCAAGAACGAAAGCCAAGAGAAAGAAAACATAGCATCAAATCCACCCCAAAGCAACGCTGTCTTAAGATTCCCAACATCGGACATTCACACAATACCTGCTCTGCAGTTTCTTCTTCACCAGTCAATCATCGAAACTCCACTGTCAAATCCAACATTTACCCATGCCACATCCACCAAAACCAAGGGAAAGAAAACAGCATTAAATCCACCCCAAAGCAACGCTGTCTTAAGACTCCCAACATTGGACATTCACACAATATGTGCTTTGTAGTTTTCTCCTTCTCCTCGCAGAATCTGCAGTTTTGATCATTGGTGGCGCCTACTATAATAATTGAAGGTGCCTTCTGAGCTGGTAGTGCCTTGTTACAGCAGTCCCTCACTTGGTCTCTGACTTTGGAGGGACTCCTCAGGAACATCCACGATTGCATTAGTCTCTTTTTCTTCCCTCCAATATCTGCAGTGTTCTTCTAGTAATCGTTCTTTTGTCAACTCTTTTGCGGTCACATATGCCAATCCGCATGTTGGTTCAGGCGCTACGCCAACAGGCTAACAAACCGCGTACAAGAAATTACCTTATTCCTAAATTATATTCTGCTAATCTCTGAAAGTCATTCAACCTTTCAAACTTCCCCGTTACATCGTACACTATGCGCACCACGCTGACGGAACAGCACATGTAGGTTTAGCCATCGTCATTAGATCAACCATAACCGCACAACATCTCACCAGAAGAATATGATACCTTATACGCCTTCTTGGATTTCGTTTTCTTGTGGCTGGCTAACCACACCAAAATGACGTCAACTACCCCTAATCAATACAACACTGGTGAATCTACTTATTGGCCGACGGATGGAAATAAGATGCCGGATCTATTGGATCTCGCTATAACCAAAGGCATATCGGATATTTACAATTGGAGGGCACGTTAAGCTGGTGGTTTCAGTTGTTATACTAGTTAATACCTTTAACTAACCGTCAACCTCGATGGACAAGGTTAGCCTCCTGTCGAGCATAAATTGAAATTGTTCTTACGACATATTAATAGGCCATCGGTCTAGGTTTCGGCCATAAGAGGAAGAAGATTATCGAATCTAACCTAGATTTAAGCTACGCTCACAGTGCAACAATAATAGCATCAAGGACAAACATAATACGGAGGGACCCGTTACCCAAACTGAGTACAAAAGAAACCAACTGGGAACTTTTCCAAGACTTAATCAACGAAAACATCACCTTAAGTCATCGAATAAAAGAACCATATGAAAACGAAATCGAAGAAGCAGTAAATCACATAATGAACACAATTCAGGAAGCAGCATGGAAAGTTGAAGCTACTAAAAATTAAATACTGCCACCGAATTGTAATATACGTCTGCTTAAAAGGGAACTACAGAGTGAACCAAAATTGCGAATACAGGGAGCAGAATCTGGAAAAAATGAAAAGAGACGGAATATTAATGCAAACCATAAAAATAACGTTTGTTGAACAATAATAAGCATAACAGAATATTATAATTCGAAATATATTCCATCAGCTTTGACACAGGAACGAAGGCGCTTGCGGAACCGTCGACAGCGGCACGCAGGGTGTTGAGTCAAGATCCTACCAGGTTTTTAGAAGTGCTTCAGTGAGTCAATGGTTTTGTGTGGCTGTGAGCAAACTTTACTTTTTATGATTGACCAGGTGCAATAATCCTTGGGATTTAGATTGGATAAATTGGAAGGCCACTCGTTGAACGGGATAAAGGAAGGAAAGTTTTGCTTGCACCATTCCTGCACAATTCGAGCTTTATGAGCTGGAGCTACATCCTGTTGGAAAATTCAATGATGGTTTCCAAAGTGGTAAATGGATCAAGGCAAGACCTTCGAGATGGTTGTGCCTGTTCACCTGGACACTTTGAGGCACAAAGACGAGAGGTATGATTCCGCCAAAGACTGATGCAGGGTGCGATGTGCGGAAAACGACAATATAGGGGATTGGAAGTAGCGTAGCCGTGATCGTTCTGTTTGTTGAGTACTCTTGTTCCACCATAAAAAGTTTCTCGTCTGATGGACATTGTGTCGACAACAAGCGATCAGCTTCTTGCAGCGTTCCTTCCTCTTATGTTTCATGGCCTCCCTCAAAATGTAAGTTTTTTTCTTCTTGCACGCCTTCAGTTTCAGATATTTCTTGACAATTCATTACATCGCGTGAGTTTGATACCCATACTTTTCGACATTGCTCGGACCGATTGTACCAGATTTCTTCTGAAGAGTTCACGTGCCTTCTTGGTGTTTAATGTTGTAGCATTAGAGCGACCGCTTCCCCTTATCAGGTTGATCGGCACTGCTTCCCAGCTCTTTGAACCTTCAGATTCTGGTACATATTGAAATAATATCTTTAGGATAAATTTATAAATAAATATTTTTTTTAATTAATTTGATTTTGAAATGTATACTTTAAAATTGTACAAGTCTAATTTTTAATAACATGTAAATAATGTAAACTTTTTAAGATAAATGTTAATAATTTTAAATTTTGTAGAATATTAGATTTATGTAAATATTGTTAATTTAATGTTGTAAATGATAAAGGTTTTGTTATATTTAAAAAATTAAGATACCCAGGGAAATATTACCATGTAAAAAAAAAAAAAAATTGAAAGATAATAAATAAAACAATTTTGAAATTAGAAGATTCATTTTCAAAAATCCTAATTTTGAAAAAGGAATTATAAACAAAATAGATTTAATAAAACCTTTATCAAAGTTTATAAAGAAAATGTTTAATGATACCTATAAACTAAAAATAAATGGAAAATATTTATAAAAATAAAAATACAGTTCTTAGTTACAACTATTTTATTGGAAGAGGTTGAAATTGCAAAATAGGATATTTTGGTCTTGGAATTAGATTGGAGTTGGAAGTTTATTTATTGGACGAGAATCAAAAGGTGGAATTTTAAGATAACAGTGACAGGAGCGGAACGTGTTGCAGCTATCGTGGGATATTGTTGAAAATAGGATTACATGATTATTAAAAGTGTGGTGGTTAAAAGTGATTAAAGGTATTTATAAAAACAAATTTTGGTTCTTAAAGAGTGTTTAGTTAGATAATAATTTTGTGTAGTAAATTATCAAAAGTTGGTAAATCGATCCCTTTAACGTCCTTTTGATAAGAGTTCTTTTAAATTAGTAAATTTAAATACAGGCTGAGCTAACCGGAGCAATATGTATGAAATGTGCTAGTTTTTCAAAAATAATTAATTTTACAATTAATTTCAAAGAAGAAGCATCTCATATCATAACAAATGTCGAACCCAACGTGGGGCGATATCATAACAAATGGCGCTCAACGTAGGGGCAATTGATATTAATAAATATCATATGTCATTTTGACAAGTAAAAGTCAAGAAATAAAGTGATTTTAAAGGGATTTATCGAGTCACTGTCAGTGTCAATTTTAATTGTCAAGGTGAAGTATTGTGCATATTTTAGTTTAAAGGGTATTAAGTTGTTTATAAAGGTAATATTGTTGTTTTGAAAAATTATATCGAAATAATTATTCATTTGAATGAAATTTTGATAAATTTTTAAATATGTGTGAAAGGAGATCTTTAAGAAGTGCAAGTAGGAGGAATGAAGGGGAATCGGAAGTCGAAGAGGATTTAGATCGTGAGATAGACGCCGAAGTTCAACATTTAGGGGATTATGAAATAGAATCTACTAATCCTATAATTTCAACACCACAAGCTCAAATTAATGAAGATTTTATGTCAAACTTTATGCAAAAATTATATGAAAAGTTAGATGCAGATAAGAAAAAACAAGATGAACAACGGCGAGAAGATGCAAAGAAACAAGAAGAACAACGGCGAGAAGATGCAAAGAAGCAAGAAGAACAATGGCGAGAAGATGCAAAGAAACAAGAAGAACAACGGCGAGAAGATGCAAAGAAGCAAGAAGAACAACGACGAGAAGATGCAAAGAAACAGGAAGAACGAGAGAATAACCGAGATAAAAAATTAAATGAACAGCTTAATGAAATTAAAGAAGAGTCAAAAAAGTTATTAAATGAAATTAAAAATGATATCAAAGAAGATTTGAAGAAGAGACACGAAGAATTAAAAGAAGAAATTCAAGAGAATAAGAAGCAAGTCGAAGAATTAAAAGAAGAATTAATTAGAAATAAACAAGAAGTACATGAGGAAATAAGAAAAGAAGTCATAGCTGTTACAAAAAAGATTAATGAACAAAATAGTATAATCCAAACTCAAATGCAGAAAGATAAAGAAGATTCACAAAAGAACTTTGAACAAGTGCAAAATGAATCTAAGCAAAATAAAATTGAGATTTCACAATTAGAAAAAGAAATAAAAAATACGAATGAACATGTGAAAATCAATGAAGAACAGATTACAATTATCAAGAATAATACTAGTACATTATCTGGTTCTTCAGATATATTTTCATCTTGTAAATTATTTAATTCTGAGATGACACCAAAATTTGATGGTTTTAAAAATGAATTTCCTATGAGATTTTTATCTAAAGTTGATGGAATAGTAGAGTCTATTTCAAATGAAAAGAAAAAGTTAACATTTATAGGATTATGTCTAAAAGGGTATGCAGAAACGTGGTATAATCTTATTAAAGAAGAATGTAAGACGTATACAGAATTTAGAAAATGTTTTATAGAACAATATTGGAACCATACACATCAAATGAGTATCAGAAATAAGTTAACAATGGGATGTTATGATACAAATAAACAGATCACACGAGAAAATTATGTAATAGATTTATACAGTAAAGCTCGATATTTAGAACCACCGATGACTGAAGAGGATTTAATCCTACAATTATCTTTACATCTTGAAGAAGAAGTAACGAGAGCTGTAGCTTTACATAATATTAAAAAACTTAAAGATTTTCTTGAGATATTAAGAAATTATGATTCGGCTACCAACAACCTTAAGAAAGTTAATAGAAGTGATAATATAGAAGATCAAAGAATAAATAATTACAATAAATTAAATTTTAATACAAGAGGGGATAATAATAAAGATGGTAAAAATAATTTTAAAAGGCAATCAAATCAGTATCAACGACAATATTATAATACGAATTACAATAACAAATATGATGAAAATAATAGGAGTTTACAATATCAAGATGAGAAGAATCAGGAAAGAAAGACGTACCAACAAATGATACAAGACAAGAATCATCAGAAGATGTTAAATCAGGTTTACATTAAGGAAAATCAAAATGAATTAGATAAAATTGAAACTGCAGAAGTTTACAAACCTCCTGACATATATAAAAAAAAAAATTGAATTTTAAAAAATTATCAAAATCCTTAGTAATAAATTTTAATTATATGCACCCTAAAGAATTTTTAATTGATGATGATAATGATATTGAAACACAGAATTTACCATTCTTAAAAATAAGTTTCCTAAACAACAATTATATTACTTTAGTCGATACGGGGGCACAAGTTTCTCTTATAAAAGAAGATTTAATAAAGTTATACGGAAATGTCCTAGATAAAAACATTTTTAAGATTTCAAAGTTAGAATTGTTAGCAGCAACTAAAAGAAAATTAACTTTTATTGATAAAGTAATTAATGTAAAAATTAAAATAGCTGATAATGAATATTTAATCAGATTTTTTATTGTGCCTGGTTTGCAATTCGATTTTATATTGGGAATTGATGTTATTGAACAGATAAAAATGATCATTGATGGTAAACAAAGATGTTTTATTATAAATGAAGTTAAAATACCTTGGTTAAATAATGTAGATTTTATTAAAGAAGATGTTACATTAAATACTTGTTTGGTCGAAAATTTAATTCAAGATGAGCAAATAGGAGAAGAATTTTATTATATGAAAAATGAATTATTAATATTATTGAAAGAAAGAATTAGATTAATTAATGACGAACCAGGTTTAGCTAAAGGTTATATACACAATTTGAAGGTAGATAATGAAGCATCTTTCAGTGTGAAAAATTATCCAATTCCTTTTAAATACAGAGATCAGGTAAAACAAGAAATCAAAAATATGATTAAGAATAATATTATTGAACCGGCTGTTACTAGCTATATTAATCCGTTAGTAATTGTTAAAAAGAAAAATAATTCTATAAGAATTTGCCTTGATGCAAGGAAGATAAATTCAATCACAAAACCTCAATTTGAAGCTCCTCAAGCAATTGATAGTTTGTTAGGTAGAATTTCTAATAAGAAAATTTTCTCAAAGTTAGATCTTAAAAATTCTTTTTGGTTGATTCCACTACATGAAGAAAGTAGAAAATATACTGGTTTTAGCGTAGATGGTGAGATTTTTCAATTTAAAGTTGTTCCATTTGGTTTATCCACGTCATGTGCAGCTTTAGTTAGGGCAATGCAGAAAATATTAAATGTTTATGAAGAATTTTGTGTTCATTATGTGGATGACGTACTTGTTTTTAGTGAAAATCTAGAAAGCCATTTTAAACATTTAGAAACTATTTTGATCACATTAGAAATGAATGGTTTAAAACTTAGCTTAGAAAAATGCGAATTTTTTAAAAGTCAAGTGACATATTTAGGTTATAAAATTAGTGACAGGGGTGTACATATCAAAGAAGATCGGATTATAGAAATTAAAAATTTTCCAAGACCTACCAATCTGAAAACTTTAAGACGATTCTTAGGAGTTTTGAATTATTATAAAAAATTCATACCGAATTATTCTGAACTTACTATTTCTTTAGTTGAATTATTAAGAAAGAATGAAAAATGGAAGTGGGATGAAAGGAGAGAATCAGATTTTATCAAAATTAAAGACAATTTTTATAATGAATTACTATTACGTTTTCCAAACTTTGAACAAACCTTTATACTTAGGACGGACGCATCGAATTTTTCTATAGCTGCTGAATTAATTCAGATACAAGAAGAAGGTGAAGTACCGATTAGTTTCATTTCAAGAATATTAAAAGGATATGAAATAAGATACACTGTATCAGAAAAAGAAATGCTTGCAATTATATTTGCTATAAATAAACTGAAATTCTACTTAACTGGCAATAAATTCATAATTGAAACTGATAATTCAGGTTTGACATTCATGAAAAAGAAAGATTTTTTAAGTAATCGTTTGTATCGTTGGGCATTGTTATTGCAAGAATATGACTTTGAAATTAGACACAGACCAGGAAAAGATAATATATCTGCTGATTTCTTAAGTAGAAAGGATATAATTGCTAAAACAAATCAGATAATAATTGCAAATCAATTAATATATGAAACAGGAAGATTTTCCTTAATAACAATTAAAAATCAACAAGATCATCTAGAAATTGTTAAGATAAAGGATGAGCTAACCGGAGCAATATGTATGAAATGTGCTAGTTTTTTCAAAAATAATTAATTTTACAATTAATTTCAAAGAGGAAGCATCTCATATCATAACAATATACACAAGGTTGCGAGGGACATGTAGACTCTTCTGTATCTCACGTGCCGTAACACCCTCATGATGCAGCTTGATAATAGAATCGCGATGAGGTGATACCTTCGTCATTCCCAAAAGTTAAGTTAAATCACATTGTATCGAAAGACAAATACTTAAATAAACAAATGAAACACATGCAAATGTAAAAGAAAATGGCAGCCTCAAAAAATCGACGCAAGAGCGCGCTATTATGTTATATTCGTAATTTTGGTTCACTCGGTAGTATCAGCAAGTGGCAAAGAACGAGAAATCCTCTATAAAACAGATCAGCTATACAATAGTCTCGTAATGATACCTTTAAACACATATCACCAACCTATCACCAGAAGACCATTTATTATGGAAGGCCACCAAAACATTCAGAAGGCCTGTTGTGTCAATTCCTTAAGAAAACTGGACACCAGAAGAAAAAGCAAACACACTAGCAGAATCTTGCAAATGTATTGTTAAGATAATTGATGTGACAAGCAACCACGTTGGGCGCCATTTATTGTTATGCTCTTCCACTTAAAAGAATTACATACAATTTTTAATTATTCTTCCGGCTAGCTCAATAATAAGATTTAATTAATTTCTTTCAGAATCTCCTAAATCAAGGTCTTTAAAGGGTTCCCTTTGACGAATTTCAAAATTTATAAAAATTCACCAAGATAAAATTTTAAAAATATAACACCTTTCAAAATTATGATAAATTTTTACAAAGAAATAACAATAAATAATTCTAATAACAAACTAAACAATTTTCTAAAATTTAAAATATAAATTACCTTTTTCACTTAAACAACTTGAACAAAACAACACTTCCTGCCTCGACTTCCAATTCACCAAGCGCTGCTCTAACTTCTTTCAAACAATACACTTTCCCCTTTTGACTCCAACTCCACCCAAAATCTGCCTTATCCTCCAACCAACAACAAGCTTTCCCCTTTTTATTAAATTAATTCGTCACCAATATCCAAATTTATAAAGCTTCTTCAGAAATAAATTATATTTCATAAGTTTTTTTATTTTTAAAAAATCCAAAATTATATTTTCATATAACAATAACTTTCTTCATACAGTATTTTAACTAATTATATTTTTAATCTGCTTTTAAAATATTATTTTATGGTAATTAATGAAGTTTTTTGATAATTTTCAAAAAAAACAACTTTCGTTTACCAAAATTAATATTCCACTGTTTGTTTTTTATTTGTTACCCTAGTTTCTTAAATTTTAACACTCTACAAAATTATTTTTATGACATATTTACAAAATTACTATCTAGATTCTATCCTACTTATTTACAATATTCATTTTCTAACTTATAACTATTTACAATTTTATTTACACTAAATTTTCATACTTTCAAAAGGTGTTCATTCTCTTTATCCAAATTCAATTAAAACAATATCACCTCAGTATATACTCCAATTCCTGATAACGATATCGAAGACAAAGAAATCAAAAACCACCCGTTAAATGCTTCTCGCCAGCCGAAATTTGTAAAGAAATCAATAGGAAAAAGTTGTTGAATGCTCTTGGCTATGATTTAGTGGTTCGAGAAATATTGAAAAGCACTTGTATTATTAACAACAATTTATAATAGCATGTTACGTCTGTGCTACTACCCCATACAAAGGAAATTCGCAGAAATTATCGTGACTGCGAAGCTTGGGCATGCACCCACTGAACCAGCATCCTATCGACCGATAAGCTTACTACCGCAAATGTCAAAAATATTCGATAAGCTTCTTCTTGTTCGTCCTAATCCATGAAGACCAGTTTGGCTTCCATCAAAAGCACTGTACAGTACAACAATGTCACAGAATCGTAAACAAAATCAAAGAGAGTCTGGAATGAAAGGAGGTTTGTGCTGCAGTCTTCCTGGTTGGTATACAACAAGCGCTCGATTATTTAAAATTAAGATGCATCTGTTCCGTCAAATGTGTAGGTATTCAGCTTTAACAGGCCATTAAGGCCCATAGCTTGTCGACGAGGACACACCGAGCCGTAGTAAGCTGAGCCTGCTTCAGGTCACCCGTCCAAGTTCTGATCATGGGCACCGATGCTTAACTTTGCAGAGCGATTTTAGAAGCACTGGACGATGCTCGCATTGATACCCCTTGTGGTCATCAGCTCTTAAGAGCTGGTTGGTCGCAGCCTTTAAGCTGCTTATACTAGGGAACTGTGTTCTCTGCAGTGGTTTCCCGTTTGTATGTCTTGTTACTATCTGAAAACGATTACTCCGCAGACAGAATCGTTAATTGTAACTAAACGATTAAATAGCTTCACTCGCTCAACTACCGACCTCGAACAGTCGGGAATTCTTTGTAAAAATCCATACCACTGCATGAGATTCGTACCCAAGACTTCTAGTTAGGAGCCCAGCGGTCTTACCACTACGCCAACGAGCTTCTAACCCTTACTCCAACATAATCAAAAATATATACATATTAAAATTAAGTCAGACAGATCAACATAAAGGCAGGTGTTACACGCTAACTTTAGAAAATGTATTTAAAAACCGTCGCGTCGTCTGGAATGAGTATAAATGTCGATGGCAGAGATTTTACAACCTAAGATACGCTGGTGACGTAGGTATAATTGTCAAGTCGGAACAAGAATTGCAGGTAATGATGGAATAACTGTAAGAGAAATTCAGACAAGTTGGTCTAAATACGAACAAAAGGAAGACAAATTCTGAACAGCCATTAAATATTGTAATACAAGAAGAACAGACAAAACAAGTTATTTCATACATATATTTGGGACTATAACATAATGATAGTACTTGGATATTCGTATATTCTGAAGTCCAGAACCTTCCCCGTACATTTAAAAAAGTAAAATATTTGATTCTTCTGTATTACCTGTCTTAGGGTACGGTACGATGGTTGTTTGAAAAGTAAAGTAAAAGACGCAGAGATGGCAGGGCTCCCGAGTTTCAGCTCAGTGCATTGTGAGGTTATTGTTTGGTCACGCGAATTCAGAAATGATTCGTGCTCTTGATAAATTTTATTCTTTGAAGGTGAAAACAGCAACTCAAATAAAAATTAAGCTACATCGAGTCCTTGGCGAGTCTTCTCCTTTACTTAAGACCGTACATTTGTGATGAAGTGATTTATACTGTGAACGGCTATTTTGCAGACCATGATAAATCATTTTATGAAAACGGCTAAAAAATAGCTTTGGAGCATCGTTGGGCAAAATGTGGCAAGCTCAATGCCTCAATGGAGATTATGTTTAAAAATAAATACAAATCAAATTTATTCGCATTTTCTTTTTTATTTGCCTTACTTTTCAAACGACCTTCGTAGAGAAACGATGGCGTTAACAAACAAAATAGTAAGAAAATTGAAACAATTCGAAGAACAATGGAAAGAAACGCCACGAGATAGGAAAAGCAACTAAACAGAAAAAGTTGCACAACAGAAATGGAGATGGACAGGGTATATGGTACGGGCAGACGGGAGATGGACGAATAGAGTGTCTGTCACTGGTAGCCAAGAATTAGGGAAATGAAACGCAGGAAGGCCGGGCGCCTAAACGCTGGGAAGACAACATACAGATTATAGCTGGAAAGAGATGGAGAACACTAGCAAAGGAACTACAAAAATGGAAAGAAAAAGGGGAGGATTATGTCCAATACTGGATAAAAAGAATCTGAAGAAAGAAGGAAGAAGACGATACATGTCTATCCCTAGGCAAGTTAATTATATAAAAACCATCCTAAAACCAATTCAGACTTATGGATTGGCTTTTGCTGCAGTTTTGCTAAAAACTATATAAACCCTAAATATTTTTTAAATTATCACAATGTTTCGCCGCCGGAAAGAAAGCATTAATTATTATTAAAACTGTACGGAGGGTTCCTTACATTTTATTAACTGCAGAGAAGTCTTAAAACTAGGTTTACAAGCAAAACCATGGCCAACTGTATTTTTACAAATACTTACAGAATTCGTAACTTCCCCATTCTTTCAAAATCCGTTTCGAAGATGATCGTAATGTTATTGCCCTGGAGGTCTCTGCAACAATAATAAAAAATAAATCAAACAATGAATAAATTGAAAAGCACCTACCATCACAAAAACATACTTATAATTCAAGCCACATTCGTTACCGTCAATTAAAAAAAAAGTACAATCCCGAACAGATTTCGGGGCATTCCGTTCCATTAAGTCAATTTGACAGAATTAATCGAATTAAGTGGTGAAGGCGGAATGCAACGTTGGTCTTTAAGAGTGCCTATTATAAGAGTGTTCACTCGGTGAAGGGAATGCACCTTTGGTATTCCTTCTGAGTACGCATAGACACGGGTCCCCTATATTCAATTAAACCCCTCAATCAAACGCTTCAGAGTGTTGCTGTATGTAATCAGCCGTTTATTTCATAGCTTCGAGTTTTAGTTCCCCTCCCATTCATCTTATAGTTTTGGGAAATTTGCATAAAAAATTCAGAGCCGTGTATAAAAGTGGATTAAAATGTTTTAGGGTTCACTCTTGGCACGAAGAAACGCCATGATTTATGTTTCAAAATGAAAACAAATGAAGTTCATTGGGGCTAATGTGATTTCTTGAGTTTATTTATTAAGTTACGCATCGATAAAAAACGAATTATTTAATTTAAAAATCGTAACATGACTGGGTATCGAACCTGCGTCCACTGCCATTTAATCCACTGAACCGCCAGGATATCAAATGGCGCCCTGAAGTACCTACATAACTTTCATTTAAACCGCTTCAGTACAACATCTTCAACCAAAAATTCTGCAAATTTGCAAAACGTCCAGAGATGAACGTACATCTCCATTTCACTCTTTCTTACGTATTTTCCTATATTTTTCCATCATTTTATTAACCGTTACGTTAAACTATTGGTCAGTTTAGTCAGCTAAAATCCATACAGCTTTTTGTCATAAAAAAAATTAAAAAAAAACAGAAATAGAAACAATCGTTTTAGCGCCGATTTAAAAGGGTGACAGACACAAAAACGGAGCGAACAAGGATGTAATTTAATTAAAATTTAATAATACAGCCGAAACGATAAAACAGTTTTCGGCAGGCAGATTCATTACCGTGCCATTCACGAATGATAAATCAGAAGTGAATAATTGGTTTAACAAGTGAACGGGTTATATTTGCTCTTGTCCGTGTAGGGAATGTTTGACCAACACAAACATTTCAGAAGAAGGGGCACGGACAAGTGTGCATGTGATAATTACTAATAAAAATAATGGGATGATTTAATTTAATTTTTTTTAAACAAACTTTTCCCTGCAGATTAATTTCCTGCATTTTAATAAGTTTGTTAAAAACATTACGTTTATATGGGATGGGGTTGTTTTTTTAGCTTAACTGTTGACTGTTTGAACTTCGAAGTTGTTGGTTCTAAATTTATAGAAAAGCTTTAGTTTTAGAAAATTAAAGCTTCAAATTTAACATGAAGGTTGGTGTTTTTAGACTGGAAAACAAGTTAGATTTTGAGTTACTAAAACGAAGATTTAAAACTTAATCCAGATTCAATTTTGGGTCAGGAATAATCCAGTTTTAGGTTTTAAACTTCAGATAAAAACTGAAAAGTTTCTCCGAACTTGAGGATATTAAATCAATTGATTTAGCCAAAAAAGCTTCACTCGATTCTTTTCTGATGAAATATTTCAAATAAAACAAGATCCAATTTACAGAAGATCATTTTGGTTATATAAAATCCAAAATCTTGTTTAATGTTGTGACCAAAATAAACTTGGAAATTTTTGATTTGTAAAAAACGAGGCTCGGAATTCTGATTTAACACAACATTTAGCTAATTTTGGATTTTTTTCCTGAATAGAAACTTCAATCCAGATTCTCGAATCCAGACTTAAAACTAAGTGTTTGAATATACTCAGGCTAAGCAAATTTACACTAAATTTCTGTAAAAATTCAAATATCAATTTTCATTCCTTTATGTACTGCATTTTCCCTCATTTTGGACTTTGGAGATTTTCTCTCAAATTCTCAAAAAAGATTCTTAGAAATTATTTTTGGAAAGACTTGATTGGTCTTGATTTTTACGTCTTCTTTTATCATTATTGTTGTTTGCTGTCGTCAAAAACCAGTACCCACTTTGTAAGAAAAATGAAGACTGGCGAAAGGCTCCAACAGAGCACCCCAAAAATTCTGTGTTTTAGCAAATTATAAGAGGAGTGTAGATAATAAAGTTTTTACAAATACCAATAATTGTACAATTAAGACAAGTATGAGAGAGAAAATAGTTAAACGAGTCAAACAGGGGTTAGAGAAAAAGCCGTAAACCGAGATGGGCAAACACACATAATAAAACAAGTAAATGAACCAGACCAGGGAAAAAAAATTAGACGAAAAAAGTTAGGGAATAAGCGGGAATAAGTGGACAAACCTTTGTAAGAGAGAATAAGAGATAACTTAAGAAATAAACAAAAACGCTTAGGGAGAGAGGCAGATAGACAGGAATGACCAAGTCAGATCAAGGAAGTGAAGGGAAAATGAGCAAAAGTAAAACAGAAAGTGTAAGAAAGACTGCTTAAAAAGTCAAACATTAATGAAAAAATGAGTGAATGAGCAAGAAAGTAGTATATGAGAGAGAAAAAGCAAGCCAAACAGACAATTAAAGAAGAGTCGCACAAAAAAAGAGACGGACAGACAAACATGATAAAATAAGTGAGAGAGCTAGACTTAGAAAAAGGGGTAAAAAACTGCTTAAAAAGTTAGAAATTTAGAGGAAGAATGACAGAATAAGCTAATAAACTTGTGTTAGAGAGAATGAGAGATAAATTAATAAATTAAGAAAAAAGGGACACACAAGGAGACAGGCATGCAGAGTTAAAGGAAAGGCCAAGGAAAACAGATGGAAAAATGAGAAAAAAATGAAAGAAAGATGGGAAAGACTGCTTCAAAATAAAAAATTTGCGAATAAAATGAGTGGGAGAAAGAAGGCAGCTGAATGAGAGAATTACATTTTTTTACACAGATAAAGATGGACACACAAACAGAATAAAATAAGTGAGGCAGCCAGGCTAAGAAAAAAGAGAGAGAGAGAGAGAGAGAGAGAGAGAGAGAGAGAGAGAGAGAGAGAGAGAGAGAGAGAGAGAGAAAGCGCAAAAAGAAAGAGCGAAAAGAAGTGAAAGAGATAAAGAGGGAAGAACAGACAAGAAAAAGAGAAACAAAAGAAGGCAGGGATAAAAGAGAAGGAAAGATTGACAAAAAATTTACGAAATCAACCTAGATTTAGTAATAAGAAGAATAAGTTTGGTGTACTCGTAGCTGTCGATTATTCTACTGATAGATATATCAACGAAGCCAAGGAAAAATTAAAAATATAAACGGTCATGTTCAAGGATATCTCTGTTTTATACCGGCTTTTATCGGTTCGGTTATAAAACTGTAAATTTTTTTAATGTCAATTTAGATAAAAATTAAAATCGAATTTCACGAAGTAAAGTTTTAAAAATAAACATCGAGGTTTATTTCGTATTAAATTTAGTAATAAAAAGAGGAAAAAAGGTGGCCCGCATATGCGACGTACTTTTGTTATCTTATCAGTTGAGCCCTAAAACAAATTTTCTTAAAAGTGTTTTTCTTAAAAATAATGCAAATGCTCCTGTCCTGTACGTGCATTAAGGTTCGGTAATTTTATTCAAAGCCGGGATCAAAAAGAAAACAACGAAAAACACTTTCACCTTAATCAGATAAGAGTCATTTTAGGTAAATTAGTGCTGTAGAAATTAAGTCGTCGCACTTTTCGGGTTACGTGAGAAATAATCATTTGTGTCGCCACAATGTTTATGTAAATGCCTTTATATGAGGGCGAATCACGCGAGACTCGGATTTTTTATCCTCCTTCTTTTTTCACCTCCTACCCCGTTTTATTTAATTTTTTCAGTGGACGGAATAAATTCACGATGGCATCGGAATTTATTTGTAACGATGTGGGAATCACTTTTGTTTGGGGTTTTAATAGCGTGCCGGAACATCGTCTTGATGGAAAACAATTCGATTCAGAAATAAACTTCGATTGGGAGTAGCCGGACGAATTTTTAGGACAGCCAAAAAACAAGAACATGGCTTATGACAATAAATTATATTTAGCATTATCAAAGCACTCACTTAAAATATCCGGAGATTATTTTAAGTCAGGCTTATGAGGTCTTAATTTAATGCATTCCAGATGCCTGAACTTGCAGAACGTTAGATTAATGTTGGATATTTGTTACTCTTTGTATGACAGGCTTGTATTTTAAGCTGTTAGAAACTGAAACAGATTAACCAGAAACTTAGAAACTGGCGGAATAATTTAAACAGGGTTGCAAATTAAATTTTAATTGGAAGACTTAGTATTAACGGCGATTTCGAACTTAATTTTAGTCTCAATCAAATCCGATACAGATTCGAACAGGGTTTGAAAATTACACTGAATTAGAGTAAAAAACCAAAGAGCAGCTTGAAATTAACTTACACCGAATTAGGATTGAAAGCAATAAGAAGACAAATTAATGACGATTTCAAATTTAATTCGGGTTGGATATTAAATTCTACCTCAAATGATTTTAGTCCTAAACCTATGTAAAGCTATCTAACCCCTATTTTGACTTTCAAGTCGACTGCTTTTGTTTCTAATTTGAGCTTGAAACTCGCATCTAATTGGACTGAAACTAATGAACACCCTAAACATTAACATCTACTTCAAATTTAATTTGAGTTGGTTGTTGAATTTCAGGTCGATTGATTTTAGGTTTAGTTCAACCCGAAGCATTGAATTTTCAGTTTCAAATTATTCGATTTCAGACCAGTTTGAAAATTAGACAAAAATCAAAGAGTAACTTGCATTTAATTCTGATTTCAAGCCTTGAAATCGACTGATTTCACTTTTAAATCGATCTAAGCTGCAAAATTACATCGAATTAAGATTAAGAATGCAAATTAATGACGATTTGAAACTTCATCCGAGTTGAATATTAAACTCTACTTGAATTTGTTTTTATTCCTAATTCGATTTGAAGGTATCTAATTCGAATTTTGAGTTTCAAACTGACTATTTTTGGATTTATTTAATTCGAACTCGGTTCGAAAATTACAATGATTTGGACTAAGCTTAAAGAGAATCCTAAATATTACTGAGGATTTTAAATTTAATTCGAGTTGGATATTGAATTCCACCTCAAATGGTCATATCGACCACCTTTGGTTCGAATTGAGCTTGAAAATTGCATCAAAAAAGTAACGGAAATCCTGAATATTGACGTTGCTTTCAAATTTAATTTGGGTTGCATTTTGAATTCCAACTCGATTGATTTTATTTCTAATCAGATCTCAAGTAATCTAAGTTTTCACATTCAAATTACTTGATTGCAGTTCAAATTCCAACAGTTTGAAAATTATACTAAATTAGAATAAAATCAAAGAGTAGCTTGAACTAACTTGATATTTCAAGCTTTTAAATCAACTGATTCCAGCTTTAATTCAACTTTCAAACCGACTGCATTTGGTTCTAATTCGACGCCAGCCTGAAAATCGCATCTAATTGAACGAGAAGCCTGAATATTAACGTTGATTTCAAATTTAATTTGAGGTAGATATTGATTTCCAGCTCGATTGATTTTAGATTTAATCCGATCCGAAGCACTCCGGTTCGAATTTTGATTTTAAAACCGTTTGAATGTAGTTAAGTTTCGAACAGAAATTATACCAAATTAGATAAAACTAAACAGCAGCTTGAACTGAAAGCCTTGAAATCAATCGGTTTCAGTTTTAAGTTGAAATTAGTGGAAAGACATACAAGACTTATAACGATTTCAAATTTAATTCGGGTTGAATGTTAAATTTAACCTCAATTTTTTCTTATTCTAATCCGACCTGAAGCAAGCTGATCCGAATTTTGATTTTAAAATAGACTATTTTGAGTGTTAATCCGATCTCAGCTTATAAACTACAATGAATTCGTCTGAAAGAAACCTGTATTTAATAACGATTTAAAACTTAATTCAAATATAATATTGAGTTCCACATACAAAGATATTAGTCCGAATCCTTTTTGAAGCTATTTAACCCGAATTTTGACTTCGAACTTTTGGTTCTAATTCGACCTGAGTTTGAAAAACGAATTGGACCGAAATTAACGAGAAGCCTAAATATTAACGTTGCTTTAATTTGGGTTGGATTTTAATTTTAATCCAATCTGAAACAGGTTTCCCTTTCAAATTGTTTGGTTTCAGTTTAAATTCAGACAGGGTTTGAAAAATATATCCAACTAGGCTAGAAAGTAAGATCAGCCTGCACTTAACTGTGATTTTAAACTTTGAAATCGCTTGATTTCAGTTTTAATTCGATCTGGGCTTAAAAATTACTTCGAATAAGATTGAAATCAGCGAGCTATCTGAACGTTAACTTCGATTTCAAACTTTATTTGGGTTAAATGTTGAATTCCAGATTAAAATTGTTTATTCTAAATCGACCTGAAACAAGTTGCACAAATTTCGAGTTTTCAGACAGCAGCAGACTGTGATTTCATATTTTAAAATCGACTAAATTCCGTTTTAACTTGATCTGGGCTTGTTTAAAAAATCACACATAACTTCACGTTGAAATTGACTGGCTTCAATTTTTGGTTTGATTTGGGCTTGGAAATCATACCGAATTAGCCGCAAATTCTGGATAGCTTTTGATTTCATATGGATTACTTTAGTCAAATTCCAAATTGAAGCGACTTGATCCGAGTTTTGACTTCCAAATCAACTAATTTTAGTTCTGATCTGATATGCGTTTGAGGATTATCCCGAATTAGAACGAAAACAACAAACTGTCTGAAGTTTAACGCCGAGTTTAAGCTTCGACTGGGATATTGAATTGCAGATTTTCAATCCAATTTCAAACGACTTGAACGATCAGTTTCGCTTTTAACTTGACTTGAATTTGATAATCACCTGGAATTAGATTAGACTGATATCAGCAAGCTGTCTTAATATTAATCTTGATTTCAAGCATTCATCGAGTTAGATGTTGAATTTCCGATTTAAATTCTTATTCTAAATCGATCGAAAACAAGCTGAACCAAATTTTGATTTCAAAATCGATTGGTTCTAATTTTACTTGGATTGGGCTTCAGACTGAAATTGGCCAGCTGCATGAATATTTGAAGTTGAACAAATTTTAATTTAGAACCAAGTTTGGGTTTTAATCCGATTTGAAACAGCAAATTTTGATTTTCAAATTGCTTTGTTTCAGCTGAGGTATGAATCCGGGCTTGTAGATTAGATTGAAATTGGTGAACAGTTTGAATGTTGAAATCGACCAGTCCGTCCGTTTTAGGCTTGACAATTCCACTGAATTAGATTTATATTAACAAGTTGCTTGACATGAATGTTGGCTTCAAATCCCTTTTGAATTATATGTTGAATTTCAGATCCAAATTCTTGTTTTTAAATCAGCCTGAATTAAGTTACAACCAAATTGTGATTTAGAAATCAATTGATTTTAATTCTACTTCGATTTGGGTTTGAAATTAGATTGGAATCACCGTACATTTCAGCTGGCTTTAAACTTTATTCAAGTTGTATGTCAAAATCTAGATTTTAAAACGATTCCAAGCAAATTGAACTAAATTTTGATTTCGAAATGGACGGTTTTAATTTTAATTCGAACCATGTTTGAAGATCACTTCGAACTAGATTGAAAAAACTGGCTGAATATTAATGTTAATATTGAATCATAGACCCTAATTTGGGTTTCACACAGTTTTGAAGCAAGTTGATCCCAATTTTGATTCTTAAATCAATTTTTTTTGTTGAGGTTCGACTAGAACCTACAAATCACACCAGATCAGGCTGAAATCAGCCGGTAGCTTGAATTTAACCATGATTTCAAACGTTTCTGTTTTAAAGACACTCCGAATTATATTGAAACATAAGTTGCTAGAAAATTTCAAGTTCAATTTTTGTTCTAAACTGACTTGAAGCACGCGGATCTAAATTTTGACTTTCAAATTGGTTTGTTTTTATTGAAGACGATCAGAGCTTACAAATCACATCGGATCAGATTGAAATCAGCCGACAGCCTGGATTTAACGATGATTTCAAACGTTTCTGTTTTAATTTTCTCCAAACTAAAAAATCACTCCAAATTGGATTGAAATCTGGGTTGCCTGAACATTTCAAGCTTTATTCGAGTTAGATTTTGAATTCCTGAGATAAATTTATGTTCTAAACTAAACCGTCTTGAAGCACGCTGATCCAAATTTCGGTTTGTTTTTGTTGAGGACGAGCAAAGCTCACAAATCACATCAGACTGAAATCAGCCAGCAGCCCAAATTTAACGACGACTTCAAACGTTTCTGTTTTAAGTCTTTCTAAACTAAAAAATCATTTCAAGCTTTATTCGAGTTAGAAGGAATTCCAGATTTAAATTTCTTTTCTAAACCGGCTTGAAGCACGCTTGACCAGATTTTGACTTTCAAATCGATTTATTTTTGTTGAAGTCGATCAGAGCTTGCAAATCGAAACAAATTAGACTTAAATCAGCCAGCAAAGGTTGAATTCAACTCGTTTCAATTTTAATTCGGTTTGAGTTTAAAAATCACGTCAAATTAAGTCTAATTAAGCAAGCAAACGGAGCCTTAATCAATCGGCTTCAGCTTTATTTCAATTTAGATTTGAAAACTGTATCAGCAAACTGCCTTAATATTAACACAGATTTTAATTTAAATTCGGATCGAATCCTGATTCGAATATGAATTCATCAATACAAACGTGTCGTGTTCATATCAAGATTTCAGATGTGTTTCTGATGACCTAAATTTCAAGTCTAATGGATTTTGATTGTATTGTAAATGACGGGGGGTCAGCAAACGTTTGATCGATAGGTTTTGGATGTAATAGCAAATTAACGGTTATGCTGAAAATGGCAAATTGTTACGTTGCATAAAAGGCCTTTGTTAATTTACATTTTTACAGATAAAATCGAATTTGTGTTCTGTTACGTGTCGGATATGTTTTTAATTGTGATAAAACGTTTTGGTTAATTAGGGGGAATTTTTTAATTATTCAACATGAAAGGGAATTATTTGCTTATTTTTAGAATTTTTTAAATTTTGACTTCAAAAAGTCAGTTCTAGTTTTGTCTTTAATTTAGTTTGGGGAAAGCCACTTGGAAGTTTCCAAAAAATTGGAAATCATTTGTCACCATTTTTAACTAAATATTAAATTTTTATGATAAAAAGTTGTATTCAGAACGTCACATTTTTTCTCTGGAAACTCATTAAAAAAAACCTCCGACAAAGCAAAGCAGAAGCAAAGCGAATCTTCCTAATTTAAGTTAAAAGAGTAACTAAGGATATTAGAAATAAAAGCACCAACAAATTCTAAAGTAATTTGGCAAAGGACTGAACCGGAAAATTAAACCAGTCTGCATTTAATGTACCAAAATAACGTTTTCTTTTTTTAAAGAGTCATACAGCAGCCGTTTTTAATTTATAATGAATTTCGAAAGCTTCCAGTTAAATTTGGTTTTGCGTCAACATTAAAATTGTCGAAAACACACGGACGAATGTCATTTGTAATTGTTGGTCAAATTCATTCGGTGTAAAACTAATCCAGGGTATCAGGTGTGCGTGTTATTTGAAATGACACAAAAATGATAAACCGCTATTGAACACGTCAATCATAAACTTGGTACGTCAAAAATAGAAGTGAATTACGCGAGGGATAATTGTGTTAATCGTAATGTGTCAGTCGATCGGGTTTAAATTTTATTTTAAATTAATTAAAGGCACATACGAGGAATTCGTCCACACCTGCCAGGCTAGGTTTGATGGTTTTTACTTTGTAAATTGGACATTTGGCTGAAAAATTGAGGTTAGGTAATCTGTCACTTGTGGCATAACCTCACTTAAGATGCTCCGTGCATTGATTCTGTCCTTTTCGACTTTGAATTAAATTTACCGCGTATCTCGTTGGTTCATTTCCCAACAAAGACATTGGAATTTTGTTTTGAAAAATTGAGATTATGTTGATTCAGTTCTTTTCGCTTTTGATCTAAATTTGTACGAGGATTGTTCAATAGAAACACGCCAGCCGCGACTTAATAGCCGCGACAACGGAATTTAGTTATTTATATTGATTGTTTAAGTACTAGCGACGCGTCTGTCAAAAGTATTTGCTGTTTGCTTCTTTCTAAGCGTTGTGATTAAGTTGGAAAATTGCATTTGTGTTAGAAAATTCGTCCATAGATAATCTGTATGCTGTTTTTTGGACGCTGAAGAGCGTCAGCCAATGGAAATTTATACGAGAATGAAAGCTGTATGTGGTGATTATAGTTATTCTCAAACGGCATGGTGCAATAAATTTCGACAAGGAGGAGAATCCACTAAAGATTTGGCCCATCCAGGATATGCAGCGTCAGATGAAAATGTAAGACGCGCAAATAGGCATATTAAAGTTAGAGAACTTTCTGAAATGTTGAGCATCAGTGTGGGAACTATTCATTGCATTATTCATAGCCCTGGCTATCACAAAGTTGCTGCTCTGTGGATTCCACGACTGTTTGCTGATGAGCAGAAGAATTTGCGTTGGGCATTATCACTACAGCATTTGATACGCTATCAACAATAAGGTAATGCCTTTTTACACCAAATTGTTGCCGGTGATGAGTCTTGACTGACCTGAAAGAAGCCCTGAGAAATATAAAACACAATGAGATTATTTATATTGCTGGAGACTTCAATGCAAAAGTCGGGAAAGGACAAGATGGCGATGTAGTAGGAAAATACGGCCATGGATGCAGAAATGATGGTCCAGTTCTGCAAGGAATTTGGATTTGTGATAATAAACACCCTTTTCCAAGATTACATACATGGCGATCACCTGTTGATACTGATAAACACATATTGCCAACAAACGCTACCGAAATATCATTAAAGTGGCCAAGACTTACTCAGGAGCCAATATACATTCGGAAGACGACACCTAAAAAGAAAAGATCTACTAGAGCCACAAGAATAGATATGAACAAAATGAAAGATGAAAATACACCAGAAGAGATCAGGACAACTATTAACAAAAAACATGGCAAGTGTTCCTCTTGTAACCTCAGAAGAGAAATGGACGGCTATCAAAGCTGCAATTAACAAAACAACAGAACATCTAGTTAGGACACATAAGAAAATTAAGAACGAATGGATGATACAAGAATTCTTAGACCCAATGGAGGAAAGAATATCACAAAAGAATAGAAATAACACAGAATATAAACACATAAACAAAATAATAATAAAAATCGCTGACACAACACTGCAAAGAAATCGAAGCTCTAGAACAACAACATGCCCTCTTCAACCTGCATAAAAAGGTCAAACAAGCTGGTGGTACATTCAAACCAAACTACAGTGCAATAATTTTAGACTGTCAAGGGAAAACCATCATTTGGGATATAAAAAGTAAGATAAGTAGATGCAGGAATATGTACAAGAACTCTTTTATGAAGAAAGCAGAATGCAAGCAGAAATTGAAGAAACTGGAATCGAGCTGAATATTACCAAAAAAGAAAGCCATCAAAACAGTAAAAGAAAATAAGGCTCCAGGGCCAAATGAAATACGTGGAGAAATTTTGAACTTATTACAAGGCCAACATATCGATATTATAGTTATTTAACGAGATATATCAAACAGGTAAAATACCACATGGATGGCTTTTATCCACCTTTATACTGTAACATAATGGAATAATAATATGAAAATATTATTATTGCATAAAGTAACCTTCGTGGTGAATCAGTCTACAATGTCTATTTTGGTAACAATATTATCCGTGCAGCTGCAAGTCGTAAAAAGTATTTAAAATTATAATTCTGAAGTAACCTGATATCTACCCAGCTGCAACTTATGGTTGCTTTTGTAAACAAGGTTACTAAGCCACCTACAGAACAAATGTTGATGAAGTAGCGTTCTTTGGAAAACACAGATTAACACGTTCGTGGTACAAGGTGGAAATTGACTTCAGTCAGTGACATACCACCAGTGAGGTCAGGGTGAATGGGAGTAGGCAGATTGAGACCTATGTACTCAGACCCCTCCAGTAAAGTCGAGATGCTTGGGAGTAGGCAGATTGAGGCCCAAGCATTTACACTTCTCAAGTTAGTTCAGTCATGATGTACAGAGGTCAGTTCCCATCCTTCGTACTTAGTGGTTGCTGCAATGTATGTGTAGGAATATTTTTCTGTAATTCAATCCATTGTAAGGCTTGCTAATAGTTTGGATGTAACCCTTTGATTTATTTATTAACTTTAACGTTGTCTCTAAAACTATTTATTGTGTTTATTTGTAACTTTGTCAGTAAATCATATTTGTAAAATATAATTCAGAGTTCGGACGATATATGTTATGTTAGTTGAATTAGACTTTCAATATAAACCTCCCGCACAGCTAAGTAAACCCCATGAAACGGAGTTGCGTCAAAGACCTAAATTATTTATTTAACTTATTTTTTTTTATATGGCCCAAGTCCACTTCGTTACAATACCACTACCTGAAAAGGGGGATTCTAGAAGTTGTGAAGAATTCCGAACAATCAGCTTGATGAACCATGTCTTGAAAATCTTCTTGTATGCCATTCATGAAAGAATCTATGCAGTACTCGAAAATACTGTAAGCTAAAATCAGTTTGGCTTCAGAAGAGGATTAGGAACAAGAGGCACTTTTCAGCATCCAAGTTCTCATCCAAAGAGCACGTGATGTTAACTGTATCGCCTTGTGTTTTATTAATCTCGAGAAGGCCTTTGACAAAGGTCAAACACGATAAAATGTTACAAATATTACAAAAATCAGAAATGAGGCAAACGGACGTATCATCTCACACCTATACTGGCAACAGATGGCTGAAATCCAGATAGGCAGCGTACGATCTGAAGAATTTGATATCCAGAGAGCGGTAAGACAAGGAACAAATGTTTGTAGACGCCTTAGCCGAGTCTGAAGATGGCATCGTTGTCAACGGACAAATGATAAACAACTTGAGGTATGCAGATGGTACCGGAGTGATAGCAGACACTGCAGAAGGACCGCAGAGATTAATAAATCGGATAGTCGACACGTGCGAGTAATGGAATGCGTTTAAACGTTTAAAAAACCAAAAGTGTGATAGTAAGCAAAGACCCAAAATTAAGAGCCAACATCCATATTAATAACCAAACTCTAAAGAGGGTTGAAACGTTGAAAGTTTCACGTATTTGGGGTGCAGCCTGAATGAGAAATGGGACCAATCTAAAGAAATCATCATGCGAATAGAGAAAGCAAGAACAGCTTTCATCCGCCTCAAGAAAATATTCTGCAACATGAACCTCAATATTAAAATCAGAATGCGAGTGTTAAGATGCTCCGTGTTTTCGGTTCTGTTATAGGAGATGGAGTGCTGAAGCAACCACTAAGAGATTAAATGCCTTCGAGATGTGGTGTTATCGGAGAATGCTTCGCGTTTCGTGGGTACACCATGTTACGAACGATACCATACTAGAACGCATGAACAAAAGACTAGAACTAATGGAAACACTAAAAAAACGCAAACTATCATATTTTTGCCATATTATGATAAGTACCATCTCCTGCAGTTGATCTTACAAGGCAAATTCGGAGGAAAAAGAGGATCCAGAAGACGCAGAATCTCTTGGTTACATAATCTACATCAATGGACGGGAAAAACATCAATACAATTGTTCGGAGCAGCTGCCAATAAAATAACTTGGGCCAGAACAATCGCTAAAGGGCCAAAGTCTAATGAAGATACAGCACTCGAAGAAGAAGAAGAAGAAGAGGCTTGGTGTTATCATTATGAACCAGAATCCAAACGCCAGAGTATGGCCGTATTTTCTGCTTACCAAGGTGTACTGCTCTTAGATTTTAAAGAACCGGGTGTCAACATCAGTGCTGAACGATATGCAGATACCCTAAACTGTTTACGTGCCAGCATCAAGAATAAACCTCCCGGAAATCTCACAAACGGTGCCATCCTTCTGCACGATTCAAGATCTGCTTGCTCATAAGCGTTGAGAAGTCTTACAACATCCACCTTACAGTCCCAACGGGTCCTCGTGCGATTTCCATGTGTTTGGCTCATTAAAACAACCGCTAAAAGGGCGACGGTTCAATTTGGATGCTGTTAGAGAATGGTTCCGCAAACAACCAGCAGGGTATCTATAGATTAGTGCACCAATGGGACTCATGACTTAATGTTAATGGAGATTTCTTTTTAATTCATTCACTCTAAACGTGTGTGTATTGAACAATCCTAGTATTTACTTACTTACTCCTTGGCAGTTGACGGCCCATTTATATTAAAATTAAAGACATTGTAAATTGGACCTTTTAACTCTGAAAAATAATTCGGGTTAGGTAAACTGTCAGTTCATAACCACGTTTTGAGCGTTGATTCTGCCCTTTTCATTCTAAATCAAAATCACAGCGTGTCTCCTTCGTTCATTTGTACCACAATTAAAGGAGGAGTAATAAAACTTTTATTCGTCTCTAATTTATCTAAAAGCTCGTGATGATCAATAAACACAAGCAACGACGAAACGATCACATTAAAGTAACGCTAAACAATCCGAAAAAAGGAATCCCATAAAATTTTTAACGTTGCAAATTTAATATCCGAAAAACTTCATTAAGAATACTAAATCTCAATTAACTAAATCCATTAAAGCGTAATATTAAACGTTTTAAGGCTAAAACTTATATGAAACTGTCTCCATAAAAAGTTTATTAACCTCCAGCTTCGTAAAAATCCGCGAAGCCAACTTGTGTACGGCAGTTAATACCCTTAGCCGAGCGAGCTGTTACATGTGATATTAAACACCATATTGGGGATTTTTAAAAATTAATAACAAACTTTGTCCGGAATGGTGATCCGGATTAACTGCAGCAGGGATTCTACGGAACTTGTTACATGTTTGAACGCAACATTCACCGGATTAATCTCGCAACTCGCAAAGATTTACTGGCCACTACAACCCCAACAGCTTGTTGTTTTCCTTCGGCAAATCGTTGAATTTCTCATGGTCTTTGCTTGGTTTTAATATACACGTGGAAGATAACTTGAATCAGGCACTAAACTTTTATCGTTGTTTGTAGAAAACGACTCAAGTCTGGCTTTTTATAATTATCACAGACTTCCTTAGAATTTCACGAATATTAAAGTAAATAAATTTCAATTTCTAAGCCAGATTGTGTATTTAAAATCGTTAAATTACAGAAATCAAGGTTTATGCCAACCCGCAGCAGTTGATTCGTGTGGAACCCATACATATACTTACCGTTAATTTTTAATTAAGTAAAAAGCGTTTTCAACTATAAAATCGCATGGAATACCTGTCGGTTGTTTATACATAAATTAACGTGAATAGTTTATGTGAGAAATAAATATGGAAGCGTTACTAGAATAATAACCGTGGCAACTGCAACAGATGCATTTCCACCTAGTATTAGTGCTAATACAAATTTAATATGCATTACAACACATTGAATCTATACACGTTTGCATTCGTGTACAGAATGTTAATATACACTAATCATTCGTGCTCCAACTCTAAAATCACATTAGTATTTCAGGTGTTACTGAACGTATTAATTACGTTATTTATTGTTTTATTATGGAAATCTGTTATACTTCTGATAATTGTATTATTTATTATACAGCTTTCTAACATCGATTTAGGAAGCGATATAAAAAAATAATACGAGTTAAAACATAATAATTAAAAAAAATTGAAAATGGATGCCCGCCCCCAAGCTTGGCCGCTCATGTGCCACCTGCATTTTTTTTATCGTAATTTGTTTTTGTTTAGAGTGAACAAGTTCACTTTTGGGGTAGAAATTTTAATTACATAAACAATGGAAAAAACATCTTATATGAAGATAGATGACTGTCCTTGAGCTTGATCGCCCATGTGCGTCGCATATTTTTTTTACGGTGGTTTAATCAGAATTTTACCAAGGTTGGTGTTATCCAAAATGAAGTTATCTGCTCATTTTTAGGGTAGCAATTTTGATTACATAGGAAATGAAGGGTACACTGATATGTGAAGGTAGATAAGCGCCCTTGAGGTTAGCCGCCAATTGCGTCGCACTTTTTTGTAACAATGATTTAATTAGAATATTACCAAGGCTAATTTTATTCAAGGTGAAGTTATTTGCCCACTTTTAAGGTAGAAATTTTAATTATATAAGAAATGAAGGAAACATTTTTATGTGAATATAGATGACCGCCCTTAAGCTTGACAGCCCATGTGTGAGGCATCCTTTTTTATAGTAGTAGTTTGATCAAAATTTTACTAAGATTGGTTTTATTCAAAGCGAAGTTATTTATTTGTCCATTCTTAGGGTCGAAATTTTAAGAAATGAAAGAAATGTTATATGAAAACAGATGACCGCTCCTGAGCTTGGTCGCCCATGTACGTCGCACCCTTTTTTACAGTAGTTTAATCACAATGTTATCGAGTTTGATGTTATCCAAGGTGAAATTGCTTGCCCTTGAAATTTAAATTACAGAAGAAAGGAGAAACATTGTTATGTGAAGATAGATGACCGCCCCTGAGTTTGGTCGCCCATGTGCGTCACGCCCTTTGTTTACAGTGGTTTAATCAAAATCCTGCCAAGGTTGGTTTTATTCAAAGTGAAGTTATTTGTCCACTTTTAGGGTATAAATTTCATTTACCGTCATATCATCTATGATTGGATATGGTTTTTGGTTGACCGGTTTTTCATTTGTTTTTCAACAGTACACAGTAGTGGTTCCTAGGCCGGCCTTCTTATTTAAAAATTTTAAATAGTTACAATAGTTTTTATTGCTAAATCAAATTAAAATTTAATTTTTCGTTTTCCACCGCTTCGGACCGCCACTGTCTGTAGTGTCTGTCAACATTATTCTTGATTATTATACCTAGTTCGCTGTATAATTGAAATGGTATTTTCCTTTGAAATGTTTAGGATTATAAGTGCAAAGTATTTTTTTACTATTGGTAGAAGTAAAGCCACTGTCTTTGGAACAAGAAAATAAGGTTAGGTTCTAAAGATTTACAAGAACAAAATACGAGGGACGTTCAATAAGTAAACTGTACCATGAAGTAATATCTAGTTTAATGTTTAACAAATGTAAAGCTTGTGATTATAAACACTGCCTGTCCATTAAGTCATCCTACATTCAATCCAAAAGCAGCTTTTACCAACAAATGACAACAATCAAGGGCTACACCAATTCTGTTAATTGAAAACAAACTCGTTCAATTGTTTCTTTCCTAACAGATCTTCGCTTTTTATAGTTTCACAAACCATACCCAAGATAATTTTAGATACAGTCTATCCGTTAAGTAATGCTACACCCAATACAGAAACATTTATAAAAACAAATGACAGTCCAGGCTACCTCAATCTTGTCAATTCAAAACAAAATCATTGAATTGTTTCATTCGTAACATCTTTTTTCTACACATGATACGAAAACAAGTATTTTCTTCACGATAAACCCTATGCGAAAACGCTACATTTTCTATCTAGAGATGAAAACATATTCACCTCTAGAGATGAAAACAAGAATTCCAAATCTATGGCAACAAAATAAAAAAATGCGTGTGTTACTATGGAACCGATTAAACAAACAATTAATAATTTGCATTGACACAATTCGGTTTGAATTAAGTCGAATTAAAACTTATTTCAAACAGATAATTAAAATGTCGTAGAAAAAATAGCATTTACTACTCGACATGAAATACGTTTTTTTCGTTCGTGATTGCCCTACTCGCTGCTAACGCAGCTCGTGGGCAACTTCTCATTTCACGAAAAAAACGTCATTTTCATGTCTTGTTGTAAAATATACTATTATGTCTCACAAGCCCAGTCAAGTAAGCGAACATTATTTAATATACAGTCTGTCCATTGAGTAATAGAAACCAATACAAAAACAGTTTTTAAAAAACAAATGATCATGAAGGGCTACGCCTATCCCATCAGTTCATTCAATTGTTTTACTTCCATCAATTGTTCGCTTTTTACAACTTTACAACGAACAAAATCAACTCCACCAAACGACTTTTAAACGAAAGGACTTTGTCACCCCCGATTGTTTTCTTTAAATTTGTGTTGGTGGTTATGCGGTTAAGCTCAAATGGTAATTATGTTAGTTACCGTACGGTTGTTATATTATCAAAACTTCATTAAATTCTTTATTAGGGTAGAGGTTATAAAAACGTAATTGGAAAATGGCATTAAACTAGGTGAAGGACGATTAGGTAATAAATTTAAGGCGTAAATACGATTGTTTTTGTTTTGATTGAACAGGATGGAGGTTGAAGTAACCCCCTCGAATGTTGTTTTTTTAATCGCAGGCAGCACTTATGATTTTTTAAAGGGCATAGTAGGCCATGCTTTTTGTTTGTTACGTTGGTATTACGTTTGTTTGACAGTTGAGCAGCCTGTTATTTTATTGGATGTTGAATGTTGGGTTAAGTTACGTGACACCGTGTTAAAAGACGGATTTACACCAGGGAAAGCTTTGTGTACACTAACGAAACTGTTTTCTTAATAACATGGCCTACTTTGACTTACATAAATAGTGAATTACTAATAGTTTTTAAATAGTTTTTAAGTTTCTCCATCTGGAATTATTATTGACAGCTTTTAATGAATAAAAAAAATTATTTACCCCAAGAAAAGTATTGTTTACACCGATGAATCTGTGTTCTTAACCTATTTATAGTCCAACGTAGTTTAAAAAACTCGTGAATTACAAACTGTTTTTCATATTTTCATGAACATTTTTTACTTACACCTTTTAAGATAAAAAAGAAATTCTATATACCTATACAGGGCGTCCAAGCTAAATATGCAAAAGACGAATTTACACCAGGAAAGTCTTGTTTATACCAACGAAACTGTGTGTGTGACGTGGCTTAAAACGACCGATAATTACAGTTTGTTTTCACCAATGTTTAAAATTTTCCACTTGGAATTTTAATTTACAGCTTTTAATGATTAAAAAAATGTATTTTACCCAAGCAAAGTCTGGTTTACACCGACGAGTCTGTACGCTTAATGTAGGTTACCATGTTTAAAAAATTTGAGAATAACAAATTGATTTTTACCAGATTTGTTTAAAGTGTATCCTCTAAAACTAAAGGAAAGGTGTGTTGAGTAAGGTAAAGACTTATTTACACCTGGAAAAACCTCGTTTATACCATGGAAATTATTTCCTAACAGAACTTTGGTTAAAAATAAATTGTAAATTATAAACTGTTTGTTTACAAGTTTCTTTAATCGTCTTCAGGTAGAATTGTTAGCTACCGCCTTCCAGATTAAACAAAAATTTATTTACGTCAAGAAAAGTCTTGTTTACACCGACGAATCCGTGTTCTTAACGTAGCCTCTGCTAGGGATGGGACATCGATAAGAAACATCGATGTTGAACATCGATGTCAACATCGAAGCTGGACATCGATACTCAGAAAATATCGGTAAGAACACATCGATGTTTTCTCAACATCGATGTTTTCTCAACAACGCTCTTTAATTGCGGTATTTTTATAGCAGCGATTTACGTATGGTGTACTTAAGTTCTTCAGATTGCAAATTAACAAAACATTAAACACAAGAATAACAAACTTACATTTGAGATAATATATTTTCTTAAATAGCCGAAACTTAACACAACACTTAACACTTTTTGTCTGGCACGATCCTGATAACGAAAAATATAATAGCGTTGGCGTTCTGGTGTTCTACGAAATTCCCATAAAAAAAAACTGTGTAATGTTTTGATTTCGGCGCGCCGCTGAGTCAGCGCTGACGGGACACATAAAATCGCAGCTGCATTCGTCATCGATGTTTCTGAAACATCGATTGAAACATCGATGTTAGACATCGATGTTAGGGAATGTAACCATCGATGTAAAAACATCGAATATCGAAAGAAAAACATCGATGTTTTTAGAACATCGATGAACATCGCCCATCCCTAGCCTCTGCTGTGGTTTAAAAATGACCAATTACGGACTGTATCTTCTTAATTTTTTCACGTAGAATTTTTATTTAGAGTTTTTAAGCTTAATATATTGTAACGAAGTGAGCTAGGGCCGTATAAATTCGAAGTTAATAATAATAAGTTCAATCAATAATTTAGGTCTTTGACCCAACCCAACTCCGTTACGTGAGGTTTACTTAGCTGTTGCGGGAGGTTGTGATTGAAAGTCAAGGTCAACTAACATAACACATATATTGTTCAAATATTATTTATAATACAAGAACCATGTGGACACTACTAACATAAAATAAATTGACCAAAGTACCAAGTCCAAATTATGAAACATTCTTAGGGGTAAATTACAGAGTATTACATCCGAACTATTAGCAAGTCCTATTTACAGGTTAAATTAAATGCAAATAATAATCTTACATGCACATCTTCTCTAGAGAACCCATTTTATAGACGGCAGCTGCACCGACGGAACTAACTTGAGGTGTCTAGGTGCTTGGGCCTCAATCTGCCTACTCCCTCGCAACTTGACTAACTAATTTGGGAAGTCTGGGTGCTTAGGTCTCAATCTGCCTACTCCCTCACATTCACACTTCGCTAACTTTTCGTCAAATAAGCGGACCTATTTATACACAAAATGAGCTTCCTCTTTTCTTACAATAAAGCAGATGGCATGCAGGTGGCTTGTTAAAAAATAGCTGATAATAAATGAATCATCATCACACATGCTAATCTGTATTTCAACATCTTAGGCAGGTGTCCGACCGTGATTCATACCAGCTGTACAATCTTTTCAATATGTTGACGAAATATCTCAACAAGCTAGAAAGTCACTTTCTTACAATATTTACTAGAACACGAAGAATCCAAGCTAAATATGCTAAGCACAAATTTACACCCGGAAAAATCTTGTTTGCACCAACAAAATTATCTTCTTAACATGGCTTAAAAAGGTTCAAGAATCACAATTTTGTTTTTACTAGTCTTTTGAGGGTTTTCTAATTGGAATTGTTATTTATAGTTTTCAAGATTTAAAAAAATGTAGTGATACTAAGAAAGATCTTATTTACACCGAGGAGCCTCGAATCTGTGTGATAAAAGAGTCGCGAAATACAAGCTGTCTTTTACAAGTTTTCGCTTTTTCTATGAAAATATTATACTTTGTTTGTTTGTTATCATTAACCTCTTATACCTTTCGGTTTCGAGGCCGGTGTGTTAACGTACCAAGTTTTACGCGTGCAATGCACAATCCGGCCCGACTCTGCGGGTTACGTGCGCCGTTTGATCCTACATACTGCACCGTATGTACCTATAGCGTATAAGTGTGTGTATACGTGTTGGACCTTGTTACTCTGCCTTTTAGATCTGTATTCGGAGAAGAGCGCCGTTAATTAGGTGCCCAACGACGAATGGTCACCAGGGCTCGATACCGACCTTCAGACTGCAGGAAAATCCTGCCCATCGGGAGATTCGAACCAAGAACTTGAGTAACGCTAGCCTAACGCTCTACCACTGCGCCAGCTTGGCATCAAATATTATACTTAGTGTTTAAAATTTTGAAAATATATATTCCATACACAGGAGATTTTCAAGCTAAATATAGTGAAGATGGATTTACACCATGAAAAACCTTGTTTACACCAACGAAATCCTATTGCGCCTATTTCGGCTTAAAAAGATCGCGAATTGCAAATTTTTCAAAAGTTTTTCCACTTGGAATTTTCATTTACGGCTTTTAAGATTAAAAAACGTATTTAATCACGAAAAGCCTTGTTTACACCAACAAAACTGTCTCTCCAATATGACCTAGTACGGCTTCAAAAATATGGAGAATTAGGAATTGTTTTTTACTAGTCTGTGTAAGTTTTCCAAGTGGGATTTTCATTTACAGTTTTTAAGCTTAAAGAAAAAATTATTGACACTAAGATAAGCCGTTTTCACACTGACGAATGTGCGCCCGGAGGCTAAAAAATTTGTGAGTTACGAAACTGTGTTCTTAGCATGGCCTAATTTGAATTAAAAAAGGTGGTGAATTTAGAACAGTATTTTATGAGTCTTTTTAAGTTTTTCACTTGGAATTTTCATTTACAGTTTTTAAGATTATTGAATATATTTACACTAAGAAAAGTCTTGTTTACACCAACAAAACTGTCTTCCTAACATGTCCTACTGGTGAAATACACACCAAGTTTTTCTAATTATTTTTCAAACAGAACTTTCATTTAAATCTTCGAAGATTAAAAAAAATATATTTACTATAAACAGGAGGCGTCGAAACTTATCCGAAGAAGGAAAAAGGGGTTCTCAGAACACAAATAAACAAAACAAATTGACGTGTCCTTTTTTGCTTATTAAATTCCTTTACGGTTCGAGGAATTCGTCGAGTGAGTCCTATTTTCTGGGTTTATTCAGCTTCCTAGTTTCGTGAAACGTCATAATCTTCTGTTCTAAGCCAGTCAAATGTGATATGAACCCGAAATCATACACAGAGTGCCCTTTGTTCAGACTTTTTCTGATTTACATTTAAATAAATAAAATTAGGATATACAAACGCATTTGATGAGGATTCGGTGAGGAAAATTGAGATTATACACAGGTTAGTCCTTATTTGGACCACAGTTGGCCATGTTTTCAAGTTTATTAAGTTGACAATGAGTAGTTGCCAACCAGTTGTTGCGTAATTTGTCCAATATTGGTTATGTAAACGGTGATTTATTTCCAAATGTTCAGCTAACCTTGTGAGTTTTACTAGTAAGACAGGAAGCCTTGTTTATACTGGAGAAATAGCCTTTCAAACATGCCCTATCGTGATAAGATCAGATAAGTTGGAATTAGATTTCCTCTATTAAAAAGGGCCAAGTTGGAAAAATAAGAACTGCATTTTTTGTATATACAGAGCGATTAAAAGTTTTTCAGTGTAAATTCAGTTCATCTTCAACAAACTTCAAGCAAACCTCAAACCCCATCATCGAAAATAAAACCAACCTAACTTTAATATTCCTCCCACGAGTTATACATGCAATCAATTATTAACAACATTGTGTTTGTAATTACAAAGTTTAGATTAATAAAATTAGTAACGAAGTTTAATATTGAGGAAAATTTCGCTTCTTATTAATAATTATTAAACTAAATTCGAAGGTTAAATGTTAACACTTTTAGGTAAAAAATTACTAGATGTTCTGGATATTAAAGCTAATTTTAGCTTTTGAAGTTACGTAAATGTTGGTAAGGAGTTTTGTTCGGTTTTGAAGTAAGGAAGTAAAATTTTATGAGTGTTTTGGGACATGTTTGGAGTGTTCAGGAAAATATCGAGGACTGCTAAAACATAAAAATTCAGATTATTCAAATTTTTTAAGCTTGCCCGCTAGGAAAACCTAATGCTTTGGACAGCGCAAGGAAATTTCATCTTGTGGAATTTGGATCCAAATTTGGACATTTACAACCCAGAAGATTTTACTCCTTTTTTTCTAATCTTTGCTTTGTTATATTTCTACAAAAACTAGTTGGAAACTAAGCTACTAAAAATGAAAACTTACAAAACAGAAGGCAAGAGTAAAGATAAAAATATATAAAAAGGGGGCGAAATTCGTACATCAGCAAAGTTCAGAATTTGCGATCAGCAGAAAAAGTCTTGTCGAGAATGGAGATAGAATTCCCGTGGGTTCGCCAACGGTCTCAGTTTATGCCCGTAGACCCACCCACTTTGCAATTGTATGTCTCTTATAATATAATAAATTTAATATCGAACGTCTTTATTATGGCATGAATTTTGAATTAAGGTTATTATCCGTGACTTGAAACGTCAATTGCCTTTACTTATCTGACTCAGCGTTTCTATCTATTTACGTATACGACATACTGAAAGGGAGACTTTTATTACTCAAAAGAGACGACTTTATTAATTTTTTGTTTGCTTTGGTGGTGTGGTTGGAGCTTTAAAAAGTGGATGGAGGTTTACAAAGTAGTTTGAGTGCAGTTTACTGGATTGAATGTTTATTTTTATTGTTATTATTACGATTATAGAACATGGAATAACCTTAGCACGACGTTTAAAAGGTTGAGCAACAAGAATCGATAGCTTCGACACGAAAAGCAAATTTAGAATATTTCGATAAATCGGATTGAATTTAACTTATAATCAGTTGCCTTCATTGTGATTACTGTAAGAATACAAAATATCTCTGGAAAGACAAAAACAAGAATCGACAGCTTCGACATGAGAAACAAATTTAGAACACTTTGAACAACGTTGGGCTAGTCTACCATCAAGATGGATCGGATTAAATTCAATTTACAATCAGTTGACTTCATTGCTATTACTGTAAGAATGCAAAATGTCTCTGGAAAGACATCTGAATTGTTGAAAAACAAGAATCAGCTGTTTCGGTACCAAAAGCAAATTTGGAACATTTCGATCAACATCAAGTCAGAGATAGATATCTCAGATTGAATTTAACTTATAATCAGTTGCTTCCATTGTTATTACAGTGAGAATGCAAAATGCCCTTTGCAAGACGTTTGAATTGCTAAAAAACAAGGATCGATAGCTTCGACAATAAAAGCAAATTTAGGATATTTCGATCCAACGCTAGCTTACCTTACTATCGAGTTAGATCAGATTGAATTCAATTTGCAATCAGGTGACTCCATTCTTATTACTGTGAGGATACAAGATACACTTTGAAAGGCATTTGAATTGCTGAAAAACAAGAATCGACAGCTTCACTATGAAAAGCAAATTTGGAACATTTCGATCAACATTAGGTTAGTTTACTACCGGGATAGAACGGATTGAATTGAACTTATAATCAGTTGCCTTGATTATTATTGCTGTGAGAATGCAAAATACACTTTGGAACACATTTGAATCGCTGAAAAACAAGAATCAACAGCTTCGACTCGAAAAGAAAATTTGGAATATTTCGATCTACCGCTAGGATAGTTTACTACTGAGATAGTTCGGATTGAATTGAACTTATAATTAGTTAATTCAATACTTATTATTATGAAACAGCAACCCTTTGAAAGACATTTAAATTCGTGAAAAATATGAATCGATGCCTTTGATATGAAAAACAAAACTTATTCAAATCGTCGTTTGATAAGGATTGAATGGGACTGGATTATATTCGAATTGAACTAAATTACGTCAAATGACGAAGGGTCCGTACTGGATATGTTAACTTTCATACCTGAGGATGAAGCATCTCTACTATGATGTTTAAAATTCTGAAAAGCCACGATCAATAGTTTCGAACTGTTCAGAAAAAAACTTGGATTGCTTTATAACTGAAATGGGCAGGACTGAAATCCGTTTGAAACAAGTTATTTCAATTATTGTTACGAGATCAGAAAATAGCCAAGAAAATGCACTAAAATAATAAAACTAGAATCGACAGCTGCAATACTACGCAGAAGAAAATTTAGAATAATTCGATAATCGTTAGATTGGTTTATTACTAATATAGATAGGATTGAATGTAACTTTTAAGCAGTTAACTCAATTGTTACTATTATGAGAATGGAAAATATCCCTGAGAAGGCATTAAATACCCGAAAAACAAAAATCGACAGCTTCGATACGAAGAACAAAGCTCAAGATTATTAAATATCCGTTGGACAAGAATTCAATTGGTCTGGATTGGATTTGAAATGGGATCAAAAAACGTTGGAACCAAGTCAACCAGAACACCCTTGAAAAGGCACCAAAATTGTTTACAAAACAAGAATCAACAACTTTACAGTGTTTTTCTTTTGCTTTTCCTCTTTTGTCAATTGCGTTTCCCTGTTTAGCAAATGACTTTCCAGATTATGAAACGTCAAAGTTATGTTGCAAATGACATTCCCTATTTGTCAAATCTCTTTCAGTTTTTAGATAATGCTTTTCCCACTTTTTTTAAAAAGTAGGTATGTAATAAAAAAAAAAACTGGGAAAAGCATTATCTAAAAACTGAAAGAGATTTGACAAATAGGGAATGTCATTTGCAACATAGCTTTGACGTTTCATAATCTGGAAAGTCATTTGCTAAACAGGGAAACGCAATTGACAAAAGAGGAAAAGCAAAAGAAAAACACTGTAATACGAGACCAAATTTTGAATATGTGAATCATGGTTAGATTAACTTAAAACTGAGGTAAGTCGGATTGAATTTAGATTAGGATCGGTTAACTCAATTGTTACCATTATGGGCAATTAAATATTCTTGGACTGATGTTTAATATTCTGAAAAACGAGAACTGAAGATTTCGGCAAGAGAGATTGTTTAATCTACGCTGGAAATAGATTGAATTAGTCAGGATTTACTTCAAATGAAGAGGAACTAAGCCGAAGAACGACAGAGCAGAACAGAATAGGTTAATATGGAAATGGAATGTATTTAGGATGATGTTAATAATTTGCAAAAAGAAGAACCGAATACAAGGAAGAAATTTAGAATATTTGGATTAACGCTGGATTAGCCTGACATTGATGTAGGTTGGACTGGATTTAGATTCAACTGCCTTAACTGAATAGATAGCAACATAGTGAAAATACAAAATACCACTTGGAAAGATGTTTAAAACGCCAAGGAACAAGAAGAAAATCTAAATCATTTGAATTTCTGTTTGGTTAGGTCAACTTAGAATCCCAATTTTGACTTTCGAATCGATTATGTTTGGTTCTAATTCGACCTGTATTTAAATTGGATTTAAATTAGCGAAAAACCTGAGTATTATCAATGACTTCAAACTTAATTCGAGTTGATTATCGAGTTCGACTTTAAATAATTTTAGATCTAAGCCGATTTGAAACCACCTAACTCGAATTTTGAATTTCCAGTCGACTCTGCTTTTGGTTATAGTCTGATCTGAACATAAAAACCACAACAAATTAGTGAAAATCTGAATATTAGCAGCGACATCAAACTTGATTCAAGTTAGATACCTATTGAATTCCATTTTAAATGGGTTTAGCCCTAATCCAATTTGAAGCCATCTAACCCAAATTTTAAATTTTGAAGTCGACTGCATTTGGTTCTTATTTGATCTGAGCTTAAAAATCACAGCGAATAAGCCTAAAATTACTGCGAAACCTAATTATAAACGGGGATTTCAAAATTTATTCGAGCTAATTCCATCTCAAATGATTTTTTTAAAAATCCTAATTCAGTCTATAGCCGAAGTTTTGACTCTCAAATCGTTTGGTTTCAATTCAAATTCGATCAGGGTTTGAAAATAATACCAAATTAGGCTAAAATCAAAGAGCAACCTGAACTGTAATTTCAATTTTAATTCAATCAAATCAAAACACATAATTGGACTGAAATATGTGAGTAGTTTCAATCATAACGGTGATTTCAAACTGAACTTGGAAATTGAATTCGCAATTCAAAATATTTTAAGTAGATTTGAAGCAAATTGAACGGAACTTTGATTTCGAAACCAATTGGTTTCAGTTCAAATCTGAAAATTATACAGGATGTGATTGAAATCAAAAAGCCTGAAAGAACTGAGATTTATTTATACTTCGAAATCGATTAGTTTCAATTTTAGTGCGTATTTTTAATAAATTCTGCATGGATTTTGATTCCGAATTGATTGGTTTAGTCATATTCCAATTTGAAACGATTTGTTCAGAGTTCTAACTTCGATCTGTGTTTGAAGATTGCCTCAAGTTTGATCGAAAACAGTAAGCTGCCTGAATATTAACGGTAACTTCAAACACTATTGGGCTAGGTTATTGAATCTGATTTGACTTGATTTCAATTTCAACTTTTAAATCGATTAGTTTCACTTTTAATTTGATTTGGACTTGATAATCAACTCGAATTAGTTTGATATCAAAGGTTAATCGAGTTAGATGTTAAATTACAGATTTAAATTGTTGTTCTAAATCGATCTGAAACAAGCTGAATTAAAATCGATTTATTTAAATTTTACTTCAATTTGGATTTCAGGCTGAAATCGATTAGTTTTAGTTCTAATTCGATCTGGGCTTGAAAAGCGGTCCAAAATTAAAGGTGGAATTCCAGATTTAAATTTAAAACTGAAACACAAGAATTGATACCTTCGAACAAGTAAGAAAAACAAGAATCGACAGCTTCGATATCAAACCACAATTTTGAATATTTGAATCATTGATTAGCCTAAAACTGAGGTAAGCTAGATTGGATTACGATCAAAATAAAGTAACTGGATTGATTTCTACATCATAGGGATACAAAGTGCCATTGGAAAGATAACAAGAATGGACAGTAAGAAAACCTAAACTATTCGAATGTACGGCTGGGTTGAATTAGAATGAATTGAATTTGATTTGGATTAGAATTATAGCTGGGTAAGCCAGAAACAATGCGAAATTACATTTTAAAACAGACTAGGTTGCATTAGGAATGTCAGCTTATGATGCAGAGTTCTAAGTAAGAATCATAGACATTTAATTGGAATGGATTGAGTACGATTAAACTAAATGGTTAGGATCTAAGTCAACTGAATTCAACAACAGCAAGCTAGTTTAAGCTTTCGGTCTAACTTCAAACGAATTAATAAATATTCAACGCGTGCACGGCCAACAAAATATTGAAACAAAAATTTTCAATATATTTACAGATGACGCTCAAACACGAAAATACCAAAAGACCGTAATAATTTAAGACTTCAACACAACTCCAGGGTATAATTTAATATTCTAATATTTCTCAGGCTCACCACGAAAAGTGTCATAAAAATTCTTCAGTTTGTTTTGCTGCACCAAACGCGTAGTTTATCACCTTACTACCTCGAGAGGATAATAACAAGAAGGGTGTGTGTTAGAATAGTTAGTAGAGTAGAACGATGTACTGATATCAGTGATGCCAGTGGTTCCCCATATCAGGAGTCCATATCGGGCGTGCGTGAGCGTAAGCTTGATTTATCGTCCTCGTTGAATTGCACTTGCATTAACCACCAAGCACGATGCAAATATTTACCCAGAGGCTGACTAGTATGTGATAATTATGGGACTGTTTTTCCTTTTTTTTGGGGTGGTGCAAATTTGTCAAGATTGAAGAGACCTACCGCAAAATATCACACGCAACTCGTAGGTTGATTTTTTTTCGCTGAGGTAAGGTTCTAATAAGAACATGGATGTTGGGTTTGTATGGGAATGGGTTGGAATGTATGAACCCACCCTGAAGAATGGGTGAGAATTAATTCGCTTTGTAAATATAAATTTGGATATATGTGGGCGTTGATTATTCTAGAGCACGGTAGAAGCTTCCAGTATGTTCCGGGCGTCACTTTTTGTTACGCGATAGCTTCCTGATGATGCCTTCCTTTACAATATACAGGAAGACTGTCGGAACAAAGGTAACTTATCGGGTTTCAGATGGTTTTGACGCATCCAACCCTTAAGAAGCTGACCCTTTGAAGAATTATTGCAGTCATTTTGGTGAATAACATTCCCTTTTCCAATTCAAATAAAGAAAGTAAAAACCAAAAATAAATCAACTTCAATACCAGTGTAATCACATCGAATAATACTAAAATAAATTTGGTGTCAAGTGTCTCTCTACATCCAATTCTGGGCGGCTATAACAAGATAAGTGGCAATAATATACGAGATCCAATCGCGAGATCGAATTTCAGATAGAAAACCTGCTCGTTTCGGCCAATTATTTTAAAGAAGTGCCCTGATCATAAACATTCCCCCAGTTTTCAATTTATCTGAACGGAGATTAATACGAACTTAACAATTTTCGTCGGGGAGAACTGGCTTGCACAAGTGCACACTTAGATGTTGTAATTTATAACCGCCGCTGTGCCACGATATTTTGTACGGCTATAAACTTTGACATACGAGACACTGACGACGTGTTTACAGAAACCTCTCAAGTTCTAAAACTCGCGGCTTGCTAAATTGAGGCGACTGCAACAGTGCGCTTCGGTTTGTCGACCTGCCCCCCACTAAAAAGGTTCGTTGGGGGGCTTCTTGTGTTACTCTGTCTTCACGGCCACAATGCAGCAATCAAAGATCTCTTTCCCCTTCGGAAAAATAAGCCCTCGAAATCGGATTAGGCGAAAATATGTGGACAATAGAGAAATCAACCAACCGTTCTAAAAACCAAATTCCGTGCTCGAGTATCAACGAACATAACCGCAAAAATGATGAACCTCCTTTAACTGGCGAGATTATTAAACTTGAAAAGTAAATTAAATTTCCTTTGAGATTTTTCTTTAATATCGCGGATGTAATAAAATCTTTACAGTTGGAAGGATTCGAGGGAAACCCTGAATTGAGGTGTCATACACAGAATTGAAACGGCGGAATTTACGTTTGAAAGAAATTGCGACTAATTTAATATTCCTCTTATTAAGCTAAGTTGAATTTTGCGCTCAAAAATCACGAAATCTGGCAATGTCCTTGAATTATTTCTAGAACGTTCTAGAATTACGTGACGTCAGCAGTAAAAACTAGACCGTCATCAATGACAAAAGAAGGATCAGCCAATAGTTGCCCGTGATTCATGTGACGTAGTTTGTTATTAATTTGCTATTGGTTTACTTTATCCCTTCTACTTAACCTTGAAATATCTTCAGTTTTTTGAACATTCGTTTGGTACAAAATTGTGAAAGTTCCACGGGAATTAATAAATACCGTGAGATATAAAACACCAGTAACGTATTCATCGCCTACACAAAAATTCAATTAGCATTATTTGGTAACTTTAATAGTTTATGAGTTCCGGTGTTCTTCAGTTACATAAAAACAAACCATTAGAGTAACAATAAAATCCACTAAAATCCATTAGCGCCCATAAACAGATTTATTTCAGATGCCATAAGTATTCGACACCCTCCTGATTGATTTCGTATATTCAACCCTTCTTTTATTATTATGGGAAATAATCGAAATTTCCAGCCTTTAATGATTAATAATTTTTATTTTTATTTTTAGACCTCCTTACAAGCTAATATGAGAAAGCTATTATTAAAAGCCCGAGGTAAAACAAAACAATTAATATTCCTTTTAAAATTTGATCAAATATGCCTTAATGGAGGTCGATCCGCTTATTAGTTTCATCCCTAACTAGTTATTAGACGTTATTATGACCTTAAATTATGTATAAATAACTTTTCCCCGATGATAGACCCGCAATGAGTTTGTGTATATAAAACGAAAGCCTTAATGCTTGTAATAATCACACAAACTTAATAATAATAACTAAATTACACGGTTATAAATTGTAGGTAGGTATTAACTACGTGATATGCATTTTAAAGTACCTGAAACACGAGGAGTTTATTATTTTGTCAGGTGGAGATTTTCTATAAGCTCGTACCTTAAACTAGTCTGGCATTTTCACGCAAGTTCTTAATTAATTAGACCTCTGAGATTATTTTAATTGAATTAAGTGATTAAGACAAGTGACAGTTTGTATGTTTAGGAATTAATTAAAGCAGTTTAAAGCAGTGGAGACCGTATTAACTTATTATTTGGTAATTATTTAAAGCAAAAAGGTACAGTTTTTGTTTTAATAGTTTTGTGTATTGAACCCGGCTTTATTTGCCATTTTCAGGTGTATAATTCAGTTAAAGTGAGCTATATAACAAAATTTCATCTTTAAATAACGATTGAGAATCTTCCCACATTGCTGAATGCAACCATCAACGCATCTCTAAATGCAACGCAACCATCACAATAACATTTGGATTTGGAGATTATGTCAGGGCCGTCTTATCCATTAGGCACTTTAGGCACAGTGCCTAGGGACTTTCGAAAGCGTAGTCATTGCGAATCTTCGGACATCGCTGAATGCAACCGTTAGCGAATCTCAGAACGAAACTACCACGTGATGCATGAAATTTGGGGGTTATGTGATCGAACTTTAGCGGATGTCGGCATATTTCGCAAATTTAACATCCAACTTCGATAACTAAAAGAGTTCTTTGTCACTCATTTTCGTGTTTTACTGTTTGAATAAATAAATTTAGGCATGGAACTAAAAAATAAAGCAACTAGTGAGACAGTCCCACCAAATGTTATGTGATGCATGAATAAGTGAAGGTTCACAATGACTGATGCGTTTTCGAAAGCACGACGAAGTTTATTTAAAGCAAAAAGATGCAGGATTATTTTAAGGGTTCTTTTATATTGAATTCGGCAAACTTCCAGCCTTTTTCTGCCATTTTTGGTTTGTAATTTAGTTAAGTAACTCCGCCTGGAGTTCCGGATGGGTGGATTGAGTATCCCATCAGGTGTCATTGTCGGTCTAAAGTCCGGGTACAGGAAGAAGTTTGCGGCAACCTGCTACCCATAAAACCTTCAAGTTCAAAAAAATCCCTATACAAGCCTTAGAGAAGGATGGGAAAAACTGAAAACGACTACGGCCAAAATAAATTTGGGATGCTGAAATGTACAAGGTCTAAATAACAAATAGGTACAACGAGATCTTTAAAACGGTCGAAGAATACGAATTAGATATTACAGTCTTGAGTGAAACAAAGAAGAAAGGAAACGGCACTGAAACAAGAGGAGGTTTTATCCATTTTTATAGTTGAATCAGCAAAGATATAAGAGCAAAAGCTGGAGTGTCTATATCTATAGTTATAAATGTAAAGCTGGGAAGCCGCCAATGAAGGACTGTTCACAATTAATGTCGAAATGCAAGGCCACAAAATAATGATAATCGGAGTATATGCACCCAATGACGACGCAAATGATACTGAAAAATATGTTTTTTTGAAACTTTCACGACTCTACCAAATACGGTAGGAAATAGCAAAGAAGTGCTTATAACGGGTGATTTAAACGGTCGCGTTGGCAGAAAAACAGGAAGTAGAATAACGTGTAGGTACGGAGAAGAGACTAAAAACAACAATGGTCTTAGATTTTAGATTGCCCTAAAAGTTCTTTGAGTAAAAAGATATACATAATGTTACGAGACGCACACGTGTTTCCGTCACTCCTCACTCGCCGACAGAAGCTTCGCAAGTGTCCTCGAATGTTCGATCACGTCATCGTTCTGGAGAAACGTTCAACTTACTGGATTGGAAGTCCGCATTTTGTATAAAAAGGCGCGTTCCCTGAGCAAGCGACTAGTCTACCAGTGCGAATACCTGACGCGTAGTAAACGCCCGTGAATATAAATAAACTGTATAAATAAATTAGTTAGTGCTTCGGATTAATATTAGTATTGCGTTTTTAGTGTTTAAGTTGTTGTTTCGTATTAATTTTTACGTTGTTTAAATTTGTTAATAAATAATTCACACCACGGGCCGAAGTTTTAAATAAACGTTTTAAAAAACGTTATAGGTAATAAGTATATTTGGAGCCCGGCTACGAAAAGACAGAAGTCAATTTTTCATTAGATTATCGTCAAATAAACCTCTGCAATTATTTTTGCCACTTTTATAGTCCAAAGAGAAGGATGTAGGTCTGATCATTTCCTAGTTGAGGGTTTATTAGTTATAAGTAGAATCCAAAAAAACAACCAAGACCAAAATGTAATTAAAAATCGTTCAAATTGTCCCAATCTGAAAAATGGATCGTATTCTTGTTTAAATTACGACTTTCTGAAAACATTAAAATGGAAACCAACTGGGAATGTCGAACAAAGATATGTATATTTTTTTAATGTGCATTCATAAAGCAGCCAGAGAAAAAATTCTTTTCATTTTTCTTGTAACATTGCTTGGCTTCATCTCTTTTTCTTAGTCGTTCTACTTTCTTTCTCCATTTCTTTGCTGTTTTATCGTTTCTTTTTTTTGCTGCTTTTTTCCCCTCTACAATTTTCATTTCTCCTTTTGTTTATCGTTTCCCTTTTATCTCGTTTTTGCTCCATCTTTCTCCTTTCGCACCCTTTCCTTATCCCTTAACTTAACACATTTTTCTTTAATCTCTTTCCTCTCCTTTATTTTTCGTTTTCTTTTATTCCTTTCTGCCTTTATTTTTTCATCTTTCTCCACTACAAGTCTGCTTTATAAATATCAAACATTGAAGAAGGTTTACTCAAAGGGTTAAAGATTGCCAAAGATGTTCGATGGTTTAAGGTTTAACGTAAGCTTCGAGAAGGCGAAGACCGTTTCCTAAGCTTTGAATAGAAACTCCTCTTATTTCTCATTGTAAAAAAAAAACCTAGATGACAATTCAGACTGTCCTCTGAGGGAAGCATAAACCTTTTTTCGGAAGATCTAAAAAGAATTCGTTTTATTTGTTCGTACTTTGGAAACTTTCATAAGTTCTTTTCTCGTTCGTTGGTATGGTTCAATCTCCTTTTGATATGACCCAGGTGGACCCTGTTTTTATATCGACCATCTAATTGCGTAACATTGGCGATTTCGTTTTCATTGCTAGTTCTACTTTCAATCCTTAGCAAACTTTTATGATTTGCATAGTCACGGCAAAATTCAAGCCTACATCTTCATTCCTTTAATGTTTTACAACACAATTTTAGACCCATCTAAATTTGCCACCCTTCAGAATAATTTTCAATAATTTTTAATGCAGTTGTAAATTGGAATATTAATTAGAGAAAAAAAACGAATATAATTCGCAACCGATAAACGTAATGATAATTGGCACACGCTAGCCGCACGGTAACAAACTCCCCAGTTCTGGCCGCATGACAGCCGGAACACGGCAATTAACGAGAGATAAAGTGATTATGAACAGCACATCCGGTGCTCGGACCCGACACGCTAAAGCGCCTGCAGGGATCGCTGCAGGAATAAAATCCTGACGCGAATACTGCAGGGATTTGCCAGGAATGAAACTAACAACCCGCCACCTAAATGAATTACACTTCGGGCTTTAGTTTTCCTTTTCTTCTAAGACTTAAGAAAATGAATGTTGTTAGTTTCGAGTGGATTAGTTAAAGTGTCGGAGACCAACGACCCGAGTCCGTTTTAAAATTTAAACCTCAAAGAGATCTGAAATATAGGTACGAGCCGAGTCGCCTGGCGATAAATAGTGATTTGAATTTGAATTTTCGATTAATATTAATGTTTCGCTGCAACGCAATATGGAAATATTTTTAAAACTCGCTCTGGATATCTCATGTTATAAACTAGGATTTGTTATAATAAAAATGCAGTTTAAAATACCGCCCCCTTACTTCATATTTTTATTTCAGTAAGCTTAGACAAAATTAATTCAATTCTTAATTCGTAGCGTTTCTGACTAAACTACATTTCTTCATTGTGAACCTTTATTTTTTTATGTTTCGTCGAACGAAACCATCATAATGACGTTTGGAGGTTAGATTATGAAGTCGCTTTACTGATTCAAACAGTTAAACAGGAAAATTAATGCCAAAAAACTGTTTGAATCACTAACTTCATATATAGTTAAGAAACAGCTACCTTCAAGGAATAAAAAAAAGAAGAACAAATGTGATAAACACAGGGAAAAATAGAAAGAAGAACAGATTGGGAAGGAGAGAAACGAGGACAAAACAAGACCTATGGAGGGAGAAGGTAAAGCAAGAAAAAGGAAAAGACAACTTGAGAAAAAACAAAAAGCAATGGAGAGAATAGGAAAGAAGAAAAGATAGAAAATGGCAAAATTAACAGAAGAACAAAGAACGACAAATGCGAGGGATAAAATAGTAAAATGGCGGAAAAAGAATACACAACAAGGAAAAGAAATGAGGGAAAAAGCTAAGAACGACGGAAGGAAGGTCACAGAAAAGAAGAGCACGTAAGAAATAGAAAAATTACAAGCAAAATGGAAAGAAAGAAAGAAAATAGCAAAAACCTTTGAAGGAGAAAGAAAAACTAGAAAAGGAAAGGAATGTAATCAAAAACGAAGTACCGTAGGACTATGAAAGAAGGATACCGTGAGAAAAATAGAAGAAGGACGAGGAAGAAGAAAGCAGCAAAGTAAGGGTTCAACAAAGAAAAGCAGCAAATGCCCTAAATTATATGGTGAAGATATAGAAGCAGAGCAAACGATACTAAAAGGAGATGGTTAACAAGCTTTTACATGCAGCAACGTTGCAACAATCTCTCTATTTCGTAATCTTCTTTAGAGAAGAGACCTGACCTTATGGTTTATTATTTATCATGCATTCAACAATATCCTACCAACGAATTTCTATTTTGCGCCATTCTTGTAGTATCCGTGGTCTTTCTGATTTCGTCACTCCATCGTAACGGTGACCGCCTTATTCATCTGTGTCCTTTGACTAATTCTTGAACAATTAATTAGTCTTTCTAGATAGTTATCAGGTCTGCGCTGTACGTTGTCAAATACTCTTTTAGTTCTAATAGCTTAAAGTCGTATTGGTTCTTGAATTTCTTCTATAAGGGACTCATTTGTCCTCCTTACAGTCCATGGTATTCGCAAAACGCGCCTCTAGCACCATAACTCAAAGCGTCAATTCTTCTCTTATCAGCTGTTTTCAGCGTCCACGTCTCGGATGTACATGCCATTGATGGTAAACCTATAGTTTTTACAATATTTTTCTTTGTATTCAGGGTTATGTCTTCATCCTTCCATATCTTCTTAAGATTTTTCAATGCTCTGCGTCCAATCTCAGTAAGTCTTTTATTTCCCCTTCACAACCTCAGTCGTTAGTTATTAAGAAACCTAGATATATGATTTGATTTACCACCTTAATATCACCAATTTGTTGTAGTTTATTCCTATTGTTATTTTTCGTGCCAACAATCATGATCTTGGTTTAATTTCTATTTATCTCTAGCCTGTATTCTTTGCTGACGTCTTCCAGTTTTGTGAGTATGGCTATTAGTTCCGTGTCTGAGTGTCGTATCATCAGCGCATCTGAGGTTGTTGATTTTCTCTCCAATGCAATAATATATGAAATAAAAAAAATAACTGGGCAAAGCATGGGAAAAAGAAAATAAATACGAAAATAAACACTAGGAAAGGGAAGTTAATATGCTGATGGCGTTGGTAATGATGAAGAAGAGTTTTTTTTAAAAAGAGGTATCAGGGCCCGGCTGTCTATGACTCCGGGAAGCACTGCACTTATATTGCATACCCTGTTTTGTGGTTACACCCATTCGGTGATCTTTGTTTCCTGTATCAAGAGATAAAGGTCCTTCACCGGGTGTCTAATGAACTCCTTCTGTTGCATAATAGGCTTCCCGAATATGCGCTGTCCTTTTCTTACCAGCGCGTCACAAGCACATAAAATGTGTGTTGCTGTATCTGTTTCCTTATTGCAAAGTCTAAGGTCTCCATTGTATTTACTGATCTTCCACAGGTGTTCCTTAACAGTTGCATGCCCTGTTAGTAGACCTGTGATGATCCTGAGTTGTGTCCTACCCATGAGAAGATCTGTTTATAAATGCCTTGCTATGGTTTTGTCCTAACCCGTTGGTCCAATATCTTTCGTGTTGAGTACCAATCCAGTCACTTACATATCCTCGAATGGCACTTCTTGAAATTCCTAAGGCTGGTTCTGGGCCAAGGTAAGTCTCAGTCGATCTCTGCCTTGCTAATTCGTTGTCATTCCCATTACCGTCTATGACCTGGTACCCAGAACAGTCTCACGACGTTCTGTTCTGCCAGGTCATTAAGTGATGGCATTGGTAATGATGAAGAAGAAGAGGTTAGAATCTAATAAAATCAAGAACTAATTGGAGAAGAACGAAAAGGAGGATGAAAATGCAGAAAGGTTTTTTTCTATAGTAGAAGAGAAAGATGTAATGTGAAGAGTAACCTAAGATGGGGAAGACACAGAAAGGAGAAGGAGAGACGGAAAATGAAGAGGAAGATGAAGAAAGGAGAAGACTGAGAAGGAACAATGTGAAGGAGAAAAATGAGTGTACTGGAACAAGAGGAAAGAAAAAGCAGCAGAAGTAGGAGGTATAGAAAGAAGAATAAAAGAAGAAGGTGGAGGAGGAGGTGAAAGCTGAGAGAAAAGGGGAGGACGAAAGAATGAAGATATGGAAGATGAGGAGGAGGAACAACTTCTTAACAGCACTTGTTTAAGACGTTATTTGGTGGTGGTAAACTAACTAAAACATGTTGTGTAGAACCAATTATAACAACCTTAACTCCTTAAGAAGTTTACGAATATTTCATGAACAGAAGTTTCCTTTCGAAGAATAAACAAACTCAAATTACTAACAAAATTTTAAAAGCACAAATTTTCCCTAAAAAAAGGAGCAAACTAGGTTCCGTTGAAAAACAAAACAGTATTCATATATTAATTTTCAGCAACGTCCATCATTTTTATACCTCACTAATTCAGTTTTCCCCGCTGAAAATATATTTTCAAGAAGACGTACGAATAACTCCGGCACTTTAAATTTTTCACGTATATGTGAAGCAAGGTAGGCTAATGGAATCATGAAATTTTGATACTGTAATATATCACGTGCGTTGCACATTTTAGAACGTGGGTTGCTACTTTTATTGAAATACCAATTTTATGAAATTGACCTTATTTTTTCTATCTGTTATTCAGGCACGTGGCAACTGCGAATTCTATTTGGCGTAAAGCGACTGAATTTCGTTCGAATTTTTATTTTTAGTTTGTTTATTTATTGGACGAGAACTAGGCTTGCGGGTTCCAAGTATCTCAATTTGAAATATTAGACAATCCACATAAAAATTACTGGTCAAATATAAAGTATTAAGATCCGCTCCGGTTATTAAAAAATCCAGGAAAAACGATTTAAAATTCCGGTAGTGTGTAGAATTTGACATAATAATACACGATTATTAAATTTGCGAGTGCTTTATTAAAACCGCGCCGTGTTCATCCAATCTTTTTAAATTCAAATCGATTCTAAAGTAACCACGCGGAAATTTTCTTGCCTCGTTTCTACAGTAACGCCTTCTTAATGAATTCACCGTCGGTTTTATCTTTAAAAAATAATTAGTCCTTGATTTGATAAAAAAAAGCGGGGCGCTTTTAAAATATTTGAATTTATGATATGGACGGAAATGAGGCTATCAATTCGAGAAGGATTTTTAGGTTTTCGGTTTGTTTAGTTTAGAAATAAGCCTCCTGAATTTATTTGTTTATTTACATGAGGAGGAACGAAAGGTTCTAAATTGAAATTGTTACCCTAAAATAGATTTGTTTTGGAAAAATAAACCCGGCGCCTCCACCAAATGTACATCCTGAACATCTTAAAATTTTAAAAGCCAGTTTTTTTATTTTCTATTTGGCAAGCTGCGATTCAGCCCTGAAAATAATTACTATCCAAAACCTCATGAATATGCGATCGCTTTCAAGCTTATGATTGAATATTCCATCACACGTATCACTAAAAATATAGGGATGAAAATTAAATTAAATTAATTAATCATTTACAGTGTACAAATTCAATTCACAATACCGGTTCATTGGCTTGGAAACCCAATTTAATATTTTTAATGGCATCATTCATACGAAAATTAATCTTTTTTGTTATTTCACAATCGAATTTAATTTACTATGTGAAACTCGGCGGCCAAATGTATTTTTAAATGCTTTTATAACTATATCAGCGCTGCAGGCCTAGAGGCTCAAGGCTTCAATGGTCTTCTTCCTTCCTCTTCTGTCACTCGCCAGTAGTTTCCAGTCTCTAATCCCTGCGGATATGCCGAGCCATCATCATCTTTGCGCCCATACAAATTTGTCCGTCTTCTCTATAACTCGCCTTTTATACCACCATACATCCTTTTAAGCAGCGTTCCTTCCCATATTTCCAATTTCGTTTCCACATCCTTCATAATCCATGTTTCGCAAGCACGTATAACCGTCTTGTAGATTCTTAGCTTTGCATTTCTCAGTACTTCTTTTGATTTCAGTATTGCTTTAGAACACTAGCACTTTTACTTTCCTTCGTCAATCTTTTGATAATTTCATCATTTTCTTTGTTTTTATTCATTAACGTTACACCCAGGTAATCGAAGCTTTTCACTATTTCAAAATGATGATCCTTTTTTCCCTACATGATAACCTACTGACTGGTCCAGCACGATTTTCACTGCCTTCCTACTCCATATATTTGGCCTGGTCTTCATTTACTTCTAGCCCAAATTCATTTGCCTTTATTTCCAAGCTTTGAAAAACTTCTGCATAGATAAGAGACTGAGAATATTGAGAGAAGGGAGTCAATTTTCTGTATAAATACTGCTGGAAATACGCTAAAAAGACATGGTTTATATCCAGCCATCAAAGAAGCAGTATTTACGACAAATTGGCACCCTCCAAGACGATGTTCCAGTAATATGCATGTAAGACTGTTTTATTTTAACTTAACTTTAATTCAAGATTATCTCCCTTGGTCTTTGGGTTAGTTGCACCAAGTCATCAGCATAAGCTTTACATCGTTGCTTGTGATGGTATATGAATGTTACTTTCTGTCAATACTTTTTCTAATATCTAATATCAGGTTAAAGAAAATGGGTGATAGTGGATCACCCTGTCTTAAGCCTCTATTGGCCACAAAACTATTGGAAATTCTTCCTTCCACAATGACCTTACATTTTGTATCGCTTAATATCGTTTTGAATAGGTTGATTTTTCTAGGGAACTCAAAAAGTCCTAGAACATCATACAATTTATGCATTTTAATGGGTGCTGGATGTAACAAAAGATATTAGAAGACGGATTGGAAATGCACAAAACGCGTTTAATTTACTTTGGAAAATTTGAAAGTCCAAAGAGCTGACATTAAAAACAAAACTCTGTATTTTTAACACTAATGAAAAGTGTCCTTCTATAGGTAGCAAATCGTGGGCATTAAACGAAAGTCAAATTCGTCAACTACAAACATTTAATAATATTAGCCTAAGAAGAATCCTGGGTACATACTGGCCGAATAAAATGTTCAAGGGCGAGCTTTGCAAGAAGACCAAACAAGAACCGAGACGCAAATAGAAAAAGGAAACTGGAGATGGATGGACATTACAAAACAAGCAATGGAATATACGATAAGAAGAAGAATGAAACGCAAAAAGTCAGCTAACACACGGAAAAGAAACGTAACGAAGGAATACAAGACAATTAATAAAACCAGGAACGAAGTGAAAAATACAGCAAAAGACAAAGACAAATGGAAGGAGTTAGTCGAAGATATAATGTACTCATAGAAGTGCAAATTAAGAAACTCAACTCAACAGACGGGATGGAGATATGGTTAGAAAGTAAGAAAACGCGCAAAGCTAGTAACCCTGTCACTTAGCCACCAGCTAATGAAACGCTCCTAGCGCCCTACGCTCCCCATGGAGCTACAAGGTTAGAGTGAAATAGAGAGAGAGATGCATTTTAATAGTGTCACCGGCCTGTTTACACCATACATAGAGGCAAATTGCTCATTGTAAATTGCTTACAAGAATTTGTTTCACGAGAAAATTTGATCTATAACTGATCTGTTTGGCCTAAAACCTGTTTGGTATTCTCTTAAAACACAAAAGTTCAATCTTTAATCCATTTCCCAATTAAAAGTGCCAAAATCTTATGTTCTGTAGCTTGTAGTGCTATTCCCTTATAGCTTTTACATTCAGTGACATTACCTTTGTGAATCCTTCTGACCACTCTTTCGGTATTTGCTCTTCCCTTCATAGTCTCTGTATTAACTTCACTATTTCTCCTTGTAGCAGTTCTCCATTTGGGTTGGGACCGTGCCATAGTTGAGAAAAGAGAACTTAATGTTTCGCCCATTTTCATTAGGAGGAAAAAGGGATCCTAAAAGAGCACGACAACTCAAGGAAACTATTTTAGCGAATGGAAGAAGGGCACACACAGTAAACCAAGCCAGACACTCTTCTGAAGAAAAACAGAAGAAGCAACCCGGCTATAACCGGTAAAGTATCAACAAAGATGACGATTGGTCAGGAGTGAAGGGGGTGGAGCCAGTAGCGATGACAAACTTCTATATGTATTCTCTAAATGTTTGTGAGTGTGGATTTCTATTAGAGGTGTTAATTGGGCTTTTCGCACACTCTGTTGCATTGGTGGAATGCGACGTTTCGGGGACTGGATCCATTCCCCGAAACGTCGCATTCCATCAATGCAACAGAGTGTGCCAAAAGCCAAATTAACACCTCTAAGACTTCTATATGTTTGACCGACGATTCAAGTTATTAGGAGAGGAGTTATTAGAGAAAAAATGAGGAAAATGGCAATGATCAATGGGCTTTCAAATAAGACCTTATGGCCAGTGTCGTGATGATGTAACAACAGCTGAGTTAGACAGAAAACCATATTTTAAGCAACGTCTGTGTATGCACAGATCAACCCGTTTTTCCAAAGTGTAATAAACCACAAGAACAAGAGATGCTTTAGGCGTCTTTTGAAGACAGGGATTGAGGCTTATCTTTCACTGAAGGAAGTATCTGTAACACTTTTAGAGGGAGTTCGAAGATGGTTTGGATGCGGACTTTCAGAGTGTGAGGAGTGTAATTATTTTTCGATGACCTTCGAACGAGATTGTCTTGGATATGGGTTAACTCGACATGAAGACGGGTTGGGGCACTGTGATAGCATGATGAACGAGAGAATTGATTACAGAGTTTTCGTGTCTCGTATGATGATGTGATTTGGCATGAAGATACCTACCCATGTGTGGGTTTACGGTAAACTGAGTGTGAAAGTTAGTTTGCAGGTTACCAGAACGTCGAGGAAAGAGAGAGAACCGTTTGATTCTATTTGCATAAGCAACTTGATATCAGGGTGTTGATTGTTGAGATGTCCGGGGCTATTGGATGAAAAGATTCCATAAAGTTGTTTGCACCACCACAGAAAGGGGAGAACCCATAGCAGCGCTTGCCACTTCCTTGTAGAATTAGTTGTTAAAAAGGAAATGTGCGGAGGAATGGCACTTTTCAATTTACTATTATATTTCATTTCTGCTACGTACCTATGTTGTTTTCTACAGTTTGACCGTTCTTTTCTACTTCAAGCTATGGCTGTGGTATGTCCAGATCCAGCTCTATCGAATTACCATAATTCCCAATTATACTTCCCACTAGCTTTTCACTTTCATCCTTATAATATGTTGACTCATTCTTAGGAAAGTTTCTTCCTTTCTTATTCTTAACATCTTGGTAAAAATTCTTAATCTCTTTATTAACATAGTAATCCTTCAATTTTTCTCCAGTTTCACTCTCAGTAGTCTTTTATTTTATTTACATAACCGTAAAGGCTTCTGGATTGTTTACACTGTTTGTTTTGTTTTCTTTCGTTGCTTCTAGCTGCTCCTGGCCTTATTGCACCCCTCTATTGCTTCCTTGCATTCATTGTCATATCACCCACGGTGCCTCTTTTGTTTAACTTTTGGCAGTATTTGACCCGCAACTTTTTGCAACGTTTTCTTCAATTGGCACCATGTTCTTTCCACGTCTTATTTATGCATCGAATTTTGCAAGCTATATTCTATTGCTCTTCCTCAGATTGCAGATCGATTATGTTATATCACTAAATTTCGTTTCCTTCTTCTCTGCTATCTCTTGTTCTAACCTTAGTTTGCTCTCCTACTATAACATCTGCTTTAATGTTCTTCATATGTTATCTTCTACCAGCACACCATCAATTTGATTAAGTAACTGTTTGACCATCTGGTGAAACCCATGTTCCTTTATGTATTTATTTCCTTGTGCTTGAAAAAGGTGCTCATAATCTGCATGTTATGTTCTGCTACAAATTCCATTAATTCCATTATCATTACTGTTCATATGTTTGATATGTCCCCCAGTTATTTATTTGTAGATATACTGTAGTCCAAGCTTTTCATTTAGATTTCAGATAATTACTTTCACATTGTACCTTGGTATTCTAGGTTCTAAATCTTCATAAAGCTTCTCTTTCTCTTCTTCATATTTCTGTTCAGTTGGTGCATGAAAGTTCATAGGCTTCAAAATCTATTACTAGGCTTTTAAATATTTTATTTACTAGAAATCTTACTATGAAAATGTTTTCGTTGTCACCACTATAATCATTTACGCCAGTTTTGTCTCCTGAATGGTTGCTACATCAATGTTATACTTTTTAATCTCGCTTACTAATATTCTTAGCGCTTCGTCCTAATTTGTTCTTCTAACTTTCCATTGGCTCATCATAATCCTATTCCTTGCCTTGGTCATCAACCTCAAATTCAGTCCAGAGTTTTTCTGTTAGGTTTTATGCTGAGGATCAATTTTGATTGTGTTTTAGACAACAAATTTTTGCTCCTTATTCTAGAATACGTTGAAAGTTCCAGCGTGCCCTGGGAGTTCGTTACTCGTAACACACCCCGCCGCTCTAGAATACGGTAGAAGCTTCTAGAGTGTTCTTGGCGACACTTCCCGTTACATTTTTATCAACAAATCGAAATATTTGCAAGTATTATTAACAAAATCTACTCCGAGACAAATTGGGTTCTCAAATAAGGTAATTATATTCTAAAAGCAACTTGATTTCAATATCTTTAATGTTCATAAATCAGCTCAAAGTGGCAATAAAAAAGTTAATTTTCCTCACTTCAAGTAAATTCGCATAAAATTATTCAATTAATCAAATTACCCCGAATCGAACTTTTTATACAATCTCCGGCTAAGAAGGCTTTTTAATAAACGTAACCTAATTAATAAACGTAACCTAATTAATAAACGAATAATGGAAACTAAGTAAAAGTAGCGCCCGAGGAATTACTTCAGGTTATTAAACTTTTTGGAATTTAATTAACAAAGCTTGCAATTTAAATTTGTTACAGGAGGGAAGAATCGTCCGATAAGGCTTTGTTATAACCTTATAACTAACACAAAATTCGAATAAATGAACAGACGTATTTCTGTAGACACTCTTCAGTTCAGTCGAGTATAAGTGGATTGATGCTGACGGACCCTACAAGAGAGGACAGAACGAAGCACTTTCAGGCCAATTATGGAACTCAGACTGGGTGGATGTGAGATGACTGAAGTGGAGCTTGAAAATCTATACATCGGTAACGAAAAATTTTGTTTTTGTTGTTTTTTGTTAGTTCGTAACCGGGACGCGTCGGGAATTTGTAATTTCAAACTTTAATAAATGATAGTTTTAATATAGCAAACGGCAAACTTCTCTCCCGCGAGTCGGTTGAAATTACAATATTCCGTTATTGTGGTTTCCCAATTCGAGACCAAGATGAATTCCGCTGCATTTGCATTCCGAGTTGTTTCGAATGTAAAGCTGAAGGAACGACTGCAACAATGTTTACTATGCTGTTGAAACAACACGTTTAACTTGATTTAACTCTCCAGAAACTTGAAAAACGATTCGCGAATTGGCAGACAAATACGTCGTCTTCTTTTTGTCTCGGAAGGGAACGTGCTAATTTTAATAAACACAAACAGTTTAGAAAATGTCCAAAACATACATGAAAATGTTTTAACGTTATTTTTAATTTTCCCATATAAGAAGCCGTTATCGTTTAATCATACAATCAGAATGTCACTAATGTTATAAAAATTCTTAAATAAAAAAACATGAGTTAAAAACGCAAGAACAAAAGTACCAAAAGAGCATATTGTAACAACTGAAAAGGTAATAATCAGCGCCTCCACCTCCAATGGTCAAAAAACAACAAGAAATATTGTATAGGTATTGTAAAACCTTCAGTCACTGAGTGGTTTTCGAGCCAAAGGTAATGGCATGTAAGAAAGAACGATATAGAAAGAAAGACTGTGGTTATTAGATGAAAAACCTTCAATGCTTTTGAGTTTTACAAATAAGGGCTCAATGAAAGTGAAGAAAGAAAAATGAGATTAAAAAGTTTAACAACGGAGAAGGTGGAAAAAACAGAAGAAGGAAATGCGGGAGAAAACGAACAAAAAAGAAGTAAAACCGTACAAGGAAACGCTTCAAGAGACAAGTAGAAAAATAAAGAAGTTCTGTGAAGGTAGATGTGGCAGAAGAAGAAGGAGAAGGAAAAAACTAACAAAAAAGGGAAAAGGACAGGAAAACATTGAAATTGAAGAACAGAAGAGGCAACAAAATTAAAAGGTTTGCTGAAGGACAAGGTGGGCGGGGATGGAGAAGAAGATGGGATCAAAGAGAAAAGAACGGAGAATAGGGCAATTCAAAACGTAAAACGTTCGGTTTCACTTCACATTCGCCCTAGAACGGATCTTATACATATAATACAAACAAAAGGAAACACACAATAAAGAAATAATGTAACGTAGTGGTTATCACCAAAAATAATGTTAAAAATTAGCAAAAATAAGTGTCAACGTGGTAGTATGTTTAACCAGCTATGCCACATGAGGGTTTGCTGCGAGAGGTTTTTATAATAAAAGTCTGATTCAACTAACATACCATATATTATCCGAACTTTGAATTGATTTGCCAAAATATTATTTCAAGTTCAAAATTAAAAGTAAACACTTAGACAATTTTAGAGAGTATATGCAAACGTCAAAGTTAATAAATAAAACAAAGGGTTAAATCCAACTATTAGCAAATCTTACTATGCATTGAATCAAATTAAGTTAAATACAGTAAAATAGTCATACAAATCGTAGGAAACATCACAAGGACATAGGACCTGACTTCTTAAGGACATGATTGTTCGATGGCCACACCAACCATGGTGAGCTCTGTTAGAGCAATTCCTTATATAAGACGTCAACTCACACTCTAACAGGGGCATACGTGCCGTTTCGCGCTAAACTCAGCGTTTTGCTTCAGCTTTTACACAGCTGTGAGGTGTCCTTCGCGTGTAATGGCCTTGACTAACACGTCATATCAACGCACGTGACGTTGCATTCCACAATACATACTTTTAACTACCAAAAAGCTTGATGAAGAAGAAAGAGGAAGAATAAGAATAGAACAAAAGGTAGAGCTGTAAAAAATAAGTCATTCGCTATTCGCTGTCGAACCATCTTCGTATAATCAAACAAAAGAAAATATATAGGGAAAAGACTATACAAAAAGAGAGAAAAATAATTATCAAGGTTTAATGACTGTGGACCTGGGATTATTGACATGAATTTTAGAGAAAAGGAAGCTTAATGAAGAACTAAGAAGAAGAATAAAGAGAAAAAAAGGACCAGAAAAAAATATGTAAAAAAGCAACTAATGAAACAGAAGAACGGATGAAAAATTGAAACTCTTGAAGAAGGTGAAAGAAGATACCGGAAAAGAAGAAGGCACAGAGAGAGAAAAAGCAAAAAAAGTTAAAAAGGCAAAAAGAATCATTAAATATAAGACAACGAGGAATTCAAAATCGCAAAAATTTGGCAGTTCTTCGCATTCAGCCTACAAAGGATCTTTCATCTTTCGTCAATAATGGAAAACATTTCTGGTATAGCCAATGTAGAGTATTTTAAACAAAAGAAAATATACAAGAATATTATACAATATTTAAGAAATACCAATCAGACTTAGTTTTAGAAATACAAAAATTGGGGGAAAACAAAAAGAAGAGAAGACTGGGAAGAAAACATAAAAACGCAAAAGAGAAGGGAATGATGATGGTACAGCAAAAGAGACAGAGCAATATGAAATTCAAAACCTAACAAAAGCTTTTCACTTTGTTTTTTAGTGACCAGAAAATTGTACGACCAAATAAATGAAGATAAACATGAAGAGAGTAATAATGAAAGAGAGAAAAAACATAACAAAGCTAGTGCTTAACTTAGTCATCAAATCAAAACAAATCAGTCTTTATTGATTCCCTTCCTACAAGGTGCATATGGGTTCTTCTTCTTTATGTGCCTTGTTCGGTTTTGGCAATTACTTCGGCGAGTTCTTCTTTATGTTGGGCTATTCTGAATAGCTGTTCAACCCTTTTTATTCCCGTCCATTCTCTGATATTTTTCAACCATGATATTTGTTTCCTGCCGACACCACGCCGACCTTCAATTTTTCCTTTAAGGTAGATAGTATTTTTCCCCTCTTAAAATATGTCCGAGATATGAGATTTTACGAGTCTTAATTGTGGTTAACAGTTCTCGTTCGGTATTAGCTCTCCTTAATACTTCGTTGTTCGTTCTTCTTTCAGTCCAAAAGATTCGAAGCATTCTTTTGTGTATCCACATTTCAAATGCTTCTAGGTGGTTTAAAACTGGAATTTTTTTAACGTCCATGATTCCATGTCATATAGGAGGGTAGACCATATGTAACACTTCATCATTCCTTAATTATAATTCCGTAATTTTAGGTTAAGCTTGTCATTACAGAAAGGAGATGTCGTTTTTTTTGAACGTGTAACGTGCCGTTTCAATTCTACATTTTATTTCCCTGCTTGGATCAAGGCCATCAGTAGGGCCGCGGCTAAATACCATAAATTTGGTTCTGTTAGCATTGCTTTTAAAGCCAAATGTTTCTCCAGTGCAATTTATTTTTTTCATGAACAGTTGTAGGTCTTGAATATTATCTGTGAGAATTACAGTATCGTCAGCATATCTGATTGTGTTTATTAATTGTTACACCGTTTATCTCGAGACCACTTTGTGAACCCTTCAGTGTTTCTTTAATGATTTGATCTGAGTATAGATTAAAAATGAGGGGGGAAGAGGATACATCTGTCACGTGGTTTTGCAATTCTGTGTTACTTTTTGAATTTTGCGTCATTTTAAAATTATTTAGTACGGGTACGGCCCTGTTCTTTTAATTTTAATCCCGTCTTAATTATGTTACTTTTGCAACAGTTTAAATTCATTTTAGTCTGTAGGGCATCCAAGGTTAAGCCGTCAGCGCATTTTCTTTGGAGTTCTACGAAGTCTTCAAAGTCACCCCAATGTTTCGTCGTTGTAAAAGTTTTCCTTTGTTAAAAATCCAAGGTGGCCTAATTCACGTGTATTTCGTCGAAACATGATGTCATATTGTTTCAGTTGATACAGCTTCTCGTGATACAGTTCGAGGAATCTCCCTGCACACGGGGCTGTGTCGGGTGACATGCTTCAAGTTGTTCAAATGTTGTACTCCCCTTCGTTAGTACGTGACAGTTACTCAACCATATCGGACGTCTTTGGCTTCTCCGGTTTAAGACGGGCGTGCAAGTTCATTGTTTATCGTTTGGGTATTTACTCCACCGAGAAGTTTCTTTTAACTATCTTACGATATAAATCCGGATAATCCCAGGGAGTGCCATATAATCTCAGAGAAACATAGTTTTGTGTAAAAGTTCCCATTAGGAATCTTCTTCGTTTGTCTTGCACCCGCCTTCCGGGAAAAGGACACCAACTCCTTCTTTGCCGATCGTCACCATTTAGCGTCCGTCACGTACTCCCTGCGCCGACCAAGTACGAACATCTCGCCAGGTAAAATCTACTTTCCTTTATGCTGAACCTGCTTTTGCCGTTTTTGTTTCAACATCTAATTCAAACTTTATTTCAGTAATACGATTTCTGGTCGATCTGTTTGATCTAGTGGTATTGTTGAAGGCTTTGTGAATCGCCTTTAGGAGGATTTTATATTCACATTGTAAAAGTTGAGGGCCGCTGGCAAGCAGTTGACTTATTAATTTTTGTGTGTGTGCTCGTGGAAAGGCATTAGTAAAATTTACTGGCATAATTCAAGTACTTCGAGCATCTTTTCTATCGCCTAATTTGTTCAACGGGTGTTTAAGTCTTCAACTAGTGTGTTGCCGTTTTGCTTTGTGTTATCAATTTAGAAACAGTACGAATTGCCATGGCATTTTAGGTATTTCATGTTGCATGTGTGTATCTATTTGTAAATTGAATTTTCAGTTTAAGTTTTGTAAATGACATCATTTCTTTTAACTGCGGTTAAGGGAGTCTAGCTATTGATTATTTTCTTTTGTTTTAACTCAAGTAAATGTAACATCCCTTAATCATCTTTTCACATAAATTAAGATTGAATTTATGAACCCCTTTTGTATCATATGTTTTGAATAATTATTTGCTTTCATTAAATTTCAGTGTAATTCATTATTGTCTCTTATTTGTGTTTATTGTGTTTACTTTAAGATGTTTATGTATAAATATAGTGCGAGCCTATCTACAAGTAGCAGCTTGTATTTCAGTAAGTTCAGTTATTTTCAGTAAGCAAGGTAAGTCACAACTTGCAGCAGGATGTAGCTACAACCCCCTTGTCCGAGCCCTACGTGAATCTTCTGTGATGCGTTTCCTTCTTTTAGACCGTAGGGTGACTAAATATCACAGTGGCGTCCTTTCTACCGTTTACGACCATCCCTCCTGAAGGGGTTTTAAGTGTTTCGAACTACCTCTTCTTCACTGCTAGTCTAGCCGCGTGCCACCGATTTTGACATCGCTATTTAAATGTCGTAGTGCAGAATAATCACATGATACACCCTTGTCGTACCCACTCTTTTTGTATTCGATGTCGGTAGTTATCAACTCCTCAATTTTATATTGGTTGATAATAATAATTAGGAAGAGTTGAAGGAAGAAGAAGAAATAGAAGAAGGGGATAAATAAGATAAAAGTGAAAAAGAACAACTAAACGACGAAACACGAAGAAGAATAGAATATTTAAAGTAGAGAAATTTGGCGCTTCGCATTCAATGAAAGCAAAGGAAGAGTATTATACGAACAAGAAGAAAGAAAAGAAAGTGTAGAAATTAAAGGAGGAGGAAGCGATGAAGGTGTAGTAGAAGAGGAAAAATAAGATGAAATTCAAAACGTAGCAATGATAGCGTTTCACTTGAGTTTCAGGAAGAAGAATAAAAGAGAAGTGAAAAAGCAAATAAACGATGAAACAGAAACAAGAATAGGAATGTAAATGGCAAAAATTTGGTGATACGACGCATTTGAAGGAAAAAAGAAGAGAATGAAGAAACGAAAGGGGAAGAGTGTAAAAGTAGAAAAGCAGGAATCGATAAAGTGATAGCAGAGAGATAAACTTAATCAGAAATGAAGGAAGAAATAGAAGAAGAATATAAATAAGATGGAGGTAAGGAATACCAAAAATGGAAGAGGAACCTAAACAATAATAACACGGTAACATTTCGCATTTAAATAAAAAGAAAACCAAAGGAACAAAAGGCAGGTCAAAATCAATTCTTAAGAAACGTTTCCTAATTCTTAACAATAATTTCCAGTCCCTTATTCAATTATCTAATCTCGCTACTAACAAACCATGGGATGTGGGCGTTTATGTATGCGTGTTCAGCACTTATCATTCTAAGCGCGTTGTAATTTATTCATAGAAAATGCAGAAGAATAATTGCAGAATGTAAATACGGGGTTTTAATTCTCATGTTAATCAGAAAAATAGAGGCCCACATGTGAAGATTTACACACTTATTGTTTAGAGAACGACCACCACCGTACCGTTTTTCCTTAGCAGGGTGGTCTTGCATGTTTTACCGATATAAAATCACTTTTTAACATATTTATGCGATTCTTCATGGCTTACTTTGATTACTTTATTATTTTTCAGCAGTCACGAGCTTCGATTTTGCGCAGGCTTTGCTTGTTTTCCATTCGTGTTTGTTTCAATCCTTTTTGAAAAAAGTTTCTTCCGTCGTCTAGATATAAAATGACATTAAGCGTTCAATAAAATAAATTAAAGTTTTAATTGCATAGAATGCGTAGAAAAACAAGTATATTGAAAATTAACGTACCGTAAAAGCTATTTACAACTACCCGATACATTATGGTATCGGTACTCGTGTTTTATTGCTTCCACATCGCGTTATTCAAATTGAATTATTGGTTAATGGGCTTAAGTAATCAAAATATGTTTAACAAATGAACAGTTACTAGCAGTTTAATAACAATACTTTAAGATCGAAATCGGTATTTAATTAAATTAACTTTGTAAACGGGGCACGAATTAAAAAATTGATTCATCATCCATCTCTTTCTCTCTTTATCTTGTCTCACTCTTTCGCTTAGGTTTATTTTTAATTATAATCAAGTGGCAGATAGATTGTGACAAGTCTAGATATGGGTTTCTATGATTTAATGTAGTCACCCGGCGCCTCCGCCAAATACGCTTTGATCTTTCAAAATCTTCAGAATATTAATTGTGAGGTTATGTTTGAAAAATGCTTGATGTCCTGAAAACCCTACATATTGTCCTTCGGGCTTTAATGTTAATTCCCAGCCCCTTAGTTTCTAACTTTTAAAAATTCTTTGAGTCTTTGATTCAATGCCTCCACCGCTTTAATCTCTCAGAATTAGTAATTTTGAGGCTGTGTTTGAAGAATTCCTTGGGTCTTGGAAGCCCTAAATATTGTCCTCCAGGTTTCCGACGCCTTTGTTTCTAAATTTTAAGAATTATTAGTGGACTTCGCTCGGCGAAATTTTCAAAATACTAATTGTGAGGTTGTGCTTGAAGCATTGATCGTGTCCTAAAAGCCCTAAATATTGTTATTCAGGCTTTAATGTTAATTCCCAGCACCTTTGTTTCTAAATTAAAAAAAATCTTTGAGTGTTTGGTTCGGTGCCTCCACCCAATGCGCTTCATGTTTGAAGAAATTCTGAAAGTCCTAATCATTATCATTCAGGCATTAACAATTAGTAACTTAATTTGTTGTTTTGTCTTACATTTTCTGGGGCCTCCGCCAACTTTACAAGTATTTTTAGTGCCAATTTTTCACTCTATTTTTTACATTAAACTTAAGTCCTCAAATAAACCTTCATTTTTTAATTCTTATAAATACCAAGGTTGTTGTGTTGGTTCGCTCGGCGCCTCCACCAATTTACTTACGTCTCAAAACTGTTAAAATTTCTACGTTTTTCTAAGAAATAAATGTCAAGATTTTATTTAACCAATGAAAAAAGGTTTTCCTAAAGCTCGTCTAAATCGACCAAACTGGCGACGAAAAGTTGATGACGGAAGCATAAACATAAAACAAAGCTCGCCACATTGTTCTGTTAATTTCAAAGGATCAACAAGACATATTCATAATTCTCGACGTATCTGGTTTTCATTCGCAGCTACGAATTGCACTGAACATATCCCATTCGTGTTAAGTAATTGCTCATTTGTGGCAGATACGCCATAAAGATAAACCCTATCGTTCCGCAAAGCTGATACACTGTGCACGTTACACCTACGATACAGGACCGGATTTGGTTTAAGTCTGTATTTATTTGAGGTTTCTGTAATCTTGTTTCTTCCTTTTTTTTTGGCTTTCTTTTTGGGCTTATTTTTTGTCAATTTTTCCTGTATTTGATTTTCCTTTTGATTGTGTCTTCATTTTTTTTTGCTTTTCCTTTCTTCGATTGTCGGCGGAGTTTCAGTAAATGCACTTCGACTCGGTATTTTGTGCATCCTCTAGCCTTTTTCAGTCAAGGTAGCTCCTTACCCTCAACGAGTTTTATTAGGGCAGGTTACACAAACATGATTTAACGGCTTCGTCAAATTAATCATTCGTCAAAGTCAACAAAATCTAATCAAAATTCGAATGCCTATGGCAAATAACACATTAGTAAACAAAAAATGATGCTCATTTGTCAACTTTGATCATTCGTTAATTTAACAAAAGCTTTGTGCAACCGGCCCTTAGGATGTTACTTACAAGGTTTTCATGTGTAAGAACTGCTCCACGGAAAATTTCCCCGAAGAGTTGCTGTCTCCTATGATAAAGCGCAGGGTAGTCAAAGATTATGTGTGAGGCTATTTCCTCCTCTTCTTTACATAGTCTGCAGAGTGTTTCCTCTGTATACACCTATTTTCTGTAGATGCTTTCTTAAATGGCAGTGGCCTGTAACAAGTTCCACCAGCCGGCTGATCTAAGTACGTCCTAAGTCGAGTATGTCAGTCGTTAATCTGTGTGAAGGTATGTGTATTTCAATTATTTCCTTCCCTGCGTTGCATCCCAGCGAGAGGCATGTTGTGTCCTAGTCCAAGCTTCTATCGCTGTCCGGATGCTTCAGGTTCTGGTCCTATAAACGGGGCTAGATGCGAGGGTATCTGCTTTTTCATTGCTCTCTACAGCTGTGTGTATTGGTACCCAGTACCCATATGAGTTGAACCTTGTTCCTTTCGGATAGGGTTGCCAGATGAGACAGGCATTCTTTCGTTAATTTAGAGTTAATTCGAGGTGATTCAAGCGCTTTTAATGCTGCTTGACTGCCACACAGAATGCTTATACCCACGTCTGACAGTCTCTTGTACACATTGCATTATAACACAGATTTCAGCTTGGAAGATTGTGTCGTTGGTCCCAAGAGATACACTTATGTTATCTTTTGGTCTTACGCCGTGTATACATCCCCTGTGCTGTGCGGGATCCGTCTGTAAATCAGACTAGCCCTTTCTTCAGATAGGGTGGGGTTCCTTGAGCACAATCATTGCGATCATATCTCACGGTGAATGGTTTGTCAAAAGAGTACTGCTTCAGTGTAGTCAGTGCCCATTCTAGTGATGGGTTCACTGTTGACCACTTCTAGTATTCATTTGTGTCCACACCGTTTATTATGATGTGCCAATTGCTCCTATCCAGACTTTCTCTTTCAGATAAATATCCAGAAGGATTAGTTCTAGAAGCATAGACGCAGTTGGAATACTTCTTATGACTCGACACATGCACAAACAGGCCAGTCTTTGAATCCTGGTTAGTTTCATGTTAACTACTTTTTGTTCTGTATTTGGTCATCAGACTAGGGTGCCATATATCATATCATGGGTCTAACAACCGTGATGTAGTACTATTGAACCATCTTTGGTTTCACTCCCCATGTTTTCCCAAACATGCGTCTGCCCTCTATAAGGGTCATTTTTGCTCTGTTTGCAATGTTATTCAGGTGTGCATTCCCGGTTAGTTTTGCATCCAGGGTAATACCCAGATTTTTAACTTCCTGACCAGCCTGAGTTCCTTCACCAAGGATTGTAAGGTTATTGAACGGGTCTGTGTCTTTTCCTGGTGAAGGGCATTATTGATGTTTTTCTAGGGTTTAACGTCCTTTGCCGCAATGATATTCGGGTTTTTGCCTCTGATTAGGATGACTATGTCATCCGCACATCCTTGGGCGTAGAACCTCTCGGCAAGATTGTTCACTACCATGTTCCACAGCAAAGCCAATAAAACTCCTCCCTGTGGACATGGTCTAGTGACGGAAACCTTCAGGGATTCGCCCCCCAGGTTGGCTTGTATCTGGCGGCCCTTTAGCACGGTTTTTATCCATCTGTATATGATGTCTTCAACACCGTGTCTTAAGGTCGCCGCAGTTATGGAGTCGAATGAGGTGTTGCCAAACGCCCCTTCTATGCCCAAGAAAGCAGCTAGAGCTGTTTCCTTGTTGGTTATATTTGACACCTCTATCCTCCTACCTAGGTTGTGAAGTGCAGATTCACATGATTTACCTGGTTCATAAGCATTTTGATGACGATGAATATTAATTTTCTTGTTCTAGCCTTTTCTTGTCCTTCCAGCATTCCCACTCTCCTTCTTCTGTCTTCGCACTCTTCGTTTTCTTCTTTCTTTGTTTTTCGGTTTCCATATTTACCTACTTTCTTATCTTTTACTTTTCTTTCTTTTCCTACTCCGTTATATTTCTCCTTCGCCTTCAACCTATTTTTTCTACTTTGTGTCTTCTATCGTTACCGTTTTCTCTTCTTTCTTCTTTCAGATTTTTCGTCCTTCCTTGTCTTTGAAGTTCTTATTCGTTTTCTTTCTCGTTCCACTATTGCTTTCTTTTCTGTTCTTTTTTTCTTAATTCTTTGTCTTTCTCCTTTTTTCTCGTCATATTTTTGCTTCTCCGTTCTGCCGCGTTTTTTTTCGTTTTCTGTTGTTGACTTTCATTCATTTAAGGTACTTATTTACGATGATTCGAGAAAAATTTGCTGGCACAGCTGATGTCCTGTGTAAACTAAGAAGCTGGGCACCGAATTGTTACTAAGATTGAAACTTAGTGTTTATTTATTCCTTCTTGTCGCCTTTTTCTCTTGTTCTTTTCTTTTCAATTCTTGTCTTTCTACTTTTTTCATTTTTATTCTTTTTCATGGACGTTTTTATGCCTAAAATTCAAGTCGATTGAAGGTCTGCGTCCCGAAAAGACTGATTATTAGTTTTTGTTTCATTATTGTTCATTCTTGTTTATCATTTTTAGTTTGGTTATACCAAAGAATTCGAAACCTTCCTACTTCTCGATACAACTAAGGCCGGCGACATTGATTTAAACAACATTTCAGCAGTCATGTTTAAAAGGGCGAGTGCCTACGTCACAATCGAGAGGTCCCGGGTTCTGACCCAACCATGATCAGACGTCGGTCTGAAGCGCGGTTGACGTCCGAACCTGTGAAGGTTAAGTAGATTAAATTTAGAAAGGTCAATGGTCATAGTAATCGACGCCGACGCCTTACGATATCTTTTAAAAGCCCTTAAGCGGATAAGATTATTTAATACGTAATAAGATTAACTGAATGAGGTCATAAATTATTTTAAAATGACCCTAAAATTTTATGGCTCAGGTGTACGTATTTTCGGTTGTTTTTTAACTATCAAACATGGTACGTTACGTTTTTTATTCACGGAATATGGGCCATTGTATGTTAATACACGAATACTGTACACCAACCACAGCCAGAAGAACTTCTTTTGATACAGCACTCCCCATTTTTACTTTTATTTTGATTCATTCGAAGCCTTTCCAAAAGAGTAAAAAGATAACAGCCAAACCAACAAAATTTGAATTGCTACAGAATTAAATTTTCAAAATCTTTAACTTTCAGAATGAAAACTATTCAAACAAATTAGCAGACTAACCCAAAATGGACTGTAGGGTCGTAAGAGTTTTAAACCTTTAACTAGTCAAGTTTTGATGTCTTTCACTAATTTGCTCGTGGTCAAATACTAATTTTCCGGAGCTATTTCGCCTGTTTTAATTAAACTACACGAGATTACTGCGTCTGCCACGTTTTGGACTTTGTAATAATTAGGTTAATATTGCAGTTCTCGAGTTACAGCTTCAAGGGGACGTTTCGCCTTGGAATTTAGAAACCTTGATCAAATATTTTGTGAAAGTTTATTTCGACTTTTTGCAGTTGTTTAATTTCGTCGTTTTCAGTTATTTTCGGCGAGTGTTGGTGAAAGACCCAGAAAAAGAATAATGAAGGAATCTCTTACTGCATATTGAAAACTTTGATTTTTATGGATTTCTTGGATTTTTAGGCAGCACTTGGCCTAGAAATTTATTGATGAAATCCTAAAATCTTGATTTCTTCTTTCTTATTAAATTTATTTAATTCATTAATTTAAATTGTAAAATTTGACACGAAATTCTCAATTTCCTTCTTTTGATGGGCAATTTTAAAATTATTGCGGAGACTTTGAGTTAAGTTTAAAAAATAAAAATTCCCAAAAACAGATTTATTGCATTTCTTGAAAGCTTCGGAAACTTTCCAATTTATTTGAACTGTAAAGATTTCCCCAAGAAAAATTAAATTTTCTGCAAACATTATTTTTTGGTACAAAATCCTTTGGAATTTATCTATTCAGCTCTGTGTTTGGAAGATTCAAAGTTAATACATAATTCTAAATTTAAAGAAGATAATTTAAATTTCAAAAAATATAATTAAAAGTTGAATTTTTGATTCTCGACTGGTATTAATTAAGAATTTAAACTGATAGGTTTATCAGTTTAAAACAAAAATAAATTCTTCTCCTTCAGAAACAAAACCCTTTGGGATTAATCCATCAAGTTTTATTCGATTGTTTAGGATTTAAAGTTAATAAGTCTAAATTCAAATACAGAAATTCAAAATTCAAAACCCAAAAAAATAAAAATTAGATTAGGAATTTAAAGTGACGAGTTTGCCACTAAAAATAGGTGTGCAAAATTACAATTCATCACATAAGAACCGTTTGGGGTTAACCCATCCGCGTCAAGCTTGGGATTTTTAAGATTTAAAGTTAATAATTCTAAATTCAAGGACAGAAATTTAAAATTCAAAAATAAAGAAAAGTTAGATTAGAAATTAAATGCGACGAGTTTGCCACAAAAATACGTGCGCGAAATCAGAATTCTTCGGACAAAATCCCTTTGGGATTAACCCATCCATCCAGCTTCATGTTTGGATTTTTTTTTTAAATTTAATGTTAATAATTCTAAATACAAAATTGCAAAAAGAGAACTAAACAAGAGTTAAGTTTCTTACAAACAATACCAGAAGGGTATTAATTAAAGGATCAAACTGGCATGTTTACCAGTTCCAAGCAAAAATACGTAGACAAAATCAGAATTCTTCAGACAAACATCCTTTGGGATTAACCCATCCACGACGCTTCACCTTTGGTATTTTTAAGATTCAAAGTTAATAATTCAAAATTCATCTCAATTTAAAGACAGAAACTCTAAATTCAAAATTAAACAAAAAATCTTTTACAAACAATACCAGAAGGATATTGATTAGAAGATCAAACTTTACCACTTCGAAACAAAAATAGATGGGAAAAATCAGATTCTTCAGACAAAACCCCCGCAAAAAAAACCTTTGGGATTAACTCATCTAGCTTCACTTTTGAGTTTTTTAAGATTTAAAGTTATTAATTCTTATTTCAAAGACAGAAACTTAAAACACAAAATTTCAAACAAATAAATAATCAAAACCATTCGGCTAAGGAATTTCACTCAAGATCATAATGTTTCAGGATATACAATAATTATTTTTAGCTTTAGCATATAGAGGCAAAATGTTCCAAAATTCATAAAGTTAAGTAAGTGGGTCGTTTGAAAAGTATGGTAAGGCAAGTTTAATCCTTCAAACGAGACCGTGCCGAGTTTCAGCTCAGTGCATTGTGAGGTTATTGTATGGTCACGCGACCCTGAGTGCCGCCCATTTTTATTTCTTCCAAGTCAGCATATTCATCCTCCTGTTTAATTCTGAAGTCTATCTGAGCTACAATACGATGTTAGTATTTCTCTATGTTGCTTTGCTAATAAACCCCAAAGCATGAACGATGCAAGCATTTTCAAAAATGATGGACAGAAAGGAGCTTCGTACCGTGATTTATTTTTTGAAGGGGAAAATGGCAACCCAAACAAAAAGTAAGCTAGATCGTATTCTTGGCGAGTCTTTCTCTTCATTTAAGACCGTATATGTGTGATTGCTGACTTTAAAGTGGCCGAACGAGTACCGAAGATGAAGCGCGCAGCGAACGCCCAAGTGATGTGACAACTTCGGATATGGTGACCAAGATCCACAAAATATTTTTGAGTGATCGACGATTGAAGATTAGGGAGATAGCAGATATGGTAGGGATCTCAACCGAACAACTTCATAATATTTTTGGACATGCTGACTTTAGACCAAAAGCGTGTTCGAATGGATATATCGTCTGCGTGCTTGGAGCGTTTCAAGCCTTAACCCCAATGCACCGGTTTGAGACCGTCGATGAAACGTGGGTCCACAACTAAACACCGGAGTCGAAAGAACAATTAAAACAATAGACAGCCAAAGGTGAACCTGCTCCAAAGAAGAATGGCATCGGTTTTCTGGAATTCATAAGGAGTGATCTTTATTGACTATCTGGGAAAAACAAAAGACAATCGATGGAGAATACTATGCAGTACCTACTATGCTGTAAAATATGAGCGAAGAAATCAAGGAAAAGGACCCCACCTTGCTAAAACACATCATGGTTAAAATCCATGAACTCCGGTTCCAATTGTTGGATCATCTGCCCTACTCACCGATTTAGCCCCGTCTGACTTCCATTTGTTCCCGAACCTCAAAGGATGGCTTGGAGGACAACGATTTTCCGAGGAGAAACCATTTTATAAAAACAGTATAGTGACTTTTGAATATCGTCGCGCAAAATGTGTCGAGCTCAATGGAGATTCTGTTAAAAATAAATACAAATTTATTAGCATTTTCTTTTTCATTTACCTTACTTTTCAACGACCCACGTAAAGCACGGACAGATTAATATTAACACCTTCCTAGTTCTATCATGGAATTTTTAATCAAGACGATAGAATATCTGAAAATGTACAGTAAATGTTATATTATGTTTTTTCTGAATTTTTCAAAGTATAGGTTAAACAGCTAAAATCCTTCACGAGTCGCAGTCCACCTGATGTTAATTACAGCACGGACAAGCTGAATTTGGACCTTTCCAATTGTTATCAAGAAGTTCTACTCAAGATGACAGAAGTCTTTAATAAGTCTGTAAAAGTACAGGTTACACAGCTCAAATCTTCTGAAAATCATGGCCTACTTGAGGTTAAATAAAGCAAGGATGGTTTATACTACGACTTTTATTCTCTATTCAAGAGTACAGAAATTTTTTCCTAAGTATTGCAGTAAATAACTTTCGTTTTGAGGCTTTAAAAGCATAGGTTACACAACTAAAATCTCTTAACATCACCTTTTTGAGGTTAAAGAAAATTGACTAGTTTATGGTCAAACCTCTCTAGTTTCTATCAAGAATTTCTATTTAGGATGAGGGAAACTTTATCATAAGCGTTAAAGTACATCCTAATATTTGTTTGAAGCTTTAAAGAACGGTTTATACGTCAAGAAAGCCTGTTCAAAGTACTACAGATCATATCATACTAAAGCCGTACAGCACAGTGGACAAAGCAAAAATTTGTTTGAAGTTAAATAAAGTACAAATAAATTATATTTAGACCTTTCCGATTGCAATCAAAAAGTGATAGACATTTTATCATAAGTAGTAGAACAACAACTTTGATTTTTATAAGCTTTTAAAGCACGGTTTACAAATGACGAATCTTAGAAGAGTCATTGGTTGCTAGAGTTAAGTAAATCAAGGAAGGGTTAGACTTAAACCTTTACAGCTTTTATCAGGGAAATCAACTACCATTGATCTTATCATAAGTATTGTAACGAGACACGCCAGCTGTCAGGCGGGACGTGAATCATTTCGCGCATATGCGTCAGCTGTTCCAGACTGTCCCATGACTCATCGTCTGGAAAGATCCGGATTGGATTTTAGAAGGCCGCTTGGTATACACGGATCAGTCTAACAAAGTCTACGGGGAGAGCATACCAAAAGCTATTGTCGCAATCAAGTGCTCGGTTAATATAAATGTGCGCGAATAATATAAGTGCCTGAATATAATTAAATAAATTAGTTAGTGTTTCGGATTAATATTAATATCGTGTTTTTAGTGTTTGAGTCGTTGTTTCCTGTTAATTGTTACATTGTTTAAATTTGTTAATAAATAATTCACACCACGGACCGAAGTTTTGAATAAACATTTTAAAAACGTTATAGTATTACAATAAGAAATCTAATTTTCTTAAGCCTAAAGACAACGGCTTGTCTGAGGTTAAAAAAAGTAAACAAAGCTGATATTTATATCTTTGCAATTATTGCTATTAAAAAAGTTTTACAAAAATTAAATGAATGCTAAGTTTTAGAGCACCTAACCTCATTTTCCGAAGCTATAAAAGCACAGTTTACACAGCCAAAAACCTTTCAGCAGTCATGTTTAAAAGTTAAAATACGAAGAGATTATATTTAGACCTTCCCAGTTAGTATGAAATTGTTTTTAAAGTTATGAGCAGACAAACTTGCTGCAAGAATGATGATTTTTCTGCTTTCGAATGTTAATTAATATGATTTCCAGTTAAAACTCTCTGTAGGTTTACCCAACCACCTTTACCTTCACTATGATAACAACAGTCAATACCAAAATCGTATTAATTAAAAGTTCCAAGTGACAGGTTTGTCACTTCAAAACAACAATAGGTAGGCAAAATCAGAATTCTTCAAACAAAAACCCATTGGAAAATATTAAAGTGCCTAAAATGTTCCCACATTTTCAGTTGTTAATGTCCTTGTAAACCTTTACATTTTTTTACTACCAGTTACAACGTAATTCAAAGCCTTCGGTTGCTTTCGGAAGTACTCGAACATCTTCGATGCATACGTTTCTTTCCGATATTAAAGCATATTTTTGAGTTTTCTACGTCGTAATGTTAAACAAATTAAAACTCAGCAATAGCTTTTAATATAATAATTTTGAACTCAAAGACGAAATGAGGCAAATTTGCCTCCTTTTGGTGGAGGCGCCATATAGGTAATTTAACAATTGCTGCTTCTGGTGGAGGCGCCAGAACAAACCTATTTCAAGCAAATAAAATTGGAAAAGTACTGCTTTTAGTCAAAAATTGGAAAATTACAAGCCCAAAAAGGCATCAACAAAGTACAATTTCAATTGAAATCGCCGAACAAATAAACTCCGTTTCGATATTCCACATAAACGCTTAAAGGTAAATCCGGACCCTATAAACGTACCTTAAAAATTCCGTGCCTAAATCAAAGGGAATCCCAGCACGTTCGCTCTCCATTCAGTGTAAATAATTCTACGAGTTATATTTATGTTACGGGCGTATCGAACAAGAGAGAGGGCACAAACAGTAGCTTCGCGCTGACAATTGCTGAGAGCCCCCAATTGATCAAGGAACTAAAATACGAATTATGCAGATGCTGTCAGTGGTGGCAACAGGCCCCGAGATTTCCCGGGGCGACTCAGGGAATTGTAGAAGAGAGCCCTCGAAAAACGAAGAGGAAGGATACCTGAAAGCTCGAATTACTCAGGTGGATTAGATTAGAGCTGCAACGAAATATAATAAGAAATCGTCCTTTCGTTTTATACAAGGAATTGATTGTAATTTGATCACTGTCTGCTACAAATTTAATTTTTAAACGTGGATTTTATTCGGAGTGCTAATTTATTTCAAAGAACAGACTAAAATCTACGTAATTATTAATTAACCTTACTTAAAAAATCGTAAAATTGAAAAGAAAAAACTTGAAGATCAATAACTACAGAAAATCTTAGAAACAAGCATCAACAATGGGACTATAAAAGAATCCTGAATGAAGCAGCTTCCCCTCAGGAGGGCACATAACATATTGAAATGCATCTAAACTTTAGAACGGAATTTTCTCAGGAAGTTTTGTACTTATTCCTTCTTATTTTGCTGGAAAAATACATATATGCATGAAGCTGTTAACACATGCTACATGCATGTTTTATTCAGATTTACTTGTCTGTAACATATGCACGTTTAAACTGTACGGCGGTTACCTGAAGGCATAACGGAAGACGTTTACGTTTTATAATTCTGTTTTGACAATATTTAATTATCTTCTATATTCGAGTAACGAGCGGAAAACGTTTTTAATTAGAAGAACCTGATGGAATTTTCTGTCTCTTACTAGTTAAACGGTATTTAACGTTATTTCTGTCTCTTTCTATCTTTATTTATTTTCTTAGGACAAGAATGGACAGCATAAGAAATCATCGAAATGTCACTGGCGTAGACATACGAATGCACAGAAAATTGTTTTTGAACTTTATGAAATCGAATAAATCGGAATTTTTGTTAAATTTCAATAAAACATTTGATTAAAGCAGCCATTTAGGCAAGAAGATATTTTCACAATTGTTTTCGCAATATCAAATTAAATATCACATTTATTCGAAACAAGAAGGTGTCGACTGCACGGACGGTAAATTTAACACCGGAAAAGGCTTCTCCTACATTATTTGTGTATAGAATGAAAAGCACAGGACCTACCACAGGTCCCTGAGGGACTAGCAAAATCAACTTTGAATATACGTTTAAATATATTTTAACTGTGTGATAAACCAAGTAAATGCAGCCTACATTTTAAAAGAAAATATTTTTGGATTTTAGACTTTCCATACATACAGTCCTTCATATAAAGGCAAAAAGCATTTTTGGGTTAAAATTACAATAGGCGAAACGTTTAGTACATTGAAAGGATTTAAATGTATGTGACAGATTAATCTTGAATATGTGATAAACTAAGAAGTTTTTTTCTACATTTTAAAAATATACTAATCCAGTTCCGTAAAAAAATGTATGGTCTTTTAGTTTCTCGCGAAGCCAAACCGTTCAGCAACGGCAAAAAAATATTTGCTTTGTGGCAAAATTGCAAAAACCGAAGAGTTTAGCTCGTTGCGAGATTAAACATTTTTTTCCAAAGGATAATTCATAGCATAAATAAATAAAACACTTTAAAACTCACCAATCTGGTAGCGAATGTGGAAGAATTCTTAGAGCAGAAAGAAAATATGGATTCACTCACCTAAAAATAAAACAAACAGTTAGTAATTACATATTAAATAGCTGTTGTGTGATAATATATTAAACAATCGTTATCTTATTAAAATAGCAAAATTCAAATAGTAAAATGGGCGAAGAATTCAGTAAACTGGATCACAAAAAGGACATCAACCCAGTTAATGGTAATATTAATGCTGAATTCACCCATAAAAGACATGTAGCAAAAAATCAAAGATCACCAAAAAGAAAGAAAGGCATCACTCACAGATTGGAAGAAGAAAAACTAGTAGCTGGGGGAGTTAGAAAATAAATTAGTTGAGTTACTGAATATAAAACTACAAATTCCAATTGAACCCATAGCATTATAATAGTGAGCAGGGAAAAGTAAAACAAAAAAGTGTGGGAAAACAAACACTACGAAGTATCAAAGAGGAAAGCATGCTGCTTGAACTGCTGAAGCAAGATAAGAAAGGAACACAGCTGAAATGCTTTAATAATAAGGAAGGAAAATATCGAACATACAAAATTCAAATTCAGAATCAGAAATGGAAGAAGCATTTGAAGAACAAACTTACTGGATGAAAGCAGAAGAGGCAAGCCAGATAATAAGAAAAGGAACAGGTGTGATGACAACAACCCTACTTTAACACCGGCAAGAAAGACCAATACAGAAAAAAATCGATATCAGGAGAAACTAAAAATTAAAAACAACAAAGTATAATAAGCAAGAGCTGTCACAAAACGGGATTATTCGTACCAAAATTAAGATGTACAAAGCCTGCACAATGCCACACAATACACAGTAGGAGAGAAAAAGGCGTTAACGCTGTTTATTATCAACTTTTTACAATAAGGTTGAAGGCCTGGTATTTTTGCCCAGTAAGTCTTCTCTATGGCGGTCGTGGCTCAGTTGGTTCGGCGTGCGTTTGACCACTGAGATCAAAACTCGCGCGGGTTCGATTCCCAGGGCCACACATATACCGACCGCTTTCCTCGGAAGACAATAGTAAAACACCGAGGTATATCTGCCTAGTAAGTCATCTTTGGAGTAGAAGTGCTAGCACTTCCGTGGTTCGTTTACTCCAAAACAAATTTTTTCTTCGATCTACCGTCGTTGATTCTAGCCAAATGTCCGATCCAGTTCCACTTCAATCAGTAATTTTCTGCTTCTGCTGTTCTGCGTCTTATAATTTTATTTGGAATACAATCTCTTTAGGGATATATTCAACATAGACCTTTCAATGGCTTTCTGAGCATTCTGAGCAATAATAATTTTTTTCGCCCTCCGGCTAGAAACACTCAATTTTCATGCGTATAAATCGTCTGGAAAATGCTATTTGCCGGACTAGTCCAGAAAGTAAAATTAGGATTTTTGATTGGTGGCGCTGAACCGAACTGACTCCGCCCTCTCATTGCTACGCCCATTGTCACGCCCAGAAAAATAAATTCCCTAGAAAAATAAATTCTCTAACGTCAAATATTTGAATAAAAAATGATTTTTTATAATTAACGTATTTTTATCGGCCGAAAAAATATTGTGTATCACACGCCTAGAAACTGCTTTGCAAGTACTCGTACTTGCAAAGTGACAGTTTCTAGCCTTGTGATACAAATAACTATTTGCTTGGTCTTTTTGGTGAGGGCCAGTGTCTCTATTTCATAGGCCAAAACAAGGAGAACATAGATGTTCCTCTTTAGGCATTTAATATGTTAAATTTCAGACCCTGTCCAAGCTAAGCTGACATATGTATTTGATTGAATTCAGCAGTTTGGTTAACCCTGTTCATTCTAATCTCCCGCTTAAATATTTGCAAGAGTCTAAAGGTATTTAACTTCTTCAGATTGGGGGAGTTGTGTGTCGTTAAGTATTACTGGTAGAAATGTACTTTTTCTTTTAGCAAGTTGTCTTCAATGTGACTATTTTCAGCAACTCTTCTAACTTCTGTAAATGATTTTATAAGTTTCTTGGAGTCATTTCATTTCAGGGAGCAGTGTGTGTCGCCTACAAAAGTTGCCAGAACCGTATCTTTCTTGGTAGATATATCGGCTTCAACAAGAGTGGCCACAAGGACACTTCCTGGAGGTAATCGGATGTAATTTTGTATGTGCTTAACATTATCTACCAATGGTGTTAGCAATTACTAACTTTAGGAAAAGTTAGTAATTGCACGGTAGGTTGAGTTGAAGTTTGTAGAGTAGGCCAGTATTTCAGACTTTATCAAAAGCCTGTGATACCCAAGAAAAACGGATAAACGACATTTTTTGGTTTAGAGGTCGCTTCTGTTTTTGGTGGTAATACGAAGAATTTAGAGGGTGGTTGGGTGCTACATTCTAAATCCGAACTGATGTTTGGGCATTACTTATTCCGTGTCTATTACAGTTCGTAGCAGAGCTTTGAAGATTTTGAATAAAACGGACAATAGGCATAATGCCTAGAAGGATGTGGATTGTGTTTCGTCTTTTTCCAGCTTTGATATTGGAATAATTTCGGATATTTTCCAGATGGTTGTAACGTCGCCTACTATCCATATCGCATTGTTGTTACGCTCATCACATAATAGAGAGAGTTTGGAAAACGGTAGATAGTAATGCAGTGGAGGCTCAGGCAAGGCAAAAGATCTAGAGGAAGACTTCCCATAGGAGCGACCAATGACATAAAAAGGATAGCCAACTACAAGTGCATACAAAAGGTGTAAAATATTTAATGGGAGAGGTCTAGATCCAGAATGGATTGATATAGGCGATGGTGGTGATGATATTATTGCTCAGATAGTCATATACTGTTCTTCAAGCACCTAACCAATTATTAGATCGGAACATGGGTCTTTTCTTGGCTATATTTTAGAATTTACAACACAGCCTTCTCCGTAGGGTAGGACACGTTTTTGGAGATGAGGAGAAAATTATTGAAAAACGCTCTGAAACACGATTCAATGTTCCATCTAACTTCTTGCCCATTCATTTGATGGTAGGTGCTTTGAGGGCTGTCTATATATTTTTTGAGCTTTCCACAGTGAATAGTTTGTATCCTCGGTAGGTGATGGGTTTTCCAAATATGTTTGGATCCTGTAATTTCAGTATTCGTGACGGTCAATTTGCAATTCTTTCAATGCGTTATTTTATCAAGTCTTGTTGAGATCATGTATTACTTGCTGATGACTTTTTCTCTGATTTTCTCTTCTATAAACATTGGGCAAGTAAGTTGAGTCTCAGTTTCCATGATTTGGAGGACTGAATTTCAGGCTGCTTCTTGAATGCTTTGCATGAGATCTGTTCCAGCTTGGTTGATACTATCTTCAGTGTTGGGTCATAACTATGACTGTAGTTTTTCGACAATTGTTTCTCTAAAATGTTCCAAATTTATTCTTTTAGAGGGTTGTGTAAGTTGTTCTCTTGATGACGCTAAGTTGGTTTCTATTTTTAATACTCCACCCAACTCTGGCGGATGAGTTGTAAGAAGTTAGATGCCAGGAAGGTTCAATTGCAAAATTTGGTTAAACGGGCACCTTTTAATATACAGAAATTTAAGTCTGATGGCCAATATGTCAGTTGTACTGTAGATGGCATTGTAAGTTTAGATATTGAAGGGTAAGGTGCTTTTGGGATGCCTAATGTGTAGCCCCATTTATTAAATTTAAATATGCATTGTAAAACTACAAGAAAACATGCCCAAAAATATGCACTAAACGAAACCAACCAATTCAATGCAATATCGACAACGTTTTAAATATATAAATCAAGCCAAATTAGCGACCAAAAAGAACATTTGAATGACAAAAGGTTGCACCGTAAAAGGAATGACAAAATAAATGCGTTTCAAATACAAGATGCATAGGTTACATTATGTTATTTAGAGTAATTTAGTTTAACAGACTCTTCCTACACAGACGCCATTTAATATTCCTTGTGATATTTGTAAAATAAGTGCAACATGTCACAACACTCCTACGTCTTAGTATGAGTTATTCTCTCGGAACCGGAGCTTTACATCTTTCGTCCATTCATATTCATTCCGCATGTATTATACATGCGAATATTGGCTTATTTAAATGGACTAAAATATACCTCTTACATGTGTTCGTTCACGAGTGAAGAGCGCAGGGCGGGAAATCATTAATTTAATAATTTTTGGGGAAACTTGAAGTTTTATGTATTTATCGTAATTTTTGCATATTTCAATGAGGGTTTTTGTATCTCAGTAAAGGTTTTCCGAGCTTGTGGGTTGACTAGGTGGATAATTCTACTGATTTACTAGCTGCTGATGGATAGTCAAGAGAGGTGCTCGTATACTCCAAGATAACCTTTCAAAAATCAATAAATAAACCATAAATTTCAAGTTTAAAGCGTATTCAATCCTGCTGTTAAGGAATCCTCAAAAGAAATCCTAAATAAAACGATAAGCAGTTAAAAGTAAAAAAAAAAGAATTTATGTACATAATATTTCAAAATGATTTAAAAAAGCGACTCGCTGAACGCCCAACATGAAAGGAAGAATAATTGCGAGCCAGGGACTCGACTTAATCCTGGATTACACCGGCATTGACAACGTTCATCGTACGATGACTGCCTCATTCATCCACCCGCGTGTCGCCTGACAGTTGCATTCTTGTGATAAATCCTCCGCATTCATCAACCACTACAAGATGCACTTCGGTAACGAAAAACGTGACTCCGAAACGGGGCTGCCTTTTCTCTTTCTGGGAGGTCGCAATAATGGCAGAACAACGTTACGCTAAAACCGATTTTTACTTTTGATAATCGATTTTAGTCCTTCGATAACCCTTTTTCAGAGATTGCAGTGGAATTTTAAGAAAGGATATTTTCGTTCCCCCCTGTGTAGTGGACCACACCCTAACATGTGTCGCTATTTGATTTATTTTCGCATTATAGCTGTGTAAACATTAACGCGTGTGGTGGGGTTTGGCTCTGAATCATCGCTAATTTGCATTCCGATATTAATATTGTGATTGGTTTTGCTAAAGGGGGTTAAACATGTGTTGAATGGACTAAAAAGAGCAACCTCGCGATCTGATTTATTGTTATTTTACTTAAACTGTTGTATCTCGTTATGTTTATGGTTTATTTGCCATAATTAAACGCTCCGTAAAACCTTTCTTAATGTTATTTATGGGGAATAAATAATAAAATAAAGTATTAAATGTTTCAAGTGAAAACAAATGAGTACATTCATAAGAATAGCAGTAATAATAAATGAACAGATACGATAATGAAACAAGCTGAGTATTTAAAAAGGTTCCGAATAAAAAAAATTGACCTTCCAAGGAGTCTTCAAGAAGCCTCAGAAAACTAATATCTAATAAATCCTAAAGGATCAGATTACGATAACGTAAAATTCCTACAACGTACAATCACATCCCCTCCCCTTTATTAAAACGTAGGGTTAATGAGTTGGATGTCAGACAAATGTCCAAAATGAAGTCCGGGTAGCTTAATTACAAAAGCTACTTAACCACAACACCAGACACGCCCATCAAGAGGGTTATTGGTCAATTCAAAATATACTGAAGCTCAACATTTTTCTGCAAAATGTACTGCATTGCAACACATCTCCGTAAGCTACTACATGTCTTCCAAAATGTACTGGAGCGCAACGTTTATTCACAAGAGTACACAATGTACGGAAAATTTAATTTTTTCATAGAATAAGTATGTCTGTTTTGATTGCCAAAGGTTAACAATTTGAGCATACTAAAACATACTAACTGCAATACTGACTAGAAATGCACGCAATTACAGCCGGTAAATGCAGCAACGAAGCTTTGCATTTTTGGCCAATTCCAAAGATATAATGCAATTCTTAAAGTTGCCAAAGTCGCGGTCGTGGCTCAGTTAGTTGAGCATGCGTCTGACCATTCAGATGGCCCGGGTTCGATTCCCAGGGCCACGCATACACCGTAAATACCACCAAACCACTGAGGTATTTCTTCCTAATAAGTCTTCTCTGGAGTAGATGTGCAAGCACTTCCGTGGTTCGGAGCCTACGTCTATAAATTACTTGACACGCACCCTGCAGACGAATGGAGAGAAGACCGGCAACGCATTGTAAATGGCACGCCACTTTGAGAAGAAGAAAGTTGCCAATTTGAGAATACTAAAGTATCATGTAAATACAGCAGCGAAGATTGGCAGTATTGACCAATAGCAATGATGTAATGTAAAAATAATCTTCTACGTGTATTTTCCGAAAATAGTTAGGCCGGTGACATACTTGCGGCGCTGCACCAGTACTGCTTAACAAGCTTTTACGTTTGAGTTGACACGACGTTTTGAGTACTTGATGTTAGTGTTAGTGTACTATGTCGCCAAAAATCAGTATTCCTGAAATTGTATGTGTTGCATACGCAATATAACAAAAAAGAAGAGATTGTCACACATAATTCAGAGAAGTCCCAAATAGGATGATGTAATATTTGTTCAGTGTATTTCTTTGTTAAGAATTCGGGGAAGCACCCACCGATCACGAGGCAACGCCAAGAGTGATGCCAGTCCAGGTTTCCCCCCCGCGCACAAAAGGCGCGTATGGGCATCTTCTTCTAAAATCCTTTTTGCCTTACGGAAAAGAAAAGAAAAGACCCAGAGTTTAGTTAGCTTTCAGACCTACGGTCGTGTGAGTTTTCGTTCCTTGATAGAAAATCCCGAAAAAGCCCCTCGTTCTCGATTAGTTTTGGGAAACTATTTTACGACATATCTGTCGGATTATCACAGAGAGTGCCTTACCGTACCGAGAAAATATAAGTTCTGTATGAAAGTTTCGTTTAAGTTTGATGTTTGGTGGAGTACCGTTGCACATGGTTTCGTTTTGGATTAAAGAACCTACCAGTTCAAGGTCATCCCGTTTGTCTTCACACCTGCTTCCGGGAAAGGAAACTATCTCTTTCTTTGCCGACCGTTGCCATTCTCTCCCTGGGATTCAAAGCCTTCCATCGCTTCTTTCGGGCTACTCCCAACAAAGCCCTTTCCCAGGTAACGATATTTCAGGCTGCCGATTTGTATTTGTCGGCTGCAACAATACCCGCTTCAACCACATTTAATACCGTATATCGGCTTACTCGTAGACAGGCACAAGTCAACTTTTTCTGTAATTCAAGTACATCAAGCGTCCTTATTTTTGTTTAATCTGTTCGGGCGAAGTGTTTAATCCTTCAATTCGTGCTTATTGTTTTAGTGGTTCAGAAACCGTGCGAACTGTCACGCCATTTACTAATTTTATGTTGCATGTTGAAATCATTTGTAATCAGATTTTTAGCCTAAGTTTTATTATTGCCATACATTTTATTGCGATTAAGGGAGCCTAGCTGTTAACTATATTTGCCGTAGCTTGAGTAAATGTGGTATCCCTCAATCCCCCCTTTCACGTAAATAAAGATAGACTTATGAATTCATTCTGTGTCATTTTGAATAATCTTTACATTCATTAAACTTCATTGTTAATTCATTATTGCCTTTTTATTTATGTTTATTGTAATAATTGTGTACAGCTTTGTGAGCCTGCCTACTAGTAGCAGTATTTCTATCAGTAAGAAAGGGCAAGTAACATCCAGCAGTAGGGTGCAGCCACCCCAACCCCCTTGGGCCCAGAAGGAATCACCTGCGGTACGTTCCTCGAGACCAACTTGGGTGATTTCCGCAGTGGCGCCCATTTTTCCTCCAGATTACGACCCCCCATCTGAAGGGTTAAGCGTTTCGAACCGCCCTTCTTCGACGTCGCCCTATAGGTTGTCTGTGTGGAATTAGCACGTGACAAGATACTGGGTTCATCCACTAAATACGATTAACTTCAGGAGCTAGCCAGAGAATTTTTTAAATTACTATACACTTTATGTATGAAGTCAATCAAATACACAATTGACTGAATATTACAATATGCATAAGTATGAAAATCTCCATAAGAAACAACGAACCATATCAGATGCGGCAGCACTGCTTGGCGCGGTGCGATCGCTACACGTTGCGACCGAAGAGATGACATAAACAGAAGGCGGCCGTATTGAAACATCGCTGCTTATTCATAGCAAGAGTACGGAATGTACCGAAAATACATTTATTTGTGAACAACACACTACCACAAAAATAATATTTGCGTAAACACACAGCGTGTGAATGCAGTTTTGGCCAACGTATTTCTCGAAACGGGTTAATTGATATCTACAAATAGAAAGGTGTACAGAATATGCTTGCTTATTTCTAATACGTAATGCAATCGATAAGCCTTTCTAATCACTTAACAATCTTGAAAATATAAGGGAAGAAGTTCACTTGTGTAGAAATTAGATGTTGTGAGCTTTAAAAAAATTACGCATTTCAAACGTTATCCCATTTAAAACCAGTCACGATTTGTAAAGTAATTCTTCGCGGGGTTGAAATTGAACAACCCGAAAATCCCGTGTTTGTATTCAAAAGTCAAATCCAATCAGAGAAAACGCAGAAAAAATGATATTCATCAAAGTGGGGGGAAATCGGAGAATCCTTATAGAATACGGGAATGGTCTGAAACGGACATGCGGTACGGGTTTAATAAAGAAGGCTGTCACTGCGATATCTCACACTCCATCACTTGGACAGCGACAGACTGCTGAGCCTGGAACCGACACCGAGCCGGTAAAAAAAAACTACCGTTTCAGTCTCACTGAAAAAGATCACACATATTCACGCACAATGGGACGTCTTTAACGTATTGGACTAATGCACGACTGAGACGGCTTCACTTAACGGATATAAGCCTGATTTGTGGCAGCTTACCCTGCAAATTTCGTACAAAACGGTAATCCATCTAAATCGACACTTCCACCAGGGTAAATAATTTGCGGTTTTACTATCGAAAGGGTTATTAGTTCAGAGTTGTGTACGAACGTTTGCTTCCCACTTTATTTTCATTCCGATTGACGGATGATCGATCTATAAAAACTTTTCGGTAATTCGAAAATTGATGCAACATTGAGAAACTGCAATATTTTCGAATTTCTATACCTTGTTTACTGAAAAAAGTCAGCGGATGTAAATATAGGGGCTTGATAAAAATGCTTGTTCGCAGGAGTGCAAGCCATACAGAAAAGTCATAGATCGAACAGGTCTTGATTTCGTAAGGTAACGAATTCGATTATACATAAAAGACACTACGATATCACAGAGAAATGCGCAAGACTGTGGCTAGCGATACTTACGTAAATATGCAGCGTGTAAATGCGGCAGCAAAGGTTTGCATATTTGAACAACAGCACCGCAAAAACCCCATTATAATTAATTTATAATTTTCCGTATAATCCGCACCCTTGTGAAGGATGAGTAAGCACTTTCAATAAGCATTTCTGTTTACATCAATTGACTCGTTTCGGCAGAAACAACAACAAAGTATAAGGCTTTAAACATTTTCAGTGTGTTCAATAAATGTTCTTTAAAAGTTTTAGACGTTTCGATTTATAGGAAAACCTTCAAAGGAATCTCAATTGTTTCTTACTTGTCATTGCCGTCAGGAACACACAAAACGGAAACAAAAACAAAATTATTTCCATTTGAATAAATAGACGTCACAAAACACAAAATTGAAAAGTTGAAAACTTTTTCTCGTGTGACGCTGAACGTTATTTACGAGGAAAATCGGACCTCGAACTGAAAACCTTTGATATTTGTATAAAAAGAAGTTTATTTTAGGGCATATTTTACGGTTCGAGTGCTTATCACCTTGGCAATAAATCTGCACAAAAAAACTTCAGATAAGAAAAAAAAATACATTTGCCTTCCTGGAAATATTTCGGCAATCAATTGGCCGAGTCCAATTGTCCCGTAAGGTATAAAACTTCGAACGTTAAGGGCCTAACTTGCACCAAACTGAATTTCAAAGTGATTAACAAGCTTTCTTGTACCATAAATATTAATAATCCGCTTGAAATTCGTTAGAGGAAGTTACCGTCCCCCCTAAGTAAGATTTCTAATACAGGGTGCATAAAAATTAATTAGAAAAACAGAACGGGCGTCCTGAAAACACGCAAACTGTTTTAAAATACCTGTAAATCTGTGGTAAACCAATATAATCTCTGGCAGGCCGCTGCGTTATATGCACTCGCAATCATAGCAAAGCGGTAATTTGAAGAAGGGCACTTCAAACGGTTGGCTTGGGGCTGCGTTATCAGAGGGAAAGCAGCCCTAATTAATAATATTCTGGGTTCTCTAGTTGGGGGAATGCTTATTAAAAACCGCATGCATATTGCATGCTCTCGCTACGACTAAACAATCACATGCCAGAGTTTCAGTATTGTTACTACGAGATCGATAAGTCGATGTACAGCCTGCAATATTCTCGTTGGTGTATTGTTATGCACGTGTGGTGCAATGTTTGCATCAACTGTTTGCTCGGGTGTTGTGTGTTTGATCTGATAATTAATTTTCAGGACAGTTGGTAAGATGCATTGCTTACTTGGAGGTTCTTCATTAAAAAGTTGCAAGTGCAGGAGGGAGTTAGAAACACTTCATATATATTTACTGAAAATTTTAATATTAAGTTGAAAGTTCTACGATTAACAAATTAAAAAATTGGCCAGAAGTACGTTTGCCTCCGGTGTTTCTTTTTTACATATAACACAAAATACGATGGAACCTACCCCTTCTACATCCAAATCTGAATCATCTATGATGCAGATGCTGCAAAATATGATGAAAGTACTAAGTCAATGAATTAGAAGCCAGAAACACTGGTACTATCCCTAAGAAGAAACAAAGTTATGGAGCAACGTGACTTACGGATTACCACCTGGAATGTCAATGACATTCTGAAACAAAAGCATGATTTGGAAGTTTTCCTTAATTCCCAGAATATAGCTGTATGCTCTCATCTCCGAGACACGTACGACAACGTAATCTTGTCTCCAAATAAGAGGCTACAAAATTTATCACATCATCCACACCGATAATCATTTGAAAGACCGCAATTTACCATGGTGGGCATCAAGTCCATCAAACAAAATCTGATGGTTGCAATATTTTAGTGTTCATTCAGATATAACTTTAAGAAAGCTTACTACAACATCCTCCACTGACACCCTGGTGAAATATCATTCTGGGTGGTGATTTTAATGGTAAGCACGTTGTCTGGAGATCAAGACTAACCACGACCAATCGGAAAAAACCGAGGAAAGCTTCCCGTGAAACTGGTTGCAACTATCATTCTACAGGTAAGGCTACTTACTGACATTAATAAAATCCTTGAGTTGTTGAACTTCTTCATGAGAAAAGTATCACGCAATTTTATTCAGGGCAAAGAAAATTTTTATCTGAATTCTAATCACTCAGCTGTCATTTTAACGTTAACTGAAGATAACTAAAAAGGTGCCCAACCTATATTGGTAAGCAAAACCACTGCTTGAGAAAGTTTTAGACTTTAGATCTTAAGGGCAGCATCACCTTAAATGTCAATTTTAACACTTAAGACTCATATATTTAGGTAACAGCTTATAACAACACAAAGCAAATTAGTCATGTAACCAAAGGAGTAAATTACCCAGTAGAAATCAGAGAACCCATCAAGGAGAAAAGAAGAGTCAGGAACAGTCGAGAAACCATTCTAACCAGACCATCTTGAATACTAAAAACCCCTTCTTATCTCTAAAATTTAACAGCCGGTGAAGAGACTGATTACTCTCTTTGGAAACTAACTAAGAAGATCAAGAGGCCTATAAATTCAATTCCTTCACTCAGAAAGAATGACGGTCCATTGGCCATAGATAATAAACAGAAAGCTGACTTGTTTGCTGAACATTTGGCTCACATCTTTACACCTAATCAAAATGGGTGCAAACTCCACATTCACAGGACCAGAGCCAGTGGTTGGGGTCCCTGATCAAGTCATCAAGATCGCATTAAAGGAAAAAGTGTTGGTGGACATAAGAAGGAAATGTAGATATACAGAAGATAGATGTGGACAAACAAAAGAAATGATTATAGGGCCGGATTTAAGCAACTCCTATTTCTTAGAGAAGTTTGTAATATAATAATAATGGGAATTTTGACAGGTCATTTTACATAAAATAGGAGTAGATTAATACTGCAGACAGTGTGAGTCAAAATGCATTTTTTGGCAAAGTACGAGAAGTATGCAATGCAGTGTCTGACAAGAAGAAGATTAGACCAGAAGAGGTAAAGGAATTGGATTTAATCAAGATTTGAAAGTTCGTTCGAAAGAGTAGACCACAAGGGGGGAAGCAATATGGACTCGTGAGGCCTTGATCGCAGGAAGCTCATACCCGTACCCCCGGAATCTATCTATCTACCTAATCAAACCCATATGAGTAACACTACAACTAATATTGGCAATTCAACTACAGCAAATATCATTTCTGTTACTCCAAAAGAAGTAGCCGATGAATTAAAAGTAATCTAAACCATGTTTTGACTTGGTCACCGGGGAAATCTTGCAGCAATTGCCTAGAAAAGGTTTCAGTCATGTCCACATACCTTTCCAACGCAGTCTTTAGATTGAAATATGTTCCTGCCAGGCCTATCCCCCTGCTGCCAATCGTTTCAAAATTATTTGAAAAAGTACTACTCAAGAGATTAAGATAACTAATAGAAGATGGTAGGTAACTTACTTCTGGATCTCTAATCTATCTTCAGGCATATGCATTGAACCATTGATTAGGTTCATCGTGTTACTGATGTAACAGAACGTGCTTTTGAAGAAAAGTAAGTCTATTCTGCAGTTTTCTTATATGTTGCTCAGGCCTTTGAATGTTTGATATACAAATTAAGCAATGTGTAGAGATTTTAACATTGTACATCTCAGACGGACTCTTTAGAGTTAAACAGGACGATAAATATTCTGCCCTGAAAGAAACAAGAGTGCGTGTGCCTTAGGGTACTGTCTTGGCCCTATCCTTTAGCTATCATACATACATCAGTGATATGCCAGCATTGGAATGGATCACTGCAGTTACATTTGCAGATAACACTGCACTTCTTGCAGTTAATAAAGTGCAAGATATATCCACTAAATATTGTGGCAAAGTCGGGGGTTGGTTTATTGTTAGAAATTAATATAAATAAGTTACTTTACTAATTTAGGTAGAGTCTTTGACCAACGCCGCCGCCACTTGAATATTGCTTGGCTTTTTACGAGAGGTTTTCATTCAAAGTCAAATTCAACTAACATTAATCTATTTCATATCGGTGTTTTAGTTTTACAAAATAATATAAATGGTTCTAAGTCCCAAGTCAAAGTGCATTGATACAAATTATTACAAGCCCTGATGCAAAGTAAACTGATATTTATATGTTCCAATTCAAAGTAAAGTTATACAAAATTATTCTAAGTTCAAATCGACACAATTTACTCTAAGTCCAGAGTCAAAATAAATTCTTTAAAAGTTAAGAAATAAGTTCCGATTACATTTAGAACGGCTAAGTCCATAAAACGAATTTAAATAATTTACACAAATATTTTACAAGTCCTGAATTAAAGTTAAGTTAACATAAAACAGTCTTACATGTATTTACTGCAACATCGTCTTGAAGGGTGTCACTTCCGTTGTACATGCTGCTACTTTGATAGCCGGATATAAACCATGTGTTTAACGTATTTTGGTCGCAGTATATATACAGAAAATTTACCCCGTATCTTAGACGCGTGGCGAGTATCGAATTACTTAGTAGCTCGTGCGATGTGTCGGGTTTCACCGTTCATTGCACTTCCATATACATGTATTCTAAAAGATGCAACCTCGACACGGCGCGTGTGGCTTGCCAGTGAATAATCTGATCGAATGACGTCATATCAACGCGCGTGCCTTCGGATCTTATAGTTTTGTTATTCTTACATTCGTCTTTGTTACAATATGCAAGATGAAGCTAAACGAGCTGAAATCTATCCTTCTATCCATGATAACTTCACTAACCAAAAGCTAGTTAACCCTCTGTTCTTGGATATGAATGATACCATTGCAACCTATGAGAATAACGCCAAATATCTTGGCATGACCCTGGATGCCAAGCCCCGGCGGAAGAGCATGTGAAGAAGAAAAGAACCACTTAGGTTGAAATACAAACAGTATTATTGGCTTCTTGGAAGAACATCCAAGCTGTCAATACCCAATAAGATCTTAATTTATGTACAATCAGATCCTGAAACCAATGTGGTTATTTGGTATCCAGCTTTAGGGTTGCGTCAGAGATAGTAACATCAAATCCATACAGACTTTTCAGAACGCCTCATGGTATGTCTCCGCGGAGACTTCTACTGCATTCTAGAATAAGTAGCTGCCGCATTATATAAAAATATGCCCTTACAAGTGCGGTGAAGTCAACTAGAGCGCGAGCTGTTTAAAATAAATTCTAATGAGAGACATGGACTTTCAGTGTACATAAATTAAGCTAAATTGCTAAGTTCTCTTACTTAAATAAATAACTGAAACTCAAATTATTTAGTTTAATAAACAGAATTCACTTAGGACCCAAATACGATTTAGTCAAATTGTTAGAATGTCAACAATTTTTTATGTTGTATTTTTGATGATTTCCCTACACGAATTTTAAAATAAATTTAAAAAGACGAGCGGAGCACACAGGTGGAACACCCGCATGCTGGCAGCGTTAACACAAATAATTCAAAAACGGAAACAAGTCTAAATTGCCCGTCAAAACCAATTTAGAACCGGTGGACGAAATTAGCTCGTACAAACAATATGCAATAAATATCGTCTTGAAAGTTCGGCCACCTTCGTGGCCTGCGTGTTCATTAAAACATCCTTATAAATTATTACATGTGAAGGGTTTTTGATGAAGCGTTAGTAGAACAGTACGGCCTCCTATTCTCTCTTCGTAGAGTTTCGTGCTAAGAATCTCAAAGGAAATTTATAAACGACACACAGGGGATGCGTTACGAGTTATTAATAATTTCCAACGGTACCGAAATGAACAGAAAAGCCTAAATTATTTCTAGTAAGTTAGAGGAAGTTATAAAAAACGTTTATTTTAGTTAAGCGCATATTTATGTTAATCTACTGAAAAATTACTGTAAAATCGTGACCGTAAAAACATTCAGGTTGGATGAATTCTTGTGTTTAGTTAGTTCTGATAAAATACCCGAAGGAAGTTTCTTAAATATTCTGGTTAACATTAAGCTTAAATCTAACATTCAGGTTTCCTGGAAAATATAAAGATAAACTTAGACTACTGTTACAAAGATTCGAACCCTAGCCGTAGCTAAATTCTAAAATTAAATCCAAACAACCCTTTTAATTCGAGTAGGCTATAAGCCTCATCGCACTCATCGCCATTCTAATAAAAAAAATTATATCCATAAAGCAGGCCTCTTATCAAAAATAAATAAAAGCAAATTCAATACTGGAACTCACAGTAGTATATTTAATAACAGTAATAACAAGTTGGAAAATCGGTTATAGAATGATTATTATTTTATCGGAAATATAGAGGAAAAGCAGGAAAGTTTAGTTCGGTATACATAATTTATAATAATTTCTGGATATCACTCACAAGCAGTCGGTTCTTCATCAATTATGTATCTTGAGACTGTTCAAAATTCCACCCCTGAAATGCGGCGACATCGATTAGAAATGTCATCTCGGTTGATATTGGCTACATACATCACTGTCGCCACTAATACTGAGGGCGGTTAACCACCCACCCACCATTTCCACCCGATGTTATTCCTTATATGACGATTAAAGACCGCTCGTTTTAATTATGTACGCTTGGTCAACCTTTATTAATTTAGTTTTTAAATTATTAAAGCAACTTTTTATATTACTTTCATGAGTTAATGAATAAATGATGTCAATTGTAAATTTAAGTATTAGATTTTTTTGAAAATTAAAGTTTGAAGAGGCCATACAATTGGATAAGAGACAAGAACAAACGACAAAACTTATAAAGTAGGTTTCCGAAAATTGTTAAACTGACTAACATGAAAAATAAGCGAAAGCAACCAGAAAGTGCGAAGGAAAAGAAGATGAAAGAAGGAAGGAATGAAGACGAAAGACAACTGGACAAAGCGGTATAAAAACAAACAAAACGAAAAAGGGGAGAAAAGGGCAAGAATAAATAAAATAAAATAAATTAAGAAACAAGGGATAACATAACATAACATGATATCAAAAAATAAAAGAGTGAAAACACGAAAAGAGAGAAGAAACGAAGACCAATGATAGTTTAATAAAACTGAAATGAAGGAAAGAATGTAGAAATGGGGAAAGGAAAGGAGGAAGGATCGTGGGAAGAAAACCAGAGAGGGGGAGAAGGACGAGAGCATGAAAGAACGAGAGGAATGCCGTTAAATAAAAGGTAGAAAAATCAGAGGAAAAGAGGGAAGAGGTAAGGGACGAAGGAGGCGTAGTTTTATAATATGATGTTAAAAAGGAGAAGAAGAATAGGGAAAGAATAGAAGGAAAGTATGAAACAAAGTAAAACAAGAAAACTCAGACGAAGAGAAAGGATAGTTTAATAAAATAATGTGAAAAAGAAATTACAAAGGGAAGAAATAAGGAAAGGGAAAGAAGATGGATTGAGGAGGAAAGCTAAGGGGAAAGGAAAGAAGCAAGAAAGAACGAGAGGAGTAAAGGCGAAATACAACTGGATAAAACAATATTGGTAATAAATAAATGAAAACTTAGAGCAAAATGAGGTAAAGAGGAAAGCAACAAAGGAGGTACAGTGTAATAACATGATGTTAAGAAGAAAATAATATAAGGAAAGAACAACGAAAATGTGGAAAAAAAGCAACGATGAGGATGTAAATAAAAGAACATACGGTTGAAAGAAGTAATGGAAAAGAGAAAGGAAGAGGAAGAAGCAGCAAGAAAAGAGCAAATAAAGAAAGATAGATGGACAAGACCATGTGAATATTAATGGTAAAAGGCAGAGGAAAGGGAAAAAATAGATAAAAAGGAAGGAACAAGGAAGAGCCAATGTTACAAAACACGATGTCAGGAACAATTGTAAGGAGGGGAAAACAAGGAACAGAAAGATTGAAGAAACTAGGAAAGAGAGGAAAGCGGAACAAAACAGCGCAGTTGGATAACACAGTGGGAAGAATAAACAGAAAACGCAAGAGAAAAGAGAAGGAACGGAGATGGAAAGAAAAAAAGTAGGAAGGAAAAAAGGAAGAAAAAGAAACTAAAGAAGAAAGAAATTAGAACAGATAGAAAGACAGTTGTACAGTTGCTGAAAATAAAAGTAAAAAAAGCAGAAAATGAAAACAGGAAGCAAAGAAGAGGGAAAGCAAGAAACGAGGAGGAAGGATAGTCTAATATAAAACAGCCTTAGGAATAAAGGAAAGAAGAAAGAACAGATGGAAGCAGAGAGAAAGAACAAGAAAAGAGCAAAGAAAGAAAGATGGCTTGACAAAGACGATACGACGATTAAAGGAAAAAGGAAAAGAAGACAAAAAGCAAGAAACGAAGACGGCAGAGTGTTGTAAAATATGATATTAGGAACGATGAAAGGAAGGGAATAGGAAGGGAAGGAAGGAATGGAGAAACCAGGAAAGAAACTAAGGCAAGAAACAGAAGAAGGGTAGTGTGTATGTCTTCAATACAATATTGAATAAAATATACTTCAAAATAACTATTTTAATTATGAATGATAATTAATACAAATCTTTGTTTTTGCGACAAAAATTATAATTAAGTCGATTATTTATTTTTGTGACAATTGCCCACTCTGATGATGTGCACAACCACAGGTAGCACAGTGCCAGAAATAAAGGAAAAAGAAAAACAGACGGGAAAAGTAAGGCGATAATGAAAAGAAGGAAGAAAGGAGGAGGTAAAGAGGAACGGTATAGATCTTGCCAAATCTCATGAGTTCTGGCGCAGTAACAAAAATTCGTCGGTTCGCGATGTATAGATCATTCTAAAAACATTTTTGTCATCAGCTGTTTCAACCTAACCTCAATGTTTTGTTGTGTTTGCAGTCGTTTGCACGTGTTTTGCTTTAAGTTTGTTGTGTTTTTGTTTTTGAGTTCCTGCCGATTGTTTAAAAAATCAGACTTTCTCAAAACTGAATTGTGTGCTTTGTTAAATACTGTTTTACTATACGTTCTTACGTTTTTAGGATTCACTTTCTCCTATCGCCTGACCTTTTCTATAGCTAGTTCTCTCTTGTTCATTTGCGCATCTCACGGCTTATGACATTTGGCAATGTCTATAGAAATACAGTTGCATAGTTGTTAGGATTAAAGGAAAAAAAATCAGAGAAACTAAGAACACTGACGAAAGCGGGGAAAGAGGGAGGATACAGAAGAGATAGTTGCAATATTATGCTAAGAACAAAGAGCCGAAGAGGGAAAAAAGATAGTAAAACAGAAAGGATAGGAAGAAACAAAGAGGAAGGATAGTCTAATATAACAGTCTTAGGATGGAATAAAAAAAGGAAAAAAGGACAGAAGATTGAAAGAGAGATAAGAATGAAAAAGAGGGGAGGGAGGAAAGCATAAAGAAAGTAACAGATGAAACGTTTAAGTGCATAACATGAGAATGAATAACGAACAGAAGGAAAAAATGAAGAAATCTAGGAAAAAGGAAATAACAAAGATAAAGAAAGGATACATGAATTACAACAGTGCCAGGAACGAAGGAAGAAATAAGGGAAGCAAAGAAGAAAAAGGAGGACAGAAAATGAAAAATAATGATAGAGAACGAGAAATAAACCGGAGGATGATGCTACTACAAGAAAATAAAAGGAATCCTCACCTTTATGTGCACAAAGAATCTGCTAAAAAAAAAAGTAAAAACAAGGAAAACTATAATAAAGATAAGAAAAAGAGCAACATTTTCTATATTAAAAGGTGTCGTAAAAAATCAAAACCCTAAGTGCCTTGTATAAGTTGAATTCGCACCAACAATAAAGAAAACCCAGCACAACGACCTATATTTTTAAAATTTAAGGACGAACAGAACTGATCTATAAAAAGAAACCTTTTAAAAAGGACGTTGCCCTTACGGTATCACAGCAACACTGATAAATCCGAACAAAAAGAAAAAAACGTATTTTCCTCGCGCAAATTCTAAAAAAAAAGTCTAAAATTTAAAACATCCCCTGCTGTTCTACCCCTTAAAACTAAAATAAATTTTTTATAACGAATTCCGTATGTAATTCTAAAATAAAGTCGGTGTATTCTGAGATATCGTTAATGTAAATATTTGCAATTCAAATTTAGGAACGGGATGCTCCATTCCCCAAGTTTCGGGATGAGTGATGAGGACGTAAAACACACGCTCGGTTCCTTGTAAATTGACTCATTGACGATGTGTCCACAACCGTGGGGTGGAGATTTACTCAGGCGGCCGATCAAATGGACATCGACAAGTTTGTAAGTGGCCTTATACGGAAAATTGGGGTCGTGGTTCACGTGAAAACCAATCCCGAAGATTTAGATGAAGAAGTTCGCCGTTAAATTTGCGCAAAGGGATTATCAGAAACTTCCAAATAAGGTTGAAGTAAATTAGAGTTAACAAACGAAATTGCAGTTACTAACTCAGTTAACAGACAAACAACTCCAAGAACTTAATGAATCTTTCTTACGTTTAAAAAAATCTGAAACTACATATATCAGAATGAAAAAATAATCTACGAGTGGATTACTGTAAACGTAACGTAAGACAACGCAATCAAATAATAACTGCTACGTAACACATTTATAACATAAGAATAAGGTATAAAAACAGAAAAACAATACTTGGTAATATGTAAATAACAGGTAACATATCGTAACAGTAACATAAGTAAGATCCTCAGATGTTTTCAAAATGTCCGCGTAGGGTAACATATTGACAACGTAAAAATAACGCGTAAAAACAAATTTGTCGGTAACACAATACCGATACTCATGCAATTACTTTTACGATTTTTAACATAACCATAATTTAACGTAAGTGTAAAATAGAGCAAAATGGCATACCTATAACGCAAGCAAATCTCAATCTCAGGCGATTTTAATACATTTGCATCAGACAACCGTAACGTACTGATAACGTAAAAATAACGTACGAAAACACAAGCAACCGTAATGTAAAACCAAATTATAAGTAATCAATTAAGTAGTCGTCCGGTTACTTTTATAATAAAAATAATTATTGATAAGGTAATACGACTCGGTCATAACTTAATGTAAAGGTAACATAACGTAAGGTAGTGCAGGATGCTGTACACATAGCATAAGCAAGAGTTTCAGATAATTCCAATAAATTTGTGTAAGGCTGAACGCGATGATAACGTAAAAGTAAAGTACAAAAGTATGGGTAACATAGCAACATAGCAAGGTATTGTAAATACAACATAAGCAATATTCACAGATGTCGTCTGTATACGGCAACCGTACCGTAACGTATTAATAATAACATAAAAATAACGTTTAAAAGTGTTCGTAACTATAACACGTGCTACTTGAGCAGTTACCACTTATTACTTTTATTAAAAAGGGTAAATCACTTGCCATGACTTTAAGTTCAAGGTGTCGTAACCGTAACGTATTTGTAGATGTACTGTAACAGTAACGAATTGTAGGATTTTACGACTTAAACTTAACGTAACCTTAGCTGAATGAACCTTAATGTAGGTAACATAAGGTTACCTAAGCATAAAAAAACATTTCCAGATGATTTCAATACCTATACTGAAACGAGTTGGTAACGTAAAAATAACGTTTAAAAGCATTTGTAACGTAACCCAACAAGGCCTTCTTGAGCACTAAAAACTTATTATACTGATAATTAAAAAGGTTGAGTCACGTGTGAGGACTAAGTTCAAGGTGTCGCAACCGTAATGTGTCTGAAGACTTAACGTAACGCAACCGTAACATACAATTTTTGTGACATTCTATAATTTTCAAGACCTAAACGTAAGTAAACCATAACTTAATACAACCGTAACATAGCGCAATGCAGTGTAAGATAACGTAAAGTACGCTAAGGCTATATGCTCAGATGATTTCAGTAGGTTTGTGTAAATCAACCGTAATGTAACGATAACGTAAAAATAATGTTTAACACATTTCGTAAACGAAATAGAATTAGGCTTTCTCCCATGCTTGTCATTTGTTGCAGTAGTGAATAAGGGCGAGCCGCATGTTACGACTTTAAATTCAAAGTATCGTAAAACCGTAACGTGTCTGGATTGTCTGTGACAACAGTAAACAACTGTCCTGCAACGTGAAAATTAGGTACGGTTGAAAACTTATATTCGTAGTATAACAAGGCTTCCTTAGCCGCTTACACCATATTACATTAATTAAAAAGGGTAAGTCGCCTGTTGTGACATTAAGTTCAATGTATCATAACTGCAACGTGCCTGTCCACTCAACCTCACGTCACAGTAACGCATTTTTGTAAAATTTAAACCGTACATAACGTAAGGTAGTTTAAGGTGCCGTAAGATAACCCTAGGATGATTTCAATAAGTTTGTGTAAGGCAATCGGTCCGTAACGTATTGATAACGTAAAAATAAGGTTTAAAATTCTTAGTAAACGCAATAAAACAAAGCTTTCTTGCGCGCTTACCATTTATTACATTAATCAATAAGGGTGAGTCGCATGCTACGATTTCAGTTCAAAGTGACGTAACCGTAACGTGTCCGTAGACTTAGCGTGACACAACCGTAACAAATTTTGAAGATTTAAAGCTTTTGCTACAATGAATAATACACTCAACCCCCGTGCATCAGCCTGATTCTCAAAATAAGACCACTAAAGTCAAAAGTAATTTAATAAACCAACGACATTAAACAGTATTTCGTTGCAGAATTGTTAGTTAAATTAAGTACAGTTCTCTGTTTCGCGTTTTGCAATAACAGAGTTGTAAGGGAGTTGGCGGTTTGATTGAGATTTGTTATGACACGTGGCGTCACGCACTCGCAACTGCACGTGCAGCACGTGCATTTCTTATGGAATTGCGACCGCTTAAATATTTCCGTGGCACGAAATGTAAGTAAGTTTTAACATGTAACCTTTCTAATTTTGATAAACGAGGAGAGCTGGGTGTTCTTGTAAGTAACGTGTGCAATTGTGTTACATATTAATGTAAAATTTTGATTAACGTTAATACAGAACGTATACAAATAAATATAAATCTGTTTTCGCCCGACAAAAAAAGCTTGTTTCAGATTTGTAAGGAACTTTTTTGGTGTGCTCATATTAAATTTCAAACTAGCACATTTAATGAAAATGAATGCAGTACACATGGTGTATGGTGATGGAAGTTGACAGCACTGTGAGGCTAAATGTGTGGTATTTAAATTGAAATTGGTTAGTTTGAATGGAAATTCGTGACGCAGATGCGAGCTGAAAATTAATATAATTTTCTGGCATTTTACGTCATTCATTTTCATACAAGTTTATAATAAATTTACTCGCATTATCCGAACACGTTCTTATCTGGAATCTTTTTTAATTGTTTAAAAAAAAAGTTTAGTTAAAGAGGGTTAGGCCACCCACTTTTGTTTCCCTACGAAATCCCCATTATCAGGGAGATAAGACAAGAGGCGACGAACACGATTTCATTTGCATAACGAACCTTAATGAGCATGTTGATCAGCATTTTTATTTAGTCTGGTTCACTAATTACAAAATTAGTATTGGAACTTTCGTTCATGACCATCTAAGGAATCAAAACATGCTTCGAGTCGCCTTACTTTCCTTTATCTTTTATCTAACTTGTTTTTGTTTTTATTCCGAGGAACCTCCAAATTTTTCCAGCAGTAAATTTGGAACTGTTAAGCAAATTACGCTGAAGGGAAATAAAGGTAAAATGCAAGATCTATCAGATAAGTGTGGGGTAAATTTGAATTGGTTTTAAAATAGGGACAACCGCAAAACCCTTTCCGAACTTTAGTTTAATTAATTCAAATCATTTACAGGTTGTTGGCGAGTTCTGTAACTGTGCGAATTTCACTGTGTTACCAACGAGTATATAAATTATAGAGCAGTAAAGCCGGTTTCCGTGGGGTTGCATAAGCGCGTTAAGGCCGTACCTGCTGGAACTTTGGAACTTTGAAAACCAATCAAGCTTAGTTCGATTAAGGGTTGCATCAATTAAGTTGAAAAATCAGTAAATCTGATTACTAAGCCTGTTGATTTCTTAACTTACCTTAAACGACCAATCCATATGGTTAGTTTGTATACGAATGAAGAAGCTGTGATACAAACGAGTACATAATACAAAGAGCAGCAAAGCTTGAATGAGGTTGCTTAGGCATGTTAAGGCTGTACCTGCTGAAAGTTTGGAAGTTAGGCCACCACTCATACTCAGTTCGATTGGTGGTTGCAATATCCAGAAACTTAATTAACAATCCTGAGGTCTTATTAGCCTTTTTAAAACGACCAACTCACGAAGCTGAATTTAAATGTAAAAGAGTTTAAAATTAGAAATGGGCTTGAAATTAAAAATGAATGAAAGTCAGGTGTAGAATTGTCCTGATCAACCTATCAAGCTTAAAAAATCAGCATACAAACAACTAACACGCCTTTTCATAGTTGTGCCAGCACCATTCAAATGATATTTGTGTCACTAGAATTGGAACAAGTTTCCTGTACACGTTTATAATAAATAGAACAGACACGTAGTTTATACAACCATTAACAAAAGTTGATAGCTTACACCTGTCTTGCTTAAATTTCTTTTAAATTATTTTTTAGTTGTGGTATCATTAAACATTGTATCAATTTACGGTTAATTTTATAAGTCAACAAGGAAGATGAGGTGATGCAGTCTTCTACAATGTAAACCATAAATAATATGATGCACCTTTTGATAGTCGGCGCTTTGGGCGTAAACCATCATAGTGTAATCTCAAGTAACCTAATCTGTTACTTGAATCTCACGCGAGCTAAACTCCTTCTAAATGATTACTGGCCATTAAACATCATTTATAAACGTCTCATTATCGTCAATTTATACCTAAGATCATAACCTTAGTTGGTTTGGATTTTTTTACTTCGGTTGATACGTCTATGCTGCTGCAAATACTCAAAATGCTTAAGAAGAATCGATAGCAACGGGTTGTTACTTATGCGCTTCCTGAGTTTAACATTTGTTCAGAAGGTGGTGGTTCAATACCCTAAATCAACTTTGTTTTTAAGGAATAACTAGATTATGTTTAGTACACGTAAAACTTGAAATATTTAAGAAAAATCGAGTAAAACGAGTCGTTACTTATAGGGCTTACTGAGTTTAACCTTCCTCCAAGTGGTGATAAGGTGATAGTTTACTGATTAAACTAGCTTTTTAGTTTTGTTTTTAAGGAATGATAAGCTGATGTCTAACAGGTGGCCTATGAAAGTTTAGAAAATAATCAAAGTGGTCAAGAAGAATCAATTGTTACTAATGCGGTTATTTACTTTGTTTAACGTTTTCCAAATGGTAGTAACTTAAATCTGCTTTATAATTTAATTTTTAAAGAATGATTGGCTGATGTTCAGCAGATGGCTTGTGAAAGTTTAGAAAATACTTAAAACTTAGAATGCTTAACAAGAATCGATTGCTATGGGTCGTTCCCTGTGGGTTTTAACGTATTTTCCAATGGTGTTAGTTTAATGACTAAAATCTACTTTTTCGGTTTTGTAATTAAAGTATAGCTAGCTGATGTTTAGCAGATGACCTGTGAAGGTTCAGAAAATATATAGGGAGAAAAATGGACGCCACTGCGGAAATCACCCAGAATGGTCTCGAGGAACGTACCGCAGATGGTTCCTCTGGGCTTGAAGGGGGTTGGGGTTGCACTTACCCTTACTTACTGGAAGAAAATACTGGGGTACTAGTAGGCAGGCTCACAAGGCTGAATACAAATATTTGAAAATAAACACAAAACACAAATAAAAGGCAATAATGAATTAACAATGAAATTTAATTAATGTAAAAATTATTCAAAACGACACAATAGGGATTCATAAATTCTATCTTAAATTACGTGAAAGGAAGATTCGGGGATGCCACATTTACTCAAGCTACGGCAGAGATAATTAACAGCTAGGCCCCCTTAATCGCAATAAAAATAATGGTGATGACAAAACTTACACTAAAAATCTGATTACAAATAATTTCACACATGCAACATAAAATGGGCAATCATCGCGACAGTTCGCACTGTTTCTGAATTGTTAACACTAAAGCAAAAGGTAATACGCACTGATTGAAGATTTAAACACTATACACAATACACAATAATTAACTGGTGTCTGTCCACGAGTGAACCGCAATATATGGTACTGAATTAGGGTTGAGCTGGTGCAATCACAACCAGTAAGTAAAAGGGGCAGCTTGAAATATTGTTACCTGGGAAAGGGCTTAGTTGAGGGCCCTTGGCAGCGATGGTAGCTTCGAATTTCAGGGAGAGATAGCAGCAGTCGGCACAGAAAGAAATTGAGTCCTTTTCCGAAAGCAGGTGCGAAGACAATGGGATGTTCTTGAACTGGTAGGTTATTTGATCCGAAACGAAACTGTATGAAACGGTACTCCACCAAACATCAAACTTAAACGGTAAGACACTCTCTGGGATAATCCAACAATATGTCGTAAAATAGTTTTCCCAAACTAAACGAAAACGAGAGGCTGTCAAACGGGATTTTACTACCAAAACCGGAACGAAAACTTGCATGACCGATAAGTGTCAAAGCTGGCTAAACTCTGCTTTGTCTTCTTACTTTTCCTAAAGCGAATGGATGTTAGACGAAGATGGACAAACGTGCCTTTGTACGCGGGGGGGTGGTATTGAAACCTTGAGTGGCGTCGCCTTGGCGTATTACGCAATCGGTGGTTCCCCGTACTATTTAACAAAGAAATACATATACTGAACAAAATATTAGATTACCATATTTGGTCATCATATTTAGGATTTCTCCGAAATAGTTCGCAACAACAAGAAATGCCGAACTGGCATGGTTTCTGCAAATTCTGTAACTTCAGGGCCGGCTTAAACTTCGAACAACAGGGACGTATTACATTTAATTCACGCAAACTTTCAAAGGCCGTGACATTCTTTAATATTGTTTTTAAGAAATGATTGGATGATGTTCAGCACATAGCCTGTTGAAGACATAAGAAGAATCGATTGCTGCGGGTCGTTATTTAAACGGTTCCTGACTTTGTTTAACCTTTCTCCAACTGATGGTGGTTTAATTGATGGTAAAATTTAATAACTGAAATGTTTTTTAAATTTTATTTTGATGGAATAATTGGCTAAAGCTTAACGAAAAGGTTGTGAAGGTTTAAAAGGTATTCAAAACTTAAAATGGTTAAGAAGAATGGATTTCAACGGATTGTTACTTATGCGGTTGCTGAGTTTGTTTTTCCAAGTGATGGTAGTTTAACAACTGAAATCTGCTTTCCTAATGCTGTTTTTAAGGAATAATTAGCTGATGCTTAGCAGATGACCGTGAAGGTTTAAAAATTGCTCAGAACACTTAAGAAGAAGCGATTGCTATACGTAGTTATTTATGCAGTTCCCGAGTTTAACGTTTCTCCAATTGACGGTAGTTTAGTAACTTAAATCTGCGTTTTTAATATTATTTTTAAGGACTAATTAGCTGATGGTTAGCAGAAGGCTTATAAAGGTTTAAAAAACAATCAAAACTTAAAATACTTAAGAAGAATCGATTGCTACGGGTCGTTCTTATACAGTTCCTGAGATGATCTAAACTTTTTCCAAACTTTATAGTTTCATAACTTAAATCTCTTATCTTAAGTACCATTTTTAACGAACAATTTGTTGAAATTTAGCAGATGATCTGTGAAGGTTTTGATATAAAAAATATATACTTAAACTTAAAGTACTTAGGAAGAATCAACTGTTGCGAGTCGTTACTCAGACGGTTCGTTCCTAAACTAAGTAGCTTAAAAATCCAAACCTAAATGTTTGTAATGAAAACAAAAATGCTGATGCTTAGTAGACAGCCTCAGAATGTTTTTTTAAAATCAGTAACAACTAGACAAAAAAATTAAAAACCGCACAGTCCTTAAAAGTAGGCAACTCACCATACAAGCAAATAATTCGCATCGATAAAAACCTAGCTATCTCTAGGACGTAAAACGTGTTGCCTATTTTATCAATTTTCAGGCGCAGTAAACAAAATGGGCACGATTTAATTCGTCTCGTTACGCTAATTCTATAAATGTCACCTTCCGTGTCCGACTGTTGATTAACTCGTTTTATAAAGACTTGTTTTACGAGCTTCCACGACCGAATATGAAACTGTAGGGTTCAAGAAATGCAATTAAGCACTGCAGTATGTGTAATTTTCATTTCAAGGGTGGGCAGACACCCTTCTAATTTATATCAAACTAAGATAGGGTCAGTCTATAATCCGAATTAGTGAACTGTACGTAACTATGATGTAGTTTTATTGTTTTGTATACGAATTAGGATGATTCTTAAGTTTTACAGGGATGTTTTTGGGAATGAACAAGGCGGAGCTCCAGCACATTAATAATTCTAAGAAGTTGTTGAAGAAAATTCAACGACGAAAATGCAAGAATTGCCAAACTTCAGTACAGGGAAGGAAATGTAAATGTAAAGCATTATATCAGAAAGGCAGTCTAGTTTACATTTAAGCAAACACTTGACGGTAAACTCGAAGAACATAATGAGTGCAAATTACCTCGCGAAGTATTCAACTTATAACAATTTTATGTTAAAAGCAGGTAGTAATTTAAATACACAATTTACTAAGTTTGAAACAACTTTTCCCGAGTATAATAATATACTTAACGAAGTTCCCCAGCGAGTTATGAAACTGAGACATTGTATTTATTAAAGAAACATCAATACAAGAGATGTTATCGATTACAACCTGGATGTATAATTATGAACTCGGTTTTTCAGGCGTGTCCGAATGTTATTGCTGATCGTTGGCGATTGTATGAATTTCTGTAGACGAATATTAACGAACGCACGTGGTTTTTGGCGTCCTTGTTCATTCCGTATATAATTACAGGTTAAAGAACGGGACGATGTATTTACGTGTGCCTATCTGGGCATCATCAATAAAGGGTGACTAACGAGCACATTGTTTCTCATATGAGGTGTTCATTTAACATTAATGGAGACATGACTTTCTAATTTTCATCTCTTACGCCAATAAACGTGCATGTTATGATAAAATCCTGATAAAAAAGACGCATCCGTGTGTTTATTATCTTAATTGACTGGTGCATCATCGTGAAGGAATGATAAAACTGTTATGACACGCACATTGTTTTCGAGACCTACAAGTTTTTTTTTTTTTAGTTTGAACCAGTTCTTTAAACCAAATAATAAAAACTAAGCATGTCAGACAAAATGATACCAAAAATAACCAGGCCAGGTACAAGAATAAAAAACAACCCGTTGAAGACCCTAACATAATTAATTTCACCCGTCGTTAGTAACACAAATTCAAAATATTTTAGATCCAGTGTGGACATGACAACCCCCATAAAGTATAATATAAAAGACCACCCAGAGTATCGCGGACGGGAATAACTATGTCAATGATAAAAGATCGTGGAACCAGCACAAACAACCTATTGAAAAGTACGCCGCTTTTAACAATGGCCCTCTTTGTCTTTAAAAAGGGCGTTAAAGGGTTGCCCATAAATCTGTGCTTAAACTTCTCTTGTTAAATGAATTTATCAATTTTTCGGGACGTTACTTATGAAACAACAGTGTATTTATAGTAGTTGTGAAGTAATAATGGACTTCTGGAATTGTAAACTTTGGGATTTTTTTAATTTTTTTGGACTTTTGTATCAATTGTTGAGGTTTTGGGTCATTCGATAACATAGTGGTAGTGTTTTGGAGACTTAATTAGGTTAATTAAATTAAATACCTTTGAGTAACTGCTCATAATGAATCGTTGAAGGCATTTTGAAAATATTTTTGGGTTTTTGTATATTTCTGGGACTTTTTCAGGTTTTCTGAACTCGACCAGTGGCGGCTCGTGGGTCAAATAATAGGTGAAGTGCTATTGTGGTCAGGGGCGTCGTTAGCCCTTTTTTGCCCCCCCCCCCCAATTGATGATTGCGCCCCCCCCCCCAATTGTAATGCAAGAATAAATACCTAATAATATAAGGTATAATACATTAAAAAGATTTTAGACTTTTTGGAATTTTTACCTTTTCTTTCAAGGCTTGTAACAGTAAAGGGGAACGCAGTATATTATATTTTTTTCTATCTTTGAGCGAATGATTGTAGAGCTGGTAAAACGTTTTTCCGACAAAAACATGGAGATTTTTAAATCAGATTTCAGTCATTCTTAAATGTTTATAATATGAAGCAATAAGACTTATAGTCTGAATTCCTTGTTTGTCAAAATTATATTCAAAAATTGACGCCTAAACCAAGTGATATATCCTCACTATTTTCACGTTTAGATGAAACAATGTTTCCTAATCTAACGAATACAGAAAATTGCATTATCAATTCCTGTAGTTGTGGAAGATCTTTTAGTGTACTAAGACGACTAAAAACGTATATTAGAGCAACAACGGGCCAGGATAGGTTATCAAATTTAGGTATAATTAATATTAATTTTCAGTTAGATGAAATTTCTGCGGAAACAATTAAATATCGTTTTGCGCAAATTGGTAATAGACGAAATGAACTTTTACTACCAAAAAATTTAAATTAATACAGTGAGTTCGAAAAATTTCGCTATCAAAAGGGCGATATTAGATCTTATTTTACTATTACTACTTTTTTGAGCCCACTTTATTATAAATGAATATTGTATCATTCTGAAAAATATAAATCTTCTGCTATTTTTTAATTTAACAAACTAATTATTAGTTTATATAGTTATAAATAGATAGTGTAGTAGATTATTATTATCTCAGGAACAGTAGAAACAGTAATAATTTTTAATAAATATAAGTTAGTCTAGTTTTTCGTAATACCTATATGTTTTAGTATAAATATTTGTGCAATAAAATTTGATATTATTTTTCTGTAAGTCTCTTTTATCTATCAAATTTCATTAAAAAATACTTTTTATTTGGACTTACCTAATTTTTTTACACCAAGTCAATCCTTCTGTCTTTTAGGGTAGCAAATTTGTTGGTAATATCTTCGTAAAATGGTTGGTTTTTAATTAACCCTAGTAAGAGTTCTTTTTGAATTGAAATATTCGCCAAAGACGAGAGTCTATCGTGAGATATTGTATTCCTTAGGTATATAATTTCTATAGGACTTCTTGATAAAAATGCTGATAAAAGTTCCACTACCCTTTAAGTCCTTTTTTGAAAAAATTGTTAAAGCCTTTGTTTCATGTTTAAAAACACACACTTATTGCAAAACAAACACATAAACAACAAACAGTACAAACACCAAAACAAGACATGAGTTTCAATTATTTGAAATCAGTGATAACCGACTATTGGATAATTAGGAGCCTACAGATATTTAATAAAATCACAGATATTTGATTTACTATTATTTTAATACGTCCTTTGTACGACACATATGCTTCAAGACTATATCTAGCATTTAACTGACTAATAATACTAATAAATAAAAATAAGTAGGTTAGCGTCTCTCTCCTTATTGCGCAGACGTGATGTTTATATAAACAAGTAAACGAAAAGGTTCACGTATCGATTCATTTTTGTCCAGCAATGAATTTATAAAATAAACCAACACCGATTACGCAAGATTGCTGCGCGATATACCAAACATACAACCATACGGTATCCACAGCGACAGGCGACTGACGTTTCCTAAAAAGATCCTTCACTCTTCACTTGTGGAAAACCTACGTAGCGATGCGAGTGACGTCAGTGTTACCATAGCAACCCAGTGAATAGTACAGACTTCCAAGCATATTTACGTTTAGCTCTGCAATTTGATACTGTGCTGCGAAATACATAGATACATACCTATATCTATAAGAAATGTTTTGCGTATTGAACGGGGATAAAATTCATTTATAATTTAAACTATTTAGGAATTTAGTAAATGGAAAGAATAATCATTTTTATATACAATAAAAAACTAATTCGAGTGAAATATTAGGTGAAGAGGCACTTCACCTACTTCACCTGGCGAGCCGCCACTGAACTCGACGATACTAAAATTAAATTAAATCCTTGTCTTTAATCATGGATAATGGTTGTCGGTATTCCTTGGGGACATTTTGTAAATATTTGGTTTGTTTTGAATATTTTTGGGACTCTATGAACTTTGAAAGTTTTAGGGATGTCCTGAAACTTCAAGAAGACTTAAAAATATTTTTTAAGAATTTACAAAGATTGAAAAAAAAAATTCATTTACATGACTGTCAAGAATGAATTTTTCAAATTAATTTGAAGCATTTTGGAAATTTTTGGTATTTTTTATTTTTTGGGGACTTTTTTGGGGTTTCTGAATTCATCGATAGAGAAATAAAATTAAATTCACTTTTTTGAAGTGGCATTGCCCTTTACAAGGCGTTGCCGATGCTCTCCCCATATGCCTGTGGTGTGCGTGTGGCCTACAGATATAGGGCTCCTACAGCTTTACGTGGGCTCTGGACCACGATAGTGCTTGCACTTCTACTTCAGAGAGGACTTACTAGGCAGAATACACCTCGGTGGTTTGCCATTCCGAGGGAAGCGGTCGGATGTTTTCGGTGTAATTTTAAGCATGTTGGGATTTTTTTCTGAATTTATGGGACTTTTCAGGTTTTTCAAACTCGATGATACAGAACTTAAATAATTTTTGTTAAACACGAATAATGAATTGTCGAAATTTGTTAATTGGTCTAACGACAAATGTAATAAATGTATGTTTGATGCTGTTAATACGTTTTATTGTTCCATCCGGTTCATCGAAGGACCAATGGTAGTTATATCCGGCTCGAAGGACCAATGTTTTTTGATAATACCAAATTCTTTTTGGTATTAGTATATGTTTGATTATTTATAAGATGTTTAATTGTTTGGACCACAATGGTCGCTGAGTACCAGTGATTTGTTTGTTGGACCACAATGGTCGCTTAGATAGTTAAAATATAGGTAAAACTAAAACAACTTGCCTCGGTAGAAGTGAGTTTAATACTAATGTGGTAGGTAAGTAAAAACTTGTGAGCTGTGCGACGGTGGCTGAGTCACCTTCTTGGTTGCGTGTAGAGGTAGCATACACTCAATAGAATTATTTTGAGACATTTTGGAAATTTTTGGTATTTTTGGACATTTTGGGATAGTCTTGAAAGTGTTTGGGACTCTATAAATTTCGAAAATTGTTGGGACGTCTGAAAACTTGAGAAAGTTCTAGAAACGTTAAAAATATTTTTCGGAGATCTAAGCATCTAAGGTCTAAGGAGATTGAAAAAATTAATTCCTTTAGATGAGTATTAAGAATGAATTCTTCAAATTAATTTGAAGCATTTTGGAAATTCTTGGGATTTTTTGGGTTTTCTCAACCTGGCGATACAGATATTACACTAAATACATTTTGGTTAAACATGAATATTGAATTGTAGCAATTGGTTTTGGATATTTTGGTATTTTTGTATATTTTTCAAGTTTTTGGGACTCACAAATTCTTTAAACTTTAAGAAAGCTTTTGAAATCTAAATATATTTTTTATGACCTTAGAAAGGTTGAAAAACAAATAATTTCTCTTAGGAATTAATTTGAAGCAGTTTGGAAGATTGTGTTGTTTTCCTACAATTCTGTAATTTTTTCAGATTTTTGAGACTTGTTATGAAAATTTTTGAGATTGCTATATATTTTTGTGGCTTTGTAAGTTTTCTAGGACTTGTATGGTAATACATAAATGGATCTGTATTAAACTTGATTGATTATGAATTGTTGGAAGTGAATTGTGAAGTTTGTGGTATTTTCAAAAAACAATTTGAGATTTTTTGGGATCTCTTAAAGTTCTCAAGGCTTTTTAAGTTTTTGTGACTTAATAAAACCTAAACTAAATTTAATTCATCGCGACTGATTGCTATTAATTTAAAGTTTTTGTTATTTTTGGAACTTTTTGATTTTTTTAAGGTTTTTCAGAACTTGATATTACAGAAATTAAACTGAATTCATCTTTATTGATCATTAACAATGAATTAGTTTGGAGTATTTTGAAGCACTTTTCAGTTTCATTTTTTTTTAAATTGATGATTTATAAATTAAACTGAATTGATTATAAATAATGAATTCCTAAAACTAATGTTGGAACTTCTTCGGAAGTTTAGAACTCGCTTTGGAAAAGCAGATCCTCAAGGTGCCAAATATAGCGGTTTGGAACCTGCTGCCCCCTCATCAGTAAACATGAAATAACTCGTAAAAGCGCAAAACAAAAGCATAAGCCAGTCACACGTTGTTCATTTATTTAACCAAGGGTGTTTCGACTTTTCCAATGCCAAAAACGAGAAGGTCGATGTAGAAAGGTAAAACCCTTTTAAATGATGAGAAAACTTTAGGGCATACCGTCAACCGTAACGACATGAATGACAGTTTTAATGAGGAAGGCAGCCACGGTGTGGTAATGAGATAACATATTCAAAACTGAATTGAATATAATGACGTAACTGCCGGGGAGCGAAACACAATGGGCCCTCCACTTCAAATGCAACACAATGCAAGCGCTTAGATCCTCTTTTGATATGCAAGCGTTTGATTTCAATGTTGGCAAAGAATGGGAACCGCGAGCAAATAGTTCTTTTCATACTTCTTGACAACGTAAATTAAGTTGTTAATTGGTTCGATTCTTTTTTGTTTCATATTTTATGGCGCCATTGTGTTTGAATAAATGAAGTTTCAATGGTTACTTTGCGTTGTGCTTTCTTTCGCTTATTTTTTACTTTGTTTTCATATCAAAGGACTTTGCTTTTGTTTTGTTATTTTTAACGCCTGCAATTTTTTTTAAGACGTTTGAGCGGTGTTCACCTCAACTGATAACAGAAAAATAACATTTAAAGTGAGAATTCTTAAACAACAAGAAAAGATCATGCCCTTTTATCAGTTCAAAATCCTTACTTAATCGTTAAAAATCTCAAGCAGTAGAGAAAATACCAGAAATTATTGAAAATCTCATTTGTTAATAATTATCAAGTTGTACCAGTCATGGAAAAAATTAGATAATCTTTGAAGCCTTCCCACAATTTTTCAACATGAAAGGAAGGTTTTGGCCTATAAAAATGAAGGATAAATCCTCCAAAGGCATTTACCCTCTTACATTATTTTCTCAGAAGTCGGATCAAGTTTTCTCAGTTATGGGAAATCAAATTTTTCATACTGACGACTTACTAACAAACCATCAGTCTAGGCTTCGGTCCTGACGAAGAAGAAGAAGAAGAAGAAGAAATTCGTTAGTTTGCGAAGCTCCCCTTTTAAAAAGACCAATAATGAGGTTTTATTAAGTCTCGAAAAAGCATAACAAACCCAAAAAGTATCAAAAACCTTCAACAATATAAAATCTAAAAATCTCGAAACATCTACAAAAATATCAAACACTTTCAAAGCATTCCAAACTAAATTCGACTATTTATTAACACTAAACCGAGGTTAGTTCAGTTTCATATTTGTACCAGCAAGTTCCAAACGACTTCTAAATCCCAAAGAGTTTCAAAAGGTTTCAAAAGTGTGCAAAAATTCTCAAAAAGTTGCAAGATGTACACAATTTTTAAGCTGGGTCAAAAAATATAAATAACCCAAACTAATTTCAACAATTTATAGTTCAGTATCAATCAAGATGAACTCAGTTTAGTTTCTGTATTATCAAAAAAATCCAAAAATGCACAAAATTACAAAATTCTAAAAACCCAAAGATTTCCAATATATCTAAACTAATTCCAAGAATTCATTGTTAAGTAATCAGAAAACATTACTTTTAAGAATTCATTGTTTACAATCAATTAAGATGAATTCAGTTTAATTTATAAATAATCAATCTTTATAAATATTTGAAAATTCAAAAAAGTTTCAAAACGTTGGTCGAACTCGACGATATAAAAATTATACATATTTTAGTTAATCATGAAAAATGAATTGCTGAAATAATTTTGGGACATTTTTTTAGAGTTTTTGGGACGTTTTGAAACTTTAAAAAAACTTTTGAAACCTTTTTAGGAACCTAAGGCGATTGAAAAAAGTTAATTCCATTAGATGACTGTTAAAAAGGAAATCCTCAAATTAATTTGAAGTATTTTGTAAAATTTTGGGTTTTTGTACATTTTTGGGAATATTTCAGGTTTTCTAAACTCGTCGATAGAGATATTAAATTAAATCCATTTTGGTTAATCGTGATATTATGAATAATGAATTGTCGAAATTGCTTTGCGACGTTTAGAATTTTTTAGTATTTTTGTGCATTTTTGGATCGTCTTGAAAGTTTTTGGAATGAATTATGAATTTTGAGAGTTGATGGGACGTCTTGAAACTTTGGGGAGCCTTTTTTTAATTTAATTTCCAGGGTTGTTGACTATATTTTGGATATAGAAAAACAAGGTCAATTATATCGGTAAGAAAGTCTAGGTTGTGATCGCCACGGCAGGAAATATTACTTCTTATGTCGGCGGGTTTTAGTGTGAGTTGCCTTTTTTTAAACTAAAAAATTATTTTTTATACGACTTACATGAAAAGTAGGCTGTTTTGCTTTCATTTGACAACCTAAAGTTGACGTTTATTGAGGAGCGAGTGATTTACTAAATTTACGCTCGTCTCCCATGACAGCAAGCGTAAAGTAGCTAACTTTACGCTTGAATAGTCGGACTCGCTAGCGCTCGTCGTTTAAACGTCATGCTCGGCACACAAAATGACACTTTTACTCCTAATGACACAATATACTATTATCATCTCAGCCCTGATATTATTGTGTCCTGCCACCTTCCCATTTTTTAGTTTCCCGACTGCTTATTCTACTTCCACTAAACTTAGGTCTTCGACGACTATTTAAGTACTCTTCTTCTACACTATTTGGTGTCCTTACGTCCTGCTTTCCTCCTAAAGTATCTGTGAAATATTCTCTCCATCTTTCTATAATTTGGTGGTTTGTTGTTAAAATACTTGCTTCTTTACTTTCTATCCAGTTAATGCCTGCCTTACTGTCTTGCTGTAGATGCTTTAAGGTTCTGTATAGTAGTTTTGCATTTCCTTGCCCGTTTTGCTCCATTTTGTTCCCAAATTCTTCCTCTGGTCTTTATATTACTAGTAGTTGTTATAAGCCCTGTTATTTAAGTATACTTTCGAAAGTTTCTTTTTCGTTTTAATGTCATATTACTTCACCATGATGTACATTTTTCATTCTTCGAGTAGACCTTTCCGCATATATTATCTCTCTTGAAACTTTGAGTGTTCTAGTTTTAAATTTTTCCCATAACATTTCTAGTTCCTCTAGGTTAGTCTAGTTGACTTTCTTAATTTCCTCCTCCAGTATTGTCTGATATCTCCTTCTGACATTTTCTTCTAACAACTTATATACTTTGCTACTGGGATGTGCGTATTTATATTTTTCGATTTTTGGTTCTTTATATGTAATTACATTATTGTTCAGCTTTATCTCCACTAGAAAATGGTCACTCCCTATCTCCGCGCCCCTTTTTACTCTTAGGTCGTTTATCTCTCCCTTAAGGTCTCTATACTCAGATCTATAATAGATTTCTCACCAAAATGGTTTCAAAAAGTTCCAAAAAAGTGCAATAATTCTACAAACTTTTAGAACGCTCCAAACTAATTCCAAAAGTTCATTATTAATGATCAACAAAGATGAATTCAGTATAATTTCTGTATCATCAAGTTCTGAAAAACCCAAAAAAATCTGTACATTTTCAATGAGTTCCAAAAATATTCAAAAACTTTCAACATGTCCCAAACCATTTCCGACAATTAGTCGCGATGAATTAAATTTCCTTTAGGTTTTATCAAGTCACAAAAACTTTTAAAAGATCCCAAAAGTTTCAACAAATTTTTGAAAACAGCAAACACTTCACAGGTCACTTCCAATAATTGATAATAATCAACCAAGTTTAATGCAGATTCATTTATGTATTACCATTCACATCCAGAAAAACTTAAAAAACCACAAAATACATAAAAATCTCAAAAATATTGGGAAAGAATGAAAGAATTTGGGTTTTTTTTTAGATGTGTTTTTGAGCTTAATGGTACAGAAAATTAAACTGAATTCGTATCAGGTGATTCTTAGTAACAAATTGTTAGAATTATTTTAGACTTTTTGAAAGGTTTTTTTGTGTCTTTCTCTAAGAAGAAAATTGAAAAATTTGGGAAACGTTAATCGGACTTCTGAATAAATATTGTAAGAAAATAAAATGTTTCTATAATCCATGAAGGATTTAGTCAGCACTGCGAGAGGCATTAAAATTATATTTATTAAAACTTTCGCCACTTCCTAAGGTTTCTAAATTCGCTTGCTGGTTTTGAAAGTATTAAACAGGCAATTTCGACTGGCAACAGGTTATGTCAGTTATCGTAATCTAAATATTTTTTCTCGTTTTTCAAGGGTTCTGACTGATTTAACATTATCACTCTCGAATTATTAGCATTGGATTTGGGCCCAAAACAACCTCTTCCTTATTTAATAGTATATCTATGGTTCAAAAGAACGAAGTTTTTTATCAGCCTATTTTTTATAGTCATTTGAGAACTGCTTGAAAGCAACTTTTGGTTTCTTGAAGGTCCCTTGAAGAAGTGGAGCCAGCCACTACCACAATTGGTTCCTCTTATTATAAATTACAATAATTAATTCTAAATTTAAGCCTTTATTAAATGAATCCTTTTCGTTCCCCAATGACATTTAAATTAAACTAAATCAGTTGAAATGTAATTATGAAATTGCAAATAATAACCCTAAACAGTTTCAACACGCTTTTCCTCTCTTATTTTGGAATTAATAATAGTTTGGCAAACGTCCAAGGTTTTGTTGGGGCTATAACTAATACGCCAGCGGATTTATGTATGAAAAATTAGACAGTTTACAAGCAGCTAAAGGTGGCTCTAAAAGGTAAATCAGACGTGAAAATAGTGGACCATATTTTACGGTGACAGCTTCCCATTTTTATTTTGTTTTATTCATTTACTCCAAGCTCGTGTACAAATTTTAACATCAGCTTAAAAATTAGCCGGAAAATAAATTAAGTTAGATTAAAATATAATTTTCCCTTCAGAAAAAACCGACTCCGGTGACTTCGTTTGGCGTGCACATTTTCAATTCATGCAAACTTTTCCATAATAAATTATAGCTGTTTACTGTGTCCACATTTTAGTTTCCTCGATTTTAATAATTTAAAACGTAATATTTATGAATTCATTTATCAAAGTCCCCATTTTAATTAAAAGCATTCAAGGTTTTACCTGGCTTTCATTAAAAACGATTTTAATTAAAACTAGTAAAATTTTAAACATAAACAGAAACCTCAAAACGAACCAGCGACTTTTAATGATCGCGTTTCGTTGTCATGAAACTTAATTCTTGATTAATTAATATTCCCGACGTTGAATGCAACAGATTTATTTTCGGTGTAACTTACACCTTTCGTCATAAATCGGAAGGAAGGCTAATATTTAACGAAGAAGCTTTATCACAATAAAAAATGAAGACAACGAAATGATGCTTTTATAAAATCCGGGCCACGTCCTAATTTATTCAAATTCAACAATGTTTCTTTCACTTGTCAGTTGTCACCGTAATAAGGAGACATCCCTTTTTTCCAAGGGGTTGCTTTACAAAAACATTCCTTCACGGTGGGTTTAGGAAAGCTGAAAAAGTTAATCAGCATATTTTTAGTTAGCCGGTTTAAAGAAGTCATTATTTTTAAAAGAACGTCTGTCTCGTCTCGGCGGTTGTTGAAATTTTTATTTACCCACCAGTTATTTTTATTTCTTATTAATCAAGTAAACTACTTATTTCAACCCTTCAAATTCGTGTATCATTAAGAATTAAATTAGTTAATTAATTAGTAATCGTACGAGACAGTTAGTTAGTTAAATCAAAGAAGTATTTAAAAATTTAAATCAGATCTTAAAAACACACCAACAGAAATTCGTGGATAATAAAACGTGCTTTACTATCGTTTTCGCAATTACACGAACTCGCAGATGCTATAATTACACGGCTATGTAACACTAAAGGGTATTAAGGGCCTAACAGGCCCGTGAATCCGAAATAATTGAAGATTTGTTCCAACAGTAAGCAACCTAAAATTTGATTATGTTTAAACATGCTTTGCATACATACGAGTCGCAATTTTAAATTAACTTGATACTTTTACGGACTTTTAAACAAATAAAAGGCTTATAAATTAACAGATAAAGAGGGATTCTTAATTTTCCGCATTTTTACAGCTTCTTCTTCCTCTTATGGCCGAAGCCTAGGCCGATGGCCTGTTAGAAACTCGTAAGAACGAGGTCTGTACTCTTTTACAGCTGAAATAGCAAAACAAAACTTTCATATATTTCCTATGAAATAAATCCATTAGAAAAGGATTACCAAACAGAACAAATGAAGGTTAAAACAAAAATACCAAAATCTTCCCAAATATTAAAAAAACTAGTTCCAACAGTTCGTTACGAAGAGTTACCCAGATCAATTCAGTTTCATTTCTATATCACGGGGTTCCAAAAGTTTCAAAAAGTTCCAAATTGCAACAACATTCCAAAAAATTGCTGACATTCAGTTAAGATAAATGCAGTTTAATTTATGCATTTGCTACACCAGCACTAGACGTAGATCAACCCACTACTCTGTTGCGTGGGCGTGAGGTTCCTAAAAGAAAATAGTGGTGCTCACTAAATACCTAAACTAACGATGTTTCTTGGGCGCCAGATCCTTATAACGTAAACGTCTTCAGTCGGACCTCCTGAAGAATAGACCTCCAAAGTCAATTGACTTGATAATAAAACGCAATGCATTGTAATTAACGAATAGGATATATTAACTCGTAAGCAAAAATTACACATACACAATTGAAATTGAAAATTAATAATGAAGTTATCATTCAAATAAACCAATAAAGAAATTACTTCGTAACCAAAGGTAAGTCTAAATGTAATGTTTCAAACAACAAGATTTAATTAAACAAACAAAAAAACTATAAGGAATGTTCAAAATAACGAAAAACTTGCAACAGAATTTCCTAAAGAAAACCAACCTAAAGATTTACGAATTCCCTAAAGATTCTAAACCCATTAGTGACTAAATTCATAGTAAGAGAAGCGTGACGTATGCATTATTGTATGCAACCATGCAATCCTAACGGAATTTGGAAAGTCTAAAGAAAATAATATACAACCAGTGCAAGCGAGTGATTTCTACTGTAACAAATCATCAACTAATGAAAATAATTCAAAGCTCCAAGAAGTTTTAAAAGGTTTCAAAAAATGTATAAAAATACTAAAAACTTCTCATATACCCCAAAACCAATTCCAGCAATCCGTTATAAACGGTTACCCAGACGAAAGTTTAATTTCTATATCAGTATTTTGAAGTAATTTCAATTTTTCCTTGTTGATAATTAGTGTAATTTATCTATTATTAAGCCCTAAGAACATTTAAAAGGTTCCAAAGAATCCCAAAAAGTTTCATAAATAAACAAAAAATTCCAAACAGTTCCAACAATTCACTATTCAAATTAATTTCTGGATCATTGAGCTGCAAGATCAAAAATCCAAAAAAATTCGAAAAATGTACAAAATTCCAATAAATTTGCAAACCACTTCGAAGTAATTCCAACCATTCATTGCTGAAAATCAATCAAAATCAATTCAGTTTAATTTACGTGTTATCAAGCCTTAAAACACTTGAAAGGTCTTTAATAGATCCCAAAAAGTTCCAAAAGTATATGAAAAATTCAATAAATGTAGGTACAAGATTTCCAACACAACTAATTTATTATTGATCGACAATCGAGATTATTCAGTCGAATTTTCATGTTGTTGAGTTCCAAGATATAAAAAAAAAAACCAAAAATCTACAATGTGTAGATGCCAAAAAGTTTCGAGTTGCTTTGAATTAATTCCAACAGTACATTGATAATAACCAATCAAGATAAATTCTGTGTATATTATAATATGTATTATTAATTCTAAAAAATACCTAAAAAGCTCCAAAAGAATATAATAAGTTCCAACAATAAACAAAAAACAACCTAAAAATTCCAAAAACTTTCCCAATTGTTTCGAATTAATACCAATAAAGCATGACTGATAAGCAATCAAAATGAATTTAGTTTAAGTTATGTGTTATTAATCGCCAAAGTGGCCGAGTGGTTAAGGCGTTTGGCTACAGCGGTGGCAGACTCGGGGTCAAACCCGAGTCGGATGCTCGGCGGGTGGCCTACCCACTGAAAATAATTGGGAACCAAAACACAGTGGAAGAGTACGGAAGGTAGGCGATTGTCGAAGGCGTGTTGCTTACCACACCAGCCCATACGAATAGCGTGCGAGACAACCGAGGCATGAAAGCTACTTAGGAACCTTCCATGTTGCCGGTCATACTCCCTCGCGGAGTGCAAATGTCGATATCTTTACCTTACTCTATGTGTTCTTAAATATGATACTTAAAATGCCCTAAAAATTGTATATAAACAATCCCAAGAACGTACAAAATTCCTACAAATTTTCAAGATCCCTAAACCAATCTCAATAATTCATTGTTTATTGTTCGATGACTGAAATTATTCAATTTCTTTTGCATATTATTGAGTTCCACAATGCAAAAAAATACAAAAATTTAGAAAAATACAAAAATGTACAGCTGAACAATCCCAAAAATGTATAAAATTCCAAAATGTTTCCAAGATATTCCAAACCAATTCCAATCATTGAGTCTTCAAATACCAACAAAAATACAAAACAGTTCAAAAAACGTACAAAAAGGAAAAAAAAATTAACGAGCTTCGAGTTAACTCTTAAGAATTTATATGTTATTAACCCATAAAAAGTTAAAAAAAATTAGAAATAGAAAAAATATGTACAAAATTTCAAAAATTTCATTATTCAGTTTAGTTTCTGTGTCATTGAGTCTCAAGATACCCAAATAATTCCAAAATGTACAAAATTCAAATAAATTTTTGCAAGTTGCTTCATTGTTGATTCAACTAAGAACAAAACAGTTTAATTTATGTGTTATCAAGCCTTAAAAAAACTTTAAAAAGAAACCCAAGAAATATTCACAACTTTTCAAAAAGTTCAAAACATCTCTAAATTACTTCGAACGAATTCCAACAAAGTATGATAGATAATCAACCAAAATAAATTCAGCTTCATGGATGAACTATACCAGCCTTAAAAATACTTAAACAGGCCCCAAAATTTCCCAAACAGTCCCAAAAATATGCAAAAATGAATCTCTAAAATGGGCCAGGATTCAAAAAAATATCCAAAATACCAATTTCTGTAATAATTCATTATTGATCGATAATCAAAATTATTCAGTTTAATTACTGCTTCCTCATTGAGTTCCAAAATACAAAAAATAATCCCTGAAAGTTCCAAAAATATACAAAATTTCCAAATTGCTTTGAATTACTTCCAACAACTCATTGCTGATAATTTACCACAAGGCCAATTCAGTTTAATTTATGTATTACCAAGCCTTAAAAATACTCAAAAAGATCCCAAAAATGTAGAAAAAAATTCTAAAAATGTACAAGATTTCCAAATTACTTGGAATTAATTCCAACAATTCATTGCTGATAATTTACCAAGATCAATTCAGTTTAATTTATGTATTACCAAGCCTTAAAAATACTCAAAAAGATCTCAAAAAGATACTAAAAATGTAAAAAAAAAATTCTAAAAATGTACAATATTTCAAACAATTACCAGGAAACCCCAAACCCAACTCAAATAATTTATTGCTGACCAACAATCGAGATTATTCAGTCTGACTTCCATATTAGTGAGTTTCAAAATACCAAAAAAATCCAAAAACGAACAAAAAGTTCCAAAATGTACAAATGCTAAAATTTTTTCAAACTGCTTTCAGTGAAGTACAACAATTCATTGTTAATAATCAACTAAAATAAATTCAGTTTGTTTTGTGTATTATTATCTAAGCTTTAAAAATGACTAAAAAGTTCCAAAAGTCTACAACACAATCCCAAAGATGTACAAAATTTCCGAGGTTAATTCCAGCTCCAACTTATTGTTGGTCGATAATCGATGTTATTCAGTTTATTTTGTGTGTCATCGAGTTTTAAAATACAAAAAAATCCAAGAAGTACAAAAATGTACAGCAATCACAAAAATGTGCAAAATGCCAAATTGATTTGAATTAATTCCAACAATTCATTGCTGATAATCAGCCACGATCTATTCAGTTTAAAAATACTTAAAAGCACCCAAAAAAATACCAAAAATAAATTCCAAAAACATTATCTCAAACCAAATTCCAACAATTCATTATTAATAGTCAATTGGGTATATTTGGTTGAATTTCTGTATTAAAGAGTTCCAGAAAGCCCCAAAAAGACCAACTAATTTTAAACAAAAACTAAAGCCGATCATGTTTTTGTTAAAAATTCCCGGCTCTAAATTTCTGAAAACGTCAAAAGCAACAAGATGATGAACAAAACAGGCCAATTTACAAATAAATAAAAAACTCAAAATGACAAGAAAAGGAATAAAGTTTCAGAAGTTAATTAATGGTTTTAGTGACCTCTTTATCTAAAGAGACGTGCTTCTCCTAACCTGCTTTATGAATATTAATTTTTGCAAAGAAATTATTAGATCAAAGAGTATATAATTTATGGATAATCAAAGTGGCTGAAGCCATTCAGTTGCTAGGTCTTTAGGTTAACACTTGTTCATTTGAACCAAATAAGACGTAAGCAGATATTCCTAGTGTTTTTGTACGAAAACTGCAATTTAATGGTAGTCTACTTAACTCTACGAATTATATTTTACGAGTATCAAAGCTTAGTGCAGTCTGTGATTTCTCTAGTCGTTGTATATTCTCTGGTAATGTTGAATTACATTTGCGTTCTCAAAGAGCGATTTTCACTCTTAATTGTTAAATTGTTTCAAATGCCAAATAAAGTAAATTCTAGGAATTCTTTACTGTATTTTTTGAAGATAGAAAATATCAAATTCGATGTGCTTGGCTTGGGAATCCTTAGTAAAATTTTAATACGTCAAAAGCAGAGTCCATAACCAACTAAATAGGACGATTAAATAGAACAGACAGTAAAAGGACTTTTTGTGAAATGTTAGACATTAGGAATGTGTACGGTTTTCAAGCTCGCGTGACCACGGGCTGTGGTACGTAAAGATAATACACCAGGTTCACATTACAACTCGACCCCAACGGCCGACCAGGGGGCTACGATTATTATTTCAAGGAAATTACGACTAAATTTATATCTGTTCAGCTTTGTGGAACCCACGATCTTACTCATGAATAGTTAAGAGCATAATCACATTAGAGAGCTGGTTATATAGGTCTCCTTTAACTTGCATATACTAACATCGGTAACAAAGCATACGTAACAGTTCCGATCGGAAAAAATTGACGTTTCTAAAAGGCAAACGACCATTATATGGTCTTTATAAATTATATTTAAATAGGGGTACTTAGGATTCAAAGCCTGTGGGTGTAAAAAGGAAAGGCCTGTAATGGTTATGATTACCGGTGCCACAGACATGCCCACCCGTTGTACCATATTTAGCGGGTTCTCGTATCGATTACAGAATTAGTGACTTTTATATTTTATTCTGACGTCCTTTGCATTAGTGTTAAACTTGATCCTGGTTTAAAATTCAATTAGGCAGATTTATTTCGTACGAAAATAAAATTACAGCCTCTCAAATTAAGAAAACTCGACTGCTTCGAGTTGACACAGAAAAAACTTTTTCACCAGCACCTGTATATAAACCACGTCACGAAACGTCAATTTTAAAATAATTAAATTGTTTAATGAAGGTTCTTTTTTGAAGCTGAAGTATCTTTTACAGAATGCAAGGTTCTTTTCTTATATCTTGGGATAGTTAGTTCGTTTAAATTCAAGAGCAGCTCGATATAGTTAATATACAGGTTGTTTTTGGGTTAGCTTAAGACAAGATGATCTAGATTGTACCAAAACCCATCGAATCAAACTTACAGTAAGTAAGGTCAGTTCTTGTAATATTAAGCTTAGCTTACAAGTCACCAAATTTTACATTCAGTTAGGTTATTAGTTCCCACCAATTTAAGTTAGGTTAGCTTAAGTTAGTTAAGCTTAGATTAGATCAGACTCTATATGATGACAGAAGAAGCAATATCTGAGTCACACATAGACGTAAAGTTTTACTCGCAAGAGCTAACCGGATCATTGCTAAGTTGGGACTTCATAGACGACAGACGACGAAACATTAAGTGACCACGGATTTATAACTTTCGGTATACAGAAAGCAAGAGGGACTCAAGAACGCATATACCCAACGAAAGGATTGGTCATCAACTCTACGCCAGTGGAACAATTCCTTGAAAACTTACAGCTCTTAATCGAAAATGTCCAAGAAATCGAACCCACTACAGAGTATTGGTTTGAAACACTCAATCAGGTTTGCAGCGCAACTTTCCCACGGAAAGGCGCAAGAATAAACATAATATTCAACAAGAAGAAATCCAAAGATTGACAACGAAATATAAGTCACAAAGAGATATATATGTTTAGAAGGGAAATAAGGAATGCAAAAAATATGGCACGTAGAAACCTATGCAATGCACTGGATGGGGATATTTGGTGGGGACGTACAGCTTCCCCAAAATTACGTCAACAGATTCAGAAAGAGAAGAGATTGCAGCAAATCTATTCCCAGAAAGGGAAGAAACAATTTGGAATCAAACAGAAATGGATGAAGAAGGGGGCATTCCACATTTCTCTATGGCTGAGATGATGGAAGCCATGAAAAGAATAAATATAAACAGTGCCCCTGGATCAGTACAAAATTGATGAGTACATACCCTGACTTTTGCCTAAAACTGTTCAATAGATTAATACCGTGAGCTCAAAAAGTTTTTACATAAGGGTTGGCCATGAGACACAGAAATAATGACAATTGCAAGATTTAGAATTTATTAACTGTCATCATTGTGTTGCTGGCATAATACTGTTGTGCAAATTTCAAAAGCAAAGGTTCTAAATCTTGCAGTAGACGTTACTTTTGTGTCTCATGGTTAACCCTTACGTAAAAACTTTTTGAACTCACGGTACAAATCGGTCACTTCCCGAGTGACTGAAAAAAGGGAAGACTAGTACTAATTCCAAAGCAAACAAAAATCCAACTGACCCTTCCCTCCCTCTTACAGGTCAATATGCCTATTAAGCATAAGGAAAATTTTCAAAAAACCGGTGTAAAATAGATTAAGGGTAGAAATCGAGGAGAAAGAGGGGCTGTTTCACCGTGAATTCGGTTTTAGAGAAGAAAAATCAACACTGGACGCAATAGCTATGGTACAGGATATTACGGAAAAGGTTAGACAGGGCAGCTATGGGAACAGAGGGTATTGCGCGATGGTGGCACTAGACGTACGGAATGCGTTCAATACAATTACGTGGCCTGGGATAATAAGAGAGATAGAAAGGAGAGGAGTGAGCGAGTACCTAGTAAGAATCATAAAAAGTTATCTCACAGACAGGAAGCTGCTAGTAAATGAAAACAAAGTTATGAAATTAAGTGGCGGAGTTCCATAGGGGTCGGCCTTGGGCCCGCTCCTGTGGAACATATACTATGACCCGGCATTAATACTAGACCTTCCCTCCAAGATGAACACAGCACATAGCCCTAAACAGAATGAATGGCTGGATGAAGGTAAAACAACTCATGCTGGCGCCAGAAACAACAGTAGCGGTCATCCTGTAGGGGAGAAGAAAGTTAAGGAATCTGGACTTGGAGATAGATGGAAATACCATATCAGTAGTCAATTCCATTAATTATCTGGGTGTGGAGTTTAATAGGAACTCCACAATGACAAATCATGGGGCAAGAGTGTCGAGGAAAGCGGAGGTTACAGTAGCGGCAATTGCGGGCCGAAGTTTTATAGAAGGAAAATGCTGACGATTATATTATACGCAGCTCCCATATGGAGGAAATCTTTACAGAAAAAGAACTATGTCACAATGCTTCAAAAAGCACAAAGGAAAACCTTGGTGGAGGTTTGTTCGGCTTACAGGACAGTCCCAACGGAAGCAATGTATGTTATAGCGGAAATCCCACCGCTAGAGCTGTTGGTTGAAGAAAGGTGCCGAAGATATGAGAGTAACAACCAAATGGTAAAGAAGGATATTAGAAATGATATAATAAGAATATGGCAAAGGAGGTGGAACGAGAATACCAAGACGTCAGGTTGGACGAATACCTTGATCCCAGACTTAGACCGATGAGTCAATAGAAAACATGGTCAAATGGAATGTTACTTGTCACATACATTAAACGTATGAAGAAGAAGGAAAATGATCTATGCTTCTATTGCGGAATAGAAGATAACATAGCAGATATTATTTTCGAATGCGAACGTTTTCATATACACCGCAGAGAAATAGAAATGATTACGGAAGAGCCTATTTCTAAAGAAAATACAATAAATCATAAACTGTCAGGACGTTTGAAATTGCGGTGTAAATTAAGTGTAATACGTCCCTGTCGCTCGAAGTTTAAGCTCGCCTGAAGCTTGCAGAATCCACGGGAATAACGCCAGATCGGCGCATTCTTTTTGTTGCGAAATAATTCTGAGAAGTCCCCTATATGATGATCTAATATTTTGTCCAGTGTATTTCTTTGTTAAAAAGTCCGAGGAACCACCCGATTGCGCGAGGTTACGTCATAGTGGCGCCATTCAAGGTTTTTCTAACGTCCTGTTCACCTTACGGAAAAGAAAAGAGAAATTAGAGTCTAGCCAGCCTTCAGATAAGTCGGTCGTGCAAATTTTCCCTGCGGGCTCTCGTAGGTCAAACCCGAAAAAGCCTCTCGTTTTAGTTTTGGAGAATTATCGTAAGACGTGTTTGTCGGATTCTTGTAGAGAGTGCCTTACCGTTTCGGAAAATATATTTCTGCATGAAAGTTTAGTGTTTTGGTGAAGTACCGTTTTTACATGGTTTCGTATTGGATCAAATAACCTACAAGCCCTAGGAACCCTGTTGTCTTCGCACCCGCTTCCAGGAAAGCATACATCCTCTTTCTGTACCGACCGCTGCTGTTCTCCCTGGCATAAGAAGCCTGCCATCGCTTCCAAGGGCCCTGACAACCAAAGCCCTCGCCCAGGTAACAATATTTCAGGATGCCCCTTTCACTTGCCGGTTGTAATTATACCAGCTTCCAACCCCAGTTAATACCGTATACCACCGATTACTTGTAGACAGACACCAGCCAACTATTGTCTCTAATTTTAACTATATCAAGCGTCTCTTTTTAATCCGTTCGGGCGAAGTGTTTATATCATAAAAAAAAGTTAGCTTAAGTTAAGATAGCTTATTATAACCCACCAAATCAGACTTACATTTAGTTAGATTACTTTTAAATAAATTAAGTTAGCTTAAGTTGATTTAGGTTAACCTAAAAACGATCAATACTGAAAGTTTTTCTGGCACAAAGTTGTCAATTCTTTTTAATCCTCCCCTTAGATCTACTGGATATATTACATCAAGGTAATTATAACAGTCCTAATAAAAACAAACAAAAAGTCCATACATCAAAGTTAAAAGCGCCCTCTTTAATCTTTAATTTGTATTTCAAACGGCAACCATGGATGTCTGTGTAAACATAACATATTTCAAACAGCAAAGCAAACCTAGTAAATTGTGATGTAAATCCAGAAAGGTGTAACCCTTTAGCGTTCTTGGCACTTCATTTAAGACGTAACTTAAGGTAGCGGAACTATATCAAAGACGGCTTCTTTCTATAACCGTGTGTGGTTCACCCTCAAAGTCTGAGCAGCACTCAGCAGATAATTGTCCCTGACATTTCCTACCATCATGCGAGACACAGATTCTCTGTGATACTAGACGAGTCCCAAAGTGCGCTATTACATTTCCTAATAATCTGCGGTTCGTGACTAAAACGATTTTAGATGTCTGCTACGGATAATAGACAATTATTACGGTCTTTTTTTCCTTATGTGTCCCTCTGCGAGTGCTTTTTATGTTTCTCGGATCGTGGTTAAAACTACCGAAGTAATTTTTTACCCTCTGATTATATGGAGTGCTCTCTCTTTTGGGAAAGAAAGTTGTACTAAGCGTTGTTTTGATTATTTCTGGAGCGAAAGTAATTCCTTAAAAGTTAAGTTTTTGTAGTATTTTCTGTCTTGTTTAGTAAGATACTGTGGCACTAAAATTAACGAAAGTTTCTTCCATAATGTCATTTATCCATTAGAATGAAAGTTTGACCGATTTATTTAGGATTAATACTTTAAGCACAGTCACAATCGATCAGTACATTCAAATGTATCCTGTGATCAAATAAATTCATTACATAGCCATGACCGACATTATGTCTGCTTAGTCTAAAATGTTACTAATTTTTAGGTTACTCTTTATATTTCAAGTTTAGACATTGGCTAAGAAAATCATTTACTTTAATTACTCATTCAAGCAGATTTATATTTTCAGAGGCTACATTTGATCACATGATATATTTCCTCCAATATTAAAATTGCAAATGATTAAAAATTTCAGTGATTTAATTTTGAATGGATTATCTCTTACAGGCTCTTAGTTTCAGATTAAACAGGTGATTAGTTTAAGTTAAGATGGGTTAGGTAAGTCACAACCCATCAAATTAAACTAAACAATAAGTTGGGTTAGAGTCAATAATATTAAATTAGGTTAGCTTAAGTTAAAGTGATTTAGGTTAGGTCAGAACCCATCTATTCAGATTTACGTTATGTTGAATTAGTTCCAGTCAAATGTTACCCAAATCCCATTAAATTAGACCTACATTCAATTACATTAGTTCCAAACAAATTTAGTTTAAGTTAAAACGAGTAGGTGAGAACCCACCAAATCGAACTTAAATTAAGATTAAGTAAGATTAGTTCTAGTCAAATTAAGTTTCAGAATGGATGGCAAATGATAATATGGTCATAAAAAACACAGGTGTAGCGACCTTGTACAGAGAAGAACAAAAGTCACACATCTGGCAGACGCTAGACGAGGAAAGCTTCAGCTTACATAGGATTATTACCTATGAAGCAAAGGAAAAATATAGGAAGGCGGTTAGGTGGAGGACAAGTGAACAGAGTCTGAACGATCTCAAAGAAGTAGTAACAACGAAACTAACAGATGCAGAAGAAAATTTGACACCAGAACGTCTGACTAAAACAATTCAGCAAAGCTATAGCGAAACTCTAAACAAGGGTACACGGAAGATGAAAAAGAAAAGTGTTTATTGGTGGAATGCAGAGCTGAAGCAAGAAAGAAAAAAATGTAGCGCAAAAAGAAGAAAATTAACAAGAAGTTATCGAAATAGTTCGAATAATAATAAAAGAAGAATATACAAAAGCAACGAAAGACTACAAATAAGGCAATTAACAAGGCCAAAGAACGAAATTGGAAAGAAATACTATACGAAGTAAATAAGAATCCATGGGGCCAAGGATACAAAATTGTGACCAAAAAACTTAACTTTGGAAGGAGGCCCGCGTTTAACCGGGACGAACTAAATACCCACATGCAAGCTCCAGAGGAGGTGGGAAAAACGGGAGACTCCCGAAATACCATACTTCAACACAGAAGAGTTGGAACAATTTTTAAAAGAACTAAAACCAGGACCTGACGGGCTGACTATAGAAATTGTCAAGGCAGTTATGGAGCACAACAAGGAAATATTCTTGAATGTTGCAAACAATTTAATTAGTACCGGAACATTTCCAGAAATCTGGAAGAAAGCACGCTTGTGTTTTATAGAAAACCCAAAAAACCAGGCGACACAGAGCGAAAGTACAGTACTTCTTGAGATAATAGGAAATACTTGAGCGACTCTTACATACATTACTGGAAGAAATAGAGAATAAAGGAGGACCGGCTAAGCACCAGTTCGGTTTCCATAAGACTTTCTCCACTATGGACTCGATGAGGATAATTCAAGATAACCAGCAAAGCCTCAAAAAATAGAGAATTGTGTCTACTGATAACCCTAGACATTAAAAACGCGTATAAGCAACTACCTGACTAACATAACAGGAATCTATTTGGAGGACAGAAAGATCATTACCGATGACCTGTGGGTCCCACAAGATTCCATACTGGGCCCTCTATTATGGAACATTTACTTCGACAGGGTAGTAAGAACGGAAGTACCGGATAGATCAATAATACTGTGCTACACTGATGACTTTGCCGTATTAGTTACGGCTAAAACCAAAGAGCTGCGAAGGTCCATAGCCAATCTTGTTTTAAGAGTATCGATCAACATAGCCTAAAACTTGAACTCACAATGGAAAAATCAGAAGTCGTAGTTCCGCAAGGTGACAGGAAAACAGGAGATCTTGAAAGATAGATATCAGATTATGCATGCGGTAACTAAAATAGAAAGAACCATAGCTGTACTCACTTGACCAATGCCAAAAGCCGACGGCCCAACTCAGTGTAAGCGCAAGTGCTTAATACTGCAGCATACTCGACCCTTCTATATGCAACGCCGATATGGGGTGCGAGAAATAGATAAAAGTCCCACACATAGATATCGGCCGAAGCCATTCAGGTAATAGGAGGAATAATGCCAATTGACCTGATTATAGAGGGAAGATGTGCAAATCAGAAAGCAACCAAAAAAAGAAGGAAACAGGTTAAAGAAGAGATCATGGAAAAGTGGAACAAAGGCTGGGCCACAAAAATACAGAAAAAGCGGCTTGGACAAAAATGCTTATAGGCAATCTAACAACATGGCTAGAGAGAACACAGGGAGAAGGCGACTATTATATGTCCCAATTCTTGAGTGGACAATTCCTGAAAAGAATCAAGAAATGTGAACATGGAAATTGCAGATTTTGTGATTACCACACCGATGACGCTGAACATACATTCTTTAATTGCAACTATTGGAGAAATAAGAGAGAGGAACTCAACAGATTTGTAGGAACATTAGTAACACCCGATAATGTAATAAACTTAATGATACAGAACAAGGATAACTGGGAGATCATACACAGAGTGATTAAAGACATTCTGAAGGCCAAAATAAAAGTTAGAATATAGAAAACTGGAACTTACGGAGATGAACTTAGAATAATTTAAATGTAAAATGTAATAGATATACAATGTGTCTACGGATAGGTGATACAAGAGGAAAAACTTTTTTATTATTGATTTCTCAGAAAATTTTATTCTTGATAATAATTTTTGCTGTGTTTAATAGTCTTATTTCTCATGTTACTTTTCCTGCAGGTAATCATTTTAAGACTTAAATTCACAATTTGAAAAAATTTCTGAAATTTTTTCAAAGTCCAAAACTGAGGAAAATAAGATGTACATTAAGTTAAGCTAGTTCCAAACAAATTAAGTTACTTTAACTTAAATTAAGGTGAATTAGGTTAGGTCAGAACCCATCAAATCAGACATGCATTAACTTAGATTAACTCCACTAATTGCTTATTGTGTTAAACAGCCCAATTACACAAATATTTTAATGTCAACACAAGGTTTTTCAAGGCAAAGGATCAGAAAAGAAAAATTCACCTAAAAATGACAAACATCATTAATGAATTTCAGACGAAGAAACCTCAACCAAAACAAAGACAGCAAAATAGAGTGACCCAGATTCAAACAACTAAACTAACAAGAAAAACCTTAAAACATTCACTAAAATTACAAGTTACAGTTTTTATAAGACTTCTGTATATTTACTAAATGAGGGTATATTTGAAACCCACGAACATCTAAGTAGTTTTTTGTGTCCTTCATTACTGAAATTTCTAAGGCGGTGCAATTACCTTAAGTAAAATATATTTCGGAGAAATTATTTCGATATTGTTTATGTGCATTAAAACAGTATGGAAAAATTGCCAAAAGGAGCTGGAAGGCCCAGGGAGTTCTAGAAAAAATATTTCTGACGTCACACTGCCCTTACAATAGAAAAGTCGGTAATGTTTGGCAAGTTTTGTATAAAGTAAACGTTAATATCAACTCATGCTAATATCGCTGTTTAGCCGACGTATTTCCGAGCCAAAATGTTGATAGCAAGCAACTATCTCTAGACGCTTCGCCTCATTACCAGAGCCACCAGTAATAATCAAGGTACGGTGCACTTGAGTAGAACATCATTTAGACGATCAAAGAGCTACTACTAACAGCTATTAAAAGCTTTGTCAAAGTGCCTCGGTAAAGAGTATATTGTCACTGATTAAATTTCAGAGAAACTCTAAACTCTTAACCGAAGAACACCGATACATAATTATGACGTCACCGAATATACGGCGTGTGCACTCCCCGAAGCGAATTTGCACAATGGATTAAAATATTCCTCCCTATTTAAACTGTTCCTTTTAATCCCATTCATTTATTTTTGATTCATTCTGTTACTTTTCATCCATTCAGTTATTTTTGACTTGTTCGACCCATTCGTTTTATACTCAACTCATTCGTTTACTTCTTGCAAATTCAAAGAAACGCCATGCGATATCCGCGATAATGACAATGAATGGACACTCGTAAAAGTTATATACACACACACAAAACGTCCGGAGTAATAACTCTTTCATTAAACTCACAGCAAGTGCTCATAAAAAGGTTGCTTCGATTCACGGGTGTTAAATGACATTTTACGTGATTAGAGACGTATTTAAATGTCATACTATGCTGGAATCAGGGGACAAGTGGCAATAAATACGATCTATGGCTGCTACTAACATACCCCTTAATATATTTTTTACGAGAGTATCGACTTCCAATCGTAACAAAGTATCTATTTTCTGAACTTGTAAGAGTTTAGAAGAATTTCGATAAGGTTAATGGGTTTACTTCGTTGGTGGGCTTTCAAGGTTACCGATAGCGTTTCCTAATTCTTCCGTATTGAAATTTAGACACAGTCAAACAATGCCATTAAATTATTTAAAATCACAATGAAGTGTCGTGAGTCGTGATTAAGAACCGAAGACCATTACTAAAATTTAAAGAGATTTACAGTTAAGTTTGCACAAGAAACTTCTTCGGCTTTAACGTGGCGCCACCTTACGGTGATCTGATTACGCTAAGAAATCCCTCTCGGCGCTAAAAATAATAAAACAAAAAACTGTGAATTTTTCTTTTCTGTTGCTTGGGAGTTATTTACTTTGGGAAAAATTTTGCGTTGTAGATAATTAAAATTATTCGAATATTTGATTAATACAAGTATTGAATTAGTGGAATTAACCCAACTTAATGTATGTTTGATTTGATGGGTTCAGACTAACCTCAGTCATTTTAACTAAAGGTAACCTAACCTAATTTAACTGGAACTATAGTCTAAGTAAGTTTTAAATGGCGGTTGAACGGATTTTTGTTTCCCCGCCCTATACCGTCCACATCCACGGCGTGGTCCATTGGCAAAGACAACGTGTCCAGCTCTGACTCGTGAAATTTGCCATGCGTTATACATATTTTGTTGTAACTAAATCTAAAACTGCATAGGGCGGGGAAACAAAAATTCGTCAACCGCCATTTAAAACTTACTTAGACTATAGCATACCTTAATGTGCGTTTGACCTAAGTCGACTTAACTTGAGCTAACTCAACTTACTTTGGTTGGAACTAACCTAACTGGATGTAAGTCTGATTTAGTTAGATCTAGCCTAACCTAACCCACTTTAATTAAAGCTAACCCAACTCAATTTGTTTAAAACTAACGTAACTTGATGTAAGTTTGATTTAGTTGAATCTGAGCTAACCTAACTTATTTTAATTTGTGCTAACCTAACTTAATTTGACTGGAGCTAACCTAATTTGATGTTTGATTTGGTAGGGTCTAAGCTAACCTAACCGTTCCTTTTTTTCTTAAGGGCGTTGCTGGCGCTTAGGCTTACCAGACAAGTGCCGAAACCATCCAACCTCGGAAACTTCAGGGTTGGATGTCCAGCTTTTGTTATCGACTTTTTTTTATGTGTTTTTGTAATTGTTACCGGCTAGATTCGTCCTTGCCTTGTCCGTGTATCTTCTTCTTTGGTTTTTATAATTTTGGTTATCAGTTTAGTTATTTCGTTCCACTTCTTTTCATTTTGTATCATTGTTGGTTGTTGGTATAATATTTTCCGGTGTTAGTCCTACTCCGACTTCCAGTTCTATTTCCATCCTGTGTCGGTTTCATCTGGTGCAGTGCAGATTAAGACAACAAATGTCGATTCTCAGTTTTAATTGCTTGAAACCATTAAATCACAACGTAAAAGTATTCAGATTACAGACTGACTATTTTTAGAATATATTTCAGCAAGGACGTTCTAGAGCTTTTTCACGTTACGTGGCGCCACCTTACGGTGCTCTGTTTAAGTTAACAAATGTTGTTCGAATCTGTGCTTTGTTTCTTTCTTCAATTTTTTACTCTCCTTCGTTTTCTCTCATTAAAAAATAAAGAGAGGGCGAAGGAAGTATAACGAGAAAGAATAGACGGTGGAAGGAAACGAGGGATGGGAGAGATAAAACAAAATTGAGAGACAAAGTAAACAGAGGCAAAATAAAAAAAAGAGGAATATAAAAGGGATTAAGAAAGGTAATGTAACGAGGCAGAGGAAACAAAACGGAGAAAAATTAAGAATATGAAGAAAGATAGAAAATACGATTATAGAAAAACTGACAAGAACATGGAAGAAACCAGAAGAAAGAAAAACTGAAGGAAAAGCAGCGGATGAAAAAATTAAAGAAGAAACTGGCAGAAGAGAAATATCAAAAATTAGAATAAATCAAGTAGGAAAATAATTGTAAAATACTAAATACTATTAAAGCAATGCTAAAACGTGAACAACCAAGAACCCTAAGAAAAGGAAAAAGAAGCGTAGAGGGAAAAGAAAGAATAAAAACTGGGAGAAATAAAGGAGAATAGTAAGAAAACATAATCAGAGGCGGACTAAATTGGGCACAACGAATAAATCAAATAAAGCCAAAAAAGAAAAAACTAAACATAGGAATAGTCTTTATTATTTTTTTTCCTTCTTCCCCAGTTTATTCTTCTTCCCTCCGACTCGGCCTCTCTCTATTTTTCCTATGTTTAATCTTCTTAAATCTGAGCTTTGTTTCTTTCTTTCTATCTGCTTTTATTTTTCTTTTCGTTCACCTCTCATCGGTGCTATTTTGTCCTGCCCAAGCCTTTCTTTCTCCCCGTCTCTTCACCTTTCGCTACTACCTCTTCTCAAGGAAAGGGAACCGGGCAAAAAAACGTAGAAGGAAGCGAAAGAATAAAAAATGGGAGAAGTAATGAAAAATAGTAGGAAAACACGATACGAGAAGGGCTAAATTGAAACAACATATAACTCAAAAAAGGCAAAAGGGGAGAAACTAACAGATATGTATAGTCTTTATTTTGTTCCCTTCTCCCTCAGTTTGTTCTTCGTCCCTCCAACTCTCTCTCTTTCCAACTTTTTTTGTGTTTAATATTCTTGGTATCTTAGCTTTGCCTTTATTTTTCTTTTAATTCTCATTTCTTTCTCATTGCCACTTTGTTTCCCCCAAACCTTTTTGGGTCCTTCTGCCTATCTCGTCTCTTTTCAAAGCTTTTCCTTTTCTGTTTGGCCTTCTTGGTATCTGTGTGCTGTGTCCTAATCTTGGTGGTTGTTTTCTATTCCTTTTACTTAAGTTCTTTACCCCCAATTCTAATTTTCTCTTTGTCTCCCTCTCCTTTGTCTCTTGTTCTTAGCTCTTTTTCCCTATTTTCTCTTCGAATTTTAAAATTTGTGTCAATGCAAAAGCCATAAATCGTCACGAATTAATAGCTAAATGATCGGCGTTAACATATTTATAAGAGCATTTCATATTTCAGTTTGTTATTGAACGTAAAACAAACATAAAACTAAAAAACCACTTATCTCTACAATCAATATGAATAAAAAAACTGATTTTATTTTAATAATATAGGAATTTTATGGGAACTCTCGCAGGTGCCGTTTTATTGAATATGAATTCTGTATTTATTACCACCAACTAGCAAATAGACGTCTTAATTTTTAACTTTGAAATTTTCGTTGAGGGCAAACGTACAAAAAAAATGGTGGAAAATCAAGCAACACCCGAAGGGAAAAACAATTGAATATCTTCAAAGAAATATTTATATTCGATGTAAAGGTTGTACCCTATTTAATAAATAACATCGTAGATCGTGCATGGGCATGACGTGACAGTTTTCTACGGTTAATCCTTTAGTCATGCACTCTTCACCGCCGGCAGTTCGACTTTGACAAATGCTTTTCAATCATTGAATTCTACCAATGCATATTGTACGTGCTGCCATGCATTATTTATATCCGTTGACAATTATTCCAGAATTTTATCTGGTAGTTTATGTCGATTCCGGTGGTTTATATTGGATTTCGGATTACTATTCGATGAAAAGCCCGTACAGATTTATTGACGGGATAAAATGTTTATTATTCCCGATTAGGAACGGGTTAGGTTTTTCAATGTGGACTAACAAGAATCGATTGCTACGAATCCTAAAAAATCTGCTGTTTTTGGTCTTTTCACATCCAAAAAATTTACTTAAAACAAATCCACAGTCGTAGAATAAATTCAAAGCAGTCACATATCTAATATTAAATCACTAAACAATTGCTTTTTTGTTTTATTGGTCCTTAAATGTCTTTCACAATAAAAGTTCGCATTTTTATGGTCGCATAATCAAGGTTTTCGTTATATCATAACAGCACCCATAAAAATGTTGGCGTTTTTTTTTTATTTTAAAGCCATTTTGTTCCCGTCATATATTTATAACACGAAGAACCGCTTTTTATATTTTTATAAGCGTATCAAATATTTAATTTAAGAGTTTAAAAACCTACAAACCTTTTAAAACTTGTTTCTTTAACGGGAATACATTTTATGTAACCAACTTATTGATATCTTTCTAAAACATCAAGAAAATAATTCTGGGAAACTTCAAATAAACTAACATTTAACAATAAGAATTTAATAACAAAGAGGCGGTTCTTTCGAAGCAATACCAAGAAACGTTTCGTAAGATCGAAATTAGGAAACGTACGTGATTGCTGGGAATCAAAAAAGGTGTTCAAATTTGACCGCTAGGTGTTTAAATTCATGGTAAAAGTGGGACTTTAATGATGAACTCCACTTCAAATTGGGGGTAATTTTATCACCATCTAAACAATCACGTACTAATTGAGCCAGAAATAATGAAATACTGGGAGTTTGTTACTAAAACTTCAGGCAAGTGGCGACATACCAGACAACCAGAGGTGTATTCAAAAATTAAATGACGCACAATTCTGTTTACGTCCACAAGCTACAAATAATTCAAATATGCAGGTAAAAGGCGACACAACAGAGGTCTTAATTAAACGACAGACAAATATGTTTACGATAAATAGAAGGATGAAGCAAGGCTGGGCCGCATTCGGAAAGCTAAACTACATTTTGCAAAACAAAAACGTACCACAACATATGAAAACTAAAGTCTTCAATGAATGCATCCTTCCACCAAAAGAGGACCCTTAACCAAGAGAAACATGGATAAAGCTACGAAAACTCAACGGATGATGAAGAGGAATATGCTGAATATATCGTTACGGGATAGTAAACCAATACGTGGCTAAGACCGAACAAAAGTAACTGATATAAGAGAATATATAAATATAATCACGATGAATCACGATTAATTAATGGCGCCCTTGATTAGGAAAGAGAGCCAGAGGAAGATCATAGCAAAGATGGGTAGACGACATCAAATGCATAGCTGGACTAGCGTGGAAAAGAAGAGCCACAAATCATGAAGCTTAGAAAGGACTAGAGGAGGCCTACACTTCTGAATGGATAGATAAAGACTGAGAAAATTAACCGACAGACAATTACGTATAGGTCAAAAATTTACATTGTTAGAGCGGAAAACACGTTTTAAATTGGAATTGTACGCAACTTTGGAACCGCCGCGGGTGTATAAACTTAGAGGATTTAACCTCGGGCTACTTTGTCACCATTTAAACAATGGCATATTAACTGATACCCCAGGTGGGTAGATCAAGTATTGGCAACTCCCACCCCTTTAACAAGGGCCGTCTCGTGGATTTTGGAGGAGGCAAAAAAATTCGCTCGCACAGACAAAAAATAGTCATCTACCACAACAAACAAATAAATCTAAAAGCAGGATCCATCAAAACAAAAAGATCAAACTGAATATCGCCACCTATAACATAAGAACCTTGAACACAGAAGACACGCCTACAGCTAGAAGAAGAATAAAATTAAAAGATATCAAATGAGATATCATCGGGCTGAGCAAAGTAAATAAATGGGGAGAAGAGCTAAACAACCTTAAATCCGGAAACTGCTTGTATGTACTTACTAGAACCGAGAAGCAGACAATACGCACGGAGGCGTAGGCTTCCTAGTAAACCAAAAGTGGAATAATAAAATTATTGCTACTGCAGCAATATCACCTAGAGTCGCTTACATTATCCTCAAAATTTCGCAAAGACACAACTCAAATTAATCCAGGTCTATGCACCAACCAGTACACACACAGACAACAAAGTTGAGGAATTCTACGATGACATCAGAAAAGCAATAGAACAAAATAAAATCTACTATACTATAGTACTGCGAGACTTCAACGCTAAGCTGGGAAAGAAGCAATCAGGAGAAGCATACATGGGAAGTCACGGTATTGATAAGCAAAACTTTATGGAAGAACAACAAATGAAGTAGACTTGGCAGAGCCCCGACAGCCGAATAAAAAACGGGATAGATTTTATACGGACAAATAAGAAAGACGGGGAGACACTATCTCTCCCAAATTGTTCATCAACGCGTTGGAAGACATATTCAAAACACTAGAGTGGCAAGATCTGGGCATCAACATAAATGGTGAACGAATAAACAATCTCCGCTTCGCCGACGATATTGTTCTAATTTCTGAGAACATGGAAAACTTACAAAAAATGGTACTAGATTTAAGGACAGCATCCCCAACTAACAGGGCTAAATATGAACATCTCTAAAACTAAAATTATGAGTGTTGCAGCAACACCGATACAATTAGACTCCGGCCAAACCATCGAGACTGTCGATCATTACATCTATTTAGGACAAAGAATATCTTTCTCGAAAAACAATCAACAGGAGGAAATATCACTAAGAATTCAGCTGGGATGGGCCGCCTTTGGAAAACAAAGGTCTACAACCAATGACCTACGCTGCTGAAACTTGGCTTCTTACGGACAGACTTATGGAAAAAATCTCTAAAAAAAAACATAAAGAAAAATTGCGAGATCCACGCTAGACATTAAACTACAAGACAGGAAGACCAAGCAATTAATCAGAGAAAGAACGAAGGTAAAGGACATTAAAAACCAAATTACTAGACTGAAATGGAAATGGACAGGCCATTTGATGAGAACCGAAGATAACCGATGTACAAGGAAAGTAACAAAATGAAGGCCGAGACTGGGAGGACGAAAAAGGGGTAGACCAGTAACGAGATGGAGAGACGATATACAGAAAGCCGCGGGCTTAGAGCGGATGAGTAAGACAGCAATAAGAATTGAATTGAAACAGCTTGGAGAGGCTTATGTCCAAAATGGAATAAAGACAGCTGGACACGATGATGATGATGATATTAACTGAGCCAGAGATACTGCCATATTAAAAGTTTGTTACCAAAAATTCAGTCAAATGACGGCATAACAAATGTCTATTCAAAAATCAAAAGACATATAATTACATTTATGTCCACAAATTACATTTTCAGGGTAAAAATCATGTTTTAAATTGAAATCCTACGTAATTTTGGAACTTACAGTGCTGGGTGTCTAACTTCATAGAAACAATGGCTTTAACCTGAAATTGGGCTATTTTACCAACTACTTATTTAAACAACCATATTCTTCTTCTTCATCATATTTTATTTAGGATCTCTGCCTGTTCCTCTTCCAGTTCTTCTAGTTTTTAAATGACGATGATATCCAGCTCTGCCCAGCGCTTCGGTGGTCGGCCTATCCTTCTTTTTCCTCGTGGTTTGCAGTCTCTTGCATTTCTTATAATTCGGCCATTCTCTGTTCTATCTATGTGGCTGTTCCATTCTTTTCTTCTTCTTCTGTTAAACTTTACTATGTCTACTATATCATACTGTTCCCTTACGTCCTGAATTCTGACTCCATCCTCGTCTTTCCCAATATTGTCCCCGGAGTGTTTATTTCTGCCGTTCTCAATAGCCTTGCTCTCCACCGCATAAGCTAAAGTCGGTCTACCCACTGTCTTGTATATTTTGACTTTACTCTGAGTCATCAGATAATTATTCCTTCATTCTTAAGTATCCTGATATTCTTGCTCCTTGTACCGCTTGACTTCTTACTTCTTTTTTCAAATGTCGGTCGCTAGTAATCTCTACACCTAAGTACTTAAAGCACATTTCAATCATTTGGCTTTTAATTTCTAATTATTTGCATCGTATTGGTTACCTTGCTATGGTCATGGATTTCGTCTTTTCAGTGGATACAACCATATTGTACTCTGTTGCTGTTGTTACAAAAGTGTTGCAGGAGACGCTGCGAGCCATCTTCGGTGTTCGCAATGAACACCACGTCATCTGCATAGACTACACAGTTGAAATTTTTATCTCCCATTAGGTATCTAGGTAGATTTGTCAACTTTTTCACCAAATTGAACAGGGGCGGGCTTACTGAGTCGCCTTGTCTTATTCCTCTGACGCACTTAATATCTGTTGTCAAGCCATCTCTAGTTTGTACTCTTGTTGTCAGTCATATCGTAAATTAAAATTTTGTGTAATTTTGGGAATTAAAATGTTTATATGTGACAACTGGGTGTATAAATTCATACGAGTGGAGCTTTAACAATGACTTCATCCTCAAATTGGGCTATTTTACCACCATCTAACCTATCGCATCCTAACTCGATCCCATAAATTGGGAATAAACTGTTCATACAACACCTTGGACGTATAAACTCATAGAAGTGAAGCTTTAACAATGGTTTCAACCTCAAATGGGATTTACTTTACCGCTATTTAAACAATAACATATGAACTGAGCCAGAAATAAAGAAATATTGGAAGCTTGTTACCAAAACTTCAAATAAAAGGTGGCGTATCGGAAATTAAACACATAATTCTGTTTATGTCTATAACTTATGCCATTAGGACGGAAATGACAGTTCAGCTCAAAATTTTACGTAAATTTTGGAATAAAGTGTTTATAAGAAACATTTGAACGTATAAATTCATGGAAAAAGTGACGCTGACGATGACAATTTCAAGCTCAGGTTGGGCAATATTACCACTACCTAAACAATCAGCCAGAAACTCTGAAAATTTTTAGGCCTGTTGCCGGAAACTTAGGTCAATGGCAACATACCAGGCCTATTCAAAAATTAAAAGATAGATAATAAAGTTTATAACCATAAATTACACTTTCAGGAAAGGAAACATGAGATCAGTAGATGTATAAATCCATTAAGGTGGAGCTTTAATGATGGCTTCAACCTCAAATTGAGCTATTTTATTACCATTTAATGAATTACATACTATTAAAGTCGCGGTCGTAGCTCAGTTGGTTCAGCTTGCGTCTGACAACTGAGATTAAGATTGGCCCGGGTTCGATACCCAGGGTGACACATGCAAATTATTTTCCCCAGAAGACAATGGCAAATCACCGAGTACCGAGTAAGTCTTCTCTGAAGGAGAAGTGCAAGCACTTCTGTGGTCCGGAGGGTACGTAAGGCTGTAGGTCCCCTATGTCTACTTGACACTATTATTTGAGCTAGAGGTAATGGAAAATGGAGACCTACCAAAGGTCTACTCAAAAATTAACCTAAAATCAATAATTACACTTATGTACAACCATAAGTTACAGTTTAGGACGAAATTGCCGCTTTAAATCTAAATTTGACGTAATTTTGGGAATCAAAGTATTCATATCAGATCTATGGGTTTACAAATTTAGAGAAGTAGAGGTTAAGTAATGGCTTTAACTTAAAATTGCGTCCTTTTGCTATTCTTTAAACGCACTAATTGGGCTAGATGAAGCGAGGGTGGCACAGTGATAGAGCGCCAGGCTAGCGTAACGTTAGTCCTTAGTTCGAATCTCCCGATGGGCAGAATTTTTCTGCAGTCTAGAGTTCGATATTGAGCTCGGGTGACCATTCGTAGTTGGGCACCTAATTAACGACGTTCTCCTCAGAATACAGGCATAAGAAGTAGAGTAACAAGCTTCTACACATACACACATTTACACATGGTGCGGTAGGTAGGATCAAATGGCGCACCAATCACGTAACCCGCAGAGTGGGCCGGATTGTGATTGAATACTGGGAAATAATAATAATAATAATTGAGCTAGAAATACAATCTCTTGGAGACCTGCTACCAAAAATGCAGGTAAATGGTAAGGTATAAGAGGTCAGTTCAAAAGTAAAATGGCACATGACTACCTTTTACGTTCATAAAATTACATTTTCTGGGCCGAAATAACATTTTAAACCTTTAAATTAAACAACAACCCTAAGTATTCTTTCGTTTAGGCTCAAATTTTAAAAATTAACTTTTTACCCCTCAATTTGTAAATAATAATTAATTAATTATCAAGTATACAATGGTTTAAGTTTTGGCAAGGACAAATATGAAAAAGAAAAATACGATTACTTCGAGCAAATCTATAATTTTTAATTTTAATATCAAAGGAACCTTGAACTCCATTCATATTTAACACGCAAACGACCTTATCACATATAATTATTGCATGCAACATAAATTTATGCCCGCATTAAGAGGTGCAACAATTGCGTTATATTCTCCCCAGGTATCGCGTACGCAAAATCTAACAACAAACCTCAATTAACGTGGGTTCACCTAAAACATCGAACTTGAAGCAAGGTATCTAAGAGCACCATTAATTGCTAGATTCTCCAATTATAACTTCGTGTAAATTTCGAACTCTAATGATAAACTGGTGTATATAGTATAGTCGACTATATCAGAACGTTCAGAACTCCCATGTGTATTAAGATTGGTTTATATTGACAGATTCTAATTCAATTTGAGGGTGAAAATTTGAGTCCGTGAATTACCGAAGACATTTTTGGGGGTAATCTGTTTTCGTTTGTTAAAACAATCGAGTTAATTAATTAATTAATTGAAAGCGAGTTCAATCATTTTAACTGTATTTCAAATATAACGTGATAGAAAAATCAACCAAAATACTCTTGTAAGGATAAGCTTAAAAAATAACGATTACGTATTTCGATTACCTTGAAGTAATCGTTAATTTTGTAGGGATTTGCTGTTTTAAATCGGGTTTGTATTGCACTTAGGCTTACCAAGCAGTTCATCTCTTGTAAATTACTGGAAGTAGACTTACCTGAAAAGAAAAAGCAAACATTAGCATACAAGAAAAGTTTTACAAATTTAAGAATTTATAAAAATGCGGATATGTTAATTGAAAAAAGTTTAAATTGTCTCCTTTATGCTTATAAGAAACTGACGAGTCGAAAAATTTAGATTTAGATATGTAAAGTCTTCAAGGAATTAGATTTCAAATGAGATTAGATTGAAATAAAAACAATAAAGAGATCAACGTCAGCTTTATTAAGAAACAAACGAACTTCATCAAGATAATAAACAAATTTAGATCGCCGGTGAGCTACCGCTTCAATGGCGATTATCCGACAAACGAGTACAAAAGTCGTCAATCCTTCCTGTTATGCGATTAGAATAAACAAAAATCTAGATCTAGATTATAAATCTAAATTTTTAATAAAAGGTGTTAAATATTTATTGATTCTTGAGTACAAAAACAAATATTCCAGAAAAAGTATCCAAAGTATCTAAGGAAGGTTTGAATGTTAAATCTGTTTTCCTAAAATGTAATAAAATAGAGGATATGCAAGAGAAGGTCGATGAAGAAAATACATGCGAAATTAAGGTGCTAAAGGGTGAATAAGAAACAGGAGATATAAGAAAAAGACAAAAGCCATTTCAGACTTATGAAAGAAGTTATTATCGACACATAAGCAGCAGCAAAAAACGATCAGAAGAAAATGAAAGTTAAAAAACAACAAGGCGCGAAAACTAGAAGAACAATAATAGTTGAAATACGAAAAAACCATACAAGAAAAGGACAAAATAAAAACGTGATAATAGGGAAGTGAAACAAATGCTTTAAAGAAAACTACGAGAAGACCAGAAAAGTAGGATAAAAATAAGACAAGAAGAAGAGAAGTTAGAGAAGAGCGAAAAGGAAGTGGAAGAAATTGAAGGGTGGGACAAGAGCAAGAAAATATGCTTAGAGAAGTAAAACTGTCAAGAAATCGCAGAGAAAAAGGGACGTCGCAAAAGGTAGAAATCAGAAAAATATGAAGAATAAGAGAGACAGTAAACTAAGGACAAGTAATGTCTGAAGCAAGAAAGGAACAAATATAACGAGTTTAGAAACAGTAGACAGAGGAAATAATCGAAGGATGAGGTACAATTAACAGAATATAATCACAGAAGGATTGAAATTGGTACAGAGGAGAAGCAAGAAAAAAGAAACAAGAGGAGGTATATGAAGAATGGGAGAAATGGAGAGTTGAAAAGATACAAAGAAGGAAGGATGGAGAGGAAGATTGTAAAGGTAACATCAATGGTTACCATAAGCTTGAAGTTAGAAAATCATATCAAAAATCGTACCAAGACTTTTTCAGATGCTTCAACATTTAAACATTTTAAAGGTCCAAAAAACCTCAATGAAAGAAAATTTTGATTTGAACCATAGCTTAATTCATCTTCAGGAAAGTTGAAATATCAATCCAAATACTCTGCTAACTTTTCCACCATTTCGACATAAAAAAAATTCTTTAAAAGATTGGAAACCAATTAACTTATATTTTTTATTGTGAAGACGTTTCCCATGGAAAACCTTTAGCCGCTGAATATTAGACCTTTTCAAATTTACTTTGAGAAAAACCAAGCTGCGAATTATTCTTTTTCCGGATGAAAGGATTTAATTTCTGTATTCCATTGTGGAAACAAAATCTATGGTTAAAATTGACGTTACTTAAATTGCTCGATTAAGACTAGTTTAACCTACCATTGTGAGACCCATATATCCATGGTTGACGTTTCGCCGCCAAATATCATTGAAGGATTTTTTCAGAAATACTATCCAACTATGATTTTCTCGAATGTTTTGACATTTAAAAGAAAAAATTGCAATGAAATTCTTCTTTTGATCTTTCATGGTTAATGCAACAACCATGACTTAACTTAACTGACTGAATATTTAGATAAAGTTCAAAAGATTGGCAGATTTAATTCAAAAATTCTGCTAAAACCTTTATGTCCTCAAACTTTTAGACATGTAAAGGAACGAAGGGCACTTAAATTGCCCGATGGAAACTACCAACTATAATGGTGCAGAACAGATCCATGGTTAATGCTTCTTCACTAGATATTATCAAAAGAAACATTATCTCAGAAATTCTATTCAACTGCGATCTTTATAAATGGTTTGATATTAATTTAACCTTTTTCAAAGGAAAAATGGTCTTTTGCCAGACAGAAATACGTTTTGATCTTTCATTGTTAAGTCAACAGCCATGGTTAACCTAATCAGACTGTTTAGCAAATTCATTCAAAAAGTCTACCAAAACTTCGATTTCCTCAAACTTTTAGACATTTAAGATTGTGTAAAGGAACAAAAGGTCCCGAATGGGCGGACCAATTGCTCCGTTAGCACGGCACCTCTCTCCCACGAGTAGACCAAAACCCCCTCACTAATAAATAAGTGAGTAAATTTGAAGGGGTGCAAAAAGTGAGAGAAAAGAGGTATACCTTTGCCCTATATAGGGATTTGTACAGGCTTAAAAAAGTTTAATCTACCATGGTGAGCACCACATCCATGGTTAACATTTTATCCCTAAATATTATCGAATTGTGATATTCCCAAGCATTTTAATATTTAAATTACTTCGAAGAAAGAATTAACACTTAAATTGCTGTTAGTTGGATTGAAACTCGTTTTAGCTTCGCATTGAGAAGGTTAATTTTAACCGATTAAATATTTTAAAAATGAGACAGATTCAAAAATTCTGCCAAACCTTTATTTCCTCAAACTTTTAGACATTAAGGTTGTATAAAAGAACGATGAGCACTTATAAAATTGGCTCATGAAAACTACTTTAAACTGCTGTGGCGAACATAACATTCAAGGTTAACATTTCGCCACCAAATACTATCCAAAGTTGAAAGATTATTTCAGCAATGCTATCTAACTATTATTTTCTTAAATGTAGGAATATCTACATTTTTTCAAAGGAAAAAATAATAATTCAACTATTCTTTGTTCGACTAAAGCTCGTTCTAACTAGTCTTTTATGGTTAATGCAACAACCATGGTTACATAACCTTAACTGACTGAATATTACACAAAAAAATCAGCCAAACTAATTCAAAAACTCTGCGTCAAAACTCTGATTTCCTCAAACCTGTAGATAATTGAGATTGTGAACATCACATCCATGGTTAACGTTTCGTCACCAAGTATTATGAAAAGTTGAAAGATTATTTCAGAAATTCTATCCAATTATGATATCCTCAAATATTTTGATTTTTAAATTTTATCAAAGAAAAAAAAATAGCACTGAAATTGCTTTTTTCTCGATTGGAACTCTTTCTGATCTCCCATTGTTAAGGCAACAACCATGGCTAATCTTAACTGACTTAATATTAGGGAAAATAAAAGAACCAACAATCAAATTTATTCAAAACTCCTCAAACTGTTAGGCATTTAGGGTTGTGTAAAGAAATCAAGAGCACTTATATTGTTCGATGGAGACCAATTCAATCTACCATTGTGAAGGCCATATCCCTGGTTAAAATTTTGCCTCCAAAGATTATCAGAAGTTCTACTCAATTATATCCTCAAATATTTTGATATTTAAAATTTTTCAAAGGAAAAATAAGCACTGAAACTGCTTTTTGTTCAATCAAGACTCTTTCTGATCTCCCATCGTTAAGGCAACAACCATGGCTAACATTGACAGACTGAATGTTAAGGAAAATGTAAAAAAAAAATCATTTAAACTTCCTTAAAGAAAAGAGCAACCTAACTGCTCGGTTAGACGATGGGGCTCCCTATATTGATCTTCCATTATAAGAACAACATCCATGGTTAAAAGTTACCTTATTGTGATGTCTGATAGTAGGCAAATAATACAAATCGTAATATTTACGGTTTTTATTCTTAGTTACTTGTGCAAAGCACTGTTACAAAGTGATCGTTTATTCGTATCCCCTCTACCCACATCGTCGACTTTATTTGCGTATAACTGAACTCAAGATAGGCAACCTGCACTGCACAACACAAACAAGAAAGTTCGGTTTCCAGTTAATATTTCGTAAAGTAATTTGGACCGTTAATTGAAACTTACAAGAAGTGTTTAGCACACTTCCATCTACTACTCCACAAAAAATTAAAAAAAGCACGCCGCTAGAACCCACTCAAAAAAAAATTGGAATTTGTACCGCCATTTGAACTAAACTATTTCGCCAAAATCAGTATGGTTACTAACCAAATCCACGGTTAAAATCCGAAATAGTTACTTAAACAATTACTCCCGATTAATTAAACATATTCTGAAAAAGGGAAACTTTTCTTCTTCCCAGTTACGTCACTGAGCTTTATAAATCCTTTCCTCGTGCTTACACTGATATTTTAAAAATTAAACTTATAGTAAACATCATAAAACCTCATCTGAAATAATTGTCAAGTTTGAGATATTGATCTTTGGTTAATAAACAATATCGTCTTTCAAGAGTAGGTGGTCTATTATTATACAAGTACGTTTTCTACTGCAATGACGCCATAAAATCTGAAGGGTTTTCAAATAAACTAGAGATATGGAACTACTCCTCGATGTTTGTTAGTTTAGTTATTTAAATAGACGCTTGTAAATATCACATTTGTTACTCGTAACTATAGTGGCCTTCTAAATTTATTATCGGTTGTTTGTTTGAAGTTTTATCAAAACTTGAATGTTTTATAGGAAGAAGAAGAGGAAATTGTTTACAAATCTAGGAATTTGTATTATTTTGGGATGGTTTTCTTTCAGCTTTTTTGAGGCTTAGCAGTCTGTTCAAAATTTTCAAAATTGTGTTCGACTTTTCAAGGACGATTTTGAAAATTAGAACAAGCTAATTAATATTTTAAATGAGTTTTATATGAATTTTATGGCAATTTTCCTTTTGAAAATTAATTAAAAGTTACAAAGAATTGGCCCAAAATCAGGAATTCAAAAATTGAAATCTATCACTCTTATCCTGTGTAAATCCAACCAAAATTAGGACAGTAATTAATTACTCTCAGCAAATTCACCACATTAAGTTAACGTCAGTATTGATGACTTTAATCGTTCAATTCGAAGTTGAAACAGTTTAACTTGTGTAAGTCTATTTCTCTTGATTGAGGTTTAATCCTAGTGGATTATCGAACGTTTTCCCCGATTTTAGAAGTTTTTAATAACATCAATCCAGCAGCATACGTTCTAGACAAGTCTTGGTAGTTTCCTATTTTCTATCATGCGATCAATAAATTTTTACATCCATGGCGAGCCTTTACGCGTTGTTGAATGCAACCATAGCGATCACATTTTGAGGTTACCGAATTTTTATTAATGCAAATGGAAAATTAGTTACGGTTTACGTCAGTTTAGTACTTAAACAGTTTTGTTGTCTTTTATTTTTACTGATTAACCTGCGAAGTGAAACTAAAAAACGCCTCCAAAAATGCAACCTAACCTCAAACTGTCATGATGGTTGCATTCAACGACAAAGCAAGGTCTGCCGTTGATTAAATTTTGTTGATCATATGGTATGCTCGAACTTTTAAGGTTACTTTAATACTGTAATATTTTAACTGCACTTTATTAAGAAATATTTTTAATTGAAGGTACTTTTAGATATGATCGTACAGGACCACCCAATCCATCAAACCAACTCTGGAATATTTCAGCATTTAAACGTAGAACAATTTAATTTCAAACTAATACATTAACTCTTCCGAAAGAATTTGAAATTGATAAGTAATTTTCTAATTCCGTTATTTACGTTATCCCAAGGGAACGAACCCCCGGTTTGATGTAGGTGTATTTCTCGCTGCTGTCACTGGTGGTATGAACGATGGTCGTCACGCAGACATTTCCCTGTGGACGATCACGAACCGGCGTGTCCCAAGACAACAATTCCCCTGATTAAATCAGTGAAATAATGCATTTCAAGATAACAAGCCTACCAGCTACTTTTTCATGATGAAACCGTTTTAAAACATCAATGTTATCGGTACCGAATGTTCGACATAACTATTGGGATTTATTTGTTAAATACGAATGCAAGTGAAAGTAGACAATCTCATGCGATGCATATAAATTTTTGTTTTTTTTTTTTTTATTCTTATTGTTGTTACTAGTTTGTGAAACGCAAACGGGCAGAAGGTTCCGTTTGTAACGTGTAAGGTTTATAAGAAGGGTCCCAGGACAGGAAGTCAAGGCGTTATGGTAGGAAATATAAACTAAGTTGAAATATCTACACAATTGACTCCCATCCCAATTAGAAAAAATTGCTTTAATCAAATAATAACAGCCGTTTTGTCGTAGTAATCATAGTAAGGAGTACATACCAGACCTTCGTTCTTTATGTTATTATCAATGCCCTACTTATGTTAATTTTCTCTTAGAAGGTTAACATTACATCATTATACGTGCTTGTGTCATTAACGAAATATTAAAAATTTAAAAATTTATTGTACCGTAATAAAATCCGTAATCAGTGAAAGTTCGTATAAATTACGTCGTCCTAAAAACATTTTATGCGCTTTAAAATTAATTCAGTTACTATGTTCATGCTTTCATAATTATATTTTAGATGTCTTCAAGAAAGCAGTAAAATCTTAGAATAAAAACACGAATTTATAAAAATTTAATAACAAAACAAGACTTTAAAAGTTGTTATGTTATATTAAGTAAATGAAAAAAATCAATTTTGAAGATTGAAAGAACTAAGGCATAGAAGGCGGAAGAACTAAAAGAAGAAAACGCCGAAAAAGGAAAGGTCACGATCAATAATAAAACATTAACAAACAGTGATAAATCAAACGAAAAAGAAGCAAGATGTTAATAACAAATTCAATGTAGTAGAAGTAAAGTCAGAAATAGCAGAGAAGGTTAACGAAGAAGGTGACAATAAAAAGAAAAGAAAAAATAAAATAAAATCACAAAAATACGAGTTAAAGGAGGTTCACAAGCAAAAAGAAAAAATCTCGAGGAAAGATTAGAAAATCCAGAGAGGAATAACAAAGAAAATGAACAAAAAATTAAAAACAAAAGGAGTGAGATGCGACGAAAAGAGAACAAAAGAGGGCAGAGAAAAATGGCAAGTGAAGGAGAATTAAACAGAAGAACAAAGAGGTGGAGTGACAAAGCATAAAATGTAACAATTAGGATATATGTAAAGAACAAGTAGCAGGCGGAAAAGGATACATAAAGGGAGGAATCGGAGATGGAAGAAGAGGCGAAAATGAAGGAGAAAATTAGAAGGAAAGGGAATGAGATAATGACAATATCATCCTTTTTCTTTTCTTAAACTATCTCCTTCATTCGTTTTCTTCTGATTCTTCTTGTTGTTGTCTCCTTTTACCTGTGGTATCTTGTCCTTCCTTCCTTTTTTTTCCGTGGACCGTCTCCTTATTGATTTCTGCTTCATTATATTTTTCGTGTACATCTTTTGTTCCTCCAGTAACTCTGTAATTTCTCTTCTTATTCTGCTCGTCATGCTTTTTCATCATCTTCCTTTTCTTCTTTATAATTTGCTTTCTTTTTCCTGCTTTGTCTTCTGCTTCTCCTCGTTCAGCGCTTCCTTCACCTGCTATCCTCGTTCTCTTCCTTTATTTTCCCACCATGTTCTTTCCCCTTTCCTCTTAGTCCTTGGCCTAAGACTTTCTAATTTTCCAACTTTCCCATTTACTTTTCTTAATCTTCTTTCCTTTTCCCTTCCTTCTACCTGTACTGAACTTCCGCCTTCCTTCCTTCTTATTCTCCTCTTTTTTGTTCTACTTCTTGCCCTTTTCCTCCACTAGCTTGGCCGGCTTCCTTGCTCTTCTTTCCTTTTTTACCTCTTATTATTATTATTATATGGTTCTTCAACCATGTTGATTATAGCCCCATCCGAATGGATATTATAAAATCCTTTTAAGTGTTGGGGTGGATTAGTCCTTATATTTTCCATTTACTCTAACTTACGATGTGATTTGCCTGCCTCTACCATTTTTCTCCATTCCTTTCTATTGGTGCACTTCTCTCTCCAATCTGTTACTGCCATTAGTCTTAGGTCCTTGAGCACTAGATCCCACCACTTGCATTTTGGTCTTCCCCTATACCCTTTCTCTTCTGGTTTCACCTATTATATTTGTTTTTTCTTATTTCCAATAACCCTGTCGTTTGTTTTCCATTTTTTCTTTGCCCTTCCTATATCTCATTTTTATCAACATATTTTCGCTTCAGTTTTCTGTTTCTCTTGTTTACTTTCATGCTCCTTTTGCTTTTCACCTCATTTTTTCCTGTTTATACTCATCTTATTAATCCATTTTATCCTTGTGCTCTTTCTTCATTCTTATTTTCCTCGCTATATTCCTCCTCAACCGCCTTTTCTACGACTTTATTCTCCTATATTTTTTCATATTTTTCATCTGACCTTTCTTTTCTTCTGTGCTTCTACTATTTTGCCTTTTCTGTCGGCTTGTTGTATCCCCTTTTTCCTTGTCTTATTTTTCGCTCTTTCATTTCTCCTTTCGTTTTTCATTTGCTTTTTTCTAATTTCAGGAATCCTGCCATTTGTTTCCCACTTCTTCTTTGCCCTTCTTTCTCATAATATTTTCTCTTGTGTTTATTGTTCCTCTTGTTAATTTTGGCACTCTTTCTGTTTTTCCCCTATCTTCTCCTCTGTTTTCCCTGGTTATACTTTTTCGTCCATTTTCCCCTTGTCTTCTTCCTTGTTTTCCTCGTCGTTTTCGTTCTCGGCTGCTGTTTCTGTGCCATAGTTCTCCTTTTATTTTTGCCTTTTACATTTGAGTTTTATTTTGTTCTCTTCTTCAACTAGTTCCGTTCTCTACCTGATTGTTCTAATTGTGTTACTCTTTAGCCTTGTTTTTGACATATTCTTCCTTGTCATACTTTTTCCCGTCTACTTTTCCCTCGACCTCCTTCTTCTCCTTGCGTTGTTCGCCTTTTTCTTCTGCTTTTTTCTTACTTCCACTCTTTTTTCGCCTGATTCATCCTTATCTTCGTCGTCCCTATTCACGTCCTTTTTTCCTTGTTCTCTCCATATTTCTTTGTCATCTTTATTCCCCCTTGTTCTCCTCGCTATCGTCTTCCTTGTCCATCTCTTCGTGATCAATTTTCTCCTTCTCTTCCTCATCTAGCCTCCAACTTTTCCTACAAGCCTGCAAACCAATGTTTGATAGCAATTTTTCTTCAGTTTGCGCCAATTGTTCAGGAAATGTTAAGTTAGGTTTGATTTAAACTTTATTATACTTTTAATAAACAGAATGTACATCAAAATACTGCAGATATGGAATATCATAAGTTCCCGATCCTTACTTGCTAACTTTAAGTGAAAATATGTTCAAAATATCATTTAGTTTTCTTCCCATTCCTGCGTCTTCCTTAGTCAATGAAATGTTCTTTATGTGGGTGCAAAAGGGCAAAGGAAGAGAGTGGCAGAATAAGTGTAAGACACAAAAAGCAACAACAAATAAATAAATATAAAAGAAAACTAGTAATCGAAAAATACATAAGAAAATGTCGTATTTAATTATTCGTTTTAATATTTGTCCAAATTTGTGATTTTAAATCAGGCATTGGTTATCCTTGTGTTGCATATTTCGTGGTTTAATCTAGACTAAAATTTTAAATAAATTCCGTGTAAATAGCCCCAAGTGTTTTAAGCATAAATTAAACATCCAACTCACGTAGAGAGAACACTAATAAAACGAAAAGTATATCATGGCGAAGGAAAAAGAAGCAGGCAAGTTTTCAGTAAATATTCAAATGATCTGTCAAAGGGTATCGGTTTCCCGAAGTTGTCTCATAAACATGTAGATGTTGCGTGCTAAGCTGAACGGGCGCCAGGAAGACGGGGTACGCCTTTTACAAAAGGGCTGATGCTGTCCCACTGGACCGCCCGTTCCGTGTCCCTTAACTTCATATGACCACTAAGTTTTAATGTCAGGCTACGTACACTCTCATTTACATTTTGCATGTACGATACGGACTACGTTCTTTAATATTAAAAACGGTGAGAACTTCACGACTGTGTTATTACAAAATTCAACACGGTAATAAGGTGAGCTTTACTAAGCTGTAATAAAAGTTCTGCGAATAAAAAAGTGAAAAAGTGCAGACCTGTTGCGGATTAAATTGCATGTTATGGGAATTTTATATTGTCTGGTATAGTTTTCAGGTTTGGTACTTAATCTGGATTTAAGAAGTTTATAATTCTTTTCTTTTATTTGGTTTAGTTTGGGGAAAATTTGGAGGGAAACTCAAATGGGCCCTGAACAAGGGCATTGTTACGCATATTTCTGGTTCCTTTGTGCTTTTCGTTACTCTTTATTACGATTTAGTTCATCAAATTTATTTTGAAGAAAATTTGCTCCTGATTTTCAGGATTATAAAAATAATAAAAATAATTTTTATGTTCGCCAGGGAGCTGTAAATTAAGTTCTAATAAAAGCAAAATTTTATTTGAGCAGTTCTTAATCGAATCAACCACTCACTTTTCCAATCTCCAGCTTAAAAAGTAAGGACGGAATAATAACTAATTTTCAGTCCATCAGACTTCTCACTCGAGAGAGGCGAATTTTTATTCCCGTATTTTTCTTTTCAGAAAGTTTCTTTTTATAACATCCTTATATAGACGGTGTCATAAGATAACGATATCCTACTCTCGATTTGAAGTTTATAACGAGGGTGAAATCGATTTAGCTGGGAAAGCAAGCACAAAGAGAGATTCCTTTCTATGAAAAGGAAAAATCAGAGTTTTTTTGACACGTCAATTAGAATTTCAATTCTATTCTCCGTGTGTGCAAAAAATAAACGCAGCGATAAAAAATCACATTTCTGAAGTGACACACTTCTGAGTGTATTTTCATTTCTTATTTACTAAAGGTTTTAGTATCATTTTAAATGCCCCCAAAAATTGATATTTAATATACGAGTATCCTAGCCTTAAGCGCGTGAAAACTGGGTTTCGTAGAGATATGTAGTTTTCAGTGAATTTTAGACGAAGGATAAAATTAGGCTTTTTATTACGCACATTTTTTAACATTTTATTAACAGGTTGTAAAATTGGCTTCAAAGTTCCACAATTTTGTGATTAGTTTTTGTAATGTTTTCTGTTTATTATGTTTAAAATCTAAAAAATAACAATCCCAGATTAATTCTTTCTGAATATAAATTTTAAAAAATCAGAGTAATATCTAATATATGTATATTAGGCCCGATAGGCGTTTTCTACGAATACATATTTGGCTAGCGGCCACAGGGGTGGGGGACTGTTTCCACTTGTATTTCCGTGTCTATCTACAACCTAACCGTATGTTGAGGCTTCTTACTTATACCTTTTACCGCATAGGTATATAAATATCCCTGTTGCATTCATTGAATGTAATAATGCATACGTATTAAATTTTCCTTTAGATAGGGACATCACACATCTATTGGTGTCTGTGACTAATCAACAATGACTCCCTAAATAGAAATTTTTTATCGCTGTTTTCCTAGTGCCAATTTAAAAATGATATTTGGTACACTTTTAGTCACCGCCGATTAAACCTTTTACTGCTGCCGACGTCAGCTCTGAGATATGAGTAAAAGCACTAGAAACCCATAAAGCACCGGGCTACGACTTAATAACTGAAGAAACTTTCAAAAAAAAGCAACTGTCCTAGTAACTGCTATATACAATCGGATGTTTGTTATATTTGCCAATACAATAGAAACATGCACAGTTTATCAATTAGCCACCACTTCTACCAAGCTCTTATCGACCGATTAGCCTGTTACCACTACAAGGTAAATTGTTTGAAAAACTCAAACTAAGAAGACTTAAAGATAAAATCGACTTAACTACTCTAATACCTAACCACCAATTTGGTTTACGTAAAGGTCACTCTACGGTTCAACAAGCCTACCGAATTGTTAACTAAATAGCCCAGAGCCTCGAGGACAGATGTGAAGCAGGTCTTCGATAAGGTGTGGTACATCGGTCTGCTATGCAAATTGAAGCTACTTCCAAACACCTACTATCTTCTGATAGTCCTACTTAACCGACCGCTATTTTACTGTGAAGCACAACAATCTTACTCGTATATCAACTCTCCAATTAATAAAAGCAGGGGTACCACAGGGCAGTGTCCTGGGACCTTTCCTATATCTTCTTTATACTTCTGACATTCCTGAAACAGAGGACACCTCAATTGCTACATTTGCCAACGATACTGCGATATTATCCGTACACAGCGACGCCAAATTTAACTCATTTCTGCGCAATAACCTCTACATGGCAGATACTAGAAATAAAGAAATTGCAGCTTCGCGATCGGCAGAAAACCGTGAGTAATGAAATCTAGAGTTTTCTGATTGGACATAACCTGTGAGTCATAATTCAAAGGTGTGAATACTATTTAATAGACATAGAAAAAGTACATCATTCTTTCGTTCTTAGGATTAACCTTGCTTCACATATACTCGTACACGGTATTTACAGACCAGCACAGACGGGACCAACAAATACCGACCGATTATAGAACAGCAAGCTGCCAAAGTACTAAAATCTGGACAGTGGGCGTATGCTTATGTATTTTCTTTTATGTGAAAATGTTTAGACACTTATCAACAGAATCTCAATCTCAAAGCCTTATCTTACAGTCCATTTCTGAACATAGGCTTATCTCATTTCTCTCCATTTATTTCTATTCTGCGCTTGTCGTGCCCAGTTTAGTCCTGCAGTCAGTTTTAAGTCATCTGTCCACCGCATTTGTGGTCGTCCTCCTTTTGTATTTTTACCGGTAAATATTTGTGAAAGTATTCCGTTGGACATAGAAGAAGCTGCAACGAAGGTATTTTCTTCATAAAAAATAAAACTTTTGGTCATAAATATTGTCTTATCCCACTGAGTTTGATAATGAATTCATTATCTCACTCAGTGCGATAATAAACTTCATTATCGAACTCAAATGAATGATATAATAGGTTCTTATCCTAGCAGGAGTAGATAAAGTAATTTAAACACAATTATGTATCTTGTTCAGGTAGAAAACGAAAACCATTCAAATACTTACTACGACGATTATCGTTTTAAAGAGGATTTAAGTCAAAAAATTGTTGAATACGAATTTTTTAATTTAGAAAAATGTCAAAAGAAGAATTAGAATATTAAAGGTCAAAATCGACATTGCGCAAAATTATTAGAAGCATGGGTTTTAAAAAGTGTAACAACAGATAACATTTTAATGAAACGGAAACATTTACAATATTTAGAAATCATAAAAAAATTCTTTAAACATTTGAGTACGCTGAAAGTTCCTTTTTATTATTAATTTACGAATGAAAGTAATTATAGAGTTACACCCAAATAAAAACCAAAAAACAGGCGTGCCCTCTACATCCCAGTTTGATACCGCCATAATTCAAACGACGAGGATGAGTCAGTAGAGTCCCTTTTTGTCCATTTATCACATAACTTTACATACAGCAAGCAGTATGACGGAGTGGCCCTATTGTAAACCCACCCCTCCCTACATTACATTACACTATTAAACATATGTGTCTTTCCCGGCCATTCTTTCATCGCCTCCTACATTATACGTCGTTACTTTATTACACCACGTGTGATTCACCTCCCCCAAATACAGTCACGCTGTGCTAGAAATTAGATTTTGAAACTATGCACCATATAAATGACCATGCGTGAAAATATTTCGAATGGTTTTACTTTTGTGCCCTGAATGCATGTGGATTTATTTGCTTGAACGAGAAGGGTGTCGATAATCCCTTGCTGGACTTATTTTTAAGCCTGGTCGCAAGGTTTCAACAAAACCAATGAGTAATGTATAGAGGAGTAATTAGAACGTATAAACTAGATTGGATACCCTTGTGGCTAGACGACGTACTAAACTTTACAAAAACACCTGCTTGTTGTTCTGAGCTCCAAGTAAACCAATCAACCAGTGAGTTAGCACAGATTCCTGGGGGAATCGTAACGATTCACCTATATTTCTAAGGTGCACCTCTATACATGATATACTCTTTAGTAATATCAACAAATTCGCGTAATGAAAGCCCAAAAAATTCAAAAGCTGGTCATCAAAAGGCCCAAATGTAAAAAATGATATTTTAACTCACAATCGAGCATTATCTGTTGGTGGGTTTGTAACAAATATAAGCGGGTAATCGCATTCTAATGCGGCCATTAGTGGCTGATACGTCGGATGTATTATAAATCAGAACGTCGGCGGCTAAATAATTATATCATAAATATTGTAAGTCATGGAGAACATCTGTTACTAACTAATTTGATTTAATAGAAACAAAAAGCAAGCAACTAAAATGACTTCCAGCTTGCCTACCTTTTTTTTTTATTATTATTATTATTAATCAAAACCTGGATGTTTTTTTGAGGCTTCTGGAAATGTGAGCAGCAGCTTCTCCGTAATAAAAACATCAAATTAGATGCCAAGCATTCGTTAAAAAAGGGGAAAAACCTCCCTCAAAACGTAATTTGCAAATCTAGAATTTAAACAAAAACTAAAAATAAATAACTAAGGAAAATGGAGATAATTTCTCATATCGTAGAACTTCCTTTTATCATTATTAATCTGAGTCTGATTATCTCTCAAGTTCAGATTATTTATATCAGTCAAACATTTCCCGAAGCCTTTTTCGTACTCCTCATTTTTCTCCGAACTTTTTCTATTAATTTTTGTTCTTGTTCGTGAACAGAAACTTTTGTTGAACTTAATGCAGACTTCGTGCAGATCTTCCTTTGTTTTATTTCAGAGATGATTTCTAAAATGCACTGCGGACTGATATTCCACTTTTATGCGAAACTTTAAATATTCAGTTGTTTTAGATCTATTTTTTGGGAGTTTTTTAGCAACAGAAATTGCGTTAGTCATTTGTTACAAATAAAGCTCGTGATAATCATTTACATAAAGAAAATGCGATTGGAAGCTTTATGCTGTGAAGTGTTTGAGTATTTAGTTATTTTAGAACCTTTTTTGGGCCGTATTTGGGAATAGAAAGCATTATTTGATGTTCTAATATCCCATAGCGTTAGTGTTTTGTTAGAAATAAGACGACGCAACATAATAAATCTTCAGAAGATAAAATTCGTTTTTTTCGTAAAATATCTAAAGCTTTGTTTATTTAATTATTTTTATGTCCTACCGGTATATTAATTGACAATAATGACTCTATTTTGAGGTATATTATATACAAAATAACGCCCTAGGGCTATTATTCTTTTATAATGCCCTAGGGCGTATTATGACCAATAAAAACCGGTAAAAACCATTTGTTTCCATGGATACAACTTTATTATGCACCACTGTCACAGTGAAAATTAATGACAGCTCAGTTAATGTCACAAATCTAAATTACAAAATAAATGTGAATTAGATAAGAAAACTGGTAGGACATAAAACGTTGAAGGTACCACGGGCATTTTGAGCAAAGCGCCCGCGATTGTTTTACACCCCTCGGGCCAAAGGCCCTCGGGTTGTAAACTAACAATCTTGGGCGCTTATTTTGCTCATAATGCCCTTGGTACTTTAATAACTATAAAGACTTTTTGATCTTTTTTGGAGCAGAAAATCTTTTAAATTAGTCCTTGGTATTATAAGATCCTACAGCATTTGTTTTTGTTACAAATCCATCGATGTGACAGTGACGTAATATATTCACGGAAAATGCGATATTATGCTGGAAACCTTAAAATGTTTAGTAAACTTAGAACCTTTTCGGACTCTTGGGATTTTTGGGATCAGAAAATATCTTTAATTAGTTACTTGATGTTCTAAGAGCCCATAGCGTTAGTCTTTTGTTACTAACACACGTACTTAATACTTATGACGCACATAGGCAAGACAATTCAAATTTATGTTCTAGTTTTATTCTCGGAAGTCTTGAACGTCTGAATTTTCAAACCTTTTTTGCCTTTTTTTGGGATCATAAAATTATTATTTCGTATTCTAACATTCTATTGTTAGTCTTTTGTTACAAATTATGCGATGTGACGTCATCTACACTTCTACACGCAGATATTCGCGAAGCTGTTCTAAACCGTTTTTGCAATTTTCTGCCTAGAAGTTTTGAATATTTAGCCTTTTTTTGGAAGTAGAAAATCCCTTAAATTATTATTTGATGTTCTAAGATCGCATATAGCGACAATCTTTTGTTACCAATACAACGTGACGTAATACATACATAAAAAAATGCGATTCGAATTTATTTTTTCAGTTCTCTGTTTCTGAAGTTTTAGATGTTTAGTCATTTTCGAACGTTTTTGGTTCTTTTTGGAAGCAGAAAATATCTTAAATTATTAATTACTGTAATTACTTACTAAAATCCTATAACGTTCGCCTTTTGTTTACAAATGCAACGACGTGAAAATGCGATTTTATGACGTGAAGCTTTGAAATACCTACTTAGTCAATTTCGAAGGTTTTTTGGCCTACTTTGGGATTAGAACATATCTTGGATTATTACTTGGATACCACAGCGTACATGGAAAATGCGATTCGAATTTATTTTTCCAGTTTTATGTCGCTGAAGTTTTGAACATTTCCATGTTTTTTTTTGGCTTTTTTGGATTTAAAAAGATTTTAAATTAGTTACTTGGTGTTGCAAGATCCGATATCGTTAGCCTTTTGTTAACAATGTAACGATGTGACGTCATCTATACACAGGAATTTATTTTTCCAGTTTTATATTTCGGAAGATTTGAATGTTTAGCCATTTTGAACCTTTTTTTGGGCCTTTTTGGGAGCAGAAAAATATCTTAAATTATTAATTACTTACAAAATTCTATAGCGTTCGTCTTTTGTTCCAAATACAACGACGTGACGTAATATATGAACAGAAAATTCGATTTTATGCCGTGAATACCAAGTCAATTTAGTACTTGCTTCGGTTTTTTTGGATCCCAAAATGCCTTGAATTATTACTTGGTGTTCTAAGATACCATAGCTTTCGTCTTTTGTTACAAATAAAACAACGTGACGTATACAATTCTAGTTTTATTTTATTTTGTTGAAGTTCTGCTTTTTGGAATTTTTTAGGAATTAAACAGATTACTTACATGGCGTTGTAAGATCCCATATCGTTAGTCTTTCGCTACCCATGCAGAAAATGAGATTCGAATTTATGTTTCCAATTCTCCGCTTAGAATTTTTTAATATTTTAAAACCTTTTTGTCTCTTTTCGGAAGCAGGAAATACCTTAAATTATTGCTTGGTGTTTCATAGTGTTTATCTTTTGTTACAAGTGACACGATGTGACGTCATCTACACACAGAAAACGTTCAAAATTTCAGCTTATGCTGAGAACCTTTGCATATTTAGTCATTTTAGAGACCTTTTGGCCCTTTTTTATGTGCAGAAAGTGTCTTAAATTATTACTTGCTGTTCTAAATTGCCATAGCGTTAGTCTTTTGTTTCAAATACAATGATGTAACGTAATAAACATGCAATTTGAGTTTGTTTTTTTCAGCTTTATGCACTGAGCTTATGAATATTTAGGCATTTTAGAGCCTCTTTTGGAACTTTTTTGGGGGTATAAAGCACCTTAAATTACTATTTGATGTTTTAAGATATCATAATGATAGTCTTTTGTTAAAAATAAGACGACATGACGTAATAAACACACAAAAAATGCAATTTGTATTTGTTTTTCTAGAAAATATGTAAAGTTTTGATTATTTACTTTGAAAATCGTACGACACTAATTAACGACCAATAGAAACGTAATATTGAGCATAGTTACCACGGCAACGTTCAAATTTCTTGGAATTTTTTTGTATATAGTTAGACCAACCTAGGCGAAATTAAGAAGTGGAAATTTTTATGTCAAATATGACAGTTGACAAACAAGTTTCTATGGTTACGTTTCTAAAATTTAAATATGTACTGAATTATTATTGCTTTTAGTCGCGATGTCGTTACGATTTTCTTACCGAATCTGCACTCGAGCATTAATTCATGTCCGGGAAATGTTTAGTAATGCATTTCAACAACGTAATCGGCCCGTTGTTGAAATGCACACCTAAAAATTTCCGGAAAGAATTAATGCTCTTGTGAGATTATAAGTGAGAATTTTTTAGCTTTTTTGGAAACTGACAATATCTTAAATTGTTACTTGCTGTTCTAAGATCATATAGCATTAGTCTATTGTTTCAAACACAACGACGTGACGCAATAAACGCACAGAATATGCAAATTCGAATTTATTTTTCCAGCTTTATGCCTTGAAGTTGTGAGCATTTAGGGATTTTAGAACCTGTTTTGGGCCTTTTTTGGAAGTAGAAGATACTTTAAATTATTATTTGGTATGCTAAGATCCCATAGCGTTAGTCTTTTGTTAAAAATAAAATAACATGACATAATAAAAGCACAGAAAATGCAATTTGTATTTGTTTTTCTAGAAAATATGTAAAGTTCTAATTATTGAATTTAAGAATTTTTTTGGCTTTTTTGGGAATCTTCAATTGTTACTTCAATTGTTTCGTTTCAAACACAACGACATGGCGTAATAAACGCACAGAACATGCATTTCGAATTTTTTTTCCAGCTTTAGTCCTGAAGTTGTGAATATTTAGGCATTTTAAAACCTTTTGGGCCTTCTTGGGGAGTAGAAAACACCTTAAATTATTATTTGAATCCCATAGCGTTAGTCTTTTGTTACTAAATACAACGACATGACGTAATAACACAGGGAAAATGCGACTCGAATTTAATTTTCCAGTTTTGTGCCTCGACGTTCTGAATATTTAGGCATTTTAGAACCTTTTTTGAAGTGGAAAGCACCTTAAATTATTATTTAGTGTTCTAAGATACCATAGAGTTAGTGTTTTATTAGAAATACAACTATGTGGCACAAGAAAAACACAGAAAATGCAATGCGATTCAAATTTATTTTCCCAGTTTTGTGCCCTGAAGTTGCGCATATTTAAGCATTTTAAAACCCTTTTGGGCCTTTTATGGGAGTAGACAGTACCCTAAATTATTATTTGGTTTCCATAGCGTTAGTCTTTTGTTATAAACACCTAATACACACTTACATAAGACTATTCGAATTTCTTTTCAAGTTTTATGCTTGGAAGTTTTGGTCATTTAGTCATTTTCGAATCTTTTTTGGCCTGTTTTGGAAACAGAAAATACCATAAAATTATTGCTGGGTGTTTTAAGATCCCATACCGTTAGTCTTTTGTTAATAAGCGTGACGTAATATTCATACAGAAACGTTTTACTAATGGAAATACGTGCATCATTCAGTCATTAAACGATATGACAGGGCACGATTTTAGTGTACTGTGAGAATTCACGACAAGCCGTGAATGAGCGACAAGGGAAGCTTTTCAAGAGATGGGCGCGTGAAGACGGATTAAGAGAATGTGGCCTCGGGGCCACTCCACTCGACAACTAGGAAGCAGATAACAGTCGGAGAATTAGCTCGAGTTTCCAACAACAAAGACCTCTGGAACTTACGAGATGGTGTTCAGATATATAAGTTCCTGCTACTCCTCCACCTCCGTCTGTCTATTGACAGAGCTTAACTCGGTTTTCACCGAACGGAAATTAAACTACTTAGGTAGACAAATTTAAAAACAACCAAATCTGACTTCGTCGTCTTTTATTTTTGGCGTGGCAACATTTAGAAGACGGATTACTGGAGTTATGTGCGATTTTGGGATGAAAATAAAAAAAAGCGAGGATGCGACACACAACTGCACTATCGAATATGGATAAAGGGATTTTTGGGTTGCAATTCGTGAGCACGTTATACCCTCAGGGAAAACATTTGATTTCCATTAGGATTAAACTTCAATCAAGAGAAATAGACTTACACGAGTTAAACTGTTTCAAGTTGGAATTGAACGATTAAACTCATCGATACTGACGTTAACTTTATGTGGTAAATTTGCTGAGAGAAGTTAATTACTGTCCCAATTTTAGCGGCATTAACGTAGGCTACAAATATTAGTAGAAGCGTGAGTTTCTGAGTTCCTAATTTGGGGTTAATTTTTATTTGGGAAAATTGTAAAATTTGGAAAGAGCAAGAGATTTCCTTTGTTGTTCCTTAAACCTTCAATACTTAAGTTGCTCTAATTTTTTCAAAACTACAAAGCCATAAAAGTTATGCTTTCTGTTATTGAATTATGAGTTTTTCATCTTTTCTTTAGAAATGCCCAAATCAAAGGGATGATTCGAACTTTCAGAAGTTCGAAACGTTTCTTAAAATTTCTCATTTTTAGGACCAACTTTTCCATCCCTTGGTAATTTTAAGTTCCACATATTTTCCCTGGTAACCATTGTTAATACAATTGTTTGTAAAGTTGGAAAACTGGAAAATCGCCAAAATTTTGATCAAACTCTAAGCAAACAGTGATAACCTGTAAGATATCCCAAATTGTTATCCAAATTCGAATTTTACGAATTTTACTTACAAATAGAGTAACATTAAACCGAACTTTCCACAACTAAAATCTACTAATCTTTGAAAACAGGCTTCTCTTAGAATCCTGAACCATCTGTATATACTCGTATAAAGGTTTTGTGCCATTAGTACACCACTGATCCAAGAAAGCTACCAGGTAAACCCCTTGGGAATCAAATTTCAGTCAACTTGAAATATTTTAATCTACACAGAGCGCTGCCCACTTTTAATTTAAAGAAAACCCTTGTAAAATTTTGGATTTCAGAAAAATCCCTTAGTTTTAAAATTATCCGAAGTAATCCTTAAACTACAAAGATCAAAGATTAATCGTTTTCTAGCTACATAAAGAAATCGCCTGAACTTTTCTGTATTTTCAGGTAACCTAAGAATTTCAGTTCAGCCTCTTGAAAAGCTTTGAACTTTCCAATAGTTGTCAACAATTTTCGCCACCTAAGAATGAAATCCTTTTATACCTGAAAAATCTACTACAATTCCCACTTTTTTCAGGAAGCCTACGAATTATTCAGCCCGAAAAAGCTCAGCCTATATTTGAAGAAACTCCTGAAATTACCAAACTTTAAACTCGGGTTATGGTTAAATTAAAAATATATAAATTCGTTTTAATCAAAAAATTAATCGTTTTACTTCTGAACAAAACAGCCCGAATTTTCCTAGTATTTCAAGCAAACTAAGAATCTTCAAACTGAAAAAGATCGGTTTGTGGAAACTCCTGAAAATCTTTAAACCTCCCTTTAAATTTGTTTTTTAACGAAAATATAAATCGTCTGCCTCCTGAAAAATTGACTGAAATTCCCTATCTTTTCAAGAAGCCTAAGAACATAAAAACGCCCAGCTTGTGTAAGAGGAAACTCCTCAAATTTTCAAAACTTCTTTAATTTCGGTATTTATTTCAAAATAAATAGTAAGAATGTGTGTTTACTAAACAATTAATCGTTTTACTCCTGAAAAAAGTCACTTTAATGATCCCATTTTTTTCAGGTAATCTCAGAAGTTTCAGTCTAAAAGAGAAAACTCGAAAAAATTTTCGAAATTGTTTAAAGGCTTTGAGAAATAAAAATACCAATATAATTTTTATTAACTAAGAAAGTAATCGGTTCCCTCCTAAGGAATCACCTGGAATTTTTTAGTTTTTCAGGTAATCTAAGAATATTCGGCCTGAAGATTTTAAATGTTAAGGAAAATCCCTGAAGAATTTTGAAATTTCAAAAAATCTTTTCAACTCATTTGTAAATTAATAAAAAATAGAGTAATTTTTCCAACTGAGGAGGTAACCGTTTTACTCCTGAAAAATCAACCGAATGTTTTTGTTTTTTCAAGCAACCTAAGAATATTCAACCTGAAAAAGCTCGGCCTCCTGAAAAGCTTTGAACTTTGCAATTGTTTGTTTTTAATGAAAATATCAATAATTTTCGGCAACTGAGAATTAAATCGCTTGGCTCCTGAAAATGGATTGTATTCCCTTACGTTTTTCACGAAGCCTGAGACCATTTAATCTGACAAAACTCGGCCTACATTTGAGGAAAATCCTGATATGTTTAAAACTCTTTTTGATTAAAATGTTAATAACTTGTCTTAACCAAGAAACTAATCGCTTTACTCCTGAAAAATCGCCTCAATTTTCCTCAGAATATTTAGTCAGGAAATGTAACTTTTGTTCGAGGAAACTCCTAATGAGTTTTGAAACTTCCAAAAATCATTTAAACACATTGCTAAATAAAAATGCCAGGAAGTTTTGTTAAATAAGAAAGCAATCGGTTTTCTCCTGATAGAGAAGTAAAATTTCATTCCTGAAAATTCCACCTGGTGATGAACATCCAGTTTTTCTGTGCGACTAACATTCTCTTGAATTATGTCTTGTTAATTTCCAACTGATGTTTGAAATTAAATTTTTGGTAATTTCAGAATTCTAAAGATTAATTTCCCAAGTTTAAAAAATAATTTAATATATCTTCTGAAAAGTTTTGCCTGAAAACAGCGAACAATCCTTTCAGTTACCAACCTGCCGGCTTCAGAAGGTTGATATTTTTTAATTTGTGCTTTTCAAGGTGCTGTATGTTCGACAGATGGGAAAATCTTGGTATTTCAAGGAAACTGAAAGTTCACTGCCCACCTCTCTCCCTGAAAATATTGTTCAATATGCCGAAACCTTGTTTGTGAGCAACGGCTTAATTTTGAGTTAATAGTCTGAGTTTGGCTTACTTCTGGAAACTTCTAGTTTTTTAAAAATTGGAGCAAATTTTGACATTAGAAGATAGACACAATTTCAGTTTGTTGCTATCTTGCTGAAAGTTCCTAAAATTCAGCATTTAGATTTTCCTTCTTAACCAAAGGCTGAACATTATTAACGGTTATAAATCTTTAAATTCCTTTAAAAAATCGTCACGAAGTTTCCTAGTATTTCAGGAAAACTAAGAATCTTCAGACTGAAAAACATCAGCCTAGGTTTGTGGAAACTTCTGAAAATCTTTAAACTTCCCATTATCTAAATTCGTTTTCTAACGAAAATAGCAATGGTTTTCGTCAACTGAGAATTAAATCGTTTGCCTCCTGAAAAATAGACCGTAATCCCCTATTTCTTTCGGGAAGTCTAAGAACATTTAGTTTAAAAACGCCCAGCCTATGTGTGAGAAAACTCTTTAAATTTTCAAAACTTCTTTAAGCTCGGTATTTATTGTAAAATAGTAAGAAATTTACTTTTTACTCCTGACAAAAGTCGCCTTAGTTTTTCTATTTTTTTGCAGGTAACCTTAGAACATTCCGTCTGAAAGACCGAAGTTATGTCCGAGAAAATTCGTAAAGGTTTTTGAAACTTTTGAAATTGTTTAAACGCGTTGCTAAAAAAATAGCAATAATTTCTATTAATTAAGAAGGTAAGCGGTTTCCTCCTAAAGAATCGCCTGAAAGTATCTAGGTTTTCAGGTTATCTAAAAACATTCGGCCTGACAATTTCAGATATGTTTAAAGAAACAAGAAACCCGGGAAGAGTTTGGAAATTTCGGAAAAACGTTAAAGCTCGTTTTTAATTAAAACTAAGAAGTTGTTTTAATTCTGAAAAATCCACCGAATTTCTCTGCTTTTTCAGACACCCTAAGAATATTTAACCTGAAAAAGCTTAGTCTCCTGAAAAGCTTGAGCATCCCAGTAATTGTTTGCTTTTTAATGAAAATACCAATAATTTTTGCCAATTAAGAATTAACTCATTTTACTCTTGAAAAACGCCTTTTTTTCAGGAAGCTTGAGAACAATAAGTTAGCCTGAAAAACCTGAGCCTATATTTGAGGAAACTCCTGATTTTCAACATAAACTCGGTTAGAAATTACGATATTAATGACTTATCTTGAGTTCGAAGACGTTCTATTAACAATGACTTATCTTATAACCAAGAACTTAGTTGCTTTACTCCTGAAAAGATTGCCTGACTGTTATTATTTTTCAGGTAACCTTGGAAAATTTGGCCTGAGAAACTCAACCCATGTTGGAGGAAACTGGTAAAGAGTTTTGAAATTTCCAAGAAATTGTTTAAATACGATACTAAATAAAAGTACCAATAATTATTGTTAACTAAGAAAGCAAACCTGAAAGTTTCTGGTTTTTCACGTATCTTACGAACATTCGGCCTGAAAATTCTAGATTATGTTTAACGAAACCCCTAAAGAGTTTGGTAAATTCACAAATTCGTTTAACCCCGTTTTTAAACAAATATTTAAATTATTTTTCTAACTAAAGTTAATTATTTTAATCCTGAAAAATCCAACGGACTTCTCTGTTATTTTTTTCAGGCAACCCAAGATATTTACATTTAACCTTAAAAATTCCCGAAGATCCTTGAAAGTTTTTGAAATTGCTTTTTTTAATAAATACATATATTATATCCATAATTTTTTTAAAATTATAACTTTCAGACTAAGTAAAAGGAAAAAATCCTAGAAGCTTCCTGCTCTGACGTTCTGAATATTTCAGAAGCTTTTTTGTCCTTTTTTGAGATTAAAAATTGTCTTGAATTAATTATATGGTGTTCTAAGATCCAATATCGTTAGTCATTTCTTAATCTATTTTTCCTGCCCTGAGGTTTTTAATATTTTAAAAGTTTTTTGGAATTTTTTCAAAGCAGAAAATATCGTTAGTCTTTTGTTACAAATAAAATAACAATACTTTAAAAACACACAATCCGAATTTATTGTTCCAATTGTAAGTTGTGAAGTTTGGAATATTTTGTAGTCTTTGAACGCTTTTTAGACTTTTTAAGAGTAGAAATTACCTTAAATTATTTCTTATTTTCCTAAGATCGTTACAAATGCAATAACGTGATGTTATTTACGCACAGAAAATGCAATTAGAATTTGTTTTTTCAGTTGTATACCATCAAGTCTTGAATATTATTTATTTCAGAATATTTTCTTTCTTTTTAGGAGCCGAAAACATCTTAAATTATCACATGGTGTTGTTTCTGAAAAGTACATTTCGGAAGTTTTCTGCGATTTTTGTCCTTTCAGGGTATATAAACGGAGATAATCCTGAAAATTCCATTGGAAGAAGAATATCCCGTTTCAGTAGGTTCTTGAATATTTTTATGTTAATTTCCAGTCGATGTTTGTAATAACATTTTTCACAATTTCAGAGTATTGAAGGAAAACAATTTAGTTTTGCTTCTGAAAAAAAGTCTAAGAACATTCAGGTTAGAAACGCTCGGCTAGTCGGCTTTTGCTAGAGAAAACCCTTGAAATTTTCAAAGCTTCTTTAAACTAGGTATTTATTTCAAAATATTAAAAATTTAATTGGGCAATTAATCGTTTTACTCCTTAAAAAATTCGCCTTAATTTTCCATTTTTTTAAGGTAACATCAGAACATTTAGCCTGAAAGACTAAACTTATACTCGAGAAAATTCGTATTTTTTTAAACTTTCTAATATAGCAATAATTTGCATTAACTAAGAATAATCAGTGTCCTCCTAAAGAATCACATAGAGTTTCCTAGTTTTTCAGTTAACTTAAGCATATTCGGCCTGAAAATTTTAAATGTTTAATGCTTAAGAAGAAGAAGAGCCCCTGAAGGATTTTGAAGTACCAAAAAATCATTTAAACTCGTTTGTAAATAAAAATTACAGTAATTGTTCCAACTGAGAAGCTAACTTTACTACTGAAAAATCCACCGAATTTTTCTGTTCCTTCAGGAACTCTAAGAATATTCAGTCAGAAAAATCTCGGCCTCCTGAAAGGTCTTCAACTTTCCAATAATTGTTTGTTTTTTAATGAAAATATCAATAATTTTCGCCAACTGAAATCACTTGCCACCTAAAAATGGATTGTATTTCCTTATGTTTTTCAGGAAGCCTTTAGAAAATCACCTCAATTTCCCTATGTTTTCAGGGGATCTCAGAATATTTGTTCGAGGAAACTCTTAAAGAGTTTTGAAACTTTCAAAAATTATTTAAACACATTGCTAAATAAAAATGCCGATAATTATTGTTAAATAAGAAGGCAATCGGTTCTCTTGAAAGTTCATAGTTCTTCAGGTAACCTAAGAATATGTGGCCTGAAAATTACATATTATGCGTAAAGAAACCCCTGAAGCGTTATGAAGTTTCGGGAAAAATCGTTTAAACTCATTTGGAAATAAATTTTAGAATAATATTTCTACCTGAGAAGTGAATTGTTTTACTCCTGAAAAATCAACCAAATCTTTCTTTCTATTTTCGTATGAATTTTTCAATTTTCAGATAATATTTTGGACTGAAAAACCTCAGCCTTATTGAACCAGTGTTTTTTGTTTTTGGTTTTAAGCGCAATTTCCTGAAAGATCCTGAAATTACAAAGTTAATATCTTCAAACTCTCTTCTAAATTAACACATGAAAAAATAAAATTTTCTTTCTGAAAAAAGTTTTCTCCAATATTTAGTTAGTTTTAATTTTTATTTTTTTGACAATTTTACAGTGATAAAATCCTGGAAGAGAAGTAAAATTTCTTTCCTGAAGAATATCCAGTTTTTCTGTGATTAACATTTTCTTGAATATTTTTTTGTTAATTTCCAAATTAAAATTTTGGCAATTTTAGAATTCTCAAGCTGAATTTCACAAGTTTAATAAAATAATTTTTCTTTTCGCCTGAAACCAGTGAGCAATCATTTCAGTTACCAACCTGCGGGCTTCAGAAGGTTGATATTTTTTAATTTTTGCTTTTCAGGTAGCTGTATGTTAGACAATTGTTCAGATGAGAAAAGCTTAGAATTTCACGAAAACTAAAACTCTCTTCCTGAAAATATTTTTCAGTATGCTGAAACAACTTAATTTTGAGTTAATAATGCGAGTTTGCCTTACCACTGAAAACTTTTACTTTTTTAAAAGTTGGACAAAATTTTAACATTGGAAGATACATAATTTCAGCTTTTTGCTACCTTGCTGAAAGTTTCTAAAACTAGCATTTAAATATAAAATTGCTCTTTTAACCAAGGCAAAACATTATTAATGAGTATAAATTATTAAATTCATTTTTTTCCCAGGAAGGTAAATGGAGTTCCTGAGGTTTCATCAGCTGAAGCTTCAGGCTCTGAAAGGAACCCGCAATCTTCAAAGTTTAAAGAATCATTTAACCCATGTCCGTCTCTTTGTTACATATTTTTGAAAATACGCAAATCAATTTGCCAAAACACTCTAAAATAAAGAACAAAACAATAGTATATTGTGTTATTAGGAGTAAAAGTGTCATTTTGTGTGCCGAGCGTGACGTTTGAACGACGAGCGCTAGCGAGTCGTACAATTTCATGCGAGGCACACAAAATCACTTTTACTCCGAATAACACATGTTATTTTTTCTTCAAACGCACAAATTAAAAGCAATTCAGCAAGAAAATTTAAAAAAAGTCAAAAATGAACGTCATACCAGCTGTCGTTGCTTTGTTATAAAAAATAAAAATTACGAGTTGCCATTGGCTCATTAAGTGTCACTTTTACTCCTAGGAGTAAAAGTGAATGTTTATGTCACTTTTACTCCTAGGAGTAAAAGTGAATGTTTAACTGTGTGTATCCAAGGACACAAAGTCGTGTTTTTCTGACGTTTGAAGAAAAACAAAATTTTATATTAGGAAAGTATGATCGCGGTGGCGATTGAGAGGGCTCATTTTTCCGGTTGCCAGGAGCCCCCAGTCCGCCACTGATTCCAACCACAAAAAAGGGTATTAGATAAAAGAGAAATGTAGGTAGCTGTAGCAAACGATAAAATCGAGGTGTTTTGTTATAGTGGGTTCCGAAGACAAGTCGATGAGGGTGACAGGGTGAATAAGTGTGTGTCACGGGCCAACGGGGAGTGCCTCACTTGTAACTACAACGATAATAAAACCGCCATCTTTTACAGTACCTAACCAAACGGCGATATTTATTAATCCCGTTAAAATTCTTCCTCCGTTTTAACATACGAGCGTATCATTTTTGTCACCACCTTATTCAAGATTCTCGACGAGACGTACGATTCTTCACAGGAGTTGATGAATGTGTTGGAAACGGGGATTTTATGTACTTGAACGGTGTAACAGAGGTTACTAAATTATACGGAAAACGAGTGGAACGAACGTTAACTTGAACGAATGACTGGAAGAGGTAGATATTTCATCCACGCCAATTGCTTTATTGTTTCCAAAGGCTATTAATTTATCTAACAGGCAACAAAGCGAGACTAATCTCGTAAACCTTTGTTTTAATTCGTTTGTATCACACTACAACGGAATATTAATGAACGGCTGTCCTTCGTAAAAGCTGCCGATTTCGTTATTTAAAGCACGTTTCGCACGAACGAACCGATTAAAAACTAATCCATACGGCGGGAAAATTATTAAAACTTGCCCTTAGTAATGATTTTAGTGCTTTTGGTAACTGCAGTTTTGTGTACCCCGAACTTATGCCAGTTGGTAAAGTTTTTACATTACCCGACATTTATACTGGTGCAACACTAGAGGTGAGCAAAGTTTACCAGAAGTTTTCACATTTACACTCAAGAAAGTGGCCAAGTTCTTAGTTCTTGTATGACAAACTTCCGACAATTAGGAAACTTGCATTTAGAAGCTTGTTTTACCGTGTATTTAAATATTTAACAGCATTTCGGGGAATCCAGCCATGTTTTACAGGCTTAATTTTAACTCTGCGCTTGAATAAGATTGTTTATTACCATATTTTGGTTATTTTTTAAATAAACACATTACAAAAATTAAACTTTTCAATCATTGTGTTAATAGGATTGTTGCTTTGTACTAAAATTCGTTTAGTATTTTTGTAATAATTCAAAATAACGAAAAAATATACTCAAATATTGAAAGAAGGCTCTTATCAAAAACAAAGGAACACAAGAAAATTTAATTAAATAAAGACGATTAGAAATAATAAAAAGTTTAACGAAGTCGTCGTCCTATTTTTAGTCCTTCTTTAATCTTTCGCATGCATTATTACTCCCCACTTTTTGTTCGTTTTCTTCTGTCTTATATTTCATTTCTTCTTCTCTTTTCACTTTTCTTTCTTTTCCCTACCCTTGAGGTCTTCGTTGTTTCTATTTTAGTCATCCTCTGTTTATAGTTTCTTACAATTTTTCTTTAGGTTTTTTCATTTTCTATTCTTCGTCCTTTTGTTCCCCTTTTTCTGGTTTTGGTTGATTTTCTCTTCTTTACAGTTCTTCCCTGTTACGACACTTCTCTTACTTCTTCTTCTTCGTATTTCTTCGCTACATGCGCAGCATAGGACTTCATACTGCAGTTTCTATAGCAATTAATATCGATTGGGATTGGGTTGCCCCAATGCGTCTCTTACGTTTAATCCTTTATTGTCCCTTTTTCCTTGGAGTCTTTAGTTGTTCTCAATTTAGTTTCTGCTTGAGCATATTTTCTCAATCAGTTTACATCCTTTTCTCTGCCTTTTTTTGTTATTTTCTTTCCTCTACATTTACTTCCTTAACTCTAAATATTTTGCGTCTTTTTCTTCGATCTTCCAACTTTTATGCACTTTTATTCTTTCATTTCTCGCTCTCCACATTTCTTCTTTTTTCATGCTTGTCCTACTACTCTGTCGTTTTATTATCTTTTTGATTTCTTCCTCATACCTTCCCCTCTTTCGTCCTACTTCTTTCTTTCTTATGTCGATTTCGATTTTTCCCTCTTTTCTTTCGTTCTGATTTCTTTTCTGTTCTAATTCTTTGCCATTCTTCATTTTCTGTATTGTGGTACTTCTACATTTTTTTAATTTCTACATCCCTTTCTATTTTCGTTCTTTTTTTCTGGGGTTTTCGTTGTTATAATTTTAATCCTCCTTTGGTTATATTCTCCTTGCTTTTCTTCCCGTTCTTGAGCTTTTACTCTTTTACATTTTTCCCTTTCTTCATGCTTGCCCTACTACGAGTACTTTGGTTTCTTCCTATGTTATCTTCCGACCTCTATTCTTTTTTAAACTCATTATAAAGCATGATTCACATATAACCGGCATCCACTGACCGGCACAGACATAGACATAATCGACAAAATATTAAATAAGGAAATTATATTAAAAAATTCGTATTGGGCCGTCCGACATCGTACAGACACGCACAGTGCAGACCAGCATCGGCCAGAATTCTTTAAAAGAATGTTTTGTCGGATCAGATTTTGGCAGATTTTACTACTCTTGGCAGTTTGCTGTTCAGTAATCGGTCGGTATTTGTCGTTTACATGTGAACTACTGGTGAATTTGTCGGTCCCGGTCTGTAAATGCCGTGTATATGTGAATCAAGCTTAATTCTTTGCTTCCTGCGTCAAATTCGAGTATTCCATTTTTTCGTTCGTTCTAATTTCTGCTTTGTTCTTATTCTTTGCCATTCTTCATTTTCTGAATTTATGTTACTTTTATACTTTTTAATTTCTCCATCCGTTTTTATTTTCCTTGCCTTTTTACTTCGTTTTTCGTCGTTATAATGCTCCTTTGATTACATTTCCTCGTTCTTTTCTTCCCGTCCTTGAGGTTTTTCGACTCTGTTTCGTTTTCCCTTTACATTTTTTCCTTTCTTCATGCCTACTCTGCAAATCTGCCTTATCATTTTTTTTCGTCGGTTTTGACTTCTTCCTTCCCTTCGTTTTTTCTGTTCTCATTTTTTGTTTTGATTTTTTCTTTCTTCTCATTGTTTGTTATTTTTCATTTTGTATGTGTTGTGTTCCTCCTATATACTTTTTAATTTCTTCATCCCTGTTTATTTCCCTTCCCTGGTCTCTGTGTCTTTATTATTTTAATCCTATTTTGATTATATTTTGTCTCTTCCTTTCTGTCCGTCTTGTATTTTTCTCCTCTGTTTATATTTCCCCAAGACATTTCTGACTTTCTTCGTGTCATTGCTATGCTTCTTTTCTTTTCTCTGGTTTGTTAATCCTATGCTATACATAACTTATTTACACCCTCTGGTCTTTCATTTCGATACGTAAGTTCCTGCCTTCTGATTTTGGCTTTTCTCTAATCGAAATTCCTTATTTCCTTCTTTATTCTTTTGTACTTTCTGCTCTATCTCTAGAGTCTTTATTTTTTATTTTCGTCCTCGCTTTCTCCTTGTCTTTCTTTTCTGTTTTGATTAACTTTAATTACAATTCGATTGTCCTCACTGCTTTCCTAGAGTTTTAGAAAATTAAGTTTTAGCACTGAACTGATTTGTTCTAACTTCGTCGAGTATAGAGTAACCTAAGAAGGTAACCATGGATGTTCCTCTACAATGAAAGATTAACATTAACCTCCATACAGCAAAAAGGTATTTTAATTTATGTTTTTATATTTTAAATATAAAAACGTATAAGAATATCATGTTTTAGTAGGACATCTGAAATAACCTGGCACAACTTTATAACTTAAATTTAATAATTTTCAACGCTAATATTCTATCTTTACGATTGACGATCATTCATTTAAAATCCGAATTGAATAGAGAACTTAGATTTTCAAAAGTTTAAGAAAATAAGATTTTGGCAGCATTTTTTAAAGTAGAAGTTTGAAGATAAAGTAGCTTAACTGTTAACCATAGATGTTGCCTTCACAATGGCAGATCATTCCTTACAAACCCGGATTGTTCGTCCTTCTCTAAAGAACTTATATGTCCAACAATTTGTCACGTGGCTTTGCAATTCCGTGTTATTTGGAAAGTTCAGTCATTTTAAATTTTTGGTAAATTCTTTAGTAGGGCCCTGTTCTTTTAATTCTAATTCCGCGTTAATTATGTTATTTTTGCTACAGTTAATTCCGTTTTAGTCTGAAGGGCACGAAAGGTTAAGCACGTCAGCGCATTTTCATGGTAGGTCTACGAAATTCTAAAAGTCATTTCAGTATGTTTCCTTTGTTAAGAATCCGAAGGTAACCCAATTCACGCGTATTTGATCAAGGCATGATCTCATTTTGTTTTAGTTATTGCAGCTTCTCGTGATATGGTTCGGGGAATCACCTGTACGTTAGGCCACGTAAACTGGCTTGTTTCAGCGTCCTTTCGCGTCCTCTTCAGCTCTCCACTTCAGTACGTGGCAAGTCTTCGATCATATCTGACGTCTTTGGATTAAGACGGGGCGTGTAAATTTTATCGTTTGGGTATTTAAACCACCGTCGTTCTCGGGGAGAACTTGTTACGGCATAAGTCCGGATAATCCCAGAGGATGCCCTATACTCCCGGAATAATATAGTTACGTGTGGAAGTTGTGAAAAGTTAAAGCGTCGTTCACGCATTTTCCTCTTTTGAGGGATTAAGAAAACCCACAGCCGTTGGATCATTACTTCGTTGTTTTGCACCCGTCCTGGAAGAAGGAACATCATAGCTCTTCCCAGTCACATTACTGCTTGACCAACATCTTGTCAGGTAAAATCTGTTCTCCTTTATGTTGCTCCTGCGTTTGCCGTTCATGTTTCAACATCAGCTAAGTTTTCTACGTTGCCTCTTGCTGGCAGGCCGTCATCAACGTCCAGTTTGTTTTGGAGTTTAATAAGTACCGCCTTTTGTTTTGTTTTTGTGTTTCGTTTGCACCTTGTAAAGTAAGCCGATTTCGTGGTCAATCTGTTTGGTCCAGTGGCATTGTTGAAGGCTTTGTGAATCTCGCCTTTTAGTGGCTTTAAAATTCACATTGTAAAGTTTGAGGGCCCTTGGCAAACCAGAATTGACTAGTTTGTTTCGTTAAATTTGTGACATAAGTTAAAAAATTAAGATTTTGGCAGGATTCTTCAGTTCACCTCGCTCAATTTGTCAGCTTTGTTGTAGTTTCAGTAACTTAACGTTTAACCATGGACGTTGAAGATCTTCCATTAAAAATTGAATCGTTTATCTTTGTTTGGAAAATTTAGATGCCCAAAAGCTTAAGAAAATGAGATTTTGGCAGGATTCTTCAATTCAGTAACCTAATATTAATCATGGATGTTGTCTTCATAATGGATGTTCATCCATCAAAACAATGGAATGTCCGTTGTTCTTTAAAGAACTTAGAAAGCAGTTTAAAAAAATAAGATTTTGGTACGATTCTTCGAATTAACCTCACTTAATTTGTTAATATCGTTGAAGATCCAGTAACTTAACGTTTCACCACAAATGCTGTCTTCATAATGGAAGGTCATCCATTAAAAAACTGGGTTTGTTGTCCTTCTTTACAGAACTTAGTTCAATAGTTTAAGAAAATAAAATTTTGGCAGAATTCTTTAATTATCCTTGCTTTATAGAAGATTCGGTCATAACGATAACCATGGTTGCCGATTTTGCAAATGAAGATCATCCATTAAAAACGTAGATTGTTCTTCCTTCGTTAAAACACTTAGATGCCCAAAGGTGTATAAATATTTTGGTTTTAGCAGGATTATTCAATCGAGCTCGTTTAATTGTTAAATTCTGTTGAAAGACTCGTTAACATAAGGTTGTCTTCATAATGGAAGATTATCAATTAAAAAACTGAATTGTTTTTCTTTAAAGAACTTAGATTCCTAAAAGCTTAAGAAAATTAAGATTTTCGCATTTTTTTTTTAATTAACCTCGCTTAATTTGTAAACTTTGTTGGAGATTCGGTAAGTTAATGCTTAACCATGGATGTTATCTTCATAACTCAAAATTATCCATAAAAATTGGATTCTTGGACCTTCTTTAAAGAGCTGAAATGTCCAACAGTTTAAGAAAATTAATATTTTGGCAGGGTTCTTCGATCAATTTGTTGGTGATTCAGTAACCTGATATTAACCATGGATATTGTCTTCACAATGTAAGATTATGCATACAAAAATTGAATTGTTCGTCATTCCTTGAACAATTTAGATGACCAGAAGTTAAAAAAAACTACGATTTTGACAGGATTCTTTTAACTTATCTGAAGATCAGTAACTGGTCTTAACCACGGAAGTTTTCTTCACAATGGAAAATCATCCAACAACAAATGGATTGTTCGTTCTTCTTTAAAGAACTTAGTTGCTCAAAAGTTTACGACCATGGAGACTTTTGCAGAATTCTTCAATTAATCTCGTTTAATTTTTCAATTACATTGCAGATTCGGTAACATAACGTTAACCATTGATCTTCACAAACTTAGATGTCTAAAAGTTTAAGAAAATAAGATGTTAGTTGAATTTTTGAATTAACCTAGCTCACTTTGTCGAAGATTCAGTAACCTAACTCTAACCACGGATGTTATCTTCATAACTGAAGATGCTCTATCAAACAACTGAATTGTTCGTGCTTCTTTAAAGAACTTAGATGCCTAAAAGTTTAAGAAAAGTTTGGCAGGTTCACTTAATTTCCAAACTTTGTCGCAGATTCAGTAAACTAACGTTAACCATGGATATTGTCTTCACAATGGAAATGGATTATTCGTCCTTCTTTGAAAAATTTATATGTCCAAAAGCTTATGAAAAATAGGATTTGGGCAAGATTTTTGAATTAACCTCGTTAGCTTTTCCTTATCGAAATTATGGGGAGGAGAATTTCTTTTCAAAAATTAAATACCGAAACGTTTCTAGAGTTCCAGAATTAATCTGACAGAATTTTTAAATTATTATCTTTCTTATTTAATGGTATAAAGGTAATCACGGGCTTTAGATTTTTCCACAATAGAAGACAATAGGAGGACGATTTCTGTTTGTAAATTAATTTGTTTTATAAATGTTTAACCAATTTGAACAGTTTGAAAATTGGTGCAACATCTCAAAAATTAATATAAATTAACCATGAATTATTAGCCCGAAGATTTCTCGTTTTGTAGACATCATGGCCTATTTATTTAGCTTCGACGACGGTTTTCTTTGGTGTAATGAAATGTTAAAGTCGACTTTGCAAGACTCTAAAATGTAAGTTACTTTATAAATAAAAAAGTCGTCCCGTCCCTTTTGTATTATTCAAATTCTAATGCGTATTGACACGTGCATAAAAACGTTAGAGAATTCACACGAACCCCCCGAAAAGGTTCGATTTCGAACAAATAGCTCCATTAGCACTCAATCCGGCCTATACCGACTACTCGAAAACTTTCGACACAATTTGTAAAGTTTCGACAAAAGTTCAAATCAATTCCGTTTATTGGACGCTTTCTCTTTCTCTCTCTCTTGTTCAGTTATCGGCTTGAAAATCTCCCCGGTTCATTTGAAATTCAAGAAGGCAGTTTAATTTATGTGTAGGCCGATTTATACAGAAATCCTAAGTATTGACGCAAAAATATGCGTATCTGCGTTTGACTTTAAAAATGAGGAAAATATTGAATTGATTTCGGTCCTTTTCGACTACTTATAAAATCGAACCTCTTAAGCTTTTTTCAGGATGAAATATTCGAAGGGAAGTGGAGGGAAATTGGTGTTCTTTTTTTACTGTATACCTTGCTATAATTCGTATTCGATAAAATAGAATGGGAAATTAGTATTCACGCGAAGGAACCGTAATCGTAAGATCCATCACATTTCATCAGACATGTCTGCCATTTTTACGACTTTCAACGAGCTTTTATTGTCAAGAGCAAAACACGAACTTTTATGTCAACCGATTTTTAGCTGACTAGACAAGATGCGAAATTCTTTGTTCGAATTTGATGTACTCTTCGGTTTTTTGCCGTATATCCTAAGCTCCAAAAACTAAAATTCTTAACAACGTAGGAAAACCAATTTGATTAAATATTTTATGTTTATTTTATGAAGATCTACGAAAACAAAAGGATAACACCGAAGGCATCCCGGAAGTTTTGTATTACGGCGATAAACCTCTCTAAATTATGGCAATAACATAACAAAAGTTTTTCCCAAAATAAATCAAAAGAAGTTTTCGCCCATAAATCGCGCTCCTATTTTTCAGATAATCCGGAATCCAAGTAAACTCGGTTATTTTACGAACTTGAAACTGGCGTTCCTTTATCGATGTTAAAATAATTAAAATCTCTCATACCATCCAAGTAGGCGGGGTGAATTTCCTGGTTACTTACCTAAAAAAAGAAAAAACAGCATTAGCTTCTGTAATAAACTGAAACCTGAAAATTATCGAGCTTGAGAACCCTCATAATCGTGAATGAGACTTCCGAAGTTTTTTATAAACGAATCATCCATAATTCTGGGAAAATGGCATCTAATAAAATGTGCATAATGGCCCTTGGGGGAAAAGCCTGCTGCGGATTTATATGCAGTTTTTATGTTATGGGTGAAAATGATGTATTTTTCTTGGGATAACAAATTAAGAACTAGTATTTTGTTTTTAGATCATGTCATCATGTCCAAACGCAAGGACAATCAACATTCTTTCCGATTTTTACAACTTCCAGAATTCAGTAGCCTTAGTAAATAAACCAGTAATCCCCACCTCAGTTTCAGTGTTGCACAAGGTGCATTTCTCCAGGGATTTCTGATTTACGCTTCCTTAAAATTGCAACGTAACAAATCCTTCAACGGCGGCGTGAAAAAGGTGTGAAAACTGCAATAACCATAACTTGTCTGGCAATAAGGTTAGGTTAATTCAGTACGAGGCGTGTTTTAATAAACAGTTCAATAAACGTATCAACACGGGTCCCTTGTTACATTGCGATTACTGACAGACGTAATGAGACTGGGATGTTCACCAGAGACTAAATAATTTACAGGTTGTTACGGCGGATTAACAGGAATAGGTCGACAACCAGGTGGGTATTTTAATTTTAACGCGCCTTTTTCATTCTTTTTTGCTTTGGGCTACTGTTGCCAAAAATATTGTTTGTTGTTTTTTCTGGGAATTTTCCTCTTTTTAGTATTCCGAGGAAGATGCTTGCTAATAAGATTTGGATTAAAATATGCCTTCTTGGAAGTCTTAAATGTATCAAACCAAAAATCTCCAGAAAACTGAGAAAAATCTAAAATATGCATTTGTCGTGGTGAAATTTATCTGACATGCCATTCAAGGCTAAAAATGGCAAAATTAGTTAGGAAATTTTGGTTAAACTCTGCAAAGAAAGAAGCTCAACTTTTATTAATATCAAATTCTACTAATCAAGATTAGTTTTAACAGTGCCAAAAGAGAATCAATCCTATTTTAATCATTAAGTGTGACAAATCAAAAATTATCCTTTCATCAAACTAAAGGAAAATAGCAAGGATTTAAACGTAAAAATTAGGTTAAACAACACGAGAATAGAGAAATTTTAGAAATGCTGAAGTATTATTCGGTTGTGGAACACACTCTAAGGTTGGTCGAACGAAAGTGTCTTCCTAATTTTACTGAAATATCAACGACATTTGAATATCATAAAGTTACTGATAAAACAGTAGGAAAACATTAAAAGTTTAGAAATGCTGAAGTATTGTCTTGCTGAAAAACACACTCTGAGGTTGATCGAACGAAGTTTTCTTCCTAATTTTACTGAAATATCGACCACATCTGTATATCGTCAAAAGTTGCTGATAAAACGGTAGGAAAGTATCAAAATTTTATAAATGCTGAGGTATTGCCTGGTTAAAGAAACACACTCTGAGGTTGATGGAACAACATTTTCTTCCTAATTTCGCACAAATCTCAGCGACATCTGGATATTGTGAAAAGTTGTTGATAAAACAGTGAGAAAATATCAAAATTTTAGAAATGCTGTGGGATTGTTTCGTTAAAAAACACACTTAGAGGTTGATTGAACAAAGTTTTCTTCCTAGTTCTACTGAAATATCAACTGAAACGTCAATGAAATCCGAATATCATTGATAAAACGTAAGGAAAACATCCAAATTTTAGAAGCACTGAGGTACCTACTGTCTGGTTGGAGAATACACCCTAAGGTTCATGGAACAAAGTTCGTTTACTAATTTTACTGAAACATTAACATCATCTGAATATCGTCAAAATTACTTAAGGAAAATTTGGAGAATTTTAGAAGTGCTGAGGTATCGTCTGGTTGAGCCAAGTTTTCTTTCTAATTTTACTGAAACATCAGTGAAATTCAAATATAGTCAAAAGTTACTGATAAAGCGACACGAAAATAGAAATTCTGAGGTACTATCTGCTTGAAACACACACTTTGAGGTTGATCAAACAAAGTTGTCCATCTAATTTTACTGAAGTATCAACGTGAATATAGTCAAAAGTTACTGACAAAACGCTGGGAATACATCACAATTTTAGAAAAGCTGAGGTATCGTCTTGTTGAATAACACACTCTGATGTTGATAGAACGAAGTTTTCTTTATAATTTTACTGAAACATCAGTGCAATCCAAATATCGCCAAAAGTTACTGCTAAATCGATAAGAAAATATCAAAACTTTAGAAATTCTGCTTGAAACACACACCCCGAGATTGATCGAACAAATTTTTGCTTCCTAATTTTACTGAAATATCAACGACATTTGAATATGGTCAGAAGTGACTGATAAAATGGCAGGAAAACATCAAAATTTTAGAAGTGCTGAGGTATTGTCTGGTTGAAGATTACACTCTGAGGTTGATGGAACAAAGATTCCTTCCTAATTTTACAGAAATATCAATGACATCGGAATATTGTCCAAAGCTACTGATAAAACGTAAGGAAAACATCCAAATTTCAGAAATGCTGAGGTACTGTTCGGTTGAAGAACACACTCTGAGGTTGATGGAACAAAGATTTCTCTTTACTTTTCCTAAAGTATCAGCGACATCATCAAAAGTTACTATTAAAGCATTAGGAAAACATCAAAATTTTCTGGTATTTGCTGAGGTATTTTCTTGAAGAAAAATACACTCTGAAGTTGACTGAATATTGTCTTCCTAATTTTCCTAAAAACTGACAGACATCTGAACATCGCTCAAAATTACTAATAAAACAATGGAAAACATTAAAATTTTAGAGATACTGAGGTGTTGTTTGGTTGAAAAATACACTCTGAGGTTCATCCATCAAAGTTTTCGCCCTAGTTTTTTCTGACATATCAGCGACACCCGAATATCGGCAAGGATACTAAGTTGCTTAATTAAACAACAGGAAAATATCAAAATGTTCGAAATGCTGAGGTATCATTTGATTAAAGAACACACTGAGGTTGATCGAACACAATTTTCTTTCTAATTTTCATTCATAAAAAATATGAACGACGTCTGAATATCGTCAAAAGCTACCAGATAATAAAACCTCAGGAAAAAAATTAAAATTTTAAAAATGTTAGATATTGTTCGATTGAAAAACCCACTCAGCGGTTAATGTAACAAAAATTTCTTTTTAATCTTTCTGAAATATCAGCTACACCGTCAAAAGTTACTAATTAAAGATTAGAAAAACATCAGAATTTTAGAAATACTGAGGTATTGTCTTGATGAGAAGTTGATTGAATAAATTTTTATTCCTAATTTTCCTGAAATATCAGCAACATCCGAGCATCATCAAAAGGCCTTAATAAAATAGTACAAAAATATCAAAATTTTAGAAACGTTGAAATTAATGACTTGCTTAAAAACACACTCTGAGATTGACCGAAAAACGATTTCTTCCTAGTTTTTCTGAAATATCAGCGACAACTCAATATTGTCAAAAGTTACAAACAAAACAATAGAAGAACATTAAACACACTCTCTGAGGTTGACTGAAGAACGTTTCCTTCTTAATTTTCCTAAAACATCAGCAACATCTGAATATCCTCACAAGTCACTACTAAAACAGTGGAAATCATCAAAGCTTTTGGACTGCTGAGGTGTTGTTTGGTAGAAAAATTCATTCGGAGGTTCATCAGTTTTCTTCTTAATTGTACTGAAATATCAACGGCACCTGAGTGTCCTCAGAATAAAATAATAGGAAAACATCAACGTTCTAGAAATGCTGAAGCACCGTCTTTATAAAAAATGCACTCTGAGGTTGATCGAACAGAAGTTGGTAATAAAGCAGTAGAAAATAGTAAGAGTTTAAAAATGCCGAGGTGTTGTCTTATTGAAAACACTTTCTGTGGTAGATCGAACGAAGCTTCCTTTCTAATTTTCCTGTAAGTTTAGTGACATCTGAATGTCGCCAAGCCACTAATAAAACAACAGGAAATATTAAAATTTTAGAATTACTGAGGCACTGTCTTGATGAAAAATGCACCCTGAGGTTGGTCGAATAGAATTTTCTCCTTAACTTTCCTAAAGTATTATCGACATTTATTTAGTTGCCAAAAGTTAGTAATAAAGCAGTAGAAAATATCAACATAGTCTTGTTGAAGAATACATTCTGAGGTTGACTGAACAAAGTTTCCTTCCTGATTTTCCTGAAAAGTCGATGACATCTGAATATCTTCAGAAGTTACTAAGTTACTAATAAAATCCCCAGGAAAATTTAAAAATGCTGCATTTCAATCGAACAAAAAATTCTTGCTAATTTTTCAGGGATATTTGTGATACATGAAACATCGTCAAAAGTTATTAATGAAGCAGTCGCAAAATATCAAAACTCAGAGAACTGCTGAAGCGTTGCCTCAATGGAAAACCCTGCCTGAGGTTGACTGCGCCATTTTATCTTCTTCAAGAGACTTGCTGATATCTTTGTGGACTGCCTCGACTAAATACTAATTCAGTTTAATTTATTTACACATTGTTATATGTGTGGCGGCTGCTTATTCTAGAATACGCTTTACGGTGCAATACATATTTTAAATATTTATATTTCAAATTGTATACAGCAAGTATGTATTATTATTTTGGTGACTTATTTGGGCCTCTTGCCCGTTTCTCTATTTGAAATGGCGTGTCCTTTAGAGGGCGTTTCCGGTCTTCTCTCCGTATGTCTGTATCAAGTAGCCTACAGACAGGGAACTTACAGCTCCAGATAGGACTTACTAGGCAGAATACCTCGGTGGTTTGCCATTGCATTCCGAGGGAAGTGGTCGAATGTTTTCGGCGTATGTGTGGCCCTGGGAATCTAAGTGGAATCTCCTGCACCACGAGGCCCGACCGCCTGTTTCTAAATAGCGTTAATAAGATTATTTAAAAATTTAATCAGCAATTCAAAAGGTATGGACCATCTTAATAACCACAAGTATTTACGTTTGCTTTCTACTTACACAGTTACACTTACGCATTGGAATTAGAAACGAGTGATCCTCTAATATACTGAGATTTAATTTACAGTGATTTGTGGCATCCCATTAGTTCAAGTATGCTTCACGTATATGTAGCCTACGTGCGTATGTACAACTGAATAGCTAATCAAGAATACTTTATTAATTACCCGTTTCACTGGCATAAATTGTAACTAAACTACAATTACCTGATTGAACATTTTGATTAGTGGATGCTTGCAACAAGCACCTTGTATGTTATAAATAAATTATAGGTAATCAAGTTGGCCCTTTCAATTTGTATTATACAGGAACGTACTGGAAAAATCATATTTCTCTTTGTTATTTACCAAGCAATTTAGATTAAAGATACTTGATTACTAATCTAACAAACCTACAAAGAAAACCACCTGAAAAAACCGCAAACTGATTAAAGGATTTGTTTAATGCGACGTTGAAAAATTTTTCACCGAAAATAATTAATTCGTGCTAGTTATTAAAAGTTGAAATCTGACGATCTCAACTTTAAGAAGAAAAACGGATTTTTAATTTTAAATTATAATTCTTAAAGAAAGTGACGCCCTTTTAAAAACCGTTAAAACGTTAATAAGCTGTTAAGAAGCTAAGATACGAAATCTCATTAAATATTTACCGCGTACCGACCGAAAAACATTAAAGACAGACAACAAAGTGCTAATATCAGATTTTAACGACGACAAAAATGAGCGGAAAAAAGAACACACAAAACTGAGCGAGCGTGTTTAACAGACTCTTTAAAATGTAAATAAGCCAGATAACATCTAGTAATTATTACCCACCATCATAAAAATCGCAAGAACTCACTTTATGGCAACGTGGAAAAGCACAAATTTATTACGAGACTTCTTAGTTTTTTAAATATTTTGTTAAAAAATTACTTCATTTGTCACAACGATCTTAAATTGGGCTAACAATTGGGGTCTAAGTAGGCTGAATGAAATTTCAACTGTTTAGTTATTAAACGGCCGGCTTGATTTTAGTGTAAACAAGGGAAATCCCCAGGTGTAAATTTCAGAAAACGACCCAAAAGGGATTAAAACCGTCCTCTGTTTCCAGGTACAGAGAGCACTTATCGCACAATTAAGCAGGATTTGCTGTAACGCTGTGGGCAATTTGCAAATTCACGGATTGATTTTATTGGATTGATGACCATAGCGCAAATTTGTGTTAATTTAGTGCATCACAGGGCCATTTGTAAATATACGGTTCGATGCATATGCAGTTCTATGCTGTTTTCATACGTTTGCATTCTACAGGGCGATTCTGAAAGTTTCTGTTTACGACTTCAAGCTGAAATCTGGGGAGGACAAACACGAAGCTTTCAAGATGGTTGTATCCCACATACATTAATCAAAAATTATTAATTAATTTACAGCATTTGTATCAGTTCTAATTTTATTAGTATTTGGAGGCAATTACTGCAAATATTCTAAAAGAATTCGAAACTCCCGAGACTATGAAGAACAAAATAAATGTTTAAAGCAAGAAATGGCTCAACTGGCAACCCTTATAAAATTACAAAAGTACGAGCACGCATCCTTGCGGGTGTAACGAAGAAAACCAGCCATCACACCGCTAATAATTTATTTAACTAAACAGTTTAGAGAACATGCGAGAATAGTAAGGTCCGAGTTTTACGGAGAGGTAAACCACTAAAGTACAGGCAATTTACACCACCAAGCTCGCGTTATGCATTTCGTGTTCGCGGGAATTAATGAAAAATAAGAGTTGGCAGCTTCGTACGCAGGATACATGACGTTTAGTGGCTGCAATTATACACCAGGAAATAATAAATAATTCAACGTGAATTTGTCACGAGCTAAGAAATACATTACGTCGCCTATAAAATACGCGGATAAGATCAAATGGACAACATTTCGCTACTCCTGGATCACGTAACGTTGGACTTTTGTTGGGGAAACTAAAAGCCTTTGTAACTTCACATCCTTCCTTCTACATGGAAATAAACACTTCTAAAACAAACGACGACGACACCAGAAGGGAGCCCTTTGAAGTCGAAAATTATGGTAATAATAATGAGGACAAAGGACGAAAATTCGAATGTCAGGTTTTACTTTGTATTACGTTTCATAAGCGAATACCTAGAAATTTTCCTGGGGATTTATACAGCTTTAGCTTAGTACTAGTATTTTTCAGAAACTACATATATTAAATATGTTAACATGAGTTCCAGTCAAAACTGTAAACTATACTTTAATTGCAACAGAGTTGTAAACCACCCTGTATTTGACCATTTTTCAAGCTATGGAAACTCGAAACCCTTTAAAACAAAACCATTTAAAGTTTGTTAAAGTTCCTTTAAAAAACGAAGTTCGCTCGTTTTTCAAGCTTTAAACGTAGGTGGACCACCCTGTATTACCCTTTTTTAAGCTGTGGAAACAGGAAGTCTGTTAGAACAAAACCATTTAAAAATTTGTAACAACAGAAATTGTTGATAAGAGCCAACCTCGTCAACCTTTGAATTAACAAGAAAATCAGAAAATGTTTCGTTATGAATCAGAACGCAAATAAATCTGGCGCCTCCACCAAAATCCTTCCAAGCCATTCTCCGATAAACCTCCTCGTATCAAACCAAAACCATAAATTATAAACAATTTCACCTTCTTTTAAAACCTCGTCTTGCCTCTTTATTCCATAAAGCAGTACTCGGACAACAAACAACTCGACCAAAGTGAAAGGAGGCGTTTCGCTTAGCTTTCATAAAAATTGAGTTGTTTATGTTGGTGTTTCTCGTGAGATGTTTTGATAAAAACCACCACCAAAGAACATAAAAGACTGTGGTCTAATGAACGTACAGCATCTCTAAGAGAGTTATACGAATATGATCTCGGCGTTGCGTGTGCTTTTTACGTTCACGCTTTGCGTATACGTGAACGGGTTTTCTACGTACATTAGGATGTGCGTGAAATATTTATGCGTCCCGTGGCATTAACGGAATGGAATGCGTGATTCAAATTCTGGGCGAAACTTGGGTTATCGTCGTATTTTGCAGACTGGAGATGAAGTTAACTGTTATGCTTGTTTTCACGATAACGAATTTTAATGATGACAATTTCATTGGTTTCGGGTTACGTAAAATATCTAAATTCGCATTTCCTTTCATAAACCGTCTTTTATATTTTTATAGACCTTTCTTAAGTCTTTCTTCTTGAATAAAAACAATTCTTGGTTTTGGAAATAAACCATTTTCCAAATTGCAATTGCAATCTGTAATTTATAACAAACGAAGGGCTGTTGATTTGGGCATTAAAAGTTAGAACACAACATACAAAGGTTGACTTATTAACAACTTCGCTTTCAATTTTTGGCTTCTTCTGTATACGTTTTAGTTTACATTGATGTAAATTTATTAATTAAAAATAAAGGAAACTTGTAGAAAACCACTGAATGAGGATGAACCTGGCGATTGAAGACACTGTTGGATAATAATCAAACTGAACCAATCCTAAAGAAGAATGGCACAAGATTTCACGTACAATACAATCGAAAAAAACACTAGCACTGCTTTAATAAACATTGGGAAAATTTGAAAGGAAACAGGCAATGCCGAATCCAAGAAATACCAGTAAAGCAAACTTCTAAAATAACGAATGATACGATTAGTAAGAGGAGTAATGAGAAAGCTAGCCTCACAAGGAAGAACTGAAGATATTCCATATGAGGCTGGGGTATGCCTCGATAAGATATGAAGAAACTTTTAAAAAGTTGAAGAAAACAAAAACCCCAAAAAGCACAAACAGTTTTAATTTGATGAACATGGAATTTCGAAAAGAATCACTGAATCAGCGAATTATCTTACCATAGTTGATTCAAAAACTTTGTACGTCATCAACTAGATGATCTGAGATGAAGCAAGCACTCCTTTAAATGAGAAATAATGCTAGGAAGGTATCTTCAAAGCACTTTACTTGGAGTCAATATCAATGAGGATACGTAGCCCATTTGACGATTACTGATGATGTAGTTCGAGAAGAATGGAAACATTCTGAACAGCCAAAACTGGCATATCTAAACGTTGGAAATAAATTAAACCAGAAATGGAATCGAGAAACTAAATATCGTATCCAAATCTGAAGAAAATAGAAAAGTTTTAGAGATGAAATCAGCAAGAGATGAAGCAAGCAAGAGATGAAGTAAGCAAGAGATGAGGCAAGCACTCATTCAGATGGGCAATAATAGAGTTGTTGGGCGATATGCAGATATCTTCAAGGTACTTTATTGGGAATCAATATCAGTGAAGATAGGTGACCCATTGAAGTTGCTCAGGTCATAGATAAGCAACTGGATTAAAAATTCTTCTTTTTTCTTCTGTTATATATTTATTTAGCAGAACGAGTTCGGTGAACCTTGTTTGGGCGTATATTGAACAGAAGGCAAACCTTATACACCAGTGAAGAAGAAGATCTGTCACAATGTTGCGAGGTTAACAGTTGTTAAAATTGTTAGTATGGCTATCAAAACTGCCGGCTTAAAGTACCCTTCGAAACAGAGAACTTCGCCGTTCTCAGGATTTGAAGCCGAGTTGTCTGTGTGACAGGCACAGAGCAATCCGTTTCTCTGACTAAAGATTAACAAATCTAAAACCAAAATAATGTCCAATATGGAAAATCCTGCAACAATACTAATTAATTGGAATATCTTCAAAGTTGTCCTTGAATAAAAGATTCCCATCCACTGAAGAAAATTCGTTCTTTTTCCCAATCCCCTTTAATACATACTACATTAAAACCAAAGTGTACAGTCAATGTATTTTTCCTTTTGCTATTCTGAACTCAACGAAGGAGACTTGGAACCTTACCAGTATCGCTCAAAATAGTACAAATGAATATGAGAAGAACAATGTTGAACTTCAGATTATAGAACAACATAGCCAGAAAATGGTCAGTGGTCAGTCAACCTAGCACGAGCAAGGACTGAAAGGTGGGCTGAAAATTTTATATAATGAACGCTCGCACTTGGAAGAAGAGCATATGGTAGATCCAGAACTAAATGTAAAGACTGTATCCAAAATCAAAAAAGTGTACCACAAATGGGAGTATCGTCTCAAAATAAGGTTCCCGTTTACTGATGAGGTAGGTAGCCATAATCATAATAGAAAGATCCTTTATCAATACTACTCCACTGGAATAACACCTTCGGAGTCGACAAAAGATCTCCTCTAAAGAAACACAGACTGAAGCAATCTGAATACAAATCCTGTATTGTGTGTGCTCATCAGCTCTTAGAGCTGGTTGGTCGCAGCCTTAAAGATTCTTATGCTAGAAAAATGTGTTCTCAGCAGTGATTACCCGTTCCTGTATTGTGCAAACTAAATAGATTCTTCTGATCTCTTACAATACGTGAAAACTAGAGCGTACCATCAAGGTATACTTCCCACTGAGAAGTGCGCAAGTATACGTTGAAAACTTGTTCCCTGACGGAGACCTCCATTCGAAAACTCAAAATTATACAAAGGAAAATGGGGAACGTTGGGCGTTAGATTATAAGACAGATAGAAATGATCAAAATTAAATATAACCAAAGTGATAAACAAAAGGCATTAAATAAAATAAAAATAAAAGTTAGACCAGAAGAATTACAGATTGAAAGCCCAAATTTGGAGGGAGAGCACGTGAACGACCCGCACTAGACGGAAAAATTAAATTCAAAATTCAGAGGCTAACAGCAGAGGGAAGTCGCAGCCAGTCGAAAATAATGGCAGAGGCGTATGTTAAATTTTTAGCATATTGTGACGTAAGGCTTTTGTTGTTTCTGTTTAATATTTAATCTAAACGATGAACCATATTTAACTATAATAATTCGGGTAGCTTTAATAAATTTGGTAGAGTCTTAATTCCCTACGCCACTTTAGGGGTTTACTTGGCCTTGGTGCAAGAGGTGTTTGAATAAGAAGTCTCAATTAACTAACATTCGTTTATTTTAACTATGTGCTTTAGTTCTTACAGGATAATATATGAATTGGTCTAAGTCCAGAATTAACTTTAAGTTTTATTAATTCTGAGTGACACAATGTACTCTAAGTCAGAGTCCAATTAAACTGATATAAATTATTATTGATCCATGAACAGATATAAATTATTCTAAGTTTAAATCAAAGTACCAACTAATCTGACAAATTCTTTAAGTCCGGAGTTACATATAAACGACTAAGTTCATTAAATGATTTTAAACAATTTAACACAAACATTTTACAAGTCCAGAATTATATTCATAATTTACTTGAATATTTTCTAAGTGTTCAAATAACAGATACAACGACTAAGTCCCCAAAAAGAACTTAGAAGGTTCACACAAAATTTCACAAGTTTTAAAATTAATAAATAAATTACATCTTACGTATATTCAATCGTACGGCATCTTGAAGGGAATCAATTTTCTCGACATAACTGCTTCTTGTGATGGCCGGAACAAAACATAGCTTTACTCTGATTCAGCCACAGTTAATATACGGTAAATTGATCCCTTCTCTTAAAATAATCGTGGGAAAATATCGACTTAACTAAGGCACGTGTGTAGCCTTGACTTTGTCCGTACATCACCCTGCATTCTTCATATTCTTTAACAATGCAATTTGATATCTTTGCCACGTGCGGTGTTACGATTAATGACCGGTCGTCATTTTATTCGCGCATGTACTTAAAATATACTTTTAATATTTTTCTATATTCGGGTTTACTACAATATTTAAACGTTAGCAGGTCCTAAATACTACAAACTTGGAAATAATGAAGTCAGATCAGTTGAAGAAAACCTGAAAAGAGGCACAGAAATTCAAGATAGGATTCAAATATCAAAAAACTATGGCAGAATTACCTATTGCTCTTCTGAGGTCCAAGAATAAAACGCTGCAAGCAATTGAGAATATTAGGAAAACTTCTAAACATACCTTATTTAACAACTGGAAACCCACAAATCCCTAAAAACAGAATGTTGCAGACTACAGCGAAGAACAAAGCACCATAGGAAGACGTTTGTCTAAAAATCGCATGTCTAAAACCTGAAAACGAAGATGAAATTCTATTTTAACCAAAGCTGAAAAGAAACCCTGAAATTTAATATCGAATTCAAATCTGAAAAACTTTTCCAAAATTACTGTTGTGATAAGATGAAACAAAATGAATAGAAGCACCATGAGCAGGCGCATGTCCAAAACTGGCACATCTAAAAGCTGGAAATGAAGATGGAAAATTATTTTAACTAAACCTACAAGGAAACCCAGAAGTTCAATATTGGATCCAAATCTGAAAATCTTTGCCAAAATTACCATTTTGCTAAGATCTGATAAACAAAATGTCGGAGACAACCAAGAAAAAGCACCATGGGTAGGCACATGCTAAAAACTGGAACATCTGAAAGCTGGAAATGAAGATGAAGTATTATTTTAACTAAATCTGAAAGGAAATTTAGAAATTCAATATCGGATTCACATGTGAAAACCTTTGCTAAAATTATTATTCTGCTAAGCGCCGACAAACAAAATGTTGGAGACAACCGAGAAGAATGGAAGCATCATAGGAACACTTATGTATAAAAATGGCGTATCAAAAAGCTGGAAATAAAGATGGAATATTATTTGAACTAAACCTGAAAGGAAATCCAGAAATTCAATATCGAATTCAAATCTGAAAATCTTTGCCAAAATTACCGTTCTGCTAAGATTCGATAAATAGAATGTCACAGACAACCCTTAATGATGGAAGCACCATATGAAGGCATTTGTCTAAAATGGCATGGAAATGAAGATGGGATATTATTTTAACTAAACCTAAAAGGAAACCCTGACATTCAACATCGGATTCAAATCTAAAAACCTTTGCCAAAATTACTGTTCTGCTAAGATACGATAAACAAAATGTCATAGACAACCCAGAAGAATGGGAGCATGGCATAATATTTAAAAGCTAGAAATGAGGATGGAATATTATTTTAACTAAACCTGAAAGGAAACCAAGAAATTCAATGCTGGATTCAAATCCAAAAACCTTTGCCAAAATTACTATTCTGCTAAGATTCGATAAAAAAATGTCGTAGATAAGTAAGAAGAATGGAAGCACCATCGGAAGGTGTATGTCTAAAAATGACATATTAAAAAGCTGGAAATTAAGATGGAATATTATTTTAACTAAACCTGGAAGAAAACCCAGAAACTCATACAGGATTCATCTGAAAACCTTTGCCAAAATTACTGTTCTGCTAAAAACAGATTGTCGCAGACAACTATGAAGAATGAAAGCGCCATGGGCAGGCATAAATCCAAAACTGGTGCAACTAAACGTTGTCAATGATGATGATAACCATGATAATGAATTCATAAAAAATAGAAGAAGTTTTGGAATATTAATTATCTTAGGGATATTCAGATATCAGTATTATTTTAGGAACATAAATAACTCTAATCCGAAGTTTGGAAAACGTGACGATGGTCATGGAATTCAAAAATCCATGGCAACTTCTTAAAAGAACTTATCAGCCCTGTTTCGGGTTATAATTGAAAAAGGCAGCCAAAAATTGGCATCCCAGAAGAATTCTAAGTCAAATACAAATACATCATAATTAAAGCCATATTTCTAAATTTTAGCGTATATTTGCAAACATGTATTAATAATCTGCCCATAACTAACGTAATTTTTCACCAGTGACACACTTTCCTTTTTTCATATGAAAATTGGCAGCCACCCAGGAAGTTAATAAACGCGAACAAGCAAACATAAATAAATGTGTCTCATTACGGTTGCAGAGAAGCACGCCCAAGTTTCTGTAATAGCGTATCAATGAGCCGGATTAACATGAACACGGCGTAATTACAGGCGTCCGTCAGTGTCCGGTTCCTGTGATATACGTACTCCTGTGTGTTTGTGTGTGTGTATATTCTGCCCAACATGGTGATGCGTCCGTGACTAGAAACACAGGAACGGGAAACTGCTCCGCATTTTCGTAATGAATGGACGCTAAATTTCTACATAATTCGAACTAATTACCTGGGTCTTTAATTAAAACCGAATACAATGATTATTGTTGATATTCCCTGATTGTTTACTGGGAATAACCACGGCTTAGCAAGACGTCGAATGTTTCAGGAATTACGTAAGAAACGTTGACAATTTGATGGGTTCACATATTTCACCGATCCCTTCACGGCCACCTTAATAATGAATTACCTGAAGGGCTACCACGTCAATGAAGTTTTATCGAGTTACTCGACTTAGTTATCCGAACTTTCCTCTTTTAAGAGAAATTCAGTCATTAATGTCCCGAATTCAATTTATGATGATGCACACTTCGAAACGTAATGATAGCAACGTTTAAAAAGTTCATCTTTAAATTACAGCCCATGAAATGTAAGTGTAGGACGATTAAATTTATGGCCTTGATTATTATGTACTCCTTATCAAAATTATTATACGAGTATAACGTAATAAATTTGCGTTAAATGGCAATTTTTCGAGACAACTTTTATTGTGTATTATTTTTATTGTATAAATCAATATCCGGGACCTTTCCTTCTTATCCGTACAACTGTTTTCCATAATTGACAGCGATTTAGCTTTAGCTGACAGCTACGGAAATGGAGAGAAATATTTGTTATTTTCCGGGTATCGATGGCAGACTTCAGATTTGTTTTTCTACGCTTTTTCAGTTTTTTTTTTGACGAAATTAGATCGATTGTCCCTTAAAATAAATTTTACAGGAAAGACTTTTAAGTTAACTTAATTGAAATAATTTAATTAAGTAAAAGGCAGAACTATTGAACGAATGTGGCTTCAAAGTTTAAATTAGGTACATATTTCAAAAACAGTCAAAAAAAAACCTCGTCGTATAAAAGACCTACAAACAACACAAAACCAAATTTAGTCATCTTTATTATAATTCAAGCCCATCAAGATTAAAGTAGGCCATAAACTAAAATTATACCCAGAATCTTCTTTTTATTTCAACAATTTTGCCTTATCAAGATGTACTCATTTTGTATTCAGATGTAGAACCTCAAAAAACAAGCCAAACTAAAAAAGTTGTCTTAGTTTACGGAATAAACGTACACAACATTTGAGCTTTCCTTTTTTTTGTTACAAGTTGTTGGCTTTTATCGGCGATGTTCTTTTAAATTGTTAGTCTCGAGGGGATCGAACATACGCATCACGCAATCTGATTCGCAAAAAGGTGGCAATAAAATATGCAAGAGTCTGGCTCCAAACTACACAACTACTCCTCCTTTATGTATTCGAAATTAGAAGTTACAAGATGGAGGATTGAATGCGTTGGTTAAAACACGTGCTTTGTAAATTGAATTTAGTTTGTCGGAAATTCTTTTAGAGTAGCTTTAGTACCTACGCATAAGATGATGAGTTGAAGTGAATTGGATACTGAAAAGAAAAGGGAATACGAAAAAAAGACGAAAGAGGAGGAACACATGACAAATCGACAAGAAAATGGGGAAGAATGATTAGAGTAAAAGCAGAAAGAAAATGAAACAGAAGAGAAGAGTATGAATAAGTTGAGGTGAACTGGAAAGCTGTCGTAACAAAGTAAAGCAGTTCAGAGCTAATAACTTGATTCAGTCATCCTCGGAGACGCTTTTCATTAAGACAGTGCCTCAGCATTTTTAAAATTTCGATGTTCCTCTACATTTTGATTAATAATTTTTGAAAATATTCGGAAATCGAAGACACATTAGAAAAATTATGAGGGGTTTTGCCTATTAAGACAGAAATTATTGCAGAAAGCAATTTTCAGCAAGAGCCTCAGTATATGGGTTTATTACAATTTAGGTTACACAACAATATCAACCGCTTTTCAAGCATGATTTCTTTTCACAATCACTAGTAAATAATATTTTAAGTCTTGAAGCTTCGCTTCAATTTATTTTTTGAAAGAAGAATTCGCTGAGAAATTTTAGGAAATCTGAGGTAGTGGATGCCAAAAAAGAAGTTTCCTTAACAGAAACATAAATAAAACCAACAAAACTGTGAAAGTGTCATTTTATGCATTCAGATCAAAAAATTGTCTGACGCGTGGATATAAAAGCATACAATTGTTGCTGCTTTTGCTTAAAAGATAAACCACTAAAAATGTCCGCAAAAACCCAAGATACACGCCCACTTCACACCTGAAACAAACCAGGAAACACGCTCGAGCAGAACTGCAGTCATTACGTATCGAAATGCTTTTCCTTCTTTGTTAGCAGGAATTTGTACGGTTTGGGTCAAAATGCCTCTTCTGGGCCGTTTTTTGTTAAGAGGTGGTGGAATGTCCCGAAATATAATTTAAGTTCAATAAATCGAATTAAAAACCAATCAAACAAATCCAAAAATAAAATTAAAAGAAAACTAAAAAAAGACTCATTCACGCAAGGGTTAAACCATAAAGCACTAAAATACATGACCGATTAGACTTAATGGCATAAATATGGCATGCCGTATAGAATCCACACGCTATGTAGGTGCTGTAAAAAGAAATTCCAGAAGTACATTGTGTTCAAATCATGTAGGTTTCCCATATATCAGGTATAAGTCTCCTACACGGTACTTAACGTAAAACGATTTTTTCTGAGAATGCTTTTTTTATTGTAAATATAAATTTGTGAGCACATTGTATTTTACTGTACGGCCGTTGTAATTCTTCGGAAGTGAGTATATAAATAAAGATTCTTGCCAACGGTTTGGTTGTTAAAAAGTTATAAAAGAAATTCGCACATAATACATTTTCGTTGTTCCTTTTTTTACGAACGATTGGCTTAAACCTTGATAAAAACACAGAAAAGTCTTAGCTTTTTATGAATCAAAAATTGTAGATTTTAAAATTTGTTAGAGCCATGGAATTGTTTCAACCATATTCAAATCTAGAAATCCTGCATGAATCAACGACGAAATTTAAGAAATATTTAGAAATGTAAATAATTTGTTATTGGGCTGTCCAACCTAAAAAATGCCATCAAAATTAATTAATCAGGTTTTCTTTCAAATATTTTAACATAAATGGTGGGAATAAACGAGCTCGAAGGGAAAGTGAGAAGTGTAATTAATTTTTATTGGCCAGCTTTGGATTCAGATCAATCGGAAATAGATTGAATGTCGGTCGTTTTCATCCAGTTTACGTCAGCGACTTTACGGTTTTTATTTTATCGAACTTTTGTGTTATGCTGGGCTGTTATTTTCTGAACACTGTTTGTTGCCTGATGAAGACCGAATCTGATTTTCGAAGTCTTTTGTTTTTATCTTTACATAATTATTTACTTAGGGTCGAATTTTACTTACCTGCCATGGTCTGTAAGTTAATTTTTTTGCTGGTATAAACTCCCTTATTTTATATTAACTGACACAAAATTAATGTATAAAAAAAAGTTCTTACGTCCCTAAGGACGTAAGCTGGCCATTACTTATCTACTGGCTCTACCACCTTTACAATCAATAAACAAATTATAGAATCAAGCTACCTCCATCTAACATGTCTAAATACGACACCGTAAGTGCAACCGACGGTGAAAAACCATTTAAAATTAACAACAATAATTAAAGAAAATCGAAAGATTAACGTAATTTCAAGGAATAACAAAGAACATTAAAAAGTCAGAGCATTGAACCAGAATTGTCGAGTTCATGTCCAATAGAAAAGCACTAATTAAATACAAACACAGACCATGTCACGTTAGGTAGTTGTAAACTAATCCGATTAAAATTACGATTACATAAAACAAATATCTCAGGTCTTGAGGTACTCTCCTATTGCATCGAAGAACAACTCGCGGAGATAAAACAGTAAATCAAAATGCCTAGATTATATCGGAAACAGTCCCAGGATTTGATTTACCTGTCGTGATTGTAATACCCCACGTAAATACCTTTAGTGAAGGTATAAATAAACCGATTTGCATTGATTATACGCTGATTATAAATCTTTTATAGGTGAAGCAGAAGATAATGTTTTCTGCTCCACTTTTCGTTTGTTGATTTTAGGTTTTAATTGCAGGTTAGATTAAGTTAGGTTAGGTTAAGTTAAATTAGGTTAGGTCAGGGCGACCAACTAGCTTTATATCTTGTCCTAAAACTTCTGCTTATTTACTTTCTTCTTTTTAACCCTGAAAAATCAGGGGAAAAAACAGAGACCAAAGCTCGTTCTTCGAACCTTACATCCCACTCAAATGGTAAAAGTCCAAAAGCCGACTGAATCTAACTAACCAACAAAAAGTTTGTAATTAATGCATCGACATCAAGAACGAATAAAATGTTATAAGATATAATTAAGAAGGTAACATTGTAGCTATTAAATATGTTGTCAACAAGAAAACAGTGACAAATGTGAAAAATTACCCGTTTTATGTTTTTCTTTCATAAAACCGGTAAACGTTGTGTAGACTTGGAATACTAATAAGTGTTGTTAATAACATACACGAGAAGTAATCAACATATTCTTAGAAATAACACAGTACAAATCGAGATATTTGGAAAAAATTTAATTGGAGTGGCTTCGTGGGTGTTCTACATAAATACGCGGTAGGTAACTATTTTAATATTTCTCTGGCGTAATTTTATATTTAATTGATTTTCAGTTCAATTTAATTATATGCAATTTTTTGATATTATTACATTCAATTTCATTTAGTATTTTAAACAGGACATTTATGAGCCTCTATGAATTTTATATTCTATAGTCTGATACGGGGGGCAAATAGAAAGTTCGAATATTGATAAGCAAGAAGTTATCAACGTATAAAGCTGTGTAAATAAAGATATTTGAAAAAAACAATCGCCATGGCTTCATTCTACATAAACCTCCTGGTAAGTATTTTAATATCTATATAACGTAAACTTCATGTTTATCTTCATTTAAAATAATCGTTGGAAATTATTATACTAAAGTAAGTGATTTTACAACAACGGATTTATTTAGAACCGTAACTAAATGGGAAATTTGTGATCCTCTAATAATTTTGTACTGTATAGTTAGATACAAGGGAAAACAAAAAAGGTATTTGAGAAAAATATTAATTCTTTCGTTTGTAGTTTCATTTAATTGAATTCAACTGTTTAAAATTATTACATTTAGCTCTCTGATTCTAGATATTAAGAATACCAACAGCTTTACTTGGCACATTCACCAAGCAGGTAACCTCTAAGAATTTTATATTTTATAGTCTGATACATAGGGCAAACAGAAAGTCTTATTTTGAAGCGAAAAGTAATCAAGTATTGTCGCGCAAATCGAGATATTTGAAAAAAAATTATTGCGGTGGTTTATTGGGTGTTCTTCATAAATTCCTAGTAAATATTTTAATACTTTTGTAAGGTAAAATTTTATATTTAAGCCTGTTTTTTGTTTCTTTTTTACAATAAATTATTGTATTTAGTTCTGTTAGTCTATGAGGATTGTTCAATAGAAACACGTTTGGACTACGCAGCCACGACTTCATCGCCAAGACAACGGAATTCAGTTGTTTACATTGATTATTTAAGTACTAGTGACGCGTCTGTCAAAAGTGTTCGCTGTTTGCTTCTTTCTAAGCGTTGTGATTACGTTGGAAAATGGCATTTATGGTTGAAAATTTGTCCAAAAATAATATGCGTGCTGTTATTCAATTTTTGGCCGCTGAAGGGCGTCAGCCAATGGGAATTTGCACGAGAATGAAAGCTGTATATGGTGACTATAGTTATTCCCATACGGCAGTGGTTGAATGATGATTTGGCTCGTGTTGTGGAGACAGTTGGAAACTTCTTTAGTTAGAGAACATTTTGAAATGTTCAAAATCAGCGTGGGAACCGTTCATTCCATTATTCATATTAAACTGTTTACGTGTCAGCATTAAGAATAAATGGAAACCTCAAAAACGGCGTCATCCTTCTGCACGACAATACCCCCCCCCCCCCATGTAGCCTGAACGGTTCAAGACCTGCTTGCTCGTATGCGTTGGGAAGTCTTACGACATTCACCTTACAGTTCCGACTTGTCCCCGTGCGATTTTCATGTGTTTAACCCATTAAAACAATCGCTAAAAGGGCGGCGATTCAAGTCGGACGCTGAGGAGTAGTCTCGTTAGTGTTCTATATAAATGCATGGTCGTATTTTAGCATTTTTACAGCAGAAATTTCATTTCAAAAAGGTTTTCTTTCAGTTGGTTTTTAAGTTCAACTTTATTTAAGCATATTGTTTGAAATTACAAAATTCTGTTTCTACGTACCAACAATACCAACAGCTTTGTTGAATAATAATTTAAATAGGAAACCTATGAACCTCTATGAATTTTATACTCTATACCTAGTCTGATACGACGGGCAAATAGAGACATAATATTGAGGAAGGAGAATCAATCAAGTATTCTTATAAACAAAACCGTGGAGATCAAAATATTTGAAAAACAATAATTGCACTGGTTTCGTGGGTTTTTACATAAATAGGTGGCAGATATTTAGTTAATATTTCGATAGCAAAAAACTCTGCTTTTCTTGTATCTGATAGTTTAAGTTCAATTTAATTTAATCCAATCGTTTGAAATTATTAAAATCAATTCTGTGACTCTATCCTTATTTAGTATTCCTACTTCAACTAAGCAGTCTGATAGGAGAGGCAAACAGAGATTTATAATATTGCGGAAGAACAATCAATCAAGTATTCTTAGAAATAAAACCGTGGAAATCAAAATAATTTGAAAAAAAAAAAAATGCAGTGGTGTTCTACATGAATACATGGCAGGTATTTTAATATTAGTATAACGAAAAATTCTGCTTATCTTTTATAGGGTTGTTTAAGATCCATTTAATTTAATCCAACTGTTTAATATAAGTCAGTTCTGTGATTCTACATATCAACAGTAAATGAGTTTGTATTCTATAGTCTGATACGTCATTCAAACAAAAAAAATTACTAAAAATATTCCACAAATCTCGAAATTAAAAACAAATATAATCAGCTCTAATTTATCTAAAATTATTGATTTGTATGCTCCATTTACGAAATTGTTATTTTTTACATACCATGTTTATTTATTGCTTGAAGTAAGCAAGACACCAATGAACATCTAAGAATTTTATATTCTAAAGTCTAATACAAGGGGCCAACAGAAAGCTGAAATGCCGATAAGTGAGAAGTATACTTGAAAACCCTGCCTTGCAAATTCTGATATTTGAAAAATTTCAGTTGGAGTGGTTTGGTGGACATTCTAGATATAAATACGTGAAAGGTATTATCGTGGGTATTCTACATAAACACGTGGAAGGTATCTTAATATTTGAATAACACATGTTTTTTATTTAGTTAGATATTGTGGCGAAGCCGCTGGTTGGTTTATTGTTAGAGATTAATATAAATAGGTTACTTTAATATTTTGGTAGAGTCTTCGACCAACGTCGCCACTTGGTACATTGCGTGGCCTCTACGAGAGATTTTTATTCAAAGTCAAATTCTACTAACACCATGTATTTCATATCTGTGCTTTAGTTTTACAAAATGGTACAAGTTATTCTAAGCCCCCAATTCCAATTGAAGTGATATAAATTATTCTAAGCTTCAATTCAAAGTAAAGTTGTCCCAATTTAAAGTAAACTGATACAAATCACATTTAAAACGGCTAAGTCCATAAAATGAATTTAAATAATTTCGTACAATTATTTGACAAGTTTCGATTTAAAGTTAAGTTAAAATAAAACAATCCTACATGTAATTACTGGAACATCGTCTTGAAAGGTGTCAATTCTATCGTAGGTACTGCTTCTTTGATGGCTGTATTTATACAGAAAATTGACTTTCTTCTCTCAATATTCAGTATCTTATCTTATGCGCGTGGGGAGTGTCGAATTAGCTAGTAGCTAGTGTGAGGTATCGAATGTCACAGTACGTGCCTTCACTTGCATTCTTAAAAGATGCAACTTCGATACGTCGCCACGTGTAGCTAGCCAGTGAATGACCTTATCAAATGATGTCATCCTACTTGCTTGTCCGCTTATGTTATAATATTTGATATTTGTAAATTCGCCTTTGTTACAATATTTTTTAATCGTAATTTAAGTACATCCAATCTTTTGAGATTACCAAATCCTTCAATCTTTACGAATTTTGTTCTTTTTTGGATATTTTGCTTTATTTACTACTTTAACTAAGCAGGAATATATGAAGCTTTAAGCTTTTATATTCTATAGTCTGATACAGGGGGCAAATAGGAAGTTGGAATAGTGATAAGACGTAATCAATGTATCCTTAGAAATAAGGCTGTGCAAATCATGAATCATTCATAAATAAATGGCAAGTATTTTAATACATCCATAATATAGATGTTATATTTAATTGTTTTTCTTTTATTCGGTATTTTTAAGCTAAGCTTAATTTAAGTTCATACAATTTTTTGAAATTGTGATATTATTTCATTCTTTACGAATTTTGCTGCTTTCTATACATATACTTATCTTGCTTTCACTAAACGGAAAACCCATGAAGCTCTACGAATTTTTTATTTTATAGTCCGGCAGAGGGGGAAACAGCCAGCTTTAGCTTTATTAAAGGAGCCTCGAACTTTTAATCTGGAAAATTGTTAGATTTATTTAGCATTTTAATTAAGCAAAATCTACGAAGCTGAAGTATTCTATATTCTACAGTCAGATACAGAGGACGAACAGAAAATCTTTGGTTCTATTAAAGGAGCGTCAAACTTGTAAAATTATCAGATAACAAATCTAAACTTTTTATTTCAAATTTTTGCTAAACCTGATATTTCAAAATTTCTTTTAATGAATTTCTAGACTTCTCTACGGAAATAGAATTAAAGGAAATCATCAAAGGCTTGTACATCTGAAGAAGAGGGTTCCAAGAAGAACCTCTTTTATTCTTCGAATATCCCTTTGACTTCTTAGTAAGATGATTTAAGTGCTACCTTTGTTCTTCGGCGTAACAAATAACCAAGTAAGTACCTACTTTAAACTGAAAATTCAGAGCCATAATTCTTGAACATCTGGAGCTGTTAAAGACCATACACGTTCTTGTTTTTATTTTAATTTTAGGGAAGTCTTAGCTGTTTATGTATTTTATTTCAGTATTTTTGCGTATTTTTAGCAACTTTTAGTTTGAGTACATACAAATTTGGTTTTTGTTAATTACTTGGATGTGATAAGTTTTTGATAATCTACAAACTTGAGAATTTTATGCCTGATACTTCAAAACAGCTCAACACTAATTAGTATAAATTAAACTGACGGTGATGAATATGACGTGAAGATTTATGTAACATTTGACTAATTCTGTCAGGTTAAAAAATTTTGACGATATACGATTTTTAAATTTAGACGTATAGCCGTCAGCAAAAGTGCGCATTCAGAGGCAAAGTTTTATAAAGTTGATGGTAGCACAATATCGGGGAATCAAATTGAGAAACAAAATTTTCTTAGGGTTATTGGAAATTCGACGTGATCACATTTTTAACTCTGCAACCGAGAACCGAACGAGCGCCAATATTAAATTACAAAAGTAAGATACTGGTACGTGACGGAAGGGCGTCTCACTCCTTTTTCCTTTTTTCTCATGAACAAAATCAACACTAAACTTCTCCTCAATTGCTTTCATTTCACTTGCAACGCGAACTTTGATCCAATTGCAGCTCAAGATTCAATTTACATTGGAAAGTGGACATTTGAATGCATCTGGCATTTTAAAATAGTGCATCGTTTTGTATTCGTTAGCCTTTTAGGGTTGTATTGACCTCCTTTACTGCTCTTTTCAGTTTTGATACGCCAACTTATATTTATTATCCTAACGAACATCACGATTATTATACGTTTTAAATTGATTTCATAAAATTCAAACAGTGGCGCCCCAAACAGAATTACACAACCAAAAATGTTTAATTTGCCCCCGGTATATCAGTAACAACCTCAAAAAAATAGTAACATTTAACCTCGTTCCTGTTAAATTCGGACGCCGTTTTAAATAGCCCAATAATTCAAGAAGTAAATTGGATTATGTTAAGTCGTAGAAGAAGTAAAATCTCCAGCAATTACTAACCGCTTTAATATTGATGTTAACTGATTACACACTGTCTGGTAGATCTCGTGCCAAGAACATTTAATATGAGCTAAGCTGACTATTATTAAAACGACTTTAATTGGCTGCTTTAAATATAGATTTTATGTGGTTGAATGAGCGATTATGATTTTTGTTTTTAATTGAGTTTGTGCTGCGTAAATTCGATCAAATAAAAAGTTAGGTTAGGTTAGGTTAGGTGAAACAGTCAACTTAAATCATTTAAAAAAGAACGTTTCATCCGTCATTCGATATTAGAATAAAGGCAAAAGGAGGGCGAGCCCTCCCTACATGTAAAAAGGGCCTTAGGGAAAATACCCTACGTACTACCATTAAAACTAACAACGTTACCTATGGCAGAAATTTAAAAAGACATTCACGTAGAAGCTTTCTTTCAAATTTAAAAAATTCAATTTGCTCCGAACCTAAGGCTAAGGGGTAGCCCATAATCGAATCTTGGTGGTAAATAAATAAATAACATTTTTAAGTAGTAAGGTAGCTCGTATACACCCACTTAATTAAACGTTTTAAAAAATAATCGAACACAGCGGGATTCCGAACAAAAAATGGAGAAGTTGTCCCGTTTATTAATAACTGCCGGTGAATAAATAATCGTCGATTCGAAGAGACTTTTTTATGGGAAGAAATGGTTAATTATTATTTAAGGAATCTGACAATGCATTAACTTAAATATTTTAACGAAGATTCCATTCGAATTTTAGGATCATCAAGTATGACTCGCTTCGGAAACATGCCACCTGTAATTAATTTCGTTTTAATTATTTATTACCACGAGCCCTGTGGATTCGTTAATAAACAAATCGTTTTTCCAATTTTTCCCAGCTCCACTTCGTTTTATAAACGTTCATCCTCAATTTTTCGAAGAAAAATGATTTCACATTTCATATCTCAGACGAGAAGGTTTACTTTGCTACACTGCATGAAAATTGAGTGAAAAGTAGTCCAACCGTCTCTCGTAAAATATAAAACATTATACACGAGACACTTATCGTGACTATCATGTTCGTACGGTATATAATGCACTTTTCCGTGGCAAAGTTTGCATTTTGTAGCTGAAAGCTGTAAGGTCTCTCTAGCTGTCGCTGTTTTATGCAACCGCAGCTGGAGGCGCCATGAATAACATTACAAGGCATTACACGATTATCCTACTGCACCTACAACAGGATTATTGTACTACATAAACATACTGACTATACAAACCGTATAGTAAACGGCCAGTTTTGGGTTCATTTACTACCAATAAAACTCGATTTACTAACTTTATATCCCTCCGTGGACAATTTACATACAATTAAAGGCAATTCTTGATCACACTTTCGGTAATTCCTCGTATGATTCTCGACTCATTAAGCCGTACAGACCAGATTATTGTAGTAATAAAGATATCTCACTCGCGGTGGCAACTACAGACACAATAAGGATAAACCATAATGCAACTCCTTAGATGATATGGTTATTTTCGTCGTTAAAATAACAATTGCATGCACGTCGAGCGTCCAAAATTAATATTAGGGTGGATTTTCTTGAGTGACTTCAACTTCCAGTTATTTCCTATGATGTTAAAACAATTGTTCCTATGGCCCTTAGTTGGTCAGAAAATTCTAAATCCAGAATGGGAATGAGACTTTCCAAAGCAGATTTAATTTTAATAATGGTGGCAAGAGTCAACCACAATTAAGTCTTGCGGTTACAATAGGGATACCTCCCATTTGCTGGCAGATACTGCAAGAATATGTTATATAAATCTCAATCAATATGGTAGATAACAAGTTCCATGCCTATCTGTCGCTGATGGAGGTTAAGACTACGTCGGTGGATAGACAGGTTCTTTAACTTCTTGTAGAATACATTTTAGTCATTCAAACCAAAACTTCCTAAAAATTCGCCAAAAAACTGATTTCCCTAAAATTATTAAACTGTTTGATTCTTTTACGAAATTTTTCTACAAATTCTGCAGCAGCAACATCTTGAAATTCTAAAAATTTTATATTCTATACAGAGAGCAAACAGAAAGGGGCCTCAAACATTAAGCTGAACAATTATCAGGGAGCAAATCCAAACATTTAATTCCAAATTTAAACATTTTATAAGGCATTAAAAGTTAAAAAAGTTACCCTTTCAATTTTAGTATACAAAGAACATACAAATGTTAACTTGATTATTTCTGAAAAGTGGCACATTCACAAAAGATTCGCTAAGTTTCATGCAATTCATACGAAGTCTGCAGTTTTCTATATATCCTGCAACACCATCAGGTTTATTTAGTACTTTTAACTAAGCAGGAAACTTATAAAACTCTAAGAATTGTATGTTCTATAGTCAGATACAGCGGGAAAACAGAAAGTCTTCAGTTTTATTAAAGGAGCCTTAAACTGTGAAACTGGAAAATTATCAGGGAGCTTTTTTCTTTTCTAACAGAAACATTTTATAAAGTATTAGAAGTTAAAATCTAGCCCCTTCAACTTTAGTAGGTACACAAATATCCAACGAAAAGTTAATGCTCGTGATAAGATTTTGGATTTAGTAGTTAATCGTTGGATTATTTCTGAAAACTAGCAGGCTCACTAATAAGGATTCGCCAAGTAAAAGTTTAGCTGAATCTTTCAAGTTTAATAAGATGAATTTAACTAATTATCGAGAAACAAACTTTTGTGTTATTCAAATCAAAAATGTCTAAAAATGCTTTAAGTAAGCAGGTAATTAGGAATCTCTAAGAATTTTATATTCTATAGTCGTGTACAGGGGGCAAACAGAAAGTCTTTAGTTTTGTTAAAGGAACCTTAGATTTTTAAACTGAACAATCATCAGAGCTTTTTAATTCAAATTGAAACGTTTTACGCAAAGCATTATAAGTTAAAAATTGACCCCTTCAAGAGGAGAATACGAAGAACACATGTAAAGTTAAGGCTCGTGACAAGATTTAACTTGTAGCAATCGTTCATTATTCTTATTTATTATTTATTATATCAGTATTTCATAAAATTAGCAAACTCACAAAAAATTTGCTAAGTAAAAGTAGAACTGAAACTTTAAACTAAATATTGAGAAACAAATTTTTATGTTATTTAAGCTAAAAAATTGCTAAAAATACGCCGAAAATGCCGAATTAAGAATACTACTAACTGGCTAAGATGTATTCACAATTATTAAATTGATTGATTTCAACAAATGCTGCCGATCTAGGAAGCTCCAAGTATTTTATATTCTATAGTCTGATACAGGGGGAAATAGAAAGTATTTGGTTTTATTATTTTATTTAAACATTTGACCTACAAAATTATCAAACTGCAAATCGAAATTCATCATTTCAGATGGAAAAACTTCGTAGAGCAGCCTTAAAAATTAAAAATTGCCCACTTAAAATACAAGGGGCGAATAAAAAGTTTGCAATCCTGCAGCTGATACTTCAAAAAATTCTTTTAGAGATTTATTAAAGTACTACTCCAAAACGTCCCAAATTCACGTGGAGATGAGTTTCCAGGCGAATGTATTTTTGAAGAATCTAACTTCAAATTCAGTATACAAGAGACACACAGAAAGTGGACGATTTTATTTCCAGCAAATTTCATAACCATTTTCAAAAACCCCCAATTAAAATAAAACTAAGTTAGAAAATGGCCTTCAGGGAGGATTATTTTAAAACATCGAACTTTAAACTTATACAGCTTATACAAGCTGCGTGTTAAAGTTTCAAAATTGTTTCTAGTAGCTTCTTTGGAGAGGCATAAATTTAAAGTAAAACAGGGAACGACTTTTAAATAGACTTGAACAACTACTTCACTTCTAGCATACAAAAGTCGAACAAAGAGTTAATGCTCGTTGCAAGTTGAATTATGTTTTTAGGAATCATTAGAGTACTTACTTCTGAAAATTGGCAGATTCGCAAGCGATATACTAATAAAAGTAGAACTGAAATTGTAAGCTTAATAGGCTGAATTCAATTGAGAAACAAATTTTTAACCCAGCTGCAACTTATGGTTGTTTTTGTAAATAAGATTACTAAGCAGCTGCGGTATTTTAAGAAATACGGAGTTCATCTTTTAGCATATATACAGCCGCTTATTTGACCAATGGGAGTGAAGTCGAAGTGCGAAGGAGTAGGCAGATAGCGACCTAAGCACTTTAGACTTCCCAAGTGAGTTGGTCAAGGTGCGAGGGAGTAGGCAGATTGAGGCCCAAGCACCTAGCCCCTCAAGCTAGTGCCATTTCTACAAAATGGGTCCTCTCGAGAAGATGTTCATGTAAGATTGTTATTTGTATTTAATTTAACCTGTAAATAGGACTTGCTAATAGATCGTATGTGTTACTCTGTAATTTACACCTAAGAATGTTTCATGATTTGGACTTGGTACTTTGGTCAATTTATCTTATGTTAGTAGTTAGAACTGGTGTTCCCTAACTGTCTAATAAGTATTCACATTGTTCTGGTAATATAAATAATATTTGAGCAGTATATATGTTATGTTAGTTAAACTTGACCTTCAATATAATCCCCTCGCAACAGCTAAGTAACCCCTCGTAACGGAGTGGGTCTCAAAGACTCTACCTAAATTATTTATTTAATTTATTTTTATTATACGGCCCTAGCTCACTTCGTTACAATATTTTTGGTTGTATTAAACGAGCATCAAACTTTTAACTTGGAAAATTATCAGGGAATTCGAGCGTTTCATTTCATTTAAAGTACGGGGGGCGGATAAAAAGTTTATAAACTTGCAGCTAATAATTTTAAATTCCTTTCAAAACACAATATTAAAATAAAAATTGATTTGAAATTTTAAAACATTCAACAATCGCTAAAAATCCGCTATGGTAGATCGAAATAAAAGCTAAAAGTAGCCAAGATTTATCTAAAATCCGCTTTAAAACTCATTTAATATTTATACAACCCAAGCCTAGTCTTATAAATGTTTGCATTTTAAATATGTCACGCCATTAATTAAATGCGTTCCAATTGAAAAAACGATTCCGTTTAATTAATGCCGATTCGAAACACACTAATAACAAAAACATCCGCCTCTGTATGAGTATTAAAAAAAAAAAAACAGAACCTAGAAAAGCCGCCTAAGAATAAGCGTTTTTTTCTTTACATTTTAAATATGCAGACGTCTTGTTTCGGTTGCCAGGTATTTCCGCGAGCTATAAGAAACCCATGATAAAGTGTAGCAATTTATCTAACACATGAATCTGAGTAGTGAGTTGATTAAAGTTCCGCTGCCACCACTTTTCTTAGATCTCTTGAGATTCCTTATTCAATTATCTCAGGAAACTCCGGGCGATTAAGTTAACTGCCACAAATTCTACAATTTCAAAAGTCATTTTTATTTGCTGTTTTATTAAATTATTCCATATTTTAGCCTTGAATGGTGTATTAAAATACAACATTTGCATTTTAAATTCGAATTGTGGGTGGTGACATAAATACGTTCCGCTCTTTATAGATTATAGGTAAGGATATAAAAGTAGTTCTTCGAACATTTACACTCCTTGCTTATTTTAATAATGTATACTGTCGGGTTCTGGGGAGTTTAAATCAATTTGTATGACAGCGGAGGTTTCTCAGTGTCGGGCAAAAAAATATACAAAGTGTTGAGTAAATATTCCAAAATGGTTGGGCATTTCAATAAAAATACAGAGATTTTGGTAAAACTCTTTTGATTGTACCCCGATTCGTATAAAAGCAAGCAAAAGGTAATGGTAGGAATATTAAGACCTTCACTTCTATTTGGGTTGGGGCAATCAGGTACCTCATATGAGAATAGCTGCCCCGTGCAGAAGAAACTTAGAAGCAGAAGGGTTCCGTGGTGCAACTCTAAACTTCAGACAGAGACGCGTAGGCTTCCTAATCGAGCCCTACGTCCTCGTCAACCAAAGGACTAGGATCTCTTCAAGAAATCCCAAAGCTTTTACACGGACCGCATTCGCACTCATATTAACGATACTTGGAGAGACGTCTGCTTCAACATTGAATCCCTCCCAAAAGCAAACTCACCCTGTGTAGATGTTTCCGAGATTTTCCTTTGTTTCAGCGGAAAGGACGAAAGGACTCTCAGGCACAGTAAAGTACCTAGGTTTAACCTTACATACCAAGCTTACGTGGGATACGGTCACCTTTTAGGTATGCCGTCGGACCCTCGGTATCACATGGGGCTTGTCCTTTTATCTGTTGATGTGGATCTACACTACGGCGATTAAACCAGTTATCGCCTATGGTTCGCTTGTGTGGTGATCAGCAACTGCAAGGCTACACACACGGACATGTTGCCGAAAGGTTTCTATTACTGGAGATCGGTCTTTGTTTCTGCCTTTTGTTTTTCCCTGATCGATTTCAACAGTAGAAACAGTTCGGCCAGAGAAGGGATAAATAAAAGCAGTAGAAAGATTATGAAAATTTTAATTAATACTGTATAATTGAAGCAGTTAACACGTGGTTGTATGCACACCCTACCAGATTGAGCAACAAAGAGTAACTAACTTAAGAGAGACAGGGTGGCATCTTTATAGGCAACAAGGCTGTTTGCTAGCGGTCTTTGGAAAGGTGATGGAAGATTGAAGCGATATGCTTAGATTCCGTCTCGTTTGATAGAACCTGACCTGCTACTTAGTGCTCGCATTGATACGATGTCTCCTTGCTACTCCTTCCTCAGAAATTACGAGTAAATTATGCCTGCTAGTGATCAATGGTCATTACTGCTCGAGGACCGCGTCAGATCTTTTGATTTACTATGGTTCACAGATGGATCGAAAACAGATGCAGACTTTACAAGTCCTGAAATATAGTTTTAGTTAACATGAAACAATCTTACATGTATATTACTGGCATCATCGCCTTGGAGGGTGTCAATTCTCTGTTGATACTGCTTGATAATACTTCTTTGATGGATTAGACTGAACCATGCTTCTAATGTATTTTCGTTTAGTATTTATACGGAAAATTGACTCCCTTCTCTCAATTTCCAGTATCTTATATATGCGCGTGTGGGGTGTCGGGTTTCACCGTTTATTGCACTTCCTTATACATGCATTTTGAAAGATGCAACCTCGACACGGAGCGTGTGGCTTGCCAGTGAATGACCTGATCGACTGACGTCATATCAACCGCGCGTGCCTTCAGATCTTGTAGTTTTGGTATTCTTACATTCGTCTTTGTTACAATATTTCCTTTGGGCTAGGTACCGGTCTTCCCTTAATTCGCGGCGGATGCATAATAAGTACTGCAACTTCACACCGCCGGAAGAAGAAGAAGAAACGTAGGTACTTGCAACGGATTTAAAGAGAGATAACTGGACTGGACAGGTAGTGGACGGCCGCCCCTTTGACACATAGGAACAGCTGAAGCTGTAAAACAGGGAGTAAACGTTAAACCTAAACTGAGGGAACTTGAATTATTCCACAGTACTTGCCTAAAAATACTGCAGAGAAATCTATCCAAGCATCCCCGACTATCTAATTATGACAAAACGTGAGTTTTTTTGGCATTATTTCCAGTAAATATAGGATTTATGCTCAAGCTATATTTATCAGTGAGGTATTTAAGAATTTTCCCTACAATTCAACAACTGATTGTGTAATGTTTGGTGTAAGAAGTACCTTGAACTCTTCATGGCAAGCGTCGTTAAAATGTTTAAAAGATCGTTTATTTTTACAACAACAAGAACTCAGTAAAAAGTTGACAAACTTCAGAGGCGTTCCCTTCGAGTTATCCCCAATAATATTCAAGGATTTGGGTTTATTCCCTAAAAATAAAATTATCTAAGTTCCAAGATAAGGAAAACTACCCGCATTATTTATGTGAATAGTTATGTCCCTCGAATATGTAAAAATCTAGGTCAACTTTTATAAGTTTCTAGCTTTCGATGTAATTTCCTTAATTTCTTTGGGAATCTCTTGATTATAAGCTGTCGCTGAAGGAAATTCAACAAAGCTTATGACAAATAGTTCGGGTGATAAAAACGGGAGTGAAAAAGCGACATCCACGAGAGAACGGGGGGTGGTAGTATTAGTCAGAGTTAATAATTGAAATGGAAACGTAAAGTACGTCTTGGCAAAACCTTCTACAGCTAATTCGTTAGCGTCAATCCAAATAATTCCCAATTTCTATTCGATGTTCTTTCCACTTCACTAATGCTCTCACCCTCTTAGCCCTAGAGCGGAAAGTGTTGGAGTGGAATTGCGCCACCGCACATTACTCTACTGCAGCCGAGTTTCTATTAAATATGCATGAGATTCGTTTGGTCCGCCTGCATTGGTGTCATTTTACAGGCCTCAGACATGCGAAATTCTAACGCCTCCCGGGCAACTACTCTCAATGTTTCATAAAATGCACATTTCTATGCAAAATTGCTTTTGTCGAATAGTTCCATCGCTTTTAAATGAAGTTGTGGAATTTTAATTGGAAAAAAAATATTAACACGCGTCGAGTGTTCTTGACCTATTCAAGTAGCCCCTTGCTTTTCATTAATAAATTGAAATTTAACCCACTGGCCGGAAAACGAATTTTATATGTACGACAGACACATCTTCAACAAATCTCACCAGGCCTTAGAAGAATAATTTGATGGTTTTTTGATTCCATTACGTCAGAAAAGTACAAACTGAAGCGTTTTACGAACAGCAAACTCCTAGAACATCCTGGAGGCTTTTAAGGTATTCTAGAATAAGGAGCGACTGCATTTATAAAACTAATACGTTCCGGATTTTTATGTTCTTTAATGACTATAAATAATTATTTTTTCATTGATTATTATAAATTTACCAAATACAATTTTCGAATTCCTGAAATTTCAATCATTTTTCAAAATTGTACCAAAAACGTTAATATCGAAGGTTCAAAAATATTCAAAATTTAGCATCTACCCCAAATTTCAAAATTTCAGCTCTCCATTTTCAATTTTTCAAAAAAATGCCGAAATTCAAGAAGTAGAAGGCTGTTTTAAACTTCAGAAATTTTTAGTTTTAAAGAAGTTTAAAGCTTATCACAGAAATCATTTACAAATCTTATTACTTTCATGCATGCTGAAAGGGTTTGAAAATTAACAAAAAATGTACAAAAATTCACAGAAATTACAAATTTGAAATTCCACCAAAAATAATTTTCGAGTTCCAAATGCTTCAGAAAGAATTTTAGCTCCTAAGAATTCAGAAAAACTGAATAATAAATCTGGTACTACTTCACTATAATTTTTATAAATATAATTTCTTGAAAGGGTATTTTAGACAGCCTTGAATACTAGAAAAATTTGGAAATTTGATTTGAAGATTTAAAAACCACTTGGAATTTCGAAATTTCAGCTCTCAACTTTTAAGCTGCAAAAATCCTAAATTTCAACTTTAAAGTGTTGCAAAATTTAATCTCTAAGCATCCAAAATTGCCGAAAGTTTAATAAACACCAAGTACTGCCTCGTATTTCTAAATTTCAGCACGCATTTTCTGAAAGTTTGTTGTAGCTAATTTGACACTTATATTTGTATTTTAGAAACTGTTGGAGAAATACCCATTATACTTATCTAAATTTCAAGCATCAATAGTGTTAAAAAAACGCTTAAAACTTTCAAAAAATGCTTCAAAGTTCAGTGTGCAACTTGGCCCCTGTATGAAAACTAAAAATTAACACCGATAATAAAGCAAATAAGTCTTCACCTGAATGTATTACGTACCAACAAAAGCTTTTAAAATTTCCCCGCCAAACTAAAGCTAATTGTAATTAAAGACTTCAGGGATTTACTTCCCTATTTTTCGTATAAATGCATTCCTCTCCGGCCTTATTTATTTATTTTTTAACACAACCGGTAAATTACATAAAAAATACCCGTTAAAACCAGTAGGTTAGTTACCTCAGTTTAAAAGTCAAGTTTGTTTTACCTTAATTAAAATTTCAACCATGTTTCAATTTAGTGCCCAATTAGTGTTGTTTAACATTTAAATATTAAAATTATTACACCTTGGCGCCCCAAAACGTTCTGTTTTTTGATAGTGCGTTATTTATTTATCGGATTTATTTATTTGGCAACCTTATTTAAGTGTGAATATTCGATACGATTTAATTTATTCGGCGTTAAAACTGGCTTAAAAAAGTGGTTATTAAGAAAGGAAGTGTTTTTGATAAGTGAATTTAAATTTTTATCTTATTTATTGAATTTCGACTTATTTGGTTTGGTGATTAACTATAAAAAGTTGATGAATATGTAAATATTAAATTTTTAATGGGCTAACTAATTACTATGTTTTGAAATATTAAGAAACGCTTTCAGAAATCTACCAAATAAATGCAACCAATGAGTATATAATTTATATAGAAGCAATGTCTGTGTTTATCAAAGCCAAAGCGGAATATAAAGCGTCAGCATTTTACAGTTAAGCGACCAAAGCTTACAAAGTAATAAGAGTAACCACTTTAAACTGGCTAAGGGTGGAAGGCTTCAGCCGGTCCAAGCCAATCTCAGTTTGAACCTCTATAATTTATTTACTCGTAAATCCAAATTTTCGACAATTAAGTTCATAAAAAGAGGCTAAGATGTAAATAAATTAAATAAAGATAGAGCCAAACATTAAGCTAACTCACAACCTAATGATTGAAGTTGTGGCTTCAGCTGATCCAGCCTTCGTAAGATCTCTTAAATCTACTAGTTGGTAAAGCCAAATTTTCGTCGATTAAGTCTATAAAAACCTACAAGGTGTTTATTAGGTGCAACCCTAAGACCAAGAAGTAAATAAATTAGTACACTTAGTGGCAAGAGGGTCGCCTTTTGGTGTAGTTAAATCCAGTTAAGCATTCCTGAAGGGGTGCAACATATTTTGATGTTCAAATCCCCCTTCTTTTGGGAATACTCCGATAATTTAAGCAATATCTTCATTTGAATATCATTGGAATTCAAAAATATTTCTCAGCTTAATCATTAACAAGAACCAACTAAAAAGCTTGGAGGATTAAAACCTTTAAAAGCTGCCCCCTCTACGAAGGACAACGGATTTTCAAATTAAAACCAGATACAAACACAATTACGAATAAATAACAGAAGCAAAAGGGAAGATTTTAACGATACGGGTTCTCAATTAATAAATACCTGCACTTATCGGGTGACTCAGTTCAATTCATGTAGGATATTCTGTTGCTACCCTTTGAGCCAAACGTTCTCCTCCATTAAAACACGGTAGAGTGCACCCTGGACCGGGTCGGACCCTCGCACATCCATCGCTGATGAGATTAATTTAAGATAGAGCTCCCAATGATTTGATATCAAATAGCCATGAATAGCAATGAAGATGAGTAACACTGATTGCGCTCTTACAGCCTGGGGCGGAAAAGTAATACACTCCACACCCTTCCTTCCTTAATAATACATGTAAAGATTATAATAATAACAATACAGCGGAAATTAAAATTTGCTCTCTCGTCTTGTGCTCGAATTTTACGAGTATTTATTTGATCGTGTTATTGATGATTAACGTGAAGTTGGCGCAGTTTCCTTTTGGTCTTTCGACCTTAAAAACGCAAGGAAAGTTCAAAAAGGAACGATTTTTTTAAGAATTTTAATAAAACCCTGTTGTTCCAGAATTTAAAATTAATTAAAAGCCTAAAGCTTATCTTTCTTGTAATTTAAAATCTACAAATTTTATGAGTTTAATTTGTCCACAAATTAGAAAAACAAACAATGACGTATCCCAGAAAAAGTCGTTTGATATTAGAGGAAAGACCAACAACTGAAAAAGTTTTGGGTTTCAGTAGCTCAACAGGAAACACCTATTTTCAGGCACTTTGTAAATAACTAAATCACTCAGGACCCGAAACGTTCTTTCGGGAAAATTTAGTATAATTTAATTACCAAGGATCTGAATCATAACTCTATTTTTGTTAAACTTGCATAAACGTACACTTTTCAGGATTAATATTATTAAATTGAAAAAGGAACAATTTAAAAATAAAAGCTTATTCCTGTTGGGTAGCTTGAGGTTCTAATCAGTTTTATGTATTTACAAACCAACTGAAAAAGAAGGTTTCAGTAGTCTGAAAATAAAACGTTTTAGCAACATATTTACTCACGATCTGAAACGTTTTCTTAAGAAAATTTAATACAATTACCGAGAATCTAAATCATTAGTTATTAATTTTGTTAATATTGCTGAAACCTGGAATTTTCGTGATTGATCTTATTAAACTGCAAAGAAAATAATCTAAAAATAAAAGCTTATTACTGTTGGGCACCTTGGGGTTCATATCAAATCAACTGAAGAAGAAGGCTTCAGTAGTCTGATAATAAATCTCTTCGACAATATTTGAACTAATTGACTTAAGTACTCAGGATCTGAATTTGTATGAAAATTCATAAAAATACAATTTAGTCAATAAGGATCTAAATTATTAGTAAATAATTTTGTTAATTTTGCTGAAATCGGGAATTTTCGGGATTAATCTAATTGCAAAAGGAATAATTACAAAATAAAAGCTTATTCCCTTTGAAAGTTTAAATAGTTTTATATACTGTAAAATCAGGTGAAATAGAAGGTTTCAGAGTAAAATTAATATTTTAGAAGGAAATACTGAAACAATTCTGAAGAACATCTTTCAACCTAATGTTTCGGTTAATTAGTAACTAACTCTGAAATAAAAGCATGGTTATGTCAATGTTGAACGTTTTTCAGGCATGTTTTGTAATTTAAAATTCATTTTATTTTCAACAGTAAAAGCCCGAGACCTTTTATTTTTATCGATAAAATTTCATTCTTGTATCACTCAAACGAAGTTGCCATAAGAAAATTGACTCGACTAGGCCTACATAAAAAAAACCTTGCCCTACGGGCGCGGGTTTTTAATTAATGTAGGCCTAGTCTCGTCCATTTTCCATGGCAACTTCGTTTTCGTACAAAATGAAATTTTGTCGATAAAAATAAAAGGTCTCGGGCTTTTACTGTTGAAAATAAAATGAATTTTAAATTACAAAACAATTTTAAATTTATAGAAAAAATGGATTAAAAATAAAAAAACATTTCGAAAACAATTTCAGTTTTACAAAATTAAAACGAAAATGAATTAGAAAATAATTTTTAATTTAGAAAATAAAAAAATGTTTTTATTTTCTAAATTTAAAATTATTTTCTAAAATTTTTGTATTTTCTAAGAAAACATGATAGAAAATTATTATTGAACAAATTAAAATTTTCAAAGGGCTTGAAATTGGCCATTTATGGATTTCAGCGTTATTGCAAAAAGTTTAGCAATTGATCGTCAAAAATTCAGAAAAAAAATGTATTTCAAGCATCTCCTGAGCTATAGAGTTATTCATTAACATTAAATAACAAAAATACAAACGCAAAACCACTTTTGTCAGTTTCAAGTTGAAAATCCTAAGGGAATTCTTTTAACCGCCACAGCTAACCTTGATTTCGATTAAAATCCGGTATAATATAATTTCCAGACTAATCCTCTTACCAGATTTACCCGTTGAAAAACAGATGAGGCAAGCACCCTCAGCTTTTAGTTTAAATCCAGCAATTGCAGTTAATTACAGTAACTATTCGGCCCCCTTTTCTATTGGAGCACCTACATTTATGGAAAATGGAAACAGATTGGACTAAATCGAATTAATTAGCGACACCCTGTATATCAAAAGAATTCAAATTGAAAGCACCCCAGGTCAAGGCATTATTTTTAATTTTTTAAATATTACAGGGCGCTTCACCGGGAAGGGAACGCCCAGAACACGCTGAAGACTTCTAGCGTATTCTAGAATAAGTAGCGGCCGTAAATACAATTTTTTTACGTAACTTTGGCATCCCTTATTTTTAATGATTTGCTTTAAGTATTGCAAACTTGGCACCCAGGAGGTTCTTACCGTATTCTGGAATAAACAACGGCATTGCTGTTTTTTTTTACTATTTTTTCGCCTCGTAAATTATTATATTCCTCGATCTTTCAGGTGCACATTAAATACAATTTTGGTTTATTTTTGGCATACCTAATTGTCTTCTACTTCTCCATCTGTTGTTCCGCCTCTTAAGGGGCATCCAATACCGTTGTCTCTCTGCTTTATTTCCATTTATTTCCTCATTAACATGTACAAAATGCAGTGAAATATGTAATATCCATTATTTACGTGTCGACAACTCAACAAAATCTCGAATAAAGAGGAAACACGATGCTCACCTCGGGCGATAATTTTCATATTCTGAGAAAAAAGTAACACCGCTATAACAACATAATTGTAAAGCATTCTAAAAAAAATTAATAAAAATAAAACGGCGTGAAGGTCGTGGTGCCTTTTTAACACCTTCACCTCATGAAGAACTCTTCAGCAGGTTAGTGTACTCGATTGTAGAAGCGTATTGTTGTTATGACCAAGAGCAAATCACATGAGCGGTGGTATTTATGAAGTCTCCAGTCGTGCCATTATTGTCAAATAATGAGGCTACAACCTGAAACCAATACATCTGCAGGTTCGTGAAATTCGAAACACTTGACCCGTGTTTCGTCTCTTTCACTCTAAAGGGCAATATTATTGTAATTGGTCACGGTATGAGTGAGAGAACTCAAACAGGTGAACTCAACCAAGACGGCACAATGCGGTTCCAATCGCATTCATCGCAATTCACGACTTACTTCTTGCTTTTGGTTTTGTTATCGGGGAACTTTAATACAGTGGCGTCACAGATTTTTTATAATGATTTGCCTTGTTTTATAAATCAAATTGCTATCAAATTATTTTGTTCACTGTCGATTTGGTAAGTTGCACTGCTTGTTTTGACAGTATTTAGAAATAGATCAAGTCACATTACTATAGTGAAAATTATTAAAATCGCCAAGGACACTTACAGGCAATGGGAGAAGGAAGTGACTTAGTCTATTTGGCTGTATTACTTCCCTCGTCATGTAAGAGAATTTAAAAGCGAAATTGTCAAAAATTGTAAAAAATCTCCAACTGAAACGCCACAAATCCTGTAAGAATCCCCCCTCCCCCCCCATAAATAATCAAGTAACAAACGAAATTAATTAAGAAAAACAATAAACCCAAATAATTAGCATCAAAGGACCATCCATTATAAATAATATTTACATAAATATCGCATATACCACAAATACCCTGTTTAAATTCCGCGTATTTAAGTGCTGAAAACGCTATAAACGCAATTTAACAGCCACATATAACTGTTGCCTTTTGAAATTATACAGTGAGTATAAGCAAAGCGCCGGGGTAATGACGTGCATTAAAAATGTAAGCGTTATTTTTGCACATGTCGAAGAATAAAGCTATTCAATTATTGCTCCGAGGAAAAAACGATTCTGTATTGTTATTTCGGCGCGCCTTTGTATTTTTATGTATAAAACGGTAGCAATTGTTACCGAACCTTTTTTGTGTTTTAAAAACCTCGAGGTGATATGCAACAAGAGAAAAATTCATAAAAAATTAATCCAGTTAAAAATTATATAAAAAAAGATGTTTTGTTAGCATGAATTTTGAGAAAGTGAAAGTCTTTTTTCTGTTACTGCGAAAAGAAACATTCTTCTAGCTTTTGATCTACTAGACTTGCTAAGAGAGCTTATAGAATTCATATTTATGAATTAATAACACGCAACCGAAGAAGACTATGGCGAGAACATGTAGAACGGATGGAAAATCATCGATTAGCAAAGGTATGCATGACCCAAATACCACATGGAAGGAGACAACAAGGAAGACCACCGAAACGTTGGCGAGACTGTTGGACGTCATCGTCACAGGAACCAGGCTAACCAGGAAAAAAACGGGTCAGTGACCAATTGCCCCAAGTTAGGATCAAAAAGAACGCAGAAAAAGAAAGTCAATTGAAAGCAAATGCTAAAAACAACGACAAAAAATACTGTACGAGTGTTCGCAATGCAATAATCAAAAAACTTGTAAAATCTCCGTTTTGAATCTGTAAACTCTTCGAATGAAAATAGGACAATTTCAAGAAATTCAAATTTCTGAATAAATCCGAGTTTATGAAGTGTTTTAATTGAGATTCGAAATATACCGGGCAAACCGGACGCTCCAAACAAAAAAGAGACAATCGATTGTGATTCAACTGTTTTAATATTTAGACAAACACAAGTTGCTTACCAAAACCAGGTGTGACTCTTATGAACAACTTCAGTGGACTTACCTGAAAAAAAGAAAATTATTAGTCAAAGTTGAAAAATTTACACAAAAATATTAAAGAAGCACAAAGCAAGGAAAAGAAGAAGAGGAAGAAACCGAAAAGGAAGGAGGAGGGGAAGGGTGAAGAAAGGCAAAAGTACGAGAAGGAAGATGAGTAAGATAAAGAAGAAGATGAAAAAGAAAAGGCCAAAGAGGGAGGAGAAAGAGAAGAAGAAGGAAAATCAAAGGAGGAGGAGGAAGACACACAAGACGATCAAGGCAAACAAGAAGGACGAGAAGCACGAGAGAAGGAGAAGGAAGAAAATGGAAACTGGGATAAACATTATTCAAATGTTTTAGAAATCTTAAGTTCCTAAGTTCACGATGCCAAGTCGTTTAAAAATGTGGCTTTGATCCCCCTCGCCAACGTCCTAAAGAGGATATGGCATGATGAAGAAGTTCCTAAGCTGATAATGCAGAAAAGGCAGAGTTAAAGCTTAAAAGAATGAAGATAGGTAGTTTTGAGCGAAATTGAGTAACAAAAACAAAATTTTGAATATTTTTTGTATCCTTTCAAAACGTTCTGACGTTTTCAGAATGATTAGACGAACCTCTCTAATATTTTAAAATAAAATTAAAAATTTCAGAAATGGTATAAAAGGTCTACCAAAGGTATTTAATTTCTTCCTTTCTTCCTCATTTAAAAAAATTAAAATTTGGAGAATTTTCAAAATGTACCTAATTGGTTTACTTGAAAGAATTTTCAGGTATCAGAAGATCATAAGAAAACAAAAAAACATGTAAATAAATAAGATTTTCAAAAATCAACAAACAAACTTTTGACATTAAACTTTTCACTTTTAGCAGTCAGCACTATAAATTCAAAGATTCCCTTCGCTCTCGTCTCTCTTCAGCCATGTAAATTATTTTCAGCATCGTTTCTAACTGAAAGCTTTTTTTAATAACAGGATTTCAGAATATTTCAACAAATTTTTAATTTGGTGATCAAATTTAAGTTTAAATATCATTTAAAATTATTGCTTTGATTTTTAAAAAAACTTGATGTTTTAATTAAGCACTTTGCTGAATTTCAAAAATTACTCAATTTTAAAAAATCAGAATTAAACATGTACGAGTGTAACTTATGTTTTAGTTTGAAGATTTAGTATATACTTTTTAATATAAACGTTTTCTAATCCTAGCGTATTTGTTTCAGATATACAACTAACCCTTGAGTGTCAATCTTCAACTAAGCCAGGCCCACTATATGCCTAAACAAATTAATAAAGGAACTAAAAATCCAAAGGTATTTTTGAAAATTGTGAGGCAAAGTTAGCTCAGTGCAACTTGAAGAAATAAAACTAGGAAAATTTTTGGTGTATTTAATTTTCCAAAAATTATTATTAAATTTTGGGAATACGTTATTTCAGGCCTGAATTTTTCTACAGATTGGTTGTTTTGATTTTTCAGAACGGTAAATACTGATTTTCAGGAAATAAATTTGGCATTTGAGTGTAACATAAACATCAACAAATTTTTGGATCTTTCATGCTTGCTTTATATTAATTATGCTGGGTAATGTGGATTGAAAAAGACCAAAAGTTACAAATTTCAGGTTATAAAGTTTTAAGACTTAGTTATTCATTAAAGAATATCTTTCATACAATTTAAAAAACTGTAAAGGATGCCTAACTTATTTTTGGCTGATAAAGCATGAAAATTTCAAATTTCAGGCTTATAATATTTCTAAAATAAACGAATTAAAGGTTTAATAAAGCAATTTTAGTGGCTTTTCTATAAACCATAATATTGTTACTGTAGTTTTTTAAATATTCTGAAATGGATTATGAAACTTAAAAGTACTTATAAATTTCAAATTTAAAGAACAGTTCATTGTTTGCATTAATTGTTGGTGCAAGGCGAAAACGGAAACAAAAAAAATTTGATTTTCGGAAAATGACTGTGACTTAAAACATCTTACATTAATGGAAATAAAAAAGGAGCTCTGCAATTTTCAGACACATTTTTGTCACGTCCGCTGTTTAATGAGTTCGCAACAACTAAAGATTCAGGCTGAAAAAGGATAAAAATTGAAATCTCGGGCGTGGTTAGGAAATCGAATAGGAAATAGTAACAAAGTGTTTTTCAGTTAAATTATTACTGAGAAACTATCTGAAAAAATCACATTTAAGTAACAGTTCGCGATTCAATAAATAATAGGTTACATAACTTAGAAATGAGTCTTTCTGCTGATTCCACCGATTGCTAAAAACAAAAATTAAATATAATTCAAATTTTCAGGCAATAGCTTTTAGTCTTAGTATGCATTAAGCAATCTTAAATATATGGAAATAAAAAGGAATTTTAGCATTTTCAGGCATTTTTTTTTTTATTCTATTAAGTTTTACGAACTGACAACAACTAAAAATTCTAAATTTCAATCTGAAACGGCATAAAAATGTGTTTCACCGGTAAATTGTTAAAATAAATGAAGTAAAAGTTTAAGGAATCAATTTTAATGCAAATTTTTAATATTGTGAAGTTAATTAGGAATCTGAAAAATTATCAAATATAAATAAATTTCAAATTTACCAAGACTTTCTGCCGATTGCACTGATTATTTATTCGTGGAAGACGAAAACTAAAACAAAAACAAATCTGATTATAAGTGACTATCAAAAATCGTACATTTGTGAAGAAAAGGGGGTTTGCAATTTTCAGGAACATTTTTAACCATTCTGCTAAGTTTAATGAGCTGGCAACGACTGAAGATTCTAATTTTAGGCTGAAAAAGTAAAAATTTCTAAATCTCTTTATATTATAACTCTTTCATAGACCTACATGTTGTTTTATGTAATCTGTTCGCTGGTTGTTTTTGTAGAACTAAACAAAAATAAAAACTGAATATAATTCTAATTTTTAGGAAATAGCTGTTAGTCTCAGCATGCATTAACAATTTTAAATATCTCGAAATAAAAAGGAATTTTAGAATTTTCAGGCATATTTTTTGTCCTTACTGACACCGACTAAAAATTCCAAATTTCACACTAGAAAAGCACGAAAATTCAAAAATTCAGGCGTAGTTGTAGGATATTTTAAAAATACTCAAATGAAGTAAAGGTTAGTTTCAGGAAGGTTTCCCAAAATCCATATATTTTGTTAATATTCTGAAGTTTAATTATTAAACTAAAAAAGTATTTGAAAATTTCAATACAGTTAAGAGTCCAATTAATCGCAGGTTACCTAGTTTACAAAGGAGTATGTCTGCTAATTGCACTGATTACTGCTGTAGGATTAAAAAGACTGAAAATCATTCTTATTCTCAGGAAACAGCTTTGAGTTTCAGCATATATTAAAGAATCTTAAATATATGAAAATAAAAAGGAAAATTTGAATTTACATGAATAAATTTAATTAATTCTGCGAAGCTTTATGACAAAAAAAAATTCTAAATTTCTGACTGAAAAAGCATGACAAATTTCAGGCATAGTACGATCTCAGTAGCATATTTTTAAGATAAATGAAGTAAGGGTTTCAGGAAGGAACTTTAGTTGTTTCAAAAGATTTTCCGAAACCTTTGCATATTTTTGAGGTAATTTTTCAAATATTCTGAAGTTTAGTTATTGAACTGAAAAAGTACCTATCTGAAAATTTCAAATTTAAGGAACAGCCGGTATAAATCCCAGTTTACATAATTTAACAGTATTTCTTCTGATTGCATTGATTGCTCGAATAGGACGAAAAAAATCTTAAATATATAAAATAATTGAGCTTTTGAATTGACAGCTACAGTTTTTTCCATTCTGCTAAATTTTATGTATTAACAACAAACTAAAAGAAAAATATAAAATTCAGGCATAGATGTGATATCTCAGTAGGAACTTTTTATACTAAATGAAGCACAGGTTTAAGAAAGCAATTTACTTGTTTTAGAACGTTTCCCATATAGAAATTTCAGAGCATTTTTCAGAAGCTTACATAATTTTTTAAATATTCTGAACTTTAGCCAATAACTTTTTACTTATTTGAAAGTGAAAGGTGTTAGAAAACTTCAACTTTTGAATGCCCTTTCAGGAAATTTCAGTATTTAAAATAAAAAATAGACCAAGCTGAGAAATTTTAAGGATATTTTCAAACAGCTGCAATTCTGACAATTTATTTAATGTTGATTTGTATTGTGAAACAGAAAATTTAAACTTTCATGGTAGAGCCTTTCATGATGTAAATAACATAAAGACATTTAGGTTCGAATACTTAATTACTGTTAATTAAAGGTGTAAATCATTTTAAATGATTCGATTACCATCTTGCAATCTTCAAATTGTTTTAATGCGTAATTTCGAAATTGTTACAAACAATCCACATTGCTTTATGGGCTTCAAAACAAACTGCAAACGCCCTTTAATAAACTTTAAAAAATTCCAAAAGTAAATTATTAACTTCCCAATAAAAACTTCAAAAAAGGACAACGAATAAAGGCATCCTTTTCCTTCGCACACGAGTACAACAATATAAAAGGAGCCCTCATGAATTTCACTTTGTCAGTTCCTATTAGGTATCTTATACATTTTTTCGGAAATTCCAATAAACTGCCCTTTCAAGGATTTATGTGTTGAAACCCCGACAACACAGTGTAACAAATTCCTGTGGGATGTGAGGATGGACGGGATGAAATATGAGATTCTTTTCATCTTTGCCCTCGGAGAAGTAGCCGCCATTTAGGGTGGCATTTTGAGCGGTTTAATAGAGTCATGGCTTTTCTTTTTCAACACATCTTTTAGTTTATCAAAACATTCTTCTTACTCTTAAAAGACCTTTTTACATTTTTTTGTCAATTTTCGCTAATAAAAAAAGCCGAAAATTAATAAAAGAACAAATTATTCCAATCTCTTTTTAGGTGTAAATTTCATTCGATGCCCCCAAATATTCATTAATCAGAAAACAATCCACGCTTTAGTATCGCGGTTTTAAATTCGTAAAATATGAAGCCATTTTCTTTGACATAAAACGCCCAAGTAAATGAATGTCGAATTTAATAAAACAGGCGTCACAAATCACGAGCATTCATAAATGAATTATTGTCGGTGACAAAAACTTCATGTTTCACGGTTTTATTTACATCCTTTTTTCGGGGTGGGTTATTTATAACTTGCTGAAATTTAAAATTAAGTTTTCTCCTTTTTAAACAGACAAATGGCAATATTTAAACTGTAAAAAGGCTTGAAATATGGGTTAATATTTTGATTTATGCCGCTTATTAAGGTGCCAAATTTGGTGTTTGGAAAGTGATTTAAAGTTTTCAGTTCAGAAAATAAATTTCCCTTCAACAAAGTTAAATAAAAATAAGTAAAAACTTTTTTGAAATCCTAGTTTAAGCTGCCACAAATGCTTGAAACAGGAGAAACTATTCACATTTACTCGGATTATTAAAGCAGAAGAAATACTAAGTTGGAATTTTGAAAGTGATTTCAAGCTTTCAGTCCAAAAAATAAGTTTCCTTTCAAAGAAGTTAAATTAAAAAAATGTAAAAATTGTTTTTAAATCCTAGTTTAAGCTGCCACAAATGCTTAAAACATGGGAAAACATTCAGATTTATTCGGATTATTAAAGCAGAAGAAATGCGAAGTTTGGAATGTTGAAAGTGATTTCGAGCTTTCAGTTCAGAAAATAAGTTTCCTTTTAAACAAGTTAAATTAAAAAATGTAAAAACTGTTTTTAAATCCTAGTTTAAGCTGCCACAAATGCTTGAAACAGGAGAAACTATTCATATTTATTCGGATTATTAAAGCAGAAGAAATACTAAGTTTGAAATTTTGAAAGTGATTTCGAGCTATCAGTCCAGAAAATAAGTTTCCTTTCAAGGAAGTTAAATTAAAAAAACTGTAAAAACTGCTTTTAAGTCCTAGTTTAAACTGCCACAAAAGCTTGAAATGCAAGAAAATATTCAGATTTATTCGGATTATTAAAGTAGAGAAAATGTCAAGTTGGGAAATTTGAAAGTGTTTTCGAATTTTCAGTTGAGGAAAACAATTTCCCTTAACGAAGTTAAATAAAAATATGTAAAAACTATTTCGAAACCCTAGTTTAAATTGCCACAAATACTCGAAACATGAGAATTATTGAGATTTTAAATCCCAGCTTAAACTGCCTTGAAATAACAGAAAACATTTCGATTTATTCGGCTTATTAAGGTGAAAAAAACAATTTTTAAGAAAGTCGAAATGTGCACTCTTAAGTTACAAAAAGCTATGTTTAGTGATATTCAACAGAACATTCGGCTAATTAAAGTCCTCAAAAGAAAAAAATCAGGTCATACAAGAAGCCCACAATCACAAATTTAAGCTCCACTTTGAAAGTTATTTGACAGTACGTTATTAATCATCCACATTTAGAATGTAATAAAACATAAGCATGATAAGAATTCATTAACATACGGGATTTGAATAAGTAATCCGATAAAATCCCTACGTTTCTTACTTCAAATATCGTCATACAACATCATAATCCGAAATAATTTATAACTTAAAGGCAAGTTTTATCGAATCTGGCCATAAATCACGGTCATAAACCGAGTTCAAAAGAAAATTACACGACGTACATTGCTTCCAGGGATCGTTGTATATTTATTGAACTTTATTTTTGTTTATTTTTTTTATAGAAACGCGAGCCATTTTTAACTAACAGGGACGAGCGAGCATCAAAGACGGTGTAATTCTGCTCCCGTTTTAAAAATACACCATGGAAATGCGATATAGTCATCAATCTACGTCTAGGTTATAAGGCGTTTTAGACAGATGGAAGATTGCGGGTTTACAGAATGTGTGACAATCAAAAACTTCACTCTGTAATTAGTTGGACTTGTTTGTACACCCACTTGTTTAACATTAACACCGCACTAAATTGAGTGTTTGTTTTAACGCTAACTACTTGTTTAGACAGATACAGTTTGTACAAGATCGGAAGGATGTGTTGTAATTGTTCGGTGATTTCGAGCTTGCTTTACATGCAAACAAAGAAGGAAATTCTACGTTTCAAGGTTTTACTCGACTGGAATGAAACATTGAGGAGGAGGTGAAGGAGGCGGCAGTTCGATGTGCTTTGTTAATTACAGCTTCCTTGTGTTATTTACAAATTCTGGAGAAATCCTGATAAGGCGTACTAACGAAGAGAGTTTGGGGGATGCTTTCATCAAGACAACGCTCCACTTCGCACAAGTTGCATGATTATTGTAAGAAGAAAAATCCTGGTTTTTGAGTAGATTTGAAAATTTCAAGAAGCGGCATTTGAAATAAAATCTTTTTTCGGAGAGATCTAGGTATTATAAGTTCAATTTTCTTTTATAAATAGTTTTCAGTAAAAAATTACGAATTCAACTTACAAAAGACGGTGGAATTATCAACAGAAGGGTTGGGGGGGGGGTCTCTCTTCAGGACTTGATTATCTCCAATTTTGGATAAGAAAGGCTCTTGCTTTTGAGGATTTGGAAACTTTTACATGTAAAACAATAAATTGACGATACTCAAATTTGCAGACGAATTTATTGACATTTAAAACGTTTAGAATTTTTGGAAACGTTAATGAAAGCTGCTCTGGCAGAATAATGAACGTCATCTTGACATATTTTTTCAGAAAGGAAGAATGAAATGTTCTTAGAATAAATTTTTCTGTATTCCTGGAAAATTGGCCCTCAAAACGACTTAAAAAAAAGGGAAAAAACTCGTTGAGATGTCCCAGACAAGTGAAATTTAATAACAACAAATTGTGGAGAGTAAATTGCACGTCAAGGCAGTCTGAATGATCTATTTTTAATTTTTGTTTCTTTCAAGCTCCTACCAAACTCATTTGACTTTTTCAGTTTCCTTTAAGCATTCCTAAATCTGGATTTTGGTTAGGCAATTTAAATAGTTTTTGGATGTATAAATAAATTACGACAACAAATTCTTGATTTAAATCAAAGACAAATGTAAAATTATTTTTTAAAACACAAAAATTTTCAGAAAATTCAGGAAAGCCAGTAAAATGCTTTCTTGCAAAATTAAAACTTTTCAGCGAAGTTAAAATATTTTTGGAAGTTATTTTTTCAGATTTTCAAATTCCACAATTCAAATCAGATTAATTTTTTCCTGAAAAATGCATTCTTTTATAGCCAAATTCCTTTCGGAAACTCTAAGAACTAAATTTGCCTTCTTTTTGAGAACAATTCTGGTTTTTACAGAGAAGTTAGGCTTTAGTATTGTTGTGTTCCGTGTGGTAAGGTATTACAATAAAACTGCAAGGTGATATTCTAGTTAGTATATTACGTCTACACCAGTGACGGCTCGTGGTTATTAGGATTGAGTGGGCACGTTTCAAACTTATGAAAATACATATGTATAACTTAATTTCCATACGCAGTTCATGTGTTAACACTTCGATTTTTAATTAAAAAGTCAACCGTATTAAGAGGTTGTTGCTGCATTTTGATGTTTTTTCAGTAAATTTTAAGAGACCTACTTATTTAGTAAAAAATCAAAATATTCAAAACAATTTCTTAATAAAACAAAACTGAAAATATTCCGACAATTCGGTGAACCGCCAATTTACTTGGCCTGAAGGTTAAGCCCCCGATAAGCCTAGCACCGTTGATTTCAATCAACGCTTCAACGCTAGCACTTTCAGCGACTTTCAAGTTAAGATACGGCATGTTCGAATTCGTCCGAATATCTACCAAAGCCACGATGTCACAGTGAATTTGTGACCCATTCGTCCTTAACTCAATTGGTATGTTTAGGTGAAAGTATAGGCAACCGCTTGCATGCCCCTGCATGAATGCATGCGGTGGAATGGTCACAAACGGCCGGTGTCCATCATTAGTTAAATCATGGACACAACTGAATACGAATGGGTGTCAGTAGCTATTGTATTACTTTTCTCAATATTAAATTTAAAAAAGAGGTGTTTTAATAATCAGTGAAGTTCAAAAGAAATTAAAGATTTAGAAAACTAAATTTAGAGCTGTGGGCACGTGCCCTTGTGCCCTTTAACAGAAACCGCCACTGGTCTACACACAAAGAAAGCCCGGCTATGAATGCCGCTTAGTTTTCTAAAACTAGGTACAACATGTGTTCCGACCCTTACAAGCTCGGTCGTTCGCCAATTCTCCGAATAGGCCAATACATCACGATTATAACTAAATGTTCACAATCTATAATCCTGAAATTTGGATGCGGAAGCTCTTTTGACAAGTCTTTTGTGTCTTATGATTTTCTGAAGTATAAACGTGCTTACCAGCTGAGAAATTTGAAATTTATAGCTTTTCAGAAGGACTGAAATCTTTTACAAAATTCATTTTCAGGATTTTAATTTGCAATATTCAGACTGAAATGTGCATTTTTTACAATTAAAATGTTTTCAGGAGCCTCAAACAAAAAAGTCTTCTAACTATGGAATGGTTTTGGGTCTTTCAGAAAGCCAAACGAAATTTCAGGACTTGATTTAGTAAATTCAGACTGAAAAATATATCTTTTACAATCAAAACCCATTCATTGGCACGAAGGAAAAAAATCCGAAATTTGGAACTTTGGAATGGTTTTGGGAATGGTTTCAGAAAACCAACTTGTTTTTAAGAAAATTTGTTTTGAAAATAATATTTTCAGGTTTTGGAATTCTAAAACATAAAGATTAGCAGTTTTCAAGCCCTCAAACTTTCAGAATTTTCTGAAGTACGAAGTCCGAACTTTCAGGACCTTAAACAATGTTAGGCTATTGTTGTATAGTTTTCAGCGATTTTGGTTGCTTTGAAGAGATAGTTTTTTTAATTTACAAAATTCAGTTTGTAAAATACATTTTTAACAATCAAAAATTTTGCATTTCGAAATGCGTTTGATCCTTTCAAGAAGCCAACTTGTTTTAAAGAAAACTATGTTTTCAAATAAAGTTTTCAGGATGTGGACACCTGAAGCTTAAAGGCCCTGCCAGTATCCGTCAAACTTTAGTTTTTTCTGAAATATACAACTAAATAAAATTTCAGGATCTGAAACAATATTGTTGCAACAGTTAAAATTTTCAACAATTCCGGTTGCTTCGAAGAGCCCATTTTTTACTTTACCAAATTAAGACTGAAAAATTAATTTTTTACGATCAAACTCTTTTCAGGAATTTCGCATTTTGGAATGATTTTGATCCCTTCAGAAACCCAATCCGTTTTCAAGAAAATCAGTTTTGTAAATAATTTTTCAGGAGGTGGAAATCCTTAAGCTTAAAGACCCTTTCAGAAACCTTGAAACTTTCTAATTTTCCGAATACATTAGTTATACAACTAAGCGAAAATTTCAGGACTTGAAACAAAATTATTGTAGTAGAGTTTTCGGTAATTTTGGTTGCTAATATTCTTTACAATCAAAATCATTTTAGGAAGAAAAATTCTGAATCTTCGGGCTTTGTTATAGTTTTGAAGTTTCAGAAAGGTTGTTTCAAGGAAAATCAGTTTTGAAAATAAAATTAACAGGATTTGGAATTCTTAAACCTTAAGGGCCTTCTAGCAGCCTTTAGACTTTTGGGATTTTTTGAACTACAAAAGTGTTTATAGAGCTAGAATTTCATGACCTGAAAATTTCTGTACAGCTGAAATTTCCAGCAATTTTTTATAACTTACAATAAAACCCTTTTCAGGAACTTGAAAATAATTTGAAGCTTGGGACTTTGAAATAGTGCCATAGTGCGTTTCAGAAATCCATCTTGTTTTAATAAAGATCAGTTTTGCAAATAATATTAACAGGATTTGGAATCCTTAAACCCGAACCTGAAGGCCCTTCTAGCAGCCTTTAGACTTTTAACGTTGTTTGAAGTACATAATTATTTATACGGCTAAACCAAAATTCAGACAGAAAAATATGTTCTTTCGAGTCAAAATCCCTTCAGTAACCTGAAACAAATTTTGAAGCTTAGGACTTTGAAATAGTTTTGATCCTATCAGAAGGCCCTCCCAACAGTCTTCAAACTTTACAATTTTCTGAAAAGATTTTTTATACAACAAAACGAAAATTTCAGGACCTGAAACAAAATTATCGCAACAAAAGTTTTTGACAATTTTGGTGGTTTCGAAGAGCTCAGTTTTTAACTTTAATTTAGAAGATTCAGATTTTAAAATCGATATGTTTTGAAGAACAACAAAATCTAAAATTTCGCATTTTGCATTTTGGAATGGTTTTGATCACTGCATAAACCCAACTTATTTCGAATAAAATTTGTTTTGTTAATAACTTTTTCAGGATGCGGAAACCTGAAGCTTAAAGATCCTTCTAGCAGTCTTCAGACTTTTACAATTCTTCAGATTACAAAATTGTTTGTATAGTTACACGAAATTCCAGGAGCTGAAACACCGTACTGTAACAGTTGAAGTTTTCAGCAATCTTATTGCTTCGAAAAGCTCGATTTTCATTTCACAAAATTCAGACTGAAAAATATATTCTTTAGAATCAAAATCCCTTCTAGGGACTTTGGGACAGTTTTGTTCCTTTCATAAATTTAATACCTATGTTTTAAGAAAAATGAGTTTTGTAAACATATTGTCAGGATTTGGAATTCTTAAACATGAAGGCCCTTGTAACAGCCTGTGGTCCTTTCGTATTTTTTGAATTACAAATTTATTAATGCGGCTAAACAAAATTTCTGGACCTGAAACAATATTATTGTGATAGTTTTCAGTGCTTCGAAAAACTCGTTTTTTGTTGATTTAAAAAAATTAAGACCGAAAAATACATTTTTACAAGCAAAATTCTTTCAGGGATCCAAAACAAAAAGAATTCTGAAACTCTACTTTACTTTTGGTTATCTCAGAAACCCAACTCGTTTTAAGGAAAATCAGCTTTGTAAATAATATATTCAGGATTTAGTAGACTAGCAGCCTTCAAGCCTCCACACTTTTAGAGTTTCCTGAAGTACGAAGTATTTGTACAATTAAACGAACTTTCAGGGCCTGGAACAACATTATTTTTGAATCAGTTAAAGTTTTCAGTAATTTTGGTTGCTTTGAAAAGCTCGATGTTTCAGCAAAGTTGCCTTTCATAGACAGCTTTAGGATTTTTAATTAAAAGAAATTTTTTCAGGTGTTTATCCTGAAATAAAAACGTTTTAAGGCCGAAGACTATTATTTTCAGGATACGTAAAGAAAGATGTATTATTTAAAAAATCCAGAGAGGCTTCTTATATCTCATATGTTACAATGTTCAGGGTAGAAGTTTCAGTTAATCACAATTTCAAGGAAAAATTACCAGAATATTTTGAGGCGTTTCGTTTATTTCAGACCAAACAAGAGTAATCACGATAAAGACAAGTCAACATTTTGTAAATAGAAGTACCCAAAAACCATTAAAAGATTATGCTGACGTTTTTCAGTTAAATGGACGAAGCTTCTTTATAATCCAAAACCCATTAAATAAACCGACGAAATCTTAATTTGGATTTAACCTTCACGCCAAGTAGGCTCTGAATTATTGGTGATGGGATGCGGTTTCGAGTGCAATCAAGTGCACCAATAAACTTCAAGAATTTCGAGTGTATTTTTACCACTTCCGTTTTATTTCTGTACTACTAATTTTACTCTTACGTTCCAGAAAAAAAGGGCTTGTTTTATATATTAAAATTTAGTTGGAAGTTTGTGCTTAAAATAATTGTATTCTAAACGTTTGTTTTAATTAATTCTTAATTTTTCAAAACTGTTGACGAAATATCCACCAAAAAATAAAATAAGAAAAAAACAAATAAAAATTAATGTAAAAACGTTGGATTTTTTGTATAATTTTGAATCGATTCCAACTGTTTTAATGTCTAACAAGCCGGTGTTCCATTTAGTGACGTCCTTTTCTTTCTGTTTTTATAACTCGGCTTATTTATTGGAACTACCTGGCGGTCTTATTTTAAAACCCCCAAAATTAACATAAATTTATGTTAAGTTTTTAACAGTAAATCTGATATTTCTAAGATAATTTCCGAACCTTTTTAAATTTTAAATTAATTTCAGTCTGCTGTAATTTTAACTTTGTTGGAAAATTGATTTGCAGGTTTAATTTGGGCTGTTGAGGTTTGATTGTTTGTTCTTATTTTCGTCAAGAATTTGTTTAAATTTTAAGTTAATCCCTGCCTTTGTGATTTTAGCTTTGTTATAAGAATTACTTGCAGGTTCAATTTGGACTATTTTTCGATAGTTTTACGATAGTCTGTTGTTAAGCTTTAGCGATCCAGTTCTGGAACCGATCTTTGATTATTCAAACGATTTAAGCGATTTTATACAATTTTAAATTACCTGCAATTAAAATTAATTTCAAGTCGTAATAAAGGGGGGTTCGTTTGTTCATTAAAATCAATGTGTGTGGTCTGAAGATTAAATCTAAAGATAAATAACACCCAGTGGAGACTGACCGTTTTATAGACTTTTGCAGTATTTAAAATACAAAATTTACTCGCATGAATATTCATAGTCGTTTGTTTTTTTAATTCTTTTCGATCGTAAAAGGACCTTGCTAATGCACGCCGATATGCGGTGTCGTAAAACCGTAAAACCCCTCCTATCACTCATTGACCACCGAACGAATTTATCAGGCAATTGATTCATTGAGCACGTATTAAAAACGATGAAAATTCAATAAGTTACCACCTACGGATGATTTAAAATCATCTGTGTGTCTGTGACAGTCGTTTGTTCTACATTTTTCTACTGCTTTGTTGAAAAGGCGATTTAAAGAATTTAAAGAATTTTCTAACAATCAGTGCGCACGAAGCAACACATGACCCTAAGGCCCCTAAGAATAACAAGATGTTAATAGCCGAAAAAGTTGAATATTTCGACAGCAGTCGAGATGAGTAACTCGTGAGGAAGATTTGAATGATGGATCAGGTGTTTTAACTTTAAACGCGATGTTATTTGCATAGCTAGGTTGTTGAAAGAAGTTTGTACTTTCTGAAAAGTTCGTGTCTGTTCAAACCCTTTACTTTTAAAACCAACGTCTCTAGCCTGTAGTGCTAATTTCCATAATTTTACATTCCTTTTACGGACCATTTCGTTTAAAGACGAAAGCTTTTGTTGGCTAAAATTGATTCGAAATTGAATAATTTGTAGCTTTGAGGTAAGACCTTTACTTTCGTATTTGTTGGGAATTATTATAATATCGAATGGTTAAAAAGGCAGAACTTTTGTAGTTCAGATTCAGAATAAGGTTCCATTACAAAATGTTATTTGTAAACCAGTTCCCTAAGAGTTGTGTCTTAAATTTTCAGCTCCTAATTTGGTGGCTGATTCTTCTTCAAAAGCAGGGCCAAACTGGGGCTAAGAAGGTCTACTTGAGGATAACATATTAACATCAAATTTCAATCAATCTGAAGAATTTCAACGTGCAAAGCACAGCCTAGTTTTAAGGAAATCTCCTGAAGAACCTTAAATTTCTGAAAAATCGTTTAGTTTTAAATTACGATTCGAAGTAATTTATAAACTACGAAAATTATATCGTTTTCTCCCTATTTTATCAGGTAACCTAAGAATCTTCAGCTTGAAAAAGCTCAGACTATGTTTGAGGAAACTCCTGAAAAGCTTTGAACTTTCGAATAATTATTTAAACTCGTTTTTTAATGAAAATTCCAATAATTTGGTCAACTAAGAATTAAATCGTTTTACTCTTGAAGCATCGACTGTCATTCCATATATTTTCAAGAAACCTAATAAATTCAGCTTGAAAATCCCCCATCCCATGTTTCAAAAACTCCAGAAAAGCTTTAAACTTTCCAATAATTCGTTTCTTTAATGAAAATTCTAACAATTTCGTTAATTAGTAATTAAATCGTTTCTCTCCTGAAGAATCATCTGTAATTCCCAAAATTTTCAGAAACCCAAAGAAAATTCACCTTGAAAGGGCTCAATCTATGTTAGAGAAACTCCTGAAACTCGTTTTTTAAATGAAAATTCCAGTAGTTTCATCAATTTAAAATTAAATCGTTTTACCTATGAAAAATTGTCTGTACTGGCTATGTTTGAGAAACTTTGAACTTTCCCATAATTATTTAAATTCGTTTTTTAATGATAATTCTATCAACTAAGAATGAAGTCGTTTTACTCCTGACAATTGATTTGTAATTCCCTATTTCTCAGGAAGCCCAAGAATATTCAGTTTGAAAGAGTTGAGCCTATGTTTGAGCAACTCCTGAACGGAATTGAATACTTAATGAGCATTTAATATCCAAACTATGGCCTTCCTTTCACATTTCAATTTTCCTAATTCCTGATTAATTTCCTAATAATTCAGTTTCAAAGTTTTCTTTTCTCATTGTCAATTTAAAAGCGAGTTTGAAGATATTATAAACTTCTAATTTCGGAACCTTTCAAGGAGTTTAGCTAAAAAATCAAACATTTTTCTGGTAGCAAACCTTTAGATTGGCCTAAAACACAAAACAAAACTAATTTAACAAAAACGAGATTTTTTAGGTCAAAATATTAGCTGAAAAATTGAAAAATGTGGTGGATATTTTCAGATGTAAGGATTAACTTGGTAACTATAAAAGTTATCCATATATATTTGTTTAATTTTTTTTAGAAAATTTCAAAGCTCTTCAGGAGTCTTCTCAACAAAATCTAAGCTTTTTCAGGTTGAATATTCGTAAGATGTCTGAAAAAACGGAGAAATTGGGTCGATTTTTCAAGAGTAACACAATTCTTAGTTAAAAAAATATTATTTATATTTGAAAATGACTTTTTACAATTTCAAACCCCTTCAGAAGTTTCTTTAAACATAATCTGAAATTTTCAGACCGAATTTTTTATGTTACCTGAAAAACCAGAAGTATTCAGCAGAGCAAATTTATTTTATTTGTGGGAATGTTTCAAAGCTTTTTACGAATCTCCCCAAATATAGGTTGAGGTTTTCAAGCCGAATATTCTAAAGTTATCTGAAAAAAAACTTGGAAAATTCAAGAGTAATTCACTTCTTGGTTAAGACAAATTATAAATAATTTAAAAACCGGTTGTAAAGACGTTTTGGAAATTTTAAAACTTTTCTCAAACAGGCTGAGCTTTGTCTTGTTAGGCTTCCTGAAAATATCGAGAATTACAGACGATTTTTCAGGAGTAAAATGATTTAATTTTTAGTTAACCAAATTTTGAATTTTCCCAAAACAACGAGTTTAAAGCGTTTCAGGGCTCTTTCAACCAGAATGCTTTTACGCTTCCTGAAAATACAAGAAATTAAAGACGATTTTTCAGGAGTAAAACGATTTCATTCTTAATTTACGGAATTACAGAAATTAGCAAACTGGTTTAGTTTTAGGTGATGAAATTATTGGAATTTTCATTTAAAAAACGAGTTTAAATAATTATTGAAAAGTTCAATGCCTTTCAGGAGTTGTTCAAACATAGGCTGATCTCTTTCAAACTGATTGTTCTTGGACTTCCTGAGAAATAGGGAATTACAAATCGTTTTCAGGAGTAAAATGACTTAGTTGATAGGATTATTGGAATTTTCATTAAAAAACGGGAAAGTTCAAAGTTTTTCAGTAGTTTCTCAAACATAGGCTGAACTTTTTCAAAGGTGAATATTCTTAGTCTTCCTGAAAATATAGGGAAGTACAAATGATCTTTCAGAAGTAAAACGATTTAATTAATAATTCAATTTAAAGCTTTCAATAGTTTCTCAAACATAAGCTAAGCCATTTCAAGTTGAAGGTTCTTAGGCTTCCTGAAAATATAGAGAATTAGACGATTTTTCAGAAATGCGATTTAATTTTTATTTCATTTTTCATTTAAAAAACGAGTTTAAATAATTATGGAAATGTTCAAAGCATTTCAGGAGTTTCTCTAACATAGATTAAGGTCCTTCAAGCTGAATGTTCTTTGGCTTTCTGAAAATTTAGGAAATTACACATGGAGATGATTTTTCAGGAGGCAAACGATTTAATTACTAATTGACATAATTGTTAGACTTTTCATTAAAGAAACGAATTACTTTAAAGTTCAAAGCTTTTCTGTAGTTTCTGAAACATAGACTGAGGTTTTCCAAGCTGCATTTATTATGTTTCTTGAAAATATATGGTATGATAGTCGACTTTTCAAGAGCAAAACGATTTCATTCTTAATTGATGAAACTATAAGAATTTTCGTTTAAAAATCGAGTTTAAATAATTATTGGAAAATTGAAAGATTTTCAGTAGTTTCCTCAAACATAGGCTGAGCTTTTTCAAGCTGAAGATTCTTAGGTTACCTGATAAAATAAGAAATTTCCAAGCAATTTCTTTATGAAGAAAACGGTATAATTTTCGTAGTTTATAAATAGGTACTTCGAAATGTACTTTAAAACTACAGGATTTGTCAGAGATTCAAGGTTTTTCAGGAGATTTCCTCAACAAAGGCAGAGCTTTGCACGTTAAAAATTTTCAGATTGACTGAAATTTTGTTTTTAAAAAATGGTGGTAAATTTTTGCATGGCCTATGTTTATCAGATTTAACTTAAATATTGTATAAAATATCTAAAATTATGAATTTTAAGCATGTTTGGAAAACGTAAATCGCACTTTTCTTTTAAAATATGGCACTGTGTTCATTTATTTTTCAAAAATGGTGGCAACTTTTCCTCTTCATGGCCTACATTAATCAAAATTTTAGGTTTAATTTTGATATGTCGTATAAAACATTTAAATGTGCAAGTCTTAAGCACCTTTGGGAAATTCAAACTGCATTTTATATAGAAATATCCTAAATAACTTATAATAAGAAAAAAGAGCCAATAAAGTTTGGAAAGTCATTTTCTGTTGCTTATTTTACAGAATATGATAAAGCACAGTCACACGTCGAAAAGCATGAAGTGAATGCAGTGATATACATTTATTTTGACGTTTCTTATATGAGATAAGCAAGAAGACGCTGGTTATTTAAATAACTTTCTGGAAAGGTGAATTTTTGAGACTACCAAACAAGAGTAGTTTTTGAATTATTTCTACTAACCAGTAATTCCCAGTAACTTCAGTTTATTACTTAGATACTATCTGAGTATTAAACTTTAAGTCGGAAAAATGAGCTCGAGAAGAATCGACAGCTGGCTACAAAATAATTTATAAATGGTTGAATGGGATTTTCGTTTTAGAGCAGTAAAATGGACAGCTCGATAAAATTTCGAATTCCTGCTTGTCAGCAAGAAGGATAATTTATTCCTCGGCAATTCAGTTTAAATCTTAACATTTAAGGCATACAAAAAGACATCACGAAACGGGAGAGATCTATATTAAAATCCATTTCCTTATCATGTATGGAATGGAATTTTACGCTAGCCTTATTCAACAAATTACGTAAGTTTATGGTCCGTTTAATAAATCTCCTTTGAGCATGTTGTGCTGACAAAAGGAAATAAAGCGGACTCGGAAGCTGGAGGACATAAACCACACGTTGCAGTCTGCCGCAGAGACCGTTAATTGGAGGTTAGAGGCAGTTGTGGTCAGGAGACATCGCTATTGTCACGTCCTGAACAGATAAACCATCTTCTACCTGTAGGCGTTTATAAATCGTACTTGCTTTATTATGTATCGTACCGAATGAAAAATGAACGTTCGACTAAATCGTTGATTTTTGAAAGGCAGGGCAGGTGGGAAGATTTTCGGATTAGTTCTGGAATGATTCAGATTTGATGTGTTCATTAGTTTGGAGGAATTTACTGTGGCCTTTAGTTCGTCTTTTAGGACAGTTTTTCATGGAAATTTCTAATACTTCTGAACAGCGCTCCACTACTTTAGGCATACTTTGAGTTTGGCAAATACCTTTAAAGACTCATAACTTTTTATATAATATTCAAGTTAAACCTGCAATTCTGAAAAACGTAAGCCATGCAAACGCAAAACAAATGAACATAAAGCGCCATATTTTAGAGTCACATAAATGTCATTAAGACTCACATTTGAATATTTGAATACTTCAGACCGAAGTAGATATTATAATGAAATATAAAACTTTAATAAAGTAGGTCATGATAAACAATTGTAACATATAAGATGAACAAAAACCGGAGGAAATTCAAACCTAAGTCAAGCATGATGATAATATTCCACCCAGAAACTTTGTGTTTATTTCACTTGGTTGGTCAAATTCGTTGTTACAGCTACTCCAAACATTAGTTTATTGACTCGAAACTACCCAAAACTGCCTTATCTCCGCTACTGATAGGTATTATCATCCTCCTAATAGCCAAACCTAGTAGGAAACCATATCTGTTATAATACCTTCTTAGCCGTGGTTGACCGAAGAATTTCTGCCCGGGTTTAAATGAGTCGTATGAAGTTTCAAACCATTTCCTGTTATTTGTGGTTGCCGAGTTGCTTTGTTAAGTCATTTTTCGTAGATAAATGTCGCCAGGATGTTTATGACCGCGTCTCATCTTTAAGTTACCTTCTGTCAGTGGTGAGGAGATCAATAGAGATGACTTAAGTCCCGTGGTTGAACGATCGTAAATCATTTGTTGTAATTGAGGGGTAATAAAAGTGAAATGTAACTTGTGTAAATATTTTTGAAAGATAAGTCGGCTGAATTCAGAATGGAGAAATTTTTAGGGATAAGACTGGCAGCGTTGCCAAATGGTGAATTATTTCCTTCAATTTTTGTGATCAGCTCAGGTTTGTACTTATTGCAAAACTTAGCAAAGATTTGTGGAGTTGGACCCTTTCAAAGGCCCCAAATTTGTCATTTTGTTTTGAGAAAATTATTAATTATTTAAACACGAGATTTAGTGCAGCCCTGTGCTTTTCCAAAACCATCGACAAAACAACACAGAAATAAATAAAGTCGTCCTTCAAGCGTGAAAATACAAAAAGGTAAGAATTAAGATGGAATCTGTGAAAGATCTAAGTGGAAATACGGTTCCAATTCGTAGTAATCTCACATTACCATTTTATATCTGTAAGTTAAACCGCACAGAAGGGTACACTTTGGCACCGTCGTTATCTTACTAAATGATAATGCATTGCCGCGAAGCTGTGCACCTTACAAATGAGATTTTATCAAATAAGATTGTTTTCGCGGCGTCTGGGCTAATATAAATGCAAAGTCGCATTAATGGGATTGTCGGTGCAGCCGGAATTTGCACTTTATACAAGATAAACCGGCAGCAAAGAACTTTTAGAAAAGTTTCGGGTCGTAAAAGCTTAAGATTTCTAATTTTTTGTTGTTGTGGCACTGAACAGAATTAATCCCTTAATGTCTGGGCAAACTACATTCTGAAGAAGCAGATTTAAATTTTTAACATATTCCAGCCTTTTTTGATAGACCTTCAAACTCAATGCAACTATGTTAAGCAAAGTTAACTGAATCACAGTTAACCTAACTTAATTTGATCTAATAACCTAACCTAATTTAAGCTGACCTTTTATAACCTAATTAATTGAAATGTGGGAAAAAGCGTTCCAAGATTTGTTTCGAACTTTTGGCCTTTAAGAAATCTTTCATGATTTGTAGTAACGACCTTCCTTAGGTACATCTTGCCAAGTGCTGAACAGCTCACCTGAACTTTACGAAATACTGCCTGCAATATCACCCTCTAAATATTCAATTTCAGTACATTCTAAAAAGGGGAAAAACTAGCATTTTAAATTCATTTCAGGATTCAATATCTTTTTAGTTTTCTTAAAACTCATGATTCAACTGAAATTTTAGGAAAAGCGTTTTTAGGTCTAGTTAGAATTTCTGCCACCAACCATGTAACTTTTAAAAAGCCTTTCGGGTTTTTTCTTATAATAAACATATTGTCAACTCCCGAAAAACTCAGCTGAAGGCTCAAAAATTCCCTCAATATATTTTTTTATGTAGTATAAACAAGCCCGAAAAAAGGATTTTTTTAAATTATCCTTCAGGATTTAATATTTTAAAACTCTTGAATTTTTTCAGAAATTATGAGTAACGGGAATTTTAGAAAAAGCTTTTCAGATTCTGTGTAAAGCTTCTGCCCTGAACCATCATGTAACTTTTAAGAAACCTTTCAGGATTTTGTTTTGTAATACCTTTACATATTGCCAAAGTCCAGAAAAAATTATCTGAGAAATACTGCCTGAAATATACCCCTCGCCCCTAAAAAAAAACAAAGAATTATTTCAGAACAAACCAGAAAAACAAAGAAGCCGGGATTTAATATCCCAAGTTTTATTTTATTTTTCACAATCCCCTTACTTTTTTATCCTACCAACTGCGCCATGTTGTATTAGAATTAATAACACCTTTTGAATTAATAATTCTTTATTAAACACTCTAAACGCTTCTTACAAGTTGGTAACTAACATAACTATCGGGTGTCATTTAGTATCTATTGCTATGAGAGCACACGCTCTACTAGTGTTTATTTTTCACTCAAGCTAACTTACAATATACTATTATTCTACACTGGCTAGGTTAGGTTAGGTGTGGGGTAGTTTTTTTTTTCTTTTTAAAAATTGCTCTATTAATAACGCCAGATATTACACCGTATGAATCTTAACTCTAACTATATATGTACAATTCAATAATATTCCTAATCTACCAAAATTTTTTTAAGTTTTCCTACTTAATTACATGCTTTATATATCGGTAATACATTACTCTACATCTCCCCTTTTTAATCATTATTACATTTATTAGGCCATGTCACCACATTATCCTTACATTTTGCTGGATGTTTTACAATCCCCTTACTTGTTTATCCCACCGACTGCGCCAAGTTGTAGATAGAATTATTAATTTGAAAGACGTAGTTTTTTAGGACAAAATTGAAATAAGAAAAGTCAGATAATTAACTTTCAGGATTTGAACAACCTTCCTTGCAATTGCCAAGTCCTGAAAACCTCAACTGAACTAAATAATACCCAAAAATATCCTTCCTCAAAACACCTTATTTCAGTACAAACAAACCTGAAAGAAGGAATAGTAGATTTTGAATTAACTTTTAGGGTTTAATATCTCAAAAATTTATATTTTATTTTTCATTAAATTTATGATATACCTAATCGAAATTTTAGAAGAGGAATTTCAGGGTCTGTTGTGAACTTCTGCCCTGAAACATGTAACTCTTAAGAAGCCTTTCTGTTTTAGATCCTTGAAAGATTTTTTATTGCAAAAGTCCGAATTTTGTAATTTATAAATAAATATTACTTAAGCCCTTCTGAAAAGCTCTAATTTCCAAATTCAGGGTTCTGAAAACGCACTTTCAAAAAATTTGGAGGCTGCTAAAAGGGTAAACTGCATTTCAGAAGAAAGTAACAGAATGGGGTTAAACATCAATGCCCAAAAAACGAAAGTTATGGTTGTCAGCAGAGATGACATTAACGTGAATATAACACACAATAACAACAAAATAGAACAAGTACGCAAATTCACATACTTAGGAAGAGTTAATTATTGACGAACTTTCCGATACAAATACGGAAAGAAGTAAGATCCAGAATAAAGTAAGCCGGAACAATCTCCGAAATTTTTACACATTGTAAAGCCATACGTATGGTTCATGGTACTACACGGACGACTCAATGCCTTCGAGATGTGGACATATAGAAGACTCCTTTTAAGATCCCATGGACAGACCGCGTCACTAATGCCGAAGTACTGAATAGATTAAACAAAAAAACAACCGGAATAGAAAACATTGAGCATTAGCTAAGTTACCGAATCATAGTTAACCTAACCTAACGTACTGCAACATAACCTGACCTAACTGAATATCACCTCACCAATCGAACTTTCTTTAACTTAATGAAAATTAACTGAAATTTTAGAAGAATGTCTATAACTTCTACCCTGGCCAGTGTAACTTCCAAGAAGCTTTTCAGAATTTTTTTGAAATACGACCTTCCTTGCATATTGCATTGCCCTGAAATGTTCAGCTAAAGATTATGATAATATTCCAAACCTCTACCTAAAAATCTTAATTAAATTTCAGGATTTAATAATTCAAAACCTTTTAAAAATACAATTTTTCTGAAAAGTCGAACTGTTAAAAGCAACGAAAATTACTGAAAACTTCATCTGCCACAACAACGTTGTTCAAAAAAATGCGCTGAAAATTCGTTTAGCTGTATAGTATACCACTTTGTACTTTAAAAAATTCTAAAAAATTAAAGGCTGCCAGAAAGAAGTTTAAGTTTTAAAGAATATTAAATGCTGAAAAATTGCACTTTCTCCAAAAGAATTGGGCTTTCTGAACAAACCAGACTCATTCCAAAGTGTCAACTTTCGGAATGGTTTTGTTTCAGGTTCCTGAAAGATTTCTTTGTTATAATTTAAAACCATAAAAAGTTAATTTTGTAAAATATTTCAGTTCTTCTGGAAAGCTTTAATTTCAAATTTCTTAGCTGGAAGAAGTTATATGTTACATCCGGAAACACAAAAAAAATCCAGAAAGGGCTTTCGTATCCGAATTTCATGTTCTGAAAAATACTTTCACTGAAGATTTTTAAAAGAATGCATTTCCAGTAAAATATTCATGGGATTTGAATTTCGCAATTTTAATTTCTGAAAAATTAATTTTAGAAAATATTTTAGAGTCCGAAAAATTTTATTTTCCGAATTTCTCATTAAGAAAACTAATTATATTGGGTTTTCCGAATTTTATGAAATATAAGTGAAATGCCAAATATAAGTCTGTGATGATTTTTGTTTGACGTTTTAGTAATGAAAATAGTTACAAAACAATTTTTGTTATTTTCTGTTATAAACAAATATTTACATTAATAAAATTAGGATTTGCCTAAATAAAAATAAATCAATAAAAAATGGAAATTGTCATGCTTCAGAATCTCATCTGGAAGTTCACGGAAGCAGCTTAGCTGTAAAAAAATTAAATTTTTCAAGAAAATGTCGTTTATCTCTGTTTCATAATTACAAATTCTCAAAAGGTATTTGAAACGTTTTAGGAGTATCGAAAAAACTATTTAGAAAATAAACTTTGCAATTTTCATACCATGAGATCAAAAAAAAGATGATTCTGAGCAGGCCTTGACTAGTACAACACGATTGGCAAGACTGATTTCAAAATGTGGCAGTAGGTTAGAGGTTAATAAATGTCAAATAAATTAAAACACAAAACAGTATTTATTTAGGGAACAAACTGAAAACTAAGATGAATACATGTTAGAGTAGGTGTTCAAAATGTGATCCTTCACTAGTATTACAACGATAAACTTAAATAATTCTGGAAACAAGATTGCAAAACTGACTTACATTTGAAATGTCACTGTCACATTATAATTCATAGGCATTCTAGAACCAGTGTAGCCAATCGTGTTGTACTAGTCAAGGCCTGCTCAGAATCATTTTATTTTCGATCTCATGGTATATGTTTTCATAAATAAATAATTTTTTTTGTCAATTTTTCCAGTTATTTTATTTTTAGTAATTTATTTATACATTTAAAAATTATTTAAATTGCATAAACAAAAAACAAACAACCGAAAATAACTACCTAAGAATGCTGAAATTAACTGAAAAAATCAAATGAGTTTGGTAGGAACTTGAAAGAAACAAAAATTAAAAATAGATCATTCAGACTGCCTTGACATGTAATTTACTAGCCACAATTTTTTGTTAATAAATTTCACTTGTCTGGGGCATCTCAACGAGTTTTTCCCCCCTTTTTTTAACAACTTTTGAGAACAAATTTTCCAGGAACAAAGAAAAATTTATTCTAAGAACATTTCATTCAATTTCAGACATCTTCCTTTCAGTAAAAGTATGTTAAGAGGACATTCATTATCCTGCCAGAGCTAAAATATGTTTTTGTACTTTCATTAACCTTTATAAACAATTCTAAACATTTTAAATATTAATAAACTTGTCTGTAAATTAATTTACTTTTCGGGTTTTCACTTCGAATTTCAAAACTTTTAAGTACTTGGAATTTTTATATCTACTCAGAAGCCACGTTTTGTTTGTCTAAAATCAAGCAACACGTGTGAAGAACCCATTCTAACCTAACTTAACTGAATCTAACCTAAGCGAATTTAATTTAATTCAATCTAACGTATAACATTTCTAACATTTTTCAGGAATTTTTTTGCAATGAGTAACTCAAAATTTGGTGTAAATAAAAGCGACAATACAAATCTCACTCTGTATATATTTTCAGTCTAACTAATACTTTACGTGCACCTCAGACTTGCTGCTCATTAAGAATACGAAATTATCCCCTCACATACGTCTATTAATTTTGCTGTCAAAATTTTAAAAAGGGATCACTAACGAACCTTTTTTTTCGGAATTATACAAAACAACTTCATTACGAAAGGAAAAAAATCCACGACCAGTGTTTCTACCTCTGATATTTATGTATCATTAACAAACTATTCGACCCGTGCTTCCTCTGACCACAAGCACAGCTTGTTAGTGTTGCGATATCTGAATACAAGGGCGAACAAGAATCTTTGGGGCTGACAGGTATTACAGATGATCCACCCCCGATGTCTGCGTCCTTATCGTTATGTTGCGTGTATGCACCCTGTTTTACCACCAAGGACCCTCTTGTTTTATACCTGAGTAACTCACAACTTGGATTCTTCTATTATGCATTTCCATGGGAAAAAATTAACCAAAATTTCTATAGCACGAGGTCTTCTTATATTTCGAGATGAACATTTTTAAAAGAAGAAATTTGCTCAATTCTGGCGGTAATAAGTAAAGACTTTCGGTAGAATTAATTAGTAGTAGTAGTTCGTCTGAAACACCGTCTGTTCGTCAGTCTATCTGTCTAAGTTGTCTGTGTCTAACAACGACTAAAAGGGTTGCTTATGGTGCGATTGATAGCATACCCAGTTTACCCACCTAACCTGATAGGGAGCTGCTAGTAATTCCAAATTGAGGGTTACTCCTTAGAAGGGTTGCCTATCTTTATTGGATCTCCATTTTCAATAGTGTTTAGACATCTGATGGACAGTTACGACAGGCCATTTAGTTTTGTTTTTATAAATTTGGTTTCCAGTTGGGGAGAGGAAGATTCATTACATGGGTGGGAAGGCGCTCTTGGGAGAATAGTTTCATGGTGAAATTTCTCGAATTTTGCCATTTGAAAAACCACAAGATTGGATTAAATTAGTGAATTATTAAACATGTTTTACAAGGTTTTCGAAATATATCAAAACGAAATACTTGTACAGATCACTGTTTTCTTTAAGTTTGACATTATGCAATTTTTTTACGAAATTCTTAGTGTTCTTATAAGTTTTTGAAATAAAAAACTGTTTAGCAGCTATCTTCATTACTAAAACCTGAAACAAAATAATTCTAAAACTATCATTTTACAGTTAGTTTATATGCTTGATAAAGCTTGTCTTTTCAGGAACCTCAGGAGAGCCAGTAGAATGAATTTTTACAATATTAAATTTGGAAAGTAAAACTTTTCGGGGAAATGTTTTTAAAATCAATTTTCAGGGGCCAATAAAACATCAAAATTTCTATTTTTGAATGATTCTGTTGCCTCACAAATCACAGTTGTTGGCCAATTTTTGTGATATCAAATTTGTACATGGAACAACTTCATGCAATACAAAACGGTTTTTCAGTTTCATTACTGACACCTCAAACAAAACTATTATAAAATTCCTGTATTACAGCATATTTAGCTGCTAAAATGAATTTTTGCAATATTAAATTCGGAAAGTTAGAACCTTTCAGTTAAATCAAATTAATTTTTCGAATTTCAAATCCTCACATTAAAATCAGGCCAAGTTTTTCCTGAGAATGTGTTCTTTTACAACCAAATACCTTTCAGAAACTTCTGAAATTAAATTTCATAAGTCTTTTCTTAAACAATTGGTTTTTACAGAGATGTTACCCTTTTTCAGTGAAAGCCTTTTTGATGTATTTTTATAAAGTTTTCAGAATCTGAAATAGTGAAATTTGGATAAACTTGTTTAACAGTTAAAAAATGTTAAATTAACATGTTCCGGAAGAATCGGTGCAAAGTCGATTTGTCATGATTTATATAACAAAATTTGGACTGGAAAATGCATTCAAAATTCTTTCAGAGATCTGAAACAGCACTTTGTTTTAAGGAAAGTCAATTCTGTAAACAAAATTTTCGGGATTTCGAGACTTTCTAGCAGCATTGAAACTTTTAGAATTTGCAAAAGTACTTATTCATACAGCTAATTTCAAGAACCTGAAAGGACATTGAGATAACAGTTGGGGTGTTCGGTAAATTTGAATCGAGACGCTCGATTTTTCAGGAAACCGGTATTTCATAAAATTTCGAAATTAAATGACAATTGTAGCTTTCCTTTTTTGAATTTGTGTGGACTGAAAGAAAATGTTTTAAAGGCGAATATTTCAGATATTATTTCAGGAGATAAGTAAGAAAGGTTGTATTATTAAAAATATCCTGAAAGGTTTCTTAAATGTACACTGACCTTGAAATGGTTTTCAAAAACTGCAATTAATCACGATTTCAACGAAAAAATAGGAATGTAGATTATAAGAATTTTCATTTATTTCAGGTGGAAAATTGAAATCTAAACATGTAATTTCCAAACTTCATATATATCTAAAAAGAAATTAGAGTCGAAACTGAAAAACTATTGCTGAGAAGCTCAATAAAAATTCAAAATAAGAAGAAAAATTCTGTAGCTTCACAAAGCTTCAGGACATTCCTGAAAAGCTAAACAAAAATTGAAAATAAAATTAAGTTGCCTTAAAAGGCTTGCATTTCAGGGAATTCTTGAAACACTAAACAATAATTCAAATAGGAAAAAATTCAGCAGCTTGAAACCGCTTGCAGTTCAGGGCATAAACAATAATTCAAAATAAGAAGAAAAATCAGTAGCTTTAAAAGGATTGCATTTTAGGACTAACCAAAAATTCAAAATAAGGTAGAAAATTTAGTTGCTTTAACGTTTTACATTTCAGAATATTTCTAAAACACTAAACAATGATTCAAACTAAAAAGAAAATTCAGTAGGTTTAAATGGCTTGCAGTTCAGGATATTCCTGTAAAACTAACCAAAAAATCAAAATAAGAAGAAAATTTACTTGCTTTAAAAGGCTTAGGTCAGCATATTCATGAAAAACTAACGAAAAATTTAAAATAAGCAACAATTCAGGTGCTTTAAAAGGCTTTCAGTTCAGGACATTCCTGAAAAACTAATCAAAAATTCAAAACTAATCAAAAAGAAAATTTAGTTGCTTTATAAGGCTTACACTTCAGGATATTCCCGAAACACTAAACAATAATTCAAAATATGATGAAAGTTTACTTACTATGAAAGATCGAAAGACTTTCATTGCCAGGAGTTTAAGGAATTAAATTAGGAAAATAAAACATTTCAGTGAAATTAATATATTTTGTGAAATTCGTTTTTCAGAATTTTAAATCCTAAAATTTAAATCTGCAGAATTTTGTACTGCAAATGCATTTAATTATAGACAAATTCCTTTTCAGAAACCCAAACAATCTAATTTCACAACAATTAATTATAGAATCTGAAATCGTCAAATTTGCTAGCCAAAGCTCATCAACTGAAAAGTTTTGCAAAATTAATTTTTTATGGTCTTTTATTGCAAAAGTTATTATGCAAACGTTTGTAGATCTGAAAAGTATGCAGTTAAATTGTTAGAACTTTAGGACACGGGGTTTCAGTATGTGAATAATCGTTACAAATTATCTAATTTAAATTGTGACAGTTACGGGGCTAAATCTGGAGAGTATAAACTAATGATTTTACTATCAGGAAGTATGTATTTTGTATTAATTTCTGCTTTTGTTCTAGCTTGCTAATCTGCTTCAGACCACCGTATGTTATAGTCTAAAATTTATGTAAAATTGAAATAAATTTTCCAAATAGGTTGAACATTTTCGTAGAATACCCGTTCATATTGTTCCTAGTTTTCCCTGAACTGGGAGTTCTTTTCCGAATAAATTCTTAGAAATCCATACACAAAGAAAAATTCGAAAAAGTCAAAAGAAAAGCGTATAGACATGGCTGCCCTTAAAAGCCTAAGGGATAGAAACCCCGACGTAGTACGGTTAATGCACGTTTCCATATTCATGAATCGAACAGGTATAGATGAGATGAGGTTATATTGAGTTTATTGGAGTAGAAGCACTTTATTAGGTGGTTCGGTTGTAGGCGCACGACACAAACATGATACATTCACCGAAGAGTTCAAAGGAAAAATGTAATATCCGTTGGATTTCGTATAACGTGGGCACCCGGTTCCTTTTCCTTTATTCCCTCGTCGAATTAAATTCCGTACGTTCGAGACTCCGTATGACGCGAAACTTAACTAAATTTTTGCTTCTTCTGGACGACCTCTTCTTTGAAAAAAAGTTGTTCGTTGTTTAAGCTTCGGTCTTTAAAGTCCGATATGGTCGATTTAAGTAATTTAAATGATGGAGCATTAAGGAAGGATAAAAAAAGAGAACCGTAGTCATTTTAAGTGACGGGGGCATCCAGCTGACATAAATTGATATTAATTTAATCTCACGTCAGCGGAGGCTAAACTCGAGTTAAAGAGTGGTACTTATTAACGTTTATCTTCTTAATAAAATTAATTATATCGAAAAATTTCGAACATAAGTTAAAGCTTTAAGAATTAATTAACAGAGGATCGATACATTAATCTAATTTCAATATTGAGAGCCATTGAAGCGCGAACGTACGCACAATTAATTCACAGAGGCTAATATTTCACGCTGCCTTAATTAAAGAGAAAAGTGATCAATCATTATGACACTTTAATTACCCCGGCATTTATTCTATCGGGTGATACCAGAAACAGTTCATTTACACTTTGTGATTTGATTGGGTTTTTTGTCTTTAAGGCCTGTTGTTTGACGTTTGCGTGCGTTTTCTTACTACTATCTCGGTTAACACGGCTTACGCCTTGCCCATTGCGTGGTTCTTTTCTGTAAAGATAAAATTCTGTCATAATATACCACCTACGTTCATTCTGTATAATCGCTTTATTCCATTTACCAACGTGTTTTACTTTTTTGTTTTGAAGGAACGCGTGTGACTCGAACGGATTAACCAGATTTTCAAATATTGCCCTAAATAGATAAACCTTTCCCACGTTTTACGGAAATTTGAATTTTTCCAAGGTTATCTTCATTAAATAATTTCGCTCGGGTTAATATTTAGCAAATTAAAGAGGAAAAGGCACGTTTAAAAGGTAATATTTAAATGTTAAAATATACCTACTTTCCTGTTTTATCTGCGTTGCAACAGTTATGAAGAGAGATTTATAAAATGTGGTTTTTTTCGACACGATGGTTTGCTGTTTTTCATTATTCATTTATCTGTTTCCCGTTTCTTTTAAATTCTTAAATACCTACCACAAAAGTGCTATTCTTCGGTCTTGTATCCTAACTGTTTTATTCTTCGCCTTGTCCCCTCCTTTTTTCAATTTCCCTCTCTTTCTGCTTTTCTTCTGAGTGTAGTTGTGATAAGACTGGCAACCTCCTCCCATTTCTCTTCATCCTCTAGCAGGATCTCTATTATATTCGATTCTTTCAGGTGTCTATTTGTTTTTCCCTCCAGCTCTCTTCTGTCATTGCTCCAAGCTTCGCAATGAAAAAGGGTATGTGCCGCATCACCTTCCTCTGTCGTAGTGCACCACTCGTAGTTCGGGCTGTTTCTCTTCCCTATCTTATATAAGAAGGACCCAAAACTTCCATGTCCGGTTAATGCCTATGTTAAGTAATAATCCATATTTCCATGTCTTCTGTTCATCCATAGAAAAATTCGTGGGATCAACTTGCGTGTCCACTTCCCTTTTTTTCCTCCACCCCTTCCAATTGGGTTACGTTTTTCTTGGAAATATCCTTCCCCCACACTTGGCATCCGAACAGATAAATAAAAAGCCAATAGGTACATTTGGCAAGTACTTGGAACCTTATGGAACAGAAGACCCCCAACAGGAGGAAGAAATCAATATCTACTTAGAAGCTCCGTATCAAATGGTACTTCCAATACAACCAACGAATGTACGAAAGTAAGTGCAGTGATGAAAAATAATCTTAATCCAAAGAAGTCACCTGGCTACGACCTAATAACGGGCGCAGTCGCCACAGAAGGCACTGCTAGCCTTGATCCAGATCTATTACTCAATCTTTAGAACTGGACATTATCCATCACAATGGAAAGTGGGACAAGTGATCCTTATACTTAAACCGGGTAAACCGCCAGTGGAACTAGGATCCTATCGACCAATAAGTCTCTTACCCACTTTATCCAAATTAGTCGAAGATATTTTTAAAAAGACTTAAGACACAGCTCGAAGAACTTAGTATTATACCACAACATCAGTTTGGATTTCGAATCGAGCACTATATAGCGAATACATAGGGTAGTCGAGGTAATAAACAACACCTTCAAAAGAAAAGAGTACCGCTCAGCAGCTTTCTTAGACATATTAGCCAGGCTTTCGATAAGGTGTTGTATAAACTAAAATCTAAATTACCGGCCCCATTTTATCGGATACTACAGGTCTCATCTATCTGAGAGATACTTTATGGTTATCAAGAAGAAACAACAGATCTGCATCCCATACTATCGGGAGTACCGCAGGGCAGTGTTATCGGTCCAATACTATATATATCTCATATACACCTGCGATATTCCAGAGACAGAAAATACCACAGTAACTACATTCGCAGATGACAGTGCCATCTTGGCAACAAGTGACGCACCTGCACAAGCTTCAGAAAAACTCCAAACTGCCCTAGATAGAATGCAGACATGGCTAAATCAATGGCGCATTAAGGCCAACGAAGCGAAATCACAACATGTGCCTTTTACCCCGAGGAAACAGACATGTCCAAATGTTACTCTCAACAGGCAGCTACTTCCCCAAAAAAGTAAAATACTTAGGAATCCATCTTGATCGTCGCGTCGGCTAAACTGGAAACATCACATTTTCACCAAACGCAGGCAGTTGGGCCTTAAATTTTCGAAGCTCTATTGGTTCTTGGGTAGAAACTCAAAACTTTCGCTACCAAACAAGGTACCTTAACCCGGTATAGACATACGGAGTCCAGTTGTGGGGCTCCGCCAGTACCTCAAACATCGAAATTTTGCAACGGTTTCAATCTAAAACACTCAGAACAACCACAAATGCGTCGTTGTATGTGCCCAACAAAACTCTACATAACGATCTAGACGTCCAAGAAACTAAGAGCGCGAGCGATAAATACCTGTCGCGTCTACATCTCCATCCAAATCCTCTCGCTGTTAACCTACTAGCACATCGTTTTAGTCGGTATGTTCTTTGACTGTTATCTAGCTGCTAGATAACAGTCAAAGAACATACCGACTAAAACGATGTGATCCTCTAGATATACGAAATCGTCTATAAAATGTTACCGCTCTAGTGATTTTAGCTCGGATTTTAGTCTAGATAACTTAGTTTGTTAACCGTAGGGTAGTTACTTTGTGTTAAGTCTTTATTGTAAGACATTAACCACCTGCTTGTTGATTGTTACACCAATCACTTATTGCCCCACGGCAGATTGTGAAATGCATAGGAAATTTAAAAAAAAGGCATCCGTATAACAACGTCGATAGTGTTGCGTCACAGATCCTTTTATCCTCGGCATTAATCTGGATACAGCCGTTTGTATCCTGATGGCTTTTTCTTTGGCTTCCTCTATATGTTTGTTGAAGACCGAACCTCGCTCTAGCCATACTCCTAAATATTTGACTTGTTTGTTTAATGGAAGTTCTTGGTCTTCAATCCTTAGGCCTTTTAGTCTTTCTCAGCGTTTCCCTATGAAAAGGATCGTTTCCGTTTTTTATAGCCACTTCCATCCCTTGTTCTGGGATCCAGTCTACTACCTTCTGCAAGCAGTAATTTGCCTTTTGCACAAGCAGGTCTTTGATTATTTCGCTTATTATGAGAGCTAGATCGTCGGCGAAGGCTACCATCTCCGATCCTTCTGGGAGATCTAGGTTAAGTAGTTCTTCGTATAAGAGTGACCAGAAGGTCAGTCCAAGTGGGACACCTCTTTCTAGTGAATGCGTTATCATCTCATTTTCCTTTCGGTAATATTACTGTTTTGTCCCACAGGTTATCCATGATCATATTTATAAATAGGCTGATATGTCCGTTCTCCGCAATTCTGTTAAGATTCCAATCCATGATGCTATGTTGAAGGTGTTCTTAATGTCTGTTGTAACCAGCAGGCAATTTTTTCCCATCTTTGCTTTTTCGGCTATTTCCATTACTTTTTCTATAGACCTCTTGCTTTCTGATAACCAAATTGGTTTTCTGAGAAGCCCCCTTTTTCCTGGACCTCGTTGATTGATCTATTGGCAATTATTCTCTCTAAATTTTCCCCGGCACATTTAGCAAACAAATTGGTCTATATGAACTGGGTTCCTCTAAGGGTTTATTCCCTTTCCTAAGTAAAATAAGTTGGCGCTCTTAGTTTTCTAGGAAACTTCTTTTCTTCTATACATTTATTGTAGAAGGCTTTGATTTTCTCCAAATTGAAGCTGATTACCATTTTCATTATTTCTGACGTTGTGGCATCCGGACCTGACGCCTTTCTATTTTTGAGCACTCTGATGGCTTCTTGCATTTCTTCGTCTTTGACGCTCGGTTTACCTTCCATAGTCTGTTCGTTTGGGAGATAGTTCAATCCTTCGTCATCTTCCCTCGGGAAAAGTGTTTACGTCTAAGCCTATTTGTCACAATCTTATACGCCAGACCCCATGGATTTTGATTTACTCCTTCGATGAGTTTATGCCAGTACCTCTCTTTGCTGTTTAATATTTCAATTCATATAGTTTTTTCTTAGATACATAGCATAGACCTTATAGTCCTTCCTAGCTAAATGTATTCGTTCCCTTCTTTGGGTTCTTTTCTGAGGACTTTTTCGCATAATCGTCTTTTTTGGTTGGCTGTCTTGAGTAGGGCTGGGCGATATTAAAAAAGTTATCGAAAATATCGATATCAAAAAAATATCGATAAAACCGATATATCGATATGTATCGATGTATCGATAAGTATCGATAAGTATCGATAAGTATCGATAAGTATCGATAAGTATCGATAAGTATCGATAAGTATCGATATATCGATAAGTATCGATATTTTATCATTATCGTTATTCGATATATCGATATTTTATCATTATCGTTATTCGATATATCGATAAGTATCGATATTTTATCGTTATCGTTATTCGATATATCGATAAGTATCGATATATATCGATATATCGATATTTTTTCCCGGCACTACTCGCAACTAGGGCTGGGCGATACCAAAAAATTGCGATAAAACCGATATATCGATATATCGATAAATATCGATAAGTATCGATATATCGATATATCGATATTTTATCATTCCGATATCGTTATTCGATATATCGATAAGTATCGATACATATCGATATATCGATATTTTTTCCCGGCACTAGTCTTGAGTGTAACCTAACCTAAGCTAACTAATTTAATATAACCTAACCTAACATAACCTCCAGATTTAACCTCATGAAATGACAGCGTAGAACATGAACTAATCTATCCTAAAGTCCTAAGCGTTTAATTCCGTACTTTCCAATTCTATAAATATTTTAACTTTTTGGAAATACCCTGTATCCTAATTCATTTGGCGTAATACTATAAAAACATCGCAAGTTTTGCTTTTGAATAATCATTAAAAATTTAAATAAATAAGAAAGTTACATTGATTACATTATTTCTTCCGAATGCCCAAATTTAATGGAAACTTTTCAGAAGTTTAAATTTGACCGAATATGCAGGCGTTTAAATTTATCAAAAAAACCATGAAATTGTGTCTGAAGGAAAACTGTTTGACTCGATTGTATGTTCAGAACCCCTTAAATTTTTAAGATATTCTGTATAGTTCTTAATTTATTAAGTAGTTACATCACTGAAAAACAACGCACATTTTTGTAAATCCTAATTTAAAATAGGTAAGATGAATAAACACGTTAAGGAGTTGTATTTTGTTCTTTTGGGTTTTCAACATATGAATTGTTCTTTTCAAAACTAAAATTTTCATACAAATTATTCATCGGATTTTGCCCCATGAAGATTTTTCAGAAGTTTAAGTTCACTAACATTTACTCCCCAAAAGTTTAAATTTATCAAAAAACGTTGTGAAACTGTTAGTCCAAAGCTTGATTGTACTATATTCAGAACCCCTTAAATGTTTGAAATGCCCTGTATAGGTCTTAATTCACTAAATATATTGTTGAAAAACTGCTTAAATTCTCCTAGTAAATCGTTAAATCGTAATCTAAATATTTCTTCTTCCGGATTTTCAACCGACGAATTGCTTTTGTAAAAATTATTCGTTGTATTTCGCGCCATATAAGCTAATTTAATGCAAATTTATCAAAATTTATTCTCCAAGTATGCCTTTCTCAAAACACCGTTGGAATTGTGTCATGTGAAGTGAAACTGTTTGTTTAAAAAGTCCTTAAATTTTTGAAACAATTCTGAAATTCTAAACAAACCAACAACAAAACAATCAAGAAAGTAAGCCTTGAAACTTCCGAATTTCGTTATTAGAAGCATATGAGTAATTTGAGTAACTAAGCAATTTAATATATTCAGTTTGTCCTTTTGAAGTTCCTTAAAAAGAAACGCAGTTGATCTCCGTTTTCAGTAGGATTATTCTTCAGATTTAGCCCCATATGAGTAAATTTAATGCTTGAAATATTAGATTAACAGGGTAGAACAAAGAAAAACTTCCCCATAAACCTAAATTTGAAAGTAAAATTATCAGTTTATGCCGCGATTATTCGGCAGATTTAGCCCCATGGGTGATTATTTGACTGCCAGAATTTAAATTTGCTAATTAACGGTTACTCACAGACATGTTGTGTCCTGAAAATTAAATTATCAAGTATACAAATAACTAAGATAAATAAATAAATTTATTAATGAATTACATTTTCTTTTTGTTAATTTTCAGCACACTAATTGTTCTTTTGTAATGGAAATTTTTGTACAAGTTATTTCGCGGATTTCAGGTTAATTTACTTCCCAGAAGTTTCCTTTCCAAACGTTGAAATTTAGCTATATTGGGATTGTGCCAGAAGCCGACAGCTTGTCTGAAATGTTTGATCGTATCTTTAGAACACTTAAATTTTTGAAACGCCCTGTACAACTTTAAAATTCTAAACAAACAAGAAAATCAAAAAGGAAGCCTTGCAAGTTTTGAATTCCGTGACTAGAGGTGTTTAAGTAGCCAAGGAATTGAACGAACACTTATTTTTTACACGAATTATTCACCAGATTCGGCCCCAAGAAGATCAGAATTTTAAATTTACCCAACATATTCAGACAATTCTGGTACAAATAAGTATTTTTGTAAAAATTCGTTTTGCTTCCCAGATTCGTCAAATTTTCATTATGTTTTAAAACGCACTGTACAATCTTCGACTGTTTTCTTATAAACAATATTAACTAAAAAGCATCGCGAGAATTTCAAAACTTTTTAAAATGAAAGGAATAAATTAAAAGGAAATGATGGAAAATTAATGAAGGCAAATTAGTGCATGACTAACGTAAATTTAGCGATTTTCACAAGAAAGATCAAGAAGTGCTCAGTTTGTTCGCCAGATTTCGCCCCATTAGACTAAAATTTTAGAAAGTTTAAAATTAAACTTTATATTTAATAAAACCGTAACGACGCCATTTTCTGTCTGAGAAGTAAATATTTAAATCAATTTTTTGGTTCCCCAAAACCGCTGTTTTACTTTTTCTAAATACCCCGTATGGGCCCAGTGGCGTACCTAGAATTTTTTTGGGAGTTTAGCTGACATGACGTAACCTAAACCTACGTGATTTTAACTTCATAACTGTGTTAAAGAATCGATAAAAATTCGATACATTTTTTAGTAAATTAAGCCAAATAAATGTAAGAAAACGAAGGGCATTAATCTGCTTATTTTACTGGGTTCTTCTTAACTTTTTAAGCATTGTGAAGGTACAATGTGATTTTTTAAAAACTCAATTGCAGCAGGCCGTATTCTGACGTAATACAGACAGTTCTAAGGTTATTAAGGCAGAATACGGCAATTGAGTTTTTAAAAAATCACATTGTATAAAGAGTAATTTAAAATAACGCAACTGTAAAACTTTAAAGTCTCTGAAAACACTCCTGCAACAATGTAATTTTGCATTTAGAATCTGCAATGGTATAAAACAACAAAACGGTTTACTGCACCGAATGTAAGAAACAATGCAGTAACAATTAGAACTAAATGCTCTGTGTAATTACCAACCCTGGAATGCAAGGGCAACTTTAATTTGTGACGGCATTGTTTTAATTTCCGCTTTTTTTGTTATTATTTTTCATTTTAGTCCGATGCAAATCTTCGGAGAGTATAACTCTTGTTATGGCCTGTTATAAACTTAATCACACGGGATCACCCTAATTTATAATAAAGCATACGATTATGTAAATTGATGCCCGAGGCAGCCCCTGACTAATCATACGTGAATTAAATACATATTAACAATGCCTCTGGCCGCCGTTATTCTCACATGAATTATTATGGCCTCTTTGAATTTTAATAATGACATTCATACGCATATGTTATGGTTATAACAAAAAAAAACCCTTTCGGGAAGGACGTCCATGCTTAAATTCATTTTAATCCTGCCTTTATTTTTATTAAGTCTTGTGTTTACATGGGTTTTCTAATTTGATGATGTTTTTAGAAGTCTGATAGCTGTAGAAATTTATTTAGAAAAATATTTATGTGTAACGAATTTTGGGCTGGATTGCTCGTCAAAGAAGACCAAATGCTTCTTAAAAAGGTAGACTTTAGATTACCTTGTTGTTTTATTATCACCTTGTATTTCAAGTTGAGGTTTTTTTGTTATTTACTTCTTCATTAACAATATACAGGGCCACTAGAAAGCTTAAAGGCACAGAAAGTGTTTTTCGAAGGCAAGTTTTCAGAAAGAACTTGAAGCACAAAATTTTGGAAATCAAAGCTTACAAATTCAAGACCTCCACAAGGACGATTTTCAGGCCTTTTCAAGTCTAAACCGCTGAAAAAGCCAGAAAACCATCGAACACCGAAAAATATACAAATTACTGTGAATGCTTAGCAGTTAGTGTCGCATACTTCTTTGAAAGCACCCTGTATATACTTAAAAAATTCTTGTTTTCGATATATAATTCTATAGTTTATTTATTTGTGTATTTACATGGTTAAAAAGTAAAAGATGCAGAAAGCGTTATAAAACTTAAGCCGGTTTTGTGATTTCAGATAAATTTACAAATCCAAAGTTGGCTTTGTTTGCTTGATTTTAACAATCCTGAAACTGAAAAACTGTATAATTTAATTCTTGTTTTAATTATATACAGAATGGACTTAAAAAATCAGATACAACAATCTCCTGAAAGATCTCAAAAATCCTTAAAGAAGTTTCAGAACAACACACAAAGACCAGTACAGCCCTGTAAATAAATCTGAAGACAAAAGCAATTCATCTGACATAAAACCAAGCCAATTTCAGTAGATTATTAAAAAGAAACTCAAAAAACAGAAAATTTTACATCCACAGCAAAATGTAACTTCAGTATGCAAATTTTACAATTGTTTTATGTACCGAATTCGCCGTAAATATTCGATTCTTATCTGAGAAGCTTAGTCAGTTTTCAGGTTTTTCAATAAACTTCCATACTCGTGAAATTTGCCGGAGACTGTAAAAATCTTAAAGTATGTGGTGCTTCCTACACATTAGATTAAAATGTCCCGCTCTACACAGACATTTATTACGGTTGAGATGCACTTTTACATTTATTGCATTGTTTTTTACTTGTGAAAAATTTTAAACCAGTTCGTTTCTGTTGTATTCCATAACAATTTACGAGTTTAAAAAACTGTCTGTGTAGTTTTTAATGTTAGGATATGATGTTCATCACGTATTTATGTCAGGTTTCGTTAATTAAATTCGCACCAATTTCATTTTAAGTATTTCAAATAGTTTACGTTTAATTTATCCTGGATTGTTGCCAACAGTTCGGAGAATTAAATTTGATTAATTCTGTGGAAAGTGAGTGAACAACGTTTTAAAATATCTACAAAGCTTTCTATTTAATTATTGATTTCAAGGTTAAGTTGTGCCATTTAAATAAGTAAATAAATAGTTTTGTAAATATGCTGAAAAAGTCTGAAAAATTACCGTTTAAAACTGGCCCTAATAAAGTCAAAATGCCATGCTTCGACGTATTTTGGTTAATATTTGCTTGTTTTATTTCGGAAACTCTTGAAAATGTCAGCCTGAAAAGGCTCGGCAGCAAGAACACTTAATCCTGAATTATTTTCAGAAGTTTCTGTGTCTTCTATTTTTTTTTTATTCGTATAAATTTGTTTAATTTGAAAATCTAAAAAATTAATTGTAGGGCGTCGCTGAATTTTATTTTGTAAAAACCCCATTTTATTGGTTATCCTGAATTTCCTGAAAATGAGTTCAGCACAACTAAATTTTGAATTGTTGTTTAGTTTTTCAGGAATGTCCTGAAATGCAAGCCTTTAAAAACAATTAAATTTTCATCTTGTTTTGAATTTTTCAGGAATGCCCTCTGAAATACAAGGCTTTCAAAGCAATCAAGTTTTTGTCTTATTTTGAATTGTTGTTTAGTTTTCACGTACATTTTGAAAATAGAAGCATTTCAAAACAATTAAACTTTCATCTTATTTTGAATTGTCATTTAGTTTTTCAGGAATGTCCTACAATGTAAGCCTTTCAAAGCAATTGAACTCTGTTCTTATCTGTGTTTAGTTTTTGAAGAATATCCTGAAAAAAAACCTTTCATAAGCTTTCATCTTATTTTGAATTAAGTATTGTTTAGTTTTCAAGTATATTCTGAAAATAAAAGCTTTTCAAAGCAATTAAACTTTCATCTTATTTTGAATTTTTATTTTTTCATTAATGTCCTGCGATACAAGCCTTTCAAATCAGTTACACTCTGTTCTTATTTTTGTTTAGTCTTGAAAATAAAAGTAATTAAATTGTAATCTTATTTTGAATTTTTGTTTAGTTTTTCAGGAATGTCCAGTGATGCAAGCCTCTCAAAGCAATTATCATCCTATTTTCAATTTTTCTTTGGTTTTTCAAGAGTGTCCTGAAAATAAAAGCCTTCTAGAACAATAAAAAAATATTATACCAGAAATACGTAAAAATTCAGCTGTTTCCCTACTGGTAAGCTTTTCAGAAGCACCAAAAAATTATTCCCAGAAAACCATGATTTTCCAGTTTAGTTTTTTTGAAGTTAAATCAATTAAACCAATCAATTCAAACTAAAAGAAAATTCAAAGCCTCGAATTTGCCGTCCCTGAACCGATCAAATACCTTTACGGACGCATCGATTATAAGCAATTATTCTTCGATCTAAACACATCTTACACAATCTCTGACTTTTTGTTTACAGTCACGTCTTCATAATCTTTTAAGATTTATGAGAAATCATCGAAGGTTTCCTATAAATCATAATATAACCTCAGGTGAGTTATTTTATTTGATGTAGACGTAATTTCTTAAACCACTGAAGAGAAAGGTTAAATCTAAGTGTGCTTTGGCCATTTTGGAATTACATTTTAAATAACCAAATTAGTCACAAAGTTCCTACATAAATTAATAATTTAATATTATTTTTAAGAATTAAAGCTGTCCTGTTTGAAATAGCAATCAAACAAATCTGTTTAACATCCAAAACACGAATTAAAGAAAAATCTGACAGAACTGTGGGAAAAAAGGCATACCTATAATAAAAGCATCCATTAAAGGAATATATAATAAATAATTCACGCATGTGTTAGCAGAGCCTGGAAAAAATTCAAATTAAGATATAAAAGATAAGCGCGGCGTAGCTGTGAAATTTAACGCGATTAAACTCGTAAAATTACATCTCGGTTGCTTTGCCTATTAAGATTTACTCTGATATCAACTCACATGGATGTTCATGATTATTAAAGCATCCATAAAAAATACACGAAAATTTCCCATAATTTTCTGTTACATGAATTATTTATTTACTTTCATTTTTGTGTAAATCAGACCAGCTTGGTTATTTCGGAAAACCATCCGTACATCCCGGTCTGTTTATCTTCTTTAACAATGAATCAGCGAGAGACAGTTCAATGAGTGTATTTCTTAATTAATGCTTTATTTACACAAATCCAAAGAACACAACTGAAACAGTGCGGTATTACGCGGTAGCGTAGAATCATTGTAATTCCGATGTTTGTTCAACACTCGAACATCCTCCCGGTTCGTGAGATTATGTTTATGCACAGTATTACTGATGTGAATAGAGGAATTAAATCTCTAATCGCCAGCTGTTCTGTTCCGGCGTTTCTCTCGTTCTTTAAGACGTCTGGGAGACTTAAAAGTGCTTTCAAAAGGTGTACCAACCTTCGAATGTTTCACGCTGGTGGTTATTTATTGTATTATATTATGATTTGCAAGACTTGAATGTTACGTTTTCGGAGATTAATTATCAAACTTTAAATCTGAAACTAAAATTTCAGTATTGTGCGAAATATTACTTTTTACCTGAATTGAGTTTGTAACCTCTTCATTCGTTTTTAACTGAAAAAAATCACAGAAATTGACTTAAAAATCTTGACTTTTTTTTATTAAGATACTAATTTTGCATTTACTCCCTTTTTAATCAGGTAATCATCAAATTAAGTAAGAAGAAAATGTAAGCACAACAGATTTTTTCCCATTTAATAAATTAGTTAATTAATAAAAGTTAAATGTCTCAAATTTTCAAACTGCAAGCTTTTAGCTTCAAATTGTGAATTCTCAGTTCTTTTTCAACTTTTTCATAACTTAAATTAGCTTTATAGAAGTCGCAAGTTTTTCTATAAAATCTTTCCCTTATCTCAGAGAACTAATTCATTTTCATTAAAAAATTTTGCTTGATTATCTATTAATTTTTCCTAGAAAATTTCTTCTGAAAATTCAGCTAAATCGTTGACTGTAAAATATAAAAACATAGGCTTGGGTTTAATTTATTTATTTATCCTAAAGCGATTTTTCATCTTCAAAATGTGAGCTTTCAGAGGATATTCAAAATTTCAGGAAATTCAATTTTTTTTTTTTTTAATTTTAAAATTACATTCTCCTGAAAAGTTAGACTTTTTTGTAAATTAAGTCTGCTTTAAAGAAGCTGCAGATTTTGTCCATAAATATACATAAGTATTTAAACATTCTTTTCGATTGTTAAGTTTCCCCATAATCAGAATTTTTCAATCTTTCAGTCAGTCCTGTAGTAAATTAATTTTCAGTAAAGCGGTTTCCTTCGCACAAAATGTTCACTTTTTTCATAATATTTTTTTCGGCTTTTTTCTAGTGTAAATTTTTCAGAAGTAATGCCACAAGTGACTAGAATTTTACCGGCAATTTCTTTGCCATCATGAACACAACTGCTTGTTATGACGAAAATCTTCTAAAGCAACAAGCAAGAGTGATTGGGACGGCAAAAAGTCACGAATGGTATTCGAAATGACAATTTCTCGAATTATAATGAAATTACTGAAATACTTATCACTCAAAAAATTTTGACAGACGTTGTCTCTAAGCAACGCTGCTAGTCGTAAAATTTCCGATTCGATTGTGATTGGTTCAATTCACCAAAATACTATAATTTCATTGGATGACAGATTACGAGTGGAATTGTCTGAAAAATCGCATATTTCTCCTGAAAATTCAATTAATAATTTAAATCTTTAAGAAGTTCTTCATCTTCAGTCGGTTTTATTATTTCTCTTTGTTTCAGTATTTTTGGATACTTAATTGTCTTTTCTTTGACAGTGTTTTTTTTCAGAATTCGTCAAGTTATTGTTTTCCCTTTTAGTTACAAATTTGAGGGGTGTTATTTGTTTTGTTATTTATTTTTTTAAAGTAAAAGTTAATTGTAGTTTTGAAATTGTGTCGTTGTCATTGATTTGTCCCTAAATAGCTTTACTCTTTCGAAGTTTGCACGTTTTCTAAGGTTTTCTAAGCGTATGAAAATGAGCTAAAATGACAAAAAAATTACTGGAAAGGATTAGCACTATTTTTGTGGGTTTTAGGATTACTAAGTTCTCTTACAAAATGCCTGAATAGCTTGTTTTCAGGTTACTCAGTTCAGTTATATCAGTATTTCTCGGGTCTTTTTCTGATAGAAATTTTCCATTTTCAAACTAATGACTGACAATATAATTTTCAACAATGGAAATTTTGGCAATAAAATACTTGAATTAATCAACGTGCCATCTGAAAACAACTCAACAATATTGATTAATTTACTGTAGATTGTTGTTGAAATTTCGATTCTTTAGAACACATATGGGCAACCCCGGGTCCGCGTGTCGGATCCGGCCCTGGCCAATCTAAGCGAAGTTAGTCGCATTTTCATAAAATTATAAAAATAAGACGCCGTACTGCTAGCTCATAGCCATTTTATGACACCAATCATCAGGGCTTTAGCATAGCATTAAGGCACCTGCCAAGGTAGAGCTTTATACCAAAGCATTATATTATAAATAATTGAAATAAGAAGTAGCAACTTATTCTAATTCATTTAATATTAATTTATTTTATTTAATAATTTGGTCCGGCCCTTGACTCGAAGACAGAATGATAATTTGGCCCCAGAACTAGGAAAGGTTGCCCATGCCTGCTTTAGAGTATGCAAAGTATGAGGAACCTAAAGCTTGGCTCTGAATTTCTTGTATCTTCAAATCTAAAAATTATATTGCAATTGCCCTAAAAATTAGGGCACAGAGCGTAATATTTCTGAAAGTAATTGTCTGATATGAAAGGAAAAAATAATAAGCAAAAAATTAGTCGCCTGAAAAAAATTAAATCAAGGAGGATCTTAATCGTTGTTTCGGGAAAATTCAGTAAAATTTAATTATTGCTTGTTCAGGATTAATCTTAATAAACTAGGAAAATAAATAAAATCCAGATGTTCCGCATGGTAACTTTCTAATCAGCTTTAAAAAGCAATAAATGAACTGAAGAGAGATTCAGGGTGAAAACCATATTCAATCTCATTTCAGTTACTCGGTCACTAGCTCCAGAATAGAACTTGAAATATCAATGCTGAACATTTTTCAGGCGTACAGATTTAAGGATTTAGCAGAAAATAGAAAACCAGCCATACTAGGTCTGAAAAATCTTACAAAAATTTTGATGATTTAATTACTGAAAGTTCGCAGTTTAATATTTCATTGATTTTATTCATATAGTATTTTCAGGCAGTTCAGATTTAGCAAATAAACATTTGCCCTTCGTACCCTGAAACTATATTTATTTAGTTACATCAACTTAAAGAACTTGGAATGCAGTTTTCAGAAAAGTATCGAGATCTTAAGAACCGAAATATAGCGAACACAACCTGAATCTGACATTTTCAGAAAATAATAAATCAAAGACATCACATGGTAAATACATAAAATCACATATTTCAGGAAACAAGTGATATCCCAGGGAAACATCGAAAATAACTAACATGAATATGTAAGCTTTCAGACAGCAGCACTTAATTTTGTTCAAGAAATTAGCAACTGAAAAACCATTAAAAACAATCTGAATCTTTAAAAACTATTTTTCTCTGTTTTCAGTGAATTTAGTCGGAAAACCTGAAACATACAAATTTAGAAGGCGTAAAAAAGTTCAGCGCTGATGAATACAAAAATGAATGCCAAGAAAAATCGAAGACACCGAGGTAGATCCAGCATCACAGCAAGGTAAAATATGAAGAAGCAGCATACCAAAAATGAAAAAAATTATAGAACTAGCAAGATTCTTCGGTGACTGTAATGCCATGTAGCAAAATAATAAAATAAATACAAAGTATGAATATTGAAAGTCTAAAAAATATTTTGGGTCAGCCTGAAACAATTTTTCATATCTTATAAGCGGCAGTCTGGTCGAAGTTTAGTAATAGAAGTCCTGTTTTTAATGAATTTGAGTTAATTGTCACAGAAAATTACAGTTCCTAAACACGCAAGTACTTTTTGGTAAGTAAACTCATATCGAACTATTTATAAAAAACAAAGAGTTTGAATTAACGTGTAAATGCGAAAACCGTGTGGATTCCAACCACTAACTTGAGGCACCAACGCTTTACCTTTGAGCTACAGAAACAAAATCTAACGAATTGATTGGGATTAATCCAGCAGATGCCAATCGTATATTTTCAAAAATGAATTCTTGCAACTTGGAAGAGTAAACGTATTCCGAGACAACCGTGGTGACCAACCCCACGTCAGTTTATAATAATCAGTTATTTAAGTTTCAGCCATTTACGTAAACACTTTTAAATAGTTCTGCTTCTCAATTTTAGGCAAATTCAAAATTTAAAAAGATACTTAAATTGAACTCTTCTGTAAAATACAATAAAAGAGTTTTATTTGAGAGCTTTCATTAATTGTGTTAGTCTCTCAAGTTATTTTTTATGAAATGTTAAAACCATCAAATATCTAATTTTTAAGTTTTAGGTTATAACATTTACACGAAACGAATTGAAATTCATCGGAATCACTCACCTTCTAATCTGCAGTCACCAAAATACAAAAAGAGCGAAATACTGAACTCACCTGTAACAAAAGATAAGATTAATAATTACAGTCTTAGCTACACATGAACATGTACAAACTTACAATACTTTTAATTGTGATTTTAATTTGGATTTAAAGGCCAAGTCTCAGAAAATCTGTGATTGCATTAAAAACGATATCATTCGAATATTTTTCCGCAAAAAAGACAAATAATAGGAATTTTAAAGAAAGAAAATTAACCTAATTTGCAACTGAAAAAGATAAAATTAACGAAGTGCTTTTCATTCAACTGAATTTTGACAACTGATCTATGAATTTTCAATAAAATTTGTCTTATAATAAGATCAAAAAGAAAATTGTAGCTGTTCTGCGAAAAATTAATTTACTGAAATGCTGGAAGACTGACACATTCTAAGTTAAGGGGAAAAAATCGAAAATTAACAGTTTGACAATAAGCTTCGCTTCGAGAACTAGGATAACAGAAACAATAATACAAAAATTACAATAAATACATATACATGTATTACTTAAATTTAAACCTTTTCTCACATTTCACAATTTTTTTAATCTCTGAAAAACAAACGAAAGATTTCATGGGCGAAACTACAACTTATTTGAAAAAAATGTAAATGGCGAAAAATAGCGGAAAACTCCAGAGTCGAGTTGTAAACGACTCAACTGAATTTTCAGCACAAACGTACGATTTTTCAGGAAATTTTCCACTGAAGTGCCGAAATAATGTTTGAAAAAGGAAACTGATAGTTGCTCTGCAGAAAATTAATTTACTAAAACGCCGAGAGACTGAACAAATATAATTTTGGAAAAATATTTAATCCAAAATAATTCTTTAGAAAATCATGATTTATAGACAAAAGTATAGATTTCATAAAAAAAAATTAAAAAATGCAGCTTCTCTCAATAAAATTTAACTCGGGAAAAAATCTCAAAAAAGCCTGTAAAGTTGTAGTTTGTAGAATAACTGAATCAAGGCGTAAATTTCGAAACTTTTTGTTTTTGAATCTGTTAATGATTCAACTGGCTTTTCAGGAGAAAATATTCAGAAGAACCCACGTTAAAAGAGAATGAAGAAAAAAATGTTAAAAGAAGGAATTATTTTGCAAACAAAAACTGTAGCTCCTCTGCAGAAAATTAACTGACCGAAATGCTGAAAAATGAAAAATGCTGATTTGAGAATCGACGAGAATTTAAAAAAATCATGATCTCTGAGCAAAAGAATAGATTTTATTAAAACAAATGAAACTGCAGTTTTTCTAAAGAAAATTTAGTTTACCAGATATTTGAAAACTTTGAAAACGTTTTGAAAATGAAAACCCCTGCTTTAATAGTATAATAAAGATTTTACAGAATTTTCAGGAGAAATATACGAATTCAGCTTAAAAAATAACAATAAAAAATTATGAACTCTGAAGAAAAATACTGTAAGTGCTCTGCGGAAAATTAATTTACTAAAATTATGAAACACTAAAAAATGCAATACATCGAAAATGATGTTTAATTAGTATTGTTTTGGGGCACGAGTGTAGTGCATGTAACAATAATTAAATTGTAGTTTCTCACAAAAAAGTCTGAAACAATCCTGAAAAATCACAGTTTGCAAAACTCCTGTTTTACAGTGAATGATTAACTCTATCAAGGTTTAAATTAAGTCCTGAAATAAGGGGAAAAACTACAACTTTTCTAAAGAAATTTTAATTTATTAATATACTGAAACAAAGCCCGAAAGTTAACAATCAAAATTCTAATGCATATGGCAACTAACATCTTAGTAAACAAACAATGATGCTCTTTTGTCAACTTTGATCATTCGTTAATTTATTCTTTAGACGAATATTTCAGTTCGGTAATGGAGATCTAACTTTCACAGGTCAAATAAAAAAAATAAAAATAAATAAATGAGGTTGCACATAATAATTGTTTTACTTATTCGTTGTTTGTATTCTGTATTTTGTATCGTGTATCTTAGTTATAGTATACGTTGACTTTTTCCAATACTATGTATTAGTCATAAGGAAATAAATTATTATTATTAAAACCGGCCCTTAGTCATTAATATGATACTTTTAAAAAATATAGAAGCTCTGAAAAGCCAAAAGTTCTTGGAAAGAAATTGGAACTTCCTTAAGCAAAATTGATTAAAAAGCTGAAAAAAAAGCCGAAGACTCACAACTTGAAAATGAATATTCACAAAGAAAGTTTACTGCTAAATACCTTAATCAAAACATAAATTTTCAAACTTATTAGTAGGTATTTACTTTATTAAGTATTCAACTGAATTTTCGCGATTTTACAGGGAAAAATTGTCCAACAAAAATGTACGAAATCTGAAAAAACAAAGAGTATGTGGAAAATTTAATTTACTAATACGTTGAAACAAAGTCTAAAAACTAAAAAATGAAAAATCGGGAAGAAAGCTTCATGATAAATGCATAAAATCGAAGAATAAATTGGAAAAATTGTCCAACAAAAATGTACGAAATCTGAAAAAACAAAGAGTATGTGGAAAATTTAATTTACTAATACGTTGAAACAAAGTCTAAAAACTAAAAAAAGAAAAATCGGGAAGAAAGCTTCATGATAAATGCATAAAATCGAAGAATAGATTTGAAAAATTTTCAGTTGTTGATTGCTACCGATTTAAATTGAATTTTCAACGCAATGAAGCTGAAGTTTTGAACAATTTAAGTTCTCTGAAATGAGAAAATAAGTTATGGAATACAACTGCTATTCCTCTAAAGAAAATGTAATTTACTGAAAAAAGGCTGAAAACTCAAAGTTTGAAGATGAAAACTCAGAAAGAAAGCTTTTTTCTTCATGGTAATTAAAGTAAACTAAACCAAAGCGTGGATTTCTAAACTTTTCAGCCTTCATTTGTTAAGAATTCTAGTGAATTTCTAAGAGTAGTTTTTAATAAATAAAGTTAGTATATTAAAGCTGTAAAAAGGCCACATATTGAAGATGAAAATTCAGGAAAAAAATACCTGAATCGAAGCGTAAATGAGTAAATTTCTTATTCTTTAATTTTTAACGATGCAACTGAATTTTCAGGATTTTTCCGGGAAAAATTGTCAGTCAAACAAATGATTTTCAATAAATATAGGAGCTTTGCAAAAATGTAAGAGTTTGTGGAAGAAACTGCAAATTCCCTAAAAATAATTTAATGTTATAAAATGCTGAAACAACTTCTGAAAACTCACAATTTGAAGAAGAAAGCTTATTACTTCACACTAAATAGCTAAATTAAATCAAAGCGTAAACTTTCAGGAGAAATTTGAGATTTTTCCAGACCAAAATACCAATCAAACTGAAGTAAGAAAACTCATAATATTTTATCTGAAACAAGGAAACTGCAACTTCTCCAAAGAAAATTTAATTTATTAAAAAATTCAGAAAAAGACTGAAAACTCATAGTTTGAAATGAGAATTCAAGAATAAAGGCCTAAAATCAAAATATAGATTTAAAAAAAAATCAATTGTTAATTGCTATCAATTCGATTGAAATCTCAGGAGAAATAAACGATTTCCGAAGAAGCCGGTAATAAAACTGAAATTTTAGACAATTTAGAATTTCTGAAAAAGAAGAAATATTTTGTGGAAAAAACGCCTTTTCTCGAAAGAAAATTTAATTTGCTGAAGAAGTGGCTGAAAACCTACAGTTTGAAGATGCAAACTCAGAAAAAGAGTCGATCATTTCAGGGCAAACGAATAACTGAATAAATGCATCAGTTTGTAAACCTTTCAGTCTTTAACTGCTAATAAACTTAACTAAATTTTCAGGAGAAAATGATATTTGAGCATTCAAATATAATTTATAAAAATTTAATTATTTTTAGTATACGTAAGTCGTTTGAAAAGTAAGGTAAACGACGCAGAGATGGCACGGCCGATAAGTTTGCATCTTCAAACGAGCCTTTGCCAAGTTTCAGCTCAGTATATTGTGAGGTTAGTGTTTGGCCACGAGACGAACGTGCAAGTATTTTCAAAAATGATGTACCTACAAGAAGGAGGTGCCATGATAAAACGTCTTGAAGGGGAAAATGATCCCAATATTCAAGTCAAGATTATACAATTTGATTGTATTAATTAAGATTTCTTGGGAATGATTTACACTCAAAAATTGAATTCTGAGTGAAAAACATCGAGCTGTATGTTGAATTTCACGCCTGACTTTGTTGCTCTTTTGTTTGGAATTTTGGTTTATAGTTAAAGTTTCGTCTTTAATGCCAAAAATTGAAATTCAAGATCGACATTTTCAAAATATTTCTAATCACTAATGTAAATCCCAAGCTTCAAGTCAAGATTATTGAGTTCAATTTAATTAACGTAATTAAAATATCTTAGGTACGAATTGACTTAAAAATTGAATTGAATAGAAATTTTAAGCCAAAAATTGTAAATTTGAGATCAAAATTTTGGAAATGAAATTGTAAGTTTGAAAAACATGGAGTTGTATGCCATATTTCAAGCTTGACTTCGTTGCTTTTGCTTACAATTTCCGTTTGTAATTGAAACTTCATATTTAATCCAAAAATTTCAATCTGAAATTTTGAAATTTTGACTCAAATTTTTAGAATCAAATGTAACTAAAATTTCTTGGGTATGAATCACACTCGGAAATTGAAATTTTAAGTCAAAAATTGTTCATTGGACTTCAAAATTTTGAAAATTGGATTTCTTGTTGTAAAACGTACGTTGGTTTTCAATTTCAAGTTTGACATTGCTCCTTTTGCTTAGAAATCCCATGTTCAATGCCAAAAGCTCAAACCTGAGATTGATGAGATTGATATTCGGATCTCGCAGGTCTAAATTTTCCCTAATTTAAAGGTAGATTTATACACCAAATGGACCCTTTTGATTATGAAAATTACCCCAAAACAAAATACATAGTTTATTCGCCCAAACGTATTCAGTTACTACATTTTCCCCATACAAACACATGGCCAAATGATCCAGATCAGTATCAGATTTAAACAAATTAATATCCGAAAATTAAAATACAATTTGGAAGTTTGAAAGCTTGGTAATCCAACATTAATTTATTTACAACTTTCACAAGAAATGTCCTGACTAAAATTGGTTAATTCGTTCTGTTGTTTTCTGCAGTTGAAAGGAACGATTTGTTTGACCTTTTAAATTTACATTTTCGTCTTATTTCTTCAAAGGGAGTAATAAATTGTAAAAGCAATTAATAAAGACAGAAAATGTGAACTTTGAAAATAAAAGAAAGACAAGTTCAAGCCCCAGATTTTCTCTTAAATTACTGTGATTATTTTTTCAGTTATAAAGGGAACGTGGAGTAAATTTAGTTAAACTAAAAAATATGGTTATAAACTCCGTGTTAAAATTAGAAGGGAGGTTTTTAAGTGAAACCTTTATCCTTTTATGTAGCAGCACCAGCACGTAAAGAAGTCAATGTAAAGCAGAGCAGAGCAGACAAAAAGGGCGGAATAGTCAGTCGAGGAGCATTCCAGAGGAGAGAGCATCAGTCTCTTTGACTACCCACTTGTAAGGAAGCATTTAAAAGGCAGCAACGGAACAATTTCAGAAGACATACTTTAATGGCGACTTCCGGAGATGTTCTCCTTCCTTCTTAGGCCCTTCGTTTATTAACCGGCCCAGAGGTTAACTTATTTAACTCGACAACTCGACCGTGATGAAACGACCGTAATTTTATTCAAAAACAGATTGAGCTTAGGACAACTTTCGAACGTAATTTGTTTACAAGTTGTAACGCAATTTAACACGGGAGGAGCGAGTATAACCCACGAGAAATTAGCGACTGGGTGTGTGAATATATCGCTAATGCCAAGTACCATTCCCTATTAATTTTCTCGAAACTTTCTAAATTGTCTTTTGCTGCAGCGCCATTAAACTAAAGCTAAACAAGAAAATCGAGGTCGTAAAAATGTCTTTTCTAATGTTAGCTTTTAAGTAGGATGCAACATCAATTTGTTACGGGAGGGGAAATTTGTTTTTCGCTTATTTCCTCTTTCACGTTTAACAATGTGTTGTTATACGTAATAAAGTTTCAGAAAATTACGCTACGGCGGGTTTATTTAATTTCGAAGACCATTCAACTGTTACTTAAAATAATAGCACCACGTAATTCGCCTCTATTAAAGAGCAAACAACGTTTATTGATCTTCGGAACTTCGCTTCGAAACCCCTAAGACAGTTACAAAGTTATTATTATCGCTCATGCATATAGACTTAAATCAATTCTTGTCATATTTTTTTGTTCGTCCGAATGGATTAGATTTCAGCAGAAATTCTCTAACAATTTCGTGAAGCAAATTCTTTGAACATTTCAGCAAATGCTCGAAAATAATTCTCACAAACAAATACCTTTGGTATATCTTTTGAGGTTTTCAGTTATTAATCGTGATTCTTAAAATGTAAAACTCGAACACCTGGTATTACAGGATTAAAGCCAATTTTTTAAACCCACAAACTTGTAAAAAAATTAAATCTATCGATCACCCTTGAATTCCTTAATTAAACCAGACAACAATTTTTTGACTTTGTAAAACAAAGCAGGAACATATAAGAAAATTCAGAAAAAAGTAGAAAAATCAGAAAAATATAGAAAAGGCAAGCCATAAATCAACCTTCTTTCAATCAGACCTAACCAAATAAAATCCAATGCTTCGATTTTATACCTATTTCCTGCTGTTAAAATTAGGCCCATTTAATGATTTTTTATTTATAAACCCGCCTAGCTACTTGGTGGCCAGTAAACATACCTTAAAAATAAGTTCACAAATCTCCTAAGCGTTAAATTTCAAAATTTTCGAGTTCAAAATTAAAATTGTGAATTTTAGATCAAATCTACGCAAAAAAAATTGAAAATTAAACTGAGGTGATTAAACTTTAAGGTTTCTTTTATTTTGATTAATTTACAAATTTAATTAACGTGTAAAAAAACTGTTTTTAGTATAAACATAGCATGAAATGATAATCAATGTTAATAAAATGAGGACTAAAAATAGTTCCAAAATGTAGGTCGGACAAAGCGGAAGTGTTAGGATCAAAGAACAGCTCATTTAGAATTTAATAGACGAAATAAATTAAAAACAACTCACGGATCTAAAAGCATGGTACTAATTCATTGAGGGAACCACGAAGCATGGAAATACCGAAACAAACTGCAACAGACTGCTTCGAAAACATACTTCAGAATCAAGTAATAAATTTTTTTTAGTTCATATTTCTAATTTTTTTACTCTAAAATATAGGTGAAACAACCATATTTTCTTTTGCCGCTTTAAATTTAGAAAAAAAGGGGGACATTAATTCATCCAAAGAACCACGAAGCATGGAAACTTAGAGGCAAACTCTTCTGCTTAAAATTATAATTTCGAGTTTTTTATTTTTATATTTTTAAATAAACTTGAATTTGATTTTCTTAAATTCTAAAATTAAGCCGCAACCAACAATCCTTTTTTGTGCTTTAAATTTAAAAGAAATATTTTTAAATCAGGGCATTAATTCATTCAGTAAACCACGAAGCATAGAAACAAACACCAACAGGCTGCTTGAAACAATAATTTCGAATTAAAGTCCTTTTAATTGCATATTTTGGAACAAACTCGCCTTTTTATTTTTTTAAACTCTGAAATTACGATGAAACAAACAGATTTTAATTTTCTGCTTTATAGTTAGAAAATATTCTAAAAGTAAGGCATTAATTCATTTAGGAGTCCACGAAGCATGGTGAACGGCCGCAGACTACTTTAAAAACCGACTTGAGAATTTATTTTAGTTTTTTTAGTCCTTGTTTTCGGAAAATCTATTTTATTTTTCATTTTCATGAAACAAACACACTTTATTTTTAACTTTAGAATTTAGAAAAAAATATCATAAATAAATAAATAAATAAATATATAAAAGAAACCAAAAACCAGATGGCAAACTGCAACAGCCTGCTTAAAGCTAAAATTTAAAGTTAAAAAAGATTTTTTTTATTCCATATTTTTGATAATCTCGCCTTTTTATTTTTTTAACAGTAAAATGAAGTCGAAACAGGTTTTTTCTGCTTTGAATTTTGATCAAAAAACAGAGCATTAATTTATTGAGAGAACCACGAACCACGAAGCATGGAAATTCCAAAGCAAACTGTGACAGTTGCTTCTAAAACACTTCAGAATCAACGAACAAATTTAGTTTAATTTTTTTAAGTCGTTTTTTTTCCGAAAAAACTATTTTTACTTTAAAATAAATGTGAAATAAGCACACTCTATTTTCTGCTAAATTCCGAATAAATAAAAAACTAAATAAATAAAATATTCTGAAATCATAGCATTCATTCCTTCAAGAAACCACGAAGTAGGAAAATATAGAGGGCAAACTCTAGAATTAAAATTAATCAAAGATATTTTATGTTTCCACTTTAAATTTAGCAAATAAATATTAAAATGGGCATTCAAAATCTTAGTAACAATGTATTTAAATAATTTTAAAGACACGTCAAAATGCCAGTTTTTTTTTATAAAATTTGTATTGTTGTGAAGAGGAAAATACACAACAAAGATAAACATGGGCGAAAGACAGTGAAATAAGGCATAAGAGAAATAAGAAAAGAACAAGGCATTGTCAAAAGGATTATCATAAAAATAAACGAACTCTTACTAAATCAATAGTAGAATGAAAAATTACAATATTCTATTACTCGGACGGTTTCGGGGTCAAACCTGAGTCGGTTGCTCGGCGGGTGGCCTACCCAGTCAATAAAAATAGTTGGGAACTGTAACACAGTAGTGAAGTAGGGAAGGTAGGCGGTTGTCGAAGGCGTGTTGCTTACCACATCACCCAGTACGGATAGCGTGCGAGACAACCGAGGTATGAAAGTGACTTAGGAGACCTTAACCCTCCATGCTACCTTTACATTTAATTTTAAGTTGCATTTTAGGACATTTTCGAAGCCCTGTAATATCCCAAAAAGAAAGTTTCTCCTGCTTTTTATATGCTTTGATTTAGATGGAAAAAGAAGGCGAAAAAATATGTGGAGAAGCAAAAAGAAACAAGAAAGGCAAGCACAGAAGGGCATCGAACTGAAAAACAAAAATTAAAGCACTCTTTGCCCATTTAACAATGATTAAAACCAAAGAACTAAAAATAGTGCTCAGAATTTTAAAGACTTTAAATCATAATTCAAAGAAAACTTCATACCCAATAAAAGCACCAAAAACCACAACTAATGAAAAGCAGAAAGAACGGCGACGTCGCCAAACGTAGCACAAGAACCAATACGAAAAATATGGGAAGAAAGGCCGAATTAGATAGAACAAGTTGAAAAATAATTTCTAAAAAGGCAAATTCGTTCTTTTTAAAATTTTAAAATACAAAGCTAAAACTAAATTCTTTAAAATCTCAAACATTCCCATTATTTTTTAATTACAGAAGGTGCGTGAAAATAAATTCCTGGGGAAATTTTAAGCACAAAAAATGTATAAAGCTTCAAAAATGTTAATAAATATTTTTGAAAAACCTGAAAAAATTGAATTTCTAGAAAATCACAAGGAACAAAGTTTACCTTTTCGAAATCAATAAAAAATCAATTAATGATTGGAAACGAATTTTGATAAGATTTGGAAAATAACAAAATGGATCCTTTAACAACTCATATATTATTAATAACAAAATCGAACATTTTTAGGTTTGGATTTTCTATAGCGGTTTGGAAGCAGAAAAGAAAAGTAAGAGAAAACGCACAGAAAGAACTAGAAGGAAGAACAGAAGAAAAAACAGCAAGAAAAGGAGTAGAATAAGCAGCAAGATATGCAGGGAAAGTTACGGCAGGGTAGAATGGAAGAAGAAGCAAGAAGATAAGAAGAAAGAGAAGGAATAAGAAGAATGAAAAACAGCGGCGGAAGGATTGGAAGAAACTGAAAGAGATCCAAAGGAAAAGGGTGAGAAGTAAGAGTAGAAAAATTAGTAGATTAAACAGGAGGCGATGCAATGGAGAAAAACGAGGAGAAAGAGAAGTACAACGACAGGAGAAGCAAGAGGAGAAAAAGAAGATGAAGCAGCAAAACAGTAGAGTAGAGTAGATGAGATGAGATGAGAAAAAAAGGAGAAACGGCAAAAGAAACAAGAGGAGAAAAAGAAGGAGAAGCAGCGGGTGAGCGAGCAAATGAAACAGGAAGAGAGGCAATGGATAAAACCAAGGAGAAACAGGAGAGAAGCAAGAGGAACAGCAAGAGGAGCAAAAGAAACAAAGAAATACGGGTGGAAATGCAAGCCAGCAGAGGGGAGGAAAATCTGGGAAATAAAAAGGAAATCGCAATGCAAAACAATAGCAGAAAAGCAGAAAATCGGCAAAGAAATGGAAGAAGAATAAGAATGAGAAGGGGGATTAAGAAGAAGACGAACCGAAAAAGAAGAATAAAACAAGGGAGATCTAAGTAAAGGCAAATCTATTAATTAAAAATATGGAATAAGCGTAAACTTCCTTGAAACTCCCTGAAACGAGTTAACAAACGAAGGGGTTAAAATGGTCCTTTGTGCCACCACCGCAAATGGCCACAAAGTGAAGAACATGGATAGAGACTTGCTGACTCTAATAATAAAAAGTCACTAAACTGCAGATACCAAATTATATCTGCTTTTGGAAAAATTCAACAATTTGGAAAAACCTGAATATTCTTACAACCTTACAAGAAATATCCCCCCATTCAAATGCTCTTCAAGCGATTGTATCGGGCTATATAATTTACAGACGATCATTTCTTTGGTGCTCGGTTAAGGGACACAAAAGCAAAACGATTTCCTTTGAAGTAACAGACAAAAGGAGAAAAACCTTAAATTACTAAACAGCATTGCGCCATGTGCTAAATAAGCGTCTTTCAAAATATAAATGGCACACTTAAGTAAGCTCATGTCCATGAATAATCACACTTAATAAACCATAAGGAGCGATATGCGTTTGCACGTTTCAAAACACCAGGATGGCGTTTGTTAAATGCCTCTCAACTGAAATCCAGACGCCATTGTGATAACTTTCTAGACAGCTCCTTTGAACACGCGAATCGTTTTGATAAAGACGTACACACATATGGAAAGAGGAACCCCCGCGCACTCGAAAGACAATTATAAATTACCCCCCGACATTAAAGACAAAAGAATACAAAGTGCAACTTTTAAAAGTTGCCAGCTCGCGGGAAGAAAACAACGCAATAATTAATCTCGGGTTTTTATTTCCGAACTGTCGGGGAAAAGGAAGTTTTTTAAAACTTTGTGTTTGTACATACTGCACCTATTGTCATCCGAGATCTTTCTTGTAAAAGGGGAACAACGCGAAGTGTATTAAATTACTTAACTTTAAAGTTTGAAATAAAGGAATGTGGGTTACAGAATTTTTGATAAACTGCTTTGATATCAAAGACTATAAAGTGGAAGAGACTCACGTTACGTTTTTTTCCTAAAGGAAAACACAGTAATTACAACACCTACAGGGTGGCCCCCAAAACAAATTTTAAACTACGGACCTACTTGTATCAAAAATTAGAAAAAAATTGTTAACATAACCTCACTGTTGAGAGAACCCACAAAAACAAAAGAAAAATTCAGACCCGGAAATGATTCAAAGCGTTTAAAATTTTCCTCCAAACACAAGAGAAAACTAGCTTGTTAAATTTGACAAAACAGCACGTTGACCTTTTTCGATGAAAAAGGTTATATCCACTGATTTCTCAGGGGAGATTCTGGTGCGTTAAAGAAAATAGCAAGCAACAGGGAGTTTTTCTAGATCCCTTAATTAAAAACGAAACTATTAACTAAAACACGACACGTTCAAACTGCCCTTGAGGTACGATTCTTCTCTTAAATTGATTATTTCGGGAATTTATAGCTGTTAATCCGTATCTGGAGTGTTAATTAATCCGCATTCCTTTCTAAAAACTAAAGAAAATCAGCCTTGAAATAAATTTCATGAGAAAAAATACAAAAAAATATGTAAATGTTACCTAAAAAGGAGTCGTTGAAAAATCAAGGGTTGTGATTAATGATCGTAGTATCCTTTCAACAGGATGAGATACGAAATGGAGATATAAATCAATCAGAATCTATAAACCTCCCTAAATGGGTTCATCTTTATTCGTGTTCTTGTTGTGTATCTACATATATCTTCGTATGTGGCATTTTGCTGATGGATTTTATTAAGTTCGAGATTTATTTAACTGCATAAATGTTGAGATAGACATTTATTAGCACTTTCATTCGTAAAAATAACATTGATATTGTATCGAGAAGCGTGTTGTGAATGGCGAACGTTGAGAAAATTCTAGGAGTAGCTGGAAGTCTCTAGCATACTCTAGAATAAATAGCTGGACGCATGGTGGGAGGCTCAAAGTCTGTGAAGTTACAACGCGTATCATTGAAAATAAATACACGTGCTTTAAATAAACATTCAGCTTATTTAGTTTTGCATAAACAAAACTCAAACACTCTTCAGTAAAATACGATGACTAAACCATCGTAAATGGGTTTTCATAAAATACAATTTTGGCAGAAAAGGATTTGAAAAATCAAGCGTTAATTTTTAGGGCAGGTTTTGTAACGTGTGTCTAAAAACTGTCGACATCCCAGTTGCTTTGAAAAACAAATTACAAGTCTTAGATTAAATCATAGACAATGACTTTTTGCAAATCTTGACATTTGGTTTTGTGTTCTGAATCTAATTACGAAATATGTTTCTGAAATCATAACCTACTAGGATGTTGACAGTTTATAAACACCCGTTACATAACTAATGCATATGTTCGGGCATATATTAAAGTGTTTCCTTTGTTTATTTCAAGGCATATATTAAAGGCTATTTCCTTAAAATTGTAATGCGCAAGAAATCAAAACTGGCACAAAACCTTTTTGTTTCAATCAAGCGAAAAATTTTCTTTAAGGTATATTTTAAGTATATTTTAGGGATGTTTATTACATTGTACTTCAAAGTAAATATTACAGTTTTTTTCTTAGTTTATTTTCTCAGTTCAGTTTTTGCGTAAAAATTTAAAATTGTCAGAAAAAAAGAAATTTTGTTTTTAATTTAAGCCAAGATAAAAATTCTTTTAACGCATATTTTAACCAAATCTAATGTATATTTGAAAGCATCATATTAAAGATTCTTTTCTTAGTTTATTACCCTATCTCAATTTTTGTATTTGAAAACAGGCCCAAGCAAAATAATTTAAGTATAAAGCAAGAAAATTTCTTTCAATGCGTATTTTTCATATAATTTAAGTACATTTAAGGCATATTTTAAAGGTTATTTCCTCAGCTAAATTTTAATTAAGAAAAATTGCCAGAAATTTCACTTTCAATTCAGGCAAAGTTAAAAAATTCTTTTTATGTATATTTTAAACATATTTACTGCAAGATTTCGTAATTTATTTTCTTATCTCAATTTTTTTGTAAAAAATTAAAACTGGCACCAACAAAGAAAAGGGAATTTTCGTTTTTAATTTAGGCGAAGCACGAAATTTTCTTGTAATGTATATTTGCCATATATTGGAAGTACATTTAAGGTATATATCAAGACATATATTGTATATACGTATTTTTATACGTAAGAAATTAAAAGTATCACCAAAAACGAAATTTGGCCTTTCATTTCAGCCAAACAAACAATTTTCAATTAAACCAATTTTTCGGTATATTTAATGTATATTTCCAGATAGATATATCGTCTCGATTTTTGTGTAAAAGTAAAATTTGGCAACAAAAAAGCCTTTCCGGTTACAACTTAGGCAACTTAATATTCATTTCCCGTACATTTTAAGTATATTTAAGTTTTCTTTTGTTTATTTCCTTAGCTCAATTTTAATGTGGAACAAACTGGCACAATAAAAAAGAAAAATCTTCGCTTTCAATTTCAACCAAGCAAAAGGTATATTTTCCATAAATTTGAAGAATATTTAATGCATATTTCATGGCACTATTATATTAATGACTGTTTTTTTTTTTGTTTATTTCCTCGGCTCAATTTTTATGTACAAAATTAAAACTGGCAAAAAATGCGCTATCAATTGAAATGGCGCAAAACTGTTCTTTTAATGCATATTTTCCACATATTTTAAGTAAATTTATTAAAGGCATATATTGAAGTTATTCTTGTTTTACTCTCTCAGCTCACTGCAATGTATAAGAAACTGACATAAAAAAGAATTTTCGCTTTATATTTCAGCTAAGCAAAAAAATATCTTGTAATGCATATTATCGAGATATTTCATGTATATATCAACCACAGTTAATGCATACTTTCAGGCCCCTTAGTTTATAGATCTCAGTTTATGTATGAAAGAAATTAAAATTGGCAACAAGAATTTTCGCTGATAATTTAGGCCACGAATCTATTTTCGTATATCTTAAGTATATTTAATGCATATATTAAATTTCGTTTGTTTATTTCCTCAGTTCAATCAGGACTTAAACTGCGCACCATTTATAAAAATCGTTCAAAGCCATAAATCATTAGTTAACAACAAAATTAATTGGAAAGCACAATAACGAAAATAATTAGCATCAAATCAATGTCCCACAATTAATTAAAGCTTAAAAATTAATTAGAATGAATCGATTATTATCTGCAGGAGATTCAAATTGGCACCGGAAAATTAATTTTCTCTTTCAGTTTATTATATTTTCTGTATATATTTGAAGCAATTTGAGGTATATTGAAGGCATACTTGCCAGCATATATTAAATTATTTACAACTACGTACGTTACCGATAACTGATACCACTTGAAAAAACGTCAATGGAAAAGAAATTTCAACTCAGAAAAAGGTTAATTTTTAGAATATTTAAGGAAATGTTTGGAGTATTTTTGCTGTATATCTCCGGGCATACCTATATTAAAGCTTTTCCTTTATTTTTTCCACAGATCAATTTTTGTGTGCACGAAATTAAAACTGACACTGTTAACCGTAAACAAAAAGGCTTTCAAATTATGTCAAACAAAAATGTTTATGTTATTGTATATTTTCAGTAGGTGAATGTGTACTTTAACTACATTTTAATGCATAATTCCAGGCATACATTAAAGTATTAAAGCTTTACTCTTGTTTATTTCCCCAGCTCGATATGACTTCAACTTTAAAGTGTTCAAAGCCATAAATCATTAGTTAAAAAAATTATTAATAGTAATTAATAATGAAAATAATTAGTATCAAATGAATGTCCCAGAATTAATTATGATTTCTAAATTAATTATAATTAATCGATTACTCTGTGCATGAGCTGGCACAAGAAAAAATAATTTTCTCCTTCCGTTTGTATATTTTGTATATTGTATAGTTTAAGTATATTTAATGCATACTTTATATATTAAAGTTATTTTGTAAACCTAACCTTACTTCAATAATTATTATTAATTCAAAAATATTTCGTATCATTTTGCTCTTGATAAGACGCCTGAATGTCCGTCTTTGGAGTATGTCTATGCCCTTAAAAATAACAATTTTGCAAACCTAACCCTACTTTTGGAACCACTTCGGTAGCCATTTAAAAACAGATGAATTCAAATATATTCTGTATGATTTTTCTCTTGAAAAAGATGCTTGAATTTACATAAATGAATATCTAACTCTCGAGGGTATTTAAACCTCTAAAAAATAAAAACTTTTATATTTTGTAATTGTATAAATCTAACCCCACTTTTGTAACCGTTTCGGTAGCCATGTAAAAACAAATGAATTCAAAGGAATCTGATATAATTTTACGGTTTATAAACCATCTGCCTCAGCTTTAAGCGTTCAATTATAGGCAAACTTTGAGGCAGGAGTACCGAATGTTATTGAAATATAAAAGGCAAAGAGTCGATTAAACGTATATTACTATCGTTTCGAATCAATTTTAACTGATTGATGTAACATCTAGATATCTAGATATAGAAAATACTATCATTTGAGTATACCCACGTATATGTAAATCAAATAGCATTTCAAGAACCGAGCCCGAGTTTCCATTTAACGTTCCTCTCAGTCGTAATAAACTGAAACACATTAACATTTATATTATGTAAATGCTTTCATTATGTTCGTTTTTTTTTCTCGTGCGTTGATGAGTTGACACGTGTATTTAAGGACGTTTACGATGCAAGTATGTAGTTTTTGTATTTTTTATTTGTTTTACTTTGTTGCTTTAATTAGTTAATTCCCTGGCGATTAAATGGAATAATTGAATTTCTGAACGTTTTGTTACACGGCGAGAGTAATGAACGACTACACGTTTTAAACTTCCTGGTTAATAATACAAATTTAAATTTGTAGAGCATGTAGACTCGAGTCAAATAAATTAGTTTAGCAAGAGAAATAATCTGACAAACAGGAATGAAGTTCTTGCTTGAAACTCGGAGGTTTATATTTTTATTTTGTTTAAAATGTATTCGCAACTAAATTAGGAAAATTAAACTGCACGTTTGTGGAACTTATTTGAATAACTGAAATTTTCTGTAGCCTTCTACGATTTAAAATCAGGTTTAAATTAACAAAATTCTACACTTCCCAAAAACATTCTCAAATAAAATTTGCTTAATGGAAATTAATAATTAAATTTGAATAGCTGTATGTCCTAATTATTCCCGTGTCGCAGATGTTATTGCCTACTTTCATCTGTTTTGTTTGTAATTAATTCAACGAGCACTAATAAAAGTCCCAGCTAACAACAGCACGTATTTATCTCAGAAACGTTATTGCACTAATTACAGCAAATAAAACACACGAACTGCTGAAACCGATTTAGCAAAAAGGACAAAATCTCTTTTGGAATGCCAATTAGAAAAAGTGGAACTTACTAATTAGCCTACAAATATTTACTAATTAATGAAATATTCACGACTAAAAATTAAGTCAGACTGATAAGTCTTAATGTTCTAGATTTTATGGATATTTTGGTCGTAAAAATTGAAACTCGCAGACTTAACAGGTTTGTAACCATTGACGTGAGGAACGCGTTTAACACAGCATCGTGGAAACACATAATGTAGGAACTAGAAAGAAAACTTATATAGGAAGATAGCAAGCTACCTAACAGATAGGGTCCTGGAGATAGAAGAGGGAATAGTACAAAAGATAACCACTGGGGTGCTCCAGGGTAGTGTCCTCGGACCACTACTCTGGAACATCCTTTACGACAAAGTGCTCAGTATTGAACTGATGAAGGGGTCAACAACTATCGCATATGCAGACGCGCTAGCTAAAATGGCGGCTTGAATGAAGGAAAAGGAATTAAGCATTGTCCTGGAGAAAACGGAAGCCATGTTGGCGATAGGGGAAAAACGACATGGAAGGATAGAGTTCGAGCTGACCAATAACAACTTTGAACCAATAGGCCAGCTTAAATACTTTGGCGTCTATATGGACAAAAGACTTAATTTCTTTAAGCACATCAGATACGCGGCCAGAAAAGCGAGTGCAGCCCGAGAATCGGAGGCAGCAGCGAAGCAAAGAGGAGAACCCTAGCGACAGTAACTGAATATATAATGTTATATGCCGCTCCAATTTGGGCCGATGCTCTGAAAACTCAAAAATACAAAAACGTTTTGGAACGAGCGCAGCGCAAAATGGCCCTACGAACAGCCAGAGTCTATAGGACTGTATCGACTGATGCGGCCAGAGTACTGCCAAGGATAATTTCAATCCAACTGCTGATAGAAGAGAGGATTGAAGAGCAAGGCAAAAATAAAAACCAGAAGAAAGTCATCCGGAAAGAAACGTAAAGGATTGGTAAAATAGACGAAGAGACCTGCTTCCACTGTCAACATGCAAAGGATGATCTAGACACGCTATTTTCGAATGCCCAAGATGAGAGGATCTAAGAAGAAGAATAGAAACAATACTCGACAACGAAAGAACGTCTCAAAGCATGGTTGGTGAAATGCTGCAGAGCGACTTTAAGTGGAACATTATTACAGACATGATAATAAAGATTATGAAGGAAAAAGAGCACGACGAAGAACCTGAGGACTGAAAAAAAAACTTATAAGAAAGACTAGAGACTAAGATGGCGACTAAATGAATAAGACCGTCACTGATACGATGTAATGTGAGAAACGGTGCCGTATCATTGATTAGGATGAGGAGGTATTTTAGCTGATATACAGTGACTAGGGTCACTGGAGTCCAGCACTCCTGGGTGGGAGAAGAACCATACGGCTGGGGGAAGAACCATACGGCTGGGGATAATCCATGAAGGATTTCACCTCCGCTCCGGTAAAAAAAAGACTTAACAGGTTAAGAATTTAAAAGTAGTGCAGCAAGCTAAGTTTGGAATACTTAATAGTTGCTAAATGTTCCTTAAAATGCTATTAGTAACCTAAGTAGCATCAAGCAAATTTAATATATGCCTGAAAATATGCTTTAAATATACTTCAAATATGCTTCGGTAATGCTGAAAATATGCGTTTAAAGAAATATTTTGCTCCGCATAAGCTGAACGTGACAATTCTTTTTTTGTACCAGTTTAAAAATTGATCTGAGGAAATAAACATAGGAAAAACTTGAATATACGCCGGAAAATGTGTATTAAATATACTTAAAATATACATTAAATATGTCAAAAATATGTATTAAAGTAAAATTTTCGTTTGACGTCAACTGAACGAAAAAATGTATCTTTTTTGTAGTACCAGCTTTAATCTACTCAATCTACTGCACACAATAACTGATTAATTATGTAGTCCTAATTAACTGTGGGGCATACAGTTGCTGCTAATTATTTTCGTAATTGTGCTGTCCAATTAATTTTAAGAGCTCAAACTTCAAATTTGAAAATTCATTTATTAAATTTAAATTCAAACGTTTCTATGGAGAATAAAATAATGGGAAATGCTTTAGAATTCATCTTTTTTTTAAATAGCTAGATACGCACATCACAGGCATATGGAGAGAGGATCGATAATGCCCTGGAAAGGGTATAGCACTCTAAGAAGAAGAATGCATCAAGAAGTAAGGTTATGTTACACAATTTGGAAATATAAGAGCTCAGAATTTTTATGTTTTAAGGGGCTTAACGTACCTGAATGCTAATTATTCGTTTATTAAATTTTATTTCCTTTTTATTAAGCGAAAAATGATGCGAAGCGTTCTTGAATTCAACTGTTTTTCAATGGTTGCAAAGTGAGGTTATATTAAAACAATTTGGAAATGTAATATAGTCTAAAGATTTTATTTTTTAGGAGCAGCTTAAACGCCCTCGAAAGTATTCGTTTATTAAATAGAATCGTATTTCAAACGTTGAATCAAGAACAAAATGTTCCGAAATGCTTTTGAATTTACCTGTTTTTAAATGGCGACCGAATTGGTTCGAAAAGTGAGGTTATGCTTATACAATTTGAAATATTTAAGAGTTCACAATTTTTGTTTTCTAAGAGCCTTAATCTAATCAAAATTTAAACATTCGTTTATTAAGTTTAATTTTAAACAATAATTCATCGACAACGAACTGTCACAAAATTCTTTTGAAGTCTCCTCTTTTTAAATGGCTACCAAAATGCTTCAAAAAGTGAGGTTGTGTTTGCGGAACATTGACTATTAGTGCTTAAATTAGAGATTTTTTCGCAGGTCAAAGATATTTCCAAATTAAATGATTAGTAATTGTCACACTTTTGAACTCGCCTGTTTTTAATCAGACACTAAAAAGATTTCAAAGTGAGGTTATGTTAGCATAATTTTAAAATACTCGACTTGCTTGAATATATGCAAACTTTGAATATCCAAAGACATAAACTTAAATTTGAATTTTTATCTGCAATAAAATTACATGAAATCTTATTCAATTCGTTTGTTTTTAAATGGCCACTATAATGGTTCTTCAAGTGAGGTTATGTTGGCATATTTTTGAAATGCAAAACCTTAAGTTCGAATATTTTTCCTGTTCGAGCTAAAATACATTCGAAGTACGAATATGCAAATATTAAACTCAAATTTAGATGTTTTATTGGTCACAAAATTACTTAAAATCTTTTTGAATTCGTTTGTTTCTAAGTTGCCACTAAAATGGTTCCTAAAGTTGGGTTATGTTGACATCTTAAGTTGAAATACTTTCTCCGCTTTAGCTTAAACACATTCGAGCTTTGAATATTGTGATTAAACTCAAATTTGAATTTTTTATTGGCAATAAAATTAAATAAAATCTTTACAAATTCGTTTGTTTTTAAATGTCCACTAACACGGCTCCTAAAGTGAGGTTATGTTGGCATATTCGTGAAATATAAGACCGTAAATTACAGTTCGTTTTATGTTCCGGCTTCTAACACATTCTAACTCTGAATATCCAGAGATTAAACCTAAATTTAGTTGTTTTATCAGTAACAAAAGTAGGTACCGGAAATCTTTTTCATTTTCCCTGCAAAAGTGAGGTTATATTGACACACTTTTGAAGTATTAGGCTTTAAATCGACCGTTTATCAATTCAAAATTTGAATTAACTTTGTTTAGACTAAAATTCAGAAGTTTCATTAACTATAAAATTCCATAAAATATTTGCGAATTCTTTTGTTTTTGAAATGTATATTTTATTAACAATGAAATTCGATTAAATACTTTGGAGTTCATTTGTTTTTGAAATGGCTACTTGATTCCTTGTTCCTCCAATAATTATTTATTCAACCTTAGAAAAAGCTGTGTGCTTCGTTCGAAAACTATTCGAAATATAATGAATATTCAGTGATTAGAAAAGAAAAACAGAATTACGAAAGAGCACGTTTAATATTCAGTAAATATTTCATCTGACACTTATCGTATCATAAAAGCAATTTTCAAAGTGTGTATAAAACATAGCTGTCATCTGTATAAGTCCGGCTCGGTTATCAGATACGTGAATCTCCACTACAATTCATAGACCTGATCAGATCTTGCATCACATAGTGACCATGCGGTTATATGGTCGTATTTTCTTGTATAGGAATATATATGGCGTGTCAGTTTGTAAATGCAGTTTTGTTTCTAACCACCATAAACAGTGCCATTTAATAAATGTTTTCTTCGATATAATTATATTTTCAGAAATGGGAAATTTATTTAAACGAGAGGCTCTTTTGAATAAATTCCAGTTTTTTCTTTTTCAACTGCCGGATATATACAGGGTGGGGCTGCTTCTATAGGATTTTGTTTAATAAGGTGGCATCATTTGTTTAGCTGCAGGCACGGCTTGCTCTAAATATATCAAACTAATCTTGTACAAAACTAAAAATTAATTCTTTCGTTGATATACAGGATGGCCGTTTTCCAATACAATTATTTTGTTAGGCAGTCGTGATTTGCTTCACTTCATGGCTTGGTCTAAATATACTAAACTAATTCTGTAGAAAATCTGAAAATGTCGAAAGGATTTTGAAATAGGGTTCGTTTAATGTAGTTATTACCCACCTCTTGTTATTTCCACGTTCGCCTAACATCTTAGTTTTTTATAGGCGAACTAATAACCTAATTTATCTCAATATTAAAGAGAACGAAAACGATCTCGGCATCATCTACGACCGCTAGATAAATCACAAGAAAATTAGATATAGGTGAAGATATAAATCTCCCCGAAAACTAGGCCCTTTCAATACGGATCCAATTTCGATGAGAACCAACAGGTTATGGAAGGAATCTCGTTCTCGTGACCCGTGCGCTGAAGGGGTCGGTTTAATTTTAATCAGATTCAGGCAACGTTCGTTAACGTGTATCACGTTGCATACCTTGTTCCATTCTGGTAATGTGCACTGAACTGAATTAAACTATTTACCTCTACCCTGATGCACAGCGACCAGCTTTCCGGTTTTCTACTCACTTAAAGTTATTGCGACGTACGTTAATTTGTTGCGACGTACGCGTATTTACCTGAAAGGGTAAATCTGGTAAGAGGATTAGTCTGGAAATTATTTTCTACCGGATTCTACTCGACTCTAATAGAAATCAAGGTTGGCTGTGATGCATTCGATTTACAGCTTTAAACTGGAAAAATTCGATTTTGCCTTTGTAGTCCTGTTATTTATTATTAATAAATTACAAGCTCCGGGGATGCCTTAAATACACAATTGTTGCAAGAATTTCTTTGAGAATTTATGACGACGGTAACTAAACCTTTAACAAGATTTTGATATAGAATACCTAAAAACCCCCGAGTTAATTGATACGCCACTGGGAAAAATATTCCCATCATTAATTATAAGCCCAAAATTTCGCAAATTCACCCGAAAAACAGATTTAAACCACCTCGTCCCAGGTGACAAAACCATTATTTGGAAGGCTATAAATTTTTCAGCTGATAATGACGTAATTGGAAATGGAAACAAGTTGTTTTCAGGGCTAAAACAAAAGCTTTTTTAGGGTGGAACAAAGCACCCTTTTGTTTTACCAAACAAATTAGCTTTCACCACAATGAATGTACTTTTTTAATTTTTTTCCAATTTCAAATATGAATGCTTTCTTTGCAAAATAAATTAAACAAATTTTTTAGGTGTCTTTTGTAAAGTGAAATGCAGACTCACCTCCTTAAAACAAAAGGATATTCTCAAATTTGAGAAAGTATTTAATAAAATATTGGAGGTTTCTACCGCATTCTGGAAACTGGCCACTTAACAGTAAACATATGTTACTAAAACGTTTAGTTTATTATTAGAAGGCTGTACATTCCTATTTGAATTAGAGCCGCCCCTAAGGGCTCTTTTAATTGTTTTAGTGTTGGCGGTGCGTCACTCCACTACACAATAATAATAACAATTAAAAAAAAAACCATACAAATACGATTTACTACCCAAGAGCTCCGAGTAAGGCCGCTACATATAAATTAGTTCCTAAGAACCCCGAGTGTGACTGCCTCTAAGCTTAGCCGCCCTCGTGCCGCTCGATCTTAAAATTTTATTCGTTTCTAACCTGAAAATCGTGTGTTACAAAGATACTTTTCAGCAGAAAAGCAAGCAAAAAGGCGACACTAACTTTTAACTTTCGCAAGCATAGTTTATTCAGTTGTTTCTACCGTATTCTAGACTAAGCCGCTTATAGTTAACTAGGTAACTTAATGCAAACAATTAACGTAGAATTCAAGTACAATTAAATTTTTAAGAATAATAAATAAGATTCAGCATATTTATTTCGATAAATGATTTTTTGATTTCTCAACACACTTAACAGGAGGTATTTTATAGGAACTAAAGTTTTGGTTTAGTTTACTCTAGGTCCTTCTTAAATGATGTAAAACTTATTACAACATTTTCGGTGTATGTATATAAATTCGTGCATAAGAGTTCCGTGTATGGATGCCCTACGCTTAGCCGCTCATGTGCCTCACAATCTTAAGTTTTCTTTTGTTCTAATCTTCAAATCACGAAGTGAATAAATTCAAACTCCAACCGAAACCAGCAAAGTCGGACTTGAAATATGCAGTACAACTCTCTAAATCCCCAAATTCGAAAATTACAATCTAAAAGCTTCAGTCTAAACTTTCACTCCAAAATATTTCGCAAACTTGGACTCGGAATGTTGGAGTTTCAATTCCAAATTTGTAATTTTTGACATTAAACATGAAACTTCAATTATTAAGTTTTAAGCAAAATCAGTAACGTCAAACTGAGAAGGCAGGGTGGCTCAGTGGTAGAGCGTCATGCTAGCGTTTCAGTAGTCTGGAGGTTGGCATCAACTTCTGGTGACCATTCCGTCGTTGGGCATCTAATTAACGAATACAGGTCTAATAAAGTAACAAGGCCCAACACGTACACACACTTACACCATACAACGGCGCACCTTTCACGTAACCCCCGGATTGTGCATTGCACTCGTGAAGACCACATACGTTAACGCATCAGCCTCGACACCGAAAGCTAAAAGAGGTTACAGATACAGATACAGTAACGTCACACTCAAAATATAAAATTTGATTATGAGAATTTGGTGCTCAAATTCATATTCTCAAATTTAAGAAAGAACATATTTATAGCGGAATATTTAATTCGGAATTGTTACGCAAAACGCCTAGAATACGCTGGAATCTTCTACCGCATTCTAGAACAAGCAGGGGTTGCGTATTAATAAATAAGTGTTATATTACTTAATTCCTAAAATCATTACAATACAATGTATGCGTTTAAGAAGAATAGAGGAGATTCAACATATTTAAAATTCCAAAGTGATTTTTGTATTTCTCCAAAATAGTAACAAGAAGTTTTTTATAGGAATCAAAACTTTATACTACGTGCTTCTTAAATAATCTAAGGATTATTACAATACTTCTGACGCATAGAAATTCATTCCTAAATGCTCCGCTGATGGCCACTCCTAAGATTAGCCGCCCACGTACCACTCAATCTTAAAATTTTACTCGCTTCTAACCTGAAAATCGCGTGTTATAAATAAGCAAAACGGTGGAACTAACTTTATGAGTGAGTTTAACTTTTGCGAGCATAGTTTTATTCAGTTGTTATCAGTTGTTTCTAACCCATCGATTTTTAAGTACAAAACAAAGTTACGAGCGTTTTGTTCATGGAAATTCTTGTTTTTCCGGTCGACATAATGGCTGTGAACATATTTAAACCTAACTACGAGAACTTAAAACGAAAACCTCACATCAAAATCGATTTGAAAAAATAATAAGAAATAATCGCTCGACAACAAAAAACAGTCAAGTTTCCGTTTTGCACATCCCGTGCAAAGTGAAAATCGTAGTTTTCTTAAAAGAAATGTCTTCCACTAATTTCCATTATCATTTATCTTGCGGGGAGACACAAAAAAAGAAAAGAAAAACACAACGACACGTATTGCTACTTCGCTTGAACAATTTCAGAAAAGCGTTGCGCGGTTCGGCTTGAAATTCGAGATTGTAACAAAGAGAAGTGCGACGAAAAGTATGAGGGCGCTGTTTTTCTTCTGTCTTCCGTTAAATATACGAAAAAAAAAGAGAGAGAAAAGATCCATTGCACCGAAGTTAAATGCAGCTCGACCGACGCTCGTTACCCCCGAGTTTTCTCTAAGCTTGATTTAGTGATTTTTCCGCGTGAGAAAACCGTCAGACATCCCTCTGTATTTGTATTGATAAAATTGGATGGATAAAATTGAGATACATGTTCTATAGTTTTTGACGTTTTATTAGTATTGAATTTCTCGTAAAGCAATGTGCGGATTTCTCTGCGAAAATCAATTTTGCGGCAAAATAACAGGATTTTATCTTCTTCTATCCAACACCTTTATTGCAGTAAAGTGCAGGTTTGAAGTGCGTTTTTATATTGCCTTTTACTCGTTTTCGTTTATTTATTTCCGTTCCACGCTTGAATACGTTATTGAAGCGAGTGTAAAATTAATTGGAGCAGATGATCTGACATGTAAAACCTGAAACCAGGTATTGTGATTACGATCTTGTTTAATGTAACGTGTAATGATAAATTGTAACTCGAATAACTGAGATACAAACGTTCGACTTATACAAATTACTCTATTATTTCTACAATGTTTTGTGGGATGTTCAACAAGTTAATTGTGAATATATCACCTCGAGATTTTAGCTCGGCTCCTGTTAAACGAGTTTTCTTTACAATACTTTTTGATTCTCTACAAAAATCTTGAATGGACTGAAACAAAGTACAAAATGTTAAAAATGCTTTACAAATGTTTTACAGGGCGTAAAATATAAGGTTCAACACCTGCCTTATTTCCATATGATAAATATTCATACAAAATTCACATGATTAGGTCCTTGTACGCTGTCATAACTGTCTTGATTGTTATTTCCGTTAATCTGTTGCAGAAAAAGCAGAGGCTTCATTGTATAGAACCGAACAACTCCAAGTTATGTTTTACTTAACATGAAAAGGTTAACAAATAAACAAAGCCAGGTCATTGCCAAAGCTTTCAAGCTTTAAGGGTTGAATTTTTTTTAAAACTATTTTTAAAATCGCATAAGAAATGGAAAATTAATGAACCAACGCTTATAATATATCAATAGATTGTGAGGCTGTTTTTTTCAATAAATGTTTTGAAAAGTTCCAAAAACAAAGTCAGTTCATTGCCAAAGCTTTCGAATTCCCCTGAAAATACCTGAATATTTTCAAATTATTTTTAAATTTGCAAGCAAAATGGAAAAACCTCGAATTAACGTTTATATGTCGAGCTACTGTGAAGCTTTTTTATACTTTGAAAATTTCCAAAATAAAGCCAGTTCATTGCTGATACTTTCGAATTTTTCAGGGCTTCCCCTGAAAATACTTAATTTTTTTAAACTTGTTTTTAAATATGCAAGAAAATTGAAATAACTAGCATTTACACGCCGACCAACAGTGAGGTTTTTTTCAACATACATATATTATAAAACTTTCCAATAACAAAGAAAATTCAATTCTAAAACTTTCAAATTTCTCAGGACTTTCCCTGAAAATATTGGATTTTTAAAATTTATCTCTAAATTCGCCAGGAAAATGAAAAAACCTTAAGCTGACGTTTATAAGAAATATATTGACAACTTTCCAAAACAAAGCCATTTAATTTGCTGAAACTTTCTAATTTCTCGGGACTTCCCCTGGCAATAATCGAAATTTTTAAAATTTTATCTTTTAATTACGATAATAAACAAACAACAATTCGCAAGAGAAACGCAAAAATATCAGGGTAAGCAATTCCTTGAAATTTTTATATAGATCCCCTTTTCAGCGTGAACAGACTTCCATGGAATTCCACGATTTCCAGGGAATTCAAATGAATTCCGTTTGATAAGAACAAAATTTTAGGAATTACATTTAGTTTCTCCGAAGAATTATCAGACTACCGTAGAACTTCACTAACTCCGGGGAATTTCACGAAATCGTGGCAAAATTTTGTGTAGTTTTCCTTTGAGCGTGAAGAAACTTCTATGAGTTTTTCAAACTCCAAAATAAATCAAAGAAATTTTATATAATAAGAATAAAACTTCACGAGTTTTCCCCTACCATAGAACTTCACATAATTCCAGTGATTTTCAGGGAATCAAGTTTTCGGAATTTTATGCAATTTCCTTTGAACGAATTCTCAAAGGGTTTACGAACCCCAAAGAAAATCAAAGGAATTCCATATGCAAGAACAAAATTTCAGGAATTCCACTAATTTTTCTCCTACCATAGAACTTCACATAATTCCAGGGATTTTTCACGAAATGGTGCGAGAATTTGTCGGAATTTTATGCAGTTTCCTTTGAACGTGAACGAATGTTCAAAGGGTTTACGAACTCCAAAGGAAATCATAGGAATTCCATATCATAAGAACAAAATTTCAGGAATTCCACTGATTTTTGTCCAACCATAGAAATTTACATAATTATTCTTGGAATTTTCACAAAATCGCCCGAGGATTTCACAATACTTTATATAGCCTGTCTTTGAGCCTGAACGAACTCCAAAGGAAATCAAAGAAATCCCATATGATATGAACAAAATTACAGGAATTTCACTGAGTTTTACCTTGCCATAGAACTTCATCCTAGCAACAACATCAACAATTAACCTGAAATTATTTCGTTAACTCTAAATATTCATTTTATATGTAAAGTTACCATAACCGACATGGGTCATAAGCACTAAATTACGTTAGTTAATCCGTTTTTAATTCTTGTAACTATAGTAAGGATGTAAGCGCCGTAAGGGTAAATCTTCTTAACATTTGGCCATTCAACTGTAAACGTAAGAAATTCTGAATTTATACATATTGGTTTGTTGATTCTTCTACATTTCTGCAGATGCCCTTCCATCTGCAGACTTTATGAACGCCTTTTGCTGAAACTTCCGAATTTTTCGGAACTTCCCATGGTAATTCAATCCTATTTGAAAGTTTTTCGAATCATTTTGTATATGGATTCCACGGGTAATTAAATTTCCAGCAACATGTTTTATTTTAAAATTCATAAAAAATACGTTTTCTAGGAATTAGCATTTTGAACTTAAGTTTCCAATTTTTGAAATTGAGAACTATAATAATTATGAGTTTGAAGTTTTAAAAATCTTCAAACTGAACCGAAACATTTACGTTTTAGCTTGTGAATTTATTAATTCAAAATATTTTGAAAATTTGGAACTACAACAAAATCCGACTTTCAATTTCCAAAAACCAAATATTAAAGGTCCGAACTTAAAATTTCCAATTTTGGAAACTAAGAACTGAAATTATCAGTCTGATAGTTTTTAAAGTACTTAAATTAAATTATCCAGTCAATATAGTTTGCAGTTTAAAATCTCAATCTAAAACTTCTAATTCTGAAATGCTACGTCCAAAATTCGAAAATTGAAGATTTTTTTTAATCTTCATTTATGCAATTCAATTTTCAAGACTTATTGCTTGATTATAAAAAATTTCAAACTGAACTGAAAAATCTCAGCTTCAGCTTGGAAATGTATTCATTCATCCAAAACTATAAATTTCGAACCTAAATTAAAGTTTTAGATATTCAATATAACACTTTGATTATAAATTTAGTTCCAAGCAAAAACAACAGAATAAAATGTGGCAACGCTGATATTTACAATTCCTAATTGAATTTTGAAAATTTTGAATTAAACTTTCAAATTGCTGGTCGTATAATTCCAATTTCTGAAAATAATTCATACCTAAATAGTAAAATTCTAAATTTTCAAATTGAGCTGCAAAAATTATAAACTGAATGCCAACAGGAAACACAATTTTCAAAACTGAAATACAATTCCAATTTCTGGATGTAATTCAAATCCAAAGCAGTTTAATTCTGAATTTTAAAATGAACGGAAAAACCTCTGCTTCAATGTGGAAATTTATGTAGATATTAATTCAAAATATTTTGAAAATTTTGACCTGGAAAATGGGAATTTGAATCTCAGATTTTGGTGTTAAGTATTATGCTTCGATTATAATCTGAAGTGCCTAGCCACAGCAGCAACGCCAGATTTCAAATCTAAAATTAAACAAAGAAATTTACAATTTACAATTTTGAAAATATTTAGCTGAAACTTAAAACTGTTAGTCCCGAAATTCAAAGTTCTAAATATAATTCATACCCAAAATCTCGCACAACGTGAAAATTTAGCCATTAATTTAAAATATTTTGAAAATTTAGACCCACACATTTGACATTTCTATCCTACACCAAACATCTTGATACTAAACATAATACATAGTTCGACTGCAAATTAAAGTGCGAAACTCAAGCAGCAGGTTTGAAATCGGAAATACAACTCTCAAATTTAAAACTGCAAATTCGATTTTGAAAATGTTGAGCTTAAATGTAAAATTACAATTTCTGAATGTTTAATTCTAAATTTTCATATAGAACTGAAAAATCTCTTGACGTGGAAATGTATTTATTAATTCAAAGTATCAGTTAACCTAGAGGCTTCGGCCAGACGAGGAAGGAAGAATTTAAAATAGTTAAAAAAACATGGGGCTCACAGAGTGGGAATTACAACCTAAGATTTGAATTTTTTGTGTTAAATTTAACACTCCAATTACAAACTGTAGTGCAATTGATCCAAGCAGCAAAACCAGGCTTGAAATCTAAAATTCAATTTTGAACATTTTCAGACCAAATCAAAAAAGTTTGGTGTTGAAATTCACACTCAAAGCGTTTTATTTTAAAATCTAAAATATAAACAGAACTAAAAATCCTATGCCTCAACGTGGATATTTATTTACTAATTCAAAATATTTCAAAATTCAAATTTCAAATTCAACGCAGGTTTGAAAATTTGATACCAAATATCGGATTGCAATTTTATACGCTACTTGGGATTCGAAATTTGATTTTAATAACTTTGAGTTCAAATTTAAAATCTCCAATTCAGAAAATCCAATAATTTTACATCCAACATAAGGTTTTACATGAACGATTCACAACATTTGTAAAACTTGGACTTAAATTTGATATTTCCGCACTGAACATGAAACCTCAATTATAATAAAATAGTAATAATACCTAACATGCCTTTATTCACAGGTGGCAAAGCACCCAATTCAAGAATAGGAATAAAATACATAAACAGATAATTACATAGTAATGTCTGAGAGGCGATTTAACAAAGCAGTTCGAAATTGATTTGAACTAAGAACTAAGGTGAAAGCACACTTTCCACACACAACACCTCTGGCAGACATTTTAAGTAGTATATTAACTGAAGCTTCAGAGAAAATCAGTTAAGTAATGCTAAAAATATAAAACTCCTAGTTTGATTCTGAGAATTTTGGGTTTAAATTTTTGGCATTGAAAATCAAATTCCGAAAAATTCGAATTCAAATAATTCAAACTCAACTTCTACTCAATGTGAGAATTCATATTATTATTTTATTATTCGTATGATTAGCTTGTACAAATCCCTCTATAGGACAAAGGCCTCCTCTTTTCTCTTATTCTTTAACGATTCAAAATACTTTGACTCTGCAATGTTGGCTTAAATCGACGACTAAGGACTTCAACTATATATTAATTGAAGTTTCAAAGAAAAACCAAGAATGTCAAACTATAAATATAAAATAAGATTTTACAATTTAAACTTGATTTTGAGAATTTTGAGTTCAAATTACAATTTTTATCTCAAATCTGCAATTGCATGTCCAGAAAATTCTGATTCAAAAAATTTAAACTGAATTCCAACTTCAACGTGAGGATTTACTTTGAAAATTAGGAACATCAAACTTCAATTTTGAATTTTTTGGTCCCAAATCAGCAAAATCAAAGTGGAAATAAGAAACTTTAAATTTCTAAATTTAACTATGAAAATTTTTTAAATTTAGAATTGGTTTTTAAACTTCAATTTAATATTATATAAAAATTTTAAAAATCTAAAAGCTACAAACTGATCTTCCACTTCAATGTGAGGAGTCATGTATATTTATTTTATTTATTTAATCTAAAGTCCATTTGTACCGTTAGGTGTTGGACTGTATAGTTAAACATTTACATCTTATTATTTACATTTACAATAAGTATATTTATTTGATAATAGTTACACATTACATTTCATCCTTATGCCTCCTTAATTTTTCTTTTCCATAATTTTCTGTCTTTTGACATTATTCTTACTTCTACCCATCTTATTCCTCGGTTTTCGGCCACTTGTCTAACTTGTTCTTCCCAACGAATTCTTGGGCGTCCTACTTTGTTTCTTCCTTGGGTTCTCGCTTCGTACACTTGTTTGGTTATTCTTTCTTCTTTCATTCTATGAAGGTGTCCCAGCCAGCTCAGTTGTCTTTCTTCTATTATCTTCTCTATGGGTTTTATCTTCAACTCGTTCACTATTACCGCATTCCTTATCCTGTTTTCTCTAGTGATCCCTTGGATTTTCCTTAAGAATCTCATCTCAGATGCCTTGATACGGCTTTTATTTTTTTTCGTTAAGACCCAGGATTCACTTCCATAGGTTAAAGAGGGTCTTACAACCTTTTGGTATACTTGGGCTTTGATTTCCTTTGGAATCTCTTTTTTTCCAAAGAATGAATTTCTAAGGTAGTTGTATAGCCTCCCTACTTTTCCTATTCTCTCGGATATTTCTTTTTCTATTTTCCCGTTGTTTTCTATTATTGTTCCCAAATAATTATAACTTGTGACTTGTTCTAGTGTTTGTCCGTTTATTTCTATCTTGTGTTTCTTTTCTTTGTTGGCCATTATCATCGTCTTTGTCTTATTTATATTTATTTCCATGTTTATTCGTTTTAGTTCTTTTTGATATTCATTTAGATTGTGTTGAAGTTTTTCTTCCGATTCTGCCACTATCACCATGTCATCCGCGAATAACATTTCTTGAAGTTGGATTGTTTTCATTTTCCATGTTCCTATTTTCATATTTACACATTTTTCTTTGCATTTCCTAATAGCTTTATCTATTACAATTGAGAATAGTATCGGGCTTAGCACGCATCCTTGCTTCAATCCTATCTTTGACGTAAAAACTTTCGATTCGTCATTATGTGTTCTTACTTTATTTATATTGTTTCTGTATAGTGCCTTAACTATTTCTATCATTTCTTCCTCTATTCCCCTTTCTCTTAGGCATTCCCATACGTCACTTCTTCTTATCTTGTCGAAGGCCTTTTTCAGGTCTATGAAGACCATCTGTATGTCCTTCCCTTTCCTTACTAGCTTTTCCCCTACTTGTCTTAATATAAATACTAAATCTTGGGTGCTTCTTCCCCTTCTAAACCCGTGTTGTGCTTCTCCTATCGTGACTTCTATTTTTTCTCTTATTCTGTTTTCAATTATTCTCGTAAATACTTTACTTGGTATACTTGATATGGTTATCCCTCTATAGTTTGTACATTCTCTTACATCTCCTTTTTTGTACAGTGGTAGTATTATGCCGATGTTCCATTCTTGTGGTATTACTTTTGTTCTAATGATACTGTTTAGTAGGTCTGTGAATATTGTTCTTGTTTCTACCGCCATGTATTTTAACATTTCCGCTGTAATATCATCTTGTCCCGCTGCTTTCCCTGTTTTTAGTTTGTCTATAGCTTGAGTAATCTCTTGTTCTGTTATTGGTTGTATAACACTTCTTTCAGTAACTTCTACTTGTGTTGTTTCTTGTTCTTGTTCTTCATTGTCTGTTTCGGTTAGTTCCTCGAAGTATTGTTTCCATCTATCTATAATGTCCTTCTCATCTGTTAATATATTTCCTTTTTTGTCTTTTAAGTTAGCCAGTCTCGGTGATTTTTTTTGTCTAATCTGTTTCAGTATGCCATAGAATAACTTCTGATTTCCTGCATAGTGTTCATTCATTTTCTCGCCAAAATCTGCCCAGGATTGTTTCTTGGCTTCCTTCACTGCATATTTGACTTCCCTGTTACTTGTTTTATATAATTCGTAGTCTTCTTCTTTTTTTGACCTTATGTATATTAATGTTTCAAAATATTTTCAAAATTTGAACTTGCAGATTTGGAATTTCAAATCTGAAGTAGATTTTTCATATTAAATAAATAGAAAATTTCTAGCTATTAACTGTAGTTCCAAACAAAAGCAGTAAAATAAAATTTGAAACTTAAAATACAACTTTAAGATTTACAATTTGGAATTAAATTTTCAAATTCTTAAGCTTATATTTCAAAGTTTCTTGATAGAAATTTAAATTTTTGGACTTAATTAACAACCAAGAAATTTAATATAAAATTTAATATGAAATTCTGAATCGGTGGCTATTCGAGCACAGAAATCTACAGTATTTATTTAAAATATTTTGAAATTTCAATCGGTAGAGTTGAAACATTATTTTGAATTTAAAGTTTTGACATAGAAACTCAATTTGCAATTCGATTTTTAAAATTTTGAGTTTAATTTTCAAATTTTTGGTTAAGAATTCATATTAATATTTTTAAAATTTCAACTCACAGAGTTCGAATCTTAGTCTCTAAATTTTGGTATTAATTACTAAATTTAGCTATGAAGACAAACTTGAAATTTGACAAAAACTGTATGTTTTACAACTCCAAATAAATTTAAAATTTTTGTTTTGAAATTTTAATCTCAATTTTAAAATTCATCCCCAGGAAATTCTAATTAAATTAATCAAATTAAACTAAATAACATCAACTTGAAAATTGGGAATTAAGTACATTAGTTACTAAAAATATTTTGAAAATTTGGACCTAGAGAATTAATTTCGAATATGAATTTGAAATTTTGATATTAAACATGAGATGTAAACCGCAAATTCCAATTTCAAGCAAAAATTCGAAACTTTAAGATTTATACTTTGACTTTCAATTAAGAAAATTCACATATGTGACATTTAAATTTTGACGAATATTTAGCTTCGTAATTTATGCCAAGAAATTTGATTCAGAAATTCAAATTTGGAGTTCAGGCCATGAAAGCTGACATCAATTCAGCTCTCAAAAATTAATTTTAAACCCAAATTTAAATCTTCAACATTAACTTTCAAAATCTTCATGGAATTTGAAGATTTGCTTTCTTTTTTAAAATTTTGTTAGTCTTGAGCATGGTAATTCTTATTGTATCGTTGGACTTACATGAGAATTTGGAAAGTTTACTTGAAATGTGGAGAAATTTAATTCGTTTAAACTGAGGTTTTTTAAAAACTCCAGTTGAAATTTGCTGGGTTCGATTTTGAAACTTCAACCTAGAATTTACCAGATACTCAATCATTAAAAACAAAGTTATCTTACATTAAGTACAATGGTAAAGAACATCATAACAATGGAGAATCTTACTTCTTCCAGTAAACAAAACTAAAACAAACGTACGCGTGTTCCGAAAGCAATGGCACTGCTTTACCTTTGTCGCATTGCATGTTTCGGAATCAAATTACAGGGTTTTTTAAAATTCAGGCCACGAATGCTGCTGAAATTCAAAATCATAAATGCTCTCACATCTATGGGGAATTTAAAGTTTTCCCCTGAATAAAATTTCGTTATTAACTTCAGCATGGAAATTCTTACTATAAACTTGGATTAACTCTGAAATTTGGAGTTTATTTCAAAAATTGAGGAATTTACTTAGACAACGATTTTGTCTAAATTTAGATTTTTTTAAAATTTCAGTTAAAATTGCTGGTTGCTTTACGCTTGAGTTTTGATATCAGACATTCAAGATTTTAGCCTAAAACACGGAATTTATCGGAAACCCAGAATTTTGATTGAAACTTCGCAAATATAATACAACTTTGACTTAATTTTGAAAATATATCCTATCTTTGAACCCAAACTTAACAAATTTTCAATTTTGCTTTGCTGCAAGTACTTCATGAAAACAAACGTTTATTGCAGTAAACCACAAGGAGCTTTGTTGGCAGGTGCGTAAATTATTTATATAAACCACAGAGCTACCACAGTTGGCGTTGGTAAGTAATTGTTGAAAGTAAAAGTAACATTGTTTAACACAGGTCCCGATTGTAAATGAGTGAATATGGCCACTTTAAAGGTGGGAATCAGCCATCAAACACTCATTAGCGTCAACTCGTGCTGTCGTCTCGTTAGTAGCGCTCCGGGTATCACGCCCCACCGTTGTCTGGAGTATGTTTGCCGTGATTCATGCCCGGATTCTCCCGGATCAGCGTTGAACCCGCCATTGTACTCACACCGGAAATTGCACCCCGGACTTCCGGCTGCTCCGGGATGTGATTCCGATGTCGGATCGGGAAGTCGCCAATTTGTTACCTAGATCGATATGTCATTTGCATGTGCTTTTGTTCTTACTTGTTATTATCTCACGGGCGATTATTAAATACTATTCTTTTTCTGATAGTTTTCCTCTGTTAAAATTCTGACGAAACTTTTTCGTTTCGTTGATATATTAAGTGCTAGCCTGAAACTGACGATACTCAAAAACCCAGAAACAGACGGAGTTTTATCGTTTTTTCTTCTGTTTAGGACTCATTAAAGTAGTGCTGGTTTAAAGCTGTTGATTGTTGCAAAGTAAAACCGACATGGATGGTTTTGCAAATTTTTAAACTGTGAGAAAAGATTTCCTGAAAAAAGCGAAACTTCTAAAGCCACCATTACGTCCCAAATTTTTGAAAAGTAATTATTGGAATTTCACTTAAATTACTCAGAAATATTTTTAACAGTTGTTATCACAACTTTGAAAAATTCCAGGATCAAAGCACAAAGACGGTTTTCGAAATGTTTAAACAGTGAGAAAGGCTTTCCTGAAAAAATGTGAGACTCTTAAGCCACAATTACGTCCTCAATTTTTGAAATTTAATTATCCAAAATCCACTTAAATTTTAAGGATTTGAATCAGATCTTTGAGAAATTCCACGATTAACGTACAAAGACGATTTTTGAAGTTACTGAACAGTGAAAAAGGCTTTCCAAGGCTTACTAAGCCACGTCCTATATTTTTGAAATTTAATTATCCAAATTTCGCTCAAAAATATGTTGAACAATTTTAATCAGATCTTTGAGAAATTCCAGGATCAAACTGCATTAAAACATAAATATTCCCATAAAACCCCAAAAAATTCCAAAGCAATTAATTTGTCCCTAAAAAAACATTTTACAAGGAGGATCAAAGTATGAAAACTATAAATTTGAAAGTGGATATTTTAAGTCAACTTTATTAGAATGGCAATGAAATAGCGTGGTAGTAAATCGGGGTGAATTCTTCTTTATGGCATCGAGCTTAAAGCACATTCTGGCGGGGGTGCGAGTGGTATCCTGTTATCCCGGTGGTTCTACGCCCGTAGCCCTTTTGAGAAAGGACACCAGGTGTGCTTTGTGGAAAAACTTAATAAAACGACCGACGCCAGAGTCCCGTAATGAGTTTAAAACGCCCCGAAATGTGCGGTTCGGTTTAATCAGATGCTTGTTAAACGAGTTAAATGTCCTTACTTTTTATGTTTTATATCGCCGAATTTTAATGTAATTTTTAAAAAGTTTTCAGATTAAAATGGGAGTTGGATTTAGTTTTCCACCTTTTTTTTTAATTCTTTGGTGAATTATAGTGACGTTCCCGAACTTTTTTAATTATCGGATTCTTTAATTAACAATCTTTTATTGCGGGGCAAGGCTTGTAATTAAAAATCTCTAATTTGAGATGTCGCAGAGACAAATCACATGCACAGCAGGACAGGAGGAAAACTTCCAAGCCTTACGGGCTTCAATATCCTCGACGGATTCACTCGAGCTGCAAAGTTTACTGTTCTGTGATTAGTATTTCACAATTGCTCTCTTCAAACGTCCTGATTCGATTTTTATACGTCGCTTCGATGATTTTCTCTTTGTTTCGTTATTTTACTCGTATAAAGCCAATGCTTTTTACACTTTTCGGAGCTTTAAACCTCGAAGGATAATTATAAGTTTAAAATTTGCCAAAGTTCAAAATGAGCAAAGCTAAGTTTACTTTGACGATTTGCTTTTCGTGTTAAATTTTCCAAATCAATGGAGCTTTCATAATTTTCACGCCGCACCTCAACAAATTCTTTTCCTAATTAAAATCGAAGAAAATTGGGATGAAGATCAGAAATAAAAATGTTCAACTAAGTAGGCCATGCTTTCAGAAGCGTGCGTCAGTGAACGCAAGCGACGTGACACTTTGAGGTTACGTTATTAAGTTTTTACGTACCTACATTGGTTTATTTTTTGCTTTTCGCATCAAATTAATATAGTTTTTGCTTTTCTGTGCCTGCTTTAACCATTCTAATAGTTAAACTTCGACATGAAAAGTACAAAAAATTACGATGGTTGCGTTCAACGATGCAAGATTTACAGTATACGAGTACGTCTTAGAAAGCCATGTGAACAAAGCAAAATTGACCTAAAATTTTACAAATTTAAGCTTTATTTTAGAAATTTCAAACCAAAAAAAAGCTAAAAATCTAAACTTCATTCCGAAAACATGGCCCTTTTAAAGCATTTTATTTATTTTATTTTAAACCCTTTTATTTAAAAATCTGCAAATTCAACTAAAACATTTAGGCTTCAGCTTGGAAATGTATTGATTCAAAATATTTTGAAAATTTAAAACTACAAAATCCGACTTTCAATTTTCACAAACCAAACCAGAGCTAAAAACTTTCAACCTGAAGTGTCAAATTTTGGAAACTAAGTAGACTGCCAGTCTGAAATCTCGTTTAATTTTGTTTGAATCCCTTAATTTTGGTTTGAAGATTGAATCTCTATGTGTACTTGATCTTCACTTGATTTGGGTTAATCAGGGTATTTGAATCCAAATTCTAACTTAAATTTGGGTTTAAAGATTGAAGCTCAATCTGTACTTAATCTTCAAATATAAATTCCAGATACCGTCTTCAGATATCTAACCCCAATTTAAGTTTTAAATTACTGGTAATCACTGGACTCTGATTAGTCCAGTCTGAATTAGATATTAAAACTCAAATTTTCATTTAAATCCTCAATCGATATTCGGTCCTCAGATATAAATTCGAACTTCAGTAGTCAGATAAACAATCCAAGTTCTGAACCGCAAATAATCGCTCGACCTTCGTTAGTATGATGTTTGAATCCAAATTCCCATTTAAATCTCGAATGCAACCTAACAATGGAATTAAAAATTGAGTGTTAATCCATATTTTATATTCAAATATAAATTCTAGATTCAGTTTTCAGACACACAATTCGGATTAAGGTTGTAAATCACAACTTTGGTTAGTCAAGTTATTTGAATCCAAATTCTAAGTTCAGTTTCGCATGTATTTCTAAATTTAGGTTTTAAAATTGAATCTGACCCTATGCTTGATCTGCAAATATAGATTACGGATTCGATCTTCAAATATCCAATGATCCAAATGATCACCGGACTTTGATTAGTTCAGTCTGAATTAGATATTTAAACTCAGATTCTCATTTAAGAGAAAATCTTAAAATTGAGATTCAAGTTTAAGTCTCAATCCATATTCGATCTTCAGATATAAATTCGAGATTCAATCTTTAGATAAACAATCCGAACTAAAATTCTGATTAATAAAAGTTGGTTTTAAGATTGAATCTCAATCCTGATCTTTAGATAGAAATTCGAGATTCAATCTTCAAATTTAATATAGGTACAATCCAGATTCAATTGCTAAAACACGAACCGCCAGTTGGCCTTGATTAGTCGAATCTGCATTTGATCATTTGATGTTTAAGTTTCGAAAGTCAACCCGGAAATATTGGATTTTTAAATATAAATTCGAGATTCAATCTTCACATAAACAATTCGAATTCGGGTTTTGAATCATAAGTAATCGCTTGAATTCGGTTAATCGAGTCTGAATTTGATGTTTGAATCCAGACTATCGTTAACCTAAAATTCTAGATTGAATTTCGATCCATACTTGATCTTCATATATAAATTCTAGATTGAGTTCTCAGATACACAGTTAAAATTAATTGCCAACTTGAAAGTAGTAGTATAAACGGAAGTTCTAGCAAAAGCGTCGAATTCAAAATTAAAATTTAACGTAGAAACTGAGATTCACAAGTCAAAATTCAGTTTTCAAAATTTTACGTTCGAAATTAAAATTTTCTAGTTTGAAATTTAAATTTTGAAGTTAATTCATATCCGAGATATGTCACTGCTTTTGAGATTGTGCGTGTGTCCCTGTTGTTCGAAGTTTAAGCCCGCCTGAAGCTTGCAGAATTTGCAGAAAGAATGCCAGATCGGCGTATTCTTGTTGTTGCGAAATATTTCGGAGAAATCCCAAATATGATGACCAAATAGGATAATGCAATATTTTGTTCAGTGGATTTCTTTGTCAAAAAGTCCGGGGAACCACCGATCACGAGGCAATGCCAGGGTGGCGCCGTTCAAGCCCCCCCCCCCGCGTACGAAAGGCGCGTTTGTTCATCTTCTTCTAACATGCTGTTTGTCTCACGGAAAAAAATAAACAAAGCAGAGGATAGTTAGCTTTCAGACCTGTCGGTCGTGCGAATTTTCGTTTCAGGCCGCCTTGGTAGGAAAAATTCCAAAAAAGCCTCTCGTTCTCGTTTTAGTTTTTTGAAAACTATTGTAGGACATATTTGTCGGTGCCTTACCGTTCCGGGAAAATATAGTTCTGTGTGAAAGTTTCGTTGACTTTTAGTGTTTGATGGAGTACCATTTTCACATGGTTTCGTATCGGATTAAGTAACCTACCAGTTCACGGGCATCCCTTTCTTTACCGACCGCTGGGACTCGAAGCCTTCCATCGCTTCCACTGGGCTAGCCCAACAAAGCCCTCTCCCAAGTAACAATATTTCAGGCTGCCCCCTTGTATTTGCCGGCTGCAACAATATCAGCTTCAACCCTAATTAATACCGTATATCAGTTTACTTGTAAACAAACACCAGTCAACTATTGTCTGTAATTTTAAGTACATCAAGCGCCCTTTTTGTTAGGTCAGTTCGGGCAAAGTGTTTAATTCTTCAGTACTGGTATTATTTTTGGCATCAGTGGTAACCAATAGAAATAGTGCGAACTATCACGGCATTTACCAATTTTATGTTGCATGTTTGAAATCATTTGTAATCAGTTTTATCGTTATCACCCATTTTATAGCGATCACGGGAGCCTAGCTGTTAACTATCTTTGCCGTAGCTTGAGTAAATGTGGCATCCCTCAATCCCTCTTTCACGTAAACTAAGATAGAACATATGAATTCATTCTGCATCATATTTTGAATAATCTTTACATTCATTAAACTTCATTGTTAAATCACTTTGCCTTTTATTTGTGTTTTGTGTTTATTGTAAAAATTGTGTATAGCCTTGTGAGTCTGGCTACCAGTAACAGAATTTCTTTCAGTAAGCAACATCCAGCAGAAGGGTGCAGCAACCCCAACACCCTGCGAGCCCAGAGGAACCACCTGCGGTACGTTCCTAGAGACCAACTTGGGTGATTTCCGCAGTGGCGCCCATTTTTCCTTCCGATTACGATCCCCCATCTGAAGGGTTAAGCGTTTCGAACCACCCTTCTTCGACTGCTTGTTAGCCACGAGCCACCCGACTTTGACGTCGCCCTATAGGTGCGGACTTAGCACGTGACAGATATTCTAATTAAATATTGGCAAACTAAACTTAATAATTTTCATTTAAACATGGGGATTTACATTAGTGACTAAAAATATTTTGAAAATTTAGACATGCTGAGTTAGAATTGAAATCTTGGATTTCAAATTTTGTTATTAAATATGGCACTGCAACTCCAAACTGCAATTTTAAGCAAAGACAGTAAAGTCAAAAGAAAATTTTAAAGTAAAAGTTTTTAGGTTTTATTCAGAACTGAAATTAAATTGCCAACAATTTTCAGTTTCAGAATTTAATTTATGTGAACGAATTTGATTCAGAAATTGAAATCTTGAATTCAGGGGCTTCACCTATCTGAAGTCCTAAACTGAAATTAAAAACTGTTATCACGAATTTTCTAACATTTACATGGAATATGAAGTCAGAATTTTAATTTAAAGTTTTATTAACTTCAACATATGAATTATTATTCTAAACCTAAACTTACATTGGAATTTTAAAGTTTAAAGCAAATGCAGCTAAATCAAATAAACAAACCTTACAATAGCTTGTAACAAAAACATAATTTCATCACTTTTAAGGAATTTCGATTACACTAAAGCGAAAATAACTAAATTTCGTCTAAAATCATGAACAAAAGTGTGATCAAATTCAGCAATTGTAAAAAGCAGGGCCAATTTTGTGTGGGTATCAGAAATTCACCAAAAGATATTAGTGGGTGCTTGAACATCACGACGACACATCCGTAATTAAAGTTTGTGCGTGCTGAAACGTATGATTATATTCTTCGCATTTTTATTATTACATTCTCAGTACACGCTAATTATATACTTTGTAAAATGAAATGAAAATTAATATTATTTCGACTGTGATTAAGTACTTTTGGAGCTTATTTATGTTTCGAAATAGAAACAGAGTTATATTAAATTATTAGTTATTTTGCAAGGATTTCCTAAAACTGAAATTTTAATGCTTTTTCAGAACTCCTGTGGCGATCGCAGTTGCATTAATTATTTTTCTATTAACCTGAAACATAACTAATGCATTTGCAACGCCTACTCAGCAACTCGTTAAAATTTCAATAACGCCTGGGGTAGTTCGAAATACGCTAGGACACTGGTAAATTTAGTTTGTTTAAATACATAATCCGTAATCTAGCTTTTAGGAAGGAACACTCCGGGGTCAATTCAGCAGGACATTCAAACAGATTTATACCAAGACGTACTTAAAAACTTTTCTTATAAATTCATTAAAAAACCGCGGAGCCATAAAAAAATCTTGAAAAAGTCGGCGCATAAAAGGCAGTGGTAGCGCATTAAACCTAAATAAATAAACGGCAACGGAACGTCAGAAACAATAAGCGAGTCAACATTTCACTCGCTTTGAACTTTTAATACGCGTCTCCCCGCAAACTCGTGTAAGTGAAACCACAAAAACGACATTATTTTCAATTTGCGGTCGCGGTTACCGCTCGTTACCACTGCACTGCAATAAACGAGGACCGTCCTATAAATTCTTGTTTCGCTACTGCGCTCCATTCCCATGCGTCTTACTTACTTGCTTGTCTGTTACCTCAAATCGAACCTTATACTTCGTGTAACAAATAATATCGGATACCACGAAAAAATTGTTCTTTAATTTGATCCCCGTTTTTAGGGATGTTCGATGTTTCTTGAACACTGAACACTTAGAGAAGTAGAAGATGGAAAAGCCATTAAAAACATTTTGTAGGTTTTCTATGTCAAATCTGCGTGATCTGTTAGATACTTTTAGATATTATTATTGTTTCTTTTAGATAATTAATTTTGTCATCTTTTAATATTTTCTTTAGATAATTTACTTTCTCACTTAAAACGGAAAGTCTAACCTTGATTTTCACACCAAATATGTACTTTCTCACTAAATTTAGTTGTATGATCGTTGATAATATCTTAACACAATTGTATAAAGGCTTTGCATTAATAATTTTCACACAGTTACAATACAGATGTAGTAGTTACAGTCGTAGTTTTTCACACATCATTATTATTAGTCCGTTTTATTGATAAACAGTAAACAATCAGTCGCATTTATTCATAAACTTGAAACACAACATAATTTCTGGCGCAGTCGGTAGGATCTTCCCAACAATCGAAACGTAATCTGAGGTAACCCAGAATTTTGTTACATCGCATTTGTTCTTCTACTTGGAACACAACATCCTTTAACAACAAACTAATGGATTGTGCAACATCTAAGTGCCTGATCAATTCATAACTTTGTTGAAGAAAATTTCGACATACAAAAATGACTTGTTCATGTGTTCTTTAAAAAAAAGTGACCCAGAAATAAATGCCAAGTGCGAGTTGTAAAATCCCTGTAATTCTATTCCAAAATATGCAGTACAGCAAAGGCAAAGGAGTGCCATTATTTCCTGAACATTGTCTTTGTTTGTCTTAAGCTTCAGATTAAAATTTTAAGTTTCTGATAAATTCTCGGTTGGAATTTCAAAATTAAATCCAGAGCTCAAGTGCAAGCAAACGAATCAGAAATTTCAGCTGGAATTTACAAAAATTGATATTCTAACCTTGCTTCGCCTAAGTAACTTGCTTCATATTTTAAGTAAAGTTTCCAAATTCCAATTTAAGTCTAGGTTTAAAGTACAAATTCTGTTACTGAGGTTAATTAAAGCTAAACTTCAAATTTCAGTCTAAAAATATTTTCGGAGAGCTGAAACACGAATTTGATGTCAGCATTCATGACCTGAATTCAAAACTTCTTGGCATAAATTAAATTCCGAAGCTGAAAATTCTTCAAAATTTAAATTTCAGGTCTAAGTTTCAAAGTGGAAATCTAAAAGTTTTCAAGCTTGAATTGACTACTTTTGTTTAAAATTGCAATTTAGAGTTGAAATCTTATATTTAATAACAAAATAAATTGAATCACTAATGTGAATCGATTTGGCAAGTGGAAATTATTCAATTCAATTTGACGATTTTTAATTAAAATTTCTTAGATACAAATCACACTCAGAATTTGAAATTTCAAGCCAAAATTGTAAATTTGAGCTGGAAAATTTGGAAATTATATTTGGAGTTGTAAGTAAATTTAAGCTTGACTTCGATGTTTTTGCTTGAAATATTCGAGCTCAAAATTTTGAAAATTGACTTTGAGTTGTAAAATGTAAAAGATGTAGTTTTGTGTTTAATTTCAAATTTGACTTTACTGTTTCTGCATGGAACTGTGCTTTGTGGTTCATATTATTTAATGCAAAAATTCGAGATTGAAATTCCAATCTTGCTAGTTTCAAAACTATTTTGTGTCATTAATATTTCAGCTAAAAATATTTACAATCAAGCTTCTAAACTAAAACCCAAAGCAACTAATAAATTAAACCTAAAAAATAACCATCAAAGAATGCATTTTGTTGTACCTCAAATTTACGAAAAACCGCACTACATACGGTTTTCCTCTCCCACTGCAGTTTCATAGCCTGCAGGAGCAGCCTCTGTTGCAATAGGGAAAATTTAATAGGACTGAAAGTGGGATCAGAGGGTGCAATAAAAGTACAGGAAGTGAAAAAGGGGAAGCTGGACAAACGGAATGTTTCAATGTGCTGTTTATGACTACCAAATTTCACCATTTACAACGTAATAACCCGCTATAAATTTTTAAGAACATGTGGAAATTTTGTGTAAAAATAATAATATCTAAAAGGTGAGGAATGTTCGAAATTTATGGTAATCTTAAAATGACGTTTATTAAAGTACCGTTTCTTTGTAAATTATGACTTTTCTCGGTAATAAAATTTATTCACGCCGAAATTTACTTTCCATTCTTTTGGTAGGTATTATTCGTTTGATGTTTTGAAGTGGGATGTTTCGAAATGTTCACGGTTATGGAGAACAATTTGTAATAATTAGAAGACGTAGCGAGAATTACGTTCAAAAACATTCATGAATAAAAAAATAGGAATCTACAAAAGGAATTCAGTTTTCTTACAAAAAAAATCGAAATTATTTCCAAAAATTTAGGAATCAAAAAAGAAATTTAAATTTCGTCCAACTTCAAAATTATTTCAAAAACACAGGGAAATACTTACTCAATTTTCTATAAATGCTTAATTAACACAAAAAGTATAATTTTTGAACCGAAAAAAGAAAACATAAATTTCAGATTTGTTAGTCCGGACCTGAGTTTAATATTCTTCCCTTCTTGAATTTTAATTAATAACCCAATGTCTAATATGTAACTTAATTATTCAGAGGTTTAATTATCATCCAGAAATTTCGATTCCTCTCTTGTGTTAAGTAACGCGTAACCGCCGACGTGCAAGTAAATTTAATAAGGTTCCCTTATTTACTCCAAGAAGTGGTTTTCCACAATAAATAATTTCCAGCACGAAAATAAGAGACATAATTTAAAGAAGCCTCGTGGCATTTTTCCAAAATTTAAATTTATTATTCCACGAAAGTTTAGGAGGACTTAAAATACTTAGCTGCGTTTAGTTTGAACCACGAGGTTATGTTTGATTAACATTCGTGGTTGAGAATAATTTTCAGTAAATTTCAGTTATATTTAAATTTCTGGTGTGCCTTTGCTGCTTTTGCTTTGAGCGTTGGTTTATAGTTAGAATTCCATATTTAAAGCCTAATTTTCAAATCTGAAACTGGAATTCGAATTCAAAATTCAAACTTTCAAAACAATACTGTATTCCCCGTGTTTAATCAATATTTTTCAGTTTACATTCAAAATTTTACATTGAAAATTATTGGATGGGAATGGGAACGAATGCAATTGTCAAAAATGTTTTTCAAATCGAAAATCTCCACCTTTGTTTGTAGTTTTAAAATTAGAATTTAGAAACTTTTTTGGGTTTAATTTAAACCTGCAATTTTAGTTTAGATCAAAATTGGATTTCGAATCGTAAATCGTAAAGTTGTATTCTAAATTTGAAATTTCACTTTATTAAACTTGTCTGTTTTTGCTTTGAACGTTGGTTGCGGTGTCAAATACTGAATTTCAATAATATAAGCCAAAGTTCCAAGTAAAAACAGCAAAGGCAAATTTGGGAGTTAAAATATAACTAACTAAATCCAGTTTTGAAAATTCTAAACTCAAATTTCAAATTTTTAAATGTAATTCCTACCTAAAAAACTTTTATAAATAATTTTGAATCTCGACTGAAAAATACCTATTTGATACTAGAATTTCATGGAACTCTTAAGAGTTATTATTTAAAATTTTGAGTTAAAATTCAAACTTTGAGGTCTTGAAATTCCACTTCAACATGATTCAAAATGCTTTGAATATTTAGAATTTAGAATTTCAGTCTCAAATTTTCGTATTCCATACGAAAGTAGTAATAAAAAAAAAGTTATAAGCAAAAGCAACAATGTCAAAACTGAACCTTGACAAATTTAAAATTTTTGGCTTTGCATTTCAATTTTTCTGCGTAATTCATTCCTAAGAAAACTAAATTAAAAATTATCAAATTAACCTGAAAAATATCCACTAGAACAGGGGAATAGGGATTTGCATTAGTTGTTCGCGGAACAATATAAATTTTGACTAAATGAATTGTTAACTGATTGCCTTGACTTACCGTTGATTATATATTAAAGCAGCTAATTCCTCTGGGTCGTGCACTTGGGTTTGCAGCAATTTCAAATCACTATCGAGCCAGCGTTTTCTCTTACGTTTTAATTTAACTTTATTTTAAAAAAAAAAGGAACAAACAGTAGCGTAGTAGTAGTAGTTGGTCCAACCAGTGGATCATCAAACAAAAAGAAAGAAAAATTATCTAAACGTTAACTAACCAAATCCTTATCCAAACATTAGTAATTCGAAATATTTTAAAAATTAGAATAATTCCAGTCTGGAATTTAAAATTTTGACATTAAATAAATATGAAACTGAAACACTTTTAAGCAAAGACAGTAAAGCTAGTCTTGAAATTTAAATTAAAAACTTTTAGATTTACTTATACTTCGAAACTCAGTTAAGAAAATTTAGACCTGAAATTGAAATTTTGATGAATTTTCAGCTTCGGATTTAAATGTATGCTAAAACAATTTAAGCTTTTCATTCAGGCTACTTTTCAGTTCATATTTAAATTTTCTGAATGAGAATTACAACAAAAAATTGGAAATTCGAACAAAAAATTTCTAAATTGAACTTTGGTTTATAATTAAAATTCCACATTCAAAACCTAAATTCCTAATCTGAGATTGAAATACCAATTGTAGAAATCCAGATTTTCAAAATATTTATATTTTTTGTGAGAGACTTGCACCTAAAAATTGCAATTTTAAGTTAAAAAAAATAAAGTTAAGCTTAGAATTTTCAAAATTGGATTTTGAATTGTAAATTCTAATGTTTATTTAATTTTACATTTGGCTTTGCAGTTTTGGATAGAAAGCTTTGCTTATAGTTTGAATTTCATATTTAATCTTTATATCTATATTTAGCAGTTTAGCTTTAAAATTTTATACGTAATTTTTTGAGTCTAAGTTACAACGGAAAATTGGAAAGTATTCATTTCATTTGTAAACTAATAACAGCAATGTCATAAATCCTCGAACTTAAGCAGTGAAATCACCGTCCCTTTACAAATTAGTTTCGCCGCCTTGTACATATAGAAACGACACCGACACACCCGCTTTCCAGTAAAATATCAAATTACAAAAGATTATAAAATAGACCACAGTATTAGAATTTTAACCCAACTATGAAATTTATTAGTTTTGGAGCAAGTGTCACTCATGGGAACGTGTTGATACCGACCCACTTATATAAACACTCGCGAGAACGTGTAATCACCACCCCGCGGATTTTTCAGTATAAATGCGGGATCAAATTTTACCACGGGATCCAGTCTTGACCATTCAGTTTGTCTGTATAGAGATCTAAAATTTCGATTAGTACGCCGAGTAGAGCATCTAATTACTGTAAAGTATACAGTTAGTTGTATTGCACTTTGTTGCTTTGAATTAACTGGTAAAAATTAATCATCATACGTACACCGCTGCAAAGCATTGCTTTTCCGGTTGTGTGTTTTGGTCAAGGGTTACAATAAAGTAATTCCAGTTGAGCGGTCTCCCAGCGAAATCCAAATCGTAAAAGTTAGCAATTTTAATATATGTATCATATTCAAAATTAGACTTTATCAAAATTAAATTAGGGTTGCTCTGTTGTAGGTGCTGATCACAATTAACTACAACAAAACGACAATTCTGACTACTGAGATATGTCTTGGGTATACTCTCAATCAACGATAGGGATAAACATCCCTTATAAATGTACGAGCTACCTAGTACTCGTACGTTTAGAGTTGTGCATAGCGCATATAGGTACTCGTTACTTTAAGAGTCGTGCATGCGCACGTACTCAATTGGAGGGAAATTGCACCCCCGTCAAACTTTAAAGGTTGGTTGTAATACCACCTTTGGCTCCGGATGCTTATGTTTGCTTTTAATATCAATCCCATAAAAGATCGATCTTGTATCGCATATCTGACAGACGCACCGAGTTAATTTCTTGTGATCGAGCCACTGCAATCAGGCCATCCTGATTACATCAAAATCATAAAACAAGGGAATAATAGTAATTATTCAAGCCACTGCCCAAAATTTAACTTGTCTAGTTTGATGTTCGTTCACTATGCTTAATTATTTACTCGATTTACTGTATTTGTAAATATGTGTACATAAATCTGACTTTATAATATATGTATTGAACTGGATGGAGTATTTATTCCTTGTTTATACGGTGAGCTACTTTAGATCAACGAATCACAACGACATTAAGGGTACTCTGAGTAAATAGTCAGTTATCTAAATAAAAGGTAAGATTTTCACTTATCCAATAAGGGTTGAGGGTAAGGAAAATCTTAGTGAAAACTAGACGATCACAGTGAAAAACTGTAAAGGATAACACATCTGGGGTACGTACAACGTACAGTTACAACATATTTTAAATTTGTAAAAATTTCGGCATTAAAATGTTACTTGCTATGGTACAAAGGGCAAAAAGTATCCTAACTATCCTAACTTCTTTTTAAACTTTTGGTGACTCACATTAATCCAGCTGTCGTGTCTTGTCTTTGAAAGAATTAAAAACTGCTAGGAGGTTCGTGGCAGTAAATAATCGAGCTTTTTATATTGAATTGTGGAAATTTAAAAAAAATAGTGTGGCTGTGTGCTTTTAATTCCAGTTATTTCGATTTTGATCCGTTTTTTCGCAAATTTTTAATTTTTAAATAGCATCCTACATTTACAAAATTAAAAGAAGCCCCAATTATTACAGAAGTTAGAAGTAAATTCCCGTCGCCAGTACTCTGAACCTCTAAACTAAAGGAACATTAAAATTTCTATTTTATGTGATTCCGGAATCTTGATAATTTTAATTAAAATTTTCTTTAAGCCGAGAGCAACTTTTTTCGCCTTTGAACTGATAACAAAAAATTGTCGTTAACACCTCGTCCCTGCAACAAAGAAAGCCAACGGTTGTTTAATATCAAAAGTGCGAAGTAATTAATAAAATAAAACGCGATAGCGATTTCATTAAGCTTCACTTGTTCTGATAAAGAAGCATTTTCTGCAACGTGGAACAATCGAAGTCTTTCGGGATGAACGGAGGGCAATCCGTTCTTATCAGTAAACGCGCCAAGAAAGATGAGCACCATCATTATCCTTACACAGCGGGCTTTTTAGGAATTAGGAACCCGGAAAGTGGAATTAGTGTTTTATACAAGTGTTCCGGTAGATTGCGGTGGTTCTTGTAAGGGAATTGATTTTCAGGGATACACAAGTTCAGATATTTTCGGCACTGCTTGAGATGCTAATCACGAACGTCCTTCGTGGATAACATTACTTGGTGGGAATCGTTACCAGACGTGTTTGCTCACGAAGGCTTTACTCGAAGAATTGAATTCCTGGCTTCGATTTTCCTTTCCTTGTATTTTGTTTTAAAGGTTAACATTCATTTACCTTCCGCTTTAGAACCTTCCATTGTTTCGTTTGACTAATTAACTCGACTAATAGAGCTTCACCTAATTGTTTTTTAGAATCGCCAAGGACTAACTCGGTGAGGCTTCCTTTTTTTAAGATATAACCGTCAATTTCGTTGGGATTCCTATTCGGCTTTGCACGAATTTTGTAATTGCAATTTGAAAATGACGACGTTTTCTGATTAATTAAGGGTTATAAAGGCTTATTTTTAACAGTTTTAGGAGACAGCCTCTAACAAAACTTCACAGTTTTCAAAACTGAAGAAATACGTCGATGACAATGGCCGATCCAACGCAGACAAAAGTGGTCTTATCAAAGAAATTAGTTGGAAATTCCCTACCTGGCTTCAATTGTAGATTTCGTGCTTAAAATCAGGAAACTTCAGTTACTCACCTGAAACAAGCAAAAATTAATTAATAATAAAAAATTGACACAATATTCATTTGATCAGGCTTTTTACCAATTTTTTTAAATAGGTTCCTAACGTGCGATTAAAAAATCTTCGAGTTTAAAAGCGGCTGGCTATGGATTGAAATATTAATTTTTAATAAACAAAACATAACTATCAAACCAACTGTTGCTTTAAAATTAAAGCGTTTGTTATTCGTGTGTTAAAACATTAAAACATGAAAGGAGGGCGCTAATTTACATTGTTTTTTGTAACACTTTGTTTATATTTGATTCAATTTATGTGAAATTTAGCATTTAGTTAGGTTAGGTAATAAGTAACAAGTGAAAGTGCCTATTAACAAATGCTGTACATTTCACAATCGACCCTTTAAGGAACTTTTTTGATCACGTGTTATTATTGAACAACAATAATAAAAACTACAAAATAATCTAGTCGTTAAAATGTTTAAAACATGAGCCAATCAGTTTAATAAGTCAATGCTTACTATGTTTTTCTTGTTTAAATAAATTTCAAAGCACGTACAAAAATAAAAGCAGAAGAACGCAACTTTTTTTCCAGGTAAAGTTTGTAAGGGAAAATCTTCGGATATCATTCATAAAAGCTTATTCATATTCCGATCTCGAATCAAAGAAAATGTTTATCGTAACGCAGAACATGTTTCAAACAAATAACCTCCAGGTTTACAGAGAACAAATAAGAAAGGAAACTTCGGAATTTAACCTAAATTGTTTCTTTTTTGTTTTGGTTTGCTGCAGAATATTCTCGTAGAGGTATATACTTATTAACTTCAGGCTTGATTGAGAAAGTTTTTCTTTACAAAATAATATTTTCGGAATTTAGGATTGAAATCCTATTTAAAATTTCCAAATAATTTCTTGTTGAAGTGGATTTCAGACCAAATTCTAAATTTAAGCACTCAGCTTTTGGTTGAAACTTTGGCCCATATTTAATGCCAAAATTTTATTTTGGTAGATTGTAATTCCTACAGTACGATGCAAATTTTCAAAATATTATGAATCAATATTTTAAATGTTTCTGTGATTCGGAAATATGCAGTGCGGCACGGCAAATCAGGACCATTATTCTTAGAACACAATACATGTACGTAAAAACTGACTTTTTTCTACTTAATAAGTGAGATCCTTCGCTAAAGTGACTATCCTTACGATTGTTATGTAAAGAATTGTGAGTTTCTGATAAATTCAAGGTTGAATTCAATATTAGATTCATAACTCACATGTAAATTCCAACAGGAATTTTTAATAAACCTAAACTTTTACAAAATCGTTGCCTAAGTTAATTTCAAGTTTAGAGTAAGAATTCCTTCCCATGCCGAAGTTATAACGAAATTTGAAAGACCACAAAGATGTTCAAAAATTCATGATTAAAATTTCAATGTCAGTTTAAAATTAACTTTAAAGGGCTGAAGCCTGAATTTGATATAATCATTCATGGACTGAATATTCATGAAGATTTCTATTTTAGGTCTGAATTTCTTAACTGAATTTCGAAGTGTAAATCTAAAAGTTTGGCTTAAAATTGCAATTTAGAGTTGAAATCTCATATTTAATATCAAAATTAAAACTCAAGATTGAAATTCTAACTCTGCACTTCAAAATTTTCAATATATTTTGATTCAGTAATATAATCCCGATTAACTTAATTAAAACATTTTAGACATGAATTACACTAAGAAATTAAAATTTCAGTAGAAAATTTTAAATTAAAACTCCAAATGTTGAGAATTGAATTTGTTTTTTTTTTGTTAAATTTCAAGTTTGACTTCTCTACTTCCGCTACTAGGAACTTCGGTTTGTAGCAAAAATGTCGTAATTAATGCCAAAATGTAAGTATAAGATTGAAATTCTAACACTAGGAGTCGAAATTTTCAAAATATTTTAAATCCTTAATGTAAATTATGATGCTGGAGTGAAGTTTCAAAACAAACGATTTAGAACTCGAGCTCAAATTTTTAAAAATCTAACTTCGAATTGTAATTCTTAAAGTTGTAAGTATTTTAAATTTCTATCGCTACGCTGCTGACTTGAAACTTCGGTTTGCTTAAGGCCAAAATTTCAGATCCAAAATCAAATTCCAACTATACTAATTCAAATTTCAAAATACTTTGAGTAAATATTAAAAATTTCTGTGTTCGAATATCTATCGTTTGATTCCAATTAAAAATTCTGTATTAAATTGCTTAACTGTTAACTACGTCCAAAAATTGAAATTTCAATCCAAAAATTTTAAATTTTAAGCTTAGAATTTTCAAAACTGGATTCCGAATCGTAAATCTCATTATAATTTGATTTTGCTGCTTTTGCTTGGTGCTTGGTAGTTAGAAATTTCCTCTGTTTTGCCTGCAACGATAGTCTTCAGTAATCCATCAAGTCTCAGAATATATCCTATTACTTGGTTTCTTCTTCGTTCTTCCTGATTCCATATTCTTCTTCTGTCTCGTGCTTGTTCTAATACTTTTTCATTCGATTTCAAATTTCCAAATATTCAAATTTCAACTCAAAAATGTTTTAAATTTCAAACTGAAATTGTAAATTTTGAAGTTGCATTTATAATTTGCAAATTTGGTTTTGCTGTTTTTTTTTATCCAAAGTTCGTAGATAGAAATTCCATATATAATGTCAAAAGCCTAATTTCGAAATTATAGTTTCAACTCTTCAATTCTGCAAATCCTCAACCTGATGTAAAAGTTTTGTTTGTATTTTTTAAATTAGAATTGTTTGGGTATGAAATTGCACTTTCAAGGCCAAAATTCTAAATTCAAACTCAAAATCAAATTTGGAATTGTAATGTTATATGTTTTATTGTTTATTTTGACTTTTTTTAAATTACTGTTAAAATTGAAGTTTCGTAAATAAGCCAAAATTCAAATTCAGCATTGAAGTGAAAATTCAGTTTAAGTCAGGTTTCGTGGTAATGAAACTCCAGTTTCAAGGTCAAAATTCTAAATTTGAGCACAAAATTCTCAAAATCAAACTTCAATTTCTAAAGTTGTATTTTATATTAATTTATAGTTTGACGTTGCTGATTTTTCTCTGCAACTTTGGTTGATAGTTTCGTATTTAAGCCAAAATTCAAAATTGAAACTCCAGCTCTGCAAGTCCAAATTTTCAAAATATTTTAAGTGATTACTATATATAAATCCCCACGTTGAAGTGCAAGTTTAGTTTGACTTTTTGAAATTGGGGTTTTTTGCTGTGAAATTTGGAATTTCAAATCAAAACATTATAGATTTGAAAATAAAATTCTCAAAATCAAATTTCGAATTGCAGATCTTAAAGTCATATATCATATTCCTAGTTTAACTTTACTGATTTTGCTTAAAACATTGGTTAATCATTAAAGGCAGCTTTCTCACGACTGATCGCTTGCAACTGATTGAATACGAATAAGGCAGTTTTCTCACTACTGCAACTGGTTTGATGCAACTAGTCTTACGCAACCGATTAAAATGCCGTTTTCACATTAAAACGACTGCTTTGTGTCAGTTGTTACGATGTCTTCGTCTGACGAGGAGGATATTCTTGTTTTATGGTGGCATGCAAGAAGGAGAAAAAGAAGGCGATTTTGGATTCACACATGTCTAGAGAAAAATTTTAATCTGTGATTGTATAACGCTGCACAAGAACTAGAAGATCCAGTAAAATTTCAAATGTTCAAAACATTTTGAAAAGTTACGTCTAATCGTGATGTGAAAGTTTAGTTTAAAATTTTTGAATGAGAATTAATTTTGTATTTTGAAAACCAAAAAATTTGACGTATAAAGCTTTCGAGGCTATATTTTCAATTTCAAACTTCAAATTTTGCTACTTCTGCTTGCAATCTTGATTTCTAGAAATTCCATATTTCTAATCTGATACTGAAATTCTTCGTATTTTGAATCACTGAGTTTTAAACTGTAAATCTAAAAGTCTAAGGCCTAAGAGTTAGAGTAACAAGGTCCTACACTACACACACTTACACTATATACTCATATACATGGTGCAGTATGTAGGTATTAAACGGCGCACCAATTACGTGACCCGCAGAGTCGGGTCGGGTTGTGCATTGCACCCGTAGAGCCTCATACAGTAACTCACCAGTCTCGAAACCGAAAGGTATAAGAGATTACAGACAATACAATACAAATCTAAAAGTTTTTACTTTAAATTTCAAGCTTGAACTTATTTTCAGCTTAAAATTGCAACTTAGAGTTGAAATCTCAAATTTAATATCAAAATTTGAAATTCTAACTTTACACCTCAAAATTTGCAACGTATTTCGAATGTAAATCACATATTTCGAATCGACATTATTCTGTTCAATTTGATTAATTTTGGGTATGAATTACAATAAAAAATTTCCAGCTAGAAATTTTAAATTTGAGCTCAAAATTTTAGAAATTGAATTTTGAGTTTGAAGAACACGGAGTTGCATGATAAATTTCAAGCTTGATTTCGTTGATATTGCTTGGAATTTCGGTTTATAATTAGAGCTTTGTATTTAATGCCAAATTTTGAAATTTAATATCGAAATTCTAACTCTACACGTCCGAATTTTCAAAATATTTTGAGTCACTAATATAAATCCCCATGTTTAAGTCGAGATTATTTAATTAATTTTGATTAAAATTTCCTGAGTATGATGTCTTTGCCAATTGAAATTTAAAACAACAATTTTAGATTTGAGTTCCAAATTTTGGAAATTGAGTTTGAACAACATGCTCTATGTAAAATTTGAAGCTTGACTTCGTTGTAGTTGCTTGAAGTTTCGATTTGTAATTAAAAGTTTCGTATTTAATGCCAAAATTTGAAATTCAAAAACGAAACTCTACATGTCAACCTTTTCTAAATATTTCAAATCACTAACGTAAATCCCCAATTTCCAAGGAGATTATTCAGATTAATTTGATTAATTTAACTCAAATTTTACTGGGAGCTAACGTAAAATTTTAAATGTAACTTTAAAACCACACATTTTAAGTTTGAAATTTAAAAAATTTTAAAAATCTTTAATGTAGATTTGCACGTTGAAGTTAAATTTGGGCTCAAATTTTTTACAATAAAAGGTAATTCAGAAATTGAAATTCTAAGTCAAACATTTTACATTTGAGCTTATAATTTTAAAAATTGAATTTTTGTTGTAAAACATATTGGTTTTAAATTTCAAGTTTGACATTGTCATTTTTACTTGGAATTATGGTTTATAGGTTCATGTTCAATGCCAAAATTTCAAACCTGAGATTGATATTCGGATTTCGCAGGACCAAATTTTCCCCAAAATCAATTGCAAGACAGATTTATACACCAAACGAGCCCTTTTGATTGTGAAAATGACCCCAAAACAAAATACACCCCACAGGAATTCCCAGACCTTCAACCACACACAATCAGAGGTCATTACAAACGTGCATTTCAGGGTGGAGGTAACACAAAAATAGTTTCAACCTTGTCATTAGGAAGAGATTTGCACTAAACATTAATTTCCCCCCGCAAAACGATCAAATCATGCATTATTAGCCCCTTAGCGCAGACGACCGCAACCAATTTTGGTCAGCAACATCTCCCTCGACGGCTGTGTTTCTTAAGCCTTGGGGGTCAGTCGGCGATATTAGGCCACACCACAGTCGCCTTTTGCTTGCATTATCGCTAGATCGTCACCACAAGCCCCCGTTTAAAGCTCCCCAGCGAAACGTCGTCCACACTTGACCGCTCCTTTCGGTCCGTTGCGAATGCCCACCGACTTCTGCTGTTGCCTTTAATGCTAAAAGCTTCCACCCTCGCCCTTGTGCACTGAGCCGATTATTTTGTTTGATTTGACGAAATTTCGATACATTTCGGTTTACACTTTAGGTACGCTTAAAGCTAGGTAGCGGAAAGGATGTCGTATTTCAACTTAAAGCTCTTTCGTGACCATCCAACAGGAGCTTACCATGACAAACTGGCCGTTTCGGATTTTCAGAAACGACTCCCTTTTTGAGTTGTGATTTTATGTGCCATATTTTCAATAAAAATTTCTAGTTGCTGGAGAAGGGGAGTAAAGGAGGCATGTTCTAATGAAGCCCACCAGTGACGGATAGGCTTCATCTTAATGATTGTCTCTAAATAATTAATTGAAGTTTAAGCATAGATTAGCTTAAGCTCTACGTAAATTAGGGCTTAATCGAGATATTTTATTAGGGCTAAGGCTTTACCGCCCATGGGCTTCAGCCGTGATTTAAGCTGGCTTAAGCTAAGTATCTACTTAAACCTGTGTTGAAGTCTGTCATAGCTTCAGTTAATAATTTAAAAATTACAGAAAGGTCCCCACTTTTGCTTTGAACACAGAATGATTCCCAAAACCAATCGAAGAAGTGTTTAAATTTGGAGTAAGGTTAATTAACAGCCTTTAAAAGCAACATTCGTGGGTTTAAAACGGATATTTCTCCTAATCTTATTAACCTGGACGTCAGGAGATGTTTAACACGAAAGAAAGCGCCGAAGCGAAGTTGGAACGTGTGACGTGTGGGTCGGCTTTACATATCTATTATACATAATTAAATTAGATCAATGCTGGGTGAATAAAGGAGCGTTATCTTTATTTAGTGATTTATTTAATGGTAATAATAAATGACTTCTGGTTTAGTTCGTGGGTGCACTGGTGGGACTTGGATGGTTGTTTTTCCTTTTATAATAGGCATCCTGATTGAAAATATTTGTGGTCTTAAAATTTCCTTGTCAATTGATAGAAGACATAAATTTTCCCTCGCAGATGTTTTTCTTGTAATCATCGGCGTTAAACAGCTTCTGATAAACTTCACTGCGGTATATTGATTACAAATAAATTCCGAAGAAAGAATTCGGTCAATGTGAGAGTATCAGAAATCCATTACGAACCGTCCTGGGACCATGACCCCCGAAAGGTTTGTAACTGCTTGGTCAGCAGATTGGGGTTGAATTCCGATTAAGTTGGATTCCGAAATTGGTCCCGTAACAGTCAACAGTGATAACGACCTAATGCTCCAAGTGTGTTCATTTATCATCGAAAACATAAGGAGATTATGACCGAAATCTCTTTGTTTTATGATCATCAAAATTTATTAGCTTACTACGAGCAATTTATATAAGACAAATCTTGTTTGCAGTTCACAGGATGGGATTCATTAAACTTGCTTAATTGAGTCGTCGGTTAATTGAGAGAATTTTGTTGTTCTCAGGTTACGGATTAGGGAAATTCGGTAGTTAACTAGGAAAATCTCCTAATTAAAACTACAACCCTGATGGAATTTTAAAGCAGATTTGTTAATTTTCGTTTTTTAAAGAAATAATTACGTTCGGGATAGCTAATTGAAGTTGGCAAACTATGAAAACTACAGAAACAGGAACAAAACAAAAGTGTTCTTCTATTCGGTAGAGTTCGCATGAAAACTCACGGCACGTACGGGGAGAATTGTAAATGGTGACAGGTTGACGAGATAGGAAGTGAGAGGATCGTATGTTTCAGAAAGGGATGGGGGTGGTCGTTAATTACCAGCGTCGCCGTTTTGGGACATAGGGACGCTCAACCCGCTACTATTACAAATACTGTTTGCCCGATTATCGGTTTGTACGGTTCATCGCAGTGGTTGGGGATGCTTTACACAAATTATTTGATTACATTACCGATTTTTCGATTATCCGCATCTGCTTTACAGAGATTATACAGTTACAAAAGCTACATATTTTGTGGAATTTCAAGTAAATATTTTCAATTATGATCATCAAAAAGTAAACAAAGGCTACACAGGAAGTACCTACGAGTTTAAACAGATTTAGAAAGGGAAAGGGAATCGAATCTTGAAATAGACAAATACAAATATCTAATACAGAAAAAAATTAATAATAAAAGTGCAACTCATGTTAAGACGAAAAATAATAAAAGTAAAAGTAACAATTTCAAAAGGGCCCAAATATTCTCTGATTTAATAAATTTAGAACAAACAAGTACCTATGCAAAAGGTGCAAAAGATGAGGTAATATAAGCAGAAAAAACAGATTAACAATAAGCGAAACGAAGAGATATGCATGAATAAGATCAAAAACAACTGAAAGAGAGGGAAATAATACCGAAAAAATGTAAAACAAGTAGAAGAAAAAACAGTCAGAGAAGCTAATAATAGAATGCACAATTATTTCCTCTTACTTGATTCGTTTCCCAGTAGAAAACGAATAAAAAGAAAGACAGCGAAGAAGAAAGACAACAAACAAATAAAGTTGGAAAAACTGCAGGACAAATGAAAGACAAGACAACTAAATTGTTACAACAATTGAAAAGGGGACAAGAAATAAGACCCAGAAGACAAGGATAAACGGCAAGGTAGACAGTACAGCTAGACAAAGCTTTAAAACCCAGAGAAACAAATTAAAAAAGCTCAAAAGTGAAGAAATAAATAACAGAAACAAGAAGCATCCTTAGGAAGTCGCATTTAAAAACGCTCACAAATAAAACGCTTCGCATTAAACCGTTCGTCCACATGTGTGTATTGGAATAAACCCCAAGAAGAAACGCTTACCGACTAGTCAGTGATTCAGAATTGGTTCCTACTTATTCAAGACCCAAGTGCACAAGCTTGACCAGACACTCGCAACCATGGCTGTTTCAGTATTGAAATTCAAAGTAAGTCAAGGCAACCAAGTCTTCAAAATTCATGTAATTGACAAATTTATATTTGTTACGCGAACAGAAAGAAACAACAGGAAGAAAAGCAGAATACAGTTTACAAAAAAAAAATGAAAATAAATCCAACGAAAAGTTTGAAGATACGTAAATTCTAAAGAAAAATGGGCAAAAGAAGAAAGAAAAGGAAAAAACGAAAAAATCAGATAAGAAGAACGGAAAAAAGGCAAGCCAGTAGAATGACAAAAAACAGGAGAAGGTAAAATCAGAAAATAGACAAAACCAGCAGAACTCCGGAAACAAATAAGGAAAAATATAAGACAGAGAGAAACAAGATGAACGCAGTTTACAAAAATATGAAAATAAAGCCAAATAAAGGTTTGAAGATACGTAAAATATAAAAGGAACAAAATAAACATAAAAGGGATGAGAAGAATGGGAAAAGGGGAAGAGAAAAAGGACAAACAGAAGAAGAAAAACAGAAAAAAACAGCAGGACAACAGAACAGGAGAAGACAAAAGCAGAATATCAATAAAGAAAAACACGCAAACATATGAGGAAAAATGTAAGCATGGAAGATGGAAAGAAATAAAAGAAAGAGAAAAAGAATACAGTTTACAGAAAAAAATAATAAAACCAGTTTAAAGTATGAAGATACGTAAAATGGAAAGTTAAGGCTAAAGAACAACACGAAGCAAAACCGTATGAGAAGAATAGGCAAAAGAACTAAGAAAGGGAAAAGTTAGTTCACTAACTTTCTAGAAATTAAAAAAAAAACAGTAAGGAAAAGAAATAAGAACCATAAAGAAAGCAAAACCAGAAGGACAATAAATCAGGAGAAGGTAACAAAAGCAAACAAAGAAGAGGAAAGCTACATAAATAAGTGAAAATGTAAGCATGGAAGACGAAGACAAACAGCAGAAGGAGAAGAAAAATGCAGAAAAAGGTTAAAGAAAAGTATGAAGATACGTACATTGCAAAGGAAATAGTTAAAGAACAAAATGAAACAAAAAAAATCGACAAGCAAAACTACAGAAACAAATGAGGAAAATATAAACACGGAAGACGGGGAGAAACAACAGAAGAGCGCAGTTTACAGAATATAAAATAAAAATTAAGTCAAAGAAATTCCAAAGATATGTAAAATAGAAAGGAACAAAATTAAACCTAAAAAGAGTAAGGCGACTAGGCAAAAGGGGAAAGAAAAGGAAAAATTAAAGCCAGAAATTTCAAAAACCGTAAACAACAAGAAGAACTGAAAAGGAAGCTAAGCCAATAGGAAGACAGATCAGGGCAAGGAAAAATAAGAAGATAAGAACCACTGAAACAGATGAACAAAAATGTTAGGCATAGGACGGATACAAACAGCAGGAAAAGCGGTTGTAGTTTAAAGGAACAAAACGTCGAAAACAAGTAGAAAGTACATAAACTGTAAAAGAAATGATTAAAGAACAAAATGTAACAGAAAAAGGAAGAGAACAATTTACAAAAGGACAGAGAAAAAGAAAAAAACAAAGAGGTTCACTACTGTTATTTCACTAGCTTTCCAGGAAGTAAACAAAAGCAGTACAAAAGGAGAAGAAGAATACACAAATTCTTGTAATTGAATGTATATTGAATGTATCCCTTTATATGTGAAATATATATTATTATTATTATTATTATTATATTATTAAAAAAATAAAACGGTAGGACGACAAGACAGAAGAAGGCAAAAAAACAAAATTGAAGAAAAATGTAAACATGAAAGACAAAAAAATGAAAATAGAGCCAAAGAAAGTTTGAAGATATGTAAATTCGAAAGGAACAATTAAAGAAGAATATTTAAAAAGAAAGAGAAAAAGGAAAAAACACTGTGTTATTCTATTCGTCTTCCAGAAATAAAAAACACCGGTAGGAAGACAGAACAGGAGAAGGTAAAAGAAAAAAATCAAAAAATAAAAGTAGAACTACGGAAACAAATGAAGAAAACGTATAAATGTGAAAGACTGAAAATAAAGCCAAAAAAAGTTTGAAGATACGTAAAATGGAAAGACAGGTGCTAAGATCAAAATAAAAACAAAACAATTAGAAGAATAGCTAAAAGGAGAGAGAAAAAGAACAAACAAAGAAGAAAGATATTTCCTCCTGTTTCACCAAAAATCCAAAAATTTAATAACTACGAAGAACAAGACGAAAAAGAATACTAAAACAAAAGGCAAAAATTGTGAAAAACAAAGAGAAACACAAAAAGGAAGTAAGAAGTGATCAGGAGCAACAGTAACAGAAATCAGATACTAAAAATTGAAAAAAATTCCCAAAAAAGTTTCAAGTCGAAGAAAAAAGCATAACATAAAGTTTTCAAAATAAAAACAAATAAACGAATTGCAAACAAACAGATGAACATGGAAGAAAGAAACGAATCAACAGGAAACGGCAACGAAGTTTAAAAATAAAGAAAAACCTTTTGTTTTTACCTCAACAATAACGGAAACAAAAGGAAGCCACAGAAGAAAATAAAAGAGTAAAACAAAGAAAAGCTTGAGAACGAAAACAAATGAGAAATAAGGGCGGAAGTCCATGAAAAGCACTAGAAGGAACGAGTTTGTCTTTTGTTTTCCCTATCTACAAACTGTGATTCGCATCTCCTTTTTATAATAAAATTGCAGATTTTTCGACTTTCATTTTCCCAAAATCAATATAAAAACGTTTTTTAAGTCAGCAAATAGAGAACCAAAATGAGATTAACAAGAAACTAAAAAAACCTGAATTTAAAGATCGTTATTTTTGAAAAATTTCCTAAATTTTGCGATTGATTGGAACTTCCTTATTTTCGTCAGCAACTTGTGCTTATTTGACAGAATCACGTCTTTTGTTTCTTTCCTAAGCACAATACCGCTCATTAGCTCCCAAAAAACCGTACATTTTCGCCATTACAAGTTGTTTGTGTTTTATTTCACTTCATAGCCCACCCTAAGGAATCCTTAATAAAGTAAAACTTCTTTAACACCGTTTGCTAACTTAGCTTTTTACATTTTATACGCATTCAAGTTCCTAATAAGCTAATAACAAACGAAGAGTCCATTTTACGAGTAAGTTCGTCAAAAAATTGCTGTTTATTACTTTTATTATGTTTTTATTGATTTTCGAAAGGATATGTCAAAAACCCTACTAAACATCCCTAGATTTTAATCTAAGTGCTTATTTAGACCATTTTCTGAAGTTTTCTGCAACTCCCGGATTTTCCCGAAGTCACTCGGACTTTAGCCGAAAAATCCTGATGACTCCGGGAAAATCCGGAAGGTTGAAAAATGGTTATAAAACGTGTATAAAACCGTTAAATACCCTTAAAATTCGTCAAAACCTTTTTGAATCGAACGAAATTTCAGAAAAACAAAAACGTTTGTTACTGCTGTGATTTTTGTTATTAATTATTATATTTGGAATTTAGTTTTAATTTACAAAGTTTCAGAAATTTTGCAGAAAATCCTACGTTAAAGAAATGAAAACTGAAAAAATCTAAATTAAACTACCACCCAATGAACTCCGACAATTTACACACACTCTAAACGTCTAATAATATTCCCAACACTATACGAGGGCAGGCTGATAAGTCATGTGAATCACTACTTTGCAAAAATTTTATAAAAATAATTATATAGCATATACATAAAGTCATCCTTAAACAGTATGTTTGCAAAATTTTATCACTCAATTGTTTTTATTAATGGTGGAATTGTCAGTCGAAGTACATCATGTCGGGTGAATTTGAAAATTCTGCGAAAATCGAGCGACGTGCTGTAATTAAATACCTCGTAAAAAAAAGGTTTAAACGCCACCGAGATTAAAAATGATATGCAAGAAGTTTTAGGAGAGTCCGCTCCATGCTATCGAGTTATTGCTTTTTGGTCATCTCAGTTCAAAAGAGGTCAGGAGTCTATTGAAGATGATTCTCGCCCTGGAAGGCCTGTGTCGTGCACTACTGATCAAAATGTTAAAAACTATTTACCGTCGAAAACTACAATAACAGGCCAATATTATGCCAACTTGATGGCAAAATTAAGAAATGCTATTAAAGAGAAGCGGCGTGGCAAACTTCGAAATGGTGTGTTGCTGTTGCACGATAATGCACCTGCCCACACCAGCAAACTTGCCAAGCTAGCCATTCGAGACTCTGGATTCGAGGAAATTGACCATCCTCCCTATAGTCCGGACATGGCCCCGTCTGATTATTATCTCTTCCCAAAATTGAAAAAGCACCTACGGGGAATGAAGTTTCTGGGCGATGAAATGCTCAAGATGGCTACAGAGGTGTATTTTGCAAGAGCAAGAAAAAGAATTTTTTTACAAGGGTTATACTTATTATTGAAAAGATGTAATAAATGTATTGAAGTTGAAGAGGATTACATTGAAAAATAAAACTGTCAATTTGGTTTCTACTTGTTTTCTTTATACCAATTCACATGACTTATCAGCCTGCCCTCGTAGATAGTGGAGTGCCGTTAGGTTTATACCTCGGAACCCATTTCCTATGAATAAATTTTTGATAGACCTATTGCAATGGGTTTTCAACACTACATACTAAAATGTTTATATTTGGATTTTTTACGTTTTGAATTTTTTTTTTATTTTTACAATTTTTGAATGAAAAATCATGAATTTCTTTATCTAGGTATTTTTTACACTGCAAAGTTGAGATTTTATTTCTAAAATGAAATCTTATACTATCAGACTATTATAGAGTACGAAACGTATTCAAAGTCTCAAGTATAAAGGGATAGGTAAGGACAGTGGAGGGGACCGCGCCAGCTGTTTGTCGATGCAAGTAACGTGCCAGTTAGTTCCGACTAGTTTGAACAAGCATGTCGATTGCTTTCTTTTTAAAGAAAAAATATAAATAATTGAAATTTCATGATTATTTTAAACATATACAGGGTGTCTCATTACTTATGGGCCATAGAGCAACTGGAGATAATAGACATAAAAATAGGTATTTCGACAATTTTGAGCCGAATTTGCCTAAGTAAAATGTTACAGGTTAAAGAATGTTGGACATTTTCCATATGCCAAGTCCGCTCAGATTTATGTCGAACAAATGAAAGAATTAGAAACGAAAATGGGCCCCGTCGAGTTCAAGAAGTTTACAGAAGGATATTTTACATCAAGGCGTACAAATCAATTTTTTGCTGGCATTTCCTCGGATCAAACCATTGAGCAAACATTAATGAAAGCAATGAGTGTCTAAGGGGGCCCTTTTAAACGTGGTGTGACAGAAAGTATTATCTACAAATGTATTAAAGGAGTTATTTTTACTAACGATATAATCGAGGGGATTGAAGATTTTTGCAACGTATCTTTTAAAAAAAGTTATCAGCATGCTGATTCAACAGACGCTCGAATCCAGAGAGACAATATCGATGTACAAAACTCGAAGAATTGTTTTTGCAACATAATCCCTTCCCTGATATCAATGCTCTAATATCTATTGCGAATGGAATAACTGGCGACGAAACAATAAATTGCTATGATGCTTATAACAAAGGTCTGGAGACAATCAAAACACTCGAAGGAAAGAATTTTAAGCAATTAAAATTAACGCAAAAAAAATAAAGTTGTTGGCAATAAACAATAAAATTAAAATTAATGATGAAGTAGTTCCAATAGAGCCACTACTACTTTTCCAGCGGATTTGTGTATGTAAAAAATCGGAAGAAGAATTGAAAACATACCTAAGTTTCGAATTAGCTTCTTATCCTGTAGCTCTCTTTGATGCTGGTGAAATGCGAAAGACGAATAAAGCAACTTTTTACGAACTTTTTTCCGAACTGTCAATAAATGTTAATGATATTGATAAATTCACGTATGTAGTTGATGGAGGCATGTTATTGCATCGATGCAAATGGCAATTACAAGAAAAGTTTGGGGCTATATGTGATCATTACGTGAGGTATGAGAAATAATTATGGAAGAAACGTTTATGTCGTATTTGATGGTTATAACAAAGACTGCACAAAATCTATTGAAAGACATCGCCTCTTAAAATTGGACAAGAGAAATTTCTTAGTAACAGTAAAAATAAAAGCAGACTTATCAATATGTTAAGAAAAAAACTTTCCGATAATAATATTTTTTCATGTCAAGCAGAAGCTGATGCCGATACATTAATAGTTCAAAGGGCTATTAATATGGAATCAAAAAATGTTGTTGTAGTTTCGGAGGAAATAGATGTCTTGGTTTTATTCACAGCCCTAACAGCAAATGATCGAGAAATCTATTTTTGAAAACCAGCAAAGGGTAAAGTTGTGCAAAAGGTTTTTTCTTCCAAGAACTTAGAAAGTACATTACATATGTGTAAAAAGCATATTTTGTTTTTACATGCTTTCACAGGATGTGACACTACATCAGCTTTTTACAATAAATGTAAAAATAAGTTTGCTGTAATGTTTGAAAAAAGGAAAGACCTTCAGGATGCTGCTGAAGTAGTGACAAATATCAATGAAGATTTTAGTAATATCTGTGAAGCTGGAGTGAAATGCGTTCTTGCACTATATGGCGCACCCAAAAAAACAACAGATTTAAATACATTAAGATACAATTCTTTCGTGAATGCTACAACTAAAAATAGCTGTATAGATTGGCATCATTAGTGCCTACATCTGATGCAGTCTTTGAACATTTGAAGAGAGTATACTTACAAATACAATTATGGTTGGGAAATGATATTTCACCATTAAAATGGGGATGGAAATATGATCACGAGATGTTGAGGCCAATAACAATGAATCAGCCACCAGCCCCTGAAAATCTACACGAAATGATTTTCTGTACATGTACGACAGGATGCGGAGCTGCTTGTGGATGCAGAAAGCATGGATTAACTTGTACTGCAGCTTGTTCAGAATGCAATGGTGATAGTTGTCTCAACCCGTCTCCTATTATGCAAATAGATGAAATTGAAAATGAAGATATTGAAAATAAATAGTGTATTTTGTTGAAGTTGAATAAATTTATTTCTATCGAAAAATCTATTTTTTTGATCAATTTTACCCAATTACAAGCTTCTTAGCCGCCTTTTTGTGCCCTACATTTTTAATTTGTAATTTTTTTACGTTATACTTGTTATCACAAACCTCAAAAAATATTATTATACAAAATAAAATGAAGATTATTCAATCTATTGTAGATTGAGTAATTTTTTAAGACATTTTTTGGATTTTTTCAATAAACTTTCAATTAAAAAAAAAACGTCAATTTCTAGTGTATAAACATTTTAGTATTAGGTCTTAGAAACACAATGGAAAAAGTCTCATTTAAATTCATTCATAGGAACCGGGTTCCAAGATTTTTCAATTTTCATGTCTAACGGCACTGCACTAAGAACTTAACCCTAAAGTTCTATGCAAACCTATTAGAGATCTAGTATGCACTACGACATTACTGAAATGAGATCTCAGCAACCACTGTCAGGGCATGTTTAGATGTAAGGACTCTCAAGGAACGTGGAGGTGAAATTAAAGTGATTACTCCCGAGCATTTCTCACGTATAAATTATCTCCATGCGAATACTTCCACACAATCTTGACAGTACATCGACCAAGAAACCGCATGCTTTTGTTGTTTTCTTTTTAATTGTTGGTAAATATAAACTTTTTTTATCAAATTAATTTAAGTTTGACTCCAAAGATATTTTCAAACAAAATGTAAATGTAGAAGAAGGAATTTCTTAAGAAAAGCTTTCAGGTGTAATTAAGTACACAACAAGAATCAACAGCTTCGAACAGATACAAAATTGAAGAACCCATTTTTGAAGAAGCTAAGTTTCGTCAAATTTTTTCTTTTTTAAAACATTAATATGTGCTAAATCAAATGAAGCAACCTTTTCGGAAAATACAATAATTCTGAATTTTTCTACAATATTTGTGGAATTAAGCAAGGGGATTTGGTAGCTTCGAATCGACAAAATAACTAATTCCGTTTTTGAAGAAGCTAAGCTTCGCCAAGCATTTTTTCAAACAATAATGTGTTAACTCAAAAAAGGGAACCTTTTCGGAAAATACATTAATTCAGAAATCTCTTCTTTCCATCTTCCTCTAGGTCTTCCCCTTCTTTTTTCCGCCTATTGTGCTTGTCAGTACTACTTTTGGCAGTCTAGTTCTTGGCATTCTTTCCACATGTCCCAACCACTTTAGTCTTTGAGCTTTTATTATTGCTGTTATATTTGGCTCTTGGTATAACTCTTTCAGTTCTTCATTTTTCCTTCGGAACCAGGCTTCGTTTATTTTCTTCGCCCCAAATATTTTCCGTAGTACCTTCCTTTCCCATATTTCCAACATGTTCGTGTGTGTTGTGTTCAAGGTCCATGTTTCGTTGGCATAGGTCACTGTAGGTCGTATAATAGTCTTATACACTCGTATCTTTGCTTTTCTGGAGATATATTTACTCTTTAATAGCCTGTTTAGAGCAGAAATACATCTATTACCGACCATTAATCTTCTCTGAATTTCAGGTTTTCTTGTGAATACCGTTCCTAAATATATACATTCTTCCACCTCTTCGAATTCGTATACTTTCCCTCTATCTGTTTTTACTCTCATGTATTACTATATTTTGAATTCTTTATCAGTCCACTCCATGTACTTAGATTTTGTCTCGTTTACATACAGGCCAAGCTTCCGTGCTTTTTCCTCTAACGTTTTAACTACTTCTTTCATCTCTTGTTTACTTCTTGTTAATATTACTAAGTCATCTGCGAAGGCCAGACATTGGTCTTTTTTGATAGATAAGTCCTGATCTGTTTACGTTTGCGTCACGTATAGCCTTCTCCAATATAAAACTAAATAATATTGATGACAATGGGTCACCTTGTCTGACCCCCTCGTTGACTTTGAATTTTTCTGATGTTCTACTATTTATCTTCACCATATTCTCTGTCATTTGTAATGTTGCCCTTATCATATTCCTTATCTTCTTATTAACTCCCATTTCTTTCAGCGTCGTGTAGACCTCTCTTCTCTTCACTTTGTCGTAGGCCTGTTTGAAATCGACCATTGTCGGTTTTTTTATATTCGAAGCTTTCTGAACCTTGCCTGAACCCGAACTGGTATTCACCAATAGTACCACCCATTTTATCTCTTAGTTTGTCTTTGATGTATGTTGCGAGGATTTTATATGCTATGTTAAAGCAGTGCTATACCCCTGTAGTTCTGACATTCACTTTTGTCGCCTTTTTTATATACAGGGCATATTATTGCCGCTGTCCACTCCTTTGGTATCTGTTCTTGTTCCCATATTTTCTCTATGAGCTTGTGTGTGCAACTACTTAACTTTGCTCCCCCGTACTTAAACATTTCAGCGGTTATACTATCACTGCCTGGGCTTTTATTGTTCTCCATCTTTTTTATTATGTGCTTAATCTCATTCTCTGTCGGTGGCTGTTCTCTATCATCCTGTTCTCCCACCTCCATATTTATTATGTCGTTTCTTCAATGATTTCTATATCGTTCGATCCATTTAGTAATTCGTCAAAATACTCCTTCCATCTATTTAATATTTCCTCTTCTCCAGGAAGCTAAGTTACGCCAAGTAAATCTTTTCGAACTATTAAATTTTAAAAAATAAGCTTTTCGGAAAATATAACAACAGATCAATAAAAATACCAATTAGGGTAGGCTGTGAAATTGAATTACTTTGAATTGGTACTTTAGCCACATCCACAGAATGGCATTTTATAACGTTTGTAATTTGACATTTTTGTAAACAAAGTTTATAACCTTAAATTCATGTCAGAAATGTCATTCTGTGGATGTGGCTAAAGTACCAATTCAAAATAATTCAATTTCACAGCCTACCCTAATTGTTTTTTTTTATTGATGTGTTGATATTAATTCATACAAATTTTTTAAATAATTTATGTAATTAAGCAACAAGAATCGGTAGCTTCGAAGCTGTACAAAATAAATAAATTCGTTTTTGAAGAAGATAAGTTTCGCCTTTTTATTGTTATTGTTGTAATTAGCCAACAAGAATCTGTAGCTTCGAATTGAAACAAAAGAAATGAACCCACTTTCGACTAAGCTAAGTTTTGTCAAGTAAATCTTTTTGAACAAAAAATCCTAATATTCGAAAAATATATTAATTTTTGAGCTTTTCTTATTTAACCAACAAGAATCGACAGATTCGAATCGAAACAAAATAGATGAACTCATCTTTAAGTAAATATTTTCAAGCAAACATGGAAAGCACGAACCTTTTCGAAAAATATATTAATTTTTAAGTTTTTCCAATGCTATTTACTATGTAAGTAACTAACAAAACTCGACAGTCGAATTAATAAAAAAAAATAGATGCATCCTTCTTTGATTAAGCTAAGTTGCGTTGTGTTTAGACAAAAAATTCTACTAAATCAGAAAAAAACGAACGAAACGAAACAAACCGTTTCCTAAATTATATTAATTTTTTTTTAATTTTTAGATATGTAAATAATCAACAAGAATCTTATCTCTGACCGAGCTAAGTTTTGCCAAATAAATTTTTTTACACAAAAGATTCCAGTAAATCGAAAGAACGAACCTTTTCGGAAATTACCTATATTAATTTTTTTGACATTATTTATGTAATTAACCAACAAGAATTGACAACTTCAAATCAATCCAAAATGGATGAACCCATCTTTGACTAAGCTAAGTTTCTCTAAAGAAATCCTTTTGAACAAAAAATTCTAATAAATGGAGAAATGCATTAATTTTTGATTGTTTCAAATGTTATTAACCAACAATAATCGGCAGCGTCGAATCGATATGAAATAGCTTAACTCATCTTTGAAAAATCTAAGTTTTACAAAATAAATCTTTTCAGACAAAAAATTTTAATAAACGGAGAAAACAATCCTTTTTTAAAAATATATTAATTTTTGTAATGTTATTTATGAAATTAACTAACAAGAATCGGCAAATTCGAATCGATACAAAGTAAATAAACACATTTTTGAAGGAGCTAAGTTTTGCTAAGTATTTTTTGGAAACAATAATTTATGTTAACTCGAAAAATGAACTTTTTCGGAATATATTAATTATGATTTTTTTAATAAAACTACTTATGTGATTAAATAACAAGAATTGGCAACTTCAAATCGATACAACGCTTTTGAAGAAGCTTAGTTTCGCCAAATATTGGTTTTGTCAAACAATAGTTTAACTAGAAAAAACGAACTTTTTGGGAAAATATATTAATTTTGAATTTTTTTAACGGTATTTATGTAAATAATTAACCAACAACAAACGGTAGCTTCGAATTGGTACAATTGAGGAATCCATTTTTGAACAAGCTAAGTTTCTCCAAGTAAATTTGTTTAAACTGTAGCAAATGGAAATAACAACCTTTTCATGACGTTCTTTTAAATTAATTATGTAATTATTCAAGAAAAATTGGTAGCTTCGAAACGCTACTACACGATTTAACCTATTTTTCGAACAAGCTAAGTATTTGCTCTTCAGGCAATAAACTACATTGAATTGAAAGGACGAACATTATCGGAAAATGTGTTAATATTAAAATAATTCTGGAAAATTTTTGGATTTCATTTATATAATTAATGAACAAGAATCGGCAACTTCAAATCAATACCAAGTAAGTTAACTTTTTCAAGAAGCTAAGTTTTGCCAAGTACTTCTTTCAATAATTTGTGTTAAATCAGAACTGGCGACGTTTTCGAAAATTATTATTTTCATTTCAAAAAACAAGAATCGGCAGCTTCAAACTGATGAACCCAGCTTTGACTAAGCAAAGTTTCACCAAGTAAATTGTTTCGAACAAACAATTCTGATAAATGGAAAGAACAAACCTTCCAGGAAAATATATTAATTCTGGCAATTTTTTAAAAATATTATTTACGTAATTAATCAACAAGAATCGGAAGCTTCGAATCGATACAAAATAGATAAATCCATTTTTGACTAATCTAAGTTTTACGAAATAAATCTTTTCAAACAAAAAATTATAAGAAATGGAAGGAACTAATCTTTTCGATAAATATAATTTGGTATTATTTCTGTAGTTAGCTAACAAGAATCTCTAGCTTCAAATCAATACCAAGTAGATGAACCTATCTTCCAGTAAGCTAAGTTTAACCAAGTACATAATTCTTTTCCAAGGAAAAATTGTAATAAATATGGACGCACAATTTCCAAAAATATATTTAATTTAATTTTTTTAAATGTTATTTATGTAAACATTCGAAAAGAATCGACAGCTTCGAATCGATACAAAACCCATCTTTGACTAAGCTAAGTTTCGTAAGTAAAGCTTTTCAAACAAAGAATTCTACTAAATGGAAAGAAGGAATTAATTCCGGTCTTCTTGTACATTATTTATTTAAATAACCAACAAGAATAGGTAACTTCGAATCAATTCAAAATGGTTTAACCTATTTTTTGAACATGCTAAGTTTCGCTAAGGTGAAAAACAACACCTTCTTATCGCTGCAAAACGCACGGCCATTTTTCTGGACAAGCTAAGTTTCGCTAAGTATTTGCTCATCAAACAATAAATTAATTAAATTGAAAGAATGGACCTTCTCGGAAAATATATAATTCTGGAAAAATTTTGGATATTATTTATGTAATTAAATGAACCTATCTTTGACTAAGCTAAGTATTTACTTTTCAAACAATAAACTACATTACATTGAAAGAATCGACCTTCTCGGAAAATGTACTAATTTTTAAACGTTTTTTATGTCATTTATGTAATTAACCACAAGAATGGATAGCTTCAAATCGACATAAAATTGTTGAACCAATCTTTGACTAAACTAAGTTTGGCCAAGTAAATCTTTTCAAACAAAAATTTCTACTATCCAAGAACATATCAATTCTTTATATATCTTTTTTTTAATTTTATTTATGTAATTAATCAACAAGAATCGACAGCTTTGAATCGACACAAAATTGATGAACATGAATAAGCGAAGCTTTTCCAAGTAAGTTCGTTCGAACTGTATTGAATGGAAAGAAGAAATCTTTTCGAAAAATATATTAATTTTGGCTATTCTTGACAATATTTATGTAAGCAACACACGAATTGGTAGTTTTGAAACAAGCTCAGTTTCGCCAAAAATTTTCTTTTCAAACAATAAACGCATATTAATATTAATATGAAATAATTCTGGAAAAATTTTGGATATTATTTATGTAATTAACCAACAAAAATCGACCGCTTCAAATCGAAAGTATATAAAAAAACTCATTTTTGAAGAAGCCAAGATTCGCCAAGTATTTGCTTTTCAAACAATAAATTGTGTTAAATCAAAGAAGGGAACCTTTCCGGAAAATATATTAATTCTTAATTTTATTTTTAAGATTAAATTGACCAAAAAGAATTGGCAACTACGAATCGTACAAAAGAGCTGAGCTAGTTTTAAATCCAAGCTAAGTTACGCATTTGGTTTTCAAACAAATTTATTAAATTAAAAAACCGAGCTTTATTCAAAAATATTATTTATTTTCTGATATTTTTTTAATGTTATTTCATTAATTACCCAACACGAATCGGCAGCTTCGAATCGATACAAAGTAAATAAGCACGCTTTTGAAGAAGTTAAGTTTCGCCAAGTAAGTCTTTCCAAACAAAAATTGTACCAAAAGAAAATAACAAACCTTCTCGGGAAATATATTAATTATGACAAATTCTTTTGATATTATTTATGTAATAACCCAATAAGAATCGGCAACTTCAGATCGGCATAAAACTGAGGAAATCATTTTTGAACAAAGTAGTTTCTGCAAGTAAGTTGATTCAAATGGTAACAAAATCGAACAAAGAAACCTTTTCAGAAAAATTTTGCATATTTTAAATATCATTTAATTAATTAAGAAGAATCGGCAGCTTCGAACTGATCCAACGATAAACACGTTTCTAAAAGCTTGATTAAAAAAGTACAGAAGAAAGGCTTTTGGCAAACATCTTCTTAAGTAATTAATTGTCTAACAAGAATCAACATATTTGAATCGACCCAAAATAGATGAACCTATTTTTTGAAGGAGTTAAGTTTCGTCAACTGACATTTTTCAAAGAATAAGTTGAATTAAATGAAACGAATGAAGACGCATATCAAATAAGCCCGAGAAAAAAGCTTTTGATGGACATTTTCTAATATAACTTAAAAATCAACAAGAATTGACAGCTTCGATAATAATTGATACAAAATGGATGAACCTATTTTTTGAACAAATTAATTTTCGCCAATTAAATTTTTCAACGAATAAATTGTATTAAATGGAACGAATGAATTAATTTTGGATTTTTTTTCAATTTTTTTAATTAACCAACAAGAATTGGGAGCATCGAATTGACAAAAGAATAAATACCTTTTATAAAATAAGCTGAAGATTGTCAAAAAAAATCAAACGAAAAAATAGAAGAATGGGTGGACATTTTTTAAATATTGCTTATACCTAACAAGAATGAAAACCTTCGAATCGACACGTAATAGATTAACCTATTTTTTAAACAAACGAAATTTCGAAGAATAAATTGTATGAAGCAGATCAAACGAATATTTTTGGGAAGTGTATTAATTTTAGATTTTTTCGTGGCATTTAGTTAACCAACAAGAATCGCCAGCTTCGAAACAATAAAAGGATGAACATGGTTGGCCAAGAAAAAACTTACAAAAGGAATTTCTCGCGAAAATCTTTCCGAGAACATTATCTAATATTACTTTAAGTATTAAATACCCAATAAGAATCGACACATTGAAATTAATACAAAAACAGAACGACTTCTATACACCTTCCCCTCAGTCAAAAGAATAAAGTTAATCAAGTGAAACCAAAACAAAGCTGAAGGAAAATGATGAAAATTCGAAGCTTTATTATTTGAACAGAAAACTGGATTTAAGATCAAAACAATCCCACATATTATAAAGTTATTCAAATGCATTGAATGCGTGCCATCACGCGAGTTCATACACACCTGTGTCATGCACTTTTTGACCACGGAGGGAATTTTATGATCCATAAATATACGGACGTTAACAGATTACGTGACTACGCCTACTCCCCTTGGATGGATTATCTGAATATTACATTGGAAATTTCTTGTTTATTTACCTAACGAAAACTATTAAAAAATTTTATTACATTTTCTAATTTCGAAGTCCTTTCGTCTATCCAAACCATAAAAAATTATAAATTAACAATCAAACTTCTTTGACCAAGGGATTTAGGATTTATGGATAGACAGAAAAAATCCAAATTTGCCCATTTTCAAACAGAAGAGAGATACAAACAAAGACGAATAAAGAAAGACAACTGGAAACAATGGAAAGCCTCATTAACGTTCTATAAAAAGAAATTGTCGATACCTTTAAATGATCGGTTGTTAACCTCGGCCATTTACAGCCAAAGGCAAAAACTATGCATCATACCAACAACAAACCTAACTGCTGGATAGGTAGACCGATTTCTTTAAACGTTCACATCCAGCTAATCAATTTAAAATGGGAAGATTTAATACCAAATTAACTCCTACCTGAAATATTTTAACACACCTTTCATTTGTCATTGCTTTTTTTAATTTGAAGCAGTGGTAATAAAGAAAGGTTCAAAGAGCTTAAGTTGTGTTTTTAATTTGGTTTGGCCTTTCCAAAGGTGAAAAGTGGAATTCTGCTGAAAAATCCAAAGCCTGAAATTTTTTAATTGACTTTCAAGTAAAACCCTGACTGAAAACAACGTTTCTGCCCAAATTTAATCTACAAAATTTAAATCGCTTACAAAAAAAAACAATTGGTTTTGAACGAGTTTCTTTGCAATCTTTGGTATAAATAATACGAAAACTTCTAAAAAATCAACATATTTACTCGGAAAAAAACATAAAATATTTGACCTAAAAACAGGCGACGCGTTTCCTCAAATCTCATTTCCAAAGCGGAGTGGGTGACATTTGATATGTTAAAAAATATGATAGAAAGAAAAGTGGGTCACGTCGAGAAAAATTGCATTTAAAGACTTTTTTATCCGTATAATCCGTTTCGCAAGCTCATATATTTCAGCGAATTTGAGAGTAAGAAGCATTATTAATCCTGACACGGCCACAATAACACCGTATCCTGCTGCGTTTAAATAAATTTTTGGGAAAAGTAGACGTTTATATGTTACGTAAATAAATTCCCCGGATTTTTATGCATTAATTTTTGTTTTTATTGCATTTTTGACGGTTATGTGAGTTTAGAACGAAAAACGTCTAAAAAGGGAAGTCTCAACAATAGTTCAAATCTAAAAGAAATTAGACTTAAAAATGACGTTTCTTAGCCCGAATTGTACTATCCTTGTTGCTTTATCAGAGCATCTCTAGGCGTTTTTACAATTCCTTGGCCATTTTGTTCAATTAGAACCTAAATTGTTATGAATAACTTTGGGGATACTTTTAGTTCCCTATCACTCGGCATTCATTTGTTTAATAGGCGTACATATGGTTTATTTCAGTAGTATTCTTCTGCTTCTCACTTTTGCACTAATCCTAAGCCCCAAGGTAAGTTCAAACTGTACGAAAATAATCGATCAGCTTCCTTCATCAGTAAAATGAGCAAAAGTACATGTCACGTAAAACATCAGACGATCACGTCTCTTAAACTGTTTGATACCTTCATCACATAGAAATATGATGAAATAAGGAATGCCAACAAGTTGCACCTGTAGAAATGGAAAAGAATACACCGAGGTCAGAGGCTGTACTTGATGAATTACCAGCGGCTTTCGATTCGACAGATCCGTCAGACTGTCAAGGGTCACTGCACCGTTCCATTTGTCTTCATCCTCCCGGAGTCCATTGAATGAATGTCAAGCGGAAGGAGTGTCCGATATTATGCAACCCATAAATGTTGCCCTTCCGTGTGTACTTCGCTTTAAGATGATTGAATTTGAATTGAATTATTTTTGTAAAGGTTTATGTATTGCTATTGTTTTGTCTTCTACAGAGGTGACGGGGCTTTGTTGCCTTTGTAAAAAATTGCCTTCGTCCGCCTAACCATTTAATTACATTGAGTGAAACATGCGTCAATCAGTACTGAAACCTTTGGTTATTTATTAGAAACCCGTAACATCTTGAATTAATTAAAGATATTTTTTAAATAGCCCTCGTATCACATGGTTCGAACAATACTTTCTTGTGAATTCGAGTCTCTTTAATTTCATGGGGATTTCGGAATTTATAAATATTTCAATGTTTAGGTGCCTGATTAATTTTGGAAATTTGGAAACTCTCAGTCTTAACATTAATATCTTCCTTTGTAACTTGCAAACCCCTTCCCTGAATTTAGATTTAACCTCCTGTATAGCCAAATTTTTACTTTCAGGACGCCTCACTGATTTAAGACATTAAATTTGCGAAACTTATTATTTAACCTTAATGGTTTTCACTTCTTCTCAAAATTTGCTTTTAACTTGCAACCCTTTCCATTGACTCTTACAATTCTTAGATGTAGATTTGGTCCTTTTAATTATATTGTTTTTGAGTTTTCCACTGATTTAATTAATTAAATTTGAAACGTAACATTCTAAAACTGAATGTTAATACATATTTACAACTAATTCCTTCACTTTTTATCCTACAAGTTTCTTTCAAGTACAGAATTTTAAATTTAGAGTTTTCTGAAAATAAGAGTAAAACTGGGAAAAGTATTCAGACGAAAGTATAAAATGTCAAACTAACCACAAACAACTTTTAAAAAATGTCAAATTTAGAACCTAACCTCAATATTTCATAACTCTGTTTAATAAAAGTTCTTTAATTATATTTATAAATTTACTCTTTTTGACTAAAACCTTGCCCCTTTTCAGGTACTTTTAAACTTTTTCCTAACATTTTTTATTTTTTCCATCGTCTTTCAAAAGAAATTTCCTTCAAAGCCATTCTAGCTTCAGTTTCTGTTCAGTGTAGAGTTTCTGTACCTGTCTGGCCCTTTATAATTTCCTTTTTGTAAACCCCTCCTTCTTTATTCTATTTTTCAAGCAGCCTTTTAGCGTATTTCGTTTTTTCCCGCCATTATTTTGAGGTCTTTTAAAGGAATTTTCCTCTTAATTTTGGCATTTCTCACTTTCATACTTCTTCTGTTTTTCATTAGTCTTTTCTTTATTAATTAATAATAATAGACAATAAATTATTAAATTATTTTTTAGATTGAAAATTATAGAAAAGTTGGAAAGTCCTGGTTTTCAGGGAGTAATTGTATCGGTTCAGAAAGGTCTTTTCACAGAGAAAGAGCTAAATTTTTACACATTTCTGGCTTAATATTTTTTATCTGCCCTGAAAATCACTTTTTGGACTGAAAATTTTGATATTTAACAAAACTAGAAAATCCTGGTTTTCAGGGAGTACCTAATTCTGTTACTTGAGGAAAGTTTCTACACAAACAAGCAACTGAATCTTTTGTGTATTGATTATTACCTATCCTCCAAATTATTTCTGCGACTTAAAAAACAAACAAAAAACTGAAAACATCTGATGTTGAGGAAGCGTTTTTAGAAAGGCTTCTTCGCAGAGAAACAGTTGAATCTATATATTTCTGTAACGTTTTCTATCTGTCCAGGGAGTTATTTCAAATTAGACTAAAAATTCGGAAAATTTAAAGAAAATGGTTTTCAGGGAGCAATTCTATTGATTTATCTTTTGCAGCCGTCTTTGTAATCTTTAGAAGAAATTTTCTTTCCAAATCATCCTTGCCTTGTAGTTTCTGTACTACCTCTCTTGTCCTTCATTTATTTTTTTTTTTTGTGAATGCCCGTTGTTTAAAACTCATCTCTTTCCCAGGCACCCCTTTGCTGAATTTCTTATTTTTCCAGCCAATATTTTGAGGTCCTTCAAAGGAATTTTCCCTCCAAGTCCACCTGGTTTTATAACTTTGGCGTTTCTCGTTTCTGCTGTTTTTCTTGCAAATGTTCAAGCAGCCTTTTGTCGTCGAATTCCTTATTTTCTCTCCTGTTACCTTCGTCTTTCGATGGAATTTTCCTTCCAAGTCTTCCTTGCTTTATATAATTTCGACGTTTTTGCACCTCTTTTGTACGTTAATAACCGTTTTTCTAAATTTATTCCTTCTTATCAGACAGCCTTTTATCCAGTTTCTTATTTTTTCTAACATTTTAGCAGGTATTTTCTTAAAAGTTTTCCTTTTTTGTTCAAAACTCTTTTCTTTTTTCAGGAAACCTTTTGTCGAGTTTCTTATTTTTCCCTACGTTGTCACGTGGTTTTGCAATTCTATTTTGGGAAGTTTGGGTCATTTTGAATCTTTGGTAAAATTCTTTAGTAGGGCCCGTCCTTTTAATTTTAATCCCGTGTTAATTATGCTATTTTTGCTACAGTTTAAATTCATTTCAGTCTGTAGGGCATGCAAGGTTAAACCAAGTCAGCGCGTTTCCTCGCAGTTCTACAAAATCTTCAAATTCAGTCCAATGTTTCGTCGTTGTAGAAGTTTTCCTTTGTTAAAAATCTCACGTGCATTTTATCGACGCATGATGACGCCTTATTTCATTTAATGCAGCTTCTCGTTGATAAGGTTCGGGGAATCCTCTGTACACAAGGCTTGTCAGCTGGCATGTCTCAGCGTCGTTCAAGTGTTCTACCCCCCTCGTCAGTACGTGACAGCTTTTCGACCATATCGGACGTCTTTGGCTCCTTGTAGTTGTAGCTAAGACGGTTGTGCAAGTTTTATCGTTCGCAGCTTGGGTATTTAAAGGCCTCTCATTTCACGTTAGTTTTCGTGGAAAACAAAGTTACGACCTTAGGATTATACTAGAGGGTGCCATATAGTTCCGGAAAGTCGTAATTCTTGTGTGAAAAGTTTAGTGGAAGTTGAAGTATCGTTCTCACATAATTTCTTTTTATGGGATTAAGAAAACCCACAGCCCTAGTAATCTTCTTCGTTTGTTTTGCACCCGCCTTACGGGAAAAGGACACCAACTCCTTCTTTACTGATCAAAGCCTTCCAGTTGGGCTACCACTAACAAGCCCTCCCCAGTCTTACGTCCGTCACGTACTCACTGGCCTTCTGATCAAGTACAAACATCTCGCCAGGTAATTTACCTTCCTTTACGCTACACCAGCTTTTGCAGTTTGTGCTTCAACACTAGTTTCAGTTCCTACGATTGCCGCCTGCGGAAAAGCCTCTATCAATGTTGTTCAGTTGAGTTTGAAGTTTAATAAGTACCGCCCTTTGATTATTTTTGTCTTTTGTTTGTAACTTGTATTGTAAAGTAGCCGATTCTGCCGATGTCTGGTCAATTTGTTTGATCCGGCGGTAACGTGTGAAGGCTTTGTGGTTCGCCTTTAGGCGGCTTTGATAATATTCACATTCCAAAGGTTGAGGACCGTTGGCAAACTAGTTGACTAGTTTTTTTTCGTAATTTTGTGTTTGAGTAAAGATTTTTGTGTTCAGATTGTAGTTCCAGTTTTGAGTCAAGTTAAGTTAATATTTTGTGTATGTTGCATGTGTAAAAATTTAACCGTGCTTATTAAACTATTAGTTTAACATTTGTTAATCCCGTATTCCGCCTGGGATTGAGGAGCTTAGTTTGTGAATGTTTTGCCGGACGTAACGTAAATGTAGTCTCTTAAAGTAAGTGCTTTATTATTTGTTTTAACGTCGCCCCTTTTGTGTAATTTTTGTGTATTCATTTTTTGCCTTTTTGATTTATTAAATATCTAATTGTCAATTTAGTTTGGTCTTGTTATTGTGTTCAGTATCTCCCGATCATATTTTGTGTGTTAGTGTTTTGGAAAAGATTTACGTATACAGTGTGAGCCTGCCTACAAGTTTAAGAATTTTAGTAAGCCACTTCATTAAGCAAGGTAAGTCACATCTTGCAGCAGAGTGCAGCCAGCCCCCAAACCTTCGAACCCTAGAGGAACTATCTGTGGTACGTTCCTTGTAACCATCCTTGGGTGATTCATTTCCGTAGTGGCGCCCAACTTTCATCCCGATTATGATCACCCCTGGTTCGTCGATGGAATTTGTTCCTTTTATTTCTTGAATTTGCTTTGGGTTCACTTTGTAGGCCTTCTTTGCTTTATGTGTTTGTTCCCTTTTTCCTACATTTTTTCTTCTTGTCTTTAATCCATCGCTCTTTTTCAAGCAGATTTTTGCTTTAATTTCTTGATTTGCTAAGTGATTCTGCAGGTCTTCCTTACTTCATCATTTTGATACTTCTAATGTTCTTGCTTTTCTATTTTAATCTTTGTTTTTGGTTCATTTGTTCTTCTTGTTTTGAATTTATAGCCCTTTTGGCTTGATTTTTCTTAGTTTTTGCATTTCATCATTTGAATTTGCTTACAGTCAAGTTTAAAGGGCTCCTTTGCCGTATCATTTTGACATTTATTTAATTGTCACACATGATTTGGTTGTAAAGGTCCCGAGTTACGGTAGCTAGGTACCAATCAAATGCGATCACGAGAGTTAAGCTTCGTTGTCTTGGATCTATCTTGAACTCACAGTTTGAACAAAAAATTAGCCATTATAAATCAAGATTCCCATTATATGAGTATGATGGCTGGCGTTCGTGGTCTTTGAAATTAGAAAAAATATCAGCACAAAAAATTTTTATTTTAAAACTTTTTGGTTGAACTTTATACCCAAATTTGATTTTGTTAAATTGCGTTTTAAAGTATTCATATTCGATTTAAAAATACGAGTATAAGGGCGTCCCAACAATTATGAGTGGCTGTCTTTGATAAACTGGAAAATTCAAATGAAAATTTTCGACGTTTCGACGTTTTAGTACATTCAAACTTCATTTAAAAATGTAACCAACGTTCGAGGAGAGTATTTTCAGTTTAGAGGTTTCCATTGGGAATTTCGATTGAAAAACCTACTACATAATAAATAGTTTTAGTTTTGGTCGTAAACAAAATATGTAATTCTAACCTTAATTTTTGTGCTTTAAATCGTCATCTGAAAGCGTATGCCCCCTTTTCCAAGTAACAACTTCAAAACTAAATATTTAAAAAGTATATTAAACTAAACAAACCACTCGAAATAAAAAATAAAAAATAACAAATCCACCTCTGTTTTACATGCATAAAACAAACAAGCCTTGTACGGCGATACTTATGTTTTATGTGCATGTTTATTCTAGTCTCGAAAACAAAGTGCAGGTACTCATAATTACAAAGGGGCACCTTTATATACCTCTCAATAATCTTTACTACTACAACCGTTGACCTTAACCGCAGTAGTGATACAAGATACATGTACAATATCAATCATTCAAACATATTAAGCGTTCTCTTTACGAACCTGAAGCATCATCGTTCATCATCCTTGATCTTCGTGGATTTTAACGCGTCTTCCTTTAATGTTTAAGGCATGATCTGGCATTTATTTGTCTTTAATACCCTCATTTTTTAAATTGCCAGGCGTCTAAAACACCATTTTTTGAGAAACTTTAAAAGCTCCAAATTCAGCAAAAAAATTTAATGAAACGCCGAGTTATAACTAACTAACTCATTGGATTTGAATTAAAGCACCGAACTGAAATTCATGTAGAAACGGGCAAGTTTAATTAGAAAAGTAAAATCTAATCAAACTTCGACTAGAACGGGTTTACAAACATTAATGAACTGTAAAATCGAGTGGAAATTTGTAACTAATAGGAAATTCCCGCCTGTAAATAAAACAAATCAACGGCGGCTTTGTTTATTTTTATAAAGAAAAAACAGGAAACTTAGAGAATCATCGACCTTGTCCCTAACTGCAAAATAAATATCGTTTTCGTCTGTTTATTTTTCGGTGTTCATTAATAAGACATTAACTTTGATTCTCATGGAATTTCGTAGAAAAATTGTTATGATTAGGGCGGTTAATCCAAACTTTCGGTGATTATCTTCTACAAATAATAGACTGAAAATGACGAAAAAAAAACAGGAGAATAAAAAAGTTTGGTTCCTTATAAAAGATAGTTTGGGCAATTCACTGGCTCGAAAATTAAATAACAAACCTATCTCAAAGAAAAAATGAAAATTTAAAGCCTGAGGGAAATTATTTCCGAATAGAAAAATAGCAATTTCCATGTAAAATATAATGAACTACAAATTGGAAACAAAAACGGAAAACAAGCCCTGATTAGATTATCTAAGACATTCAATCTAAAAGTTTTGAACAAAAATCACCACAAAAATTTCTTAAAGCAAGAATTTTCGTGGATTTAATTAAGGAAAGCTAGACGGGCGTTTAATTTAATATTTAAATTATGTACAACAATGTTAAGATATGTTAGTTTTAGTAAGTTTAATTAAGGTCACCCTTGGTAATATCAAAATTTAGTACGATATTTTCATTAGCAATAACATTAACGTCTCAGTTCTCAGGATCGTTAAAGATATTACAAACTTGCTTTAACATAGTTATAATCTCCATAAAATTATGCCTAATTCTAGGATTAAATTAATATTATCCCCCTTTTCGTTTACGCAGCTGCGTTTATTGCTAAACTTCAGTTTTAATAAATAACAAACAATGAAGATTAGAGTTTCAATTAAAAAAAAAATGGGACCATGAATTAATTTACAACGAAATACATTGATGAAAAACAGAAAAGTCAAATGAAACTGGGAAGAAAAACGCCCTCTAAAAATGAAAAGTAAAAAACCAGAAAAAAGGGAGAGGGTTTAAACAAAAGGAGTAAATTCACAAAAATAATACTGAAAGAAATAAGGGACACAGAGACGTGAAAATTATAAAGCAAAAAAGGAAATTTCCTTCGAAGACCAAAATAATGATAGGAAAATATAAAAAACCGAAAAATCTTTCTTAAAAAAAGGAAGAATTTAAAATATAAATAATCAATAAGTATACAAAAAAAGGTGAAATTACCAGATGATTCAAAAAGTAAAAAATAGATATACTACAATTAAAAATACGTGGAAGGAAAACTGCATTTACATCCGAAGGATGAAATTAATGGGAAAATTAGTCTACCTGAAACAAAGGAAGAGTTTAAAACAAAAAGGACAAATACATAATAAAATAAAAGGCAAAAGTGTGAAGAAAAGCATCTGGAAAGAAGATTGTAGGTCAATTTGTAGGATAAAATCAGAAAAACTACGAATTCAAGAAACCTTAAAACGAAAAAGGAAAGGAAAAACAGAGACAAATTAATGAAAAGTAAATAAAAATAATACTAGAAGACTACCAAATTATTAAAATTATAAAACGAGAAAGGCGAACCAGGACAACTGCAGAAGAACAGAAATCTTCAGAATTATTAAACACGAAAGACTTGGAACAAATTTTGGTTCCAAAAATAAATTTATTAGAAAAACTACAAAAATAAATTCGAGAAAGTTTCCTAAAAAATGCAAGAAGAATTTAAAATAAAAAGGATAAATGTAAAAAATAATAAAAAAAACCGAGGAAGAGAAAATATCAAAATTATACAGCAAGGGATACTTGGTTTCGTGAAATAAATTTAATACGAAAACAAAAGAATGCAGACAACTTCCAGAAAATGCAGGAGGAATTAAAAATAAAAGGCTAAATCTAAAAATAGAAGAAGAGAAATATCAAAATTATAAAGCAAAGAGGACTTTGAAGGCATTTTGTTTAAAAAATGGAATTCATGGGAGAATAGAAAAAGATCCAAAAATAGCTGACTGAAAAGGACGAAGGATTTATAATAAAATGAATAAATGTTCAAAAGCCGCATTAAAACACTTTAAAGAGTAAGAACAGACAGTGAAAACTATAAAGCAATGTATAATAAATGCAAGCAAAATAGAACAATCTGCCAAAAATCAAGGAGAATCTAATGAATCCGAAGACTTCCACAGTCAATGTCAATGTTAAAAGAACGTCTTCCGCGTTGAGAAAGTCATTGAATAGAAACGTTGCTTGAAATTAGGTCTTCTCTCACACTCACCTGTTGCTGAACATCATGACACTAGCCAGAAGATATTGTTTGAAAAATTTTCGATCTTTGCCAATATCCCTTATTTCTTGAACAGGAAAATCCGTGACCCCCAACAACTTGAATCGTGACACTGGGTATTACCTATCAGACATACATATGCAAGTCTGCTAACGTTACTGGCTCCGCCTCCTCCACTTCTGACCAATCGTCACCTTCATCTGATACGCTCGACCGGTTATAACCGATATAAAGTCACTAACTTTCCTGTTTTTCTTCAGAAGTGTTCCGCCTCTGGCGTGGTTGACACGCTGAGTTACCGTCTTTTTCTCCGGAGGAAGCCCCTTAAAAAAGCGGGCGAAACTTCTTTCTCAATAATGACACGGTCCCAACCCGGAAGACGTTCTTTTAACGAGGAGAATCTGTTTGAAATACGTGAGAGATTCTAAACAAGAAGGTCAATGTACGGAAAAAGGAATAAGCACAAAAGATTAAATTAAAAAGTCCATAATATCAAATGCATCAAAATTCGAAAACAAAAAAGAGACAACTTTAAACAATTCCATGAAACTAAATGTAAACCTCAAGAAAACTTTGCTTGAAAAAGGACAAATGATTCTAAAGAAAAAGGACAAATATACTGCCGTATTAAGCCGAAAAGCGGTAACTGACACAGTCCAATAGTAGAATAATAAAAAGTTTGTGAACTTTCTGCTGGTCAGTGTATATTGATCCATATTTGTAGTGATAGCTAAGAATATTTAGGCCAGATACCGCCGTAAAATTCTAGTAATATATGCATTTTATGCCGCAGTTTCACATAACGAATATACATCTATCAATTTTCTCAAAAATATTTTGACCTAGCAGGGCAGTATACGAAAAGAGGATGAGAAAAAAAGATTTAATTAAAAGGGCAACAACATCCGAAATGTGAAAATTATAAAGCAAGAAGGCCTGCAAAGTCAACTTTAAACAAACTCAAAGCAAAAATCACGAAAAATCTACTTGAAAGGGGCGAAGAATACGACACAAGAAGGAAATATACGAACAAAGGGAATGTAAAAATGCAGAAATGTCGGAAGTACAAAATGAACAAACCAAACAAAAACTGCCTGAAAAGGAGAAAAATATTAAAAAAATAATGGTAAAGCATCAGACATGACATAATAGTCAAATCCAAAGAACGAAGTGAGAACTCAACTAATATCAAGAAAAATCTATTTGAAAAAGGGCAAAGTATCCCAAACGCCAAGGACACATATACGAATACGAAAATGGGACTAAAAGAAAAGATTAAAGTAAAAAGACAAAAACTTTAGAAATTTCAAAATTATAAAGCAAGAAATACCTGCAGAGTTTACCTTATTCAAATTAAATACCTACAAAAAGAAAAAAATATCTGCTTGAAAAAGAGCAAAAGATTCTAAACAAGAAGAACAAAGAACATCAGAAATATCAAAATTATAAAGTGAAGAAAACCTGCAAAGCCATCTGCAAGCACATCCAAGAAATGCAAAAATAACAAAAATTTGCTTGAATAAGGGACTAAGGATGTGAAGGATGTAGGTAGAATCTACAAACAAAAGGGAACAAGAACAAAGATTACATTAAAATGGTAAAATTGCCAGGAACGTCATAATCATAAAGCAACTAAGATTCGCACAGTTGACTTTAAAGAAATTCAAGAAATGAAATGCAAAAATCAAAGAAAATTGCTTGAAAACAACAAGGATAAATGTACGAAAAAGAGGAATAAGAACAAAAAGTTAAAACAAAAAGGCAAAAAAAACAGAAATGTCAAAATTATACAGCAAGGAAAACTTGCAGACCCAACTTTAAGCATATTCAAGAGACTAAATGCCAAAAATTACAAAAATCAAGAAATATGTGCTTGAAAAAGACCAAGGATTCGAAATAAGAATGATAAAGCCACAAACAAAGGAAACACGAAATAAAAATTAAATTAAAAAGAGAAAACATCAGAAATATCAAACTTGGAAAACAAAGTCAACTTTATGTAAATACGGGAGACGAAATGCAAAAAAAGTCATAAAAAATCTGCTTCAAAAAGGGCAAAGGATTGAAATCAAGAAATCAAGTAGGACAAATGTACGAAAAAAGGGAATAACAACAAAAGCTCAAATTACAAAAAGGCAAAAACATCAGAAAAATCCAAATTTAAAAATTAAAAATTTAAAAGATGAAATATAATAATCAAGAGAAACTCACATGAAACAAAGCCAAGAATTAGAAAGCAAAGAAGATGTACAAGGAAATGCAAAAGAATAACAAACTTCAAGAAAAATCTGCTTGAAAAAAGAGAAGGATTCGAAAATATACAGGACAAATATATGAAAAAATGGAATGAGAAGAAAAAATTAAATGCAAAGCGAAAAAAGATCAGAAGAGAGACCTGTTAAAGACAACTTGAACATATCGTATTCAAGAGACGAATGCAAAAAATTAACAAAAATCAAGCTAAAAATGTTTGACAAAAGGGGAAATATTCAAAACAACAAGGACAAATGTACAAAAAAAAAACGGAAAGATAGCAAACAAGTAAATTACAAATAGGCAAAAACATCCGAAAAATCGAAATTAGAAATCCAAAACATAAAATGCAAAAATCAACACAAATCAAGAAAAGGAGCGAAGGATTCGAAAGAAGAAGGACTAATAAACGAAACGAGCGTTTGAGAAACAAAGATTAAATTAATAAGAGAAAGCATCAGAAATGTCAACATATTAGAAAGCAAGGAAGACCTGCAAAGTCAAATTCTAGCAAATTCAAGAAATCAAATGCAAAAGGAGAAAGATTGCGATGAATAAGAACAAATGCACGAACAAGAGCGATAAGAACAAAAGATTAAATTAAAAAGGTAAAAACACCATAAAATGTTAAAATTATAACGCAAGGAAGGATTCGAAATAATAAGGGCAAATGTATGAAAAACAGGAATAATAACAAAAAATTTACTACAAAAACAGATTAGAACATTTGAAATTTCAAAATTACAAAGCAAAGGAGACTTGTAAAGTCGACTGCAAGCAAACTCAAGAGACGAAATGCAAGAACTACAAAAAATTAAGAAAAATCTACTTGAAACGGGGCGAAGGATTGAAAATGTATAAGAAATTAAATTACAAAATGGTAAAAATATCAGAAACTTCAAAATAAGAAATTTACAAATTGAAAAGATAAAATACAAAAAGCAGCACAAATCAAGAAAAAACTGCATGAAAAAGAGCCAAGGATTTGAAACAAGAAGGGCAAATCTTGGAAAAGGGAACAAGAACCAGAGATTAAATTAAGAACGTAAAAACCATCAACAATGTCAAAATTAGAAAGCAAAGAAGGTGAACTGCAAGCAAATTCAACAAACGAAATACAAAAGCTAACAGAGATCAAGGAAACGTGGAAAAGAGCGAAGGATTCGAAATAAGTAGGACAAATCTACGAAAAAAGGGAAGACCTGTAAAGTCAAATTTTAAGAAAATTCAAGAAATGAACTGCAAAAATTAAAAAATCATGAAAAATGTCCTTGAAAAAGGGGAAGGATTCAAAACAAAAATTTACGGAAAAAGGAACAAGAACAAAAAATTACATTAAAAGGAAAAGAATAGCAATTATGTCAGAATTATAAGGCAAAAAAAAATAAGAATAAACAAAAACCTGCTTAAAGAAGGATAAAGGACAAAAAGGAAAATACGTAAGAGGAACCGACTAAAAAACTTAAAAAATACAAGACAATGACGACTACAAATAAAATGGTAAAAGAAAACTAAAGAAAATTTACTGGGAAAAGCAAGAGAAAAAGGACGAACGAATACAAAATTACTCAAAATTATTACAAACAAAAATACAAAGAAGCCGAAAATCGAACATGCTTTTCCTTTTCCCCAAAAGCAAACCGAAATGAATATCAAAATAAATTCCTCACAAATGCAGGTACGAAGACCCAAGAAACCAATTCGTCCCTTTTAATAGAAATTTGCATATCTCGAATCTCCGATTCGTAGCTACCGAAAACACAGGCAAGATTTTGCAGGAATTGTGTTCGGTTATCAGAATAACCGCATCCATTTGAAATTCAACCGCACACGGACGAACCTAAAGACGTTATCGATGGCGACAACCCACAAAATGAACACCTTGATCAGAAAACAAGGTCTTGTGTTTCGTAACGGGCGCCATTACTCTACACACACACGAAATCTATTTGAAACGTTGAAATATCGTTAACGATTAACGAATTAATTTTGTTTAGTGTCCCGGGTTTTTAAAATAAACGACCCGCATGTTTTATACTCAAAGTACCACAAATCATTTCAATTATTTTAATAAAGTTGTCTCGTTACCTTAATTTTTTGTTTGTTTTATTAAATAGGCGACCGTTAGGAATTATTTTCGAACGTTTTTATTATTTCTAATCGTCTTAGAACCGTAAATAATATAATTATCTTAAGTACGCACTAAAAAGCTAGGCATAAAAAACGAATTGGAAGTAAATAGGCGTCGACCATTAGGAATAATTGTACGGATAAATTTTATTATCGATAATCTTTGATTTTATGAACTTCCCACGCTTTGATAATTGGAATTCCTGTTATCGAGTTTTGGAATAAGGGACGGGATTTATACAGTATTCGTTTATTATTTGGATTATAGTTGGCCACGTCTTCTGTTTGTTACGTTGGTAATAAATAACAGAGAGTCATTTGCCCAATTCTGGGTTATGTTTGCTCTTATAAAAAAGTCATTTTTACATACAAAAAAAGGAGACCAACATTAAATATAATAATAATATAACAATATTAAAATATTAAATCAACATATGGCAACAAACGATTCTTAAACATAACCTAAATTTAAACAAATGAGAATTGGAGGCTGTCTAATTTCCTTAACCAACGTAATAAACTACTGTTCAAATAAGCATTGTTTAAGTACTAGTGACGCGTCTGCCAAAAGTATTTGCTATTTGCTACTTTCTAGGGGTTGTGGTTAAGTTGGAAAATGACATTTCTGGTAGAAAATCCGTCCAAAGATAATCTGCGTGCTGTTATTCAATTTTTGGCCGTTGAAGGGCGCCAACCAGTGGAAATTAGTGCGAGAATTAAAGCTATATCTGGTGACTATAGTCGAATGGTGCAACAAATTTCGACAAGGAAGAGAATTCACTAAAGATTTGGCCCATTCAGGACATGCCCGTGTTGCAGCATCAGATGAATATGTGAAACAGTTGGAAATTGCTTTACTGACAAATAGGCACATTGAAGTTCAAGAACTTTCTGAAATGTTGAGCTTGAAAGTAACGGCCAGACGGATACGATTTTAGTAGTAGGAGGTACTAGGGAATGGGCAGGAGAAGTTTCAGTTTATATACTAGTCCTTTGTGCCACACGTGGTCGAAAGCCTGTTTCATATCAAGGAAGACGGAAACCAAAGTGGTGTAATGGTATGATTTCGTCTAGGTCGCCTGCTTTAGTTAGGCTTTTAAGCAGGAGCCTTTCAAATATCTTGGTCATGGTTGGAAGTAAACTAATGGGCCGATAAGATTCTACATCATGTGGTGGTGTACCAGGTTTGTGGACCATTATTATTTACGCAAATTTACACATTACTGAATAATAAGTTAGCCTCAGCATGCTGTTATAGATGGTCGTTATTTAACACGATTGATTTTCTGGGTAGCTCTTTGAGGATTAGAGGTGAGTTCAAGTCAAAACCCGGGGCTTTATAGCTTTTGCAGTTACAAATTTCTTTTTCCACGTCTGCCGGTGACACAGGCTTTATTGGTAATTCCATCGGGAAAGGACTTTCCAAGAAGTACTCTGCGAATATAGTTGCCTTTTACTGATCTGATTTTCCCCAGCTGTCATCTTTCAAACAACATCTATATATTACTCCATCCAGTCAGGTGTACCACAAGGTAGCGTGTTAGTACCATTTCTTTGCCTAGTCTTTACAGCTGACATTCCAACTACAGCTAGTATAAAAATTTCCACTGTTGCGGATGATACCGCATTAATTTCCGTGAATGAAAACCCACACGTGGTCTCTGATAACCTACAGCATCACCTCAACCTCCTCGGAGACCGGCTCAACAAGTGACGAATATCAGTAAATCAGTCCAAATCAGCACATGTTACAATTACTACCCGACGGGTTAGATGTCCAGAAGTAACAATAAATGGCATCTGACTCCCTGTGAAAGGTGAGATTGATTAAATATGTTGGATTAACACTAGATCTAAGACATACATGGAACGCCCATATAAAGAATAGAAAGACACAAATTAACCTAAAATTATGTCAAATAAGCGGGCTAATAGATCGGAAATCCAAACTTACGCGAGAAAACAAAATCTTACTCTACAAATGTATTATCAAGCCAATATGGAACCACGGGGCCCAACTGTGGGGCAGTGCAAAACCTTCAAATACTAAAATCATTCAAAGGTTACAATCCAAAACACTAAGGATAATCTTCGACGCCCCTTGGTACGTCAGTAATAATAGTCTGCACGAGGACGCAGGTATACCCTCCATTGATGACGGAATTAGCAGATTAACCAAAAGATACTTAAACAATCTCCCTGAGAATCTCGATGCATAATCTAGCGCTCTAAGCGTGCCTCCAGTTCTACCAAGAAGACTAAACAGAAGATAGCCGACAGATATTAGATCAATAATAGACATTAATTAGTTAGCTGTAATAGTAGACTACGTGGCAAGTGCAGAAAAGTGGATTTTTGCTAGACGAGTATGGCAGGTTTGAGTACGAGCGATAGCGAGTACTTAAATGCCATACGAGTCTAGTTAAATCACTTTTCTGGCGCGGAGCGTATACTATTTTTTCGCATTTTATATTCTCACATAAAAAGTTATCTAAATTTATTGAGATACATTCTGAATAAAATTAATAAAAACACTGAAAAAAGTAGGAAGATTCTCGATAACATAGTAATCTGTAGGAACTGTTTTTGATATAACAGAATTCAATTCAAACAAATAAATACATTTTTTTTTGGAAATCTAATTCCGAAATGGACTTGAGTGACGAAAATAACTTGAAAAACCATTCAGAAGAGATTTTAAATGCTGCCCGAGAAGCTGTCAAATTGCATTTTAATGAAACCTGACGTTGCTATGCAGTAATGGTTGCTATACTGTAAAGTGACCCATTACTTCACGATTTTGAGTGTACGAATGTAATACATTAGTGTATGAAATGCGAAAACACCAATTACCTAGTTGCAATTTACTCGAAGTGTAGTAACTGGGCTACTTTTTCTTATTCAATCAGCTAGTTTACTTATTGCTGATGCTGTACCAATAAAAAAAAGGTTAGCATCAGTGTGGGAACTGTTCATTCCATTATTCATGTTGCTCAGTGGATTCCACGACTGCTTACTGATGAGCAAAAGAATTTAGCGTTCGGCCTTATCACCACAGCATTTGATACGCTATCAACAACAAGGTTAAGTCCTTTTATACCAAATTGTTGCCAGCAAAGAGTCTTGGTGTTATCACTACGAATTAGAATCCAAACGCTTACTATGCAGTGGAAGCATGCAAATGTCGATCTCAACCTTTTGATTACCAAGGTACACTGTTCTTAGACTTTAAAGAACCTGGTGTCAACATCAATCTTGAACGACAAGCGTGCCAGCATCAAGAATAAACGTCCGAGAACCTCATAAACTGCGTCATCCCCCATGTAGCCCGAACGGTTCAAGATCTGCTTGCTCATATGCATTGGGAAGTCTTACAACATCTACCTTACAGTCCCGACTTGTCCCCGTAGGATTTCCATGTGTTGGCCTATTAAAACAATCGCTAAAAGGACGGCGGTTCAATTCGGACGCTGAGGTAGAGTTTGCTGTTAAAAAATGGTTCCGCAAACAGATTAGTGCACCAGTAGGACTCATGCCTTAATGTTAATCGAGATTTCTTTTAAATTCATTGACTAAAAGTTGCTTTGGAGCCTCTAAACGTGTTTCTATTGAACAATCCTCGTATATAGTGTACGTTTCGAGGATATAAATCTTACTTTAAGCTAAAGATTGTTTAAAATCAATTGTTTAAACACGAAAGTAACTGGTTGAATTGTAAGTTATGGGGTCGTTTTTAAACTTATACACCAAAAGGTCATCCACCGAGCTTAAAGAAAATGAATGTCGAACTATTGAATTATTCGAATTTATTAGAAATATTTGAGATATTCCAGTTTCTAAATGTGGAAGCAAATCAATCTTGTTAGAAGAAAAATTGAAATAAATTCTCACAAAAGTTTTTACAAAAACTTAGAAAGAAAACAAAATTTTAAAAAATTATTCTCGAATATCTAGAAATTCAATAATTGGCTTTGCAAAAAAATATGCAAAAATTCGAATGCTCGCAAAATATTTTATAAAAAATCCGAAAGGAACCAAAATTTAAAAAACAATCATTCTCAGACAGCCAACAATTCTTGAAAATCTGTTTGTGATATGAAAAAAATGTATAAAAGCATACGTAAACGAAGGAGTTCCCCCCTTTGACATAAGTAAACTTGGCATAAATCAGTGGCGGCTCGCCAGGTGAAGTAGGTGAAGTGCCTCTTCACCTAATATTTCACTCGAATTAGTTTTTTTTTGTATATAAAAATGATTATTCTTTTCATTTATCTAAATTCCTAAATACATAGTTTAAATTATAAATGAATTTTATCCCCGTTCAATACGCAAAACATTTCTTATGGATGTAGGTATGTATTTCACAGCACAGTATCAAATTGCAGAGCTAAACGTAAATATGCTTGGAAGACTGTACTATTCACTGGGTTGCTATGGTAACACTGACGTCACTCGCATGAAGCGCCACGTAAGTTTTCCGCAAGTGAAGGAACTTTTTCTGCAACCTCAGTCACCTGTCGCTGCGTCTACCGTATGGTTGTATGTTTGCAGTGTATATCGCGCAGTCCCTAACAACTTTCCATTATATATATAATTAAGCACGAACCATCGATAAGGCTCACATGACAATGATATTGTTATTCATTCAGTAGCAAATTGTGCTGATTAGACGAGTTTGTTGGTAATTTAGGTATTATTTTTATTATTGTGTTGTTAGACGTCTTAAAAAAGATTAGTGATTCGTGTTGAAATGCGGGGACGATGAAAAGTCAAACTGGTAAAAATAATCGAAGAAGTTACGATTCTAATTTTAAAATTATGGCAGTTCGTACGGCAGAGGAAACAAACAATTGTGCGGCCGCTAAAAAATATCGCACAACAGAAAAAAATGTTAGGCGTTGACGTGTGCAAAAACAAAAACTTTTAAATGCTTACTCAACACGAAAAGCCGATTATCATTTAAAATTTAAAATTGATAAAATATTTTCTGTTTGTAAACATACCAAAAACTAGGGGTCGCCTTGTAATCAGGCAAATGCGGTAAATGATTTTCAGACTAAATGTTTCTTATGGCTAATTTTGTAACTCTTCACCTATTTTTTAAACCACGAGCCGCCACTGGCATAAATTCAAGTACAAATTTTGTTAGCGTTCTAGTTATGTGAAATGCAAGAAAATAATGAAGTTTTTAAATGTGTTTTGAAGTATAAGAAAATCGTAACACCAACTTTCTTAAAAAATAGAAAATCTGTAAAGGTCTGTATTCTGCTAAAATCATTAAGAGGAAGCATTAAATGGCATCAGATAATTTCGCTTAACCCAAGACTTTTACTAATCTAAAATCAGAATTAATTTCTCCAACTGCGCCTTATATTCACAAACTTTTAGATTTTTCTCTAAAATGTAAGATTAAAAATTTTAGTTAATTTTTGTATTTCTAAAAGGCTTTCGAAGTCAACTCACTGACGATGAACTGATCATGCAACTGAAGCAAACTAAGCATTAAATGGTAGCAATTAGTTTCAGTCTGCCCAAGAATAAGAAACAATCCAAAAGAGAGAGTCAATATTTTGATTTGGTCCTTTGAGCCAGACTTCCAATTTCTCCAATAACGTTAAGAGTTCAGATCAGCCTAAGATCAGAACTAATGTCCTAAACAGCTTCCTCCAACGCGCACCCATCCCCATACACACGTAAAGGAAATACCAAAAACTAACCCGAACCCCATAATTTCGATATCTTTCGGATCGTCAGACATTGGGACCAAATAAATATCATTCATTATCGTTTATGTAGAATCTACCTACCGCCTTCTTGATCTTGTATCGCATCGATATTATGCCCAGCTTCTCTATATTCTGATCCTATCTCACGATCTTATGTGGGTGTTTCATCGTGTGTTCGCGGTCTGAATGGGAAGATAAAACACCGATGTTTATCGGTTATTTTCAGTACGTGATTATTTTTGGCAGGATGCGAAATCCTTGATATACGATGTTGCATTACTGTTTTATGGCGGGTTTTAACCTTTATTACCTTGCGTATGCATATTATCCTCGATTCTTTTTTATTTTATGTACTTCGTTTATTTATTTATTTTAACTTATTTTCTTTGCAAATTAATTTAGAGAATGAATTTATCGGTGTGTAATTTTTTTTAGATACTTTTAGCTGGTAAAATTTGGAGTTTGTTAGTTGATAATTCAGGGTGGGTTATTTCTTTGTTTCAAAGAGCTTTATTGATGTCCTTTGTCCAAGCGTAATGGATGCCTAATTTCTTTTGTCCGAGATTAATTAATGGCCCTTGAGTAATTAATATTAAGCTGATAAGACTTAGTGCATTAAGTTTTAGGGGTTGATTGTTGGATAACACGTGTCGTTGACACGAAAGTCGTCGAATTTGTCGTTTTACGATCCGATCTTTAAAGGCTAATTGCAAATTTAAAAAGTATAATTTCTTTCGCAATTTCTAAGTTGGCCATGCTTGTATCAGGACAAGTACAAAGAGAAAACATTTACATTGAAATTTCCAAAACAAGTCAATTTTTTAAAGAAAATAAATTTTACAAATTTACTAAAATTTTTGATTCTAAAATTGATATCCTGATATAACGATTGCTTCAACAGAATTCAGGTTTAATTAAGCAAAGGCAAATCATTCCAAAAACGTTATCAAAAACCAAATTACAGTAAAAACTGTGTTTCGCTGGAATTTTCAAAATTTTGAAAACTGTGGAACGAGAATTGACTTTATATGTTTAATAATGAAATCCAAGAAATCGCAAATCTAACATGATAATACGATTTCATTAAAATTTCTTTCACACAATTTTGAATGACGTCAAACGGGCTCCATCAGCGCAGGAACCAAGCAAAATAACATTTTGATATGGTCCTTCGAGACTGTTTTCTTTTAATGGTTGGTAAAATGACACTTCTAAGAGTTTTTCGAATTAAAATCAAGATTAATTGCGTCCAACCAAAAGTTTCTAGATAATAACCTTAAAGCAAACCGATGAGAAGTTCTTACTTTTAAAATCAAAATTTTAGTTGTATAAGAAATGGGCCAAGCCAACTAGGATTTTTGTTACTAAGTGACTAATTATCGACCTGTATAACACTATCAAATCGTATCAGGCCACAGCAATTCAGTTGAAAATTATACAAAAAGACGCGCTTTGTTAGCGCCATTTTTCTCGTATCTTCCGTTATTTTGATAGGAAACTTTCTTCTGCCTTTTGGCGCAGCACACTTTCTAAGAGAACTCATAGAATTTGTAGTTTAGGATTAATAACACGCAACTGGCTTAAAAGCCATAATTAAAAATAACGAATAAAAAGAAAGAGTGCTGAAAGCAAAGAAAATGCTAAAACAATGACGTAAAAAAACTGTGCTTCGAGTATTTACAGCTAAAAAATCAATGAAAATCTCCGCTTTGAAATTCTTAAAGCTTCGGATTAAAATCGGAAAATTCCAACAACTTCAAATTTCTTTAAATGCAAGTTTACGAAGTGTTTTAATTGTCATTAAAAATACACTGGGAAAACCGGTAGTCCCAAACAAAAAAGATGCAATTGATTGTGATTCAGCTGTTTTACTATTTAGAGAAACTCAAGTTTCTTACCAAAAACAGGGGTGACTCTTTTATGAACAACTGCAGCAGACTTACCTGGAAAAAAAGAAAATTATTAGTCCAAGTTGAAAATTTAAACAAATATAATGAAAATGGAGAAGAACAAGGGAAGGAAACAAGAAGAGGAAGAAACAGAACACAATGAAGGGGGAGAAGGACGAAGAAGGCCAAAAGGAAGAGAAAGAAGAAGATGAGGGATAAGGAATAATGATAATAATAATAATAATAATAAGGAAAACCAAAGAAGCAGGAGGGTAAATAAGTCGAACAAGAAGGAGAGGGGAAGGAGGAAGAGAGTTTTTTTTAATTAATATGCAATGTTTTAAAACTCTTAAATTCCTACCCTGAAAATTCAGAAAAGGCAGAGTTCTTTCTTTTCCTTTTACCCTCTTATACCTTTACAGCGTCGAGGCGCCCGAACACACCGAGCCGCAAAGCGGTCACCCATTCAAGTTCTGACCAAGCAGTCTTTACTTAACTACAGTACTACGTGCTACTTGAGCAATATAAAAACATAATTTTGATGATTGTTTCTATCCTGTCAGCACTCATTTCCTGAGTAATCTATATATTTGCTCTTAATTATAAATTAATATTCTGAAAGGGAGCTTCCTTCAAACGAATGCGGATTTAAATTTAAATTTAATTAAAACTAAATGTCATAAAAACTCGATTTACAATAAACACCCTGTTTATACGGTAATTTTACTTTAACACGCGGCCTAATAGTAAAAGAAGTCTAAATTTCAAACAGTACTAAACCACATTAAAATGACAATTTTGGAATTTGTTAAAAATTAAGAAAATTTCAACATGCAATTTTTAAAAATACGGACAGCAACCTCTTCCAAAATTTTGACTTGCTCGGAACTGTCTATAAAAAAAGGGAGAGAAGAATGCGCTTTGAAGTTTAAAAGAATGTTGAAGTTGTATTTTCAGAGATATGGAAAAGAAATTATTTTTTTCAAAATCTTGATAAAGGTTGGATTTCTTAAGCTACTTTTAAACAGTGAGAAACCTGCGTTCTGACTACCTGAAATATAAAGAGAAGAACGAAGTTTCCGAAAGTTTAAGCAAATTTTCAAATCTATAAAAGTAGTGCATTCTGCCTACGTGAAGTGTAATGCGCAGAATGAAGTTTTCAAACGCGTTTCTAAGCTTCGAAGTCAAATTTTCAAAATTATGCAATGAAAACTTTTTTAAAATTTTGATGAAGGCTGTATTTGTAAAATGCGTTTTTAAGAAGTCCGGAAGTATTTTAGAAGCTTACGTTCTACCTTCGTAAAAGAATTAATGTTTTCAAAGGTATTTTCAAGTTTCAGAAAAATCTCAAAATTTTGAAAACTGGACAGCAAAAGAAATTAAGCTTTTACTTTTATTTTTAATTTAGAAAATGGTTTCTAACTGAACTAAATAAGTAAACAAGTTCACCAACAAATAAAAAGGCGAACAAGAAGAAAAATCAGAAAAGTTTTCAAAACAGAAAGTCAGGGGAGGGGGGTACTGTGACCCAAAGTAAATTTAGAAATCTATACGTTTTCAATACGTGATCTGGGTATATGCACAAAGTTGTAAAAATACAAAAAAATTCGGAACCTTCCAATTCATTTGTTTTATAGCCTGAAAATACAGATTTTCATCTATTTCGACACAGATTCTTCAACATCCTTGAAGTTTCCAAGCAGACTTCCTTAGTAAGTGGATTGTTGAATAGAAACACGTTTGGACTGCGCAGCCACAACTTCATCGCCACCACATATATTATATATTATATTGATTGTTTAAGCACTAGTGATGCGTCTATCAAAAGTATTTGTTGTTTGCTTTTTTCGAAGCGTTGGAAAATGGAATTTATGGTATTCAATTTCGAAACACTGACCTTGGCCAATGCCAATACTCTACCTCTACGGGAACTGTTCATTCCGTTATTCATAGTCTTAGCTATCACAAAGTTGCTGCTCAGTGGATTCTACGACTGCTTACTGATGAGCAGATGAATTTGCGGTTGGCCGTATCACTACAGCATTTGATACGCTATCAACAACAAGGTTAAACCTTTTTACACCAAATCACGAATCAGAATTAGTGGAAGCATGCAGAATCTCCGAAGGCGAAAACACGTCGATCTCAACCTTCAGCAGGAAAAGTAATGGTGAGCGTGTTTTTTGATTACCAAGGTGTGTTGCTTTTAGATTTTAAAGAACCTGGTGTCAACATTGCTGAACGATATGCAGACACCACTGTTTACGTGCCAGCTTCAAGAATAAACGTCGCGGGAACCTTAAAAACGGTGTCAACCTTATGTGTGATAATGATAAGTGATAATGCTTGCCCCCATGTGGCTCGAACGGTTCTGCTTGCTCGTATGCGTTGGGAAGTCTTACAACATCCACCTTACAGTTCCGACTTGCCCCCGTACGATTTCCGCATGTTTCGCCCATTTAGACAATCGCTGAAAGGGCGGCGGCTCAATTCGGACGATGAGGTAGAGTTTGCTGTTAGAGAATAGAACAGCCGCAGGAAATCTATAGATTAGTGCACCAGTGGGGCTCATGTCTTAATTTCTTTTAAATTAATTGAATACAAATTGCTTTGCGGCCTTTAAACGTGTGCCTATTGAACAATCCTCGTAATTAATTTAATATTAATAGCCTTAAGCCAAATAACAGCAGCATTTATTCCTAGGAATATTTTTGAGTCTTTAAAATCGCCTAAAATAAAGCACTAAACCTTTCGTGGTTTAAGAAAAACAACCAAATATAACCAGGGCTACCTGAAAAAATCAGCACACGTTGAAAATAACTGTTACCAACATTCACGTTCATAACTTATCATAATTACGGCAAGCTCGTTTCTTTTAAAAAGCGTGTTACAATATTTTTTAGTTTATTACACCATTTTTCCTTGAGGGTTCCTTTGATGTCGCATATTTATTGTTTCTAATCGTCGATTATATAGGTTGCCTTACACCGTACAAATTACGAGCGTGGATAATTCGCAGGACGTGTTAAAGTCGTCTAACGTGTTTATTTTTAACCAGTGTCCGCAAAGTATAAATTATGACGGTTTCATATTTCATTATATTTTTAAATTGCCGTTCATTACAAGGTGGTCCCTTTTTTATTTTTATTTGTTTTCGGGTTTTACACCGTCGGTTAAATAATAATCCTACGTACTTACACCGGGCTTACACCTACGTTTAATAAAAAATTATTAAGTCGATCACCTGCGAGGCTTTTGTTGTTAAAAATCCGGTAGTAATAAATAACGTTATTATAAATGGAAAGTGCCTAATTAATAATTGCTTTATTGTCCCTGGTTTTTGGTGAACTCAGCTTTGAAGTATTTTAGTTACATTCGAAATTAGTCACGGTTACAGGATGTGTTTTATGAGGCGTATTGTTCGAAATGATTTGCTGTTAAAAATTTTATTTAAACTATTTGAAGATGATAAAAATAAAAAATCGTCAGGGATTTAAATTCCGATTAAATCATTATTTTTTCGTTTTAATTTAATTTAGTGGACAGGATGCATGGGTGTTTGATAAATCGGCAGGAAATTAATGAACAAAACCGTTCTTTGAACTTTTGTTTTTAAACTCGCTAAGAATAATAAATGTCGAAATTTATTTGGTAAAATTAAAAAAAAACATGTGGAAAATATGCTCCAAGAAAGACAGCCTAAGTTTGTAGCCAAAAATGATTAAGTTATTTGTCAGTTTTTATTTCAATTTTGATTTAATTAAAAATCTTTGAATTGCTAAGTTTGAGTTTGAATTTTAATTTTCAATCCGCATTTCTAATTGAAATTTCGTATTTTCAATTTTGGGCCAAAAATCCCAAATTTTGATTTAATTACAGACCTTTCAAGCGCAGAGTTAAAATTTTAATCTTTTCTGTTAGTATGTACATACTTTGAATTGGTATTTCTTAATGTTTCAATTTTGAGCCAAAAATCTCAAATTTTGAATTAACTGAAGAATTGTCAATTGCTGGGCATGGATTTTAATTTTTCTGTTGGTATTTTTAATTGAATTTTCGTAAGGTTTCAATTTTAAAGCAAATATTTCAAGTTCTTGATTTAATTAAAGAACTTTCAATTGCTGAGCTTGAATTTTAATTTTTCAGTTCATATTTTTAATTGGAATTTCGTAAAGCTTCAATTTCGAAGCAAATATTTCAAGTTTTTTATTTAACTAAGAACCTTTCAGCTGCAGAATGTTTAATTTTTCAGTTCGTATTTTTAACTGGAATTTCGTTTCAATTTTGGGTCAAAAATCTCGAGTTTTGATTTTGATGAAAGACTTTCAATTGCCGAGTTTAATCTTTAATTATTTCTACTCGAGCGTTTAAATACTACGCGTCACGTACTTGGTAGAGTTGTTGGTAGACTGTCCGTTCGCTCAAGCGAATACGCTTTTTATACCAACTAACCGCGACGTTCGAGTTTAAATCCAGTATAATTCCACGCTTGTCGAGTAACACTCGAGAACAATCCTGAGCCGATGATGCAATCGGCGAACAGTCGGGAACAGCTGACGCATACGAGCGAAATGATTCACGTCCCGCCTGACAGCTGGCGCGTCGGGTTGCAGTATAATAAAGATCTGATACATTTATTTCGTGTACTACGTTAAGTACTGTGTAAGCTTGTTTTATTATCAAAATGTTAGGAAAAACTTTATTAATAAAGTAAAAACTAACGAAAGCAAAATAAGTTTTAGCGTGTTGATTGTTCTTTAGCTAATTTTTGAATTATGTTCCGTGTAAAGTATATTTTAAGTTATTGAAAAATTTCTTATAACAGAAAATAACCTGAAATTGTATTTTTTTTTTAATAGGTATATAAAAACTTATTCTTCTTTAATAAGCCGAGCATTCGATTAATGTTTGGTCCTGAGACGGTTCGCGCTGTAGTCAAATGCTTTAACTAGTCGGCCATTTCGGCGATAATATGTAATTAGTATATAAGATAGTAGTAGAGACCTGCTAGGCCCATGGCTTGTTTCCATTTTTAATTGGCATTCCTTATATTTTCAATTTTAGGTAAAAAATCTGAAGTTTGTATTTAATTAATGACCTTTTGATTGCAGAACTTTTTTATTCGTAAGTTTGATTGGCATTTCTTCAAGTTTTAATTTTAGGTTACAAACTCTCAAAAATTGATTTAAATAAAGACCTTTCAATTGCTGAGTTTGAATTTTAATTTTTCTGTTGGCATTTTTAATTGGAATTTTGCGAAGTTTCATTTTAGAGCCAAAAATTTCAAGCTTTGTTTTAATTAAGATCTTTCAATTGCAGAGTTCGAATTTTGATTTTTCTGTTCGTATTTATAACTGAAGCTTCATATGATTTCAAGTTTGGGTCAAACTCAAGTTTGAATTTAATTAAATAATTCTAATTTTCTTTTAATCAACCTACTGCGTCCACTGCTGGACGGACACATAGGTCTCCCTAAGTGAGGGATTTTTAGTCTATTCTTCCATAGTGACCAGTCCGTGGGAGAGAGAGCTGTCGCGTTAACGGAGCAATCGGGCCACTCATACCAGTACTGACCGGAGACAACGAGGTTTAACTCTCCTGATCCTACTGGACTGGGGAGGTACCGAGCTACCACAGCTCGATACCTAATTCTGAATTACTGAGTTTGAATTACTTTTCAAATTTTGAAATTTCTGATATCGTTTACTTCAGTCTTCCTATCTTCATGCATTTTTTAGTTTCAAAATTCCAAAATTCAATTCTTAATTACATTTGAAAAAACAACTCTTTCCTACAAAATTTTAAATGTTTGCTTTAACATGTAAGTTTTAATTAGGTTTGTTTGTCCAAAATTTCGATTTAATTTTATGTGCCTTAAATCCTTATAGTCTAACCCTAATTTAAAACTTTTACAATGAGCTTGAAAATAAATTTTAGATTAATTGCTCTTGCCCTGCACTCGCTCCATGCTAGGGGACTTCTGGCCTAGTATGGCCCAGTATTAGCAGCATCCCTCTGGCTGGTATCCTCAGGTTCATTCAAAGGTTAGGATGGCTTGTGTGATGCGCTTAAGGTGAGGTTGCTGCCACAATGGGCCCATCTAAGACCTAAGTGCACGTGACACGAGTCACCCTCCACCCAAAATTAAGAATCCAGAATGCTCTTTCTTTAATCCGATATTAAAATCTTCACTTTCGTTTTGATATTTAAAACTTAAAAATTTGATTTTGTCCCAAGTTCAAGAATTCTAATGGCACTTCTACTATTCGACTTTAAAGTTTGAAGTTTTATAATTCTTCTTTTATATTTTCTGTTTTAAAATGTAAGTAGATTTTGTTTTTATCTCAAAATATTTTGGTTTTTAATTTTTAAACAACTTTGAGTTTAGTTTATTAATAACCAAACTTTTGGTAGGTTTTGGTATTCACAACCTAATAAATTCGAAATCTGCAGTTTCAATCTTTTTATTTTAATTTCATAATGAATTCAAGCTTTCGAGCTCAAAATCTCAAAAAAGCTCTTAGAAATTCCTACATATTTTTGAATATTTCCTTTAAGATTTAAATTTTTATTGCATTTATAAATTTATTAGAAGTTTATAAAATTCATATTTTATATTATTCGACTTCAAAAGTTGAACTTTAAACTCTAAATTTTAATTCAGAATTTGGAATGTAGGACATGACTTTAAAATTAAACTCTAAATTAATTGCTCTTTCTTGCAGCTTTCACTAAAATTTCCCTTTGCAATTTAAAAATTTGTTTTTATTCAAAGTTCCACACTTTTAACAGCAGTTCTACAATTGGCAGTAAATCTTGGTCTTTTACATTTTCTTCATTCAAATATTCAATTTTTTTAACAAGATATGGTTTATAATTAAAATTCAAATCTTAGATATGTTGGTTTTTAGTTTGCAAAAAGAAATCGCAACAACCTTGCCTTTTGAATCTAAAAATTCAAATTCAAAATCAAAATCGAAAATTAAAATTAATTCCCTTCAAAGTGAAAATCTCAGATTTAAAATGCACATAGACAGTTTCTACTTTAACCTTATAATAATCTTAAAGTTTCGTCAAAATAACTTTTAGAAATTTCCTACCAATTTTGAAACTTAATATTTCGATTTTATATTATTCGACTTCACGATTTGCACTTTAATCTTTGTTGTAATTTTAGAATTTTTAATTCACGAATGAATTTACTCAGACATTAAAATTTTGCTTTTCATTGAGAGATTTTAATTTAAAAATGTGATTAAATTCAAACTTCTACAACTTTAATTGTAGTTCTTCAATTTAGTTTTCTACACTGTTTTGTTTTGATTTAATTAACTACCTTTCAATTGCTGAGCTTATGTTTTAACTTTTATGTTCGTATTTTTAATTAGAAATTCCTAATGTTTCAATTTTGTGCCAAAAATCTCAAATTTTGATGTAATTAAAGACCTTCCAATTATTGGAAGTTGGAATTTTGATTTTTATGTTCATATTGTATGTGTATATGTATATATATTTGTAATTGGAATTTCGCCAACGTTTCAATTTTGATTCAAAAATCTCAAGTGTTTATTTAATTACAGGTTTTTCAAATGCTGAGCTCGACTTTTAATTTTTTAAATTATTCTCAAACTTACAATTTTGGGACACAAACTCTCAAATGTTGATTTAATTAAATAAAGACCTTTCAATTGCTGAGCTTGAGGTTTAATTTTTAATTAGAATTTCGTAAGATTTCAATTTTGGGATAAAAAAACTCAAGTTTTAGCTTAATTAAATAACTAAACTGCTGAGCTTGAATTACTTTACGAAATTTGGAAATTCTGATTGTCTCTGTCTTCGGTCTTCCTACCGTCAAGCATTTTTCAATTTCAAAATTCCAAAATTCACTTGAAAAAAACTGTTCCCTACACTTTTTAAATGTTGGCTTTAAGATATATAAATATAAATTAATTACTCTTTCTTACATTCGATATTCGTTTTGATATTTAGAACTTCAACAACTTTAATAGCAGTTCTAGAATTTGGTTTTAAGGTTTGACTTTGAACAATTTTTCTTTTAAGATGTAGGTTTTGTTGAACAAAATGATTCTGAATCGTAATTCAAATCTCAAAGTATTTTGGCTTTTATTTTCAAACAACTTTGAGTTTAATTTATTAATAACCAAATTTACTTTTAATTTCTGCTTTAATTTCATAAAAAACTCACTGTAAATTCGAGCTTTCAACCACATTTTTAAGCTTCTTAAACTTCGTTAAATAATCTTAAAAAAAAATTAAAAAATGTCCTAAAATTTAAAATATTTGCTTTAACATCTAAATCTTGTATTTAAATCCTTATAATTTATGTTGTAATTTTTGGTTCATAAATTACTTCAAAAATGAACTCTAAATTTATTGCTCTTTCTTACATCTGATATTAAAATATTGCTTTTCATTAGGAGAATTAAACTAAAAATTTTGATTTTATTCAGTCTTCTACAACTTTAATTGCAATTCTACAATTTGGTTGTTAATATAGGCTTTTTACACTTTTTCTTTTGAACTTTCCATTATGAAATGGATAATTTATAAAAAAAAAGTATTTGGATTACAAATTGAAATCTTGGCAGTTTGATTTTAATTTTAAAAATAAAATTCTAAGTTTAACATATCAATAATTAACTTTAGGTTTGTTCCTCAGAAGCTTGTATTTTCCAACAAGAAGTTCAAAACTCCAAATCGACAATTTCAATCGTTTTACTTTAATTTTATAATTAATTTCAAAATAAATTAATTGTCCTCAAAGACAAGATCTCAGATTTCTAAATTTCTTAGACTTCATTAAGTTTCCAAAATAGAATTTATATTAAATTAAACCAATTTAAATATAAGTATTTAATGGGTTTAACACCCACGCAGGTATAAAAGTATGTTTCTCATTCAGAAAAGTTTAATCGTTTGTAAAATTCGAGACTGGGTTTCAAGTTACACTCATTAATGAAATGATTCACAATGGATAAATCATAATTAAAATTTTAAAACAAATCCGTAAAAACCTAAATTCTAAGAAGTGAATTTTAGGAAATTACAGCGTAACGAGGATAATTACTCAAGCAAAAACGAAAAAAGAGGTCAAGGATGTATAAGGTAAATTATAAATAATCTGATATTCCCGGTTCTACATAATAGGCGAATGTAGGTATACATTTTCCGACATCAATATTTCAAAACATAATTATACCGAGAAGGCACAAGACTGACTTATAATAATTTCGGAGTACAACGAACGCTAGTTAACAGAAAAGCTTTCGGTAATACCAGAGGCATTAAAACATAAGCACCAATGAAATGGGAACTCCCTTTTGAATTGGAAAATAGAAATGTCAGAGCCTGTTCAAATACTTTACAATTCTAAAAGGAAAACCCGATTGAATAATACATTTAAATCAATTTTCGTTCGACAAAATCAGATTTGTTACGATTTAACTATAGAAAAAGTTTGTGGCATTTTCTCCTCATCGATTAAAATCTGATCGAATATATTTCGAAAATAAAGAAACGAATAAATTTTAATAGGTAATCAAAATTACTTGTAAACGAAATCCAACCAGAAAACTATTATAAAATCCGTCTGAATCAAGTTAAATCACCATAAATCCGTTGTCCATTCGGAGCTATCTTCGATTTAATCGCCACACACGTGCTTTCCTATCATTTAATTTCGTTAGCCGGGCAAGTAGAATTCCGTGAAAGATCTGATGGAAAGGCATCCTTATTAATGACTATTTATTAGTACTTAACCAAATAACGGCGTACTTAGAAATTAAACGTCCTCTCTTAATGTCACCGGACATAAATCTGTCGTTTAATGCTTAGGTTGAGCCATATAATACGAGAAATTGGGCGTTTCGAGAGGAACGCAGGAGGTTGCTTTGTTAAACTGGTAGCGTTGGTGTTTTATCGTGGAGATAACACAAGGATCTGAATTATTCTCCCTCGTATTACACAACTTTCTATGAAATTTAAGAAAACAACGCCTACGATGCAGTTGGCTTTGACCGAAGTAATTAAAGACGGGACGAAAATAAGGTATCGTGTTATCTTAAGGATATTTTAGGAAAGTAATAAAATTTTATTTTTATTATTTTCTTTGTCAATATAGGCAGCTAGATTTTCGAATTTTTGTATGTGAATTGTTAAAACAGTATTTAAAACATGATTATACATCGACTCGTAGCTGTCGATTCTTGTTTCCCGTATACTACATACATATTTTCATTTTTCAAGTTCCCCAGGAGAGTCCTTTTTCATACCTAAGGTAATTGCTAAGTAATATGCTTGCTAATGAATTGGATTATTTTCACTTTTTAAGCTTCGAGTCACTGTCGGACTTTGAACGCATGTCCCCTCAGTTGGAAAAGGAAGCTCTTACCTCGCTGAATTCCGATAAATGGGTTTACTAAATTAGTTCTGAATGTGTTCTGTAAATTTTACAAACGTGAAAGACTTCAACCTTTGTTTTAACCTAATCAAAAAAATTATTTTGCCAGGAAATATTCTAGAAACTTACATAATAAGACTCTCAAAGAATGCAAAGAATTGCCGAAACAGTATCGATGTTGCCTAAAACCCATTCTATAACGCTGTCAGAGAGCATGTCTAAAATAGGATGACATTTTTATTTGAGAAATTCCAAGCAAAGTCGTAGTCCGAATGCATGTTCCCTCAATTGCCAACGCAAGCCTTTACCTCACTAAATCGCAGCAATTGGGCTCAATAAATTTATTTTAACTTAAGTCTGTAAATTTTGAAAGGTGAAACATGTTAGTTAGAACTAAAAAATAAAATACTCAAAGAATCCAAAGGAATTGTCTAAACTGTCATTATTTTGATCAAAGCCCCATTTAAAATTTGCATGCCTAAAATTGGTACGTTTCGTTTTGCAAAATCCAATCAAGTCAAAGTCGTAGTTCGAACTTATGTCTCCTTAGTTACCAAAATAAGCATATACCTCCCAGAATGCCCAATAGCAAACCGTCATTTATTGCAATCTGCCCAGTATTAAAAATGAAGCACTTCAACCCGGATTACGTTTTAAACTAATCTTGGAAAAGTACAGAAATTTGATTTTTCACGAAATCTTATATAATCAAAAATTAATTTGCATTTTGAAAAGGAAGAAAACGGAACTTTTAACAATCTAAAAAGCCATCTAAACACAGTTATTATTTTTTCGCCCTCCGGCTAGAAACACTCAATTTTCAGGCGTATAAATCGTCTGGAAAATGCTATTTTCAGGCCTAGGCCTGAAAGTAAAATTAGGATTTTTGATTGGTGGCGCTGAACCGAACTGACTCCGCCCTCTCATTGCTACGCCCATTGTCACGCCCAGAAAGATAAATTCCCTAGAAAAATAAATTCTCTAACGTCAAATATTTGAATAAAAAATAATTTTTTATAATTAACGTATTTTTATTGGCCGAAAAAATATTGTGTATCACACGCCTAGAAACTGCTTTGCAAGTACTCGCACTTGTACGGCCTCGGTTGCACCTCGGCCTACAAACGTACTCGCACTTGCAAAGTGACAGTTTCCAGCCTTGTGATACAAATAACTATTGTTCAAAGTTTATTCTACAGACTTGTGTGATATTTCTAAGCCTGCAACGTTTTACACAATTCAAGTCAAGTTCAAAGTCGTAGTTCGAACTTACGTCGCTTTAATTGCCTTAAGAAGCCCTTGCCTCCCTAAATGCCCAATAATCCATTTTTTTATTTTTAAAGTGAAGCACTTCAATCTGAACTTTGTTTTAAGCTAATCATGGAAAAGCACAGAAATTTATTTTTCCAAGAAATCTTAACCTATCTAACCTAAGCAAAAATTTCACTAAACATTCTTCAAAGTAAAAAAATGGAATTCTTAACAATCCAAAGTATCGACTAAACCCTCATTACTTTGTTAAAAGCCTGTGCTACAATCATGTCTGTGATTTCCATGCCTAAAATTGAAACAGGTTTTCATTTACAAAATTCTAGTGAAAGTCGTAGTTCGAACTTACGTCCTCTCAATAACCGCAAGAAGCAGCGGCGGCCCGTCTGGTGATGCAAGTGACTATATTTTTCGGTTAAATGTTCTCCAAAATCTAAAATCATTTTAATTTTTTTCATTTTCTTTGATTCAGTTGATAGAACCAGAAAAGAATGGAATAATTACTTCGATTCCTAATTATTTATTAGTAGTCGCACCGCAGAACACGGTATTTTTCATTTTCTTTTTTCAGTTGGTATAGAAAAGAAATCTAATTTATGTATTTTATGTCCGGCGCAGCAAGGTCTGCAGGTTATGCCGCTCCGCAGTACATACTGCAGACTACAAGCGTTCAACTGAAGCAGGTTCGCTTATTCAGGAATACTGCGTCAATTTTCGTGCTGTTGCCATGGCAACGGCACGCTTGTAAATAAATTTGTATGGAGAAGTGAAACAAATTCTAGACCTGCGTCAGTCGCAACCTGCCTTCTGATTTCCGTGTTGCATATTTTGGTTTGTTGTTCATTTTAACGGGCAAACTACGCGAATTTTTATACGAAATTCCCATCAAACGATCTGGTATGTGTTTTATTGGCAAGTTGATTTGATTTTAATGTTTATTATTACCCCTAATTTCTTTAAAATTGCTCTTAATACACCTTCAAAGAATAATTCCAAAATATATATATTTAGTTTTACATTAAGCGAACCCGGGTTCCATCAAAATTTCAAGTTGTAAAAAAGCGAATCACCTTGAACTTTGGCGCACAACCGGGGGACTGCACCTGCAGCTCGACCCCCAAAGGGGTGAGGAGGGACCTAAGAATCTGCTTCACCCATTCCTAAAGTAACGAGCCGCCACTAGTAAGAAGCCCTTATCACTCTGAATGTCCAATAGATTAATTTTTTTAAAGTGATACACTTCATTCAACCTGGACTACGTTTTAAGCTAATCGGGGAAAACTCAAAAAAATTATTTTTCCTGCAAAAACTTAATTGGCCTAACTTAATCAAAAATTAAACATTATTTTCAAATTTAACATTCTTAAAATTAAGAATTTTTAACAATTAAAAAATCGTCGAAACAGTCATTAGTTTGTTCAACGCCTATTTTACAAACATGTTTGGGATTTCCAAGCTTGGAACTGAAATACGTTTTCATTTGCAAACTTCAAATCAAAGTTGGAGTTCGAACTTATGTTCCCTCAATTACAATAAGATGCCCTTGCATCATTGAAGTTTTACTAAACTGAATTTTAATACAGTCCTGCCTATTTTTAAAAGTAGAGCAACCTCACCACTGTTCTAAGCAAATCAAGCCACAAATTTGTTTTACCACCAAATCCTAACCTAACCAAAAATTAAATCATATTCTTAAAAGCAAGAAGAGGATATTAAAGAATCAACTGAACAGTCACCATCTTATGCCCGATTTTGCGCTCATCTGAGGTACCTATATTTTCATTTGCAAAACCAGCCAAATTCATAGTTCGAACAAATATGTCCTTTCCATTACCAAAAGATAACCTTACCTCACTAAATTTCAGCAAATGGGGCTGAATAAAATGTACATTTTGTAAAGGAAAGCACTTTGTAGACTTCGATAATTTTCTGAGCTAATCATCGAAATTTGATTTCCCACGAAATATTCCATTTTAACTGAATTAAACCTAAAACAATTGGTTCAGGTTTATTAACAATAACAAAAAAAATTCAAAAAAATCGTGAAAATCATCTAAAAGCCTGTTATTTCCCTTCAAACCCGTAGTTCGAACGTATGTCCTTTCTATTACCAAAAGAAGCCCTTACCTCAATAAATTACAATAAATGGAGGTCAATAACATGTCCATTTTGTAAAGTGAAGTTACAGAGTTCTGCAAAAATCTAAAGAATCATTCAGGAGTGATAAAGTTATGATCTTGTCAGATTTCCACGCCCAAAATTGGCATACTTTTTAATTTGCAAAATTACAGGCAAAGTCGTAGTTCTAATCTACTCCCTTTCTATTTCCAGCTCTTACCCCACTAATAGCCTAATAAAAACGCCCTTTAATGTAAGTTTTCCAACAACTAAGTCACTAAAAATTCAAATACTTGAATAATGTCAGCACAACACAAGATATTTACAAAATCCACTGAAACACATAAAGAGAAACATAAAATAAATTCCAGTGGCATATTTTGGGTTTATACACCCGTTCAAAAACCTTTTTTACAACTCCCCTAATAGCATATTTATGACCAAGAAATTCCTATACGTTCCTGACCACCAATGTAATTTCAAGATTTGGCATTGAAAATCAAACAGTAACCAAAAAAATAAAGAATCAGAACGTGCAATTCTACGTTAGTAACGGCTTAGGGGGCGGAAGTTCTGTGTCATTAAGATATGTAACGATTTCGTTGAAGTACGAAAGCCCTTATTTTATTCGGTTTGGTTCGTTATATACGATTATAGAGCAGAAATGGGATGTGTAACCTTTTAATAACAACTTTAAACTAAATAAGGTTCGCTTTGGGTTCAGAAAACGCCAGGGTTATGAAGAATAATATTGAAATGTACGTGGTATTCGTGTGGGTTTTGACAGGTCTTGTCTTTGTTAAATTACATATTAAAGAGCGAATAATAATAAAACAAGCTTATTGTTTGAATTTTTTCAGTGTGTAAATGAAGTTGAATGTTATGCACAACAAACTTGGCAGGTTCAAGGTTTCTGGATTCTAAATAGAAATTCGAAATGTCTCGACGTACTTACCATTTAAAGCCAAACTGTCATTCATTATTTTCAACCTGTCGCTAAAACGAAAAGCGTGTGCCAAATCGAAACTCGTACTTTGTTATATCCACAACTCGTATAAAAAAATGGCATTGTTTCTTCACACACAAATAACTCTGAAACGGAGGAAGAAATTTCAAGTTCATTTGGCATACAGATAACCCTTGCCAGGCCCACCATATGCCAGCACTTGGGCCGATTTTTAACCTCTCAAAATAGACGTTTTTTCTCGTTAGTTTCAAACGCAACAGTCGTTATTAACACCGTCATTGTGCAAACGCACAGAATAAACAGAAAACCGGAATTCAGATAATTAGTTTCCTTCTACAAACAGGAAAAATGAACGGTGCACTTTTAGAATAAACAACAAAATAACGTCACGCTTAGATTATGTCACATCACAAATTTTAACGAATTCACTGTGACAAATTCTAACTAAACTTTTTAACAGGGCAGGAACTGAAACAACAAACAGGATAACCCTTTTTTAACAAGCTTTTTAGTTAGATTTATAAGTAAATCTAAACCAATCAACACGTAAATGTAACTATGGAAACCGCAACTCTGAAAAAAATGCAGCACGTATTTCAAATATATTCTTAACCGGGTGGCCTACAAGTCAACATTCCTGAGGTTTATTCAATAAAACGCACATACCTGTCCGGTTTAATCATAAACGATAAATTAAAAGCCCAATTAGTTCAAAAAACTTCACAGTAATACGTGATGTGTGGATATAGTTAGAGGAATTATAAGAAAAGTTGTTAATACTTTAATTGCTGGAATTCGTGGTTATTTGAATTCGCTGGAAATTCTTTCCTTGCTTGCTTTTTACTTAAAATTTTTCAGAATTTAATCGCTTAAACTGGGCATTTTTCGGATGTTTAATACCGTGATTATTGGTGACGTCATTGCAACCTATTCGACTGATTGCTTCCCTGAAGCTTTGCTTAAAGTTCACAACATACAGAATACAATAAAATTCTAATTTCCAAAATTAAAAACATAATTCAAATACTAATGTCGAGTCTTAAAAACACAATACTTCCTTCCTCAAATCACATCAGAGAAATACAGACACAACGTTTAAGGTAGTAAAATAAAATTACAGTAACAAAGAAATTACAGTCATTATGTGACAACATTATTATTAAACACGACGTTGTTATAATAACAATTTTCTACAATATGGTCGTTGACACACGTTAAACGAGTAACATAAAAATAAATACAGGTTACGTGCAATGAACCAAGAAAATAAAGGAATTTTTTAATTCATATTATTTTTACTGGAAGATAAATCAAATTTTGCTAAAAGAAAAGTAAAGCTATTTAAAGAAAGATACAAACAACCGAATGAAAGGTAAAACAACTGAAAGAAAAATAAAATAATTGAATGACAAACAAAAGAACCGAAAGAAAAGGAAAACAACTGAAAGGAAAGTAAAACAACTGACTGAAAGCAATATAAAATAATTAAATGAAAGATAAAACAATTGAAAGAAAAGTAAAGAAAGAATTCCGTCATTATTTGGCTTGGATCTTCCAATATTCCAGCATTTTTCAGTTCAACAATAAATAAAAATAAAATAATTGAAATAAATGTACAACAACCGAAAGAAAAGTAGAAGACTGAAAGGAAAACAAAGCAAGCAAAAGAAAGGTAAAACAACCGAATGAAAAGGAAAACAATCCAAAGGAAAATAAAACAACTGAAATAATAACGAAAAAATTGGAATGAGAATAAAATAATCGAACGAAAACTGTAAAGAGACCCAAACAAGCGAAAGAAAAATAAGTTTCTTTAATAAGAAATTTTGCAAGGTTTTGGGTGCAAATCTTCTCATCGTAAAGCACTTTTCATTTATAAAATTCCACTAACAAATAAAGATAAAATAATTGAAAGAAAAGTAAAACAATCGACATGAGAGTACAATAAAAGAGTGAAAGTAACATAAAACAACCAAAAGAAATGTACCTAAAACAACTGAAATAAAAGGAAAATAATTGAAATTACAATAAAATAATTGAACGAAAACTAAAACAACCCATAGAAAAGGAAAACATCTGAAAAGAAAATAAAACAAATGTAGGAAAGGTTCAACAAGTGAAAGAAAAATAAAGTAACTGAGATAAAGATCAAATAACTGATCGAAAAGTGAAACAACCGAATAAGGTTACTGGCCAGTATTTAATTTTCGCAAGGTTTCACTTTTGGGTGCAAAATTCAAATTCTGATTTCATTAAGCACCTTCAACTGCTAAAGTTTTAACTACTTTTCGAATTCTGAAGATGTTGACATTGTGTGTTTCCGATTTTCTAATCTTCCAGAATTTTTCAGCTTTAAAATTCCAAAATAAATAAAAATAAAATAATTGAGGTACAAACCAAATAAAATTCAAACAAATGAAAGGATAATACAACAATTAAAAAAAGAGTTAAAGTTAAGTTAAAAAGGTTATTGGCCAGTTTTGAATTGTTTTGTTTGTACTTTTAGTTGAAATTTTGTAGTTTCGCTTTTGGTTACAAAACTCAAATTTTGATTAATACTTTCAATTGCCACAGTGTTAATTACTTTTCGACATTTGGCTCTGAGCTTCCAATCATCAGGCATTTTTCACTTTCAAAATTTCAACAATACAGTGTTTTTCTTTTGCTTTTCCTCTTTTGTCAATTGCGTTTCCCTGTTTAGCAAATGACTTTCCAGATTATGAAACGTCAAAGCTATGTTGCAAATGACATTCCCTATTTGTCAAATCTCTTTCCGTTTTTAGATAATGCTTTTCCCAGTTGTTTTTTTATTACATACCTACTTTTTAAAAAAAGTGGGAAAAGCATTATCTAAAAACGGAAAGAGATTTGACAAATAGGGAATGTCATTTGCAACATAACTTTGACGTTTCATAATCTGGAAAGTCATTTGCTAAACAGGGAAACGCAATTGACAAAAGAGGAAAAGCAAAAGAAAAACACTGTAAATAAAAACAAAATAACTGAGAGGAAAGCAAAACAAGCAAGAAGAAAGAAAAGTAAAAGAATCGAAAGGAAAATAAAACAACTGAAAGAAAAATAATTGAAAAAGAAGTAAAACAACTGAAATAAAATTAAAACAACTGAAAGGAAAATAATACAACTGAAAAAAGTTATTTGCCAGTTTTGATTTTTTTGTTTATATGTACATACTACTTATTGAGAAATCTGTAAGGTTTCACTTTTGGGTCCAAAACACAAATTTTGATTTCATCAGCAACGTCAACTGATAAAGTTTTAATTACTTTTCGAGTTAGTTTTCGAATTCTGAAACTTTGTTTGACTCCAGTTCAAGCATTTTTCGTTTTAAAAATTCGAAAATAAAAATAAAATAACTGAAAGAAAAATTAAACAACTGAAAGGAAAATAAACCAACCGATAGAAAAGTAAAAGAACTGAAAAGAGCATCTGAAAGAGAAGTAAAACAACCGAAATAAAGTTAATACAATTGAAATAATTGAATCGAAAATAAAACAAATGGACGAAAAGTAAAATAACCGATAAATATGGAAAACAACTGAAAAGAAAATAAAACTACTGCAAGAAAGTTTAAACAAGCGAAAGAAAAACAAAGATAAAATAATTGTAGTAACGTAAAACAACAGAAATAAAATTAATACAACTAAAAGGAAAATAAAATAACCGAAATAAAGGGAAAACAACTGAACGAAAAGTTATTGGCAAGATTTTAATTTTTCTATTCGTACCTTTGATTGCAATTTTGTAATCCCCCAATTTTACGCCCAAAGCTCAAATTTTGATTTAATTAAACACCTTCAAATTCTGAAATTGCAATTACTTTTCGAATTCTGAAAATTTTGAGTTTTGTTTGGCTTCGATCTCCGATCTTCAGATTTTCATTTCATTTTTCATCTTCAATATTCCAATAATAAACCAACTGAAACTGACAGGACAATACAACGGCCGAAAGAAACATAAAAAACTGAAAGAAGAACGAACAACTGAAAGAAAAATAATTGAAAGAAAGGTAAAACAACTGAAACAAAACACAAACAAAAATTAAACATTTGAAAAAAGTGAAAATGCAAAACTTCTGAAGGAAAGGTAAAACAAATGACAAAAAATAAAACAATTAATCGATCGTTTAAAGTCCAAACTTGAGCATTTTAATTATTAGTTAAGTAGTTTTGAATTTTTATAATATAATGGCTTACAAGGAACATCAAATTAGGCCATTTGAGTTGTTCCAACACAAAATGTTTATTAGATGAGCCTTTAAAAATCCAAAAATTGACATTGCTTGCAATACTTTCAAGATTTTTTGGGTTTCTAGCTTGATATTATTGGTCTAATAGCTCTATGTTATTTATACATTGCTCAGTCTTTATTTGAACAATAGTTGGCTATGACTACAATTTGTTCCGTTGATGGGGCCAATTAAACACTTAAACTTTCTGCCACATTTATCCAATTTGGGTTATGTACGAGGTGAATTCAAGTGCTAAGGTCTGCAGGATGCTTTGTTACTTTCATTCCACGTTAGAAAAGCCTATTAATTATTGTTTTAATTTAATTTTAGAATGCTTTCATACCAACTAAATAAAAATTAAAAACTGCAAAGAAGTGAACACCCAACGAATTAAATTTTTATATTATAATACAGTGACTTCTTAGCATCCACAAAGCAAAACCTCGCCCAATAAATAAATAAATAAAGAAACAAAACAAAATAAATAATAATTGAAGTCGTGATTTTTGTAACACAGTTAGCATCACTGGAAGACAAGCCAAGCCACAAAACTGTCAATATATGTGATATCAGTTGTTAAGATTGAGATTAGGTCCACAGGAACAAACAGTATAATTATTGATATGTCAAAGTTACACTAGCTGATACTACAAACTTTGTAACAAAAATTACGGTCTGCTCTAATTATGAACTCTTCTTTGATCCCTTCAAAAATAAATAAATACCCAAATAAATAAAATTTTGATATAAATTTGTATACACCAAAAAGTAAATCGATTCTTTTCGACGGTCTCCAGGTCACATTAACAATCAAATTTTGTAATTTCAATCTCATAAATTAAATGGCTAAGTTTACCAATCCAGACGAACAAAAAGCCATTAAACTAAGAAAACAAATCCGGCTTATCTCCAGAAAGGAACGTACATCAAATTGAACCTGAATGTAACAGAACTTAATGCCGATACAGATAAGATAAAGTAGGTGGTTTTCATATGTACCTCGGTATTTTAAAGTGTATTTAACGATAGTTACCTATCGGGCCCGATGGCAAACAAGAACAAATCGCTCTCGAGGATACAAACACCATAATAATCGGTGTTTATTTGTTGTAATGACGGTGTGGAATGGAATGTACTCTTTTTGAACAATTTACAAGGGAAACATGTGTAGGTTGCAGCCTACTTGATTGTTCGTTTTGTTTAGTTTTTGAACGTAAAAAGGCGTTTGTTTCTTTGTTTATTGGGTAAGATCTAGCCCTGACGACAATTTTGCCTAGCTAAACGATTCCCCCTGGTAGGGATCTTCTGTCTATGGTTGTATGTTAGCATCTTTAACATTTCTTGAAACTCATTTTATCCACTTTGGGTTTTTACCCTGTGTACCCTGTTACTAGGACAGAAAGGTAAACTTTGTAAACAATATTATAGCCCATAATAGTTAATAAAATTTAGTAAAATTTAAATAGTGTTTTTGTTGAGAGAAAGGAAAATCCAGCGTAATTAGAATCAAATTCATACTTTTTGTCCGTAATAAACAAACCTTGCATCTGTACGCCTAGATTTCGATCAGTAAATAACTAAATAAATAACAATTATCGACGTCGACCTGGATTAAACTAGCTCTTTGGTTCACAAGGAACTTAGCTACTTCTCTTCAGCAGCCCGGAAAAATTAATCAAATAAAATAAACTGTAAACATAATCGAACCAATCATAATAATTACCAAAAAAAATCCCTCCTACAAAAGAAAAACAAATATTTTTTGAGGCTTTTCTTTTTCTGAAAAAAGAACGAAATTTCCTTTTCTGAAAGAAACACGAAATTTTCTTCGAAATAAGAGTTTTTCAGGAGGTATACTAAAGTATTTCATGGTTTTCTGTAAGTATTTTGATATATCCATTTTTTACCCTCCCGGATTTTCCCGGAATAGCCCCGGATTTTTTCGGTAAAGTCCGGGTGGCTTCGGGAAAATTCGGGCGTTGCAAAAAAAACTTCAGAAAATCGCCTAAATACACATTTGCATTCAATTGTAGTAAGCCTCTTGCGATATATCCTCTCCGAAATCTTTAGAAAACAAAACAACAGCAAAAATTTGAAAAATAAAGTTAACAAAGGACAGTGTTTTCTTTTTCGTTGAGAACTTTGGTTCGTGTGTGTAGAAGAGACAAAGTTAGCAACGTTTTGTTAAGGATTCTTCAGCGAAATGAGGCACAAATATCAAATTAGTATTCTAAACTGATTTGAATCAAGCTGATCTCAATTTTGATTTAAATAGATTTCTTTGAGTCCGATCCTACAAATCACACCGAATCGGACCGAAATCTGCAAGTAGCCAGAACTTAAACGTTTAAATCTAGCAGTTTCAGTATTAATTTGGGATGGGATTAAAAATCACCCGAATGAGATTGAAATCATGAGCTGCTTTCAGGTAATTTCAACCTTTGTCAAAATTAGATGTTGAATTTCGAATTTATATTTGTCTTCTAACACGATTTGAAACGACTTGATTCCAATTTTGGCGTCCATATTGATTGATTTTAGTTCTAATTCAATCTGAGTTTCGGATTTAAATTATAAGCTGCTTGGATATTAACAATATGTATTGAACTTCAGGTTTAAATTGCTGAACTAAATTGATTTGAAACGACTTGTGATTTCAAAATGGATTGATTTTGATTTTAATTGATTCTGGGCTTCGAAATCACCCTGAATTGGATTGAAATCGTGAACTGCCCAGATATTAACGGTTATTTAAATTTTAGTTAAGGTTGGATGTTGAATTTCAAATTTAAACTTGTGTTCTAAACCGATTTGATTTTCAAATTGACTGATTTTAATTCTAATTTGAGGTGAATTAAATCATGAGTTGCCTGAATATTAACTGCGGTTTGAGACTTTATTCGAGTTGGACGTCGAGTTGCAGATTCAAATCTGCGATTTGAAGTAAGCTAATCCCAATTTTAGCTTTCAAATGGATTTATTTTAGTTCAGTTTCAATCGGAGCTTCCATATTGATTGGTTTTGGTTCTAATTCAATCTGAGTTTCGGAATTACACCGAATTGGATTTAAATTATAAGCCGCTTGGACATTAACATAATGTTTTCAAACTTTGTTTGATGAGTTAGATGTTGAATTTCAGGTTTAAATTTGTGTTCTAAAAAGATTTAAAACGACTTGATTCGAATTTTGATTTCATAATTGAATGATTCCGATTTTAATTAGTTCTCGGCTTCGAAATCCCATCGACGGCGATCTCAATTGTTGCAATTTACAGATTTTTAATCTGAGTTGAAATTTAAAATAAATTCAATTTAGATTGAACTTATAAATTTCCTAAATATTAGTGGTGATTTCAAACTTCTTTCAAATTGGATGTTGAATTAACAGATAAAAATTTATGTTCGAATTCGATGCAAAACAAGCTGAACCAAATTTTCACTTCAAAATCGATTTGTTTTATTTCAACTTGGACTTGAGAAATCCCCTCGATTTAGATTAAAAATAGTTGATTTCATACCTTATTCCAGTTTGACGGTGGATTTCAGATTCAAATTTGAATTCCAAACCAAAAATAGATTTTTTTTTGGTTGAGGTTCGATCAAAGCTTACAATACAATCGAATTAGATTTGAGTCAACCAGCAACCTAAATAGTAAAGCAGATTTTAATTAAATTTTAAATGAATTTTGATTGCAGATGGACTGGTTTAGTCGTATGTCAATTTTAAACAACTTAATCCGATTTTTGATCTCCAAATCGACTGGTTTCAGTTTTAATTGTATTTGGGATTGAAGACACCGCAAATGAGATTGAAAACAGCGATGTAATTGGATATTAAGGGTGATTTTAAACATTAGGGCAATTGGATGTTGAATTACACATTTGTATGTATTCTAAACCGATTTGAAACTTGAATCAAATTAATTGATTTATCTTCGTCCCAAAATCACTCCGAATTGGATTGAAATCATGAGTTGCCTGAACATTAACGGCGATTTGAAGCTGTATTCGAGTTGGATGTTCAATTTTAGATTCAAAACGATTTGAAGCAAGTTGTTCCCAATTTATACTTTCAAACTGATTTGTTTTGGTTAAGGTCTGATCAGAGTTTCCAATCATATCACATTAGCTTCAAAAAACCAGTATCCTAAATATTAAAGCGAATTTTAAATGAAATTCGTATGAATTTTTATTGCAGATGGATTGACTTGGTGCTGTTTCCATTTGAAACGGCATATTATGGGATTTGGAATCGTAATCATCCCGAATTAAAGTGAAATCAGTTAGATGCTTGGAGATTCACATTAGCCCACTTGGCAGACTAAATTTCTGTTCTAAACCGATTTGATTCAAATTTTGATCTCCGAATTAATTGATTTGAGTTCTAATTAACTCTGGGTTTCAAAATCAACCCGAATTGGATTGAAATCTGAGTAGCTTGAACGATATAAGAGTTGATGACAAGTTTCAAATTCAAATGTTCGTTTGAAACCGATTTGAAGGAAACTGTTATCAGTTTTGACTTGGAAATGTAATTGGTCCAGGGGTGAGGGGAGAAGGGTAACCAAAGAAAGGGTCTCGCTACTTCCCAAAGAAATGTTAAAAGGCTAGAAAGTCGAAAAAATTATTCTTTAACTTGTCCATTAAGCAAACTTTTAGCTATTATTTTCCAAAAACAACAAGGCAAATGCATCAATTTATCCCTTTTATTTTTAGGGCGTTGATTGCACGTCTCCGGAGCTGTCCGATTTAAGTGAAAAGAAAATATCCTTCGCCTATATTGATTCTACCTTTCCACAGAAGTTCAACAAAAGACGCGAGATCATATTTCTTAATTTCCTAACATCCGACACCCGGAATCCCCGGTTGCTTAATCCTCAGATGTCAACTAAAGCCCGGTCGCATTCCGGCACAGATTAGATCAGAACATCGGCGATGTTTGACAGCTCGTGTCAAACATAGCCTAGTGCAATGCACTTTCATCCCGGCTGCAAATACTCGGGGCTTTGTGACTGCTGTCCGGATTAAGTCATCCAGGCTGGAATCGTTTCCATACGGTTTTGATTCTTTGGTATGAACTTTAAAAAAATAGTTCAGTTTTTTAAATCTAACGTTAATTAGCCTGCGATATTTTCACGACTTAAATGATCCTCAAAGTCCTTACTAAAACCCTGAAAATTAAATCAAAAGTTCATCAATTGAATTACTGGAGAGTTGCCGGACGTGTGATTCATTTCTAAAAGTAAATTAAATAGGACGAATTCGTCTGCGATTTTTCATTGTCGAAACTTCGGTAAACTCCTGGAGGAGCTCCAGTTTTTAGGAATTTCTGTGAAGATGTCGTACGTAAAGCTTTACGCCATTTAGATTGCATTCCTCAAGGTTTTTGAGAAGTTCCTTGTCTGGTAAATTTTGGAAAACCATGCTCGAAAAGTCTGTGAATATTTTCTAAGTAATCACTAAAATATTCCATTTATTTGCTTGTCAGTTTGTTTGGTTATCAGGCGAAATCTATGCTTGCGGGTTCCAAGGAGAAACCCGAAAATTTTCAAAAATATTGTTGAAAAGTATTGAAAATTCAGCGTACAAACATAGAACGCAACCTTAACAGTTCTTTTCTTCTTAAATTTTACAACGAAACATAAAATAAGACGAAAAAGTAACGGCGGTAGCACTCGAAACAAAAAATAACACTAAAACGACAGTAAAAACAACAGTTAACCTCGACTTTTAAACTCATTTGGCCTGACCAATTATTAAAATCACACATTCGGTAAAATTTTATCGTCCGAAAACCACAGGCTACCCGAATGTTCCCCCAATCAGAAGCAACTCTTTGCACTTTATGTCTTAGTTTATTCGCTTTATTCAAATTATCCCAATTTAGCGTGCCATAAATCTACGCCAACCGCCGCGGTGGGCCTCTTTACTTACACGCCGTTATGGACTCCACGCGAGACCTGAGTAGGCCGCGATTTATTGATTTGAATAATTATTTCCGAAACTTTCCTGTTTGCTTTGTGGAAGTTAAACCGAAGATGTTACTTTTTTTAATGTTTTCTTTGTGCTCTTTATACGGAAAGTACAAGAAAAATGTGTTTACTTTCGGTTTTGTTTGTTTTGTGTGGGTTTTTCTTTCAGTATGGCTATTTTGTTACAATGGCTTCTAATCACCACCGTTATCTAAGCACTTTTGAATGTATCAAGTACTTTTTTTTTGTTGGGAAAAAAACTGTTGGAATATCTCAATAAAGCCGAGATGGAAACGTGGGTTGATTGAAGGTAATTATGTTGACATAATAAATTTGGGCAATTTTTCAAATATGTTTTTTAAATGGTAAACTTTGCATTAACGTCAGATTTAAATGGCTTTAAACCATTTTCAGATTTGGCAATAATTTTTGTAGGATTCAGAACTGTCCACCTAAAACTGTAAACGAATAAAAAGTATGCTTTGCTTGATATTTCTGACGTTCAAAGGTCGCAATAAATACAAATCAAGAGGCACAGAAGAGCACTGAATTTGTTTAGAAAATATTATGTTTGAAAACCTAATTTCTTAGTACGAAAGATCAAAATTAAATGCTTAGAATAATTGGATTTTAAGGACAAAACTTGTAATTGTAATTTGTAATCTTATTAGTTCAATTTTACTAACTGAAAACCTACATTGAAAAACTTCAAAGACAACTTAATTTACACAACAATACCTAATTACTTTCTTCAAATCAAGTTAATTAATTCAAATAATCTAATTTTACGATTTAAAATATAAACTGCGATTAACGAATGCCCCCTCTACCTAATTAAGTAAAAATGTTTAATAAACACAAGCATAATTATCCCTTTGCTTTTCGAACATTCGAGGCATGACTGTTGGTTTTCCTGTAAGCTCAAAAAACCGTAACAAAATAACGCAACTTGAAATCGGCAGGGGTCAGAATAAAATCGAAAAGTTCATGTAAATGCATGTCCGGAAATGCTTTCGAAGGGTATAAAGCAAAAATACGAGGGGTGTACCCCATTTGTGCTCAATAACTCGTGAATTTAATCCATATAGGGCTCTTCAAAAAATTTTGTCGAATTCTCAAACGTTCTCACAAGCTATTATATTTGACAACTTAACAACGGTTTTCGTGTAATAAAACGTATCCGATTTTTCTTATCCAGAAATAGATTTCACAATTTGTAAAACGTTATTCCGAAGAGGCTTACTTTGACTGAAAATCTACTTTTGAAGGGTCTAATCTGAATTCCCTAAAATACGCAACTCTGAGAAGCCATCTATTTGACTGAAAAATTATAAGAATTAAGAAAAAAACTGTTTTTCAGGGAGCAATTATGCAGTTTGAGAAACGCTTATACGCAGATAAACAGCTGAGTTTTTATAATTTCTGGTAATATGTAATAGTTTTTACCAATCCTGAAATTTACCTTAAAATTTTTTTGAAAATTTGAATAAACCACGAGTTTCGGGGAGCAATTCTTCTGCTTCAGAAAAGCTTCAATGCAGAGGAAAAGCCGAATGTTTGTATATATCCGGTTTAATGTTTTTATCTCCGCTGAAAACTAGATTTAAAATTCTGGATGAGTAAAACTGGAAAATCCTGGTTTTCAGGAAGCAATCCTGATGCTTCAAAAAGGCTTGCAAATAGATAAACAACTGAATCTTTGCATATTTTAAATGTAGTATTTTCTATCTATTCTGAAAACCATTTTTTAAAATTCTTAAATTTTAAGAGAATCCTGGTTTTCACAGAATAACTCTGTTGCTTCAGAAAAGCTTAGAAGCTGATAAACAACTGAATCGTTACATAGTTCAGATACTTTTATTTTTCAGATTGAAAAGTTTTAGGAATGTTCAAAAACTGGAAAATCCGGGCTTTCAGGGAACAGTTCTACCGCTTCAGCAAAGCTTCTACGCAAACAAACAGCTGAATCTTTACATATTTCTGTTATAATATTCTTTATCTATCTTAACAATTATTTTTTAGACTGAAATTTTATGAAAATTTTGATAAAACTATTAAATCCAAGGTTTCACAGAGCAATTCCGCTGCTTTAAAAAGTCATCCACGTCGAGAAATCACTGAATTTTTACGTAATTTCAGTGTCATACCTAATATTCTTTAAATCCTGAAAATTATTTTAAAACAAAATTCGGAAAATTTGGCACTGGAAAATTGGTACTTTTCAGGGTGCAATTCTGCAGCTTCAGAAAAGTTTAAAAATAAAGAAAGAGTTGAATCTTAGCATATTTCAGGTGTAGTACTTTTTAGACAATCCTGAAAACCATTTTGAAACTGAAAAATTCGAAAGTTTTAAAAATTAAAGAATCTGATTTTCCCGGTGCTTCAGAAAGGCTTCTACGTAGAGAAACAGCTGGATCTGTACATATTTCTGATGTAAGTAATACTTTTTTATTTGTCCTGAAAATTATTTATTTTGACTGAAAATTTCTGGGAATTTATATCTAAACATTGGAAAATCCCAATTATCAGAGGCAATCCTTCTGCTTCAAAAGGGCTTCAGAGAAACAGCCGAATCTTTGTATATTTCTAATATTTTTTATCTGTTCTGAAAATTATTTTTTCGCAGGTTGAAGGTTGCAAGAATGTTAGAAACAATTATTTCTTGAACAGAAAATTTCTGGAAGTTTGATAAAACTAGAACCTCCAGGGTTTGAAAGAACAACTCTGCTTCAGAAAGACTTATTCAAGAGCTGAACTTTTACATAATTTTAAAGTAACATTTTTTATACACCGAGAGACCGAGAACTAATTTTACGACTGAAAATTCGGAAAATTTAAAAACACTGCAAGATCGTGATTTTCAGGGTTTCGGGGTTTTCTGCTAGTTCAGAAACGCTAAAAAGCGGAGGAACTGTTGAATCTTTGCACATTTCAGATGTAATATTTTTTAAGCTACCCTAAAAACTATTTTTGAAACTGAAAAATTCGAAATGTTTGGATAATCCTGTTTTCAGAAAAAAGCAAGAAACAGTTGAATCTTTACATATTCTTTGGGTGGGTTGCACAAACATTGATCATTCGTTAAGTTGACAAAAGCTTTGTGCAATTGGCCTTTAGTGTAATATTTTTCATCAATCCTGAAAATTATTGTTTAGGCTGAAAATTCTGAACATTTAAAAAACTGAGAAGTCCTGGTTTTCAGGAAAAAATCTGCTGCTTCAGCGAGCTTTCTACATAAAGAAACAGCTAAATCTTTACATATTTCTGTAATAATATAATCCTGATATCCTGAAAACTATTTTTACGGTTGAAAATTGGTCTTGGTTTTCAGAGAGTAAGTGTGCTGCTTCAAGAAGTTTTCTATGTAAAGAAACGACCGAATCTTTGCATATTCTTAGTGTTAAATTTTACATCGATCCTGAAAATTATTGTTTAGGCTGAAAATTCTGAACATTTATGAAACTGAGAAATCCTGCTGCTGCAGGAAATTATCTACGCAAACTTCTAAAACTTTACATATTTCTATAATAACATGTTTCTGCTATCCTGGAAACTATTTCTAAGTTTGAAAATTCTGAAAATGTTAAAAACTGGGATATCCTGGTTTTGCAGAGAGTAATAATTATGCTGCTTCAGGAAGTTTTCCACGTAAAGAAACCGCTGCATCTTTACATAGTTCTGGATTAATATTATTGATCCTGAAAACCATTGTTGAGACTAAAAACTGAAAAATTAATGCTGGTTTTCAGACAGCAATGGTGCTTCATGAAAGTTTTCTACATAAAAATGGCTGAATTTTTACTTCCAAAACCATTTTTGAGACTAAAAATAAAAAGTTGCTAATAGTCCTGGTTTTCAGAGAGCAATGCTGCTGTTTTAGGAAAGTTTCTATGCCGAGATACAGCTCAATTTTTACATGTTTTCGAGTTAATATTTTTGATTTATCCTTAAAACCATTTTTGAGACTGAAAAATGAAAATTTAATCCTGGTTTTCAGAGAGCTATGGTGCTTCATGAAAGTTTTCTACATAAAATGGCTGAATTTTTACTTCTAGGTTGATATCTTTGATTCAACCTGAAAACCATTTTTGAGACTGAAAATAAAAAGTTGCTAAAAGTCCTGGTTTTCAGAGAGCAATGCTGCTTCAGGAAAGTTTCTATGCCGAGACACAGCTCAATTTTCACATGTTTCCGAGTTAATATTTTTGATTTATCCTTAAAACCATTTTTGAGAATGAAAATTCTGAAATTTTAAAAAGCTGGATCATGGTTTTTGGGGAGTAATTCTGTTACTTCTAATTCTACGCAAAGAAACACTTAAATGAACATATTTCTGGCAATTTTGATATACCCTGAAAAATATTTTTAGGGTTAAAAATTGTGAAAATTTTAAAATACTTAAAAGTTTTGGTTTTCAAGGATTAAATCTGCTGCTTCCAAAAAGCTGAATCTTTGAATGTTTTATCTATTCAGAAAATTATTTTTAAGGCTGAAAATTCCGTAAATAAAAACACTGGAAAATCGTAGTTTTCAGGCTGCAATTTTAGTCCTTCCTCATACCCAGAGAAACAGCTGAATCTCCACATATTTCTGACGTAACATTTGTTGCGTTCCCTAAAAAGTATTTCCAAGACTGAACATTTTCTATTCATTTAAAGGAAGCACGAAGTAAAGTGCGCGAAAAATGAAGAATCATTCGAGGCCACAATTTTTTTTATTCTTTCAGCTGATTTTTCAGGACGAAACGATATTCCCTGATATATTACATAACAATGCACAAACATTTGAATCTTTCATGTTTATTTTCTATCAATTATGCTTGGTTATGTTGCCTGAAGAGGACAAAAAGTTTCAAGTTTCAGGCTGTAAATATTTCAAGTTAGGACATATTTGTTAAATAAAATCTTTCGACGAGAAATGGGATATTTTAAATGTTTCATATCTTATTCTAGGCTGAAAAACCTATGAAACTTTGAGATAGTTTCAGGCACAGTTGTGGTAGCTCAGTTTTCAGTAGGAAGTTTTCTAAATAAATGAAGTAAAGGTTTAAGAAAGCATGTTTGGGTGGCTTTTCAGGACCTTAAATTCTGATTTTCATATTTCACGAAATATTAAATAAAAATTATCAACTTTCGAATCTTTCACAGAAGGACTGAAACTGAAAGTTTCAAATTTGAGGCTGTAGATAATTCAGGATATATTTGTTGAACAAAATCTTTCAGAGTATCAAACTGTGACTTAAAATTTGACAAAAATTGAATATATTTAATCTTTCAGGTCTTACTTTTGACCGAAAAATCTTAAAAATTTCAAATAATTTCAGACATAGTTTTTTAAATAATTTAAGTCGGCGTTTTAGGAAGCGATTTTGTTGTTTCCGAAGAGTCTTTAAATACACTTCAGTGTTTGATCCAATTTTTTAAATATTGTGAAATTTCGTTAGCAACTGAACTCCAGCTTACGCCCAAGAAAGAAGAACGAATAACATTCACCCATTTAAAAGACTGGAAATATTTACTAATTACTCTGAAAAACGTCTCTTGTCCTCAACATTTGTCTATCAGAAGCAGAAGCATAAAACAACAAAAATATTTTTGTAAAAACTGTACTAAAATTAATCTACGCTATAAACGAATGCGTAATAACCAAAGCAAGCTCAATTTTGCCGAAATTTAACCCCCAAATGGCCCAAATAAGGCCAAATTGTTTTATTCCTAAAAACTTAAGACCATAAATAACATTAATGGATTTTTTAATCCCCAAACTAACTTTCGAAAGTATATTTTCAAGTTATGAATGGGTCATTATTCAAAACGTTGCAGTGGCAGTCGGGTAAAAAAAATTCCACGCTCTCGCAATGCAACAAAAATGTAAGCGCTCGTGTAAATCACGAACAATAAACATAATGTAATTTATAACATTTTCAGGAGATAATGCGACCGAAAGAGTTACGACTATGTATCTGAGAAGGTCGCCAGCGAAATGTCGTTGTTAGTCATAAAAAGCGTCAAATTTTAAGTTGTTTTATGAGGCAATATACATAGAAAATTGCTTTTTAAGTGCATTGAATTTTAAGTAGACATTTTTTTACAAATATTAGATACGATGATGATCCTTGTAGGCTTGTTTATCCGGCAGGAAGTTACATTTCGCCCAAAAAATTAGATTCGTAACCAATAAAAATGCCGAGCGTTCGATTATTTCCTGGCTATTTTCCATATTAGTTCGCTTTTATCAGTTTTCTTTCCAATTTTAATCCCGAAATATATAAAGCCCTGCGGCAGGCTAAATATTTTATAAATGGAATTTTAATGTCGCTATATAGAGCCTTGCAGCGGGCGGTAGTTCGTTTTATAAGCATCTCTGCCTCCGGCAAGGTTCATTACGGATTTTATTGCTTACTAACAAAAACTGCATTTTATCCCACGAGTGAAAGAAATGTTTATGTCTGGTTATTTTTTATACTTAATGCCCCTTTTTTCTTTGATGTTTGATGTTTTTGGGACGATATTTTGCACTTACTGCGGAATTATGCCTAATTTTTGCCTTGATATTTCTTTTTCCCATTCTTCCGTTTGTTGGTTCTTTTGTATTCGGATTTTTTTCCCATTGTTGGCGTTGAAAAGGCTCCGGGAAATGTTGATGCATTTACATAACGTCATTAAATGTAAACGATATCTTCAGATTCCCTAAACCAAAAAAATCCTGAAACCCTTTCCATCTGATTAAATCCCCTTAAAAAGGCAGAGCTACTTTCAAACAGTTTTCCACCAAATTTGCACTGTCGTTCTATTTGATAAATTTGTATCCCCTCTTTTAATCAGATACAGTTTGAGAAGTTGATATAAAAAAGTAAAGTTGCACCGAACACCCCAACGTGCCGCCGTCATTTGCCACGTGTACATGGCGAAAAGCCATTTTCTTCATATAAAATTCTTACCCTAAAATCAATCACTTTCATCTTTCTATATAGTCAGTAAACCGGCGAGATCGCATTCCCGTTAAATGCCCTTTTCTGTCCCGCAGTTTCAAGTTTCAATGGCTGCCTGCAGATGAAAGCTGCGCTAATATTTCACCGATTTACCACAGATTTACTCCGCGTTTTCTCGTTGGCCCGAATCCTTACTGCATATCCTCCGTTTATAAAGAGAGAAACTAAAACCTAAACGCCGCTTTAATTTATAACATGTTTATTTTGGCGTGTTAAAAGCAATTATAAATTTGCATGTCTAACTCGAATTACATACAGGTGTTGGCTTTAAAGTAAACAATTATGTTTTTTTTTAAGGAAAGCATGTGTGAAACTACGTTCAGATATCATCCTGGTATGACACATTATTATAAATAAAAACATTAAAGGCGCAAGCGTTGAAAATCCTAACAATTCGGGATTCAAATTTAAAGGACGTTTGAAATTGAGAAAATTACCATATTGAACGGAGACTTATTCTGAAATCTAAAAACTATAAAACTTTGAAAAATGGGAGTTATGAAATTGTTGGCAAGTCAATGTAGCTTTGAAATTTAACAAAAGCAAAGTTAAAAGTTAGAAACACACAAAAAGCCACGAAATTTTTAAAAAGACATACCAAAAAAAATACAAAAAAGAAGCTGCGATCAAACTGGCAAATTTTTAATAATGTCCTTATTTTCATTGTTCACTTCACAGGTATACGTATTCCTTTTGTTTCCTTATTTGTATTGTTATTATTATTATGGTATTTGTTCCTTCGCTGTTCAGCACTATTCTTCGATATTTATGTCTTCTTCCTCTACTTCTATTTCCTCGTTGCTGCGTCTTCTCTTGAATCATATATGCGGTTTATTTCCCTCTTTATCATAATTTTGTTTCTTGCCCATTCTTCCCAAGTTTGTTGTGGTATTCTCTTTTTGACGCGGTGGCGGTGGCAGCTCTCCTCTGTTTCTTGATGTATTTGTATGTTTCCCGGATTCTTACGTACTCGTTGAGTTCTTCCTTACTTTGCGAGAGTGGATTCATATCCTCTTCCAGAAACCTTCTGTTCTCCAATCTTCTATATAGGCGTCGATTTGCAAGGCACGGCCGAGGCTGTGATCCAGATGATCGTATTTTGGAGCTGAATCTTTGATATATTCTTCCAGCTGCAGTTGTATTTCTTCTTCTTGGTTTTCCCTCACATAATTTGCAATTTTTCTTCTTAAGTCCATGGCTTCTTCCTCGAGTTCTTCTACTTTCTATTAATTGATTCGTTATTGCTGCAAATAGACAGTTTCCGTCACCTGCCATTTTCATTTCTTGAATTTTATGGTGGGTGATGTTTCTCGTTACATCCTTGCTGTTTACGTTGATTTCATGTATTTATGCTTACTTCCTAACTATGAGCCCTACTTTTGATCTATGTATATGTACAAACCGCATACGCTTATTGCTTCGCAAATTCTTGGAAGTGTATCGGCCAGGAACATGCCAGCGGCACAGTATACAGCGCTAGCGGTCCCAACCCAATCCCAATGGTAACGCTGTATGCAACTGATTGCATTCAGAGTAAGTCGCATTATACATAATTACTATGTTTGGATGCACCAATAAGATACACAATTATTATTATTATTCGGTCTACGCAAGGCTAAACTACTACTCTATTGTTAAAATGTTGCAATGCTACAGTTACTTAGCTTTATTCAGGTGAATGTTATAAATCCCCGACAAATTCACAGGTGGAAGTGTATGTCCTGTAGAGGGGCTCGAATTTTCTAATCGACCCTGCAGTCCTGAGTCCTGCCTTCGTCGCCTTGTTCATGCCCTCTATTTATTCATACCGTTTGCACTAAACCCACTTTTAGTTTATTTATTCACTTGACTAGTTTTATTATAATTAGAATTAGTGACACTTTGTGATTGCCTGATAGCTCCCGCGTGCTAGGTTTACAATTTATTTATTTATTTTTATAGAACTGCGTTTTCTAAAGAAAACTGTTAAGAATACCTACTGAAGCCGCCGGGAGCTTTCGTAAAGCGTAGCGTTCCATAGCCTGGTCGGCACAGGTGCCCCAATTTATTTTGAACGGCAAAATTAAAAATTAAAATTTCCAACATCAAAAATTGTGTCACAAAAATTTCATACAAAGTGGTTTCAGCAAGTTAGCGAAGTTAGGAAAACTAATTTTACATTTTTAAAACAAAGCTTAATGTCTAAGATTAAATTTAAATCTACAGGATAGTCAAAAAAATCTATAGTTGCGACTATATTGTGTGTTTATTTATTTATCAGATGAACGAAGTGCAACGAAATTTCCAAATGTCGAATTTATTTTTTAGTTATTACAAGAAAAATAGTGATAAAAAGTATGTACCTAATACAGGACGGTCCAGAAACCAAGCTTTATTTTGTTTCAATTTTTATAGCAAGAATTCACAGCTACAAGCCCACTGAAGAAGTTAGTTCAAACAATCTGTTATTGTTTTCATAGTGTCATAAGTTTCACATTTAAGCCTGCAGCCATGGATAATAACACGATTGAAAAAATGATGGAGAAATTTAAAGCCTTATATAAGAAGCGGTGATTGCAAATATATTTTCGAATGTATGTAGAAGCTGCAAAAGGTTCTGGAGTATCAGAAGAGATTGCTTGGTTATTCGAAGAATAATCGACAGCTACGAGTATGTAATGCAGTACAGAGTGGCCCAAGAAACCGAGCTCTATTTTATTTGAATTCTGGAGCACGAATTAATTGTTGGAGGTCCTTTTATGAAGACGACAGTGCGGTTCAGACAGTCTGCAGAGTTATTATTTTTATTGTAAGACAAAAAGTCGGCATTTAAAATTATATTTAAGAATATATCCATGGTTGCAAGTAAGGAATAGTATATTGCGTCATAAGGGAAGATATAGGCATATTTCATCCCGAAGATTTCTGCTGCACGAGCGAACGAAGTGAGCGAGGGCAGCAAAAGCCGAGGGATGAAATATGCCGTTAGATTCCCGTAGGGCACAAGTTATTTTTCCGCATCCATGAGAAGTTCGTATTAAATAAAAATAGTTATAATATAATACGTACCTACGTTTTTGACATATAACCTCAAATTACACATGTCAAATTTTCGTATTAAAAATAACTTCTATAATGAATTTATGTAAAAAATAATCGTATTTGCTTGAATTTTAAAAAATAATTACACTTATCAATCACTTAAATGAAGATTTTTGTATAATCAAATAATAATTTTGATTCTAAATTCTATCGGTAGATGTCACGTCGATAGCATGCACGGTAAAAACCCGCAAATGTTCATATCGTCCCGCTTTTTCATATTTACCCGCCATCCGCCATTGTTAACCTCAAATGAGATAAATAATCTGTCAATTACATACCATGGATACGGAAAAACTTATTTTTGGGCCTTAGAGAAGAATCGTTACTTCCGATTATATTTTAAAATGTATGGTAATTTGCAAAAAGTTTTGGAATATCCGAAGCAATTTCTTGGATATTAAAAAAAGAATCGATAGCTATGAGTATGCAATACAATACAGGGCGACCCAAAAACCGAGACTTATTTTGTTTGAATTTTTTTTTAAATGCAGAATCAGGAAAATTTGTTGTGTTTTTAGGACTGGGACTAAAACACTGTTAATATAAAACACTGTACGGAGAAGGTGTTCTTCATTTATTTATTTTATTATTACTAAAAAAAGAATAGATAGCTTCGAGGACTTCGAAGAGATCATGGTTTTGGACAGATTTGATGAATTTGTATGCAGGATTTTTGTTAACTTTCTTGATGCTCACACGTAAACTGAAGACAGTTTTTCAAACTGCAAATTACAAAAATAGAGTTCTTTGAATAGAATTTTTCAAATAAGTTTAAATTTAAAAAATGTGGTGTTTTGCACCATTCTGCACAAAATAAATAAAAGGAAGTAAACCGAAATAAACGCACAAGCAAATATTTAACGAAAAGGGAACTCGTCAAAAAATTAAAAAAAAATTAAAACTTCATAAACGCACGGCCGTGTTTTTTTGGCCGTCGAAATACGTTACACAAAACGGAGCATTAATGGTTAACAGTTCCGCTTCAGTTTGGCAAAAGCGTAATCAATTAATTCGCAAATATGAACTCGGTTAGTATTGAAACTGGGTATTCAGAGAGCCGGTGTTTGAATTGAGGTAAAATTGAAACTTTACGTTAAATACGTTCTGTAAATGACGCAGTTCAAAACAACAGTTTCATATTCCATTAAAGTCCATATTGATTGAGGCAGTGCCGACTTTACGTCTTCCATTATGGATAACGTGCACCCATTCACTCAATTGTAAAGCTAAAATAGCTCTTTATTGTTATGGTTAGATACTATTAAAATTTTATTACACCTTTTAAGAACACCAGCGTGAGACCTAATTTACAGACATGCCAGCCAGCACACACATTACAATTCTCTCTCTAATATCGCAGACTTCATAAATGATTTAAATTCTTTTTACTCGGATTCCGGTCCCCATTCTTGTATTTAATTCACAACAGGAAAATTTTTACATTCTCGCCTTTTTTTATTGTAACAGCAGGAATGTCTAAAAGAATTTGCCAAAAATAAATTGATATGGCGTTCGATTAATCAGAGAATTAAAACTTTGAAAAGGGTTTTGTTCATAAATTTTTTGATACTCGTCGAGTTCCAATTATCGAGTTTTTTCTAAACAAATTTAGGAATTCGAAGACTTCCACGGTCAGTGTCAGTATTAACAAAATGTCTTCCGGATTGGGACCGTGTCATTGTTGAGGCAGAAGAACTCAACGTTTCGCCCACTTTTTTAAGGGGCTTCTTCAGGAGGAAAAGGGAGCACTAAAAGAGCACGGTAACTCAACGTTTCAACCACGCCAGAGGCGAAACTCTTTTAGCAAGAGGCAGAAGGGTAACGCTAAATCAACTTGTCAACCAAGCCAGAGGCGAAACCCTTCTGAGTTCAAAATTAGTTATCAGTTATTGTTACGACATTAAGCAGATAATAACTCTGCAGACTCTCTAAACTTTTCTGTTTCTTAATGTATTTCCAACTGTTAATTCTTGATCAAAAATCCAAACAAAATAAAGATCGGTTTTTGGGCCACCCTGTATTTTATAAGTTCGTGGCTATCGATTCTTCTTCGAATAACCAAAAAATTATTTCTATTATTACAGTATATTTTGTAGATTATCCTGCAATCTACAAGCAAGCATTTAAGTACTCAGTGCAATGTCTAAAATTGTTCAATAGTGCTATAACCGTGGTTGGAAGCTTAAATGTAATCTTAGCGCTCAACTATTATTATGACACTGACAAAATAATAACATTGCAGACTGTCTTTTTTAATTAACTTTAAACTGTTAATTCTTGCTCCAAAATTCAAACAGAATAAGGCTAGGTCTTTTGAATACCCTGTATTCTGTTGTAAAACCCCAATAATTAAATAAACAAACAGACAATATGATTGCAAGTATCGATTCTTATCAAATACCAAAAACATGTTTTTTTAACTATTGATTTTTACATGGCTCATCTATGCCTATATTCTTAAATATAGCCCCAACTTGAGATTCTTATACTGGACTCATAGAAAAACCAAATATTTCCAACCCTACACACTCTCTAATTCCAGACTTGTTCTCCAAAGCGTTTGTATGCAAATATCCATTTTTACTTAAAGAAAAAAATATACCTTTGTTGAGCCATTGTGTACTATATTCCATACTCTCTACTGCCGACTCTTCTTCTAATTCTCACAAATCTGTAATTTTTTGTGGATTATCCGCAGATTCTTATCTTAATACCAAAGAGGTATTAAGTATCCTAGAATTAATATTTTTAGACTTCTCCGTAGCTTTAAATTTAATCTTAACTATTAATTTTTGTTTTGGCAATATAAAAATAGTTTTCTTAACTTCGTAAACTTGCTAAAATCATTTTTTATTTTCCATCCGTCGCTTTTTAATTCAAGGTGCAGAATAGCTTTTTCAAGTAAGACTTTTGAATCAAGTTTATTTTTGGGCCACCCTGTATAGCATATATTCTTAGGTATCGATTCTTCTTCTAACAATAAAAAAATAGTAAGTTTTAAGATTGTCAAATTTTTAGATTCAGCTGTGGATTCTTATCTGCACATCAAAGACAAGTTTTTAATTGTAACATTTTTAGACTAGTCTAAACCTTTAAATTTCAGCTATTGACTCGTGTTTTGGTATTACAAAAATAACAAGGTTTCTAGATTTTGCCAACTTGCTAAAAAAAACACTACTACCAGTATTCTTTAACGTGCTTGCAACGATCAATTGAACGGTAAAAACATATAAAATACTTTGGAAACCCGTTTTCGGGTATATTATATTCTCGTTCTTCTTCTAATAATAAATCACATAGCGAATTTTTACATTGTAATTGTAGAAGTTTTAAATTACTATGTATTCAATTGCCGATTCTTATCTGAACACCAAAGGCCAAATTATTAAATCTAAAATTTTTAGACCAGGCGAAACCTTTAAATTTCAGTTGTCAATTTTTGTTTTGGTATTACAAACTTAACTCTGCAGAATTGGTAAAAACCACTCACTGTGTTTGTATTCTTTAACGTATTTGCATCGACGATTTTTGATTCAATGCAAAAACAAGAAATAAAAGATTTTTGAAACCCATATAGTTTACGGGCCACTCTGTATATTACATACTCATAGTTATCGATTCTTCTTCTAATAATAAGAAACAGTGAATTTTAACATTGTACAAGTTTTGTTTGCCATGTATTCAGTTGCCGGTTCTTATCTGGATACCAAAGGCAAGTTAAATGTTTAGATTAGTCGAAATCTTCAAATTTTAGCTGTCGAGTCTTGTTTTGGCATTACAAAAGTAACAAAATTTCTCAACTCTCCAATTTTTAAAAACCAGTGTGTTTGTATTCTCACTATTCTCCAACGCGCCTGCATCGTTGATTTTTGATTCGATGTAAAAACAAGAAGTAAGAGACTTTTGAAACCCATATAGTTTATGGGCCACGCTGTATATTATATGCCCGTAGCTGTCGATTCATCTTCTAATAATAAAAACACAACGAGTTTTAACACTGTAGACAGTTTAAATTACAATATAGGTACTTCTTCTTCTTATCTTGATACCAAAGACACGTTTTCTTAATTCTAAGTTTTGTAGACCACCCCAGCTGTCATTTTTGTTTTAGAAGTATACGTGCTTGTTCCTGCCGATTTTTGATTCAATATCTCAATTATTTAAAAAAAAATGTGAAAGGATTCTGGGCCCTGTTTAGATTTTGGGCCACCCTGTATTTTGCTACATACTCATGGCTAGCGATTATTCTTCTAATAACCAACAAATACTAAGTTCTTTCAGATATTAAAATTAACCTGTATTCAATTATAAAATCGTAACTGGCAATTCTTAACTCAATGTCCAAAATTGTAATCATAGCTATCATTCCACCATAAACACAGTAAATTTTCTTATTCCTAGACTTGTCGAAACTACTCAGTGTTCTTTAACAATGTCGATTGTAGCTCAAACAAAAAATAAAGCTTCGTATTTTTTGAACCGCCCTGTATTCTCTTACGTATTCTTTACTTCTTTCTACATCCAAAGACTTCCTCCTAAAACCATCAACACAGTAGCCTATAAAAACGACCACCTTCCCATCTGTTTACAATAACACTTTATAACATCCAAATTATTTATAGTATTTTGTAATAAAAAAGTAATTTACGATCACGAAAAAGAAAAAAGCGTCCGATTTTTGTGTTTCTGGCATTCGTTCTAGCTATGTAATTTTAATTTGAATGGGTTTATTCACATTCAGTGTCAAAATAAATTTAGTCTGCAGTTTGTAAACAGTTCATCTACGCCATTTTTTTCCGAATAGAAATTTTACATTTACATATTCAAAAATTATAGACAGGTTTAGGAGTTGAGTTATTTTTCATTGATAAATTATCGAGAAGAGTTGTTGGTAACATAAAAACAAATTGCTTTAATAGACGTATAAATTTGTGCTGAATTTACGATGGGATCTTTGAAACGTGTTATTGCTTGCTATTTAAACGCGAATGGAATTGTTTGTTAGGCTGTGGTTTCAAACGGTTTTGATTTATTTATATAAAGGGTGAGCGTTATGTGTGAGAACAACCATTAAAACTTGTAGTAAGTAGTTACTTTAAAAATAATAAAACAATTAGGACTCGAAGGACCCAATCAAAATGTTGTTTCGCTTGTTTCTATTGCGCTTTATTTGGTTTTTGTAAATTGAAATGGCACGGCACGATTTGATGATGTTGTACAGTTCCATAATTGGTCACTTATCACGATAAATCTTAGTTGATCAGGCCCAAAAATACCACCAAAAACTTATTATTAGTTTCGACTTTAAAATTTTGATTTTGAAAAAATTTACATATGCAAGGCCCGTGTCGCTGCTTTTGTTTTTTATAATTTTGTCTTCTATATCTCTTCCCGTTTTTCCCATATCGGCTATTACTGATCCCAAATACTTGTATTGTTCACGATTTTAATTGTTTCATTATCTATTTTTAATTCTTTTGTTTGTCCTCCGATGCACATATCTGTACCTATTCTGTGTTTGTTCTATAACTTATATTTAACCCCCACGCTTCGTACTGTTCTTTCAGTTTTCATAGCCTATATGTTATGTCTTCCTCTTCCTGTGCATAAATTATTTGATTATCTGCAAACAAGAGTATGAATCTAAATCCTGATTCTCCTGCATTTTCCGTACCATCCATCCAATGCCTGTTCTACATATATTATAGATTGATAACAGGGGGGACAAGGTGCAGCCTTGCTTTAAACCTTCAGTTACTTCGATGCTTCGGGTTACTTTTTCTCCTAGCTTTACTTGTGCTTTGGTGTTTTGGTCTAGGGACTGCACTACTCTAATCCATTTCTCCTTTACCTCCATTCTTCTCATTGCTTGCCATATCAAGCATCTGGGTCCAGAGTCGTACCCTTTTTCCAAGTCCACGAAAGTTCTGTCTGCCTCTAAGTTTTTTGCTTTATTTTTTTTCTATAGTTTGTCTTACGGATTTGCTCTAAAACCACTTCGTTCTTCGCTAAACTCTTTTAGGTGTTCTTCCATTTTATGTTTTACAACTCTTCCAAATATTCTTGCTATTATGGGCAGTATACTTATCCCACGATAGTTATGGCATATGATTTTTATCACCTTTTTTGTGTATAGGAATTATACATGCATAGTTCCACCCTCAATTTTTTAGAATACTTTAGTAAGCAATTCTATTACTGCCTGTGCCCCATTCTTCAAAAGTTCTATTCTAATATTTCCCGGTCCTGCTAATTTATTATGTTTTCCCTGCCACTTGCCCTTGGCCAGGTTGAAAAAAAGGAAGCGGGGGAGGATTAACAACCTCGTTAGAAAACCAGGATTCAGCTGACCGGGTTGATAGCACCACGGCACCGTTGCCCTGTGGGAAAGTGTTGGAGAGGAAGAAAACATCGATGAGAAATTACCCAGTCCTCCGGTTGAGACGTTGGATTAGCAGCCTGGTACTCGTAAAAATATTGTGATCAATCGACGTTCCGGTATGCATCATGGAATGCATCGCCACGTGTGTTGATATGACGTGTTAGTCAGGGTCATTACACGGGCCAAGCATTCACGCAAATGACCATGAAAGATACCTCCCAGCTGCATATAAGCTGAGACAGCATTTTCTAAAATGCTGAACTCCGCTCGAAACAGCACATATGCACCTGTTCGACACGCATGCGTGGAGAGTTGACGTATTATACCATGAGATCGAAAAAAAGATGATTCTGAGCAGGCCTTGACTAGTACAACGCGATTGGTTACACTGGTTCTAGAATGCCTATGAATTATAATGTGACAGTGACATTTCTAATGTAAGTCAGTCTTGCAATCTTGTTTCCAGAATTACTTAAGTTTATCGTTGTAATACTAGTGAAGGATCACATTTTGAACACCTACTCTAACATGTATTCATCTTAGTTTTCAGTTTGTTCCCTAAATAAATACTGTTTTGTGTTTTAATTTATTTGTCATTTATTAACCTCTAACCTACTGCCTCATTTTGAAATCAGTCTTGCCAATCGTGTTGTACTAGTCAAGGCCTGCTCAGAATCATCTTTTTTTCGATCTCATGGTATAATGAATTGCTTTGACAGAACGCACGATGGCTGGTGTGGATGATTGGTCGTCGAACAATCATATCATTAAGACGTCAGATCCCTCGTACTAAGTAGTACGTTTCCTACGATGTAAGACTATTTTTTGTATTTAACTTAATTTAATTTAATTCATAAAAAGAGTTGCTAATAGTTTGCATCAAACACTTTGTTTCATTTTATTAACTTTAATAATTGTCTGAGTGTCTACTTTTAACTTTAACTTTAAATAATATTTTCTAAAACCAATTCAAACTTCGGGCAATACATTATATGTTAGTTGTGCCAGACTTTCAATATAAAACCTCTCGCAACCAACCCTCACGTGGCGTAGCTGGTTGAACATACTACCACGTTGGCGCTTAACAATTATCAGAAATTCTACTAAATTTAACTAGTTCATTTTTACCGGTACTTTTCGTGTTAACTACTACGTTACAATATACATATGCTAAAGAAACTCAAAAATGCGCCTCGGAACAAGCCGGACAGAACAAATAGAATGTAACAAAGGCAGAGAAAACTGACTTTGAAAATAGTGACGTGAAATATACAGGGGTTAGCTACTAAACAGAAAGAAGTAACAACAGAAATAGAAACAGTAAACCTGGACATAACAGCGTTAACAGAAACAAAAAGAACAGGGGAACTGGTCAAAAAGAATATGGAAACTATCTTCATATATTCAGTGGTATATCAAAGAGCGACAGAGCAAAAAGCTGATGTCAGTACTAATGCATAAAAAGTGTACAAATTCCATACAGATGTGCCATGATGTGGGAAGAGGTCAGTGGCCGAATGATTAAAAAAATGAAAATCCATGGACCTATAACAATAATAGGGATATATGCAGTGAATGACGATGTGCCAGTAGAACAGAAGGAAGAGTTTTTCGATGCACTACACGAGCAAATTGAAACAGTAGGTAGACAAAATGAGTTAGTATTAATCGGCGATATGAACAGTAGAGTTGGATAAGATTAATCTGATAATCGTTCAACGAGATCAGAATATGACTGTCCAGAGTATCCAGGATGTAAGAGTAGTGAGAGAACCAGAGTGTGGATCTGACTATCAGATGCTAATAGGAAAGTTTATACTGAAAAGCTACAAAAGACACGAGAATAGCGAAGAGGATGATAACGAACAAGTAGAAGAAATAAAACACCCCATACACAAAATCGAACTGCTAAGGCAAGAAGGTATTAAGAAACTATATCAAGATAGATTAAGATTAAAATTAAATATGGAACTAGAAGAGTCGCCGACTGAATTATACGAACATCTAAAAGAATGCATAAATGAGGCAGGACAAGAAGCATCAGGAACAGAAGACAAAAGAACTTAAGCCCCAGAAATATTCAGTGAAGAGTTGTAAGAGAAAATTGAAGAGAAAAAGAAGATAAGTGGTTAGCAGAAAAGACACGTTGAATGTAAAAGACAAGTGAAAGCGCAAGTTAGGCAAGAAAAGAACCAACACTGGGACAGAGTTTGTAGAAATATAAGCAGTAAGCAGTACTGTAAAACACCGCAAATCCAGGGAAGCCTGGAAAATAATACAAACCCTAAGACGTAATGCGAAAAGGCATTATGGAGGCACGGTTTCTCATCATCCAAATATGGACATTAATAAATCTGTTTAAAGTAATTTTAAAAATTTGCCACTAAACTGGAAATTTTGACTTCAGATTTTCAATTTAAAAACAGAATTGAACCTTCGTGAATCTATGCAACATAATGGGCGAGGGCCATTTGTTAAAAAGATAATTATTTATTGTTTCCTGATTTTGCTAAACTTTAGATTTTAGTTCTTTTAAATACTTACTTACTACCTTAAAGTCTCGAAACATATTTTTCCCACGGTTGATTTGGTAAATTACACTTTACAAGACATCTTTGGTTGTATTTGAAGCAGGTAGGCCGACTTTGGCATTTGTTTATTAGTTGTCACTACAAGCAGGGAAGTAAATGCCAACTTACCGTCCTCGGGAAGTAACAACTACTTTGCAACCCAAGCATTGCTTATGGCTTTCATAAAATAATTTAGTGACAATTAAAGCTAAATTAAAGAGTATTTCAATTTTAAAGTGAAAGTTAACTAGCTAAATTTACTACGTCTTACATACTCGACAAGATACATCTTACTTACATGCCTTGCAATGTAAATACCCATACACCGAAAGCCAAATAAATAAAAAAATGAAAAGCACTGACCCAAAGATTTAATTTCACCCTGTTGTTTGTTTAAAAATGTAGTAAATTCGGTTCACATATTACAACAATAAAACACCAACCCGCTCCCGTTAAAAATTCCACAAAGTGAAGAACGTACCTATTTAATTTGGGGTTATTAAGATTACTCATGGAAACCGGGTTACGTTTGCTATGTAAATTCTCATAATTGTGACCCTTATTCAAATATTGGGTCAGGAAAAAGTGCTGGAATTTTATTATTTTTATTACACCATCACAAACGAGACCTTAAACGCTTCTCAAGTACATTAATTTTTTTGGGTAAATCTGACGAGTTATTAATAAAATTGTTATTAAATAAAATGTTGCAGAGGCTGCGCCAAAAATAGTCACCGTAATAAATATGCGTATATTAAAATTATAAGGCTAATTTGCATAATTAAATTCTAGATCGACAAGCTTAAAGTGTTGCTATAAACTATTTCAATTTATATTTTAACAACGATTCTACCGTTATTGCATATTAATAGTTAAATTAATAACCTAACAAGCCCAGTTACTTAATAAAAAATTTGTACAAGTCGCTTGCAATTAATTATTGCATATTTATCGCCGATTTGGCATATTTCAAACGGTGGAATTTCTAGATTTGAACACCGATGAGGAGTTAAGGAATTTCCCGATTATTTTATTTAAGAAACTTAGGTGTTTTTAATCTCCCGGGAAATTAAGCCAACAAATTTGAAATTTAAAGTTAATCCTCGCCGAAGAAATTTATTTAAAATTAAACTTTTATGGAAATTTTAACCAGATGTTATCAACCACATTCATGAGAATTTTATTGTACAATTAACTTTTTAAACAGATTTCTAAACTTTCATCTTTTAAATGTTACTTGCTTGCATCGCAATTTTTCCAAACAAGCTTCGCACCAGTTCATAACCTCCACCATTAATATTTTTTTAAAACCGTAAAATGCACCATCAATATACCAACTGAAATCTTTAATCTAACCATTCCATGAAAGGATATTTAAATAGCAAGAGTTCAAGTAAGGTTTTTGACGTACATCAGGTGTGAATGTTACTTTAAAAACGCCCCAAGCATAAAGCAAGCACTCGAATCATAACCTAAGTGTTAAAGAGACTCACTCGAGCAAATTAATTCAAGAGATGTAATGTAATAATTCGCCTTTATGTTTGTACTTTAAGAAATCTTCAGAATGGGGACAACGCCGGTCGAATTGCTCGGAGTGAATCGTGATATATCTTCGGTGTTGAAATAATGAGTGATATTAAATATTTATTGAGACACGCGGACTCGATTTTGAAGGATGACTTTGTAGAATTCAATGTTCTCATTTTTTTAATCTAACAAATTTTCTACTTTTAGTCAAAATTAGGAAATACGGAGGTATATCCGTTGGTTGACTTGGCTCAAGCCAGAAGTTCTTCGATTTATATTTGCTTTAAACCTTACACTTTCGAAAGTAACGCCAACAAAGGGGTTTTTTACAAGCCGATTTTCTAAAACTCTGAATTTTTTCCCATAATAACAAACTCACATTTATACGCTTTTATTTCCATTAAACAGCAACACAAGTGTTCTGTTTTCAGATAGAAATCAGCCCATTACGATTATCAAACAATACGTATTAGAAAAAAAGATAAAGCTTGAATGTATTAATAAATTAAAACTCGCCACAATAAACATAACAAAGCGAGTTAAATTCTCTTATTTGCCATTCACAACGTAACCTACTGCTTTATGTTTATTTTATCGTGATAAGTGCATGTAAATGAGAACGGAATGCGTTCTTTGCGTGCAGTATTCAATGTTTCCTTTTAGTAGAATTGTGGATTCAAATACGATTGTGAAAAATTTCTTCCTATTGGAAAGAAATTCGTGGGAAGTTCAACATTTAACTCCATCATAAACCAAGAGTAAGCTTTGAAACATAACCGTCTACAGCCAGCTTTATAAGAAATATTAGGTTATGTTTTACGACACTATGGCAGATTAGCAATAAGGCTAGTTCAAATGATAGAACGTAACTGTTGAAAAGAAATTAAAGAAATTCGTGAGAGACTCAAAATCAAATTCCAACAAAAATTAGAAGCAAGTATTTGAGGAACTGTTCGTATCCAGCTTTATGAGAATTGCTAGGTTAGGTTTGGCATCACTTTGACAGTTTATTACTACAGATAATTGAAGTGAGAACACACAACTTTTAATATTATTGGACAAAATAAAAAAAAAGTTGTCGGAAGCTCAAGAAAAACCACCAACAAACTTTGAAAGTAATCGTTTGTATCCACCTTTATAACAAATGTTGAGTTATGTTTTGTCACTTTGACAGTTTAAAAATAAAAATAACTTAAATGATAGCACTTAAGCTAATGCTATTGCGAAGAAATTCGTTAGAGACTGAAGAATGAACTCCAACAAATGCTTTGTGAGTAAAACTAAGAAGCAAGCTTGATGAGTAACCGTTTCCATTCACTTTATCTAAAATTTTAGGTTAGTTTTTGGGTTACTTTGACAGCTCCCTACTAATGTACGCAACATTAACTCTCTTGGAAAAAAATTTAATATGGGAGGCTCAACAAAAACCACCAACAAAATAACTGTCTTTATCCATCTTACTATTAAGTATTAGCTTAAGTTTTACGTCACTGACGACGTTTGACAGCTTCACAATAATAAATAGTTCTAACGACAGCACCTAACCTAAAGTTGCTGAAAATAAATTAAATAAAAGAGGCCCCAAAACGAACTTTCGACAAAAATAAGGCACATGCTTTGTAAGTAACCGTTTGTATCCAGTTTTACTAGATATTTTAGCTTAGGTTCTACGTCATTTTGACAGTTCTTTACTAAACACAATTTAAGTGAGAACACTCAATCTCAACATTCTCAGAATTTTAACAGAATTATTCAAAGCTCAACAAAAACCACGAACAGACTTTGAAAGTATTCGCCTCAGTGGCGTGTCTAGAACCCCACAAAAGGGGAAGAAGCTAAAGAGTAAAATAAAGCCGCAGACAAAAATTTTTGATGCAAAAAAGACATTTTTTTTACAAACCATAATAAAATCTTACCTTACTTAAAATGAAGTGCCATACGTCTATTTTCTTTTGCAAACTCATCTATAACGTCATCATAAAAACGTTTTTCACGAGAATATTCTTGCACTAATTCCTTTTCAATTGATATTAATCCCAAAGCAGAAAGTCTTTCTTGTCCTAACAAAACTTTTGATTCGTTTAAGCGCGGAAAAGGAACATTCTGTAGATGCACTTGTGGCGGAGATAGTGAGTGTAATCTGCCGGGTTACAGCTTACACAAGACTATTTTTAGTTCGATTTTCAAACGAAATTATGCGTAAAAACGAAAGATTTTTGCATTGATACGATATTTGTATTGTTTATATGTACAGGGAAATTTTCTTTTTAGTATACATATACCCTATGTATACTTTTATAATAAACGCAAATAGGCAACCCACTATACACTATAAATGTTAAAAATTAGCATGCTGTGGCAAAAATCATCAAATTAAGTTAATGTCAAAAAATTAGTCTTTAACTGTTGCTGTTTTTATTTTCCTTTCTGTTTTGTATTGTTGATGTTTTATGTTTTAGAATAATCGTTGAATTAAAATTATGTTGATATTCCACTAATTTTGATTTATTTTTTATTTACAAACATAAAACATAACCTTTACGCACCACGTGACGTGCCGTTTATAGTGTATAGTGGGTTGCCTATTTACGTTTATTATAAAAGTATACATAGGGGATATGTATACTAAAAAGAAAAATTCCCTGTATATTAATGTGTAACTAATTTCACGTTCATATCTTCATATACTTTTTAATTCCACAGTAAAACAGTATTTATTTTATTACTACATAATATTCATGGACACGCACTTGTATGGACCTCAGTGAATTAAAACACCATACTGGCGGTAAGCTGTAGCTTCGTAGCTTACAAAACCGTTTTGGGTTACGTCGTGTTTTTCGTCGTGCGGCAGCGGGCAGGTTGAAATCAGGTCGAGCTTCGATTAGTATTGAAAATAATTATACATATTCGGGTCAACAGGATAATATATAATATAAAATTTTTAAGGTATATTAATTTAATTATACGCTGTAGGTATTTATAGTTTACGTAGGGGAAGCTGTGCTTCCCTAGCTTCCATGGTAAACATGCCACTGATTCGCCTTTATAACAAATGGATAGTTTATGTTTTATGTCACATTGACAATTTAGCAATAAAAACAATTGAAATGGCAGCATCTAACTTAATGGTGGGGGAAATATATACGCGAGAGGTTGGGAAAAAATGAGAAGTAAGCTTTATGAATAACCATTTGTATCCAACATTAGAAATATACAGCCCGACAGCACATAACGTAACATTTAAAAAACTTCGTACGAGGCTTAGCATTTAACGTCAGTTATCGGTCTGTAAAAATTGTTGTATCCAGCTTTATGAAAAGTGTTAGGTTAGGTTTTACATCACTTTGACAGCTTAGCAATACAAATTGTTTAAATGGTATCAAGTAAAACTTAAGGTTGTTAGAAGAAAATGAAAGAAATTCGTGTGAGCCTCAACGTGTAACTTCAACAAAATCAGAAGCAACCTTTGTAAATCAACGGTTTATATTCAGCTTTCTAAGACACGTTAGGTTAGGTTTTACGGAATTTTGACAGCTTGGCAATACAAATAGTTCAAATGGCAACACCTAACCTAAGGTTATTGAAAAGACATTACAGAATTCCATAAGAGGCTCAACGTTTAACTACAATAAAAATCATAACCAAGCTTTGAAAAGTAACGGTTTCTATGCGGCTTTATAAAAAATGTTAGACTTAGGTTAGGCTTTAAGCCAATTTGACAGATTGGAAATAAAGATAGGTGGGGGTACTGAAATGTAAATTTATCAAACGCCTTTCTTGTTCATACTGATAAGAGAGTCCAGGTATGTTACGTAGGTCAGTATGTCAGTCATTATTCGTGCATGTAATGGAAGGTTATCTTAATTTACGAAGAAGATCTTCAGAATGCTGCAGCAGCCCTGAAAGACAGTTTGTGTTTGTGTAGAAGTTAATGGAGCAACATTTTAACATCTCCTGAAAGTCCTGTTCCTCTTTATTAACAACAATTTTTTCATCATTTTTTACATGCCAGTAATTGTTTACTGTCAGTCTCAAGCCTGAAAAAATGTGAGAGGCAAGTGAAAGCTGTAAATTGCATAATTGTGTAATGTTTCATTTATTTTTGCAGAGTCAAGTTCTATCGCAAGCTTTTTAAATGTATATTAACCAGCGGTTCTCAAAAGTGTGTACAAAAATCGCGATAAGCTTTACATTTTTGCTGTAATGTACTTCTATTGAGGTCAGCATATACTCCTTTAATTTAATGACAATACTTTGAATCGTCCTATACAATTAAAGCAACAGTATCAAAACCAGCAGCACATATTGAAAGTACTAGTACCTTTCCAACAAATGTTAGGTTACATTTTGCGTTACTTTGCCGTTAAGTGAAAGCACATAACCTAACATTTTGTAATAAAGCTTGCCACAGATTGCCAGTTTTACCACGAAAATTTTTGCAAATTTTGGTAACTATTTGGGTTACATTCAGAGAGAACATTCAAACAAGAATGGGCCTTGCTTACTAAAACGAATAAACAAAAACCAAAAGAAGCGACTCGATATTTTTCATGTAGTTGTACCTCATTCTGTACGTCATAAAGTTTAACACCTTGTCGTCGGATACATTCATTAGCAATTAATATACAGAATAAAATGCAAACATAACAGACGCGAACACGACAACACAGCAAGCCTCGCGATTATGCATTCTATACTAACATCGAAAGAGATGAGCAAGTCGCATTAGCATTTTAACGCATTTTAAAGTTGCGGAATTGAAAAGACCAACCTTAACCTGTGTACAAGACTTGTCTATTAATTTTTTTTATTCGCCTATTTAAACACGCCTCCTACGTATGCACTTTTATATTTTACACCGTCATTAAATTGATAGTTATCGTAAACTTACAAGATTATTTCGCAACTCGTTACAACTAGTCTTCGAATTACTTACTTTTAAAAATGGGAACAGATATTTAAATCCAAATAAATTGAACTGGCAATTCACGCGTGCTTTGATAAGACATTGGCATAAATAATTTAAATTATTGCGAAGGTTAAACATTGAGTTCGGTATTTAAAAAGAAAGAAGGTGAGTTGGTTGAGAAATCATCAAAATTAGGAAATATTAAATTTTCAAATCAGGCAAAATCCAAATCATAATTTATAATTATTAAAAAATCCTGGAAGCTAAGCTTTTAATTCCTCAAGCTAAAAATCGTCCCAAAAATCTGAAATTTCCGGCTGAAATAACGTTTTCCGTAGCAAAGCATTACAGAATATAAACTAGAAAAAAATGCAATAAAATTCTCAAATCTGACACGTCTGACACAAAACGTAAACTAAACTTCCAGTAGAATTAATTAACGAACACACCAAAAACGTAATATTGCCCAACGTGGAATTTTAAAATAAAATAAAAAAGCCCACGCATTGTACACTTGAAGTTATGTGAACACAGCCGGTAGTAATTACAACTGATTAATATCATTTGCATATTTACGACAGATGAAATTTATGTCAACTCGCACGCCCATTTTGTTGTAAGTACAAACGTGCGTGTAATTTGTTTTCACTTCTACATTCTTCGAATTTTCTATTTTAATTTATACTCGAACAAAGCGCGACGTCCTCTATAAAAATTGTTTTTCCACCAAATTCCTCATTGCAGGAACGAGAGAGACAGAAACTAACGCATAAATCCCAAAACTCATTTTAATACTAACCAACGTTGGTTTACAGGGGAAAACGAAGTGTTTTTGTAAAGGTTAATAATTATTGTTTCAATAGGAAATGTAAAACAAGTCCTAACTGTATTTTCTAAATAATTCATAACAATTGAGTCAGTTCGAAGGTTCAATAGCTTGGATGGGATTGCTTTTCTACGTTTTCCAGGTTTGTATTCGGTTAATAATTCAAAGTGACTGTTAAAAGGGGTGTTTACTTATTTAAACAGGCTAATATGGAAGTAAAATCCAACTGAAATAATTAAACGCTCGTTTGTGATTAATTCGTTTTGTAAATGCAGGCTGAAAGCTGAAGATCTACTTTAGAAACTCAAATTTTGAAGTTACTGAATTCAACGACTAAAAATCATCGTGATTTTAAAAACAGAGCCAACAATTTTTTACAGTTCTCTACAGAATATTTAAATTTTCAGAAACTGTCAAAATTAACTTCCTTGAACTACTAAACTTCAGCCCTCGATTGTTGAAATTTTTCAAAAATTGCTGAAACTCGGGGAGCAAAAAAATTCTTAATTTTTATATTTTAATTGTTTGACTTTTAAAAATTGCTGAAATTGAAACAGTGGAAAACCTCCACCAATTGCTAAGAGTAAAAAAGTCCTAATCTTAAAACTAGGAAGTACTTTAAATGTTAATTTTGAAATTGGTCAAAATTGGTGAATTTTGAAGACATAAAGATTGCCTGAAATTTCTGAATCTCACCTCTCAACTGTTGAAATTTCAAGCTGCAAATTTTGAAAAATTGTCAAAATTTCGATTCTTCTTCGTCTTTCTCAAATCCCCTTATGCCTTTATGGCGTCAGGTAAAATTTCAATTCAGAAGTGTTTTAAGGCCTAATTTTCCAATTTTAAAGGATTGTTGAACTCCAAAGAGTCAAAAATCTCTGAAATCTTTAAATTTAAGCTTTCAACTGGCGAAATTTTATGCAATAAACCTTCAAAAAGTGTTGAAACTAAATGAGTAAAAAATTTCTAAACTTAAGTGTTTTAAATTTTAATCTTGAAACTTTCTAAAATAGCTGAAATTCAGAGACTTGGAAACTCTAATATTTTAAATTTTAAACCTTGCAACTTTCAGAAATTGTAGAATTTCAAAAAGTTAAAAACTGCTTCGATGTTCTAAATTTCAGCTGTCGAAGGTTAACATTTCAAGCAAAAATTACTGAAATGAAGGGAATAAGAAATTTCTGAATTTAAACTTTTCGGTGATTTATATTTTAATCTTCAAACTGTCAAAAAATATCGAAATTCTGGGAGTAAAAAATTTCACAATTTCAACTCAGAGGTGTTTTAAATTTTATTTACTCTTCAAACTAGATAATTCCTTCTGAAGTGCTTTAAATGTTAATCTTGGAAGTTTCAAAAATTGCTGAAATCTGAAAAACTTAAAACCGCCTCGAATTCTTAACAATCTTGATTCTTTAAATTTGGAGTTAAAGAAATAGAAATAGATGAAATGCTAGAGTTGAAAACTGCATTGAATTTCTAAATTTCAGTTCTCGATTCTTTAAATTTTAATCTATAAACTTCATAAATTGTTGAAATTCAGGGAATAAAAAAATTTCTAAATTCCAGTTTTGAAATGTTTTCAATTTTAGTTCCGAAACTTTCTGATATTCAGCGAGATTTTTTTTACATTTATACACATGACACATGGTGCTGTATGTAGATAAAAAACGGCGCACCAATCTCGAAATTAGCTGAGCAGCCCGGATTGTGCATTTCACGTGTAAGACCACATACGCTAACGCACCAGCCTCAACACCGAAAGGTGTAAGAGATTACATATAATTAAACTTTTACAAATTGCTAAAATTGGCAGAGTTAACAGCGGCCCCGAATTTCGAAATTTCAGCTCTGAAATACTTTTTTGTTAGTGTTAATGTTGAAAACCGTGCGAAATTTCTAAATTCCATCCAGCCTTCAATTTTTAAAAATTTAAGTCTCTACCTCCAAAAAATTGCTGAAATTTAGGGAATAAAAAATCTCTAAACTTCAACTCCGAACTTACAAAAATTGTTAAAACTCAAGGAGTAAAGCCACCTGGATAAAGGTCTCATACTTTTAAGGGGCTTTCTTTATTTCATTTCCTTTACCCTCTTATGCCTTTACACTGCAGTGTCGAGGGGGCCGAGCACACCGAGCCGCAGAGTGGGCACTCATTCAAGTTCTGGTCCTTGCTTAACTTTCTATATTGCAGTATTACGGGCGCTCCCACACTGCCGTACTGCCGGCCCTCTTCAAACTTAAAAAAGCTAAAATTGAGAAAATAAAAAATTTCTAACTTGCAATTCTGGTGTGTTCAATTTTACTCTTCTAACTTTTAGAAACTGCTGAAATTCGAAGAGTTAAAAACCTCCTGTCAGCTCTGAATTGTAAAGATTTCAAGTTGTAAACATTCAGAAATTTCTTTAAATTAAAAACTACCTAAAATTGTCTAATTACAGTTGTAAACTGGGAAATTTTAAGCTATAAAACATCAAAAATTCAAGGAGAAAAAACTTTCTAAATTACAACCCCTAAGTGTTTTAAATTCTAATTTTCGAACTTTCAAAAAAATGCTGCAATTCAAACAGTTAAAAATTGCCTGAAGTTCTTAATTTCAGTTCTCGAATGGTGAAAAAAGAATTGCTGAAATTGAGGAAGTAAGAAATTTTGAAAACTAAACTCTTTAACGTTTTAAATTTCAATCTCAAAACTTCCAAAGATTGCCGAGATTCAGGAATAAAAAAATCCTGAGGTTCAACTCTTAAGTGCGTTTTAAATTTAATCTTGGAAGTTTCAAGACTTATTGAAATTTGAGGAGTTTTAAACTTTGTTCTCTGGATTCTTTAAAATTCAAGTTAGAAACCTCCACAAACTGCTGAAATTCAGACAACAAAAAATTTTAAATTTCACATCTGAACTTCAACATCAGATATTAATATCAAACGTTTCAAAAATGCTGAATTTCAAAAACTGCCTCGAATTTCAGTTTCAGCGATTCTTTCAATTTTAAATTAAAAACTCCCAAAAATTATTCATATTCAGAGAGTAACCATTTTTCTAAATGCAATTTTGAAATTTAGAAAATTTTAGCCTTTAAACTTACATAAATTGCTGAAATTCCATAAATTAACACAACTCAAATTTATAAATTCCAGTTATCGATTCTTTAAATTTTAAGCTATAAACTTTTCACAAATTGCTGAAATTCCAATTTTGTATTGTTATAAATTTTAGTTTCAAAACCTGCTGAAATTCAGCAAGTACAAAATTTCTAAGTTTCAAGTCATATTTATACTTTAATCCTTGAACTTTTTAAAATGTTTAAAATTTGAAGTTTTAAAAACTGCCCCGAATTTCTAAGTTTCGGTTCTTCAATCATTAAGTCCTCCAAAACTTGCTGAAATTTAGAGAGTAAAAGATTTATAGATTTCAGCTCTGAAATACTATAAATTTTAATCTTGAAAATGAAACAAATTGCTGAAATTGGAAGAGTTAAAAGCTGTCCAGAATTTCAGCTTTCGGTTAATAAAAAAATTCAAGTTACTACCTTCAAAAAACTCAACGTTTTAAAGTTTACTCTTTAAACTTTCAAATGTCAAAAATCAAAAAAGAGTTTAAAAGCACACTGCATTTTAAAATTTAAGCTCTCGATTGTCGATCTTACAAAATTAAAAAAATTCTAAAAGAAATTGGGGTGAACTCTTGTTGAAATAGAAAAGCCAAAAGCCACTTTGAATTTCTAAACTTTCGGCTGGTGAAATTTCAAGTTGTAAATTGTTGTAATTCGGGTAAAAATTGTTAAAAGTTTTAGAATCTGCCTCGAATTTCTAAATTTCAGTTCTTGATTCTTTAAATCCTCAAAAATTGCTGAAATTTAGGGAGTAAAAGAATCCTAAATTTCAGTAATTTTAAAATTAAACAAATTGCTGAAATTTTAAGAGTTAAAAACTGTCCAGAATTTATTAAATTCCAGCTTACAGTTCATTACAATTGCTCTGAAATGTTTACTCTTTAAACCTTCAAAAGTTGTCAAAAATCAAAGAGTTTAAAATCACACCGAATTTTTAAATTTAAGTTCTTAGTTGTTGATATTTCAAGCTATAAACACAGATGCAAATTACCAAAATTTAGGGATTAAAACATTTCTAAAAGAATCTCTGAAGTGTGTGAAATTTTGGTTGTTGAAATTTTAAGCTATATTGTTCACAAATTGCGGAAATTCGTGGAGACTAAAATTTCTAAATTACATTTTCCAATGATATCAATTTGTAATTTTCGAGCTTTCAAAATTGCTGAAATTCGAAAAGTCAAAAACCATCTTACATTTCTAAAGTTCAGTTCTCAGCTGTTACCATTTCAAGCTTTATGCTGAAATTCAGGGAGTAAAACATCTAAAATGTTTTAAATTTTAATCTTTAAACCTTCAAAAGTTGCTGAAAACCAAAGAGTTTAAAACCACACAGAATGTTTAGGTTTCATCTCTCGATTCTTGAAATTTCAAGCCATAATTTTTTTATAAATCGTTGAAATAAAAAATTCCTAAATTGAAATTCTGAAGTATATAAGCCTGAAACTGTCTAAAATTGCTGAAATTACCAGAGTCAAGAATCGCCTTAAATTTCCAAATTTCCGATCCCAGCTGTTGATATTTTAAGCACTAATTTTGCAAAAATTGCTGAAATTCGAGTAGTAAATTTCTGTGTAGGGTTTTCAATTCTGAATTTCCAAATTTCAATTCTATGAAGGATTTTCAATTTTAATCTTCAAACTGTTAAAATTGAAAAAGTCACCTCAAATTTAAAAATGTCGATCCTGAAATTTTTAAAAGATTACTGCAGACGTATTCAAAATAAAAAAAGAACTGAAAAATAAAACTGTTATGCTAGGGTATTTGAATACAATTTTTAGGAGTTGAATTTCTAAATTTACCAAAAACTCACAAAAAAATTAATAATATTAGAACTTCAAACAGCAGTTTTGAATATAAAAAAAACAAAACATTCTTGTTTTCCGCCATGAAATTCGCATAAAACCCCTAGTTTTGCAGCAACAACTGAAACTAATTAAACTAATCCGAGTAAAACACAGAAGCTTTCGAGTAGTTCTCAGCTTTATTGGTGGATGCGCCGCACTTGATATTAAATACAAGGTTTTTCCGAGGTTCGCAATGGTTGGTAATAAGTAGTTATTAAACGTCGGCACGTTAATTGGGGCTCGTGTCCAGAATAACTAACCCAAAAGCACGTCCTTCAAACTCAACAAACCCGTGACCGATATGACAAAACTCTTTATTTTTTAGTAAACCGATGATGATATTAAAACACAACATACGCGACGTTGTTAATTTAAAACTCGATTTGCAGTACAGACAGGGGCATATACCCTTCTCTTGCAATCCTATAGTTTGTTCTTCTCTAGAGATCTCTCCTGTTATTATTTTGTATCCAATCTTTGCGATTGACCTCCCTCGGTTATTACAGTTTGTCACAGTCGCTGGTTATGACAGGCACGATAATTAGTTTCGCAAATATTTTTTTGAGCTATTTATAAAAGTTTGCTCCACTGATTATTTTTATAATGTTTTTTAATTATAAAATCGCGGCTAAACGTGTCAAAAGTTAAGTAAACTAAGAAAAGTTTGACGTAAAAAACTTGGAAACAATCGAGAAAAGAATCGTTCTCAGGTGTTTGAAAGCTCGTTGAGCATTCATAAAAACCACATAGTTAAACACAAACATGCATGAATAAATACAACAATCAACCGGGATAATTGTTCGAGTAAAGCATTTAAAGTAAGTAATGAATAAACGTCCGGCGATTGATTTATAGCATATCGTTTCGAAAAGACTTGTTTAGAAGTACTTATCAGATTTACATTTACGAGTACGACTAGTACGACTTCGGTTCTATTGGAAAACGATATGAGAAACTCAATTGCTTTGGTATTTTTAATTTTATAAATTGTTGAATTGAACGCAGGAATCCAAAATGCCTCGAAGGGGGTTAAAATTAACAAGCTGAACGTATATCTTTAAAATATTCAAAACAAAGAAACATTTTAATCTCCTGATTTTCAAAATTTTTTGAATGTTTGCAGATCAAAATTTAGGATAATACAAAATTGAAATTTACAATTTTTGTATTTCCTGTATTTCAAGTTTGCTGTTTGGAATTCAAAGAAGCTTGAGAATTTTCTAGGAAATTAAATTTTCAGAAAATATATTGAGGGAGCATGAGAGATTTTCATTTTCAGTTAAAGTTATTTTCTAACTAAAATGAAGCTTCAGAATTATTTTTTGCAGAATGAGGATTTTAATAATTTCAGTAACCAAAACTTAACTTTCTACAGCCTTGAATATTAGAAAAATCAGGAAATTTCATTTGAAGACTTAAACACTGCTTCGAATTTCTAAATTTCACGACGACCTTTAAGCTGTAACTTTAAAAATTGCTGAAAATCGGGGAATTAAAAATTTATAAATTTCAACTTTGAATGTTTTAAATTTGAATCCTAAAATTGATGAAATTCTAAAAGTCAAATCTCAGTATTTTTGGAACGATTTAGTTTAGAAACTGTTGGAGAAATTTCCAGAAAAAAAGCATTACATTTAAATTCCAGTTCCTGACTTTTAACTTTTCAAGCTTCAAAAATTACTGAAATTCAAGAAATATTAAAATTTTAACTGTGTGAATGTTTAAAACTTTGATCTTCAAACATTCAAAAATTGCATAAATTCAGTTTTCGATTACCTTCAAAAATTGTCGAAATGTATGAAGTAAAAGAGCATTCTTGGATTCCTGAAATTCCTAGATTCTCAAAATTCGGTGGCTTTTTACTCCCTGAATTTCAGAAATTCATATTTCAGTTTTAAAGAGATTTAAAAGTGAAAATTTTTTAATTTGAAAATTTGAATTTCGTTTATAAAAGTATGTAGCTTCTTTCATGCATGCTGAAATTGTTCTCCTGAATTTTAAGAAAGGAATCTCAATATTAATTAATATAAAATTTAGAGATACTTTCACTTAGAGTTCGTAGAGAATTATGTTTTTGTTTCTTAAATAGTTAAAATCCAAATTTTTCCAAAGATAATGAAGTTTCAAATGCTTAAGACAAACTTTCAGTTACAAAATTTAACTAACTGAAAAAGAAAATCTCTCATGCTACTTCAACCCAATTTTTACATATTTAATTCCCTAAGTTCCCAAGCTAGAGCCCTGAATATATAAAAAAAATCAGATAATTTCATTTGAAGCTTTAAGAACATCCTCCAATTTTTCATCTCAGTTTTCAACTGTTGAAATTCAAAACTGTAAAGCTGTAAACGTTGTTAAAATATAGGAAGTAAAAAATTTCTAAATTCTGTATTATCTTAAATTTTAATCTGCAACCATTCAAAAATTGCTGAATTTCCAAGAGTTGAACCACATTGAATTTCAGAATTCTACCTTTCGACTATTGATATTTCAATCTGTAAACATTGTTGAAAATTAGAAGGATAAAAAAATGTTAAACTTGGAAGTATTTTACATAAGTTTTAATACGGAAAGTTCAAAACTTCCTGAAATTCTAAAAATTAAGAACTGCCTCGAATTAATAATTTTCAGTATTTTCTGAAAATTTGTTGTGACGAGTTTGAAATTTATATTTTAGTAACTGTTGGTGAAGTCCCTAGAGAAAAAGTACAAAATCTAAATTTCAGCTCTTCAAAAGTTACGGAAATTATAAACAATTCTAAATTTTAACCCTGTGAAGTGTTACTTAAATTCTAATAAGAGTCCAGAATTTCAAAATTTTTTAAATTTCAGCTTGCAATAGTTTAAAAATTGCTAAAATTCGAAGAGTAAAGAGTTACCTTTATCATTTGAATTGCTGAAATTTCTGAATTGATAACAATCCTGGTTATCTACAAATTCGAGGTGGCCTTTTACTCCCTAAATTTCGGGAATTTATATTTCAATTTTAAAGAGGGTTTAAAGTACGGCATTTTCAATTTGGAAATTTGGGTTTTGATTTCATTGACAAAATTTATATCTTTCATGCATACTCAAATTGTTCTCTTGAAGCTTCAGATTACATCGAAAATTTTGGTTGCATAAAATTTTTAAAATTCAAAAGGTACTGAAAAGGAAAAGCTGTCATGCTACTTCAATGCAATTTTTGCTAATTTTATTTAGTCGACCTGCAGAACCAGAACCCAGAAGGGTTTTCAGCCATTAGGTATGACTGAAATTTTCTTTAAAGGTGTCAGATATACATATAATGATGTCCATACCAGCGTTAATTTCCTCGATGAACAGTGCATTTCCTGTTTAGCTACCGTCTTTTGTTTCGTTTTGTAATTTCGCATGTGAACTCGAAGTAAGCGATTTACATACCACACCGTCGTGACTACATAATTAATTACACGTCAGGATCAAGCTACAAAGGCAATGGAACAACGGTTTTAATTGTTTTCGACACTACTTTAACGTTAAAACGAGAACCCCCGGACGATTAGTTTCCCTCAAAGTTTAGTAATATAAAGCCCCGGCTGGAACTTTAATATAATACGAACGACCGAGTGAGTAGGTTCATGCATCGCGAACTTTACAATGTAACCAAGAAATTGACCTCTTGTAACAAAGCGCGACCAGTTTTCGTTCTTCTTGTTCTTTCGCATGCATTAGAGGCAGGATGCGTCCGTTGCTATTTGTTGCGGATTGGCATCGCCCGAAGACATCCATGTCATCCGTGTTTGCATAATAAGTAATAGTAAACGTCTAAAGTTTGACATGCACTTCGAGCCTCTCCACGGTCCATGCAAATGGCGATATAAATCATTTTGCAGCTTGCAAGCGATTTTCTCTAAGGTCGTAAATCATTCGATTAATTAGAAAGTATGATATACTACTATTTAATTTAAATATTTCGACTTGTGTAAAGCTTCGTATCCGTTTCCCTTTGCCTCTTGTTTTCTAACAGTATTACCAAGCCGAACTTTAAACTATATTCAGACAATTTTCTAAGTTCGGTGTTCTCTTGAACAACTTCCGGAAAAGGCAAAAAATTCATTGGGCAGTAGTAAAATTCTAGAATCATTCAGTATGGCATGACGTCATTGCACGTTTTTGTTGGAATGCTCTTCCATGACTTCATAAACCAAATTAACTTTAAAGCTAAGATTTAAAACGTTTCAATAAATTGCATCTTTTGGTTAAACTTGAAAACACATTCAATAACGAAGACGCTTCCTTCATAAGGCTTCTGTGACGTCACTGCAGATGTTATCAAAAACCCAATACATACTTCAAGAAACCATTCAACTCTTTGTATTTATTTTGTTGTATTTGTAAATTTTCTTCACAGTTTAGTAATTCCAAAAAGATTTTCGTATAACGTCTGGCGTCTTCATCACAAGCTAACAACCGCAGAGCTACAAAATCAACCACAAATTACTCGATTTATATTATTTCTTGGCAGTACTAACTGAAATGTTCAAAGCTGAAATAATTTTTGAATTAAAACGGTAAACCTTTAACATTTTAAATTCTGTTTTTAACCCTCTGAAACAGAATTTTGCGCAAACGACCCGTGAAAATTGGCATTTATAATAGAATGAATGGAACTATAATTGTTCGCTTTCCGCTGTTTCATTAAGCCTTGCCAAAAATACCAACTTAAAATTAGGAAGTCTATTTTTAATACTGATTTCTAATTAATCCACCAGAAAATATGTAGTCCTATTTGCGGTTTGTAATCTTTGCGTGTAATCGTCGAAGCATTAATGAATTAATTAAATTTAGTAAATTTTTGTATTAAAAACCTTTGAGATTATTCCAATAATTCAGTTTTTGAGATGCAGGGCTACTCAAAAATATATGCTAGGTTAAGTTTTAAGTACGACAGCAGCAAAAGTATAATTAATATTTGTAACTGCATTTTTAATTTTGAACTGTTTGGCATCAAACGTTAATGGTGAAAATTTAAGAAGGGAATTCTGCAATTTTTACAATAAATTATAAGTATAAAACATAAGCATATTTTAACAAATGAATTCCAACGGTGGGGGCCAAAATTAGCCCTTTGGATTCTGAATTTTCACTTTACAATAAGAAATTGACATTGAACTTTTATTTGCTGTTATTCGCTATTACAAATCGTTCAGTACACGACAACTGAATCAATGTGAGTCACCAAATGTCAAAAAAGAAATTGTTAGGACGCTTTTTAACATTTTAATTTTAAAATTTATTGGAATTTAAAAGTATGTACAACAAATTTTAAATTGTTTAGAATGCCAAAATTCAGGCTTTTTATTCTTTGAATTTCAATGACTTTTGAAAGTTTGAGAATTGAATTTATAGAAGAAAATTAGGAAGTTCAACGCTTTGACTTTGCACTCCCTGGATTTCAGTAATTTTTAATATTTACAGCTAAAACACTAAAAAGTGGAAATTTAGAAATTCGAGGTAGTTCTTAACTCTTCGAAATTCAACCATTTTTAAAAGTTTGAAGATTAGATAAAATTTAAAACACCCCAGAGTTAAAATTTTCAAATCTCTCTTTCTTGAATTTCACCAATTTTTATATTTAAAATTTTTTATATTTATATTTAAAAGCTTAAATTTAGAAATGTTTTAGACCCTTAATTTCAGCAGTTTTCACTTGAAATTTGGAACTTCAAAGCTGTTTTAACTCTTTCAATTCAGCAATTTTTGAAAGTTCGAAGATTAAAATTTAAAAATATTGAAGAATGCAATTTTTAAATTTTCACAGCTTGAAAATTCAACAACCCAGAGCTGAAATTTAGAAATTAAAAACAAACTCTTCAGAAATGTTTGTAAGTTTGAGGATTAAATAAAATGTAAAACTCTCAGTTAAAATTCTATAATCTTTTACCACCTGAATTTCAACAATTTTTGAAGATTAAAATATAAAACACTTTAGAGTTCAAATTACTTACTCCTTCAATTTCAGCACTTTTACGGTTGAAATTTCAACATTCGGGAGTAGAAATTTAGAACTTCGATGCAGTTTTTTTAACTCTTTGAACTTCAACAATTTTTGAAGTTCGTTCAAAGATTAAAATTTAAAGGACTTGGAGGGTTGTAATTTAGAATTTTTCGCCTGGATTTTAGCAATTTTTGGAGTTTTACAAATTTCAGACGAGAACTGAAATATCAAAATTTCAGGCGGTTTTTTAACTCTTAGAAATTCAACCAGTCTTTAAAAATAAAAAAAAATTAAAACCCTTCAGAATAACAATTTAGAAAATTTAATCCATGAATTTCAGAAATTTTTTAAAATTTACAGGTTTATAGATGAAACTTATAAGATTCAAATTCAGTGTTCAAATATTTTATTACCTGAATTTCAGCATTGTTAGGTTTACAACTCGCATATCAAATCAACAGTCGAAAGCTAAACCAAGCAGTGTCTAGCTCCTTTTAATTTCAGCAATTTTTGGAAGATTGAATTTAATATTAACACTTCAGAGTTTCAACTTAGAGATTCTTTTACTCCTTAGATTTTACTAAGTTTTGAAGGTTTGCAGATTGAAAATTGAACAATTAATGCTTGAAATTTAAAAATTCCAAGTAGTTTTTACCTGTTCGAATTTCGGCAATTTTTTACTCCCTGAACTCCAGCAATTATTAAAGGTTTGCAGCTTAATATTTCAAAAACTATCATGGCTTTTAAAATGTTGGGCAAATTAAGTGTAATACGTCCCTGTCGTTCGAAGTTTAAGCTTGCCTGAAGCATGCAGACTTTGCGGAAATAATGCCAGTTCGGTATATTCTTGTTGTTGCGAAGTATTTCGGAGAAATTCCAAATATAATGACCAAATATGATGATGTAATATTTGTTCGTTGGATTTCTTTATTAAAAAGTTCGGGGAATCACCGACCCGATCACGAGGTACGCCAAAGTGGCGTCATGTAAGGTTTCCGTACTTCGCCCCGCGTAGAGCAAGCGTTTTGTCATCTCCTTCTAACATCCTATTCGCTTGACGAAAAAAATAGAGAAACAAATCAGAGTTTAGCTAGCTTTGACACCTATCGGTCGTGCAATTATCGTTCCGAGCCTTTGGTAGTAAAACACCGTTTGTCAGCCTCTCGTTCTCGTTTAGTTTTAGGAAACTATTTTACGAGATATTGTCGGATTATCATAGAGAGTGTCTTATCGTATCGGAAAAATATAGTTCTGTGTGCAAGTTAGTGTTATGTGAAGTACCGTTTTCACACGGTTTCGTTTTGGATCAAGAAAACTTACAGCCCTAGGAACTCCCTTTTGTCTTCGCACCCGCTTCTGGGACAGGACATCATCATCAGTTTAGTCGTGGACAGGCAACTGAACTATTGTCTGTAAATTCAAGTACACCAAGCATCTTCCTTTTGTTTAATCTGTTCGGGCGAAGTGTGGCATCCCACAATCCTCCTTTTCACATAATTTAAAATAGAACTTATGAATCCCTTTTGTGTCATACTTTAAATATCTCTTGCATTCATTAAATTTCATTGTTAATTCATTACTGCCTTTTATTTGTGTTTTGTGTTTATTTTAAAATATTTGTGTATAGCCTTGTGAGCCTGGCTACCAGTACCAGAATTTCTTTCAGTAAGTAAGGGTAAGTTCCATCCAGCAGTAGGGTGCAGAGCCACCCCAACCCCCTTCGAACCCAAAAGGAAACGTTCCTCGAGACCATCTTGGGTGATTTCCACAGTGGCGCCCATTTTTCCTCCCGATTACGCCCCCCCATTTAAAGGGTTTAGCGTTTCGAAGCCCCCTTCTTCGACTGCTTGTTAGCCGCGAGCCACCCGACTTCGACGTCACCAACATAGGTTGTCGTAGTGCGGAATTAGCACGTGACAAAACCTAGAGCTAAAAATTCGAAAGTTGCTTTTTAACTCTCCGAATTTCAGCAATTGTTAAAATATCGAAGATTAAAATTTCAAAGGATGGATTACAGCTGAAAATTCAACAGTTGAGAGGTGAAATTTAAAAATTCCTGGTGGTTTTTAACTTTTAGAATGCCAGCAATTTTTGAACCTTTAAAGATAAAATTTAAAAATATTTGACTACTTGAATTTCGGTACCTTTTAAAGTTTACGGCTTCAAACTTAAATAGTCGGGAGCTGAAATTAAGAAATCGGAGGTATTTTTAAACACCTCGATCTTCAAAAAATTTGAAGGTAAAAATTTAAAACACTTGAGAGTTAAAATTTATACATTTTTTACTCGCTGAATTTCAACAGTTTTTGGAAAATTTGTGGCGTGAAATTTCATGAATCCAGAGCTGAAATCTTTTAAACTCTTCGAATGTTGAAAGAAAGAAAATCTTCCTCAAAATCATAAACCAAAAAATAAATCATCCCAATTGAAAGAAAATTCCACTCTTAAGTAACCATAATAATTTATTAAAATTAATTGCCAAAAATTCGAATTAAAAATTAAGGCTGTCCATTGCAAAAGAATTTCTAAAGCAAAATTAATGGCCTTTCATTAATCTTCTATAGGCGACTTTCTCTTTTTTTAGAACTATCGAAAATAATGTCGTTTGATTTTATCAACATTTGTCCTAATGCACTTTTCAAACTTCCAAACGTATTAAGTTTGCATAAATTATTGATTTGTTTATGCAAATTAATCCAGTTCGATAAAAAATGAATTATAAACACATAAATAATCCATTAATCCTTTTGATGATTTATTAAAGTGTAACAGTATGTGTTAAAGGAAATGAATCAGCATGGCTTAAGCTGGGACAGTTTGTTTGAAATTTGCAGAAAACCTAAGGCATAATCACTTAAAACTGTGATCTTAATTTAAAAAGCTCCAACTAAACTAAAATTAACAAGAAAAAACAGTTTAAACAATTTTTTAGCTTCCAAATAATAAATTTATGACGAAACCCAAAAATGTCTTCCTGAATACCAAAAACCAGCCAATATAAATTTCACAATTTTTCAGCGCCTTCTAATTTATATGAAAAACACCCGAATATATCGAAACTTTCAACTTTTGTTTTGGGAAAAGTGCCAGATTTACAATTTAAAGAGGAACAAAGTAAATTTATAAGAAACTTATAAATATTTTCTGGGATCATAATTTTTCTATTTCTAGCGAATTTCGACACAAAAGTTCGAACCTTTTTCTACACGTTTTCTACACCAACAATCCATTCAAAATTATTAAACTAATCAAGTAAATGTCCATATTGTTATATTTATAATATTCAGTCCGAATCAACCCTCCTCCCTTAGCAATTTACTAAAATACCAATTCTCGTTATGGATTATTGATATTTAGGTGAATTCCGAAACATACATCTTATAATAATTAGTGGGACCGAAACACCTTGAAATATTAATTTATCGATTATTCTAGGTAGAATTTAGGTGTAAACTCGGCGTTTAACGAACGTACATGTTAAAACAACAAACTATTTGTTCCTTTGGGTAAAATTTTTGGAATAATGATAGTAAAAACTCACCAGAATTCTTTCTGCTAAGTAAAAGTACCACAGCAAAGGTGAAACTTACCTGAAACAAGAGAAAAATCATTAATGTAAAATCAAAGCTTATCACTGGGCAAAATTCATGTTAAAAACAAATTCAGATTTAAAAGTTTTAGACTGAAACTAGTAGACTTGAAATTCCAATCTTGGATTTAAAATAAGGGTGCTTTTAGAGGTTGCTAGTGATCTACCTTTTAATAACGTCTGAAATCATTGAAGAAGAAGAAAAAAGACACTCAATCTGCAATATTCCATACTCCACGGAGTAAATGTCACTTACATCCCTTGGCAGGTAAATAACCACTTTTCAGATTAAAATTCCTTGCCGAAATTTCGAATTCAAAAACAAGGAAAACTCAGGATTGCAATATTCCATGCTCCACAAAGTAAGTCTCATGTACATGAGACTTACATCTCTTGGTATGTAAATAACTAGGCTATTTTGATTTTGCAAATTAAAATTCAATGCTAGAAGTTTGAATTCTAAAATTCTTCAATGTAACTTAAATTATTGAGTTTCCAATTAGGCAACTTTGGTATTGTAGAATTCGAATTTGAATCTCAGATATGAAATTTTATCATTAAATATGAAGTTTCAGCTATAAACTCAAGTTCGAAGAAAATCAGCAAAGTACAATTTAAAGTTTACAATGTAACTTAAGATTTACGATTCGAAGATCAATCTTTAAAATTCTAAGCTTAAGTTTCAAATTTGAATTGAGTTTTCAATTTTTAAAGTAATTCGCCCCAAATAAGTTTAATTCTAAATTTTCAAACTGAAGTAATAAATCCCTATCCCAACTTAGAAATTGTTTACTAATTCGAAGTATTTGAAAATTGGGCCCTGTAAAATCTGAATTTGAAGCTCAGATATGAAATTTTGGTATTAAATATGGAATTTCGTCTATTTCAAGCAAAATCAAAGTCATATTTGAAATTCAAAATGGAACTCTAAGATTTACGATTCGAAGACTAATTTTCAAAATTTTAAGCTTAAACTTAAAATTTCTAAGCTTAAGCTTAAAATTTGGATTGAATTTTCATTTTTTTAAGCAAAATTTCAACGTAAAACCCTTATGTAAGTAAGTAAGTCAATCGTAAGGAACATCGGTACAACGAAGGATCAGAAAGAAGTCAATCCTCACCAACATGTGTTCCAAGAATAATGGGACTGCTTTGCCTTGTCGCACTGCATATCGAAGTCAACTTATAAAAACGTTTGTTTTTTAATTTTTTAATTTAATTTGAAAGCTATTTAAAAACTGAAACGAACGAAGTATTTGTTTATACCTGTTTAATTTGTTAATATCTCTCTGAATGTTTATTGTGGCGAGTTTCTCTCATATTTTTATTTTGTATTGAAGTTTGCATTTGAACTTAAAACATTATTAACTTCAGCATTACTTATATTGAAATTTGGAGTTAAATTCTGAGTTTAATTTTGAAATTTCAAGCATTTTTTGTTTTACATCGTAAAATCTGAATTGGAATATCATATGTGAAATGTTGGCATTAAATATGGAACAGCTATAAATCTAAGTTCCAAGCAAAATCAGCAGAGTCATATTTGAAATTTAAAAGGATGAAACTCTAAGATGAAACTTTAACTAAAAAGCGAAGTTCGTAAACAAAGCAGCAAAGTTATTCTATTTAACATAAAACAGATTCAAATTTCAATTTTCAACATGTTGGGTTCAAATTTAAAAAGTATCCTTGAAATGGCAATTTTTTAAACCTTTAAAGTAATTCATACCAAAAAAAAATTAATCAAACTAGTCACATTCAGTTCAATAATACAGTAGAATAATTTCGCCTTTAACAAAGAGATTTCCTTTAGTGAAAATTTACGTAGAAAGTTATGTGTTGACTTTTTGAGATTCAAAATTCAAAGTGTGAAAGTGAAATTGAAAACTGCAATTTAAGGAAAGGAGTTGACAGCTAAAATTCTGAAATTCAAAGTTGTTATATTGTTTAAATTTCAGTTTTTGAAGTGCAAAATCAGAACCGAAGAGTTAAGAACTGAAATTTTGAAAAATCATTTTGGTTGGTTGTTAACATATAATTCTACTTTTATAAATCAAAATGCAGTTTGCAAACTTTTGAGTTGGAATTTAAAATTTTTAACTTGAACTGAACGTAATACATACCCAAATATTTTTAAACAAGTCGATCAAATTCAACAGAAAAAATTTAGACTAGAACAAAGAGATTTCCAAGAGCAATTTAAAAAGTACAAAGAAGTTATGTTTTGATTCTTAAATTCTTGGAATTTATTTCTTTACAATTGATGGCTTAAATAAACTCCGAAATTCAAAGTTTTCGATGTTTGATTTTCTTTGAAGTGAAAAATTAGAATCAAACGGGTTAAGAATCGACATTTTGAAAATTATTTGAACTTTGTAATTCCAGTCCTTACTCGTTCTTAAATTGAAAAAAATAGAATCAAAACGTCAAAAGCTGAAATTATTAAAATCCATTTTGGTTGTTTGTTCACATGCAACTCTGTTTCACAACTCAAATGTTCGAAATTTTGAGCTCGAATTTAAAATTTTCGACTTGAAGTTTGGAGTGTAATTCACATCCAAAAAAGTTTACTTAAAAATTGTGAAATTAACCTGAATAATAAAGGGATTTCAATTAGTGATTCAAAAATTACATAAAAAGGTATGTTTTAAATAAAACTCAAAATTCAAAATTTTTGAAATTGAAAGCTGAAATTTAAGGGAAGGAAGTTTGAAAATTGTTTGAATTTCAATCATTAAAATGACAAATAGGATCAAAACGTTAAGAACAGCAAGTCTGAAAATTCACTTTGTTTGTTAACACACAACTCACTATACAACCCAAAATTCAATTTGCAAAATTTTGAGCACTAATTGGAAATTTCTAGCATAATATTTCAATTTTTGAGCGTTTACTCAAAATATTTTGAAAATTTGAAAGAGCAGAGTTCGTGAATAAAATTGTTATTAAATATGAGATTTCAATTCTCAATTGTAATTTTAAGCAAATACAGTAAATTCAAGCTTCAAGCTTAATTAAGAAAAGTCAGGCTTGATATTTAATTTCAAATCTATATTTTCAAAATTTTGAGCTGAAATTTAGAATTTTTGGCTTAAAATTTAAATTTCTGAGTCTTTGATATGAGATTTCAGGGTCCCGAGTTGCAGTAGCAAGGTACCCAGCCAAGTGCGATCACGAGAGTTAAGCTTCGTTGTCTCGGGTCAGTACTTGAATGGGTTGCCCGACTGCTCCGTTAACGCGGCATCTCCCTCCATGGTGAGAGTGAGAGAGTGACAGAGGATAAAAGAGAAAGAAATTGCAACTCTAAATGACAATTTTAAGCAAAGACCGTAAAATCAAGCTTGAAATCCTAAGTACCTAATAACTTTTCTCTTAGCTTTATACTTTAAAATTCATTTAAGGAAATTCAAGCCTGAAATTGAAATTTTGATGAACTTCCAGCTTCACCATTTAATTTATGCTGAGAAATTTGATCAAGAAATTGATCAAGCCACGAATGCAAACATCAAATTCGGGCTTTAACCATCTAAAGTTAATTTTAAGCCCAAATTTAAATGTTCTAACATCAGTAGGAAATCTGAAGTTTGACTCTGAATTTAAAGCTTCGTTGTTAGCTTCAGCATGGGAATTCTTAGTCTAAACTTATAGACTTAATAGGAATTTGAGATGTTTATTTGAAATTCAAAAGAATTTACTTAGGCAAAGATTTTCTTTAAGTTGCCTTTTGATTTAATTTCACTTGCAATTTCTGATTAGTGTGCATTCTGAGCCCTGAGTAACTTGAAATTTTAACTTAAAACAAGGTTTCTTTACGTTGTAATCGTAAGGAAAATCACTACAACTGATGACCTAACTATTTAGGGATAGAATTTGGTTCCTACGTAAATGTGTTCCAAGAATAATGGCACTCCTTTGCCGTTGCCGTTGTATTACATATTTCGAAACCAACTTTTTTTTGCTTTGTTAATATTAGTTAGGTATTCTGAATCTTTATTATAGCTTGTTGGAATCAAAGGAAAGCTTTGAAAACCCCAAAGAACTCTAAGAATGTTCGAGTTGCTTTAATTTGTTTTTAAAAATCGCAGCAAGCAACCTGTTTATGGTATTACAACCATATAAATAATAAAAATTGGCAATTACCGAACAACTTCATCAATTTCCGTAGCTAATACCGCATTTAATACCTTACACTTGCGGTTATCCTTTATTGCGAGAAAATTATAACCAGCGCCAATACTTTAACAACTGGAGATGTCCTTAGATGGTCCGGATTAACAAGACCAATACCAAAGAAACTTGCTACATATGTTTAAATTTGAAGGGATCAATTTAAAATGCAAATTCCAGTTATTTATTTCCGACCATTTTTCGATTAAATTCAGGATTTAATGCGGTTAATTAAAGGAACAAAATCCCTATTAATTATTTTTTATTCTGTTTAAATCGAATGCTTAATTAGGCGTGATTTTCATTACCGAAGCCAAGGTCAGATTCCTTTAGAAGAGACATTAAAACCCCCTTCGGCTCATTAGGGAGCCTGTTTTCAACTCGTGGTATACATCGGCAATAAATTACAACAATTAGACCCAAAGTGTAACAAGTGAACAACCAGAACCATAAAGTTTTAGCACACGTGGTTTTCGAGTTTTCAGAGTCCCGACGACGATGACACGAGGTGTCATGTATTTTGACTACTTTATGTGTCGGGAATGTTGGTTTGTTACGAGCAGATGCTGCCACAAAGTTGATAATGAGACTATAATAACGTTCCGAACGCGTCTCGGTTATTTCCTGAATAAACAAACGTAGCGGTTTTGAAGAACCATCCACCTAAACAGCTAACCCGGAATAGAAAGGCATGAATGAACCGTCAACAAGCTGAATGAATGAAGAATGGATTTGTAGTACGTGCGAAAAAAGTGATGAACAAACCAGGGTTTGTTACCTCAGTTGTGTATGAATAAACAGAACTAACAATGAAATACTTGTTAACCGTTACACTTTTAAAAGTGAATGGAAAAAAATGCAAAGTAAGCGTTCGATAACATGCAGATGTTGATATTTTTATTTTAGTTGCGGGGAAAAGGCATTTCAAAAATGCAACTTCGATTGCAGTCAGCTATTTTGGGACAATTCCAGACAAGCCCTGTAGTCTTCGAAATTGAAAAGAAAATTCTCGCAGTAAACCTGCCTCGTTTACAGCATTAATTGAATGAAACAATGAGTGAAGGCTTAGTTTGATTTGGAAATATGCAATGCGGCACTGCAAAGCAATACCATTATTTTTAGAGCATGCATGTGCACGTGAGAAATTACTTCTTTCTCGTTAAGAAGTTAGGTCCTCTGTGTCTTGCAACCGTAATGTAAGACAACCTTGTTTTAAGTTAAATTTTCGAATTTATAATAAAATCAAAGGGAGGATGGGTAGATCAGGCTAGCCGGCTGATACGGGTTCAATTCCAGCAGTGGTCATAGTATTATGGAGTCGATTTGGGCCGAATTCATTAGTTAAGGTTAGGTTTAAGGTGTGTTGTAGATGAAAGCTGGTTGGAGCGTGATGCAAGTCCTAAAATGGACCCATCACCTCCACTGCACACCAGCCAGTGTGAATGAGAGAAAACGAAATGGATTAAAATAAATAAATAAATTCATAGCAGAAACTCCATTCCAGTGTCAACTAATCAGAAATTTCAACTGGAATTTTTAAAAACCTACATTTAAACCAAACCGTGGCCTAAGTAAATTGTTATTATTATTATTATATATTATTATAGCCCAAAATACAAGATACAGTGGTGTATACCTTACATAATAATAACTGCAAGAATTAACATAATGAGAGAAACTATTCTAATGAAATATAACATACAATAACAGGAGATAGGTACTTAATAAGCTATTAAAGTCATAAACTCTTCTCCGCATTTCAAGTAAACATTTCAAATTCCAATACATATAAATCTAAGTTCAGAGTAAGAATTTCCATGCTAAAACTAACAACAGAATGTTTAATTCAAAGGCAAACTTCAAATTCCCCGCAGATTTAATTTTATCATCAAAGGACTGAAACCCGAATTTGAGTTCAGAATTCTTGGCCTGGATTAAAAATTTCAATTTCTTGCCATGAATTAAATTCTGGGATTGGAAATTCATCAGAATTTAAATTTCAGGTCTCAATTTTCTTAATTGAATTTCAAAATGTAATCTAAAAACTGCTTTAAATTTCAAGGTTGAATTTACTGTATTTACTCCAAATTGTAAATTAGAGTTGAAATCTTATGTTTAATATTGAAATTTGAAATTCAAAATTCAAATTCTAACTGCACATCAAAATTTCAAAATATTTTGTAGCGCTAATGTCAAAATCTCAATGTTCAAGTAGAGATTCAAATCAATTTGATCAATTAAAAGTTATCTAGAAATTGAATTCAAACTAAGAATTTCGAATTTAAGCTCAAAAGTTTGAACTAAAAACTGGTCATGTGTGTACCTAACAAACAAGCAAAGGAATTTTCAAAATATAAATACATAAATACCCTAGAAAGTGAAATTTCAAGCTAATAATTTTAAACTCAAAATAATGTTTTTGAATTTCTGCTCAAAATTTTGAAAATCGAATTTTAAGCAGCAAAACAGAGTTATGTCTTAACAAACAAACAAAAGGAATTTTCAAAAATTTCAGTTCTTAACAAACTGATTCTAAAGTTTCACTGCCAAAATTGGAACTCAAACAACAAAACGTACTCTGAATTTCAGAATTTCGGCCTTAAATAAATTTCACTTTTCAGTTTTAAAGAGTTTGAACTTAGAATTTTCAAAATTTAAGGCAGCAAAACATAACAATTTTTGAAGGTTTGAAACTTCATAATCGAGAGCTGAAATTCGGGGCAACTTCTGGCTTTTAGACTTTAAGCAATGAATTCAATTTCGATAACTTTTGAAACATGTAAATTCAACAGTCAGAAACTGAAATTTAAATGTTAGGTATACTTCTTGTTTGGGTATTTCCCAACAATTGTTAAAATAAAAACATTGGTCAAACTTGGCACAACAACCTTCAGAAAATGCTGAATTTTGAAAATTTGAGGTAGTTCTTAATTTTCAGAATTTTAGGAAGTTTTGAGATTAAAATTTATGTGAAACACCTCGAAGTGAAGAAATTTAGAAGTTTTTAATTCCCTGTTTTCACAGTTGGAGCTTACAATTTAGACAGAAAAGGGCTGAAACTTAAACATTCGAGGCATCAGTATTAAATCCTCAAATCAAATTACCTGATCCTTCTAGACCTGTTTCTAGGAAATTCAAATCGCAAAAATTGTATTGCAACAGCATGAAAGTTATTTTTAACTTTTTATAACAAAAATTTGGTGGTAAATTTGGGGCCTCAGAATTATTTTTAGCAAGTTGTGGATTTTAAAACGTATTCTACGTATTCTAAACGGAAGTCTCTATATATTTTGTGTTATTTTTGAAATTCCTTTGTTAAATTTAAGGAAAATAATTCCAGCATGCAAAAAGAAAGTTTGTAAACGAAATCAAAGATGTTTTTCAGATTTTAAACCTTTTTGAAGCCTCAATAAAATCCAAGGTAGCCTTTTACTGTTAGAATTCCAGCAAGTTCTAAAAATTCGAAGAATAAAATTTAAAATACAGGATCGAAATTAAAAATTTTTCGTGAATTACAGGAATTTCAGTAATCAAGAGCTAGAAAAAATATAATTTTTATTTCAACTCTTTTGTTTAAAATTTCGTAATTGAAGTTTCATATCTACTGTTAAAATTTAAGACTAAAATTCTGTATTCACAACATTTGGAATTATGTTGAATCCGTTAAACCTCAGAAACTTGGAAATTAAATTTTTAGTTTGGCTTTGCTGCTTTCGGTTTATGTTAAAAAATCTTCAAAATATTCCGAATCAATATTGTATAACTCTTGGTGTTTAGATGGATATATTTCAGTTAAAATCAAAATTTTGTATTAAAATTTCTTGGGGAATTACATCAAAAATTGAAATCTCAATAAGGTTTATTATATTTTCGAGCTTAGAATTTTCAAAATTGAGATTGAAAGTCCAAATTTTCAAAATATCATTTACTTCCACCTTGAAGCCAAGGAAATTCAATTGTGTTGGAAAATTTAGCATTAAACTCTTTTTGACACGAATTATATTCAGAAATTGAAATTTCAAAACCAATTTGAGCCTACAAATTTTAAAGTTAAATTTGGGATTGTAAATCAATTTAACTAATTTTAAATTTACGAAGGATGAGATTATTTAACTAAAAAATTTCAAAATATGTTGTATCAATCCATGTTAGTCTCAGGCATTTCTTCACAACCGACGTTTGTTATGGTATTAAAATTTATTCTTTCGGGTTTGGGTTTCTTGGATGAGTATAGATCTGCATAAAAGTCAGTGATTTGTCTTGTTTCAGTTTTTTCGTGTTTAATTTCACCTTCGCCTTGTTTGTTTTTCAGTTGATATATCCCCGGTCTTCCGATGTTAACCACTGTTTTCAATACTTTCATATTTCTGTTGTTCTCTATCACTTGTCTGATAAATTTTGTGTTGTAGTTTTGTATGTCTTGACGTGTTTGAAAACTTGAATTGGGACAGAAAAGGGATGAACATAGACGAGAAATTTCTAAGTCATCTTCGCTTCGCGGATGATAAAGTTCTAATAAGTGACAACATAGAACAACTTCAAGAAATGATGCTAGAACTCAAACGAATGATAATGACAACAGAAGACGAAACAGTAGAAGTTGACAGATAAAACGTAAAGAAAGTAGATGAATTTGTGTACCTAGGACACACTTTAAGAATAGGCAGAGATAATAATCAAACCGTAGAACCAATGCGAAGAATACGAATAACATGGGCAGCGGTTGGCAAATTAGATATCGTCTTGAAAAACAAACAAATACCCATCAACCTCAAAAGGAAAGTTTTCAATACATGCATCCTCCCAGTACTAACATATACGGTATGGAGACCATTACCCTTACGATCAAATCGGCTAATAAACTTAGAACCACCCAACGCGCAATCGAACGCATCATGCTTCGAGTTAGCTTACGAGACCATATCGGTAATGAAGATATTAATGAATTCGAAGACTTCCACGGTCAGTATCAGTATTAACCAAGCGTTTTCCGGACTGGGACCGTGTCATTGTTGAGACAGAATAACTCAACGTTTTGCCCACTTTTTTAAGGGGCTTCCTCAGGAAGAAAGGGTGCACTAAATAAAGATATTGAAGATACTGTCACGGCCTTTTTAAATTTCGCGTAAATTAGTATAATACGGCCCTGTTTTTCTAAGTTTGAGTCGGCCCTGAAGCTGCAGAATTTGCAGCAACTAATTTCAGATCAGCACATTCCTTTTTGATTGCGAAATAATTCATAAATATGGCGATGCAATTTTGTTCAGTATATTCCTTTGTTAACAAATTCGGAGAATTCCAAATAAGATGACCAAATATGGCAATGCAATATTCTATGCAGTGGATTTCATCATTGTTAATTCGGGGCAGCACCGACCCGACCACGAGGCACGCCAAGTGGCGTGATGCAAGGTTTACCCCGCGCGCGGAAGGCGCGTTTGTTCATCTCTTTCTAACATCTTCCGCTTTCGGAAAAACAGCAAAGCGCCTCAGAGTATAACCAGCTGTTAACATCAATAGTCGTGCATTACTGTTTCCGGATTATTTTTGGTAGAAATTCCCGTTTTATGTATTGGCCTCTCATTACCGGTAGTTTTCGTGGAAAACTACGTTACGACATTGTGTCGGATAATTCCAAAGGGTGTCTTCTATTTCGTACCGGGAAATTTAAGTGCTGTGTTGGAAGTTCCGTTAAGTTCGACGTTGGTAAAGTTCCCCGTTTCTCACAGTTTTCGTTCTTGGATTAAACCATCTACCTGTTTAGGGCATCTTATTGTCTTCCCATCCGCTTCCGGAAGAATGATTACATTCCCTTCTTTTACGCCGACCGCTGATGTTATCTCTCCCTGGGTTAACATCGCTTCCATTGTGGCTACCACCAACAAAGCTCTTCCCAGGTAAAAAATGTTGTCTTAGCCTGCCTTTACTGCCGGTTGCGAGTGTACCGATTTAACCTAATTCAGAACCGTATTTTGGTGATTTACTCGTGGAATAAATTTATTGTCAGTAATTTGAAGCACTTCAAGCATTCTTTCTTTCGTCTAATTTGTTCGTCAAAGTGTATATTACCTTTTCGTTTTAGTGTTAACAGTTTAGAAACATTGCGAATTGCCGTGACGTTTACGTATTTCATGTTGCATGTGTGTAAGTATTTGTAATTGAATTTGTAGCTTAAGTTTTGTTATCACCACCATTATTTTGACTGCGATTAAGGGAACCTAGTTGTTAATGATATTTGCCTTAAGTTAAATAAATGTGGTCTCCCTTAATCACTTTTTCATATAAATTAAGATCTTGAATATTTTCTTACATTCATTAAAATTCATTGTCAATTCATTACTGTCTTTTATTTGTATTTGTTGTGTTTACTTTAGAATATTTGTGTATAGCTTGTGAGCCTATCTACCAGTGATTTTCTTTCAGTAAAGTAACGGTAAGTACCTCCAGCAGTAGGGTGCAGCAACCCCCAACCCCTTTCGAGCCCAGAAGAACTATCTGCGGTACGTTCTTCGTGACCATCTTTGGGTGATTTCCGTAGTGGCGCCCTATTTCTAACCCGATTACGACCACCCCTTTGAAGGGTTTAGCGTTTCGAACCCCCATTCTTCCCTGTTTGCTAACCGCGAGCTTAAGAACATCGATGTCCCATATAAATGTCGTAGTGCGAAATTAGCACGTGACAATATTAGAAGAAGAACCGGTGTAGAGGATGTGATAGCGAGGATAGCTACATTGAAGTGGAGATGGACTGGACATGCAGGAAGACAGGACTATACAAAATGGACCGAACAAGTAGTACAATGGCGACCACTACTATACAAGTGGGAAGCAGGACGCCCCCAACGGAAATGGCTGGATGACATAAGAGACAAAGTAGGAAAAAAGTGGTATAACATTGCACAAGACAGAATACAGTGGAAAATAAAAGAGCTGAAAAAGAGAAAAAGTTGTGTCAATAAATAAAATTCCAAGCTGAATCTGGGAGTTTTCAACTGTAAAATTTCGATTGCATAGATGACAACTAAAAAGTCTGGGTTTCTTTTGGAATTTTGAACGTAGAATTTCAGAATTTGCAGTTTTAGCTTAAAAGGTCGAACGTTTGCATTCCAAAAATTTGATTTTTTGTGAAAATATATTTAAAAGACAATTGTTTAGTCAAAATTAATATTTCTAAAACTGACCCTGCTATATAAAATGCGTAACTTACATAAACATAGTAGTTATTTACATCTTAAGGCGGGTAAGTGAGACTTACTCTGCAGAACATAGAAGATAGCAGCCAACATACTTTTGATGAATAAATCCAAACAATGGCCTAATATGGTTTTAAGAATGCATGCAAAATATAAAAAAAAGAATTTTTCTTGTTGTGTTTTTGCAATTTAAATCATATGGTTAAGATCGCCTGTTCTAGAGTAATGATTTTAAACTCTGTGCCCAATCAATCCCTTTACAAACAGCATGGTTGATTCTCAACCTCAAATCAGTATTTTTAATCGAAAAATAAATGCACAATTTACCCAATAAGTACCAGAATTAATATAAAAATCCCATTAAATAAAATAACCCTTCCCCTTATAAAAAAAGGTCAAGGGTTTTCCAACTAACGATTATCGGTTTTTAGTGTTAAGAATTTAAAATTAGACTAAACGGGTCGCCGCATATATAAATAATTAATCTGTCCCAGTTTAAAACCGTAAAACCATTTGTTTGAGGTATCTAAAATCTAAAATATTTTTAGACAGTATTGGGTTATGTCTGCCAATACAACCGGAAAAATTAATCTAATTATAATTCTGTTTCTATCTTTGTCTCCTTTGCTGTGTTATAAATAACCAGATACGGTTTTGCCATAACTGTCTATCAGTCCAAGATTTATCGATACTTATTAATTCAACATTAACACACGCAAGTTTTGATTTATCGTTCCAGATGTTTTAATACATAATTTTTTAATTATCTGTACGTTGTGGTTGTTTGAGTGTTACGTATTTAGCACATAGATATTTTACCTCGTCGTTTATTAACTTAGAATGCTGATAATCAGTCGCAGGTTTTGCTTGGGTTTTTAAAGAGTTTTTGATTTTTATTTTCCAAAATTATTTGTAAATTTTATAGATCAACAATGTTCCTAATATAATAAGAAACAGGCAGTGTTCGAAGCCCATGCAATTGAAAGTGTGGTCGGATACGAGATGCGGTCCCTTATTTTTTTTGTTACTGTGGAATCGACCCACAATATAAATTTTGAAATTTAAAGTATTCAAAAGTCTTTAATTTAGACTCTGTTAATTTAATTTTATTTAATTCTGAGTGAAGCCTTAATTATTCTGAATTTCGAAATATTGAATTTTAGAAATGGTTATTGGGGTTTCCTTATTAGTTGGTCTACAAATAAAGCTAACTAGCACAGAAAAGAATGGAATGTTAAGGGTGACGAAAAATAGTAATTCTTCGGGCATTTATCACTTAAAAGCCACAATAGCGATGGGCAGCGAGGTATGAGGAACGGACGTTACTAGCTGGAAAAGAACAAAACAATTGTGCCCCGCCATCAGGGCCATACAACAATAGAGGAAGCTGACAGCAACCGTGTGAGCTTCTGATAGCAGCTTTCACGGAACACTCGATTGGACACGGATAGTTGTTAGATAAACGGTCAATGGCTTCTTTCTTTTTTTAATTTAACCCTTATTTGCTTGATTGTTTGCTCGTCCCGGCTTTCGCAGGATGCGGAAGCTCGACGGTTGGCATCTCTTGTCGCGTATTCAATTACTTTTTGTAAACTTTCTGCTAAAATCAACTTTGAACAAACATACTGCAAGTGCCTTGTAACGGGGTTATATCCCATCCCTTGGTTTTAGTTCGCTACAGACAGAATAAACAATGCGAGCTTTTAGCGTGGTTTTAAATTGTGCCATTAAACTGCAAACTTTTAGCCTGCGAAATTGTTTTCACCGGGGTACCTGTGTGTAATGTTTTAGCCTTATCCTTTACGGGTGCTTTTAGATATAATTCGATTTTTAGAGGTTGGTACTAAAATGATAAAATATAACAAGGAGGGTTATTGGGTTATGGCGCACTTTTTGAGTTGTTCGTACTTTTGATATTGGAACTTTATAAATCATTGAAGACGAAAAAATATTAGACACTCAGCCTGCAATATTCCATGCTCCACAGAGTAAATCTCACTTACAGCCCTTGGTATGTATGTAAATAATTTATCTTCCATTATGCAGATTAATGGAATTCGTAAATTTTAATATTAAACTTAACATATCGATTGGAGCTAAAATCTGAATTTCGAATTCTGAAAAAAAACCAAAAAATCTTTGCCTCAAGGTGAAAATTCATTTACTTCTCAAAATATTTTGCAAGGGAGAATCTGACCTTTTGTACGTAAGTACCATTAGTCATAATGCACCTCTTCGAGCTGAATCCTTTAATTTAGGAAATCAGTTTTATGTATACGTGTTCCAAGAATAATGGCACTACTTTATCGTGTCGCATTACATAGTTTAATGCTGTAAGCTCAATCTTTTCTGTAACTATAACAAACAAAACCAATGAAACTGTTTGCCTAACATGGTTTATTGCGTTCCAAAACATTACAAATATTAGAATACCTCTTTACAGTTCATCAAAGTTCAAAATTATAAAAAAAATATCAAAATATTTAGAACACAAAAAGAATCTCAATCTGAAGATTTAAATCAAAGGAAGATTCCTTTTTGTTTTATTACAAAAATTCCTGAAATTTAACCGATATCATACCAAAGCATTCTAGAACTCATTATAACCAGCTTTAAAAATTCTAAACTAATCCTAAATACTTGCCCACGATTTTAATGCGGCGTAAAAATCTAAATTAATCGTTAAAATATCCAAACCACAAGCAATAAATTACTCGTCAGTGTTTGTTTTCGTTTTGTAAACCACACGGTTTTTGCCTAGTTTTTACTCCGTCTAAATTTCGAACCTAATTGTAGCAGGATGTGGACTCCAATAATCTAGCCGACATCTTTTTTAAAACAATCTTAATCGCCGAGATTTTCATAATAACAAAAAAAATTAATTAATTTAGCGCGTTTTAATTATGTTAAAAGGCCAGGAGCGAATTTTACTGTTGCAGATCCTGTTCACACGTTTTATAAAGACGTCTATGAGATTTAAGACTAAAAGGTTTGAGGTTCCACATTTTCACATTATCCCTGGAAAATGTTAGTTTAATTAGTAAAGTGGCCTTAGGGCGTTGTGCTTACGCCATTTTATCGTCAATTAACACCACTTGCATAGAAATTTGGGCCAAAGTTTGGTTAGAAATGATTTTGGACCTATTTTCGGGTATTTCCTTGGTGTTAGCATTTATACACCGTTCACTTCTTGCTTGGGCAGCAGTTGGCCATGATTTCAGTGTATTAAGTTGGCAGTAACAATAGACAGTCTACAACAGTGACATTTGACGAATTTTAGGTTAGGGCTTTGTTATCGAATGTTGATTTGTACATCCATGTACATAACCTAAGAATGGGCAATTGTCAGTTATACCTGACCGTTTAATCTTCACTAAAAACATAATAAACTGAAGACGGCATGCTTCGTTGGATATAATCCAACCACTTGGTTGAACAAACATACTGACTTTTCCTTCAGAAATTGGGCTTTTACAAATGCAAATTGAGGCTATGGCTATGTAATTTGAAATGACAGTTCTTGCTGTATAAATTAGGCTTTCAGATTTTCGGAATTCAAGGCTATGTGATACGATGCTTAAGATGGCCGTCGCTTTGCCATTTAACAAATGCCTACTCTAATACGTTTTTTAATGTTATTTTTAAAGACTTCTGGGTTTAGATAATCAAAAACCATAGAAAGCTTTCAAACACACCTCAAAAACTCTGCAAAATCACGTTAACAATGGCTCAATAGCATATGGAAAGTGGTTTGTGTTGGCATTTACACACCAATCACGTCTTGTTTGGATAACAATTGGCCATGGTTTCGATATATTAAGTTGGTAATAACAGTAGACAGTCTACAACAGTGGCAGTATCGAATTTTGATTTAGGTTAGATTCCATTGCTTTAGTGTATGCCCGAAGAATAAAATAATATTCAACAACACAATTTTCATTTATATAACCTTAACCTGGGCAAACATTAGTTCTGTTTGACCATCTAATTTTTACTACCAATGTAATAAACTGAAGTACAACGTACCATGTTGGATATACTGTATTAGAATTCGTTTAATCCCTGGTTAGGCATTCCACAGCTTACTTCGTAAAGTGGGCTTTCCTAGGTAAAGTGAGGTTATGTAACTTTAACTGACTGTGTGAATTGGACTTTTAAAGGTTCAGAAATTTAGATGAAGTAACGCGATCGTTTACGTTGGACATGCCACATTTAATAAATATTTAATCTGGCAATTTTTTAAATCTTCTTTTGCTATGAGTTTCTAGACTAGAAAGCAGACATTCTTGAAAAACCTTATAAAAGTAGTACATGGCCAACCAACGACCAAATAAAATACAAACGGGTTATATCACATAACTATAAAGCTAGATTGTCAATGAATAAAGGAAACCAATAGAATTTATGTCACTATGTCATATCTAAGTGGCCTGTTAGAAAATAGAAAAATGAATTAATTAAACGAGAAGATGCCATTAGCTTATCACCAATCAGGTTATTATAAACTCCCATGTTCGCTTAATAGGTGTCGGTTAATCATCGACTTTTGATAAGTAGATCGTTAAGGAGTAGTTAAACCAAGCTGCGGAGTCGGTAACCTACAATGAGCGATTATTGTTTACTCGTTACGGGCATCTAATCTGGCCGTACTTGGCTTTCAGAACCGGGGTTCACTTATGGAGTACATTACTGTTTGTTATTCTAACTTATAGCCATAGTTATGGAACTAATAATACAGAACAATATGGTTTTGAAATTTGTTATCGTTTACTGTTAATGGTTCCCGTTTATAATGCTCGCCGCACAAAACATGACGTGGATGATGTTACCTATTCAACCTTCTTGTTTTGTTGGGGCCTTTTGTGTTGCTGAAGCAAGATTTTTAATGATTATTTGAAGTACCAATAGTTGTTGGTATTTAAGGTTGGGTTAGATTAAGAACGTTCAGTTAGTTGAGATACGCTAAGATGATGGGGATACGTTTAGTCGCAGTACAAATTCGCCGTTGTGAAAAATTGATTTCTATAAAGTTATAAAAATCATTACATTAACATTGTTTTACTGTTCTTTCACTCCTGAAAACGTTGCCTCTGAGTGGATAAACTGCTAACATTTTATATATGTACATAAATATCTAGCAAAAGTTTTCAGTCGGTTTCCCACAACGTCTGCATACCAAAAAACGTTGAAATTCTAAACGCGGAAATGTCTGAATGTTGTTATGAAACAATGCAGTGCTTCAGAGAGTAAAATTCCAGGAGGTTTGAGTTGGAAATCCGCGTTTCAACTTGATTTGCGTGTTGCAAAAGAAGGCACACTTTAATTAATCGGGCATACGTTCATAGTGAAATATATGCATTTAATTAAAAGCAGAACAGTTTTCCGGGCGGTCTTTAAGTACTCACTGGGGCACAGAGAGAACAAAGTATTGCAGCTATGTGCCCCAGGCGAGTTGCGGCACCCTTTGAGCTGTATTGGTTGCCTTTGCTAACTCGTTTCTTTAATGTTCACTTAGTTCTAACTTCCTCCGACTGTAAATTAATAAATTCTAAATGCGAATACTTTGTTAGAATTCACATCAAAGTGTTAAAACTTCAGTTTGATAAATAATTATCCCGAAGATATTGACGTAAAAACGGTTTTATGAATTATTCAACTCGTTTTACAACTTTTTAGCAATTTCATTAAACTAGAAAGAATGTTACGAAATATAAAGATTGAAGCGCGACAGCGGCAAGTCAACGCCCGGAACACCCTGAAAGCTTCCCCCATATTCTAGAATAAGCAGTGTCCGCATACATAAAAATGAAGTCAAGCGATTTTTCTTTCAGAACGAGGTTTAGTTTGATCTAAACTTGCAGCCGAGTCTTTTTCACAATTAATATTAAACCGTAGGTAATTAAATTAAGTATCAACTTTGACTTTTAATATCCGCTAAGTAACCTACTGTAAGTTATATGTATGAAAATCCAAATGCAAGTCTGTAATAATTAGAACTCGAGGCGTTTAATTTATTCCCTGTGAATTTTTTTTCGGTGTTAATCATTATGTGGAACCTGTCAGTTAGTCGGTATAGTATTTTGTTATGATTAGAATGGGAACAAATTGGTTCTCGCTGAAATACACGATGGCAGTCAGCAGTCATTACAATATTAATTAACAGACTACTAATTAAGTCTTTATTAGTTCGCGCCTTCCATTTTAATCCGTAGATTCAACAAGAAATTAATTAACAGCAAACTCTAAGTTACCGTCTGCTTGATTTAAACTTATGCTTCGTTTTCTATTTTGTTCGGAATTATAGGTTTTCCTTTGAGATTAATTAATTTTCTTTGGTTTTTAAGTTTTATTTTGTTAATTTCGAAGATGATTTTGCGTGAAGACACAAATTTAACAACAAAAGTAGGAGAGCTTTTCTATTTAAAGAAAATCAATCAAAAAAATCCACAAAATATTTGTAAAACCCAAATTTTCAATAATTATTCGATTCAAAAAGTCTCCTAAAATCCTGTTTAGTAAATTATAAAAATCCTCGTAACCCAAATATTTCACTTCAGTCTAAAACAGATCAACGATTTAAGTGCAGCTTAAGAATTATTCGTTTCCAGCAATTAGGAGGAAAATTTTCAACCGGTTAAATGCAAAAAGGATCTGCAAAGAATCTTAAATTAGAAGGAATCCGTTTAAGCACTCAGAAACGTTAAAAGTTAATGAACGATGCCCTGTTTTTTTTTTCTAATTTAAAAATTTTAAACCCATCGAAATCATCCTGAAACAAACCCCCACATTTCTCCGGCCTTCCTACTAAGCTCTTTCTAAAATACCGTAAATTTATTCACCAACAATGTTGTTTTACATATACCATGAGATCGAAAAAAAGATGATTCTGAGCAAGCCTTGACTAGTACAACACGATTGGCTACACTGGTTCTAGAATGCCTATGAATTATAATGTGACAGTGACATTTCAAATGTAAGTCAGTTTTGCAATCTTGTTTCCAGAATTATTTAAGTTTATCGTTGTAATACTAGTGAAGGATCACATTTTGAACACCTACTTATCTAAGTTTTCAGTTTGTTCCCTAAATAAATACTGTTTTGTGTTGTAATTTATTTGACATTTATTAACCTCTAACCTACTGCCACATTTTGAAATCAGTCTTGCCAATCGTGTTGAACTAGTCAAGGCCTGCTCAGAATCATCTTTTTTTCGATCTCATGGTATGTGATATACCCTGTTTGTATTTTAATTGGCCGCTGGTTGGCCATGTTTTTGTTTTAAGTTGTACTTTTTAGATACTATCTAATAAACAAACAAACCACATCTTGTATGCTTTTCAGAGTTTGAGCCATGGTTGCAAGGTTTTTGAGGTTTTTGATTCTCTAAACCCCGAAAAAGTCCAGTTTACACAGTGAAAACTGTCAGTTCAAAGTACATCACCTCACTTTACGTAGAAAGGCCCAACTTATGAAGTAAAAACTGTCGAATGTGTAGATGCCTAACTAGGTATTAAACGAATTGTTAATACATTATACCCAACATGGCACGCTGTACTTCAGTGTAATACCCCTGATCAGATAACAATCTAAGTTAATGTAAAATTTGGCAGGCAGTTTTATGATTAGTTTGCATTCGGTTACCAGGCGGCGCCAACATAGCACGAGCAGACGCGACTCTAAAGCTGATTTGTATGGTTCCAAGCACTTCAGAGTCGCTTCTGCTCGTACAGTGCTGGCGCCACCTGGCAACCGAATGCAAACTAATCATAAAACTGCCTGCCAAATTTTACATTAACTTGGCGAATCTGATTGTTATGTGATCAGGGGTAATACGTTGGTAGCGCAAATTAGAAAGTCAGGCATAACTGAAATTTGCCCAATTTTAGGTTGTGTCCGTGAAAGCTGTGTTTTCAGGCATAAAACAACATTAAAATAAAGTAACATTCGACAACTAAGCACCCTTCCACCTAACCTAAAACTCGACGAATCTCACTGTGTTACTGATATTACCAACTTAATACACTGAAATCGTGGCCAACCGTTGTCCAAATAAGAAGTGAATGTGCCGTATGTTTTAACATGATTTTGCAATGTTTGTGAAGTGTGTTTGAAAGCTCTCTGTGGTTTCTTAGTGTCTAAATCTAGAAGAATTAAAAAATAAGATTTTAAAAAATTCATCTAGATATTTGTTAAATAAAAAATAAAATCCACCATCTTACGTGACGTCAGAAAAAATAAAAGCCAAGATTACTACTAATTAGGGCATTTGTTTAATGGAAAACGACAGTCATTATTTTACGTGATGACAAAGATAAGATGCATCAAGTCTTAGCGCTTAAGCATCGTATTACATAACATTAATTTCTGAAGATTTGAAAACCCAATCGAATTACATAACCACAATTTACATTTTTAAAGCCTCAATTTCTGAAGTAATTGTATGGGCAACCAAGTATTAAATATAATGTGGTTGGATTATGTCCAACAAAGCACCCTGCCTCCAGTATTATGTCTTTAGTGAAGACTAAACGGTCACTTATAACCACATTTGTTCAATTTTAGGTTATGTATATAGAAGTTGTGTTGTCAAATGTTTGTTTTTGCATAAAACAACATTAAAATAAAGCTACATTCGGCAACAAAGCACCCTTTCACCTAACCTAAAATTCGACTAATTTCACTGTTGTAGACTGTCTACTGATATTACCAACATAATATAAGGAAATCATGGCCAACTGTTGGTTAAATAAGAAGTGAATGGAGTATAAATGCCAACACAACTCACTTTTCGTATGCTGTTGAGGGCTTTGAGCCTTGATTAGTGTAATTTTACAAGGTTTTGGAAATTATTTGAAACATTTCTTTAGTTTTTGATTGTCTAAACTCTAAACCTACAAAAATTAATAAATAAGATTAAACGACACTAAATTAGACATTTTCTAAATGAAAAATCATTTTACATGATGACAAAGATAAGATAGATGAGGTCTTAACTCTTCGTTTATATTAATTTCTGAAGATCTGAAAGAGTCCAATTTACACAGAAAAAACTGTCAATTCGAATTATATAACCTCAATTTACATTTTTAAACGCCCAATTTCTGAAGTAAAAGGTGTCACTTTGTATGGTTAACCTGTGATTCGATTATATCCAACAAACCACGCTGCCTTCAGTTTATTATGGTTTTTAGTGAAGATTAAACAGTCAGACATAACTGATATTCGCCTAATTTTAGGAAACTGTGTTGTCAAATGTTATTTTATTTGTCGGACATAAAAAAAGATTAAAAGCAAAGCAAAATTCGACAACAAAACACCCTTTCACCTAACCTAAAATTGTACGAATGTCACTGTTCTGGACTGTCTACCGTTACTACCAACTTAATAAACTGAAATGTTGGCCAACTGCTATCCAAATAAAAAGTGAACGGTGTATAAGTGCTAACGCAAAGCCAACTGTCAAATATCAGTCCAAACTAAATGTGGATCCAAATTTCAATGCAGGTTGTATTAAATGACCAAAAATGAAAAATCGTAGTAAACGCATGTCCAAAGGCCTCTTCTATTAATTAAATCAATGTGAAAATTCGAAAACTCAAACCTAACCAAACTTTGGCCCAAATCTGTTCCAGACTGTGCTTAAGCACTCAAAAACATTAAAATTTAATTAACGCTGTAGTGCTTTAACAACTTAAAAAATCTTCTGAAAACATCATGAAACAAAACCACCAACACTTCTCCAACCAGTCCTGCCAAGTACTTACTAAAATATATTTAAAGGACAAAATTTATTCGCCGATTTTGAGTTTTTTGCGGTCTAAAATGCAGGCCCGTAATATTTCTTTTCCCTAAGCAGCAAGCCAAATTTACAAGGCATTAAATTTTTTGTGAAAGGCTACGTTTTAAATTTGAAGTTAACACAGTAACAGTATTTTTGCGGGAGTCTTAAAATGTCGCGTGTGTCGTAAATGCGGCTGTAAAATTCTAACCACGAATCCTTTTAGTATACCGAAAGTGATTTTAATCCTGTGTATTTTGCAGTTAAATACCGAGAACTGAAGGGCGGTCATGATTAATATGCGTGGAACCAGTCCAAGTATTTAATGTGAGCGTTTTTGTTCACTTTTATGACCACAAATGGAACTAAATGACACATAATATTATACGAATTTGTCTGCTTGAAATAAAATATTATCTTCTGGTTTTGGTCTTGTAGTATACGGACTTAAAAACTGTGAATGGCTTCAGCTGAGGTGAGGTGAGCTCGCACCGAAACGAATTAGAAACGACCTTGTCTTCTTAGAAGTTGTTAGTACGTTAGTTATTGCTTATTTTCTAAAATAACTTCAAAAAAATTTAATTCCACGTACTGCTTCGTCCCGGCGCCAACTGTCTTAATCCTTAAGTAATAATTTACTTTAAAGAACTAACGAGTTGACATCATGTTTTGGACAGACAGTTCTAGACTGGGAAAATATTTCTATTTTTACTTAAATTATTTTTAATAACAGACTGAAATTTTTTTGTTCCTAGAAACGACCGTGATATGTCAACAATAACGTATGCTTCTATTGTTTGTATATTCCTGAAGGTTAGAAAAGTGCAAATAATTATATGTAAACACCCAGGAAAAAATAATAGCAACCTGTGCTTGCATATTAACTGCATCCAGCAATTGTTTTCATGTCGTTTAGTCATAGACATTCGTAAGCCATTTGCTTAAATCTTTCGTTTCCTGCATTGTACAAACGTAAAGTCAAGGTTAGCTCTTACATTTTTCTATAATCTTGATCCAAGTAAGCCTCTTGTTGAGGATCTTACAACTGTTTAACTCCCGTTTCCTTTTTTCATTGTTTTAAGTGTACATTTCTCTTCAATTGTTTTACTTTTTCTTTGTTTTTTTCTCTAAACATAAACAGTTTTGTTTTTCTTAGTTTCAGAGGCTTTAGAAAAACTGATCCCTTGGTAGAAGTTAGAGTGACTATCAATGTTATCTGTGACTGTTTTTAAAACATTCTTGAATTTACTTTGTTTTATTTTGTTTGCGAAATCTCTTTTTGTAGTGGGATTCACTCAGAAAGGGCAGCTTTTAACTCAAATCTCATTGATATGAAAACGTTAGGTTACAATTCTGCTTCAAAAATTCGACGTACTTTTTAGGTTTAATTATCGGCCGACTGAAAACAGTTGCTCTTTTTTGGGTAAAGATTTAAATAAATAATTCTCAGCTAACCTTTGACCAACAGTTATTACAAACAGCTCTGTTTAATTTTAACTTATGACTAGCGTTTCTTGGTGCAACTAATTTTATTTTACTAATTTTTAGCAATTGCTTTTCAAAATTTTTATTTCTTATCAATTAATATTCCCCAAAGAAAAAATCCCTGAAAAACTTGGTTAACAATATCTTATTTTCTTCTGATTTACAGTATTCTTTGGTGCACCAAGAAGAAACATTTTTTTATATGATATATGATAAAAAGAGACAAAATTTAAAGGGAAGTAAAAGAGAATATAGGATTAAAACATCGGTTAAAACATAAAAAAATACAAGCTTTGCCAGAAAAAAACGTTCAGGACAGATACAAAATCTTAGGTTAGAAATTTGTAGAGATTCCGCCGAAGAAGCCCTTCTGAAGCCTCTGAAAACTAGGGGTGGGCGATATCGATATATCGATATTTTGTCCCACCCCTACTGAAAACCAAGATTCCATAGTTTTTTAATCTTTTAAGAAATTCAGTTTCAAAAAGTATTAAGAATAGATTAAAAAATATGCAACGAATCAGCTACTGTTTTTAAATTTTTCTGAAGCAGCAAAATTCCTACCTAAAATCCAGGATTCTCCAAGATTCTCTGAAATTTTCAGTCTTAGAAATCAATTTTCAGTTGTTTCTCTACGTAAAAGGAAGTCTTTCTGGAGCAACAGAATTGCTCCCGGAAAACCTGAATTTTCAGGGCATAGAAAAAAGTACTTCGAAAGGAATATGTAAAGATCCAACTGTTTCTCTGTACAAGGGGCTTGCTGATGAAGCATCAAGAAAAACTGAATACTTCATTTTTAAAAATTTTCAGTTTTAAAAATTGTTTTTAGAATTGGTGAAAAATGCTACATCAGAAATATACAAAAAGTCTACTGTTTTTCTGCATAGAAGCCTTTCTAAAGCTGCAGGATTACTCCATAAAAAACTTAGATTTTTCGTATTTGTTTTTTTGGTATCTTTTTTCTGGTTTTCAGGACTCTTCGGCGTTTAAAGAAACGCAATCTTTGTTTTGTTCCAAACAAAAATAATTATCAAATTATCAGCAATAGAATTAACAAGTTTTAAAACAAACTTTCGTTAACCGCTGGTTTTCTAATAAAAATGACTTAGCAACATTTATTTGTAACTAATAATTTAAAAAAAATGCAGGCCGAATTACATAGATAAGCACGAAAAAATGCAAAAGAATATAAAGTTGAAAAGGGCAAAAAAACAAAGTATAAGTTTTCGCCAAGGAAGTTTTTCACTGAAGATATGCAACTTCCTTGCCGAAATTCGCATTCGACTTTTTAATATTTTTTTTCTGATTTTCAGGATTCTTCAGCGTTCCAAGAATCACCATTTTTGCAAAAAGAAAAATCAGCAGCAATAAAATTTAGAAATTATGGTTTTTGGAAGATGTTCCTTAGCTTTTTTGGTGTTCCAACTAACACGACTTTTGGGAAAGAAAAAAGTTTAGCTTAGAAACAGCAGAATTTACAGTTTCTTGTTTTTTAAGTACTTTCATTAGCTGTTAATTTTCCAATCAAAATTAAAAAGTTTCTCTACATTTGTTGCAATAACTAATTGAAAACAAAAAGAAGAAACACAATAAAAAATGATAACAATTATAGGAAAGCAAAAGAGAATATAAGGTTAAACAGATTAAAAAAGCAATAAAAAAACACAAGCGTTAAGGAAGTTCTCAACGAAAGATGTGTCGTAATTTGAATTTGGTGTTATAATATTTTTTCAGGATTCTTCAGCACTTCAAGAGACGTAACTTTTGTACAAAGAAAAACCATAAAATCAGCAGCAACAGTGTTTACAATTTCTTGGTTTTAGAAGACTTTCGTTGGCTGCTGGTTTTCTAATTCAAACGAATAAAACATTTATTAGTTGATAAAGCAAAAGTCCATGCAGAGATGAGAAACAAAACAGAAAAGGAAATTAAAAACAGCTAAAATTTCAATTTTTATTTTTTAAATATTTTGGTTTGATTGTCCAACCAATTTAAAAAGTTTCTTAATATTTTGTACAAACTAATGGAAAAATAAAAAACCTGGAAGAAACAGATGAACAAATAAAGGGACAAAAATTAATTAAATGAATGCAAAAGAGAATATACTGTTAAAAAGTTTCCACTAAAGAAGGAAGGCCAACTCCTTTGTTGAAATTCGTTTTTGGCTGTCTTTTTTTAATTTCTTTTAATGATTTTCGGACTCTGCAGCGTTGCAAGAAACGTAATTTTTGTGAAAAGAAAAAACATTATTAGCTGCTGTTATTCTAACAAAACGAAAACACTCTCTATTTATTAGTTTAACTAGTGGAAAAGCTAAAAGTTTGATGCATTTTTCAGGGTTCTTTAGCTTTCCAACAAACACAACTTTTGGAAAAAGAAAAATAGCTTAGAAACAGTAGAAGTTACAGTTTCTTGTTTTTTAAATACTTCTATTAACCATCAAAATTAACATTTAACATTTGTTAGAATAACTAAAGGAACAACAAAATAAAAACGAACGCATTGAAAGATACACGAAAAAAAAAGAACAAAAACTAAAGAGATACAAAACACAGAAAGAAATTACAAATGATCAGAAAAATAATAAAAACATAAACTTTGACAAGAAAATTTTCCACTGAAGATTTGGTTTCAATAGTAGTACTTTTCAGGATTCTTCAGCGTCCCAATTTTTGGGAACAGAGTAAATATTGGATTTGAACAGTTGAATTTGGAACTTACTATTTTTTAAATAATACATATTTCATTAGCTGTTGGTTTGCTAATACAAACTGAAATATTTCCTAACATTTAATAGTTAAGTTTAACTTATGGAAAACAAAAAACAACAAAACATGTAGGCAGAGAAGTAACAGGGAGAGACGTATGAGGAAAAAAATGAATAAAAAAGTAATATGCACAAGGGAAGCAGAAAAGAAAAATAGAAACAAAAGAAAAACAACAATTACAGGATACAAAAACAGTAAAAGAAGAAAAATAAAACAAAACAGGCTAAAAGATGTTTAACCGAGAAATAAATAGACAGAATCAAAGGAAGTTTAGCAAGATGTATTAAGTGTGTCAAACACCTGTGGAAAAAAATTAAGAATAATGTCATTTTACACGATAATGGAATTACGCGTTGGTCAAAATGGCAATATTATAATTAATTATAATGACAGCCTTTTTGCATTTATAAGTAGCATTAATTCTAATTAGAGCGTCGAAATTAATTTAGGTGTACCACAGGGCTCTAGCCTTGGTCCTATATTTTTCGCTATATATCAGTAAACTCGTTACCTTACAACCTTACTTCAACTAGCTATTTTGGTTTGTTGTGGCGAGTTTAACATTTTATATTTCTCGTCTACCAAACGTAGATTAATTTAATACTATTTAAGCAACTGGTGGCGAAAAGTCCAACTAAGAAATATAAAATTATAATTCATGATAAAACTAACTTTTGAAAAATAAATATAACAGTCTAGAAAAGCTCTAAAAAACTGGAGATAAATGCTCAGCAAACTTCCTTTGTCGGATTTCGATTCGACAAAAATAAGTAACGCCGCCCTTAAACTTACAAGACTAAAGATTGTTTAATATCTAGAATCGACTGTGTATGGTTCTATTTGCATATAGACGAGTATACCCAAGTCTGTTTTCCAGTTAATTTATTTACATAACATTTCCTCTTTAAGTCTTCTTATTTCTTCATTATTTTTCTTTTTTGTTTTTGCAAGGTTCCTTATTTCCTAAGTTCGTGATTGTTCTAGGATTTCTACTAAGTCTCTCAACTTTTTTAAATCTGCTCTGTCTAATCTTCGAGTTGAGTATTCTCCCCAATGTATTCTTTGCTTCAAGATTTTTAATGTAACAATTCTTAATAAATAACTAATCTAAGACAGTGATTTCTTCCAACTAAAAATTAATAAGTAATACTAATTACTGATTAACCAAAAAAGGAAACGTTCGATAAAACTGAAGTGAATTTACTTTATAGTGTGAAAACGTATTCAGCGAAGATGTGTGAAGTTTGATGACTTGATCATAAACCATTTACAGCGGTCATTTATCGTTGTAATAAGATTCAGTACATCGTATATATTTATTATGATACGTGTGATGGATGTTTATAAAACGGTTGTTAGTTCGAAGTTAGGTTAGGTGTATGTACTAAGACTTGTTTCTACATTCCTCATGTTTATCCAAGGGAAGTAGACATTTCTCTACTTGGTTGCTTGGTTGGTTTGGTATATAACTTCGCATAATATTTAGACTTGAATGTGTTAACTAGAAATTTACACCTAGGGTAATAACAGTTGTAAACGAGTACGCCGTTAAGTTTTGACGGTATACGTGTATATAAAAAAAATTAATCAGTTATTTTAGCGTGCTTTAAAGTAAAGTGCAGTTTGTAAAGTAGAGCGAGCAACATGAAAATTAAGCCCCTTTGATGTTGCAAGTTTGCATACCTTTTAAAGAAAACGGCGTATATCGTTATGAATTATGTAGCAGACGAACTACTATTACGTCTTAATAAGGTCTCGTATACGGATATGTAGACTTGGATTTTATACTTACTTGGTTGTTTTAGAAACCAGCAGTTTTGTTTTTTTCCCTTAACATCCACTTTTAAAACTTAATTACTTCGTATTTGGTCCTGTTCCGAGCTATTTAGTTTGTTAATGCCTTTTAAAGTGAATTGCGACTTCAAACCTTGGGGAATTAAAATGTGGGGAAGTAGGTTGTTCGACGTTTCAGTCATTTAAGATCCTTAAAATTTTGGAAACTTCTCGAAATTACATCCGTAAAAACAGACAAATAAGCATAAAAGGAGCGGCGGAAAAAAAGTAACTATTATTGTTATTTTTGATATGAAAATGTTAGGTTAGGTTAGAGTTCTGTTTCAAAAAGGCTCGATGTAAATTTTTTTGGATTCAGTCACCGACCGACTGAAAACAGTTGCTCTAATTTTTGGGCAAAGATTTAAGCAAATAATTCTCACCTAACCTAAGAGCAACATTATTACAAATAGCTCGGTTTATTACGGACTTATGGCTGTAGATTCTTGTCGTAGCTCATCCAAATTTGCTAATTTTAGCAAATGGTTTTGAAAGGTTTCATTGCCCATCAATGTAGACCATACTGGGCAAAAATAAAGAAACAATCTTTGTCCAGTAAGCCATCTATTGAAGATGGCCGAAATATGGTTTTTAAATTTTTCTTCTGATTTCGGAATTTTGCAGTGCCCCAAGAAGCACCAACTTTTAAGAAAAAGAAAAAATGGATTTTCCTTATCTTTTTAGTTCGATAAGCAAAAACAAAAGGTTTCATAGTATTTATTAGTTTGACTAATGGGAAAACAAAAAGGAGATTAGAAAGAGTAAAAAGTAATAATAAAATACACAAGCTTTTCCGTGGAAATTTTGCACTGAAGATGGACAACTTTGTTGCCGAAATCATATCTGCTTTTTAACTTTTTTTCTTATTTTCTTCAAAATTCTTCAAGAAACAACTTCTGGGAAAAGCTTGCTTTGAAAAGGTTCTTGTTATAGTTCTTGGATTTCTTCTCAAAATAAAAAAGTTTTGTAAAATTTCTTAGTTTAACCAATTAAAAACAAAAAAGCAGGGTGTAAGAAATACGGGATATGAACTACAAAAAGGGCATCAGAAGACCAAAAGAAATAAAAAATAAAGAAAAAAGACAACAAAGTTTGGTTAAGGAGAGAAATGACCGAAGAGCTGACCTAAAAAAATAAAAGAAAACTGACATAAGAATAAAGAAAAGGGAAAAATCGAATGCAGCAACGAGAGAAAACCTAAACAAGAAAGACTGAAAAAAAAACGAAAAATAAAAAAAAAATTGAAGCAAACCGAATAGAAAAATGGTTAAAAGACAAACAAAGAGACAGGCACAGGCAAGAAGTAGAAAGATAAGGAAACAAAGGCAGCAAAAGAACAAAAGCAGGTTGTTTCCTGAAAAGAGATCAAAGTAAAAAGAATGAACAGACACACAAGACAATTAGGTAGCAAAATCAAGAGATTACCAAAGATACGAAGAACTAAAACGAAAACAAGGACAAATAAATAGAAGGACAGGGATACATGGCAAGAGAAGAATACAAAAAAACAAGGGCTACAAGAAATCAAGAAGTAATAGGCCAAACACATAGAAAAAAGGATGTAGAAAAGATGAGTCGGAAAGAAACAGGCAAAGAGGAGAAAGAAAAATGACGAATAAGGCATCCAGAGAGAGATGTGTGAGAAAAAAATGCCATGAATTAGGAAACAAAACGAGATAAAAATTAGAAAAATTTAAGAAAAAGGACAAAAAAATTGAAGAAAAAACAACATAAAAGACTTTAAAAAAGAGACAAAATTGATTGACGGAAACGAAACAAAAAAGGTTTAAAAAAAAGTGAAGATAAATATTGAAGCAAATGAAATAGAAAAATGATCAAATAAAAAACAAGAAGACAGGCCCAGGCAAAGAGAAACTGACAACGAAGAAGCACCAGAAACTGGAGCAAAACGAAGAAACAAATACAGCAAAAAAACAAAAAAGAAGCAGGAAAGAGACAAAAAGACTTTTAAGAAGGAAAAGAGATGAAGCTAAAAAAATGAATGGATACAGAAGACACTAAACAAAGTATTAAAGCCAAGAGATTACGAGAGATACGAAAAGAGATTAAAACGAAATAGAGAAAAACGGGACTAATTATTCATTAGCCGTGAAGGGATACAGGGCACGTACACAAAACAGAAAAACAAAGGCTAAAACACAGAAAGAAGTAAAAGGTAAAACTGTCAAAGGCCTAAACTGTAGAAGAAAAAGTATAAAACAGATGATTCGAAGAGCAACAGACAAAGAGAAGAAATAAACATGATCGGAAAAGCATCCAGGGCGAGGGAGGTATGTGAGAAAAAAGCCACGAATTAAAGGGGAGCAAAAAGAAAAAAAAATAGAAAAAATCTAAGAAACAGAGACAAAAACGGTTGAAGAAAACAAGACAAAAAAAGTTAGATCACGAAGAAAAAAGATTAAAGAAAACAGTTATAAAAGACTAAGGAAAAGGGACAAAATTGAGTGGAACAACGACACAAAAAATTAAAGAATGAAGCAAACGAAATAGAAAAATGATCAAAAGAAAAACAAGACCGGTACACGCAATACGAGACTGAAAACGAAATAACGCCAAAAAGATGAATTAACTAAAGCAGTAAGAGAAAAAACGAAGTAAACAGCAAGCAAAAAAGTTGTTAGGAGCAAATTGGCAAACTGAATGAAAACGAGATAAAAGGAATAGAAAAAAACAGGACAAATAAACAAACGAAAAGAATACTGAAAACACAGAAAAACCAAGGCTAAAACACAGCAAAAAGCAAGAGGCTAAAAACATAGAAGAAGACGAGTCGGAAAAAAATATTCAAAGAGACAAAAATGAAAAAGCATCCAGGAACAGGTGTGTGAGCAAAAAGGGACACAAATTAAAGGGAAGCAAAAAAGAAAAAGTGGTTAGAAAATTGATAAAAGAGACACAAAAACTTGAAGAAAATAAAAGAACAGATTTGCCTAAGCAAAAGATAAACGAACAGACAGGCACATACGGCAAAGAAATGGCAAAGGAAACATTCGCGGAAAACAGAAAAATTAAGATGAAAACATAGTAAAAGAAAAAAATAGAAGAAATGGGCAAAACGTACAAATAAACAGATAAAACAAGAGCGAAATAGAACAACAAACACACACAGAGGATAATAAAACAAGACAGCAAAATTACAACGGATATAAAGATACATAATGAAAAAAAAATTAACAAATCAAAGTGAAGCGGAATGGGAAAAGAAAAGCACAGAAGAAGAGATGTGTGAGCAAAAGGGGTAAAAATTAAAGGGAAGCAAACAAGAAAAAAATTGAAGAAAAAGAGGCGCAAAAGATTGCGCAAAAAGACAGTAGAAAAGCGAATAGACAGGCCCAGCTAAAAATAAATGGAAAAAGAAACGGACAAATGAGACAAAGAAAGGCGAAGGCAAAAAGGGGCTAATATGATTTGACAGCTTCTTCAAATTAATCATTCATCATCAAAACGAACAAAATCGAATCGAAGATCAAATTAGTAAACAAGCCAACTTTGATCATTCATAAAATTAGCAAAAGTCTTGAATAAATCATCCTAAAAACTTCCTTCCTTCTTCAAACTGAAGTTTGGAAAAAGGGTAAAATTTCAACCTCATGTGTTTTTCTATAAATACCACCAATAATTGGTGCAAGTTAATAAATAACAAAATATTCAGCAATCAATTATAATTAATAAATATAATGCGGTAGTTTATTGCCTTTATTAGCGCTTACGTTGAAGTTAATTAATATTCGAACCGTTGCGGCCCTAATGGTATAATCCAATTTCGTTTCCCAATCTCGTTAAAACGAGTTGACTGCACCTATTTCGTTTTATTTTATATAAATAGATGCATCGTAAAAATGTGGTTTTGGTTTTTAGATGCTATCTTTGGCATTTAAAGAAGTCGGGCTGAACATGGATTTGTCCTGTGAACTAATTGGTGATGATGTTTTGCTACCCTGTATTTTCTAATCTTTTTGATTTAATCGACGTTTTTTTGGGGGGATTTAACTATGATTGAATTGAATGTTTTTAGAAATAAATTGAAGCAACTGATTTCCCTTTCTTTTCCATGGTGCCACAAAGTTTGTCTTTTATTATTTCAATCTTCCTCTGTTTCTAGTTTTGTTTCTTTTGCCCTTTTGTTTCTTATGTTTTCTTTTTTTATTAGTTTTTATCTTCCTTTAGGAACAATATTTTTTTGTATTTCGCCCTTGTTTCTTTCTCTTCTGCATGTGTTTTTTCCCTATCTTTCAGTGTCTCGTCTTTTTTGAATATTTTGTTTTTTCGTGTTTTATCGCATGCTTTTTCTGCCTTATAGCTTTTGTCTGTTTTTCTTTCTATCTTTCCTTGCTCTTGTTTATTGTCTTGCTTTTTACTCGTGTTCTTAATGTTTTTCTTACGATGTTCTAATATCTTCCTTTTGCTGTTTGTTTTCCTCTTTTTCCATCTTCTTCTTTCGGTGTTACACGTCTTGTTTATACAGGGTTTTAGGTTGCCAAACTTTGGGAATAACTTTATAATGACAAATGTAGCAAAAAAGTATTATACATTTTTTTTCTAATATGCATAGCTTCTGAGAAAAACCATGCTTTAATTTTACTTTTTATTCTCGGGAAAAACAAAAACAAAGGGGTAAAGATACAGGAACAAAATTTTTATGGATAAATAACAGTGTAATACATCAAGTAACAATAAAACTTTATTAACAAGCACAAACTAATTAAAGTGGAAAAAGTGCAATAGAAGAAAATGGTAAAAGAATTTTGCATTCCTTTTATCGTTACAAACCCACCCCTAAAGTTTGGCAGAAGCATTACCAACACCCTGTATCTTTTCTTCTATGTTTTTCCTGTGTGCGTTGTTCTTCCTATCTTTCCTTGTTTTTGTTTATGTATAGACGGATTCGATTTAATTTGGCATGTGGGTTTTCGCAGTATAGTTACTTGTACAGTTATACTGCTCTCTTTCTAGCTTGTTAGTGCGTATAGGCTATTAGAGCGAGCGCAAGTCTTGCAGATGGCGGCTCTGAAATTTATGAAATGACTTGTGAAACGAAAAGAGATAGCATTTACTGTGTTCAGAACGGTTCAGTACATGCCAAATTAGATCGAATCTGACTATACTTGCTTATTACTAATATTTTTTTAGATTTCCGTTTGCTGTTTGAATTTTGTTTTTCGTCTTTTTCTATCTCTATTATTTTTTATATGTTTGCTGCTAAGCTTTTTAAAAGCTTGCGTTTTCTGTCTTTTGACCTTTACTTTTCTGTGTTTTCTTTTCACCTTTCATTGCTATTGTCTATCTATTTGTTTATTATTCGTTTTATAAAATGTTCTTTTCGCAATATTTTAATCTCTTCCTTTTACTGTTCGTTTCTCCTTTTCTTCCATCTTTTTCTTTCTCTGTTACCTACTCATCATTTTTATATCTTTTATTCTATGATTCTTACCACTTGCTTTTTCTGCCTTATGTCTTCTGTGAGTGTTTCTCTTTCCACTTTTCGTTGCTTTTGTCTATCTACTTGCTTTTTACTCGTATTTTTACAATGTTCTAATCTCTTCCTTTTGCTGTTTTCTTCTTTTTTCCATCTTTTTCTTTCTGTATTACACGTCTTTTTATATCTTTCCCTGTATGTTTTCTATAGCTTGCTTTTTCTGCCTTTGGTCGTAGCTTTTCTATGTATTCTGTGAACGTTTCTCTTTCTATCTTTCCTTTCACTTTCCAATCTCTTTCTTCCTCTGTTGTTCGCGTTTTTTATATCTTTCTCTCCATGTTTCTATGTGTCCTATGGTAGCTGTTTTTCTATTTTTTTTTTGCTTTTGTATATGTACTTGCTTCTATAGTCTGTTTTTAAACTAGGAGAAAAGTTTCAAATTTACCGCGCTAAAATGCACGCACGCTATTGGCTCTGCGCGCTTCAGTTTTACACGTAGCGAATTTCTATGTTTTGTATTGACACATCAACTGTTCGAGGTGTTGCATTTACAGGCCAGTTACCGGTTGTTAGTGTTCTCAGTCTCTTTCTGTGTAATTCCGCAAGTAGCAAAACAGTTCTTTTCAGAACTAAATCATTGTTTAGCGTTGTTAATACTGCAAACACCGCCAAAACTTTTCTTTTCTTTTCTGGTAACATTTATCGAGTGTGACTTATATATTTACTCCTCCTAGTTTAAAAACAGACTACAACTCCTTTTGTAAATGTTCTTTTCAAAGTGTTTAATTTCCTTCGTTTGCTGCCTGTTTTCCTCATTTTTTCATTTCCTTCTTCCTATCTGTAATTTCTAGTTACCACTCCTGACAAAACTGAAAAACTACTAACAAGTACCGTAGTGGCAAACCTTTTAAACACATATATTAAGTTTATCATTGTTTTCAACACCTCCCCTCAATGATAAATTTCTAGCAAGAGAAAATTTAATATAACTGTGACATCTAACTTATTCCTAAGTCCTAAGTCCTAAATCTTGACAAAATTTTATAAATGAACTAATGGCTTTGTAAATAAATCGGCCAGTTGATCAGCCGTACTTATATATTCAACTGAAATGACGTTTTCTTTTACTTTGCCTCTTACAAAATGGTACCAGATATTTACATCTTTAAGTTTTTTATGAAACTCAGGATTTTTACACACTTTTATAGCTGATTGATGATCTTCATAGATTTTTACGCACACAAAATATTTGTAAATTTCCATATCACCCAATTTTCGGCACCTCTTAATTTTAGAGTGGGTGTTACTGTTACTTGTCCTTGATCCATTGCTTTACGTTTTAACCGACCTTTTGCTGTATCTTTCCTTGCTTTTTGACCAGCAAAAAAATCCCACCAACTGAAAATTCTAATCTCACTTTCTTTTACCACTGACGAATACTTTTTGTGGCCTTATTTGTCACAACCAATTATTTCCGAAGACCACTGGGCCCATAACCTGATGAATAAGGTCATTTGGATTAAAATAATTGTAATTCACTTGACATTACTTGACACATAATTTTTTTGGCATAGTTACTGAATTTATCATGGTTTTTTAATAATTTCGTTTTTTGGTAATCATATAAAAGATTCTGGTTGAATTAAAAAAAATGAAATGATGATAAAAATTTAAATGTTTAGGTAGGTATAAATTACAATGTTAATTTAATCAAATATATGTAGAATAAGCTACTGTTTTGAAATGGTTTGGATTTTTATAATAACTTGAACCGGCAGTGCGGTAGAGTGGTAGTGCATGTAGTAATACTGAAATAGACAAAGAAAAGCAAAAGCCTGCTTGGCCAGAACTTTGATAGGTGGCCGCTCTGCGGCTCGGCGTGTTCGGCCCCCTCGACACTGTAAAGGTGTAAGAGGGTAAAAGGAAAAGAAAAAGAAGAAAAGGTTGGTAAATCAAAAGTATTCCAGTACAATTTTAAATTTTTTTCAAACTTCCTAATATCGATTTAAAGTTTTATATAATAGTTTATTTATTTCTTTATTGGGCAAGGTCTGTATATACATTACATTCACAGTGCACGAAGGAATTCTACGAAATTCCAACTAGCTACGCTTTTACAGAAACCGACTTTCAGGAAATTCAAGGAAACTGTATTCACTGCGATTTACCCCTCCATTTAACATATACTATATGTTCAAAGCAATCACAACTAATTAATTATCTAAGTCGAAGTTTCATCAGGTTTTGTTTAAATTTTTCAGTAAGCTTGAATAGTTTTTCTTACAGTTATACGGGAAGTTTGAAGCACCTTAAAAATGTTGCCATAAATTTCTTGCGCGTGCCTTGTATACGGCAAATAAATTTTGAGAAGTATTTTCAGATGTTTTTATTAAACTACAGATTTTTTTGTACATAGAAATTCATGTCTTACAAGTGATTTTTGTTTGGTTTAACTGAAGAAGTTCCTTTGGCACAATTCCAAATTACAGTGGCATCGACATAAATTTATAACAAATTTTGATTTTGAGATTCTGTCACAGTAAACTCGGATTGGTGCTAGATTTTTTTCAGTTGGTATCATTTTGAATAGGTCCTCTTTATATATAAATATTTCTATTTTATTTTTGGATTAACGATAATTTCTTGAAGGCATGATTCGACTCGAAAAAGGTTTGGTTAGATTTGAGAATGTGTTTTTGTAAGTAGTCAGCTTGTGTTTCATTTAGTTGAAGCATTTAATAAATTTGCAAATGCCAGTAGCGCTGAAGTGGATGGGCCGAATCTGATTCTTAAACGAATTTGATAAACCACAAGCTTTCCCAAAAACAAGAAATATTTTTTAAATTATCCTCATCGGGGATCTGTAGTTCTTCGAATTGATTAGGCAGTAAATTGCAGTGTATTAAGTATGACATTTTAAGATTTTAACATACATAAAATATTTTTCAGGGATTTTCCAGTTTAATCAATTTCTTCAAATTTTAAAAACGTGTCATAGAAACTGTCTATCTGTTCAAGAAGTTAATTGAAATTATAGAAGCAATTTGTACGACCAATCTCTAAACGTTTTCAGGTTAGTTTAAATTAGATGTCCCTTGTATTGCTTTGACATTTCTCTAATTTCAACCATGCCTAAATTTTAAATTTAAAATTGCGTTGAGAATATCGTAACATCGTAACGTAATGGAAGAACATTTTATATTTAGGCTTTCGGCTTTTGGCTTTTGATGGGGGTTGAACTGTTCTGTTTACCTTAAATACGTGTTATAGAAACGGCACAGGGTTGCATGCTGTAACTTTTCACCCGCCTGTTTTAAACTTCCAGCACCTCGTGTTCAACTGACAGCTTTATCTCGCCCTTCTTCATTTAGGCTACTATTTTTTAGATAATTCAGGCCTGCTTTGTTTTTTCCTAAGTTATAATCGTTGATGTATTCATGACCACTTCAATTTTTTTACATTAATTTAAACAAACTTTTTAATTCTGCGTTTTTAAATGAAGCTCATAAAACAGGCATATTTTTATTCAGTTCAAACATTTTATGTAACATCGAATATTCTCAATTTTATTATAAAAAGGACCCGTCGGTTTGAGCACCGAAATTATAAAACTAATTGGTTTCAATTAGCACGAAGATAGAAAAATATGTTGATACCACTTTTTATTGTGGAAGAATTTGTTTTATGGGAATCATTTTATCTAAATTGAAAAGGTGAACGTTCTCCACATTAATTGAAGCGACACAGATAAAAATGGAACGTTTATTGAAATATTTCTTTAAAAAAAGAGCCCATTCGAGCGTTTATAACGGTGAAGTACTTTTGAAATTAGTTTTGGACGGTTATTAAAACGTAGGAGGTTGAAGCTGGAAAACATGGGCGTAGAAGAGGACAAATTCATAGATTCTACAATCGAAAATTTGTGATTCTTGTTTGATAGTTATATGCATGAAAAGGTTCTTAAAAGTTGATAAAAAATTCCTGTACCCAGGAAACCATGAACACAAAAAGATATCAAAAATTAAATCTGCAAAATTAATTTTGAAACAGGAATTTCAAACAAACAAAAAAAAAGCAAAACAAAAAGGAATGAACATCGATTCATAATAAATTATCTAAATCAAATTATAACCTAATGGCCAAATAACGTTAATCCGGCCATCAAACACGAACTTAAAATATAATTAAAAGTTAAATGATAGATGTATCTAACAATTTGCTGTCGGTCAGTCCGGCAATCGATTATTAAATCAAATATTGGCCAATCAATAATTATAGCCGGTCGTTAGATAATCTCTCGACCGTTTGAAGCTTCTAATCATCTTCGTGATTAATTGGCCGTAATGCACCACTATGATTATAGCTGCAAAAACGGGACTACCAAATCGAGACCTTTAAATTAGTTACATAAAAAATTACTGGCTTCTTTACGGTGACCACAGCTAGCATCTAGAATTGCTTAATATTTTTTTTCTAATTTGCAAGCGTCACAAATAACAATAATTAAATTTTAAAAAAATACGTTGCAGATAAGAGTTTGGAATTAAATAAGCTCTGAAATGAACTTATTTAATAATGAATTAATTGAATATCAAGATTTCCATGGCTTTGCGCGTTTATCTTGGTTATTAAACATGTGCCGAGTTAAATTTAGGCCAGCTTATCACAAAGGCATGCTTGAAAGTGCATAAACTGCATATTTCTGCAATACTGGGTTCTAGTTCTATTCGTAATTGCCAAATGTTACGTTTTTCTTTGATAATCTTCAGACCTCGAGTTTTTCTTTAATAAATAGGTACAACAAAAATTGCCAATTTTACCTGTGTTTTTGTTTAATTTTAAAATGTTTAAATATTAAATAATGTGTTTGTTTACCTTTCTTGTCATATTAAGACCATAATTTTGCTTACAAATCGATAATTCTATTATTCTGGCACATTATTTGATTTCAAAATTTAAAAAGGGATACATCAGTAATCAAAAGGGCAACCCCCAAAATGTTTGAACTTTAATAAAATTTCGAAAAGTCAATCATCTTGAAATCTCCAGATTTTCTTTAATAATCTCCAGATTTCAGCAAAAATTTCTATTCTTTAAAGTGGTTATGTAATTTCCCATTAATAGGTAAATACCTATTTTCCTAACTTTCAATCAATAAATAAAAGAAAAAAATCTCAATCTAACAATTTTCAGTTGTTCTTTAATATACTTCACTTGCTGAATTTTGCTTTAATAACTATTACGAAGATTTTCAAATTTATCTCATTTATTTACCAATATTTAAAAAGGGACAAAATAACTATATAAATAAAAAACTTAATAACCAAAAGGAGATCCCAAAATTTGTGCACTTTAGAATTTTGCTATAATAAATGTTACAAAGATTTCCAAATTTTCTTATGTCTTTGTTTCATTAAACATTTCTTGACGTATTAAGAACATTGTTTTAGCTTTCAAATAAATAATTTCTATTATTCTGGTACATTATTTCATTTAAAAATTTAACAAAGGGCAGAATAATTAAACAAATAAATAAATCGGTAGCCCCAAAATTTGTGAACTTTAATAAAATTTGGAAAGACCAAACGTTTGGAAATGTTTAGTTTTTTAGTGAAAATTTCCAGATTTCGATAAAAATTCTACTCTTTAAAGAGGAGGTTACGCAATCTATCACTAATAAATTAAGGACATTCCTAACTTTCAATCAAAAAACAAAAGAAAACAATCTCAAAATCTGTGAGCTTTGAGAAATTTTTAATAATATTTATTCCTTCATTTTTCTTGTCTTATTAACGTTATTATTTTGTTTTCAAATGAATAAATTCTATTAGTCTGATACATTCACTGATTTAAAAATGTAACAAAGGACAAAATAAATAAATAAAACAGTAACTAAAAGGACAATCCCAAAATAACATTTGCAAAAGTTAAACACCTTAAAATGTCCAGTTTTTCTTTAATAATCCTCGGAGTTGTATAAGATTTCCACTATTTAAGGTGATTACGTATTTAACTTAGAATTAATGAAAGAAAGAACAAAAGCTCAAAATGTGTGAGCTTTAAAAAATATTAAAATTTCCAGTTTTTCTTTAAGAATCCAATTCCAAATTTACTTAAGTTTTTGCTTAAATTTAAAAAATTTTTGATATTTAAAAATAGTATATTGTGTTATTAGGAGTAAAAGTGTCATTTTGTGTGCCGAGCATGACGTTTGAACGACGAGCGCTAGCGAGTCGGACTATTCATGCGAGAAAATAAACAAAACAGCAAAGTCACAAAATTAGTGGACTTGAAATTTTTTTACATCTTAAAGCTTCCAGTTATTTGATAAATACTACTACAGAGTTTTAGTTTTACTTTAATAAATACCTGAATCTTAAAATTTAAGCATTAAAAAATGTATTTGTTCGTGGTTTTTGACGTATTAAGGTCATTATTTTGCCTTTAAGTAAATAACTTCTGTTATTGTGGTACATCATTTGATTTAAAAATTGTAAAAAAAGACATAACAATTAAATAACTCGATAACCAAAAGAAAAGCCCCAAAATTTTTGGACTTTAATAAAAAAAATTTCCTTAATAATCTCCAGATTTCCATAAAAATTTGTGCTCTTTAAAGAGGTTAGGTACGCAATTTCGCACTCATACATTAAGGACTTTCTCAACTTTCAATCAATAAACAAAAAATTCTCCAAATCTGTGGCCTTTGGTAAATTTTTAATTACATCAATTTTGCAGTTTTTCGTTAATAATCTTCACTTTTTGAATTTTGGGTTAATAAATACTCTGAATGTTTAAAAAAACTAAATTTTGAAATTGTGGATATTAAAAAAACTTCTATTATGCTGGTATATTATTTGATTTAAAAAATGTAGAAAGAACAAAATAATTAAATAAATAAATAAATCGGTAACCAAAGAAGAATTCCAAATCTCTTGAACTTTAATAAAATTTGAAAAAATAAAATACATCGAAATGTCCAGTTTCCCTTCAGATTTCGATATAACTTTCTACTCTTTAATGGTTAAGCAATTTCTCACTGATAATATACCTAACGACTTCCCTAACTTCAAATCAATAAATAAATGAGCAGAATCACAGAATTAGTGAGTAAAAAAATGTTACGCCTTATTCATCTTTTTTGGCGTTTAACGATTAAGACCATTACAATAATAATATTCATCATCATCATCATCAATTGACATGGAGCAGATCCATAAATAATTTCGATTATTCTTGAACATTATTTGATTTAAAGATTTAGAAAAGGACAAAATAAATCAGCAACCAAAACAACAGCTCCAAAATTTATGAACTTGAGTAAAATTTAGAAAGATCAAGCGTTTATAAATGTCGAATTTCTCTTTGATAATCTCCAGATTTCGATAAAAATTTGTACTCTTTACATACTTTCTCACTGATATTTTAACGATCTGTAAGCTTTGAAAAACTTCTAATACAGTTTTTCTTTAATAAATTTCCAAAGCTATCTAAGTTTTTGCTTAAATTTTAAAATGTATTAAGATTAATATTTTGTTTTAAAATGAATAATTTCTATCACTTCAGTAGATTATTTGGTTTTAAAAGATTAAAAATAGACAAAATAATTAAATAAATAACTAAATAATTAAATCAATAAATTAGTAACGAAAAGGACAGTCCCAAAATTTTTAAACTTGTATTGTCTAATAAGTTCACGACTTTCTTAATTTTCAATCAATAAGCAAAAGAGAAAAATCGCAGCCTTGAAAAATTTTTAATAAAATTTTGCTTTCATAAACACATTTCCAATTTTGTCCAAGTTTGTGCTTAAAAAAAATGCTTTTAAAATGTCAGATGTTAAAAAATACATTTATTCGCCTTCTGGAAATTTAAAAATTAAAGCAGTTTTTGAAAATTGTTAAAAATAGTAAAATATTTTTAAGCAATTGAAAAATTACAGAGTTAAAACAGAAATCTGCGAGCATCAGAAATCTTAAAATTTTTGTTTAAAACTGGCTGAAGTTGCAAATATTAACATAAAAGCGGCCAGATTTCTCTTAAATTTTATAAATTTTAATGTTAAAATTGTACTAATTTTGTAATTTTTGTAGAACGTTATGAACTTGGTATATTGTTTAAATTTTGGAATATTAATTTCGAAATTTTGTTTCACAGGTTGCGACTGGAGAATGTTGGAAATTAGTAAATTTAGCTTCAATAAATACTTCGAAGATGTCAAAATTTAAGCCAAAAAATATATTTGTAGACCCTTCAGAAAATTTAAAAACTACCAAGAGTTTTTTAAAACAACCGAATTGTCTGTATTTTTGGAACAAAAATTATTAAAAAAATACCTAAGAATATCAAAAATAAAAAATATTAAGCCTAAATGCAAGGATTTTTTAAAAACTTGGAAGAACATGGCCTGCATAAGGATTTGAATTCTTGGCCTTCAGCTTTCAAAATTTATTACATTATTTGATTTTTTTTATAAATAATAATTAAAGATTAACAAATGACGAACGAAAATTTCTAAAATTTCCCTTAAATTTCGAACTGGTCCTCCCCTAATAGGAAACGAGACCAATCCATTTGATAGTTATCTAATCGTACAAGAAAAAGCAATCGCTTTCAAAGCTTAAAACTGATCAAGGATTCCGAATTAAGCTTCAGTCCTACAAATTGGTGAGGTCAAAAGTCAATTACCTTTAATCTTGAATTAGTTTTCCACTAAATGTGTGCGTCAGAGGCAAAGAAATTAAGACGTTCCAGTTTACTTTCTCTATTTTCTGTTGATTACGCGCTATTGATTTAACGATTTGGCATTTGGACCCTTGAGGATGTACTGTGTGAGTAAAACAATTAATAAATAAGCAACGCTTGCTATGATTAACTAACGTAATTATTGTTAAGGGTTGTTACGCTCAAATCTCCTTTTTAATCTTTTCTTAATCGAAGCTTGCTTTCGCAATGGAATTTCTATTAAAGAGTTGTGCTGTTTGAAATTTACGTGTAATCTTCATCAAACACTGCCGAACAATTAAAAAACACCAGCGATATTGTACTTTAATAAAAAGGTAGTGGACAGCCGTCCCTTCAAGGCGAAGTAACTGTTGAAAATGTAAGGCAACCTACAAAACTTCTAATCGGTTAGGACACCATCTGTTTTAAAAAAATCCACACTCGAGCCCAACAAACAGCCACTTCTGGTTAGGAAAAAAACATAAAAAACGAAACAGATGAAAAATTATGTTTGCTCCACCAGACATCGCACATAAAAAAAAAATGTAGCGGATTCTTCCGCATGTTAAAAACAGTACGGCGGCGCTAAAGCATTTCACAAATTATCTCGAACAAAAATAAAGCGGTTTACTTAAACACATCAAACGCGAACTCGTTATGTTAATGTCAATGCCTCTACAATATTATTATAAAATTGGCGCTTGACCAGAAACTGCAACCGACGTAATTAATTTTAAACAACAAACGCTTGTCGCAATTACGGTATATCAAATTAGCACCAGTTTATATGCCGTAATTTTCGAAAATTATTATGGATGTTTGTTTTATTCAGCGCTACCTACATTTTCGAACTAATTAATTATGATTTATTATCTTCATTTATCAGATTTGTGTTTCGTTCTGAATTTGAACGGATTTTTTTTTACACTTTCGAAATGTTTTTTAGATGCAAAGATAAAATTAATTTATTAACGCGTGGTTATTTCTGTATCTTCATATGCGTCTTCAACTTGAAGGTTTGTTGTTAAAGATTTTAAAAATGAATAGAAAAGAGGCAGTTTTCAAAATGGATTGTTTTATACGTATATACGAGGTCTGATCAAAAATATCCAGAATGGTTTTACTACTTTGTAATTACTGGACATAAAGGGCTGTGGTTTTGCACAAAGTGTGCTTAATATTTTTTGTTATATACGTGCTGTAAATTACACCCGATTTGCTCAGTCAGCTGTTTGACAGTAATGTTTTTTGTTGACACTTGCGTAGTTGTTTGTCGCATTTATCAAGTTGGAAAATAAGGATCAATTAATATTGCTTCAGATTTTGTCAAAAAGTTAGCGAAACTTGTGAAGATATGCCTGGGCTCGTGCGTTTTGTAAACTATACATACCTACGACAAAACCGCAGCAATGTTAAAACAATGCTGACTGTCTTTTTCGACCACAAGGGAATTATGCATCATGAATACGCTCCTGATCAATCAATTAACAAGGAGTATTACTATCAAGTTCTACGACGATTGAGGGACGCAGTTCGTCGTAAAAGGTCGGAACTGTATGAGAATGGCGAGTGGCAATTGCATCACCATAATGCCCCCGCTCACGCATTTCACCTTGTGCAGCAGTTGCTTGCTAAATATGGCATTCCACAAGCCCGCCAGCCACCATATTCGCTAGACCTTGCTCCCAGCGACTATTTTATATTCCCCAAAATCATAATAATAACTGTAATAATTAACATAATAAGAGGAACAACTATTCTAACGAATTTCCAAAATTTCGACTGCTTTAATTTTTAAATTTACTAAAAGGCGAATAAATCTGTTCTGTAACATTTAAAAGTTTAGTAGTAAGTATATTTTTAAAATTCTTTTAGGATTCCGTCACATACAGGTATCCAAGGTAATGAAGCAGTAGATAAACTCGCTAAAGAAACCGCCCAAAAGGACTCTTACAGTAGAGTATATCTAACGGTTTCTGACAATAAAACAATTGTGAAGCAAGCAATTACAAAAAAAATGGTATGAAGACCGGAGAAAAACAGCCGACAGAAAGAAGTACTACAAACTACCATTGCCACTGAAATGGACTAAAGAAGATTTGAAGAGGAAAGATGACAAGTCTAATAACACGTCTGATGCTAGGCCACATAAAACTAACACATGAGTATTTATTGAAACGCGAAACACGACCAGAGTGCAATCAATGTGCGGTGGTTTTGACAGTGCAACATATACTGTGTGACTGTCCGAAATACAATAACGAACGAATCCGCTTTCAAATCGGAGACACGTTACAAACGGCCTTTGAGTGCTCTCGGATCGACTAATGAAATATATCAAAGACATTGGACTTTATAACTTGCTGTAAAATACACTATATGTAGTATATAAAGTGCCTGAAGACCATAGCAGTCAAGGCACTATAATGTCTAAATAAAAAAACAAATTCTTTTAATATTTATTAAAGGAAAACTTGAAATCTAGGAACAATTCCAGGAGATACGGAAATTGTATGAGATTTCCATATTTTTGTTCTTTTGTTTATTCATTTAATTCTTTGTGTATTTCGTAACTGCAATAATTGTGAATGGAAATGATATCACGTTGACAATGCCATCTGTTAAGAAAAATGAAAAAGCAAAAATTTCTTCATGAAAAATTCGGAAGACTCAGATAGAGCTTGAAAAAACGGAAAGAAGAAAACTGTTAAAATTTGGAAATTATTTAGTAAAACAAAACTCGAAATTTGGAGATTATTAAAGAATATCTGAAAACTTTAAGATCTTATTTTTCCATATTTTATTCAAGCTCAAAAATTTAGAGATTCTTCTGCTATTTGTGTTCAAACAAAAATTTAAATAAATGTGGAAATCTTCATACTTTTGAAGCAAAGCTCGCAACCTAGAGTTTAATAAAGCAAAACTGGAAACTTTATTTATTTTTACATGACTTTTCGATATATTTATTAGTAAAGCCCAAAAATGATGTTTATCGATTGGTTGATTTATTCAATTATTTATTATTATTCTTTAATATTCGATCTGAAGCAACAAGTTTCTAAATTACAGTTTGATATAACCAAGGAACTGCTTTAATTTTTATATTTCGTGAATGGCGAAGAAATGTATTTTTAACATCAAAATGTTTAAACTTAAGCAGAAACTTAGGAAATTTGGAAATCTTTGTAGAGTAGAGCTTATTCCCTTCTGGCTGGCGAAAGAACGGTCAGACAAGGTGGTCACTTTTGCTGGTAACTCCGCCCTTGAAAAATAGTACGCCACTGTACTTCTTTACAACGTGCTTTTAAGCGGATTATCGTCTCTCTCAATAGTTAAGACAGCCCACTTTAGCCTAGTGCGCATCTAAGCCTTTCGCCAGCCAGAAGGGCATAAGCTCTAGTATTTATTAAAGCCGAGTGGTTAAGGCATTCAAATACAGCACGGGCGGTATCGGGGTCAATTCCGAGTCGGATGCTCGGCGGGTGGCCTACCCAGTCACTGAGAATAATTATGAACCGAAACACAGCGGTGGAGTAGGGAAGATAGACGATTATTGAATGCGTGGTGATTACGATTACCTTTTATTAACAACTTTTCAGCAACTGTTATTAACTGTGAAATTCGTTTTATTTTCGCTTTTTATAAGAAAATGGAAATAAATTATTAAAATTCATTTAATAATCAGAACGTTTTTCAGGATCAAATTTACATTTAAAGAAGGCTGCCTGTAGTGTTGTTTGAGCTTGAAATTTATTTTTCGCATTTTGAATCTCTGCAGATCTGAGAAACTTTACTTAAATATTGATCCTTGCATTTTACATCTACCACGCTTACAGATGTTTAATATTTTTATTTTTATTATTAATTGATTTCCACAGCTTGAGCTCTTAAGACATGAAACTTTCGATTTGCTTTAATTTTCATAAAAAAATTGTTTCTAAAAATAGCTTTTGAGCTTTACAAAATCAAATTCAAATTACTATATTTGTACGGAAAGTAAAACTAATCATGGAACAACGAATTTCTCAAAATGTTCACATTTTCAGATAAAACTTTGACAGATTATTTCCTGAAGTTAGGTATTCCTTCGCTTCTATGCATGTTTTGAAAACTAAGTAAAATGGTTAAAAGTAAACTTCTTCAAAAATTGCTTACCCAATTTAGAGGTCAAAAACAAGGTTTCTCAGCTTTTAAAAAATTCAAAGTAATTTGTAAAATCAAAGATTGTTTGAAATTCCTGCGGAGTTTTGATATTCCCACTTTCGTTTCTTCTTCTTCTTCTTCTTCTTCCTCTTATGGCCGAAGCCTAGGCCGATGGCCTGTTAGAAACTCGTAAGAACGAGTTCTGTGAGCCCTCTTAGCACGTATGCTGGGCAGGAGGCTAACCTCTTTCGTTTCGAACATTAAAAAGGAAAAAAGTATTTTAAGATTTTCGAAATCAGCTTAGAAGTAAAATATTTGAATTCAAAAGTACGTAGCAGTATCTCATAAATTCTGATTCATGAAGGAAATGTATATAAAACTAAGGTTGAATAATTTTGCTTTAATGATACCTGTCTATAAATTATAATTATAATTATAAAAAAAAGATTACAATTCATTATCCAACACGTTAATTAACGCTTTCCGTCCTTCCACGGGAAATTTACGTTAACCAGTATTGTTAGAAATTTTCTCACTGTCATATCTGACGTAATCATTGTACTCTTTGTATTTATAGTTTAATGCTATTCCTGACATCATTCTTTTTGAAATCGCCCCAATTTTCCATTTGGAAACCTAATTTTCCAATTATTGAAAGTTTTGAACCTTTTAAAACAGTTAAAGAAGTATTTTAATGTTAACAATTTAAAGAATACGTATTTCGTTATACTTACTCGTAAGAATGAAAATTCAATTTCAATTTGTAAATTTTTTTAATTCCTGAATTTTGGGTTTCATTGGTTGGTTGACTGATTGATTAGTTGATCAATTTTAAAACGAAGATTTGAAACCACTAGTCTGTTACGATTTTACATATATTTCTTTGCACTAACGAAATAAGAAAGGGGCATATCTTCAAAACGAACCCCCAAAAAGTAAAATTTCCAATTCAAACCCATAATTTTAGTCTTTAAATTACATAGTTTGATCCTAAGCAGATTCTAACAGGGTCAAGTATGAAGAAAGGCAAGCATGTTGCGTCTGAATACTTCAAATCTCTATTATTGATTTAAAAAAATATTACCTTTACCAAAACTTCACCAGCTTACGTAGTAACACAGCCTACTTTACTTAAGCTGAATTAAATAACCTTGACTGAATTTCATTCTAAATTCTTCTACTTCCATTCAGTTTGGCATTTCCTTTTAATTTTACATTGAAAACCAAATTTCCATTAAAACCTTGGCAAATCCTACACTTCCTGTTGTTAACTATTTTAATCAACGCATTACTCTCATTAATAAATATAAAAATTCCAAGAATCCCAATTAACAAAACCTCAGAAAAAAACAAACAGGAATTAGCCTTAATTATTGGGGCGTTTATAAAAGATTTGATTAGTATTATTATTTGTTATATTTTATTACATATTCGTCGAAATTATTAATAAAAATCTACAAATGACTTCATCTATTTTTTTGTATTTCTACGTTCGTTTGATTAAGTTAAATGCTGGCTGTGCCACTGCAGATGTTTAATTTAGAAACGTAAATTGGCGAGTGGACGTGAGTTACTGTGTTAATTTATTTACATTGAATTATGAGATTTTCTTTGGATCTAAATGAACGTTTTGTTATTTATGTTCTTAGTTAAACACTGGGTAGGTACATTTGAAAAGTTTCAGGTGGAAACGTATTACTTTCAATTATACCAAGTCTAGACTAACAGGTACCTTTTGGGGACTTGAGACTTTGCAACGTATAAATATGTTAACTAATTAACTTAAGTAAGATTAGTAAATAGTGCTAAAAAGATGTGATGGTGACAGATTGTGATTGATCATAAATAATAACACGTCGATACCATGATTAGGCTGTGGTGCATTTTTATGCGTTCAAAGTCGCCTTGCACGTGAGGTTGCTTTCTGAATACAAATGTAATAAAGATTCCTTTGAGTTTATCTATGTTTTAGATACTTCTTAAGGTCAAACGTTGAGATATTTTGTTTGTTTACTTATTTGTTTAAGAGTTGGAAACTTAAAATTATACAGATTTGAGCACTTTAGTAACTTCTGAATTTCATAAATTTTGGTTTTAGAATCAAAAATGGGAGTTTTAAATCTGAAAACGTCAATAAATTAAAATATTGTTTGTAGCTTTGAGCTTTGAGGATTTTAATTTCGAGACTTTGGTTTTAAAAATCTGAAAACCCTGAAACTTCACGACATGACGTTTGCAACTTCGAGCATTTTAGGAACTTTGAATTTTTATTTTGTTTTTAAAAATCAAAAAGCAATGCCTGAAAATATTAAAATTTCGAGAAATTACCATGTCCCCGATGTGATTATGAGTAATGTATAAACATTTGCAGTTCTTTGAATTTTTGTTTTGAAAACCAAATTTTATGTCATTTGCAATTGAATGCAATTTAAAGCTTGTGAAGTTTGGGTAAAGGTGATATTTTTTAAATAACCAAGATTTGAAGGTATTCGGATGCAATTCCTTGCCTTTCATTTCATATTTGGCCCCTTTAGAATCTGCTTAGTATTGAACTTGTCACGGCTTTTGAGATTTTGCGTGAATTAAGTGTAATACGTCCCTGTTGTTCGAAGTTTAAGCCCACCTGAAGTTTGCAGAACTTGCGGAAATAATGCCAGATCGGCGTATTCTTGTTATTGCGAAATGATTCGGAGAAATCCCAAATATGATGACCGAATATGATGATACAATATTTTGTCCAGTGAATTTCTTTATTAAAAAGTCCGGGGAACCACCGATTGCAAGGAAACGCCAGGGTGGCGCCATTCAAGGTTTCTATAGTTCCGTCCCGCGTACCGCAAGGCGAGTTTGTTCATCTTCTTCTAACATGCTGTTTGCCTTACGCGAAAGAAAAGAAACAAATCAGAGTATAGCTAGCATTCAAATCAGTCGGTCGATAGCGAATTTTTGTTCTGGGCCTTGGTAGGAAAAATCCCGAAAAAGCCTCTCGTTCTTGTTTTAGTTTTGGAAAACTATTTTACGACATATTTGTCAGATTCTCCTAGAGAGTGTCTTACCGTTTCGGAAAATATAGTTCTGTGTTTTGTGAAGTAACGTTTTCACACGGTTTCGTTTTGGATCAAATACACTACCAGCCCTAAGACATCCCGTTTGTCTTCGCACCTGCTTCCGGGAAAAGAACACATCCCCTTTTGTTTATCGACCGCTGCTACTTTCCCTGGGTCTCGGAGCCTACCATCGCTTCCACTGGGCTACCCTCAACGAAGCGCTCTCCCAGATAACGATATTTCAGACTGCTTACTTGTATTATTATATTACTTGTAATCAGATTTTTAGTTTAAGTTTTGTCATTACCACTCATTTTATTGCGATGAAGGGAGCTTAGTTTTTAACTATCTTTGCCGTAGCTTGAGTAAATGTGGCATCCCTCAATCCCCCTTTCACATAAATTAAGATAGACCTTATAGATTCATCCCGTGTCTTATTTTGAATATTTCTTACATGCATTGTTAATTCATTCTTGCCTTTTATTTGTGTATTGTGTTTATTGTAATAATTGTGTACGGCCTTGTGAGCCTGCCTACCAGTAGCAGTGTTTCTTTCCGTAAGAAAGGGTAAGTAACATCCAGCAGTAGGGTGAAGCCACCCCAACCCCTTCGAGCCCAGAAGAAACCATCTGCGGTACGTTCCTCAAGACCAACTTGGGTGATTTCCGCAGTGGCGTCCATTTTTCTCCCGATTACGACCACCATCTAAAGGGTTAAGCGTTTCGAACCCCCCTTTTCCCCAATGTTTGTTAGCCGCGAGCCACCGACTTCGACGCCGCCCTATAGGTTGTCTTAGTGCGGAAATAGCACGTGACAAACTCTCTAATTTAGAGACTGAAATCGTTGTTTTAAATTCGAAATTTAACTAAGTATTTTGAAAGCTTTTGGTTTTGCGTTAATACCTTACAGATCTGCCCTTTTTAATTTGTTTGTTCAAAGAAATATGTACTTTAAAATCGAGAAAGACTTTGCTTCTTGTTGTAGTTTAAGATATTCGTTTTAAATGAATGGAATGAATCAATGAGTTAATCAGTGAAAACCAAAATCTGAATTTTCATTCTTAAATTCGAAATCGGTATTCTGTAAATTGTTAACATTAAAAATACTTCTTTAACGGTTTTAAAAGAATCTTCTCCAAACGTTCTGAATTTTTTTAATTTTCGCAGTCTCTCAATATTATCAATTCAAATTCTTCTTTATAAATTTAAGTATAATCATAACTCTTGACTAAATTAAAAAACAATTTTTTTGTACAGATATTTTTGCTTTTTTAAATTTTCAAGCAGTGATTACTAAATTTTCAACTTAATAAAAATTAAACTTTCCAAATAAATAAATATTTATACCAATAAACAAAGGAACAAAATTTTCGAGCTGTTATAAAACAAGGAAAAGTCAACATCCAAAACTTTCTAGGTTTTCTATCATATTTTCAGTTTTGCTTCAATAAATACTACAAAAGTAACCTAAGTTTATGCTTAAATTGTAAAATGTAGTTAAAATTATAAACTTTCAAGGAGTATAAAAATTAAAGGAATTAAAATTGTGTAAATTTCCAAAAACAGTAGGATTTTTTCATACAATCAAAAGCTTTAGAATTTTAAAATAAATTAGAACTTTGGAAATTGTCGGAAACTTAAGTTTAAAATTTTCGAAAGAGTTGATCAATCAATCAGTTAACCAATCAGTGAAACCCAAAACTCTGGAATTAAAATTACCTAAAAACTACATTTTTTAAAAAATATATAAATCTTGGGAATCTGAATTTTCATTCTTAAAAATCTCAATAATTTACAAACCTTTGTAGAATTTGAAATTTTTATTTCAAACATTAACAATGAAAATTTGGAAATCTTGTAGCTTAAAAAAATTAAAATAATATTCGCTGTCAGAAACTTGTAGAATTTAAATTTGGCTTCAAAAATTCTTAAAATATATTGTTTGCAATTTTATATTAGACAATCCCGAGAACATTTAAAACCGATCATATAACAAATCATAACCATTAATAAACTACTCTCCACTTCTCTATTAATAAAAGAACAATAAGCAAAGAACCGTGATCATAATCAGCAGCGGCCTCTATACATACACAATGTTTTATTTTGAATACCTTAATATATTACGAGTAGGTAGATGTGGCAATTTGTTTTCGAATTATTAAATGATAAGTTGTTGAACTGAAAACTGTCTTTAACAATAGTACAGTCGTAAACACAAACAATAGTGGAGTTATAGATTAGGTTAAATTCGATGATTGTTAGAAGTAAAAAGGTTGGACTATTTTTATTTTTTATATTTGCCCTTTCAGAGGTTAATTTTAGAATTTTCTTCTTCTTGTAACTTTTATTATTATGGTAATTACTCTGTCTAGCTCAAAATTTTGGAAAATTTATAAAATAACTAAAAATATGTATGTAGTATATAAATCATCAGCAAATAAATCAATAAACGAAAGAGCAAAATCCTTTTTAGCGTTAAGAAAATATGGAAAAGTCAATTTTTTCCGATTTTTCTGTAATAACTGCCGGTTCTTGAATTTATTTTAAACCATTTCAACAGTAAATTACAATATATCACCTTCTTATAATTTAAAACAAAAATTTGAAGTTACATCCTGTCTTTCCTTCAAGGATCCATTAAACTGTTGTACATTTCAGAATGAAAAGCTTTTGACATCAGTTTCTACTGCAAAGATTGTTTCAGCGTAACTAAGTCATTTTTGTTATTTCACAAAAAATACAACTCATTTTTAATTCGTGAAAGAAATAATCACGAAAGAAACAAAAAGAAAAATTACATCTGAAAGATTGTTAATTATTCAATTGTTATTACTTTCTTGGGGCACAAATCGCTTCAGAATAAGTTAAATAAGAAAACCTTGGCATAAATGGAAAAATAAGACTTGAAGAATTAAAACAGATACATTTTGAAAGTTTTCAGCCTTCTTAAGGTAACAAAAAACCCAGAAAAATGTTGACTTCTCTATACCTTTTTGTACAAAACAAGTCCTGAAAAACGACACCCTGACATTTAAAATTCTTAGCTCTTACCAAAGTTCATAAAGGTCAGTAGAGAGAAAAAAAAATACACCTGAAAATTCATATTTAAGATTTTTTTGATATTCTGAAACCTAAAGGTATTTCCGGAAAATCAGAATTCTATCCAGCTTTTTAGCCCTACAAAGCAAAGTAAAATGGCAGAAAAATTCGGTTTTAAAATTTGTACACTGTGATTTATACAGCTCTATACTGTTCGTTAAATTTGTGAATTTTCAGACGTTTTCAGTTTCAGAATAGTACAAAAATTACATTAAAAATACATGTATGAATTTGTATTTTAATAATTGGCCACTGAGATGCCTGAAACTTGAAATGTTCAAACTTTTTCAGTCAAAAATGCGATCTGAAAATGTTAAAAATTCCCATCGATACCTCTTTAAGAGTTTTTATTTAATGCCAAACCTTGATTCGTTGAATGATTTTATTTAACAAATATATCCTGAACTTTTAGCCCTTTCAGTCTAATAACCCAGCATGTTAATAAAAAGTCAAAATGTTAGATTCAAAAATTTGTAAGTTTTTATGTTAACAAATCCTGAAATATCAAAGTTATTTACTGAAAATCTAAATGTGTTGCAGTGAAAATTAAATGAACTTTTCAGAATTTTTCAATATAAAAAATCATTTTCAGGGTAAAAAAATAATAACACCCAAGAACCAGATTCGATTGTTTCCCTGCTTTTAAGCTTTTCTGAAACATTCGAATAACTACTTCAAAGCCAAGATTTTCCTATTTTTACAGTTTTCAGAATTTTTCAATTTAAAAAATAGCTTTCGAGGTAGATACAAAGTATTCCATCAGAAGTATATGTAAAGGTTCGGCGCACATAAGCTTTTCTGAAGCAGCTTTCTAAAAACCAGTATTTTTTAGTTTTTTTTTGTTTTCAAATTTTTCAATCTAAAAGGATTTTCAGGCTAGATACAAAGTATTGAACAAGAACTATGTAAAGACTTGCAAGATTTAAGTGTTTCGCTGCTTTTAAACTTTCCTGAAGCCTTCGAATTACTCTCCGCTTTTTCTTAATTTTCAGTTTAAATATAGTAAGCAGGATTGATAAAAAATATTGCACCAAAAATATGTAGCATTCAGTTGTTTCTCTGCGTATAAATTTTTATGATACAACAGAATTGCTTTCTGAAAACCAGTATTTTCCATTTATTAATTTTCAGAATTTTCAGCCAAAACAATTCAGAACAGATTAAAATTAGTGCACCAGAAATACGTAACAATTTAGCTGTTTCCCTGCTTATAAGCTTTTTTGAAGTGGCAGGGCTGCTTTCTGCAAACCCCTTTTTTTAATTTTCAGGATATTCAGTCTAAAAAATAATTTTTAGTATATATAAAAAAGGTTTTCTGAAACAGCAGAATCTTCAGCCACAAAAATAATATTCAGAGAAATTTGTACCAATTCAGCTAATTTCCAGCTTGTAAGCTTTCATGAAGCAACAGAATTGCTCCATGAAAACAGTTTTCTTTATTTTTCAGAACTTTTAATCTTAGAAATAACTTAGGCAGATAGAAAACGTTACATCAGAAATACATAGATTCAGCTGTTTCTTTGGGAATAACTCTTTCCGAAGCAGCAGAATTGCTTCCTCAACACCAGATTCTTTCAGTTTTTTGTTTAATTTCCACAATTTTTAAGTCGCAGAAATAATTTTCAGGATAGATAACAATCAATACGCAAAAAATATGTTAAAGATTCAGTTGTTTCTTTATGTCGAAGCTGTCTTAAACGAACAGAATTGCTCCTTGAAAATCAGGATTTTCTAGTTTTGTTAAATATCAAAATTTTCAGGGCAGATAAAAAATATTACCCCAGAAATGTGTAAAAATTTAGCTCTGGGAAAAGATCTTTCTGAAGTAACAGAATTGCTCCTTGAAAACCAGGATTTCCCAGTCTTTTTATACAATTTTCAGTCTAAAAAATTACCTTCAGGATGGAACAGCTACTTCTCTGTGTTGAAGCTTTCTTGAAGTAACGAAATTGTTCCCTGAGAAACGGGTTTTTTAATTTTCACAATTTTTTAGTTTCAAATTAATTTTCAGGATAGATAAAAATTATTACGCAAAAAAATATATAAAAATCCACTTGTTTCTCTGTATCGAAGATTTCCTAAAGTAAGAATTACTTTTCAGTATTTTAATTTCCACAATTTTTAGGTTTCCAAAATAATTTTCAGGTCAGGTTCCTTGTGTCGCAGCTTTCCTGGAGTAGCTCTGTTGCTTCCAGAAAACCAGGATTTTATTCAATTATTTTAAATTATCAGAACTTTCAGCAAGGATAAAAATTATTACGCTAAAAATATGTAAAGACCCAGCTGTTCCCCTGGGAAGAAACTTTTCTGGAGAAACGGAATTTGTCCCTGAAAACCAGAATTTCCCGGTTTAATTAATTTTCAAAATTTTCAACCCAAAAAATAATTTTTAGGGCTGATAAAAAATAATGCAAAGATCTGGCTGTTTCTTTGCGAAACGACCTTTCGTATTACATCAAAAAATGAAAAATAAAAGAACAGAATTGTTCCCTGAGAACCAGTCTTTGTTCCCTGAGAACCAGGCTTTTCAGTTTTTAATTTTCACAATTTTTTAGTTTCAAAAATAATTTTCAGGATAGATAAAAATTATTACGCTAAAAAATATATAAAGATTCGGTTGTTTCTTTCTGTCGAAGCTTTCCTTAAGCAAGAATTGCTTCCTCAAAACTAGGATGTTTCAGTTTTTTTAATTTCCACAATTTTTCAGATTCAAAAAGAATTATCCAGGTAGACCATTACATCAAAAAAGTTCAGCTGTTTCCCTGCGTCAAAGCTATCCTGAAGCAACACTGTTGCTTCCAGAAAACAAGGATTTTTCCATGTATTTTAAATTATCAGAATTTTCAGTCAAAAAAATATTTTCAGGACATATAAATAACCTTAATTCAAGAATATGTAACAATTCAGCTGTTTCTCTGCGTTTAAACTTTTTGAAAGCATCAGAATTGTTCCCTGAAAAACCGAATATTCCAACTTTTATTAATTTTTAGAATTTTCAGTCTAAATAATAGTTTTCAGGACAAATAAAAAATTACGCCAGAAATATGTAAAGACACAACGGTTTCTCCGCGAAGAAGCTTTCCTGAAGCAACAGAATTGTTTCCAGTTAAACCAGGATTTTCAGGCTTTTATATTTTCAGAATTTTCAGCCAAACAAATACGTTTCAAGACAGTTAAAAAATCTAGATTTCCAATTCTTTTTGATCTACGGAATTTCTAATCTAAAAAATACTTTTCAGAGCAGATAAAAAATATTATCTACATCAGAAATATGTAAACGTTCAGCCGGTTTCCTGTGAAGAAGCTTTTCTGAAGCAAGAGAATTGCTTCCTGAAAATCACGATTTGACAGGGTTTTTTTTTTAATTTCAGAAACAATGATTTTCAGGACAGATAAAAAACATTACGCTTGAAATGTGAAAAGATTCAGCTCTTTCTCTGCTTAAATCTGTATAAAAAAGTAGCAAAATAGCTTCTTGAATTTTTCAGTTTTGATTCAATCTCTTTAATTTGTTTCCAAAATCCTGATTTCTAAAGATGAAAAAAACCAAAGGTGACTTTACAGTCTACCAAGGTTTTATTTAAATTGAAAAAAGGTCAACGATTATCTTAACGAAATTCAAGCACCTTTTGTTTTACAAGAAACCGTGGTAAAGCTCCCAAACATTTTCCTTTAGATTCGATTCATGCAAATATATCCAGCAGTAACGCAAAGAAAACTACATAAAAATGAAGATGAACTCACAATTTTTCGGTGTCCGGAGACAAATTCCTGGGCACTTGCGTTAATCCACGATGGCTGCAGTCGACGATAGTTCCAGAACACGCACAACTCTTGGGACATTTCGTTTGATGTAAATCCAGGAAGGCGACTCCGTTCCCGGACTCTGCAGTGCCCCATTCGCACACAAAAACTAACACCCCTATGAAACCGACCACGAACGCTACTGACGCCCGCATCCCGGCCCACTTCGTGTTATTTTCACAAGGAAAAGCGAAATGTTTATTTTGACACGGATTTTAAAAGGCCGAAGACTTTGCACTTGGGTTTTAATTGAAATTTAGTCTCGTCGTGTTTTTACAAGGCTTTCAAATTGATATTGAATGGTGATTTTACCGTCGCCGCAACGGGTATTTTTCTAGACCTGAAATTAAAAGAAAATGTTAATTAAGTAGAGGTTTGCAGCAGTAAAATTTTAAATTTAAAATAAGAAATCTTTCGGTATGTTATTTGTGCCAACCGAAATAAAATAGAAGATTAGGTAGATGTAATTCTAGGAAGGAATTCTAAGGAACATAAATAAAAATCAAGATAGAAATCGCTAATTTATTATTTTTTGCACCTTCCAGCTGGCTGGCTATAAAATAAAGTGCTAAATTTTTTAGTATTGGAGCTCTAATTATCGTCCATAAACCGATACAAATTTTATCTTTTTACAGATGTCAAATCAAACGCTTTCGTAGTTAATTGGTTCCTGGTGAACTAACTAACACACTTTGTTTGGCCTTTTTCTGATACTTTTAAATTTTTTATAGATTAATAAAATTGGAAACTCTGTAGGTTTACATAGCAATTTTATTTTGTCAGAGCAAGATTAATGGCAGGGAAACTAGTTTGTTTTCAAAATTCCATAGGCTTTGGGCATTTCAGTGTTAATTTTTGAAAAATAGAGAAATTGGAAAACAACGCTTTGAAAGAGGATACTTCAACTTGCTTGATGTTTTTTCTTCTATTACATTCGAACTTTGTCTTTTCAGAACAAGATTAATATTACGAAAACTAATTTGTTCTCAAAAATCCATAGAACATTAATAATAATGACAAAAACCAACAACTTAAACAATTAAAAATAATTTTCTAAGTGATAATAACATGCTTGTAACAACCAAAAAATACTAAAACTCCATCCAAACTTTTCTCCTGAAAACCATCAACCTTCTGAGCTTTGAAATTCACTGATTTACAGCACCTCATTTGGTGTTTAATAGAACAATCCAACAAAGAAAAGAAATTAAGACAGAGCTTACGTGGCTTTGTCATCTTAAAAATTGCAGTAAAATTCTTGCTGTAATCATACGAGAGCAAATAAGGCTAAAACTAATATTCCTACTAATTTTAAACCGGTGAATTTTCATACGCAGAGCTAATAATTAATAACAATTAAAAACAAACTCGAAGTTAATTAAAACCTGTGCGAAACACCTGGTAACGAGCAACAACATGCATGGATTTGTTTGTGAAAATGAACAAATTTTGGCTGCAGTTATTTTAAATTGTGCGAAAAACTGTGTAAATATTTTAATATTAATTTACAAAAACTGGCAGGCAAAAGCGGACTTTTGTTAAAAATAGAAAAAAATTCCATTTTGAAGTGAAAACTAGGTATAAAGATTTTCAGAAATCCTTTGGAATAACTAAATTAATAATAGATAGCTAAATAAATAAATCACTTGATAAAGAAATCAATCCATAAATAAAACCATTCAATTTTGAGCTTTAATATGAAATGGTAAAGGTATCGGCACTAATGCTCCGCGAGGGAGCATGTCCGGCAACATGGAGGGTTGAGCCTCCTAAGTCGCTTCGTTTCGCACGCTACACTTCAACAAAAACCGCCTACCTTCCTTATTCCACCACTGTGTTTCTGTTCCTAATCACTTTCAATGAGTTGATAAGCCACCCGCCGAGCATCCGACTCGGGTTCGACCCCGAGACCGTCCGCGCTTTAGTCAAATGCTTTAACTACTCAGCCACTCTGGCGATGAGCTTAAATACGCACAATATGGAAATGTCGGTTAACATCCTAAAATTTCCAGTCTTTCTTTAATAATCTCCAGATTTCGAGTCTTATTTCAATAAACCCGACGGAGATTACAAAATATTGAAAAATATTTGTTCGCCTTTCAGGAGGATTTAAAATTCCCAAAGCTTTATTTGGAACTTTAATATGGTTGTAATTCTTGCTGGATAATAACAAAAAGATTTTGTCGCAATAACTCGAATTGATTGAATTGAAATCTTTATAATTAAACTAATTAAACTTTTTGAAAGTTTCAGAATTTGAAAATTCAAAACTATAACTTAAATTTTTCTGAAACTTGCAATTGTTTTTATTTTTCGTCATCTCAGAATTTTCAGTAATTTAAAAGTTAAATTGAAAGACTAATTTTTAATTTAAATTCGTTGAGAACCCTGATATGAATTTAGATACAATTAATTCTTGGTAAAATTTTGAAAATAGCATTTTTCTTTTCTCATTTTTTCACGCAGACATCACTAAGTTTTCAAGAAGATATTATTTTTATTGAAGATTAGAATAATTTTGTACTAAATAAATCAATAAGCGAAAGAACAAAATTGTGAAATATAGAATAATAATATGGAAAAGTCTGAAAATTTCCAGTTTTTCTTTAATGCAAGACTTCAAGGTTTACTTTAGTAAATACACCACAAATATTTCCAAATATAACTAAGGTACTGCTTCAATTTTAAAATTTTAGATGTTGAAAAATATATTCGTTCACCTTTCAGAAAAAACAAAAATAAATGCAGTTGAAATATTGAAAATGTCTAAAAATCGTACAATTTTATCAAACAATTAAAACCCTCAAAATGTTGAACTATCATTGTAACCCTTGTTGGAGAATGTCAGAGGGTTTTATCGAACTTATTAATTTAAATTTCAATAACGTACACTAGGAAACTGATTTTAAAAATTTCGAAGTATAAAAATAGTCTTGGAACCTGTTGGTCTTAAAACTAAAGTTAAAAAGTGTTCGGATTTCTCTTGGGAACATTATTTTCACAAAATTTAATATTAAACAAATTGTAATTATATTATTTTCTTTGGTTATGAATATCTTTTAAAGTTTAGAATATTAATTTCGAAATCGTATCACCTTTCTAGGATTACTTAAAACGATATAGAACTATTAATTTGAATTCTACTAAGATTCAACTTCAAAATTGGCCATCGAAAATTCCAGATATTACTCCTATTAATTAACAATCCTAATTTTAAACTTTTAATTCGTAGAAATTTTGATAACTCAAAAAATTAGTTTTGGATTTATCTAAACTTATTCGTTAACCAAAGACATTTTTGCAAAAATAATAAAGATAAAGACAGAACTGCAAGTGTTCCAGACTGTTCGATTACGTCATCGCTTCGAGACTTCTAATATTCCAGATTGGTGGATTCTTCAAAGCCGCAGTTGGTATATATAAGGGCATTTCGTTTGGCGAGCGACGAGTCTACCAAAAGTCGCGTGAATATAAAGTGCGTGATATAAACAAACTGTATAAATAAATTAGTTAGTGTTTCGGGTTAATATTAGTGTTGTGCTTTAATGTTTCAAGTTGTTGTTTCGTGTTAATTATTACCGTGTTTTAAATTTGTTAATAAATAATTCACACCACCGGTTTTAAATAAACGAGTTAAAAACATTACAGTATGATTTTTAAACGATTAATTTTTAAATGTTGTAATCCTCGCTGGATAAAACAAAAGGATTTTATCGAAACTGCCTCAATATACTAATTTGCTATTTAATCAAAAGGCTGAATTTTCTTGGTGATTACATGTTACTTTTTGAAATTTCAAAATTTAGTAAAATTAAAAAAATTAGAAATTAAAAAATTCCAAAACATTACAAGCAAGGTGGTTTTTAAGGATACAAGTTAATCAAAATAGCTACAAAAATCAAAATTTCCCAAATGGCTAAAAATGCAACAAGTTTTGATGCAGAATTCTAGATTTCTGGTTTCCAATCACCCAAGTGAAACTTTAATAGCACCTGAAACTGTTTGCTTTTTGCTTTTTAAACCAACAACAAACTGTCTAAAGTTCCATTTTCAACCTAAACAAGGCCAGATTTCTCTTGGAAATTTTAAAATTTTCAGTAATACCTAACATTTTTGTACCTATTTAGATTTTATTAATTTTGAAAAATAAATTCGAAATGTCTCATCCTGTACGATAACAAAAATTTGTATTAGAGCTGCCTGAATTGATTAATTTTAGTTCCACAAAGACTCAACTTCATAATTAGCCATTTCAAATTGCCGTGTTCTTCAAATAAATTACATACTGAAAAGTCCCAACATTTAATTAATTAACAATTTTAAAGTTTCCTGATAACTCAAAGGATTTTAATTTTTTTTTATCGATTCTCAAATTGATATCCATAATAATTTAATAATTCCGAAATATTCCGCACTTTTAAAAACTTGTAAATAACCAAATATCCGCAGGGATTGGAACGACTGACCTTTGGCTTTCGATAAATATATTTATCAAAATGTATTCATTTCGAATTTTGTAGTTTTTAGGGATTTTCTATATTTCGAATATTTGGTAAATCTCACATATTGCCAACTAGAAAAAAAGTTTAAGCGAACATTTTACGTTGCAATCGCTGTTGTGTGAATGTAGTCCTAAAGAAGATAATTTACGAAAATTCATTTAAATTGTAAATTTTTAATTTTGGAATTTTGTGTACGAGTTTACCAAATTTCTAATCTTTGTTAAATCTCACAGATTTACAATTGAAGAAAAAGGTCGAAGCACGCATTTTACGTTGTAATCGCGGTTGTGTAAATGTAGGCCTTAAGAAGAAAATTTATTAAAATTCATTTAAATTCTAAATTTTGATTTTTTTAATTTTGTAAGGATTTTCTAAATTTCTAAACTTCGATAAATCTCACAGATTCATAATCAAAAAAGGCTGAAACGTGCAGTTTACGTTGTAACCGCTAATTGATCAAAATGTATTCAAATTCTAAACAATTTGGAATTTTGCGAGGTTTTTCTAAATGTTTAATCTTTGGTATTTCTCACAGATTCACAATTAAAAATGTTTGAAGCGTGCATTTTACGTCGTAATTGCTGTTGTGTAACTGTGGGTCTTTAAGCATTAGCATATCAAATCTTCTTAAAAACATCTTACTTTTAGTAAACCGTAAATGTTAACGGATAAAATTAATGCGCTGTGATTAACTCACAGATTTACAATTGAAATAAAATGAAGTGAGAATCTTTACGTCGCAATTGCTGTTGTGTAGCTGAAGGCCGTAAACAGAAGAATCGACAGCTACGAAGAATTTTATCGATTCCGCTTTTAATAAACCTCCAATGTTATTGGCTAAAATTAGTGTGCTGCAAGTAACTCGCAGATTCTTAATTGGAAACAAGTTGAAGTAAGCAATTTTACGTTGTATAACTGTATGCTGTAAACAGAAGAATAGATAGCTATATGAATAGGTTTATCGATTCTTCTTAAACTGTCACTTTTGGTATGTTGCTGGATAAAATTAGTGTGCTATAAATGTATCCCTTAAGTAGAAGAATCGCTAGCTACGAGTTCTTCTAGAGTTTGTACGTATGATTTCGAATTAGTATTAAGTTTTTGCCTGGAGTTCCACTTGGTCTGACTGTATAACTAAAGCCATTAGCGACAAGAAAATCAGTGGCGTATCAAATCTAAAGTGCCCTCTCCTCAAACAAATCTACTTTAATCTCCAGTCAATTAAACGTCTACGATACTAGAAATCCAATAAAATATCCGAAGCGTGAACGATGAGAGATACTTATGATATGTAAACACAACATTAATTCCCGTAATAACTTCCTTATACCCGTGGGCTATGGGCGAAATTTGTAAATGTCAACACTTTATGTCGACGTTCCATAGATAGTGAAGTTTAGATAGATAGAGAATACACACGGGGGGCACGTCTTATATAAAATGCCGGTAGTGTAAAGCGGTCCCGAAGGCAGGAAGCAATACGTGTAGAGCAATAGAGGGGCGCTCAAGAATTTATATAAACATATAAAACGGCGATGCATTCACCAGTCAATCGATTTCAATATACCTTCTCCATCTACTTGGCGTTCCTTCGGCGCCCCCAGGCCATCGTACCGACCGCTCTCCCATACAGTGAACGTCAAACGGTGATGTTACATTTTTAAAATTTATCGGGGCGTTTCTTTTTTATAGCGGACTCTCCTTCGCCAAAATTATCGACATGTCGAACTTATGTCGCTGAACGCGCGTATATTTTGTTTGTACGCTTTAGTAGCTGATACCGTTTCTTTACTGCTCCTGAATAATATATTTTTTAATGCGAAAAGAAACCGCCCTGCCATACAAAATTTCGTTGTTGGCAAATAGCAAGAAATTTTCCTAATTTAGCAGATTTTTAATTATGTACGAACGCACCAGTAAAAATTTTATTTCATCAAGGATTTCCAAATCAGAAACTATCCAAGGGCATTGCCAGAAACTTCACAATCCAGCTTGAGACATACTCTTAAACTTTAATCCCAGTATGTCGCTTAAAGCCTGAATGTTCCTAATGTGCATTAATAATGCAGTTTACTTTCAAGAACAAAATCTGTTGGTGGTACTCCTCTGTCAAAGTTTGGTAAATTCAAATTCTCGGTATGTGCACACGCAAATTATGCTCTTCCTCTTAGTAAACCCTACCTAGATTACTGATATTCTCACTTTTGTTTTGGCAACGGATTGGATTTTTTAAGGATTTACTACTTTGGAATATGCTTTCAAAGAATTTTAAAAATATGTTTATTGAGAGCTGAAGGTCCGTGGTTCAAATCCCTGCAGAGGAAATTTTTTTATATTAAACCCCAATGGGGTTAATCCTTACACATTTATTTTGTAAAACTCATGAAAGGGTTGGCCTTTTTAGTTTTTGTATTTGTTATGGAAATAGTTTAGGTTAATTTAGGCTTAAATAATCCAAAACTTTTTTTGAAACTCGAAATTCTTTGAGTTACCAGGAATTATAAAATTTGAATTGTTAATGAAATATTTAGGGTTTTCAGTAATTTATTTGAAGAACACTACCAATCTAAATGGCTCATTTTGAAGTTGTAAAATTAAAATCAATAAACAGATAGTTTTACTTGATTTTTGTAATGGTAAATGACACAATTTCGAAATCCTAATCCAAAATTTAAACAACTAAAACCCCAAAAACTACAAAAATTATGAAATTAAAAATATTTTTAAAATTAAATTTTACAAAATATTCAGATTTTTAATTCCAAACTTTAACCAGTTTTAATACAAAACTTTTAGAATTTTTAATATTCAAAAAATATTTCTGTGTCGAAATTTTCAATCAATTTCCCACTGTAATTTTCGGCAGAAAAATTAAGCTTTTGAAATTAAAATCAATAAATTCAGAAAGTTTGGGAAAAACCCTTTTGTTGTTATCAAGCAACGATATTCCAAAATTGCGAAGACTATTTTTTAACATCTAGAATTCTTAAATCTAAGCAAGAACTTATGAAAATCTTTGTGGTATTTATTAACGCAAAACTCGAAATTTACAGATTATTAAAGAAAATCTGTAAATTTGAAGAAATTATTTAACTTTTTCATTTTTTATTAAAGCTCATCGACTTTGAGATTTTGTTCGTTTGTTCAGTGCATAATTTAATTAATTAATTAATTATTTTTTTTATATCCAGTCTTAAACAAGTTCCTAAATTATACTATGATATTACGAAAAATTTCCGAAAATGTTTACAAGCAAATCCAAGCCAGTTGTTGCTTTTTACCTGGTGTTTTAATTAACTTTAAGAGCTTTTTAATTTTTTATAATTAGCTCTACGTATGTCAATTTACTACTTTTTGCTTTGAAAGTAGTACGAATATTAGATTTAGTTTGACTTACAGGAACATCATTTGTTGCAAAATCAAACACAGGAAATTTGTTGATAAAATACATGTTAAAACGAAATCAAGAGGACCACGCAATGATTTTATTTACACCCGTTTTACAACATAATAAACTATAATATTAGGCAAGTCGAGGTCGTCGATCTTGAAAGGAATTGGTCATTATGTTGGTGATTAAGCAAATTTGTAGAACGCTTAGTTAAATGCACACGGGATGACTTTGACAAACTGGAAAAAATTAATCAATATTCTGATAAAGAAGCATCATAATTATCGATTAACGTTTTACACAACAAATAATGTATAATTTATTATTTAACAATACTTATTATTCAAAAATGCCTCAATGTGCAGACATATAAAAAAAATATTCTAAAAATTGCCTAAAAAATTGGGAAAACTTTCAAAAGATAAATTAATAAAAACAATGTAGAGCTTTAGCGTGTTGAGTTAAAGGTGTGCCGATGGTTCAAATCCCTGCGGAAGTGGTATGTTCTATTAATACGGTTTTTAAAATTTTAAAGTTTGCAAAAATAATAGATTTGCTATTCTAGAAAATACTTCAAAAAAATGGCAAGACTTTCAAGAAATGAAAATCGATTTTAAACATTAATAATAACAATGGTAGAGCAGCATTTAGCATGTTGAATCGAAGGTCTGTCTATGGTTAAAATCCTTGCGGAAGTAATGTTCCCATAACCAGGGTTTTTCAAATTCTCTCCAACTAATTAAAACTTTATTATTTTTGATATTTTTATGTAAATGTTTTCGGTTAATTTGGACATAGTTTATCTTCTTCTTTCTCTTCGTTTTACCCTCTTATACATATACATTGTCGAGGGACCCGAAAACACCGAGCCGCAGAGTGGTCACTCATTCAAGTTCTGACCAAGCAGGTCTTTGCCTAACTTTCTATATTGCCGTACTACCGGTCATGTAGTTTGTCCAAAACTTAATTTTGGAAATGTTTTGAGGTATCCATGAATTTAAAAATTTAAGACAAAATCACAATTTTAAACTGAAACTTCTGAAAGATTGCGGGAATATTAAAAACAGTTTGAATTTGAATTAATTTTGAAAACAGAAGGTCATGAGTTCAGACCGCTGCCATGACGAAGTTTTTCTCTATTCGGTTGTTGTAAAAAAATTCAATACATTTAATAAAAGGTTAAACTTTTTTATTTTTGATGTTTCTCTGAAATGTATCCAAAACTAATTTTTGGAAAATTTTTGAGTTATTAGAAATTCAGCAACTTAATTAATTAAATATTTAGAGTTTTCAGAAATTTATTTGAAGAACACTGCAAATTGAAATGACTGATTTTCAAGATGAGTCTTTGTGAAACTAAAATTAATAAATTCAGACAGTTTTAACGGACATTTTTGTAATCAAAAACTTATTCAAATTATTTTCCCAAATTTTATTAAAAATTTTACAAAAGCTACAAAATCACAATTTTTTTGTTATTAAAAATTATTAAATTTTAACCAGAATTTCAGAACCCAGTAACAAAGCTGCGTTTTCAGCCATTTGTGAAATTTTGATTTTTGTAGCCATTTCTATTAACTTGTGTCCTTAAAAACCACCTCCCTTTTGTTGCCTTTTAATGTAATACAATTTTTGTAAATATGATATTTTTAAGTTAAATTTGAATTCCGAACTTTTGCAATTGTTTTAATATTCAACGAAAATTTTCTTATTATCCAGCAATAATTATTATACTTCGAAGTCCCAAAGATATCTATGGAAGTATTTAATATTTCAACAGCTTTAATTTTTATATTTCCTGAAAGATGGACAAATACATTTTTCGGTATTTTACAATTTAGGCAACAACTTAGGTAAATTTGGAAATCTTTCTAGTAGGTAACAAAACTCAAAATCTTTGGATTATTAAGAAAGACTGGAAATTTTTAGATGTTATTCGACATTTTCATAGTGAAATTTTATTTTTTTGTTTATGTATCTATTTATTTATGAATTTATGTTTTCATCAATTGGATTAGTTAGTTGTTATATATTTTAGTTCTTTTATATTCGGCCTTAAGAAGCAAGCATTTAAGCTTCGCTTTGATATTCCAAATAATTTCTGAAAATTTTAATACTTTTTCCTACAAAACTGACTTTTTTACACAGTTTTTTGTATAACTCAAAATGATTGCACAAAAAACATTTTAAAAGTAAGTAAATAATGTTATTTGTTAATTGTTACAAACAAATCCATGCACGTTTGTTGCTTGTTAACAGGTGTTTCCCACAGGTTTTAATTAACATCAACTTTGGTTTTAATTTTTGTAAGTATTAGATCTGGGTATGAAAAATCACTGCTTTAAAACTACTTGGAATATTAGTTTAAGCTTTATTTGCCTTCTTATAATTACAGCACGATTATTTACTGCAAATTTTAAGAATACCAAGCCATGTAAGCTCTGTCTTAATTTGTTTTCTCAGACAATTTTAATGTGCGAAGGATTGGTGGTTAGAAAATTAATTTAATATGTTAAATTTTCTGATTTTTAGTGTTCCAAGAATTTTCCTATTTCAAAATTTTTAAATTAATTTTCCAGTCCATATTTTTCTGGAGAAAATCTAGCCTTTTAAGTTTAAATTAATAAATTCTGGTAATTTCGATAAAATCCTTCTGTACTATTCAGCGAGGATCATAATTGTTTGAAAAAAACCTACCATTTTTGGAAATGTCCAAAATTTCAACTGCTTCAATTTTAATTTTTCCTTGAAGGTGAACAAACATATATTTATCAATATAAATTTTTAAAGCATAACTCGAAATCTGCAGAATGTTTAAAGCTCCTGGATTTTGAGATTTTGTTTTTGTTTATTGATAGAAAGCCAGGAAAGTCGTTAATTTATTAATGAGAAATTACGTATCCACGAAATAAGCTCAATTTTAAAAAAATCCGAAATATAGGATACAAAACTTTTAAGAAATGTTCAAAATTCGAAAAACGTAAATTTTGAAAATCCGCCCCTGCAGAAATCCAACAGCTTTAAGTTGCAGTTTTTGATTCTATGAAAGCTTTAACAATACCAACAAAAACGCCAATAAAAACAACAAGAAAGCAGGACAAACAGAATTTTCAAAAAAATTGTCTACAGCAAACTCCAGTGAAATACTCGTAGGAGTAATTGCACATGAAGCGCTACTTAAAACCGAAGCAAACAGATCCATTCAATGAACCAAACGTTGGTAAATTTAGATCGGTATGTATCAGAAGCTATTACAGTAATGGACCATTATCTAAAACGGTTTCCGTTTCCAATTTCAGAAATACTGCTCCATTAAATATTTTGAGTGCAAATTCGTTACGCAGCCTGAATCGATAAATAATTAGTACAATCATCGCCATTTTATTTTGCTTTGACGTAAATACAAGCAAAACGTAATTCTAAGCCGCGAGGTTAAGGTCTCGCTGCCAGTATCAGTGACGTATGTTCGAATCTCTACTACTATAATTTTTTTTAAACATTCAACAATCGAAATGTGAAGTTTGGAAACTTTCCAGTTAATTTTGATATCCAAAATAACAAGCTTTAAATCTGAAGAAATTCGTGAATTATTTTAAGTCATTTGAATTTTGATTATATTTTGAAATTTGCAAATTTTCTGTAAACTTTTAAGATGTTAAACATAATTTTAAAGGGATTGATTGCTTTAGATTTAATATTTATTTATTTTACATTATTTAAAAGGTTACAGGAACTCCCCGAGTTTTAGTTAAACGTTTAAAAGTCTCGAATTTCGAATTTTTCAATTTGGTTCCTTGATTTTTGAAATTTCGAAGTATAATCTTGGAAATTTATTTTTTTCTAGGCGGAACTTAAATGGTTTCCAAGTTTTCCCTCAAAATTTATTTTACAATTCTGATAAATCCAACTTAAATTCACTTAAAAAGGGCAGTTTTTTTATTATTCAAAAACAATTTCAGATTCTAGAAATGTCGAATGTTTTGAAAAATTGGTATTTAGAATCGCAAGCAAGATTTCTAGTCTGAAATTAAACTTTGAATGAAAATTTGTAATTTTCAAATTGATATTATTGTCCAGAAATAATATATAATAATAATAAATTTAAATCAATCCTGAAAAGTTCCTTTTAAACTTGAAAATTAGACTTTCCGTTGTTTTTTATGTGTCCAGCTTCCCCAGTTGTCGAGTTTCTTTTTTTTAGAATTCTAAAAATTATTAAATCGTAAAGTTGATTTCCAAATTTCTTTCAGATATGAGTCAATTTAAACTCAATTTTGAAGTTAAAATGGTGTTTATTTGATAAAAACAACTTCGTGAAGTAAGCTTTTTCATAAATTTAAGGCTTTTAAACAAATAAAACAGGCATTTATGCTAATCTATTAATTATAAATCGTGGATTGGTTACGGAACTAAATTAAAATAAGTACTTTCTTAATGCTGTACATATGGTTAAGTATGTATTTCGAAATTCTTCCTTTGGAAGAATCTCCATTTTTTTTACTGAATATTGGAACTCAGAAGTTTCAACTTACTGAGCTGTTTGGATTTATAAAATTTATTTGTGTTTGCTTCAGAATTCTTTATTAAGAAATTTGTTCTAAAAAACTTTACGAATTTTCAGTTGAGATATTTGTTGCATTTTCGTTAAATTCTTTCATCAAAAATGTTGGTCTTTTCAAAAATAATTATTCCAGCATTTGAAAAATTCAGAGAAATTCTGATTTATCAGAAAAAATTTATATTTATATCAGAATTCTTTTGGTCAATTTTATTCTATTTGAGTGTTTAAATTCTTCAGAAATGCAGCATAATTTTGAATTTAGCATTTGTTTCAGGCTTTCTGAATTCTTAATCTGTAAAAATTTTCGGTTCAATTGTTTATGTTTATTTCAGATCTGTTTAGACTTTTATTTCGTTTTTCCTGGATGTTCCAGTTCTTCGAAAATTCAATTCTGTAGTTTTAAAAAGATTTTCAAAATGTTTCATTATTGGGAATTTACATTTTATTATTTGTTTTCTTGGAAATTATTTGGTTAATATGTGTTTTGTTTGTAGATGCTACACAAGTTTTCGAATATTCGACGGAATTTTTTTAATTTTTCTATATTTTCTAAACTTTGGATTTCTTGTGATTTTTAACTTATTTGTATTCGTCTCAGACTTATTTTGATAAAGTAATTTTGTGCTTTATGGTAGTCCCAACGTTTCGAAAATTCGGGAAAATAAGGATTCTTTCGTATTCTAGAATTCTACAGTTTTTATATAATTTTTGATGACTGAAAATTTGCAATTCTTTTAATTGTGCTTGCATCAGAGTTCCTGATAAGATATTTTGTTTTGCTGTGTAAATGTTTCAAGTGTTGGAAAATTCAGGAAAATTCTAAAATTCAAATTTAAAATTCTGCAAATACTTTTCTTTTTCCTTTTACTTCTTCAAACTTCCTGTTTGTCCCCCTCTTTTAGCTATATTTAAGAATTCTTTAACCTAGTCTTTTGAAACGGTTTCCAGAGCAGTTTCAGAAAATCAGAAATTACGAAATTCTGTAAAGATTTTTCTAATTTGTAATTTTCGAAAGTCTTCGAAAATTCTGAATTGTTTAGATGTCTCACAAAGCTCCGAAAATTAAAGTTAAATTGTGGAACGGTTTTAAGTTTTAAAAAAGTCTTGGAATTATGCTAATTAAACTCCTGATAACAAAGATTTATTTTAACTTTGGGATATTTAAATGAAAAAAAAATTAAATATTTAGAAATTTCAGGAAAAATTTAAAATTGATTGATTTTTGAAATTTTCCGTTCAATTTGACGCTTCACAAAGGTAAATCAGGCGAACGTTTTGGACCAATCTGCTAAAACAAAATACAAAGAGAAATAAAAGAAATTTCTAAATTAAAACATTTTTCTGCTGTGGTAGGTTGTTAGTGACTATTAATTTCCAAAAAATTAATACAAGATTTTCAAATTCATCTTTTTCTAAATGTTTCTATTTTTCCATCTGAAACTTAACATAAATAAAAAATAAATTTAGAAAATTCGGGTTATATAAAAACCCCAAATTTCCTGGAATTTTTATAATTCAATTTAAACTAACTGAAACTTCGATGGTTGCCGAATTTAAAAGAGCAAACTTAAATAATAAAACAGCGTAAAATAATAAAAAAAGTGTTAACTTCAGTACCCTTCGAATAACTTTTTTAGTGCCACTCGTGTCAATTGAAACATTCCCCAATAAAAAATACATAGCAAGAGAGATCTACTGGATATATAGGAGACTTGGAAAGCACTTTCAAAAGAACCTATTCCATCGGAAATGCACACAGCCCGGAGCGGAACAATAACAACCGAACAAAACTGAAATCTATCATCGAAATGTCTTCGCAAAGAGGGCTAATTTAAATGCCATTTACGACCAGAATTTTCTTCCTGATGATCAAGACAAATCAAAAAAATATTATTAACTAACTGACGTAACAAGGTGCTTGATAAATCTAAATTTAAAATTTAAAAAAGGTAGGTGGGGGTAGTATTCAATTCGTTGCTGTAATTTTTCACCCCTGCTGGTTTGTCAGTTCAAGAGTGACAGGCTGAAATATTGATTACTGTGTTACTTTAGCAAAAAGTACGTCTGTCGAATTCCAATTAATACAGAATTAAAAACTTTGTGTTATGTTACGTGGGAGGAAAAATGAATAAAAATTTCCAAACTCATGTAGAACTTGATTACGTGGGTGATGTGGGGTTAAAGCACCCCAGTCTTGTTGAACAATAAATTAATTACTTTGTACAAGGTGGTCAAAAATTGATTAAACAAGAACAATTAATCAAATCGTTTGAAATTTACTTTAGTTGGAATAGGTTAACAACCCTGCGGAATGGTCGACTTCAGATAGTAACAAGCCACATACACTATAATTTAATACATGGTCACAAACTGCAAAGGGCAAAGGGAAACCACTGCAGAGAACACATTTCTCTAGTATAAGGTGGGGATATAAGAAAGTTCACGACGCCAAGTCGTTTAAAAATGTGGCTTTGATCGCCCTCGCCAACGTCCTTAAAAGGATATGGCACTAAGAAGAAGAAGAAGAAGAAGAAGAAAAAGGTTAACAAACACCTCCACCAAAATTTAGAACAATCGTTCAAAAAAGCTTTGAAATTTCAGAGAGAACGCAGAAACCTTACAGAATTTTCAGCATTTCTGGATGCTAAACACATTTTAACTGTTCAAAGATATTCCTGGAAAGATTCGGGAAACGCACAGTGTTCTGAAATAATTGGGCATATAAAACAAAATTCAAAAAAGAAAATCTGGCCAAAGACGAAAAATTTGCAAAATTACCAAATTTCCATAAATGTAAGTAACAAAATCTTTAATAAATTTAACAATTGTTTTAACTCTGAACAGAAGTTCGAATATTTGGAAATTATCGTCATCAATTGACACGGAGCAGATCCTCGTGGATCAATCCTGGATTACGCCGGACCAACTCCATGCCAATAAGGTGTGAAGGGATTTGTTATGATAGGTGGAAATTGGGAGCACTGTATAACGATAACATGCCTGTGACACCAGCCACAGGGCACCGCTTCTACAGTGCAAGGTAGTTAGTAGATCACATAGTCAATATATGACTGAGATGGTTAAACATGTTTTGTCATCTTATACTAACAGTACTTCTAGTATTACCGCTAATTTACTAAGTAAAAAATTCAGAAAGCTTATTGTAATTAATATGAACTCACAAAATAAATTGTGACAAACAACAATTGAGTCAAATACAAATAAACGAATTAAAATTTGCCCAGGGTTACAAATTGGGAAAAATCTATACAAAATCAAAAATTTTGTCGAATTTTCCAATGCATTTATTCCAAAACCGATTAAAACAGGCTCAAGCTAATAGAAATAACTTAATTGCACAATAAAAAGGAAATTTCAGAATTCCAAATTGGAATTTTTTTATATTCTCTGAATTTTCGAACATTTGTGGTAGTACAGCTACACAGCAACACAAAATTCCTGGTTAAAGGAATTCTAAAACACCAATGAATGTTCAGCGGAATTTCAGAATTCAAAAATACAGAATATTTTCATTAAAAAAGTCTGAGACTAATACAAGTACTTCAGTTTAAAATCACAAGAAATTGAAAACTTAGGAAAATATAAAGGCTTAAGGTACAAAACCCGAAATTTTAATAAATTTTCGAAGGCTTTTTTCTTTCTTTCTTTCTTTCCCTTTCACCCTCTTATACCTTTACAGTGTCGGGGGGACGGACACACCGAGCCGCAGAGTGGTCACCCATTCAAGTTCAGACCAAACTGGCATCTGCTTAACTTTCTATATGTCAGTATTACGTACACTTCCACTCTGCCGTACTGCCGGTTAGGCGTTTTTGAAATATTTATAAAATAAAACAAACGTATTTGTCCACCAAAAACTTGAGGGGACCGGGCACACCGAGTCGCAGAGTAGTCCACCCACACAAGAATTTCAAAATCCAAAATGACATAAATGATAAAAAAAACTTTGACGCAAATATAAACCACCAAACCCAAAATTCTCAGAGATTAAAATTTGAAAACCCATAAAATAATGTTTTAGAATTTTGCTGACTTTTCGAAAAATTTACATTTATAAAAGATTTGCAAGAACCTAAATTCTCGACAAAGAACTCTGAAACAAATACAATTAGGTAATTGAATAGAAAATTCTTAAATATCAAAAAAGAAATAAAATTTAAAGATCCAGATATGATCATGAAGAACGTTCTGAGACAAATCCAAATAACTGAGGCACAAATTCAAAAATCAAAATTTTTTGTCGAAACTTGAAATACATCACTGTCGATATGCTTTAAAAATAATTAAAAGGTAAAGTCATTTACGTTAGTAGTAGTGTCCGACCGAAGGTCAGTTTGTCAGCCGCAGCCGAAGCCGAAGCCGAAGGTGCAACCAGACTTAGAACCCTTACTGTAAATTAGTGTAAATAAATTAAATACTCTAAATAGCATAACTTTTTTTTCCGATGGTAAACTTAATTTTATTTTTCTTTATTTATTTAAATACATAAACATAATAAAATGAATAATATTGTACGTAATATTACGTTCGTTTGCGTGAATCGCTCGGCTGGATGTAACCTTCGGCTTCGGCTAAACCTTCGGCCCTTTTTTCGCCGAAGCCGAATGTGCTATTTGCGGCCGAAGGTGGCCGAAGCCGGTCAGACACTAGTTAGTAGTATATCAGAGGGGGTTCTGGAACATTTCCGGTTCCAGAACTCCCTCTGATACACTACTAATGTTTCCATAAATTTTAATTTTCCTAAAACAAAAAATTCATGAAAATTAATACAAAACCTAAAAAATGAAAAATAGAAACAAGAAAATGTAGGAAAAATTCATCGGCATTTCGAAAAATTCATTAATATTTGGAAAATCTAGAGAGCCCTAGAAATTCAAATTTTTGAAGAATTGATACAAATCAAGAACCTAAAAATACAAATAGATTTTACCGAAACTTAAAAACACAGAATCTGATAAACTTAAAAAATCTAAGGTAAATTTATTTTCATTATGACAAATTTTAAAATTCCTAAAAATTTAAACTCTGGAAAAACAGGCAAATTCATTAATATTTAGAAAAAAGAATCAATAACTCAAAAATAATGTGAACTTTGAAAAAATTTGAGAGAACTTTCTAAAAAGGAAAGTCTTCAAGCAGGCTTAAAACTTCCAGAAATTCAAAAATTCGTAAATTTTTGACTTTTAAGGGAGAAATAGACATCCAATTAAAAACAATAAATAATGACGAGTACTTCTGATGCAACAAGGAAAGGCAAACGTTTATTCAAATGAAAATTCAAAACAGTGTAAACTCAATCCACAAAAACATGAAGGCTTTAAAAACAGAAAGAATAAAAATAGCAATATCTTTACGAATTCACACAAACAAAATTCCAAAATTCGTTTAACAAAGAGGAGGTTATTTAAAAAGATTGCAAAGGAACCAAAGCAAGTCCTTAAAATTCAATCTCCATAAAATCAAGACAATTAAATTTTAATATTACCAACAAGAATGTTAATCAAGGCCGAACTACATTTTATTTATTTTACCATTTTTACTGCTTTTATTAAAATATTATCAGGAGCAACACTAATAAAACCGAAACCAATCGTTTCCTCTTAATTAAAATTCAAGGTTTCGATAACATTTTTGTAAATTTAAAAACTACTATAAAAGTTGATTAATAAAAAACTTTGAAAGAAAAACAGTAAATCAAGCAGGTTGTAGACGAATTTTCTCGCCGAAAATATCAAAATTTCGCGGAGCAACTCATAAAAATTGTTTAATGAGGCACAAATTGCAAAGGCAAAATTTTTGAAAAAACTAAACAAGAAACGCCCAGGCTAAATTCGAGAAAAAATGCAAACATGTAATTCGATATTAATTAACCGTCGTTATTCAACTGTCACAAGGACCTTTACACATTTATTTCCGAATAAAATTAATCAACGATCAAATTTCAAGACAAGCAAGACCTTTAAATTTCTTTTAAACTGCAACAACGCCCGCGATTTCAATAAAAAAAAGCAAACCCACAATAAAATTTATTAATTAATGGCAGATTACGTCAAATTTTTCCAAAAACAAGCCTACTACGACGGAAGTCGCGTCAATAAAATCACATAACTAAATCTAAAATCTTAATAAACACGAACATAACAGCCGACCTCTTAAATTTTAGTTTAAGAAATCTTCCGACAAAGCCTTAATGGTTGAAATGATCAAATTGTCCGGAGAATTATTACATGTCGTGGGCGGAATTTTATGCAAAATAGATACGCCGCGTACAAGAGTTTACAACAACTTTCTATTCATTGATGGGTTCGAAATGAGATTGTACGTAGGTGTAAATTGGCTTTCGGCGCTATTTCGACTTGTTTTTTCGCACGTATTACATATCTCCTTTTAAATACGCCAAGAAATCAAGCAATACTAAACGTCTCAGGTACAAAAATGGAAGTTAATTAAACGCTAATGAAGCCCAAAGATCTGATCTATTAGGCAATTACGGCCGTCCAATTTTTATTATTATTATTATTGTCATATTAAGTCAGGGACGGTTTCCTTTTATGTTATAATTGGGTTAAGCCCACCGAATTTATAAAACCGAAATGTTACTGTTTTACGAAGGTGTGACATTTTTAGGCATCCTCAATTACGAGCAGTCAACTAAACAAGCTTGGTTTGTTTAAGTGGCGATAAAACTAATCTTATTCGACACTGATGTTCGTGTAGGTTGTTGAAATTTCGGAAAATTTACATGGTCACTGGTCACAACAAACAATACTCGTAAAGTTGTTCACATTTCTGCTAACAAATAATCTTATGTAACAAGCAGGCTGAGCAGGGACTTTTCAATCGTCTTTAGAACTGTTTTGACTTGATTTTGATTCAATTTTTGTAACACGTACGTAAGCCCCAGCCTTCTACGATTGGATGTGGAGGGATAATTTCTACCCTCCTTTGCAGCAAATTAAATTTTTTTAAATAAAACACCTCAGTTTGCCTGATTAGCTTTGCTTAAAGCCTTTGCTGTGACTTGATATTGATTTAACTTCTGCAAAAAGTACCTAAACTCAGCCTCCTACGATTTAGCGCAATAAAAATGAATATAAATTTCGTATTTATTGGAATTTCAAACTCGCCCCAGCAAATATTTATGGAATTTATAAAAACCTTCCTTTAATAAACCACCAATAAAACAAAACCCAGAACTTTCTAAATTTCATAATTTTTCTTCCTACAAGCGTGCTTTACATGCAAGGAATTATTGGTTTCCGAATCCATAAAATTGAAGGACGTTGACACCAGGAAATTATCAAAATTTGGCAAAAAAGTAATAAAAAAACGTCGATAATTTTCATAAACATGCGAATTCTGTAGGTTTACCAGAGAATTCGGTTAGATTTCCATACATTTACATGTTCAACTATAGCTAAATTGTTAGAAAAAGCCACGACATTTTTAAGAAATCGAATTGTCAAAAAGCCAAAGCCCAAACAATTTTTTATGAATTAAATAACATTCTTCAGAAACGTAGTATTTAAATTTTTTCTATATAGAAATTCTTCAAACTTAAATATGAAGCACAAGCGAATTTGCCTGTCGATTTAAAAAAAACATGAATTTGAGTCAATTTGAGGGGAAATTTTCAAAATTCGAATTATTTTCAGCATGCAATTTATTTCATATCCAGAATAAACAGTTAAAAATTCTTTAGCTTTATATTCGACGAAATTGTAATCAATTATCTCCAATAATTCAAATCTTTTTTACTCGTATATTATGAAATTTGCTTTTAAATTTCCGAAATTTTCTGCAAAGTCAAGTTAAGCGTTTCTTCTTCTTAAATACAACACTGACAAATATCCTGACAAAATCCGAGAAAAATCCACTAAGATTGCGAAGAAAATCGTAATTGGAAAAGATAAAAAAATCCTCAAAATCAATATAACATTTCAAAATTATTTAAGACATAAAAATATTAACACTAATATTTCGAAAAATCCAGGGGTTCTTAGAAATCCAAATTTTAGAAAACCTAAAGATCAATGTAAAACTTAAAAAGTAATTTAAAAAGGAACAGAAAAGTCTAAGAAACATTTCTCAGAAATCCAAAACTCGGAAAAGTCTAAGCTTTTGCGAAAAACGTAAAACATTTAAGAAACAACAAATATCCACGCTTTTCGTTATTTGAATTTCTAAAAAAAAAATAACATAAATTTGAAAAAGGACAAAAATCTCTGTTTCAACTAAATTCGATATTTCAAAACATGACGAAAAATCCTAATTTTCGAAATTTATTATTTTTTTAAAATAGCCAGACTAGCGTTCAACTAGTCCTTGATTCGAATCCCCCTGGTGGATTCGTCGTTGGGCACCTAATTAACGACGCTCTCTTCCGAATACAGTCCTATAAGAGGAAAGAGTAACAGGGTCTTACGCATACACACACTTACACTATGTATAGATACACATGGTGCAGTATGTAACCCAGAGCCCACAAAGGAACAGCTGCGGTACATTCCTCGGGACCATCTTGGGTGATTTCCGCAGTGGCATCCATTTTTCCTCCCGATTACGACACCCCATCTAAAGGGTTTAGCGTTTCGAACCCCCCTTCTTCGACTGCTTGTTAGCCGCGAGCCACCGACTTCGACGTCGCCTTATAGGTTGTGACAACATTACCACACTATCGTCACTATCTGCAAATGACCACACGCTCTGGCAACAGGCAACTAAAAAGACCACATATACCTACACCTCCCATCCGCCAACCAAATGGCGAGTGGGCTAGTTCGGATAAAGAAAAGGCAGACGTCTTTGCTTCACATCTGATGTCTTTACAACCCAGCCAGACCATACTGACCAAGAAATAGAAAACTTTATCGGCGCACCCTGCCAAATGTCTGCACCTATAAAAGCCTTCTCGCCCACGGAAATAAAGGAAGAAATCGAACTACTAAACATACGCAAAGCCCCAGAATATGATCTCATGACTGGGCAACTACTTAAGCACCTGCCTAAGCAAGCCATAGTTCTACTAACAACCATTTTTAACGGCATGCTCATATTTCCCTACAATCTGGAAGTATGCTGAAATAATTATGATCCTAAAACCAGGAAAGCTCCCACAAGAACTGTGGTCTTATAGACACATTAGCCTGCTACCCATCACAAGCAAGGTTTTCGAAAGACTCTTACTAAAAAGATTATATGCCGATAATGATCTCTTAACTCTACTCTCCAATCACCAATTCGCGTTCCGAGAACACCATTCCACAACCCAACAAGTCCACAGAAACGTTAACGCAATCTCCAGAAAAAAATTGCAACGCGGCCTTCCTTGGCATATCCCAAGCCTTTGATAAGGTTTGGCACAGAGGCCTACTCTTTAAACTAAAAATCTCACTATCCCACAACTACTTTCTCCTGATAAAATCATATCTATCTGACAGAAATTTCTCTATCAAGCAACTTCTACCCTATTAAATCCGGAGTCCCCCAGAGTAGTGTATTGGGACCACTGCTTTGCTTTACCTCATATATACAGCCGATCTACCTGAAACTGACAACACAGAAATCGCCTCTTTAACTGATGACGTGGCAGTCATTGCCATCAACGAGAACCCCTTAACCACCTCCGCGAACCTACAAAGTCATTTCAATCTACTGGTACACCAAATGACGAACTCAACTAAATCAGACGTGAAGTATGCCCGCTTGTAACGATGAACAATGAGCGAATTCCTGTAGCAACAGAAACAAAGTACCTTGGCCTTCATTTTGACCAAAGGCACGTCCAATCCAAAAAAAGACAACTTGATATGAAATTCCGACAAATACAATGGCTTCTCTGCAGAAAATCAAAACTCTCACTGAACAACAAATTACGGCTTTATAAGGGTATACTGAGGCCCATATGGTCCTACGGTCTTCAACTCTGGGGATGCGCGAAACCGACAACGATCAGTAAAAAAAGATAAACACAAACGTTCCATGGAGCGTGAGCAACCAGACGCTTCATAACGACTTGAAAATTCCCTTTGTCTCAGGCGAAATACTAACTCCTACAGCAATCAATTGCCCTATCACAAGAAGACCGCACAGAACATGGCCCCAGGACTTACTACACCAATGAAATAGCAACGGAGAAGGAATGTTTCCCTTGCAAACTAATACCTTATATCACATTTACTTACATAATACTCTGTATAGATGTACATTGTAAATAAATATATCTTATCAATAAAAAAAAATCCAAAAATTTACATTAATTTTTAAAGCTTTATTACTTATTCTTTCATCGTCCTTCTTGGGTAAAATTTTAATTTTAGTTTGGAAAGAACCCCAAAGATTTTAATGAATTCTTTAAAAAGTCTAAATTTTGACCTTTGAAGCATGGTTTTTAAATCTCCAAATTAGTTATTAATTTTCGATATTTTTCGTATGCAGACTTAAGGGTGGATTTTAGTAGCATGTTTACGCATTGAAAATTGTGTAATTTTAGAATAACGGTACGATTAAATAATGACGGTTGAAAAGAAGAACGGTTATGAATTAAAATTTTTAGACCTTTCCTTCATACGCAACAAGGCCAGAACGACCAATTTTAATATAGTAATTAAATTATGACCTAATATGTAAAACTGACAAAAAGCAACTTACACAAGACATCCATCAACAATGTATTGATTTCTGCATGTCGCGGGGTGGGTTTCAATATTATCTTCCTAATGCAAGTATCGACCCTTTTGCAAATTTGTATAATTTTGGTGTAATCTTTATTTGACTTTAGAAAAAATTGCTTATAAATTTTTAAAAATTGATTAAAGATAGGCAACCCAACATTCACCGACTCTGCTCATAACTTTCAATGTAAAAAAAAAGGATTAAGAGATTAAAAATCGGTATTCGCAAATACTTATATTGAATTTTGAAGTTTTGTTAGGTAGAAGCAATGCTAGAAGATCCAATCCTTTCTTGGCTGTTTTAAAGTCAGGCAACCCAAAATACTTAAAAACGAAAAATATTTTAACTTGGGAAATTTGGTTTTCAGACTATAAAAATCCTCCAAGTTTGCTTTCGTTTTTACTGTGATTTTCAGTTTTATAAGATATAAATTTTTGAGATTTGCGTTTTTTAAACGTAGGAATTCAAACAATGTCCATTTTGTAGGTTTTAAGAAGGCATGCTTTAAATCTGACAATTTATGAAAACCTCTGAAAGTTGAAAACCCAATATTTTCAAGTTTCATCTTTGAATCATTATTTTTTTTTAATTAATTGTCTCTGGCTAAAACTTGAAACTTTGGGTTTACAATTTTTGAAATCCCCTTTTCCTGAGACAGAACCTGAACGGTTTCTTCGGAAATTTGATTAAGAAATTTGAAAAATCCGTGTTTAAATTAAATATAAAATTTTGTGTTTTTGATTTTTAGAAACTAATTAATCAAATTATTATTTAAATTCAAAACCAACCAGGCATAAAATAAATGTGGATATTCAAACCAAAATAAATGTTTATTTTAAAGAAAAAACAAAAATGTTCTTTTCAAATATCCCCAGCTAATTATCTGCAGGTTTAAAATAACTTCAACATTTATAAAAATTATCTTGTTAAACGTTTAAAAACATGCACAAATATGGAAACACGTGGCCCGCTGTGCTAATTCGTTTAGGTTAATCTATAAAAAATCCATTACTGATATCTGCAATTTATCTTCGAATTTCAACCTTGAAATCTGCACCTGGTCTGTTTGGTATTTTCGATAACACGAACTTCTAACTAAAACAGTTAAATAAAAACCAGAAAGAATTTCGGTTCAATCTATACGAATCCTACAATATAACTACGATAAAATCGATCCGGTTTTTACTCAAATAAAGCAATTGAATAAATATTTCACACGACTTGTTATAAATAGGACGCTATTTTTGTGAAGTTAGTATTTCCTGCTGCTTTCTTGATCAAACTACTTACTTTAATAATTAATGAGTTGTTAATAATTGATTAATTATTAGGTAGCTTTGGCTAGGAGTTTTTCTAAGAATGTTTAAAAATTTATTCTAAGTATGTTAGAAATTGTTCTTTGTTTACTGCTTTTTCATTTCATTTATGAAGTTATTATAACTCTATTTACAAATAAATGTGTCTAGATTTAGAAATATTTAAATTAATAACAATTTTAATAGCCAAACAAAATCAGAGATTAATTAGATTTTTGTAGTTCCTCCATATGTAATTCCTTTATATTTACACCAAAAATTGAAAAAATAATAATTAAAACTACGAAAATTTAAATCGAATACCAAAGGGAAATAATTATTTTAAAAACTCTTTTTATCCTAACTCAAAATTAATTTTAGAGTTTTTATTTTTGGAAATTAAAAATCACTAACAATCGACTTTTAAATTTGGATTTTGAAGATTTAATTCAAAATGTTCGTCTGATTTACAACTACGAAACATGCAAATGGGCAAAATTTTCAAAAATCGAATTTTACATTGCTGCCGATATTACAAAATTATTTTTTAAACTTAAATATCAAACCCATCCCCAATTTAATTTTAATTTAAAATTAAGAATGTTACGTTCATTACAAATTCAGCCATGAATTTTTTAAACGATGGGAAATCGATACTTGTGTTATCTTAATTTTTTTTAAATTAAAAAACCAATTCCAAGAAACTTCTGAATTCTAACATTCAGAATGGATTTTTTTAAATATTCCTAACGACTTTTACAGCATTAAGCAAATATTTGAATTTCGTTGTTCAAGAAATCTATTAAGTTTTAATTACTTGATTAATATTTTAGCATAAATATCTGTTTTATTTGTTTCAAAACCTAGGATTCCTTTGAAAACGATTAGCTCACGAAACAGCATGGAAAAAATTCAGTTGTTAATATACAAAAACAAATTGAATCATCCGGAAGGAATTTGGAAATTACGAGTAAGTTTGGGATTTAATAATTCTTAAAATTGTAAAAAGGAAACGAAAATTCGGAAATTGGGGAAGGCGAGCAGAAAACCACAGTTTTGAAACTTAAAAGGAACTTTCAGGATTGATTTAAATTTGCCTCAGGTTTTATGGGTGATTGAAAGTATTTGTTCTATTTTTAGACAATACAATTCTTCAGAAAGCTAAGTTTTCTGTCTCTTTTCCAGTAATTTAAGTTTATTCCGGGACAAAAATAACAAGTTTATAATAATTACAAATCTTGGTTTTAATTTTCATATAAGATCAGAAAGTCTTCCTAACTAATCTTTTAAAAGAGTTAAATTTGGATTTTTATAGAATCTGAAATTGTTTCTCAATAATAAAAATTAAATTAAGAGTTTTGGGTTTTGGACTTTTCAGAATTGTAAAAGAAATTTCTACGGAAAACTTGGCAAACGTTTAAGTTCTGCCTGGAAAATAATAAGTTTCGAAAATTACACTTCGAAGTTTCAAAAATTAAGGAACCAATTACAAAATTCGAAATTAAACACCTAAAACTCAGCGATTTCCTTTAAGCTAAAATAATTAAGAAAGAAGAAAGAGTAAAGGTTTAAGTTTAAACCTTAAAACAAAATTTTATATTTAAAACAAAATTTCAAAATATAAATAAAATTGAAATGACTTAAAATAATAAATTACAAATTTTGCAAATTTCTTCAGATTTAAATCTAAAGAATTCTTTAAACTTGTTATTTTATTTTGGACATGAAAATTAATTCGAAAAATGTTGAGTTCCGGATTTTTCTGAATTATAAAATAAATTTCCAATGGAAACATTAGTTCTGCCTGGCAAATAATAAATTTAAAATTATACTTCAAAAAATCAGGAACCAAACTGCAAAATTAGAAATTGGAAGCTTTTAAACAATTAACTAAAACTCAGCAATTCCTTGCAAGTTAAAGTAATAAACAATTATTCTACAATTTTGTTTAAGAAGTAAATAATGCTTTAAAAAATTTTACAGGAAATTTTGGAGATTTAAAACCAAATTTTTAGATATAAAAAATCAAATTATTTGAAATAATTAAGAATTTCAGTTTAAAACTAAAGAATCCTTTTAACTATTTATTCTGCATATGAAATAAATTGTCAAAATTTCCTTCAAAATCGGACAAATTCACCCAAAGCTTAAGGAACTCGTTTATAGTTAGACAAGAATCTTAGAAATGTATCTACCAAAATTTGATTGAGTTTATAGAACTCTAGACTTTCTGGCAAATTTTTGAGTAGCTTTTCTTCCGAACGTTTTAACTTTGTTTGAACAGGCAAATATACGAAATGTGCTTGAATTCTCTCTTAAACCTATGGAATTCATAAGTTTATGAAAATTATGAAATTATGAAACGCCTTTTAATTTTATTGATTCGGAAAACCAATAATGCCTTGTATCTGTATGTACTATGTAAAGGAAAAGTTTTAGAAAGTTCTGGGTTTTGTTTTATTGGCGGTTTATTAAAGAAAGGTTTTTATAATTCCAATAAGTATTTTTCGGAATTTTAATATTTTTTTATACTCATTTCACAAATTTTTCAAAATTTGAATTTCTAAGGTGTTTTCAAAATCTTTTTCTCACATTGCAAGTCAGGATTTCTTCACTTTTTAAGTACGTCAAATTCTAGAAGTTGTTAAACACTTAATTCAAACTTAAGGATGCCTCAAGCTAAAATAATAAACAATCTCTTTAAAGTTGTGACTAAGTAAGAGCAAACGATTGAAAATTTTACAGGAAATTTTGGGAATTTAAAACCAAATTTCGAAATATAAATAAAACAGTTAGTGGGGCCCACTACTAAGTTACCTATGTTTTTGTAATCTGTATTTTCTCGTATTCCTCGGAAATACTTTATTATTAGATACATCAAAACTTGGCAAACGTTTCGACACTATTTTGTGCTTTCCTCGGGGCCACAAAATGCACAAATACGAATATAACAGGTAGTATTATTTGCTAACCAAAATTCGTGATACGAATTTGCCTCGCGCATTTAAGTTTGAAGAATTTGTTTATAGAAAAATTTTAAATACTACATTTCTGAAGAATGAGCTTATTTAATTCATAAAAATTTGTTTGGGCTTTGAGCTTTAGACAAAATTTTGGTTCGATTTCTTAAAAATCTTGTGGCTTTTTCTAATAATTTAGCTGTCGTTGAGCATGTAAATGAACGAAGATCTAGCTGAATTATCTGGTAAACCTATAGAATTCGCATGTTTACGTTTTTAACCAAATTTTATGAGATGGAAATACTTCGAAGTTCCAAAATTTCCTGGCAAATCGGAACAATTCGTAAATTATTTTGACAGACAATCCCCGTGTTTCATATTTACGTTTGTAGAATTCCCTTATCAAAAATTTTAAATACTAATTTTCTGAAGAATGTATGGCTTATTTAAATTCATACTACAAATTTTTGGATTTCTTTGACACAATTCTTGTTCGATTTTTTAAAAATTTTGTGGCCTTTTCTAACAATTTAGCTGTCGCTGAACAAATGTATTGAAATATAGCCGAATTCTCTCACATGTTTATGAAAATTATTGACTGTCTTTATCAATTTTTTCTCAAATTTTGAGAATTTCCTCGTGGCAATGTCCTTCAATTTGATGGATGCTGAGACCAATAATGTTGTTGTATGTAAAGCAAGCTTTTAGGAGGAAAAATTATGAAATTTTAGACTGTTCTGGGTTTTGCTTTATTGGTGGTTTATTATGGAAAGGTTTTAGTAATCCCCATAAACATTTCGGGAACATTTACTGTGGCGATTTTTAAGTTCCAATAAATACGAAATTTAATCTATTTCATTGTGCTAAATCGTGGGAAGCTGAGATTTACGTATTTTTTACAAATTATGTCAATTTTATTGTGCTAAATTATAGGACGCAGAGTTTACGTAAGAAATTCTTTTTTAACTGTTTTTACTGGATATAAAATAAATTAAATCCTGAAACTAATTCGAATTTCCAAAATTTCCTTGGAAATCTGGACAAATTTGTATGTTTATTTTTAAATTGACATGCAAACTCGTGTGTGCTTCATATTTAAGTTTGAAGAGTTTCTTTATAGAAGCAGTTTAAATACCTACTACATTTCTAAAGAATTTTGAAGCTTATTTACGCCATAAAAGTTTCAAGCTAAATATAATAAACAATCTCTTTAAAATTGTAATTAAGAAGGAGCAAACGAAATTTTGGAAATTTCACACCAAATTCCAAAATATAAATAAAACTTGAATTAATTAATTAAAATTTCGCAGATTTCTTCAAATCTAAAGCTAAAAGGTTTTTTAACTTTTATTCTGGATATTAAATAATTTACATAGGTACTGATTCGAATTTCCAAAATTTCGTTGGAAATCGGATCAAATTAGTATATTTTTTTTTAATCGACAGACTCGTGTGTGCTTCATATCTGAGTTTGAAGCAGTTTGTTTATGGAAAAAACTACGTTTCTGAAGAATGTTGAAGCTTATTTAATTCATAAAAATTTGTTTGGGCTTTGGGCTTTTTGATAAAATTTTGATTTGATTTCTTAAAACAATTTAGCTGTCGCAAATGTATGGGAATCTACCCGAATTTTCTTAGAAAATTATCGACGGTTTTTATTACTTTTTCGCCAAACTTTGAGAATTTCTAGGTGACAACGTCCTTCAATTTTATGAATTCGGAAACCAATAATCCCCTTTTTTTTACTTGTATGTAAAACATACTTCTGGGAGGAACATTTATGAAATTGTAGAAAGTTCTGGGCTTTGTTTTATTGGTGGTTTATTAAAGCAAGGTTTTTATAATTCTCATAAATATTTTCTGAACGTTTGCTGCGGCGGGTTTGGACTTCCAGTAATACAAAATTTAATCAGTTTTATTATGCTAAATCATACGTAGGGTTAAAGTGGGTAAAAATGAGACACCGAGACACCAACGTCTAACCTCTGTTGGTAGCTATAAGTTTCTAAAATCACCATGCTTTTTTTACCAAAGAAGCAAACCTTCTCTTTCATAGAATTTGCACAATTTGTCAACAGGAAACTGTTAACATCTTGAAAATCAGTTATTACATTCCTTTGTTTTATAACCTCTAAAACTTTTGATATGCATAGTGATAAGGTGATAAAGGCTGTGTATAGGTCCTACATGTTGTTTATAGATTATTCATTGTTATTTTGTGAATGCAAGTGCCAATAGCAAGGATTAATGTAGTAAGAGGAGAAATACCAGTAAGTAAAAAAATGCGACACGTTTTGGGGTAAATATAAAAAACGAACTAATAATAATCTTTATTGGAAATACTGGAAATAGTAACTATTTGTAAAGGGCGGAGAATCAGCATAGTGCTGCTTTTCATGCCCAGGAGTCCAGGTGTACATATTGAACTAAAATATAAAGCAATAAGTAGAAGGCTATCGTCAAAGTAACATACAAAAAATAATAAATAAATAACAAATTTAAAACACTAAAGTACTAACAAGAAGTACTTACGTCTACAACTGAATCATACGTGTAAATATAGCTTATAAAGTAGATCACAAATAAAAAGAAAAAATATACAGTTTAGTACATACTAATAAACATAGACTTTAATTTATTGGGGAGCGCAATACTAGATGATTAAAGATGATACAATTCGAATTAGCAGATGCCTTGGTGTAAAGATGAGACAATCTTGTATTGAGCAAATGTTATTATTAATTTCAGAAAATATGGGTAAAATGTATAAACCAAAACCAAAGCTGTTTACAAAAGAAGATTTGAAGGCTGCGTTACAGGATATTAAAGAAAACAAAATTTCATTGCGCAGGGCTCAAGAGAAATATAATTTAGACAAGAGCCTTTTGAGCGGAAGATTAAGAGGAGTTGAAAAAAAGGTACCTACAAGGTCGGAAAACTACATTATCTATCGAAAGAAATGGAAGAAGACCTTGTGCAAGCAAATTGAAAGTGTTGGCTAAGTGCGGGGTTGCCTTATCTCGTAAAGAAATTTTGGATGTTGTCCAAGAGTGTGTGCAACGAAATGCTTTAAAAACACCATTCCGAGATTCTAAACCTGGAAAAGACTTTTTTCAAGCGAAACAGGCTATAAGTCTAAGTTTTGAAAAAACTTTAAGGGAATATAATTTTGAAGGCAGTCCTGACTCTGTATGGAATTTAGATGAAACTTATTTTACAGGTGATCCGAGGTGTTGGTGACAAAGGTTCATAGACGAATTGCTGGCAGTGGTAAAGAAAGTACTAGTTTTGTAGAAAGTACTACAGTTTTGCCACCACTAACAAATATTTTTTCAAGGATCTCACTTGTGGTCCTCTTGGAACAGCGATAAAGATTTACAAGGTAGGTACCTATTTTATAATTTAACACATTAGGTATGACAGTTAATTATACCTAGACCATTTTTATGTCAGGAACAATGTACGCTTGTTCAAAGAAAGGCTGGATGACAACTGAAATATTTCATGATTGGTTTGTAAAGTTCTGTTAAATGGTCAAACAGAGACCATTACGTGTAGTTGGGCAGATAAGTCACTTGGATATTGTCACAACAGAAAATATAGTTTTAGTAAAACTTCCTCCACATACGACGAATCTCTTGCAGCCGCTAGACAAAAGCAGTTTTGGACCGCTAAAGCTTACATGGAATGACACTCTTGTAGCTTGGAAGAGACGTAATAAAAGGAATTTTGTAATCTGGTGTGCTCTATTTGGGAGAAAGGTCTAACATTATAGGTGGTTTTATTTCAACAGGAATTTTTCCACCATGTGATCGTAAAAAATCCCGAGGCTCGACTTCGCCCAAATAAGCTACATCGCTACCAAGCTAGCTCAAAAGAAAACCCATACGCTGACATTGAAGAGAACTCTTCAACTAATGAAAATATAGATACTAGAGAACGAACATGCTGAGGAGAACTCAATAGCTGATTAAAATATACTAGATCTATACAAAGTGAACAAACTTTTTCATTTAGCACTGAAGAGAACTACACAGCTGAGGAAAATGTAATAAATAGAAAATGAACAACCTGGCCCATGCAGTGTTGAAGAGGTCCCACAAGCTGATGAACATATTAGTTTTCAAAATGAACAACTAGGAAACAGACAAAATGCAATGTTCAAGTGCAAAAATACCAGAAAGTACTAACGCTTCTCTTCAAGAAATATTGTTAACTCGCTTCTCAAATAATACTGCCTCACCATCACCAACACAAAAACGTAGAAAAATAGATATGACTGGCTGTGTTATAACAGATAAGGAATTTGTCGCAAAAATTAAAAACGAGGAGAGTTGTGGTTACAACACTAAAATAAAGCATGTCCCATTTTTACCCGAAGGTGTCTGATATGTACTCTAAACCAAAGGTAAAAATGAGACACATATTTTATTAAATAATTTGTTTAATTGTTATATCGGGTCGCAATTCTGCCAGAAAAGTTTTATGAAAACCTATAGCAGCTCCAGGAACCCAAAAGTTTTAAAATCCATCTCATTTGTACCCCCTTTGGCCCTACTTTTTACAAAAATCAAAGCAAAGTCTTTTAAGCAAATATGACGTTTAATAAATGGTCAAAACAAAGCCAATCGGCCAGTTTGTTACCTACATAAAATTGAATTTAAAAGGTGTTTTGCTTTTAAAAATTTAATTGATTGATATAAGCAAGGTTAGAAATTATCCTTCCACATTTTCTCGCAAATTTAATCAATTTTACTGTGCTAAATCGTAGACGGCCTAGCTTACGTATTTTTTATAAAAAGTAAATAAAAGTTAAGTTAAAGCATAGTTCTTAAGCAAATATGACAATTCAAAAGCCCCTTTGTTACGTAAGATTATTTGTTAGCAGAAATATCAACAATTTTACGAGTATTGCTTGTTGTGACCACCGACCGTGTAAATTTTCAGAAATTGAGGAATCACTAAGTCTACGAAAACAGGAAATTTTTTGAATTAAAAGCTTAATTTCTGTCTTCTTTTCGTTTTTAAAATTCAGTCTAAAATGTTTTTCTGCTTTATCTCGTAAAAAATTGAAAAAAAAAACATAAAACGGCCGAAATTCAACACTAGACTTTTATAAATACATACATACTTCCAGTTTTTTCTTTATAATTTATTGTAAAGCCTGATTTAATATTTGTTAATTATCAGGAATTTTTGAAGACTTAATTGTTTTTAAACTTGGGACATCAAACACTTCGATCTACTTAAATTTAATTTAAAATTAAAAAAGTCACTACAAATTCATTTCTGAATTTTTTAAATGATTAACAATCAATAAATAAACAGTTTATTTAAAATTTTCAACGACGAAAAGTTGATAAACGTTTCATTCGAATTTTTAAAAATTCAAACAATTAACGTGACTTCGAACTTATCAGTTTTAGGTAACTTTCAAGACTGAAGGAATGAAAACCTGATTAAATTCCTAACAATCTAAATATTTTCTAAATTGCAAGTTTCTTGAAAGTACTTTTACGTGGCGAAATATCCAGGACTGTGCATTTTTCTAGCAAAAAGGCGCTTTGGACTTGTAAAAATAATCAAGAGAAACTCCAATCTTACGAAGGTAAAATGTAAAAAAGGAAACTTGTAGCATATAAATACCAGGTGTGAATTTGTAATTAAATAAATAATTGATATTTATATACGTACTGAATTAATCATAGTAATTGTTGATCGCACAATTGACATTAAAATGTATGAATGAAAACGAGGAAACGGCAAAAACTAGCCTGTTTAAAAATAACAAGCCTTTGATGGTGAATTAAACGGGAAAAACAATTAAAACCAAGCTCAGCTCATTCATAAAACAAACACAAAATTCAATGAATCCAAATTATCGCTACGTGATTTATTGCTAATTAAACTTAGGAAATAATTTACCTTAGGTATCATTAGAAGCCATTATTGCACAAAGAAATGAAAAAAACGCCGAAAAATCGGCTCGCTCGTTTTCGAAACGGGACAGTCATAAATAAATACTAAAAGCACATTTTTTTAACAACAAAACAAAAAAGGGCGCAATGTTCGGTGGCACAAAAAAATCACTCGGTTCGATAAAAAAACGTGTCCATAAAACACGACTACGAAAAATTCGTATTTAAAAGATCGCGTAGATATCACGGCGATGATCACAAAAACAACCCTTATCAAACCCTAGTCGGAACTCGACTGCTGCAGTTGAACGCAAAATTCAACTCTGATCAGCGAAGAACTCGTTTTACCGGCGTGGTGGGAGTCAGAGCCAACTTGTCTGCGCCGGCCAAAGTGCTCAGGACGGGAATTTACCTTCATATTAAGTGTGATAAAGAACAAATAATGATCTTTTTTTATTGTTTACATTACGATTTGTTTGACCTTGCGGTATCTTTAGATCTTTTTTTTTTATAGATATCCGTGCTATTATTATCTTTGGCCGCAATTCTATTCTGATTGTTGCTTGACGAAGTTTTCATAGAATGCAAATAACATTCGCCGGCGTGTAATTCGATTTAAATTATAGGGTGGATTCAACCTGGACAAAAATTAGAAAAATGGCAACTCGTAACATGTCCAAACAACTAAAAAAATATTCAAAACAGGGTAAACACAACCTGAAATGAGTGTAACAAGGACAAAAGATGCATAGATAAAACGACAACAAACGTAAAGGAACGAGAAGTAAGAAAAGGAGAGCACAGAAAGCCAAAGCAGAAGTAAAAAAAAAAAAACACAAAAATTAACCAGCAAAAACGGAAGAGAAAATAAGACGAAATAAACCAAAAATGCTGAAATTCTAACAGAAAAACGATAAAAAGCGACTGTAAAGACAATATGAGAAGAAAAAGAATAGGCCAAAGACAATCTAAAAACATACGAATAAGGACAAAAATAAGAAAGAACTGAAAAACAGCTAATGAAAAATGAAACAGAACAAAAAAAGCCATTAACATAACAAAAGCGACAAACGAAATGTAAAAAAAGAAGTATAAAACAAAAGAAAGACACAAAAAGGTATTTAAAAAAAGCATAAATTTGGAAGTTAAGCAACGAAGAGAAAATTGAAAAAGGTGAGGATATACAAAGTAAGTGAAGAGCTTCAAGCTGGAGAAAAAATAGAAAAACATGTTTAAACAACTAAAAAAACTAAAACAGGGTAAACATAACCTGAAGTGCTTATAACAAAGACGAAACAGAGATATAGGGCAAAAAACCTCAATAAAACATAAAAGAACGAGACTTGGAAAAAAGGGAGTACAGCAAGCCAAAAATCGGACAACGAATAGGAAGAGAAAATAAGGCGAGACGAACCTAAAATGCCGCAATTTCAGCGAAAAAATAAATGAAGGCTACTTGAAGAACAATAAGAAAAGAAAAGAGAACAAAAAACACAAAGCACACGAAAAAATAATCGAAATAGCAAAAGAACAGGACTAAAACAAACTAAACAATAGAAACAAAAAAAGAAAGGACGGAAAGAGAGCCAATGGAAGAACAATTAAAATAAAATAAAGCAGAACAGACCTATTAAAGTGACAAAAATGACAAACGAAGGATGAAACAAGAAGAATAAAGAAACAAAAAGGCATTAAAACAAACTCCAAATTTGGAAGATGCGCAACAAAAAGAAGGCTGATCAAGATTAGGATATGCAAAATGAGTAAACAGCAACTGAAATCCATAGGAGAAGCAAAAAATACAGAAGAAAAATAAAGGATAATCACCTAGGAAAATCAAAACACAAAAGCAGAGACAAGAAAAACTAGTAAGGTGAGACAAATCAAAAAATTCTAGTTTAATGGAAGAACCCTACAATAAAACTGTTGACAAAAGAACCAAAAGCAAACAACAAAGAGAACCAAAAAAAAACAAAGCAAAAGCAGTATACGAATACAATAGCGAAAGGACGAAAGGAAACAAAACAAGCAAAAACAAGAAACCAAAAAGGAAAGGACAAAACAAGAAAAGGGACGCATCCGCAGCAAAAGATTAAGGTTAGAATATGAGCAAGAGGCAAAACTTGTAAAAATGTGGGAAGTAGCGAAAAAGACCTCAAAAGCAGCAGCATAAAAAGCATACGTGGGAAAACCAGAAGGAAGATAAAGGAAAACAGAAGGGCTTAAAGGAAAACGTTTAATTGCAGGCTTACTTCATACAATACCAACAACTGAATGAGAAAAAATAACTAAAATATCCCGATTTAAAAGAAAAGGTGAAAATACTAATGGGAAAACAACCAGAGAAACTAAACGAAAATACAAAAGGAAAAAAATTAGGAGCAAAAAGCAGAACAGGACAAAAGCAAACAATGAGGATTCAGAATGACACATAATAAAAGCAATGATCGACCAGCAAAAAAGAAAAGGGGTAGACCGATAGGATCGACGAAAGGCAATCAACAAAAAGGTTAAATAAAAAAAATAGGAAGGAAAGAGGCTAAATTTCCCATGCGAAACAACAAAGCGAAATAAAAATAACCTTGAAGCAGCAGAAAATCAAAACGGGAGCTTTATAATGAAAGAAAAATAAAAAAGGACTATACAACTAAGCCAAAATTCGACAAATAAAGATTAAAAAGAAAATAAGAAGAAAGGAACAAAAAATTCCTAAATTCGGAAGAAGATAAAAGGTTACCGGCAGAATAATACGAAAAGAAAAAAAACAAAAACACTAAGCAAACGCAAAAAGTAAACAAACATCGAAAGAATACAGAAATAAAGGTAAAGCAAAAAGGACTAAACAAACGACAATTATAAGGAAAGAAAGAATAAACTATACTTATAATGAAGAACAAAGTGAAACAAAGACGAAGTTGATACAACAGGGGAACAATAACAGTCAGAAAGGAAGAAGAATGAATATATCGAAAGAACACAAGAAAGGAGATAAAGAAAGAAAAAGTAATAAAAAACTCACACATAGAAGAAATGGAAGTTAAAAGGCTATAAACAAACGACAATAAGAAATAAAGAAAAAATTAATACACCCATAAAGAAGAACAAAGTGAGAGAAAAATGAAGTTGAAGCAACAGATAAACACACAACTAGCAGAAAGGCAAAACAAATAAAGCAGCAGGAAAGGAAGAAAAATGACTACATCGAAAGAATACAGAAACATGGTTAAAGGCATGAAAGAAAAGGCACCAAAAAACTTACACGTAGCAAAAACAGAAATGAAGAACAAAGTGAAAGAACGATAAAGTTGAAGCAACAGGAAAAAACAGAAGTAAAAAACCCGAAATAATCGAAACAATGCACGAGCAGAGACAAAAATATATATGAAAAGATAATAAACAACTTATATGCAAAACAAACAAAAGTTAAAAGGGCTAAATAAACAACAATTATAAAGAAAGAAAGAACAAACGTGCCTATAGTGAAGAACAAAATGAAAGAAAAATAAAGTTGAAGCAACAGGAAAGAATGAACAAGACTCAAAAACTAAGGCAAAAATAAAAAGCAAATACAAGAAGAGGAAATAAAAAGAAATAAATCAAAAATATCTAAATTCCAACAAGAACTATGAGGTAAAGGGCCACTGAAAGAACAATAAAAAGGGAAATAGTACAAAAATACAAAAGAAAGAAGGAGAAGAAACGAAGCAATAGTAACACCAAACAAAATCACGAAGAACAGAAGATGAATACATACTACATCTACAAAATTCCACGAACTAAAACAAATACAAATTAGAAGAGGAAACGAAATAGTCTAAACAAACAACAAATAGAAAGAAAAAGAAATAAACATGTACAAAGAAACGAAACAAAAAGATTGCGTTGAGGCAGCAAAAGAACACAAAGTAGTAGAAGTACTGAAGTAGGACCAAGAAGCTAAACCAACAATCGAAAAGTAAAAATAAGAAGAGGGGATATGAAGAAAGGAACCAAAATTTGGACAAGAACCAAAGGTAAAAGGCTACTGAAAGAAAAATAAGAAAAGAACAAAAGCGCAAAGAAGAAAAAGAAGAGATGAAACTGTAGAAAAACGAAGTAAGAGTAGAAAGAGCTACTAAGTACAATAAAAGAAATCTACAAGCAAAGATAAAAACATAAAACGAAATGGAAACGAAAGTTAAAAAGAGAGAAAATAAAAACATGTAGGGAAAAGAAGGACACCAAAACGAAGTAGAAGCAGAAGAACCTGAAGAACCAAACAAAAACAGCAAAAACTTGAATCGGAAGTAGAAAACTAGAAGAGGAATAAACAATAAGCGCATAAGGTTAGCTACAAATCGAAAACCAAAAGAATAAAAGGAAGAGAAGTAAAAAGGCGAAAGGTGAAGGATAGTAGAGGAAAAGCTCAGATGCAGAGAAACGAAAAAAATTCATAAAAAAGAAATAATAAATATAAAAACGAAAGTAAACAAGTAGAAAACAAAAGAACGAAGAAGAAAATGAAAAAGAGAAAATATGTATAAGGAACTGGAAGCAAAAATTCTAACAAACAACCAAACACTCCAAGAAAATAAAACAAAAAAAAATAATAATCAAAATACGGCGCCAAGTAGAAGGCTAAAGAAAATGTTGTAGGAAAATTAAACAACTAAAAGGTGCAGAAAGCCAAATTCAAAACCAAAAAATAAAAAATCCAGATAGCAACGAAGAAACTAAATATAAATGTACAAAAATAGGAAGAAGAAAATCCAAAATTAGAAGAGGTAAAAAGGACGAAGGGTGGAAAATTATAAAGGACTTCAGATGTGGAAAAACGAAAAATAAAAATAAAATGCTAAGAACAAAACCACAACAAAAAATCAAAAGAAATTATAACGAAGAATAAAAAATGAAGAATATAAGCCAAATAACAATCGGAAAATGAATAGTAGGTAAATATGAAAAAGAAAACAGAAAAGAAAGAGAAAAAATGAACGCAAAAATTCGATCAAGGAAGCTGAAAACCAAGAAAAACAATAATCAAAATATAATGACAAGCAGCAAAATTAAATAATAATCAAAAAGGTGCAGAAAACTCAATGTAAAACCAACAAAAATCCAGATAAAGACGAAGAAACAAAATATAAATGTGCAGAAAAAAGGAAGAAAAAATCTAAGAGATTAAGTAAGTTAAAATGATGAGAAGTAAAAAGACAATGGGTAGAAAATAGAGGAAAAACTCAAATGGACAAAAATAAAAAAACAGAAAAATGCTAAGTAAGAATGAAATCACAAAAAGAATTAGAAAAAATCGGAAGAAATAATAAAAATAAATAACAGAAATAAACAAGCAGAAAACAAAAAGTAAAAATAATAGAGAACAGAACACGCAAAAAATGGAAGAAAGATTGCAAGAGAAAAATACAAATGATTTAAAAAATTTTGAAAATTAACTCAAAAATCGATCAAGGTAAAACACTAAGAAAAAATAAAATAAACAAAATAGTCTGTAATAAAGAAAGAAGAATAAATTATAAAATACGACGCCAAACGAAATTTTATAGAAGAATTAAACGCCAAAAAAGGCCAGAAAGCCAAATATAAAACGAACAAAAATTCAGATAACAACGAAGAAACAAAATATAAACGTTCAGCAACAAAGGAAGAGGAGAATCCAAAAGAAGAAAAAAGTTAAAACAATAAGTCAAACGAGCAGAATAAAGATTAAATAAAAAATAACAATTAAAAAGACAAATAGAAACATCAAAAAATTAAAAGAGAAGGAATACGGCAAAGAAATACGAAATAAATTAAAATAGGACACAAAAGAATAACAAAGGATTAAAACAGACAAACAAAGGTTAAGTATAAAACAGAAATACTAGACGCCCACAAAATAAAGTGCTAAATTTAAAGCTTTCTTTAGTACCATAGAAATTCGTAAAATACAACTTCAAATTTTGCATTTTTTCGAGTTTGAGTACATTTTTCACACGAACAAAAACAAGTTTCAATCCCATCCTCCCCAAAACTACGAAACATCCACGTTAATTAACATTCAAATACAACCCTGATTATTCTAAAGCTAAACCACAAAACATCATTTCACCCCTCTAACAATTCAAAAAATTTTAAAGAGTAAATCTACAATCCCCCTTTTAAAACGAAACTTTTTAATTATTATTACACAAGGAAAGGTTTTAACCACGACATGTAACACATTTACTACTGTCTAGATTGGTGCTTAGGGAGACACTTCTGAATTAAAACTTAAAACAATAACAGTTATGAAAGGAAATAACTGTTGTAAGTAGAACTGAATGGCCATTGTATTTTTTTTTTGTTATTATAACTGCATGCTTGAGTAACTGGAAAAAGCCACACATGCACTTTGAAACTGGTAAAAAGGCCTCACATTGGGCGGTTTTTCTGGCTCTTGAAACCCCCATCGATTTAATTGTGCATTGTTATACGAGATGTTAACAGAAAGGTACTCAATATTTTTCTTTGATAAAGTTTTCATTGAAAACAGCATTTTGATTTACGGTTGTAAAGGCGAAAATTGCACAAATTGAATTATTAAATAAAAGACGTAAGTTTTGCACGTAGCTCGGGAAAGTAACACGAGCACCTTAGTTTGCTAATACTAAAAGAATGTAAACAAAGATAATCACATTTAAACTCGTAAACAGACAATTAGCACACAATTAAGCGGCGTTCTTGATTTATTAGACTGCAAACAAATGACTATCGGTGCTAATTTAGACTGGAAAATTAAGTAAATCGAGCTGATATTAACAATTTACACCAATTCATCGAAACTTTACTTTATTTCCTGTTTTCTTTTACGTTTTACGTCATACTGGATGTTTAATTAAAGACTTAAACTTGACCGAACACAACACTCTCCCCCTTTTAGGCCTTCAATTGTTTCACTAATAACAGTTTTACTTTGTTCTTTATACTGAAACTGTAAAAAAATTTCCTCATCAAGATAAATTCGGGAATTTTAAAATATTTAACCCAAACGTTTGAGCAATCGACTAAACAACAAAGGTGGCTTTGACGGTAAATACAAAAGCTCAGTAACTTTGGAAAGCTGTTGACTTCGCAATGGGCTTTAAAGACAACGTGAGAAACTACTGCAGTAAAGGATTAGTTCTGGATGACATTCAGTCATATTCGGTAGTTGTACAACACCTGGTCTCCGGATTTAAATCCCCCCAAAGTCTTTTGTAAGGACGTAATCCAGCCAGTGCTGTGACTCTGTGACAAATACAAATGTTATTTAATTTACATAAACTAGAATTAATTTCGGGAAATGTCTCGAAAAATTCTGGCGCGTTACTCCAGGTGCATTCTACATTTTTAGCTCATTTAGGTCTGTTCCGTTTCTTAAATTGAAACTTACAAATAACCTTTATTAAGAGGGCTTTTATCCATGGGCATTTACGGAAACTTCCAGGGGGAAAGGGAAAGCTTAATTAAAGTAAAATCAAGCAAAGTACAGGACAGCGCATGTAAACATTTTAAAATCAGGTTACTTAAAGGTTAAAAGGGTTAAATGACCCCTCTTAATGCCCTTAGGCACGCCCCTGGTTTTGATATTTTGAAACAAACGAAGTCTTCCTACTTTCAACTTTTAAGGTGAAAAATCATACAAAAATCTTGCCCTTAAATGAAAATAGAGGTCTAAATTTGTAATTTCTCGAATTTAATGGAAAAATATCTCAAAGAACAAGACAGACCAAGATTATTATTGAAAATTCACAGCCAACTAAATTGCCTTCAACCTCGAAAAATTAGTTTTTAAACACTAAATAATTGGTTTTAAATTTTGTCCAATCTACAAAAATCCTGTTCTTTGCTGTTTTACCCACTTTAAACTCGCGGCCAAGTATCTAATTCAAAGCTAATTACAAGACAAAGTTCTTGGGGAAAACGAAAACTTAAAAACTGAACCAAAGATTTTAAAAACACTTACCTCTGGTGCGGGCGTGCGGGATAGTATTATACAAGCCGAAACTTCTGTGGGAACTCAGTTTGCACTTATTTTATTAATTAACCGCACTAACAAACCCGGTATTTAATAATTAAGGACTTTTTTTGCAAATACAAAAAATACGCCATAAACAAATTATAACAACTGAAGCGCCCTCTCGTGGACCTTCACCGAATTTAATACACCGAAAAGTAGTTCACATCGAACTCAACTTACATCGATTAAATTTATTTAACGTTTAATTTGCAACATAAATAGTTTACAAAAAATTCGTAACTAATTTACGCATTTTCCTAAATTAATATCAACCTAAGGCAAGGTTTTAATTTCTTAGCCAAATAGTTCAAACGAGCAGGGACCGCACACCTAATTTTAATAATTCGGTAAATTAATACTTAGCCCAATTTCCTATCAATAAATTAATTAAAAAACAAAATTTCCTGGCATTATTCGCCAAACTTGCCTTCATAATTTTTAAAAGTAATTTCGCAAGGTATTAGTTCGTTTGTACGGTATTGTTTTTAAGGTTAGGTTAGCCCCACCTATCTAAGCTAAATTTTTGTATGTAAATAAATAATAAAACTTTTTTGTTTATATTTTTTGTAATGGACGCAAAAGAAATTCAAGAAACTTTAAAGGATGCAAGTGAATATTTGACTCGTCTTCGAAATTTACACGTAGATCTGAATTACGCAGAGCAGCAAATAGCGATAACAGCGAAGGAAACTGAAAATCATATACGAACAGCTTTTGCTAGCCTTTTAAGTGCAATAACTGCCGCGCTTGTTGCACGCAGTGATGAGTTAATAAAGCAAACGAAGAAAATACAGGAGCAAGGATTGTTGCCTCTCCTGGAATGTCGGAAAGTGGTCGGGAAAAAGATACAAAACACGTCGAACTTTATAACGCTCGGACAGAGTTTATTAAAGTCCGAAAATATAGAAAATATTAGTTTAAAAGAATTTACTGATAAGTCTAGTCTTTTGGGTAGCTTACCAGAAGTACCTCCCTTAAAGGAAGTGCCTTATATATCGTTTCAGTATGAGTTAGTTAGCGAAAAAGACATAGTAAATATTTGTAGTAATTTTGGTTCTGTGATACATATTGCTCCAGTACAGGTACTTTCGCGCACCCCTGTTTTTAATCATTATAAAGACGGCGTAATTATTTTGTAGATATCAGCGTTAACTGAAAAACCTGGTGCTATTTTAGTAGAATGGAACACGTCTGAAAATGACGATCGGCTTACGGACATACAAGAGTATCAACTACAAAAGGCTTTCGGAAATTTAAACACGGATAAGCATCTGCACGATAATTTTCGTACCTGTTACATTGGTATGTCTCGTTAATGCATAGAAGTAATAATCGTAACGCATTAATGTTTTAGGACCGGATACCCAGTATTTAGCAAAAGATTTAGCTTTAAATCAGGTTTACACCTTCAGAGTGTGTTGCAAATTCGAAGGCGAAGCTGAGTGGAGCCCATGGTCGATTTCGCAAGTGGGTTCAACCACACTTAAACCTTTCTGTTGGAACAATAATGAAAATTTCCTATTAACCAATGAAAATAAAATAGCAACACCTGTAAATAGTAGTTCTTCCATTTTGTTCTCTAGTAAATCAGAGTTTAATGTTGGTTATTCTGTTGAGTTTACCGTAAGTAATACGATCAGATCAAAGTATTCTTTGTCCACATCCCAAATTTAGTTTTTAGAGTGTGATAATAATTTAAATAGTACATACGTTGGACTTTTCATATCGGATTGTTTAGACGACTCTAAAGTAATCAACTCGGAATCGGTGTGCGTCGAAACGAACGGAAACATTTATGGATCTGGTTTAAAGAAGTCTACGCAGTTTCCTGCGGTTAGTAAAGGAACCAAGGTGAGTGCTTATTTTAATTTTAAACCAGAGTCTATTTGGCTAATTTTTAGATCTGCTTTTCATGCGAGATGAAAGATCAAAATAAGCTACGTATAAATATCGATTGTTGCGGTAAACGTGTGACGTACGACTGGCCCGTCGACGGCAAACCTATATATTTTGGTGCGAGATTTAACTCGCCACAATGGAAGATAATGATCGATTAATGTCAATTAAATTTAATAGGCTTATGTAATAATGTTTGTGCGATTAATGAAATTTTAACATAGGATTAATGTAGCTACTAAAAACGTCTGACCTGTTATTAATTATGCATTTGATCCGTTATGGTTATTAGATTGTTAAAAATAATATGTAAGAGTATGTATAGATTTGTTACTTTTAGTTTTAAGTGTTTCGTTGTTATTTAAACAGAATCAAGGATATGTTTGTCATAGAAATCTAACGAGTTGTAAGCTACATATTGGTATTATCGGAATTTAGAAAAATAGGTAACATTTCGAACAAATCGAGTAATTCATCAGTATTACGGCATTTCTACTTTTTATTACATCAATTGATGAGAATAACGCAATATATTTAATTCTTTTTTAGTAAGTTTATTGTGATCGATTGCCGCAATCCAGTTGAATCTAAACCTGGAACTTCTCAATCGTGAAGCAGGCACTCACGTGCTTCAGCATCGGCAGACCTTAAAAGTTAACAAAGATTATTCTCTTTTATGTAATTCCGCACATCATGACTTTAACATCACTTAAAATAAGTAAAAAGGTGTCAAATTATATATTTTATAATGTGCTTTATACTAAATGTAATGACAAAATTTTATAATTACCTAGTAAATTGCTGTTTGTACATTTTATAATCAATGTAATAAAGTTAAAACTTAGAATAATAATTTAATTGTATGTATTCCCTTATTATATTCTTCCTCTTTTAAACTATAAAACTACCGTGCCGTGCTGTATTAATTATGTAGCTGAATTCACAAGTGCTGAGTGCTGATAAGTGGCAAGATTCAAAACGAGAATACAAGTTTCACATTTCCAGTTCGAACACCACAGGTTGATTCCGGGAAATTAATAAAAGATACAACTGAAAAGGATTGTAACTTTAACGCCTGAGATTAGTGATGGGCACAATCGAATGATTTTGAGAATCGAATAATCGGCAATCGGATAATTTCAACAATCGAATGATCATTCGAATGATTTTTCACTCGAATGAAAAATCATTCGAATGATTTTTCATTCGTCATTCGTTTCAGAGTTTCCGAATGAAAAATCATTCGAATGATATTTCACTCGAATTAAAAATCATTCGAATGATTTTTCATTCGTCATTCGTTTCAAAGTTTCCGAATGAAAAATCATTCGAATGATATTTCACTCGAATGAAAAATCATTCGAATGATTTTTCATTCGTTATTCGTTTCAAAGTTTCCGAATGAAAAATCATTCGAATGATCATTCGTAATTCGCAATGCGAGTGATTAATCGGAATGCGAATGATTACTCGAGTTCCATGCGCAAACTCATAGTGCGCTCAAAATTAAAGTAATGCGGTGCGCAGTTATGTACATTACTTTATCTTTGTCTGACGCTTGCCTTGCAACAGCGACAACCCGTACGTTCCAGGCGTCGTTAATGCCGTACAAAAATAACTCTATATGGATGGGAATTCATTTGCATTCGCATTCGTCATTCGGTATTCGCTATTCGTTTCCGAGTTTCCGAATGAAAAATCATACGAATGATTTTTTTATCCGTCATTCGTTTCATAATTTCCGAATGAAAAATCATTCGAATGATTTGACGACAACAATCGAAACATTTCGAATACCGACGACAATCGAATGCTCCGATTTTTTTCATTCGAATTCGCCCATCACTACTTGAGATACAGTTTTCTGTTTGTCTTCTGAAATTTGAAGGATTACCCATTTTAATGACAATCAACCCGTAATATAAACAGATTTTCTTAATTAAAATTTTTAAACTACTTCATTCCTCGCCCCATGCGGAACATAGGGCTTCATATTGAAGTTTCTTAGTAATTAATATCGATTGGGTTTAGGGTTGCCACTTTTTAAATATAGCAAAACCGGTCATCAGCTTTAAGCTACAAAATTTCATTAATTTTATTTATGTTTTTAAGTACAAATACAGGGTGTCAACGAAACCTTGGGCACCCCTATATAGGTACTTTTTATTTTTTAAGATATCAAAATGAAATTTGGTATATGTAATACATTCTTTAAACGGCATTTTTTGGCATAGAACACAAGTTTCTGTAACTTCCGGTTTAGCCGAAATTAACATCACCTTTGTTATTTTAAATGAAACACCCTGTATATTTATTCATTTTTGGAACCTCCTTTTAATTTTACGTATGATAGTACCAAGTTCGATTATATTCTACAGCAGTTCGTAAAATTCTTCTTTCGCTTCCTTTCCTTGCCATTTTCTTCGGTTGGGGCGTATACAGTGATAATCTTCATATTATGGAATTTGGCTTTGTATCTTGCTTTAATAATTCTGTTTGAAATTGCCTCCCATTCTAATAGTGTGACTGCACTTCCAGTGCCGGATCAAGAAACTTTCGGGCCTGAGGCGCTTAATATTCTCGGGCCCTTGGATGAAAAAAAAAATTAAAGCAAAAAACATGTTTCATGAAACAAAAGATTATAATAAAATTAAATCAAAAACTGTGAACTTAACATAAAATTTGATAACATAACGAAAATTTCCTAACAAACACTAATATATTTCTTTCTTGACTTCTTGGAAGCAAAGTTTTGCATGATGTTGTCACAGTCAATGCTGTCCATGCTTTCACTCTCTATGTAGGTATAACAAAGAAAGAGCATCCAGTCGACTTTGCCGCATGGTTGATCTTAACTAACTTTTCACTCATTTTAATGCAGAGAAAGACCTCTCAGGCATTGGACAACGGGATTGTTAGATAAAAAAATAAAAAAACCCGAAAAGCCGGGCGGCCGTCTCAGCGCCAGGGATGTAAAATATAATTAAAAATTGCGTTCCCGGGCCCTGAGGCGTACGCCTCATGGGTAATCCGACACTGTGCACTTCCTTTTCCTACCACAGTAGCAACGCCTCTTTCGTGGTGAGCTGTTATTTCCAAGTTTCCACTGTATATGATTGTTTCGCCTGAAGTTAGCCTAAATTTTCCTTCTCCCTTTCATCTTGTTTCACTTACAGCTAGTACCTATCTTTATGTTGTAGTTTGCCTTTTCCTTCGCTAATTGTTGTATTCTACTTAGTTCCAGTAGTGTTCTAACATCCAATTTTTATGTTGTTCTGTATGTCTAACATTTCTATCTTCTATTCTTGTTTTTCCTCCTTGGTGATCTTTCAGTGTTCTTATCTTTCTCTTTTGCCTTTTCTATTGCTTGTGTTGTCATCATTGTTTGGGCCTCCACGGGTTGAATTGTTAGTTTTTTGGACTAGGACCAGGATTTTGTTTAAAAACCAGTTTCTCCTCTTCATTGTTCCATTTATTATAAGTTTTTCCATCTATTGTTAACTTCTTATAACCTAGTTTTGCTTTGCTGCCTGTATCACTTTCTTCGCACATCTTTTGAATTGTTTTTTTGATGTAAATGTTTTTCCCTTAAGTTTGTTCTTGTTGCTCATTACTTATCTTTTCCTTTTGTTTCCATGTCGACACTTTCACAACCGTGACTTTCTTTCCTTGTTCTTTACCTCTTTTAAAAGCTTCCGTTATGGTTGCATTCACACACAGATCTTTTTTTCATCATTTTTTCCATACTTTTTCTAGCTTTCAGTCTGTTCTTTCCTGCAGCCCTTTAATGATTACATTCTGTCTTTTTTCTCTCTTCCTTGTGTCTCTAATGCCTTTCCCAGTGCTATTATTGTTGTTCATTTCCTCTTTCTCTTGTTTCCATTCCTCTTCTTTCTTTGATATCCCTTATTTCTTCCTGGTTTTGTTGAAATCCATTTTGCACATCTGAGGATTTTCTGTATTTCTTCAAGAATTATTTTACCCCTGATGCTGGTTTGTTTTATCTGCGTCTTCTGTTTCCTTTCGTGGGGTTCTAATTGTTATTTTACTTCTAAACTTTAAACTATTAACTAAAACGTTTTTCAGATGATAAATTGTGCATAATTACATGAATCACTAGGGACACAAGGCATTGCAATGTATTTCATAAACTAAAGAGCAACCATTCTGAAGACCTAAGCTATCCATAACTGTATAGAAGAGCTACAAAACGAGAAAGCAGCCAAATTTAAATTTATATTGAATAAAAATTGGTACAAACAATAAATAACATTTTTTTTATTTTAGGCTAACTAAACCTAGTTAAATAAACATACTAAATACACAAACAATTATCCTACAATACTACTAGCTCCTCTAAGGGCAAGATACCCAGCCGTTATGTCCATCGGCAAGTCCGTTAGCGTAGCGTATTCTTCTTTATTTGCAAATCGTAACCTCGTTTGGGGATCCGTATAAGGCGCAGGCAGTCCAGATAAATCAGAAAATTTTTCAGCAGGTTTAAAAGAAGGTGGTGCGTTAATAGAACTGTAATGCACATAATCATCCGGCCAGGGTAACGCTCTCTCCGCTGAGATTATTTGTTTCAATGATTTCCATGCCCGCTTTTTGTTGTTGGATTTTGATGTATGCTGGAAGGTTGTAGCTTTAAATACTGGTCTTGCTTCTGGTTTTACAGATTCTGTGTTCATTTTCTTAAATAAACATTTAGTTTTAGGTTATAATTGTTTGGTGTGAAGTTAGCGAGTTTTTAAGTTTTAGTGATTTTAAGTTGGTTTTCGTGTACGGTTGGTATTGAAGTACCCAAGATGGGCGTTTGAGTACGTAGAATTTTCGCTAACATCAATTAGTGAAGAATCGTAGAAAACCGAGGATTTTTTGCGTTATTTATGCTTCGTATTATTTTCTACGATTCAGATAGTCGAATGTGATAATATTCGTTCATACATGTAAGTCGATGTTTTAGTTATAACTGCGGAAATCTGTGCGTATCGATTTGCAAGGTCAACACCTTTTACGTATTACGAGCGGGAAATTTAAAAAAACGTCCAAACGCCAGAGGTCGGTCGTTGACTGGCGTTATAAATCGGGTCGTAATGTCGTCGGGAAAAATTTTCGCGAATTCGATATCGTGTAGTGATTTTGAAATAATTGGACAAGAAGTGAATTTGTGGTTTCCGTACGAGATCAAATTTTTAGGTTCTACAGAACGTTTTTACATGGAGAGTGCTAATGAGCCCTTTGTTTGGTTGAACTGGTGGAAAGACAAAACTTGAGCTCAAAAAATTTGTTATGGAGTTAATTGGGAAGTAAAATCGGAACAAAATTCTTATGTGCTGGCATGTTTTCCGAACAAAGACTTTTTTATTTGTGCGAGGCGAGGCGTTCTTTTTATTTTCGGAAATGTTTATATTTCGTTATGACGAATTACGAACAATTATCAACGTGTTAACGGGCCGTGCATTCAATTTCGTGGTTTATTCAGTATTCGATATCCTGCTTAAGAACATACCTGAGTTTTCATAGGCTTACTTAAATGTGTACATAATCGTCGTCTTTTTTACTTGTGTTTTGTTGCACTTTCTTATCGTATTAGTGCTAAGATGACGGTATTTTGGTGCAGTTTGGGAGAATTATGGTATTATGGTGACATCTGCAATGTAATGTTTGTTTTCTGTGTTGTTTTGTTTATCTGTTAATAGCATCTGTTTTGATACTTCATGTTTCATTAATTTACAAAAGTGGTTATTTAATGTTTGTAAACATAAAGGAATCAAAACAGATACTTCTGTGTGTAAAATTCTGTTTATATTAGTTGTTAATTACTTTAAAGTTACGAATATTTATGGCCGGTCATACTTTTAGTGCCGCGGAAAGTTCGGCTAGACGTTCGACGTCATTACATTCGGCCGTGGTATCGTGCCGTTCGCGTTGTTTAAATACAAATCAAGAACAAAGAAATCTCCCGTTTCAGTTGAGCAAAACTGAAGGTATAATTTTACGAAGGCACTGTAGAATTTACTTTAAATAAGAGTTAAGTTGCAGAATGTCGTCGAGAAAACGTAGTAAAAGCAGGGAACGTAGAGCGGGAGAATCCAAAGCTTCTAAATTACGCATGGATAGTAAGGCTCCGACGCCTCGAATAACTGGTAGGTAAAATTAAAGTTAGGTGTATTTATGTTGTTGGTATCTGTTAAAAACTCTCTCGAATTTTTTATAAAAAAATTCTTCGAGTTTGTACCATTGCTTCAGATCCGAGTTTGCCAGCAGGAAGAAGACGTGAAATAGATAACGTAATGAAGAAGGCACGTGCATCACCAAACTCCAACGCATATTGGGATAAAAAACTCCTAGAAGTTGAAGCGAAAGATCCTAACCGGTAAAACCACTTTCTACTTTGTTGTTTAATATTCGCATAATATGTTAAGGGAAAAAAAAAGAACTCGCATTTGATTCCGTGAATAAAAAAGTTAAGTGAGTATACGCATGATTTTAGTTGGCGGCACAGTGGTTACAAGTCGTTATACCTGGATGGCTCATCGTCGCCATCTCCGAGTCGTCGCAGTCGTTCGCGATCCCCCGTTGGTCGTAGGTCGCCGCGATCACCACCAACTCGTAGATCACCTGTCGGGCGTAGATCGCCGCGATCACCGCCTATTAGACGGTCACCTGTTGGACGTAGATCACCGAGGTCGCCACCGTCCCGTCGGTCACCTGTTTCACACAGGTCACCTGCCGGTCGCAGGTCACCTCCACCATCTGCTCGATCATCGAAAGCTATACGACCGCGTTCGCCGCGATCCCCACCTGCTCATAAAGGAAGGCGATCTCCATCTGGCAGTTCTATGAGTAGCTGCTCTGATGATTCCTGCTCTGTTTGTTCACCGAAAACTCATCGTCACGCACGGTCTAGGTAATGTTTTTTTATATTGTTGTTAAAGTAGATTTTCGGTCAGTGACATTATGGAAATCCCATCTCGCACAATAATGTTATTGTTGCCGTTGTGTCATTACAAACCAACTAATATATAGGGATATTGCGTTTTATTAAGCATGGCATGTTCAAAAAATCTTGCATTTATCTAAGCCAGAAACAAACCAGTCTAATTTTTCTAATACATGTTTTACTGTGAGTAAATATGATTTGTACTTTGACTCTTAAAAATGTGCCTAAATTCAATCTCAAAACCTTAAAAAATCTAATGATGATTTGGATTTTAGGTCTCGTTCTCTCTCAATTTCGCATTCGCGTTCGCGTTCCAAAGTGCATGCTAAACATGCATCACCGAAGGTACGTTCACGTCCGCGTCCACCATCCCCATCGCCGATGCCACGTCGCGTTCCCAGACCTATGACACCACCACCCGTTCGTAGACCTGTTAGAGCAGCTACTTCTGATAAACCTACTGATCCCCGTCGACAACCGCCACCACCAAGACCTAGAAATCCATCTGGGGAGATCATAAACGTATCCGGTATAACACCCCCTGCTATGAAAAAATCAGTACGGAAAAAGGATAAACCTACAGAACCTGTAAGTAGATCGAGTCCGTTCATCCATTAATATTTCAAATTGTCTTTTTTGTCCACTTTTCCTAAGGTGTTGTTAACAAGAATCAAAAAGGAACGTACAAAGAAACGTCCAGGTTCTCCGGATTCGTCAGCATCCGAGGATAGTTCAACTTCGTCTCTGTCACCGATTGTAGCAACAACTCGCTTAACCCTCTCGGAACGCTTTGGTAAAATGGCGCAGTGGAGCATAGACCGAGAACGTCGTGATATTGAAAATATGCGTATTACAAAGAATTCCAGTGGCGGAGATCTGAAGGTGATGATCGAAGAAGATGATTTTCTTTATGGAAGTCCACCACGTCGTTACAGGTATACGATTTGATTTTTCATTAGCGTATTTATTTTAAGTTTGTATTTCAGTCACTCGCCAGTTCCTCCAGGTCACTATCCGGATGAACTTTTATCGTCAGGCCCGTCTGGCTTGGCATCGTGGGATGACGTTCGTGTACGGTATCAATATTATAAAGATCTTGGTTATTTAAGAGATCTTACACTTGATGATTACGTTAAATGGGAAGAATGGTGGTATAAATATCAAGACTGGTTGGCCAACGAAAGGCATTACGAGCATTGGTTATCCACACAACGAAGAGGGAAAAACAGACTGCCGGCCTCCCAGCGTTTAAATTAAAAAAAAAATAAACAAAAAGAAGATACTTATTAAGTGAATTGGAAATTATTAAAGCCATATATTAAGCATTCTTATATCAAGTTTTATTTATATCGTAGTAGTACCGACTCGCTGTTGGGTTGATCGTGGGTGGTGCGTTCTGTTTGATCACTTTCATATTTACTATTTATATATATTTTTTAGTTGTTTATAGGACTCCATCAAGATCTTTTCTAATAGATATGTGAATTACCTAACTAACTGTGTTGTTTTATTGATATATTTTAAGCATAATTTTTGACGTTTATACAATTATTATTTTTGATAGTTATAACAATTTATTGTAATTATATTAGCAAATAAAGGTAGCTAGCATCAAGCTATATAAAGATAAAGGTGTCTACCTATAACTAAAAGCATAGTCCTCTTTGATAATCAACAGTAATACGAGAGTAGAGGTGGGGTAAAGGTGAAGGTATTTGCACTTTCACACCGTGACGCGGGAGAAAGTGGCCGGCAACATAGAGGGTTAAGGCCTTCTTAGTTGTTTTCTATACCAGGGTTGTTTCACACGCTATGCATACGGGTTGATGTGGTAAGCACCACGCCTTCGACAACAACTGCCTACCTCCCCTACTCCTCCACTGTGTTCCAGTTTCCAATTATTTTTAGTGACTGGGTAGGCCACCTGCCGAGCATCTGACTCAGATTTGATCCGAAAACTGCCCACGCTGTAGTTGAATGCCTTAACCACTTGGCCACTCTGGCCATAGTAGAGGTGGCAATCTTTAGCTTTTTACTAAGTTTGGCCTTGAACCTGTAACCGAGCTGTAAGTTTATACCGAGTTTCGAACCTTTACCAAGTTTTGAGCCTTTACCGAGCACCATAAATAAAGGTAAGACAATGACAGTGTGCACTCAACCAATTTTTTGTATATTATCAACTATCAAGCATTTACCGAACTTCAAGCCTTCACTTTTTTTCCCTGGGTTGGTTCTAATAACTACCTTTGCATCACGGTGTTGCGGCCTTTTGTACTACGCGTTGTAGCAGCCTATAGTGGCACTCTTGTTTCTACCCAGAATTGCAAGATATTCCAAAAATAGGCGATTGAAGATCGTTTTCACTTCGGCAGTCGGCAGACCAGGCCTCCCACAAGCAATTCTTCGAAACGGCAAAAATTTACCATCGACTGTCAACGTCAAGAATGACCAAACACCATTGGAACGTGAAACTCTTGCTCAGCTTAGGAGTGAACTTACCAAAATCCAAGCAACTGACAAGGATGTAACTATCAAATTTATTAGAAGAGTTCCTAAAATTGTCTGATAACAAGCATGGACGCCGTCAGGGAAACTCCTCGAGGCAGCAATAACTTTCCCCAAATTTATGTACACGAATGTAGCTAGCCTTCTACCCAGTGGCGGCTGGTCCATAAGCGCTGCGACACTGCAGCACCCCCAGAACAAAGTACGGAAATTAATTACCTATTAAATTTGTACTTGAAAATATCAATAATATAACAATCATTCAATATTTTGCATAATTATTACATACATTTAATTAATTAAACCGCTTTTAAAAGGAATTATTTTAACCGAAGCTGTAGATTCCATTCAGAGCGCTGAGGAATGTAGCAGTGTCGAAAACGTAGTACATTCGGTGCAAGTTTCGCCGCGATTTGTTTGTTTTAATAATACATGGTAAAAGTAGCCCGAAAGCTGCTGTCTGAGCAGCATCTCAGCATTATTGCAACATGCCGTTCAGCTCTTGGACATCCGATCCAACAAAAACAATAATAATTGATAATTGTGCAAGGACGTCTGGGGCAACGGGCTGATACATAAACACCACGCACGCAATATAAACAGGAAAATTAAATAATAAGTAGTTCGTATTTCCAACTTGATTGCAACATCACTGCGAAGACGGTCAAGGCTGCTCCAGAGTTAACAGGTGATCGAAAAATTTTGTGAAGCTAAAAATCGCAGAATGGATTTTATATTTAAATAAAAATTCTTTTTATTTCATTTTCCTGTAAGCTTATTTTTTTTATAAATTGAGTAAAATTTCGATTTGTTTTGTTTTATTTAAAAGGCACCTTAAAATTAAAAATATCAAGGATCGTTACTGGTATGTAAATATATTACGAAAGCTGCAGCACCCCCATAATTTCAAGCCACGAGCCGCCACTGCTTCTACCTAAATTTGACCAGTTCCAGGTTGGGGCTGACGTGTATGAACCGCATGTGATAATCCCAACCGAGACCTGGTTGAATCCTGATATCCCAGATAGCATGGTCACCCTTAATGGCTACTCAATTTATCGCAAAGACAGACAGGTCAGAGGAGGCGGGGGATCATTTACGTGAAGAGGATAATCAACGGGAATGCAGTGCTGGTGACCCCAATGAATAAGCTTCAGGTGCAAATACATATGGGTCGTCAAACTCTGGAGGTGGGTGTAGTGTATCGTCCGCCATCCACTACCATAACCGAAGTTGATAACCACATTCTTGAACAATTGAGATTAGCTGGCGAACGCGCAAACTCATTAGTTATCTTCGGAGATTTCATTTTACCTTCGCTCTCCTGGCCTCATCCAACGACACCGAACGCTTCCTCTGTAGCATGGGAATTTCTCAACACATTTAACAACTCATCGCTTATCGAACTGATGGATAAGTCAACAAGATACAGGAATGGACAGAGACCGTATACTTACTTACAAACGAAGTACATGCCTTTACCGACCTCGCCTCCTGCGCGCCTGCGCCCCAATCGGCAACAGCGATCATACGTTGATAACCATCAAGCTGCAGTCATCCCAATTGAAAATGAACCCTCCTCCCTCAGAAAACAGATTGAACTATTGGCGCACAAATTGCACTAACATAAAAGATTGTTTAGTTCAATCCCTTTAACAGATCCCCAACACGAACTTAGACGAGTCTTGGAGTTCATTCAAGCGCGTGTCTATTGGAGCGCTAAACCATCATTCCCCTGTGCACAGAGAACCACCGAACAAATCTAAACCATGGATCACGCAGCCCACACTTCGCCTAATAAAGCACAAATATAACGTCTGGAAACTGTATCGTTGAACAAATTCTCCCTTTTTCTATGAGAGATTTAAAACTCTACGCAATGAGATCAACAATACTTTGCGATCGGACCACAGACGATATGAACAGAATGTTGCCCAAGCTAGAGGTAAACAATTATATGCCTTAGCCGCCACCAAGTGCCTTCTCCTGTCGAATACCCGCAGACAACCATGAAATAGTTACCGACCCAATCCGTATTGCGGTGCTATTTGTGACAGAATTTAGTGGAACCTGACGGCATACTGCCCACTGTCAACTTAGATCCAGCGACACATTTTCTCGAAGATATCTTTGGTATCCATGTTAATATAAGCACGGTACTTTTGTCGCTCAACCCTAATTCTTCTCACGGTCCCGACGCTATTCCTACCATGTTCTTAAAGAACTGCGCTTCGGAATTAGCCTCAACTCTCCATACGATTTTTCGTAAGTCTTTAGACACAGGTGTGTTACCTCAAGATTGTAAAACGGCGATTGTTGCTTCTATTTACAAAAAGGGGAATAAACTGGACACGAAGAATTATAGGCCGATCAGCCTTACCGGCATGGTTTGCAAGGTTATGGAGCGTTTTTTATTTAACATTTAACATGTAAAACCCTATCTTGCGTCAATTTTTGTACTAGTTCAAAAATGAATCGAACAGTATACAGTTGCCATGGTAATTGGTGAACATACCGAAATGACTTAGGTACTTTTTATACAAAATTATTCGACAATATGGCGTCTTATTCGTGTGGTTGGAGAAAATAGTATATTATACACGACGCTATAATGAATGCTATTATTACCGAGGATAATGTTTGCAACACGAGCGAGTTTTGCGATTATCCGAGGTAATAGTAGCCATTATAGCGAGTCGTATACTATACTTTGTCCACGAACACAAATACGAAGAATTTTTAATTAAAATTTAAATAACAACGCTACTAAAACCATGTGGTAGGACCATGTTAAACGAAGTGGTAGGATTAGAAACAACCTATTTCCTTCATTATACACCATAGACAATGATGTTACCATGACACCGTGAATAATGATTATTCACTGCTGGCAGTGTATAATGGATAGCATTATGTTTGCCCAAACACATGAATAATTGACAGATTATTGACTAGTCGTGGACAAAAATATTTATGCAACCATCTGGTGCCCTGTATACACATATTATAATGTAATTAATGCCATTTATGACTAATTCTGTACTACACCATTCAAAATGTTTTTCAACTGATGGAACAGATGTTGTTATTGATAATAATTGCAGTTCCTCCTTTTTTTCTACAGAACGAACTAGCCACCGAATAGTTTGAAATATTGAAGCTTAAAAGCCTTTCCAGCAGGATTCATACTGTTGCTATATTTTGGAAAAGTTATTTGTACAGCTAAACGGATATTCAGGTGCTGAAACAACATTATTCATAAAAGTTTAAATTTGCAATATTTTTGCTCGTTTCGAAAAGCTTTATCTTTCAGGAAATTTGTATTTCATAAAAGTTGTGAGGTATAAAATTCCGAAATTTAAATAAGAATCCAAGCTTTGTTTATACTAAAATAAAATGTTTTGAGGGGAGAATATTTAGGACATTATTTAGCGACATTGACCTGAGTTTTTCAGGACTTGAAAATATGTAAGGAAGTCGAATGGCTTCTTAAAAGTTATATCTTTTAGGGCACAAGTTCTAAACAGACCTCGAAACACTTTTTTTTTAATTTCAATTAAATCATAAGTTCTAAGAAAAATAAATGTTTTAGAGATTTTAACTACAGAAATTTATTTAAAAATCTTAACTTTCCTTGCTTTTCAGGTTTCTTTTTACTGAAATAAAATGTTTCAAGGGGGGGGGGGGGGGGTACTTCAGGTATTATTTCGTAAACCCCAGCTGGGGTTTTCAGTACTTAGCAATATGTAAGGAAGGTTGTAGTACAAAAAATCTTGAAAGGTTTCTTAAAGGTTACACGGTTTGGGGCAGAAGTTTTAAACAACGAGATGTTTAGAGGCAGGGAATACAGGATGCTCAGGTCTATATGGAACTGAAGCACCATGCAGAGAGAACTGTTTTTCCAGATGTTTCAATAAACGTTGTATAGAGCTGCCTGAATAAATTAATTTGATTTATATTGCTTTTATTAACAGAAAACGTTGCATTCCGGAAAAACAATATTTAAATCATGCTTACGAAAGCAACCTTGAAGGAGCGGAAATGTTGCACATAAATCAATTGTGCTGATTATTATTGTCTTCATTATCAGTAATACTCAATAATCGATAGATTTTAAAGTGCCAACTTGCATTTTAAACTTTAAGTTCAGCGACTTGCATCGTCATTTTCGGAGATAACTATAATAAAGGTGCTCATTTTGTTGTTTCATTAATTGAATTATCCTTTTCCGCAACGATGTCACCTATACAGTTTTATACCTTTGTTTTTCTATTGTGGCAGTTTTGTGTCGCATATTCAGTTCCTTTGGATATTTATTCGTTTACTCTTCCCCCTGATGTAGGTAAGCATAACAAAATATGATCTTTTTATCTCCGGATAACTTTGTGACTTACAAATATCTTCTTTTGGTAGGTAACCTTTTTAATTTATTACGAGATGACAAGACTAGCCTTAAGTTTCTTAACTGTTGAATTAAAAAAATATAACAATGTAAATTTTAGCCGAACGCCTTGCTGCTTGGACGGAAGATGACAAGCAAAATATTTGGGAGTTAAGCGGACAGTTTGAAGGAGACATGATATTAACTGCCGATCAACGTAATGGACTGATTGACTCCAATTTCCGATGGAATAATAAGGAAATTCCATACGAAATTGATCCAATTTTTAGTAAGTTTTTGTTTGCAATTAGGTATCGGGAAGCGAGGATTGATTTATTATAAATACGGATCCTTTGGTCTTTTACGCACCCCTAAACCTACCATCGAAGCCCTGTACCTTTAACGAGTTGCATGTTTTTTTTTCGAGGTTTGTGTGTAAATACTGTTCCACGAAGAGTTGCTCTCCTCTGCGGTGTACTGTTGGCCACTCAAAGATATATGCTATGTCCTCTTCTTCTACCACTTCTTTTACCGTAAATAATTTGTAGTCTTTACTTTCTATTGCTTCTTTTAATTGATTCTTTATAATCTTGTGATACGTATTATCCTCCTATGTTTTATCTTCTAAGATAAACTCTTCCATCAATCGCTCCATTGTGCTTTTGACGTCTGTCGTAAATTGTCCCATATTATTTTTGATTGTCGTAGGAGTTAAATTCCTTGTATTTTTTCCTGCTGCTATCTTGTAGACCTCGTTCCATGGATTACCTCCACCAGTTAAATTACAAGATTTCTTCTTTTGCTTCCTGAGTTCTAATTGGTAGTTTCTTTCCCTTCTATGTAACTTAGTCTGTACGCGTTCAAGGGTTTCTTAGTATAGTAAGTTCCTCAGACCACATAATAATAATAAAATTAAGTTTTAATTTCAATCTGCTTCTGCTGCATCTTCCGGTTCTGAAAAAGTTGAAGAACATACTGCAATGCTGGATTTACTCTGTACTTCTCGCCATAATGGTTACTCAATAAACTTTCAATACTTTTTATCTTATCTGGTTTAACTGGTACCTCTACATTTAGTTCTTTGAGCTTCATGCCTATAATTTTTAGTACTCTCTTACAAACTCCCTTAGCTTGTCCCACGTCATCTCTGTACAAAGTTTTACCTCTTATTAAGACAGTATCCTTGCTCTTTGTAAAAATAAATCGCTTGTAAGGCTTAAATTGGAAGTGCCAGTTGGATGGACTTTTAAGGATCCTTTGAGTTTCTTTTTCCAGTCAACAACTTTAAAGCCTTGTCCCATCTTTAAAACTTTAGCCCGAGATTGTATGATGTTTATGTAACCTTCTGACTTCTGAGTTTACTATTTCAGATTGTTTTCTCACAACTTTTTCTATATTGCCGAACACTCTGTCGGTTGGTAGGAACGAATGGCCTACCACAGGAAAAATAAGTTTGCATTGCTTAATATGACGTGGAGCAGAACAATACATCCAGTTGCAAAGCATTCCCATAAATTTGGAGTTCTTGTTCTGTCCACCGCACCCATCACAAAATAAGCGAACTGTCGTTATGTCTTCAGAATATTCAAAATTTGATAAAACGTGATGAACCCCAGAGGCAATCTCGTTCGAACTTTTCGGTCTGTCTGCTTCTGTCCAAACAAAGCTCCAAACATTGTTATCAGAAAGCTTTGATTTTGAATTTCCAGCTACTACACGGAAATTATAGAAATTAATCTGCATAGAAAAATACGCTTGTTGGTCTGGCAATTTAGGCAATAACATATTTTTTTCGCAGTCAAAAGAGAACATGGCAATCTGAGGTTCATCTTTTTTCAACATGGCATACAAACTTTTAGCCTGCAGTTTATGCACTTTATGATTAGTTATTAATTCGTTTTTTGCAGTGGGATCGGTACAGTGCTTAATTTTTTCTTTAAACTGTAAGCATTTGGAGCACTGATCTGTCTGGGGAGTCTCAAAACCCACATTAAAATGTCTGTTAAAATAAGTTCTGAAATAACAATGCTTCACCTTCAGACTGTTTTCGGCCTGCTGATTATACATAAACCAAAGTTTCTTCACATTCAATTCACACCACAGGGTAAATAAACTCGTATGAGGAGTATCACTACGGCAGTAATGGCTTTCGGTACATTTGAGAGATTCAACAAATTTTTGTATGCTTTCTTTTTGTGCATCTCCTCCTCGAGTTTCTGTGGGTGGCAATCCAGTTTGTCAAAATTTCTTTACCAATCGTATAATTCGGTCTTTTTATACCTAATAGGTACACCCAAAAATGCCTCTCGACAAACTGGAATTTTTAGTCCCTCTACAGTTTTAGTTGTATACATATACAATGGAGATGGCATGGGCCTTAGAATTTGCTCGATTATTAACCCTAGGTCTCTTTCTTTTAGGGAGAGCTCCAGTGCAAAATGTAAGAATGAATGTGTCTTGAGCGGCTTTGCCCTTCCTACCATAGAATATAACTCGTGGAACTTTTTTATATCGGTCATGTTAAGATGTGAAGTACATTGATAAGGCTGGTACGGTTTTCCTTTATGGCCGCATTGAGGAAATATGGGCAAAGATTTAGGGGCATACCTTCAAATAATAAAATGGATTCATTTACATACATAGCCCTACTGTTATGCTTACCTTGCACGTTTTGCTTTTGTCCGCTTCCAGTCCTCTGGGTTATCTTCCACTATTCTTGAACATCCCGTTTCCATCTCGTAGTTTGTGAAAATTCACTTAACTTTTATTAAACAATACCTGTTGCATTAATCTAATAACAACCACAATCAGCCATGACATCAACAAGATCACATGAGAATAATTCTTTATTTCTATTGGTTAGTGTGGACATGTCTGTTTTTGCAACTGAACTGAGCAGCCAAATGTCGCACTTTGCATCGTATCGGAGATTTCAACTTATGAAATTCCTATTTATTTGTCGAATTTTGCAGCTAAATATACAAGGTGTTCCAAAAAAAACATGGTATAAATGATACGGCTGATAGAACACTGAAAAATAAGTGGGATTTGCTTAACAAACATATGTTCTAAGACCCTCAATTTTTGTGTTACAGGGTGTCAAAGTTAAAAATTAAAAAATGATTATTACCCATAACTTTGACGGTTCAGCGAGGAATGGGACAGCGGGATATCTCGGGAACAAATGCAGATTTAAAAATTCGGAACTTGTTCAATGGTTTTGTAATCATCCTCCAGCTTGCATCTCGTCGGTTCTTTTAATGCCACTAAACATTTAGTTTTGTCAGTATTAATAATCATATTTAGTTGCTTAGCTTCTTGATTGAAAGCATGGAGTAGCCTCTGTAAGTTGTCTTCAGAGACAGAAATGAGTACCGCATCATCAGCGTAAGCTATAACGTGGAAATAGGTATTGCCCATTTTATATCCCGCTGTTCTGGGTAGTTTTTCGATTATCTCGTTCATTATCATGTTGAAGAGAAACGGGTCACCTTGTCTAACTCCAGTGTTTATTTGTACGTCGTCAAATATTAGGTGATTTACTCTGATATGCGTTCTGCAGTGTTGATTAACTTTGCATACCAGTTTAATTAGCTTTCGGTTGACTCCTTTATTTTGCATAATTTTAATAATATCTGTTAGGCGGACTCGGTCAAATACTTTGGTCATATTTACGAAGCACATATAGACGGGATTGTTGAATTTCAGGGGTTTATCAAGTATTTTTTTTTTTAGTATGAAGATTGCATCAATGGTGGACGACCTGTTTTTACGGAAGCCCTGTTGTTGCTCTCTTATCTGTACAGTTTTGCTTAACTCCTCTAGGCTCCATTTAGTGAATACTTTCAGAGCATTGTAGTTGAGCAGGGTTATTCCACGGTAATTTTCGGTTTTTGTTCCCATTGTTTTCCCAAACATTCGCTTGCCCGTAATAAGGTCAATTTTTGCTTTAAGATTTAAATGGGTAACAGTGCAGAGTACACCCGAAATATTCATGATTTTTATAGAAAATTAAAAAAGTTACATTAAAACCGTGGTGATTTCAACGATCGGTTAGGCAACAAACCCGTTAAAAAATCGTTAAAATAAAATGTTGAAGGTAATTCGCTAAATTTGTTTTAAATGGACGACAGTTCTGATCTTCTTGTTAAAGTGGCGTGCCCTCTATAGGGCGTTGCCAGTCTTCTTTCCATATATCTGCAGTGTGCATGTCAAGTGGCCTACAGACATCGGGGACCTACACCTTTATGTTGACTCCGAACCACGGTAGTGCTTGCAGTTCTATTTCAGAAGATGTGATATTCGTCTACATATACGTATATCTCTGGAATTTACATTATTCGTTAAAAAATATATTTCCCCAAAGGATTGCATCCTTAAAATTTAATTTATAAAAATTACATCTGATATCGCCATAGTTAATTTCCGCTACAATCCAGTCCTTACTGAACTTGTTTTTAATTATTATTGCTGCCTTTTGCGTACCTTTCCCAAAACTATAATATGTTTGTAAGTTACTCGGTATACCGGTTTATAGGTACAAAGGTTTGTATATAAAAGATATGCCCAACATCCAAAAATCACTAAGCTTAAATGAAAGAAATTTGTTCCTGATTTAGTAAAAAAATCTTTGAAAAATCGACAAGAAGTAAGAGTTAAATCACGATGGCCTTGAATATTAAACTTCAACAAAATTGCAGAAATTCACAGAACCTAATTTTATTTTGAATTTTATAACATTCTTCGTGATCACAAGAGCGCGTTTATAATTTTTAATTATAATTCTTATAAAGAAATTAACAGGATGGCCCATATTCAGTATATTTCCATAATTCATTTAACCTTTGCTTCATCTCGTAAATGAGCGTCAAATAATCTAAGCCCAAAGTTTGCAGTTATCTTGCATCCTAGCGGAAACAAAGATTCAGATTAATTCTCAAGGTTGTTTACCTCAGCTGATCGCAATATCAATCATTTTATCACCTTTTTTTAAATGACTTTTACTATTAATTAAGAACGCGCTCAAGTCGTTGTTACAACGGAAAACTAAAAATATTTGCGATATTGTTCAGATGCACATTCCAGTTTAGTTCTGCATCCAGGGTGCTGCACAGATGCTTAACTTCCTGAACCACCTGGACACTTTCAGCAAAAGTAGTAAGGTTGTAAGGTCTTTTTTCCTGGTGAAAGGTATTATTATCGATGTCTTTCAAGGGTTTTCATAATAAGGTCTTCCCTTTTACACCATCTTTGAGTTGTATCTAATGCTCTTTGTAATATGTTCGCAATGATGTTCGGGTGCTTTCCCCTGATTATGGGTTACAGCAGCCTTCTCTTATTTACCACCAAGTACTATATAACTGGGGATAGAATTCCTTCCTGTGGATTCTGAAAGTTCATCTCCCAGTTCAGTTTGTATCTGACGACCCTTTAACATAGTATTTATCCTTTTGTTTGAGATGCCTTCTATGTGCACCAATCCAGGCATCCCCCTTTAAATACCTATGCTAGGAGAAACCGAGGATTAATCCACCTCATTTCAAACCCAATAAGAACTTTATGCGCTTTGATGAAACAGTTTATACATAGTTTGTTAGTAGATGTTAGGTATTATTCAGACAATTTTATGGTGCAAATTAGATAAGGTATTTTTGACATATTTTTTACTTTTCGTTTAAAAACCCTATTGTTTTGAAATCTTTACGAAATGATTGATGAATCGACAAATCGATATAAATTAACCATCGCGTTAATTGATCAATTAAAGATTGAAGTACCCATTGAAACCTTATCTGATGTTATTGAAGAAAGGATACATACGAAGGTTGGCTTGTAGATAAAATCTGATTTGTTATATGTATAAATAATATTGTGCAAACAAGCTATCTTTTTTTATCAAATAGGCATCATTGTGATATTGACGATAGCAATTGTTTGCAGTTTTAATCGACCTCTATAAGTGTAATCGTGATTAAAATCAAAGACATTGAAGGCACTTACAATGGCCATAAATAAATTTCATTTAACCTTTGCAAACAGAAGATAAACAAAATAAATAAAATCAATAAATATTTTTTGTTTATTCGTTACAATTATTAATTTTTATTTCTTTTTCGTACACCAACAAATCCCTAACTTTTTATTTTTAACAGATGATACCCAACGAGAATGGATCGATTATTCCCTCACCGAATACTACAACAAAACATGTATTAAACCCAGGCTACGAAACGCAAGCGACGAAGATTACGTTTACATTACTGTAAGGAAGTTTTACCTCCTTTTTGCCAGTTAATTTATATTAAAAAAGTATTCGTTAGGGTGCGAACACAGGCTGTCACTCATTCGTAGGAAGAATGGGTGGTAGACAGACTCTTAATCTTCAACCCAACGAACCTGGTGTTGGTTGTTTGAGACTAGGAACGGTCGTCCATGAATTCTTACACGCCCTTGGGTTTTACCATCAACAGAGCGCAACTGAAAGGGACGATTACGTTGAGATTGTTTGGGACAATATTCAGTCAGGTAGTATTTTTGAATAATTAATGTTCTTTGGTTTTGTTTAGGTCGTATAAGCTGAGGGGTAAACTGCTGATGGAATTTTGTACATCAGAATTCCACTAACGAAATTGAAATTGGCTTGGTTGACACTTTGAGGTACCGTGCTGTCTTAGTGCCCCTTTTCCTCCTTTCTCAACTGACACTGACCATGGAAGTCTTCAAATTCAACTAAAATGATATGCACATGTAGGAAGAATCAGCGAAAATAGAATCCCGAGAGTGGTCACTAAAATGAAAGCAGAAGAAAAACAACAAGGTGGTAGGCTAAAAAGAGCAGAATGAAAGAGTGCGGAAGATCTATTCAAGAGGTAAACGTGCTAGCTAGAAAGAAATAGGCGCGACTTTAGGAAATGGGTGTAGGACATAAGTAACAAGTGAGTTAAATAATAGAGTAGTAGTTAGTGGAGAAAGACCCGACGCCGTAAGGGCATATGGGATAGCTAAAGAAGAAGGAGAAAAAGAAGGAATTCCAAGGAAACTCAATGAGAATACCACAAAGAATATTCCAATTGTCTATCCTTTTACTATAAATTAATTCGAAGGAAATCCCATCGGAATTCAACGAAACGTATTCGGTTGTACACTGTAATTCCACCACGGTTTACCCCTCGCTTCTACCATCGCAATTTGTTTTAATTATGTTTGTAAAACTAAATAAAATTTTTAGGTAAAGAACGTAACTTTAATAAATACGGCGTTGATAATATAACAAGTTTCGACGAAGAGTATGACTATAATAGCGTAATGCATTACAGCGCTTACGCTTTCTCAAAGAATGGAAATATGACAATCGTTCCCATGGTAAGTAAATTTTTTATTTATTTAAGTTACGTTACATTTAGTATTGATAAGGTGGGGAAGCCAGGTAGCACAGTTGTAAAAGGGCTAGGCTTGCATGTTACAAATCCCTACGTTGGTGGAGATTTTTTCGCAGGCTTCTGGGATCGGTACTAGGCCTGGTGAGACCATTCACAGTTGGGCTTAATTAACTGTGCTCTACTCGGAAGTCTGGTCTATGAGATAGAGTAACAAGTCTACTATACACGTAGCAACACACGCATGACACAGCCGTCTGACTTGAAGTAATGCCTAAAGGCGATTCCGAGCAGATACAAAAACACACAAAAAAGAGTATTGGTAAAGTTATATTTGGTGCCTACTAAACTGATTTTTCTTTAAGGATCCACAAGCTCAAATTGGGCAACGCGCCAGACTCAGCGAAATCGATGCACTTAAACTTAATAAAATGTACGAATGTGAATAAATCAGTTGTAGTATTATTTTTAAATTAATAAGAGAGAAATGAAGTATTTTGTCTAAGCTATCGTAATAGACAATAACAATTTAAGGCGTTTAGTTTTGTTTTTGGCAGAGACGGAAAGTTTTAGTTTTTTCTAAGGTCGGCTTGGCTCGGTTCGGAGAAGAATCGAAACATGCTCGGCTCGGCTTAGCTCGGCTCGGAGACAATGTCAAATATTCTCGGGTCGGCTCGGAAAAAGACTCCTTCATTTTATTTTTAAATGTACAAAATGTTGAAAATGGTTGCCCACACATAAATAGTCCACTTCGTGTAAATGTCAATTTAACGGTTCACATTCCTACGTATACAGTAAATCGACATTAATGCCGCAAATTAATTATAAACATCTTTTAGAAAATAATAATTTATGTGATTCCTGGCCGAAATTGCAAGGGTTAATAAACGTTATTCGTTCGGATACAGAAACTATCCAAGAAGGTTTACTTACGGTAAAATTACATGAAGCTGTTAACATTTTAAAAGACTGCAAATATAGCAATAATGACATAGATTTGGATGTCGATGTCGTACGAAAATTGAATTTTCTTGTTGAACAAATTGCTTTAATTACGTTCAAGAACTCTCCAAAATATTCCCCGAAAATGATGACTTGGTCCTGTACCTTATTTTATTCATATCCATCTGCATATTGTAACGAGCGGCAGGTGTCAGGCGTTCGGTGAATCACTTCACGCCCATGCGTCACCTGTTCTCGAAGGATCTATGACTAATCATTCTACAGTAACGTGGAACGTACGAGAATGAAAGCCTGCCAATATTTAAGGCGCGCTCGCTTACGAGATTTCAGTCTAATTCAGCCTACATAAACGGTCGCGAAATTATGTACGTCGGTAAAGTTAATATAAATATACGTGAATAGTTATAAATAAACAAACTGTACAAATAAATTAATTAGTGTTACGGGTTAATATTAGTGTTTTATATTAGAATTAATATTAGTGTTGTGTTTAGTGTTAAGTTGTTAATAAATAATTCACACAACGAACCGAAGTTTTAAATAAACGTTTTAAAACCGTTAGAATATAAATTTCTAAGAAGTACAAACTGTTTAAAATTACCTCATGTGTCTTATTTGAAAAAAAAATTGCTCTGTGGGAACAATTAGCTATTCAGGTATAAACGAAGGACATCTACGATATCTTTCAGAAAAATTAAGAGGTCTTAACGATCAAGAAAAAATTATAAATATTTTACTTGATGAAATTTATGTTAAAATAAAATTAGTCAATTATTGTCTTTGATACAGTCATCTAACAGTTTTATTTTAACCTATGATATGTCAAAGTTGTTAAATTAAGATCTCAAAATCGACATACTTATCAGCTTAACCATTCATACTCTTTGATCCACTTACTTTTTGAACGCATTTATTGCATGTTTTTTATAAATTACATTTATCTAAAGCAAATTATTGTTAACAGGGAATACGTTTTTAATTTTTTAATATTCTAAAATAAACTGTAAACAGTTTCCGTGTTTCATAATGACTATACTAATTAAAAATAGAATAATTTTTCGATACCTGTTTACATGCGATATAACTCTTGTTGGTAATTCCTTAAACAGTAGAAAGATACTATTTATTATTAAATGCTTAGAAATAAATTCAAGTAGTTGTAATTTGGAAATTCTTCAGAAAATAATTTAACAATGCACTATAATTACAGTGACTATCAAATTAAGTTATAAAACAATAAACGGAATTAAAAATGATTAAAAATACAACAACGTTTATTATAAAACGCATACATTGTTACGGCTGCATCCCCTCCACTTCGCACAGCGAGGAGCTGGCCCGTTTAGTCTAGTAGGTCCTGGTTATGGCAAATTACAAAAAACATATCTGCTTTTATGGTTTCATTAATACAATCATTATCAAAACAGAAGGTCCACGTCCGAGTTGTTTGCAACTTCATACTATTTTAGTTATTATTTATTAGTCAAGATTAGATTTTAAAAAAGCTCGGCTCGAAGCTCGAGCCGAGCCGAGTTAGATCTGCGAAGTTTCGTTTCTACTTCTAATTTCTGGTCGTGTAATGTCCTTTACATATTCTGACTATAACAAATTAATTAAATGCAATTAAAAAAAAAAAATTAAACGAGGTTTAATTCTGCAGTAAAATTTCATTTTTAATTAGGTATTAAGCAAGTATTTTACTTTCAATTGCATTTTACATACGTAACATTAATAACTGGTCATGTAATGTCCTTCAAATAATTAGACTACAACAAATTAATTAAATGCAATTAAATAAATTAAACATTTTATGTTAGGTTTAAATCAGTAGTAAAATTTCATTTTAATTGGGTAAAAAGCAAGTATTTTAGCTTCAATTGCAGTTTACAAGCGCAACCTTAATAACTGCAGTGTTTTTAAACCATTTTTAAAATTTTTAATAATTTGCTACCTTACGTTAGTAAAAATTCCGTATAAATGGAATTTCCTAAATTTGTAATCGCATTTTCAGTACTACAGTTACTGCCGTTTGGCTTAATTTCCTGCCAGAATCATTTTGAAAAGAAATGTTCTACACGAAGAAAGTATCTAATTTTTTGTATTTTTTGCATAAATTTTCCGTAACTAGCAACTACAAATAACAAAATGTATTACTTAAAATTTTAGGAACAAAACGTAGCATAGACTGGACTCCAAACAGTCTAGAAAATCCATGGGAAGCTAGCGGACTAAGTGAAGGTGACATGGTATTTACGACTAATCAACGTATTGCAGTGAGAAATAAAATTTTATTATGGCCTAATGCAGAGGTTCCTTATGAAATTTCTGATTATTTTGGTAAAACATTTTTATTACATATTACATAACAAAACTAGTTGGTACAATCAGGTACTCATCTTTTTACACCAGCGGTTTTCGAGTATGGAGGTGGGAACGAGACCTCGAAAATTGAGTTCGGCTAGGCTCGATTTGACTCGTTTTGATTTGGTTCGAATCGGTTTAGCTCGGCTCCGCTCCACTCGGCTCGAGCTTCTAGCCTAGCGATATCGAGCCTAATAAGCTTTGTTTAACCGAGTCGAACGTAAAAATCTGAATTCGTTGCAGGCTCGAAGCTTGGTAAAGTCTCGAAACTCGATGAAGTTCGATAAATGCTCGACATTTAATTAAATTTAAGAAATTGGTCGAGTGCACACTCCTAGCTTATTTTTCTTTATGCTCCTCGGTAAAGGTTCGATGCTCGACAGAAACTTAATGCTGGGCAAAGGCTCGAAAGTCAATAAAAACTCAAAGCTTCGGTTCTCGATAAAAATCTCGATGTTCGGTAATCGATCCAAACCAAGGATATTTGATGTTTTTTCCGATACGTCCCGAGCATGTTTGGTATTTGCTTCGAGTCGAACCGAGCTTCCAAAAAACTAATAGTTCCCGCCACCATTCAAGTTTATATCAGTTCGGCATACAAATATCGAAGACTGCTGAAAATACAACAAAGCAAAGAAGCATAAGTGACAAAACATTTGCACCTGCGGTTCAATATCTGTTTCATGTCCAACTCACACAAATATTCAAATTCGGATCTTGTAGGCAGCGTGTATTAGCCACGTTTGCATTTGACTGGCAATATGACCGTTATTCGAATAAAAAAATGGGCATCTACTTTCGATTTTATTTTATTATGACCTAAATTGTTTTAGTAATGAATCTAATTCATCCGTATGACTTTTCAGATGAGCACCAAAAACAACGCATTCTCTCCGTTTTAAATGCCGAATTGAGTAAAACCTGTATTAAAATTCGGCCACGCTCGCCAAATGACGTTGATTACCTTATTATCACTGCAAGTTCATTCCTTTACGTAGTATAAAAGTATACAACTTAAAAATGTTTTTTATAAGGGGTACGACGGTCGCGGCTGCTATGCTGTGGTTGGTCGTAGAGGTGGCGCTCAAGAGTTAAGCTTACAGAAAGATATGTGTCTAATATACGACGCCACAATAATTCATGAATTTTTACATACCCTTGGTATGGTCCATCAGCATACTGCTAGGGATAGGGATAATTATGTAAACATTCATTGGGAGAATATAAGAGATGGTAAGATATATACAAACTAATGTTTTTATTTTTTTCATGGGTATTTCACCACCTGTTAATAACGTCCATGAAAAAGTAGAAAGTGTCAAGAAATTTGTGTCAATAAACTAGAGGTGGCAATGAGACCAGGAAGTTCGAGTTCGGCTCGGCTCGAACTTTGAGCGAAATCTAGCCTAACATTTGTTGCGCGCGGCTTGTAAAACTTAGAGCTAGTTGCAAGTTTGAAACTCAGCAAAGTTTCGAAACTAGACGAAGGGTGGAAGTTCGGTAAATGCATGACAGTCAATTAAATTCGAGAAATTGGTTGAGTGCACTTTCCTGTCTTATCTTTCTTCGGGTTCCTCGGTAATGGCTAAAACCTCGGTAAAGGTTCGAAACTCGATAAAAACTGGAAGCCCTAACGGAATCAAGTTATATTATATCATGGCTGACTATGGTATAATAATATCAGCTCCAGATGGGTTCACATACAATTCATACAGAACTGACCGTCAGCCTGAAATCTGGACGTAGTACCTATTACATAAAAACCTTCCCAATCTCATACATCAAACTACTGAATTAGACTCAGATCATCTGCTTTCATGATACTCCATGAACAACACATCCAGTTCTGAAACTAACCCCTGAAAAAACCAACTGGGAAACCTTTCAAACCATCCTTGACTAAAACCAAAAACTTGTTTGAAAGAGCCTACTCTAAATCCTCCTGATATAGACGAAATGCAATGCAAAAAAGTGTACAAGAATTTACCATACCATGGCAACACAAACATGTAGCAGCACATAACAGAACACCTGAATAAGGCAAAAAACAGATATACAAGAGAATGGTAAAGATCACCTTTACCTTACCTAAAAACTCAAAGGTACAACAGCTATCTTGAAGAAATGCAACCGCATGATCCCATTATATGATTGGCCACCAAATGACTGTACTACAACCAAATATATTAGTCGACAACTTCACTTACTCTTCTGAAGAAGAAAAAGCCTAATAGCAGTGCACTTTAAGTAGATATTTACACCTAATATAGAAGAATCTGTTGAACACCTTTTGAGCTAGGTGGTAATTACAACTGTCAATTTTCAGCTACAAGAGAATGCAGAAATAGTTCATATAGTAGCTAAAGAACTCCAGTGTTGCACAGGACGCCTCCCCGGACTGCATTTAATTAACAAATAATATATTAAAACACCTAACAAGGAAGACTACAGCTTACCCTACTTCAACATGTAATGTTTGCCTGAGACTAGGATGTTTACTAATTTTTTGGCGAAGTGCCAATATAGTTCCTCTCCTGGAACATTCAAAGACAATAGTGTATTGCTAACGTTAGATAAACTTTTGCAAAAAGGTGATACTTACCTGGTTAGAAAATGAGCTATCAGAAAGCAATACGATCCCTCCTCACCAATTTGGTTTCAGAACATCTCATTCAACTTTCTATCAACTACCCAGAAGGAGTGAAATTGTGGAAAAGAGGTTTGAGGAAAAGAAATACATCAATTTTGTTCTTGGATGTCGAAGGAGCTTTTGATAAGGTTTGGCAAGAAGGTCTCCTACACAAAATAATACATCGAAACATAATAAAGATTGCTCCCCCCTTCATCAGGGACAGAACATTTATAGTAAGGATCAACGCTACATTCCTCCTTTTAGTCCTTATTCCCCAATTTTTGGACACAAGCCTCCCTGGAAATTCTCTAACCATTTCTATCTTACGTTTTGTTCGTCCAATTTAAACCTGCCGTCTTTTTAATATCATCTTCCTCCTAGTCGCTGTCGATGGTTTCCAAGTTTGAATTTTCTTATTCTCTTGTCATTTTGCCTCATAGTCTGACCACAGAATTTCCATCTAAATGAGGCCAAATGTTCTGCACCATCTAAAACTCCGGTTCTCTGGTGGATCCAATAGTTTCTTTTTCGATCGCTCAACTTTATATTTAGCTCATGACGTTTCATGCTTCTCTGTGCTTTGGCGATCCTGTCCATGTTCGCTTCCCTTAATTTTCACTTTTGAGTGTTGTAAGTGAGGACAGGGAGTACACAATGGTCGGATTTAAACAACTCCTTTTTTCTTATAGGAGCTTCTAGGCAATCTATTTAAATAATAATAGAACACCTGTATAAAAAAGGTGAAGAGGCTGACCCATACTGCAGATAGTTTAAATCAGAAGAAGAAACTGCTATATATTTTATAGCAAAGTGCGAGAAGTACGAAGAATAGCGGTGAGCAATATTTGGCAAGAAGAAGATTAGATCGGAAAAGGTGAAGGAACTGGATTTAACCAAGATTTTAAAGTTTGTCAGATTAACGGAGAGATTCGAATAAGATTAGACCACGGCAGGCAAGAAGCGGAGCCTTTATCACAGGAAAATCATACCAGTACACCCATATCCCTGCGTATGTTTTATGTTGTGAGATATTTGTTGTTTGACCAATAAATGAAATGAAACAAACTCCTCCTTATGATTTATTATCTTCTCCTTTCTAATTCTAATGTATTTCCAGTTGATAGTTGTATTCTTCCACCTTGTTCAAGCCCAGAATGTCCCATTTGATCGTTTTTAATTTTTTTTGCAACTCGTAAAGCTTTTCATTTTTCAGCACAGACTTATATGTTATATGTCCATATTTGGAGCATAGTTCTAGATCTATTAATTGGAGGTTGTCTTTACAAATTTTTGTCCGGAGGGTGATCCATACGGTGTTTAATATGTTATTACACGATCTTCCCATCTAGGTTGCAAGTCCGTCGAGTTTAAAATTCACCATAATTTGTATTTTCGGGAATTTTTGGTCTTAAGTATGCCAGACTGGTTGGAAGATGGGGTAGGATGCGAGAGGGTAAAATACAACATTATATTATCCAGTTCCAAAACCATAAAAGGTGGTGTGCCCCAGGAGACCATATTAGAATCGACGTTATTTAAAATATTGGTCTCCCGCGCGGGGTGTCAATGCCGTTACCTTTACTTTTACCAACTCAATGTATGCCGAGGATACGGCTATAATAGCGGGGAATGACAGAACATATATAGCGATACAATACCTTCAAACTCACTAAATATAACATATGGATGATTCTAGAAATGAAAAATCAAAATAAATCGAAATAAAATGTTTACCCTAAAGCGTTATACTCAACTTGCAACAATCACAATAAATAATGCTAAAATAGAATGGAACCCAAAGGACAGTTAAATTTAAAAACAATCCTTGTTAAATAACTGTTAGTTTGCGCCTTTTCACTGAGAGGTGTTTGACTCAAGGAAAACATTTTTGTGTTAATAGTACATGGCAGGGTGCAAACTCAATTCTATTGCGTAGGATCAAGAACAAGACTAGCAGCTGCTCTGTTGGCACTAAACAACTGGAGCAAGTCGCTATAGACAATGTCCTAGAACTCGTTTGGGTCAAGGGACATTCTGGACTAGTACGGTAATGAGCGGGCGGATGGTTTGGCGAGGCAAGACTCGGAACAACCCTTTTGTGGTCCCGAACCAGCACTCCCACTATCCCCAATTGCGCCTAATACCCCCATCGAAAAGCAAACCCGTAATCGCCACAGCGACAGATGGGTCAACACGAACAAATGCAACCATGCAAAGCTGGCGATCAAAAGCCCCTAATTGAGGATGGCAGACTTTTGTAAACAGCTTTCAAAAGACAAACTACTACTTGTTGTAGGAATATTGTCAGGACACTGTAAACTAAACAAGCACATGCACAGGATGGGACTAAGTGAGGATCCAACCTGCCGTGGTTGTAACTTGGAGGACGAGACAGTAGAGCATATTCTGTGCGAATGCCCTGCACTCGCTCCACTTAGAGGATCCATGCTGGTTGGCTTTTGGCCTAATATGGCCAGCTTTAGCAGCATCCCTCTGGCTAATATCCAAAGGTTTGGATGGCTTGAGCGATGCACCTAGAGGAGGATGTTGCAATAGAGGTAGCTCAATGAGCCCATACGAGGCCTAAGTGCGTATGACGAAAGTCACCCTCCACCCATAATCCAGAATCAAGAATCCAGTACATGGCATCTATGAGCCTAAATCTCACCCAATAAATAAATAAATAAATAAATGTGATAAATAGATTATAAAAACAAGTTTATATATGCCAATAATTTTGTCTAAGTAAATGAGAAAATAATTCTTTGTTTATAATAATAGGTTTCGAATCTGAATTTACAAAACAGAGCGCCGATTACAGCGACAGTTTTGGTATCCCATACGATTACAACAGCGTGTTACACTATTCACAATATTCCTTTACCTGTAATTCTCAGCCGACGATAACACCAAAGGTAATTAGAATATTTCCTAATTAATTTCAGTGCTGATTATGTACTATTTCAGGATCAGAATGCCGTAATTGGAAAGACTCAAACCATGAGTAAAGCAGATATTCTTAAAGTTAATAAAATGTATGGATGCGAATAAAGAATAAAATATGTGTTTTACATGGTAATAATAAATCTTGTTCGTTATTTTATTATTAAAATTTATTTTCTCGCTTTTAGTACAAAATGTTCTAGTTTTTTATGTTAAAATGTGGACAAAATAGAAACAGTTGGATCTGCTTGAGTGATATGCATTGCCTTGATTACATCATGCCATGTTGTCGGCATACTCCTCGCCGAACATTGAAGAAGAAGAAGAAAACCTAAAGATTTTCTGAACGTTTTTAGTCACGAGTTTCTCAATATTTTTATTTTCGCCATCAGCATAGCCTCTGTAAGAGCTTCCGTAAACAGCATGCGAGAGGAATTGCAACGTTTTATTTTTAATATGACACAAATCAAAGTAATAAAAATAATAATTGAAAATCAACTAAAACTAAGCAACTCAAATTAATGCAAATCCGCTACACCTCTTTCTTCCTTTCTTTTTCTTCTACCCTCTTATACCTTTACAGTGTCGAGGGGGTCGGACACGCCGAGCCGCAAAGCGGTAACCCATTCAAGTTCTGGCCAAGCAGGCTCTTACTTAACTTTGTATATTTCAGTATTACGTGCACCCCCACTCTGACTTACTGCCGGTTCAACATAACATCTAACATCGAAAAACTCAGATTGGATACCATAAAATAATCATAGATGGAGAAAGATATGATTGGGATCCCACCAAGAAAATCGTGGTCGAAATAGCAATTAAATTAGAACGGAAAGATCCGAAATCAGGAGCGATACAGGCAACAAGTAGGCTAACGAAAATTGATACAAAATTAGAAACAGAAGCTGAATGGCAACAATTTAAAGCAAACGTAATTGAAATAACAAAGGAAAGCTGTGGTATATCAAGAATCTCAAACACTGAAACAAAGAAAAGTAGGCGGTGGACACCAGACATATGTATAGCTAAAAGCTGAAGTTAAGAAAGAAAAATGAAAAAGATACTTGCAAACGGGAAAAGTAGAAGATTACAATACATACATACATCAAAAATACAAAGCAGTATTGGAAGAATTTGGACGCAAAATGAAAAAAGAAACATTTCAGAAAACCAGAAACTCTTCGATTAAAGCAACTCAGAAAAAAAAACGCACCAAGACAAAGGAATGCAACGGAGAAAAGGGGAAAGATGGGAACAATATTCTGAATAACTAACAAAGTCAAGACTAAAAGAAGAGGAAAACGAAGAAACACAGAATGGCATAATACCTACCTCCTCCAATATTTTCTGTTAGTTGTTGTTTTTTTATTTTTTATGGATTTTAATTATTATATTTTTGCTATTTCCTTTCTTTATGTGTGCTTAAGAATTCTTTAACCAGGGACCTCATTTTTTCTAGATATCTCGGAAATCTTAAGAAATTCTGAAATATTTTTAGAAATATTGTGAATTTTGAGGGACTGAAATTCTGAATAAATTATTATATCCCAAGGTCAATCAATCAAAATGTATTGAATTATAATTTCTTTTGTTGATTTTATAGTACTTGCATCTTTGTTAACCGTTAATTACTATATTACTGTATAATGATGGTGTCACAATTTTGTTTTATACTCTTGTGACTTAAATTAAGCCCATTGTTATTCCATTTAACCATTTTATTAAACTAATAAGGAATTTTCCACCTCACAGTTACCTTCAATACAGAATTAAATCAAAGTTTTTCTTTACAGACGCTCAGCAAACAATTATATTTGCAGTTAAATTAGGAAATGAGGCTGCTGAGCTTAATCGTGCTGCTGTCAGCACTGCAACCAATACTTCTTCAGTGTTATGAACCTCGAAACCAAGGTAGCTAAGAAATTTATTAATTTTGCAGCATTTACTATGTAAGCATATTGACAAATGAATTATTATTTCAGTTACACGCCTTGAAAACACTGAAGTTAAAGCAAGAGAAAATTATAAGCAGAATCCATGGCAAACAAGCGGTGCAGTGGAAGGTGATATGATATTCGAAAACACTAGTAATCCCAGAGTAATAAGCAAACATTACCCGCCATGGCCCCATCACGAAATTCCCTATGTTCTCGATGCAACTTACAGTGAGTATAAAATAAGTAATAAGGAATTTTAGGCACATTTGTAGATAAAACGCCATAACTGTTTTCAGGACAAGAGGACAAGGATTTAATTAAGAAGGTACTAGATGGTGGTTTTAAAGGAACTTGTATTGTACCTCGACTAAAAACAGAGAAGGATAAAGATTATATTTTTATAAAGGTAAGTTGTATCCCTAAATTTCAAAATGCCAAGAAATATGGATAGATCTCCTAGAAAGAGGAACCAAGAAAAGGTATTTGATATGATGTTATGGAGAAAATCAGGATGAAAATCAAGAGGAACTTGAAGAAAAATTCTTGTAGGTGATCAGCAACACTTGAAGGTGGCTTTGATATTATATTTTTTGAGGATCCTACCTATGCGATCCGTAACATGGCAAATGTATGACAAGAAGGTAGTCGCCTAGAGTATACCTATACAAGTTAGTGTTCTGAGGACTTTCAGAGTTAGAGGCGTGTAATTGGTTTACGTCACGGTCGTGGCTCTGTTGGTTCAGCCTGAATCTGATCACTGAGATTAAGACTGGCAAATAGCAAATCATCGAGGTACTCTGCCTAGTAAAGTCTTCTCTGTAGGTCTTATGGAGGACATAATATAGAGAGAAGACCTTCAACGCCCTGTAAAGAGTACGCCACTTCTAGAAGAAAGAAGAACCTTCCTAACGTCCCTTTCGTTGTACCCATTCTTAACGAGGTTGTCTTGAATACTTATAGGTAAACTCGACATGAAAACCATCAGGTTGGGACACCGTGATGGACGAGAGAATTGATTACGGAGAATTTAGGCGTGCATTTCCAACGTTGTAAATGCCACCTAGGCTGCAAATACGTTTTTCTGCACAAATGAGTTGTAAATGCCATCTTTATACTGTTTTTCTCTTTTCCTAAAATTTTTTTTATGACAAATACAACGTTTTTGAAATGCACGCCTCATATATCTCTCCGTCTGGGTAGGTTTAGATATAATCACTCGGTTTGCGGGTTAAAAGGACGTCGACGAATGGGAAAGAACCATTTGTTTCTATCTTCATGGTGAATTTGATATCAGGGTGTTGATTATTGGGATATTCTAGGAAAGAAGAAGAATTATATCTTCGGTAGGATCAGATAATAATGAAAGTGCCATCTACGTAACTGAACCAGACCTAGGGTTTTAATTCAAAGGCTTCCAGGGCTATTGCCGCAAAAGGTTCCATAAAGATGTTCAAAACCACCGAAGAAAAGGGAGAATCCATAGTAGCGGCACTCACTTGCTTATAGAATTGGTTGTTAAAAAAACAAACAAGAATGGATAAACTTGCAAGTTTTCTATCTTGAGCTAGTAACTGTTCGATGTTAACTACGGCACCAGGGACGGGGACCTTGGTAAATGGAGATATAACGTCAAAACTATCAAGCAACTCCTTCGAATCTACGGTGAGATCCTGTAGAAGGTCTGATAATTTTGATAAGTTCGATTTTGGAAAAAGATCAATTATCCTAGTCAAATTGAAGACAGATGAAGATAAAACGTAATGATGGAAGTGCGATCGTATAGAGGTGGCCATCATCATCATCATAATCTTTTGCACTACAACCCTGGGCCTTGACCTGCTCAAAAATTCTCTTTCATGCTTTCTTATCCTTTGCTTTTTCTTTCCAGTTGTATAAAGTGTTCTCACGTTCCAGAAATATATTTTTAGTTTTCTTTTGTTTGTGTTTTGCCGAGCGTTCACAACCGGCATTGTTTTCTGGAAAGGGGTGGTTGGTGCCTTTTCCAACCTCCTTAATGGGAGGGGTAACCTTGAAGATATGATAGATGTGAAATTAAAGACCCCTAGCCCTCGGATACCCTAATAGCGTCGGGGTCGGAAGCAATACGAGTTGGCCAAGTGAGGCTAGACAGGAAAGAATAAAGAGAAGGAGACTGCCCTCCAGACAAGTTAAAACAAGGACCGTCTCAGCTATGCTAACTTGGGGCCGCTATTTTCCATACTCACAAGTTGTGAGTCCCTGAGTCTGCTGCTCTCGTCAGCCCTGTAAGGTTCCAGAGATTTGCCAACTTGGAGGAGAGAGACGGTATTGGGTATAAGAGAGGCTATCTGACGCATGCGTAGCAGCGTCATGTGTTGTGCATCACCACCTTTTTAGCCCCCTAATGGGGGCCATATTGAAAGAAAATATAACATCTACAAGAAGCAAAGCAACAAGAAAAAGAAGATGGGCCAGGGTGGGCAGCTGTGGAACTATACTATACTCGTAACTGAAAAAGAAAAAAATAAAAAGAGTGGTTTGACGAGGACTGTAATGAAGCTCTAAAAAAGTGGTTAGCTAAAACAAAGTCAGAGCAGTAGAAAAGAATACAAGAAGTAAGTAAGAAGTAAGTAAACGGTTTTGGTTTAGTTTTTTAAATGTTTCCATGTAGAAGCCTCGCCTATAAGGTGTATTTCTGGCATTGAAGATGTTCAATTTGTAAGCCGCGGCTGTTTAATATTCAACTACTAAATGCAATTGAGGGAGATTTAGTGGTGCTTCCATGGGCGCCGTGGGAAAGCTTCTCATTGCACCTAAGCATGCTAGCCGTCGTAGTTTGTTCGATTCGTTAATTACTATGTACTTTCTTGCTGATGGTATGTCACCTAGAAGTCGAAGCATAGGTGATAATTGGTATTAAGAGAGCCTTTCTTGTAACCTGCATATGGTGGGTAGATCTATGTGTGGTATCAAAATTGAACACCTGATACTTTACTTCCTGTGCTCTTACGCTCTGCGTCTATAGTTGGACGTCCGTTAAATTATTGAGGATCCTCCCTTAAAGGCTTTAGACGGATTTACCATTAACTGTTTCCTGATGCACCACCTCTCAAGGGTTCGTAAGACTTGTTGCATCCTCTCCGATACAGTTCCGCCAAACTTATCGCTTACTAATATGACTATGTCGTCGGCATGTGCTTGCGAATAAACCCTAATTCCTTCAAGATCGTGCAAACGTTTGTCCACTACAAGGTTCCAAAATAGAGGCGAAAGAATTCCTCCCTGCGAACATGCTCTTACAGTAGTGACTCCTACAGACAATAGAGTAAATAGATTTTCTAGGGTGAAATTTATCCGTCTGAAGACGGTTGGAAAGGACTTTGTGCTCTTCAACTACTTAGGTGTCTTACGAAGTGTTTTCAAACTATACCCTATGTACTATGCGCTCAAATTGTTTTCAAAGGTATAAATAACAGTATTAAAAAAAAACGTACATTTAGTTTCCTTGGGGTGCCCCAATAAGCACGGGGTCCCCTATGGTCGGCCCTGACTATACAAATATATACTGAAGAGTACAAGTACGAAATTAAAAGTTTGTAACTCGATTATAAAACCAGCTGTTACATACAGAGCAAAAAGTTAGAATTTAGCGAGAGGAAAGAGCAACTAAGAGTATAAAATAAATTCGTAGGGAAAAACTTGGTCCAGTAAGGGAAGGGGAAGGCACCCCAAGATTATATGCGAATGGTAACTAATTACTTCAAGGCCTAAGGGGCCTAAGAACGAAGTAGACAAGGACCTCGAGGTGTTGGAAGTAAGGAATTGGAAAAGGGAGGTGGAAGATGGAAATCTGGACCGAGATATGTAATAATGAAGAAAACGCCCACTATTATGAGGAGAAAAAGGAGGAGAGTTTCAAGCACCTTATAAATTGAGACTAACATCCCCCGTTTTATTTTTAAATTACACCTCGGGACGAAGAGCCAAATAAAGAAGAAAAAGAAGAAGATGAAGTTGCATCCCTAAGTTTCAGTCTTTTCTTTGTAAGTGATTTTGATGAATTAATTTATCTGAACGAACTCGAAATTGATAAAATGCTTTTTGATCGAAGATTAAACAACGTAAGCGAGGACTTTTTTACTGGAAAGAAAAAAGTGTTAATTTTTAGCTATAAAATAATGGTTAAAAGGTATATTTTCAAATAAGGTTGTTCTTCTCGGCAATTTTTTTTTAGAATTCGCGAGGATGTGTGGCTGATGTTGACTATAGAAATCAAGGAGAACAAGGTATCAGTTTAGAACCAGGCAGGTGTATAACTCCAAAAAGACCGGGTATAATTCTTCATGAATTCTTACATTCTCTCGGTTTTTATCACGAGCAGAGTTCACCAGACAGAGATGATTATATAGAAATATTGTTTATGAACATAAGGCAGGGTAAGCATGCATCAAATAAATTAGTTGTAATATTCGAAAAAAAGTGGAGCAAACTTTGGCTTACTTTAATTGAACTTTAAGCTTTTATCAAACCACCGAGCCTTTCTTATTTCTAAGAAATTATGGTTTTGTTGAATTCTGAGCTTTTTCTAAGGCTTGAATCAATACCGAACTCTCATGTAGTTTGGAGCTTTTACTAAGTTCTGAGCAAACAAGATTTTACCGAGACTCTAGCCTAGCACCAAAACAGCTACAGAAATTTGAACCTTTACCGAGCTTTCAGCCTTAACCAAAACATTGAGCATTTCTGAACATGTCAAACTTTTACTAAATTGTAATTGTTCTCTAAACTATTATAGAGTTTTGAACCTGCAGTATCTGTTGAACAAATCTAATTCTTCTTGTTTGTTTTTCTCCTCTTTCCAATTTCTGCCATCATGTCTATTCATGTCCTTTGGGGCCTTCCCCTTCTTCTTTTCTTGTCTCTTCCAGCTACCGTTAGTCGCTTAACCAATTTGTTCTCTCTCATTCTTGTGGCGTAGGGCTTTTTGGGGGTTCTTTTAATAATTAATACAAATAATGAACTATAATAATTTAGGTAGAGTCTTGGCCGCATACGCCACTTTGGGGTTTTGCTTGGCTAATTACGAGAGGTGTTTAAATAAAAATCTCCTTCAACTAACATTCGTTTATTTGACCTAAGTACTTTAGCATCACCAAATATTACATTTATAATTTAATTTCTAATTCAATGTCACACTAAATTTATTTTAAATATAGGTTCATTCGATTTATCATAAGTTCTGTTTCAGCATTAACTCTTTAACATTTAAGAGCTGAACTCCGGTTACATCCAATCGATTTAGTCCGAGAAACGGGTTTAATTAAATATGTTACAAATTCGCGATAATACTTGAAACTGCTAAGTCCACAAAGGACTTAGATGGTTCACACAAAAATCACTTAGTCTAATTTTAATAAATAAAACAATCTTATCTCTTATTAAAACACTCGTGGGAATATTGGCTCGTTATCTTACATGAGAATGCTTAAACAACAATTCTCACGCTTGCGGAATTTATATAAATTACGTGTGGGTGTCGGGCCTTAATGCTATTGTAGCTATCTGTCTATCTTCAGTTGAAATTACGGTCCATCAGCTTACACCAACCCCTAACAAAATTCGAATCGACTTTTCAGCTTTTATCAGAACGCTTAGCATTTTTAAAGTTGCAGAACTTTAATATAAAACTAGCTAAATATGTATCGTCCTTATACGTTTGAAATGTTATATTGGTAACATTTTTGCTTTGATTCACTTTTTAATTCAATTACATTTAACATTCAAACAAAATCAGAACTACAGAATTTGTTTTTCAGGTTTTGTACATGAATTTGAGAAAAAAGAAGCTACCAGTTTAGGAGAGAAGTACGATTACGATAGTATAATGCATTACGATGAAATGGCATACACCTGTAATAATAAACCAACCATGCGACCGAAGGTAAATAGAAATATTGTGTTCCGTCGTGAACTAAAAACATCTTTGATTGCATTCCAAATTTTTCTATAATTCGTTAAATAATAATAATTTACAATATTTAATGTTTCAGAATGCAAGTTACATACGTAAACTGGGAACAACGGATGTATTGAGTCGTCTCGATATCGTTAAAATCAATAAATTTTATAAGTGTAACACTAAAAAATAATGAAATGTATATTTATCAAACTAAATAAAAAAAGGGTTTGAAAAATCCTTTCAGTGGTGTGAAAAATGCCCAGTGATTATCTTTATTTTATCATGGACAAAGGTTATTTGTTTTTTACTACCTTATATGACTTCATTAAAGCATTTAATAGGCCCAAGCTTATATGTCACGTAATAAAAAAAACCAACCTTATTTCAAATTAATACGTCCGTCCTATAAACTTGAACGTAAACATTTTAATCCCTTGATTTCCCATTTTTACAGTTTGTCTGTCGCTTTTTAAGACAATGCTATCAAATAAGGAACAAACAATCTTATAAGATATTTGACTTTCAAGTATCTTCTTAGTATTTGACTCTGTTGTAGACATAGTCTGAAGAGTTCTTCAGTTCTTGAGTAGTATATCTTATTCTCCTGATTTTATTTCTCAGGTTATGTAGCCAAGAAATCCCTCTTCTTCCAGGACCCCGCCTTCCATATACCTTGCCCTGCAGGATGAGTTGTAGCAGACCGTACCTTTGTTCGTTCCTCATGATGTGGCCCAAGTATTCTAATTTACGTCATTTGATGTTGATCTGAATTTCGCAGTTTTTGTTCATTCTGCGCAAGACTTCAGCATTTGAGACATGGTTCACCCAGAAAATTCTGAGTATTCGTCTATAGCACCACATTTCGAAGGCTTGAAGCCTCTTCATTGATGACTCAGAGAGCGTCCAGGATTCCACTCCGTATAGAAGAACTGAAAATACGTAGCATCTAAGTAAACGGATTTTCGTTTTTAGCGCCAATTCTCTGCCCTTGAAAATCTTACTCATTTTGGCAAATGGTGCTCTGGCTTTCTCTATGCGTTGTCTTATTTCCACTGAGTGGTCTCATCGATCGTTGATATTGGTCCCCAAATAGGTGTAATTTGATACTCTTTCTATAGTTTGTTGATTGATTTCGTTACCTAGGGCCTTATTATTCTTCATTTTCTGCGTAGCAAACTTTATTTCGGCAGTTGTAACTTTTGGTATTTCTTCTGATCCCTGATCTTTTGTTTCACTTTTTTCATTTATTTCTTCCGTATAGTTGCCCTTGTTCTGATTGCTTTTATAATGTTCTCTATAGAATTCCTCTACGATCTGTATCTGTTTATCCGTTTCAACTCTTCTCAATTTGTGTTTTCATCTTTTGTCATCTCTTTCCTCTTCTACAGTAGACTTCTGGTATGTGTGTTTAGTTGAGCTTCTTTTCTTCGTTTCGGTCAGTATACTTCTGTTATTTTTGTGTTCTTTTGTTGTTTTTATAACTGCCATTTTAATGGTCTTATTGAGATCTATTTATTGTATGGTGATTGTTCTTTGTATTTGTATAGGTGTCCGGTTGTTTCTCAGTGGTTTTTAACTTTCTTTTTTTATCATTTTACATTTCTCTTTTCTGATGTTTAAGTTATTGTAGCTCGTATAAGTCTATGGTGGAAGACCAAATACCAAATTGTAGGATGACATACACGACATTGCAGAAATATAGCGAATGACGTCGGCTAAGGATAGAGAAAGCTGGAATGATGCCTACAACCAGCAGTGGATGGAAAAAGGCTTATCGTGATCGTGACGTAAAATGGAAACAGAAGGAAAAGCATTAGAACAAGTAAAGAAGAAAATGGATAGATATAGAGATATACGAGAAAAGAGGGAGAGCAGGAAGAATCTACAATACCCTATGAACTACATTAATAGGAAAAAGAGAAATACTGAAAGAAATTTACGAAGTAATGGTACAAGCAACACGCACTAGGTCCTGCTTGTTAACGGGCGCTACGTTCAAATTGGCTAGCTCAGTAACTAAAGACAAGAGGCCGAAAATAATTATTTATTATTAAAATTGTAGATAATAGTGAAAAGTAGAGGGCGACGGTGGTGGACATCGACCAGCGTTCCAGTGACGGCAAAGGCGGCAGTAACGCCGAAGGTGGTGTGGCGTTAAGCAACTTTCTAGTTGTTTTATTAATTATACGTGAAACATTATTAAACAAATCTAAAAAATTCGGTTTTAAAATTATCTATGTATTATATATTTTGCTGCAATGTGTAAACAGTCTTCCTCTACATCATCTTCACCTTCCGTTAAAGAAACCAATCATCAGTTTTATAAGTATAATTAATATTACTCTCTTCTAATAATTTATTAATTGTATTAGTTAGATTTAAAATTTCGTTTAGCTTCATTTAAATAATTTAAAAATTATGTTTTAATCAGATAAATATAATGATATTAGAAATCAGTGAAGGTCGTTTAATTCTAAGTATTATTATCTTGTATGAAACAGCTGTAATAATTAAAATATTATGTTATTTTATTTGCTCATGAGTTGAAATCAGCGTCTACAGATCTTATATTATGAACTTTCCTCTACAAAATGGACAATTTATATTACTCATATCTATTCATCTATCTAAACAATCTTTACAAAATATGTGATTACATCTTGTTTTAACAGGTTGACTACACATCTCGTAACAAATGGGGTAATCATCATTAATTTCTTCATTAATTAATATATATTGTTTGAATATTTCCTTTAAAATGTTTTTTGATATATTTATATTCATTCTTAAAAACATAAAATCAATTTTATTATACATAGAATTCTCTTATAAAGTCTTCTGATAATTTTCGATATATTGAAATATAGTCCCAAATAACTTTATCTTAAAATTCTCTAATAAAATCTTCAGATAAATTTTATTCAAGTGAAATAACACCCCAATCAACCTCATCTTTGAATTCTCTTAAAAAAGCTTCTGATAATTTTTGACAACTTGAAATATATTCCCACTCAACTTTATCTTGAAATTCTCTTATAAATTCTTCGGTTAATTCTTGTTTCCATGAAATACCACCCCAATTAACTTTATCTTGAAATTGTCTAATAAAGTCTTTTGATAATTTTTGTTTCCGTGAAATACGTTTCCAATTCAATTTTTTTCATTTCCCAAGTTCTTCGATAACATATGGTTTAATATTAGGGTGATTAAAACACATAATTATTTGTGGTATATTAAGACGACGTACTAATTTTTTTATTGTTGTCTCCATTTAATACAAAAAAAAATTGTCTTAGTATAGTGTCGCTATTCTGGATTTCTTTTCCTAAAGTTGCTAAAATATGATCTGATATTTCTTAATATGAGATTTTAAAACCGTTTTACCACACTCATACGTTTGTGTTGGTTTTTGTTTACTATGTATATGTTATGGACAAAGTGATTAATAGGGCATTATTCATAATGACTGGTCAATGTGATAAATCCGGACCAAGTGATTAATAGTCATTATTTATAATGACTGGTCAATGTGATCAATCTGGTCAGTATTAATAATGACCGGTCAATGTGAATAATGTACTTTTATTTTAAAAAAAAACTGTTCTTCCTCTACCTCTAACCTCCAATAAACACCTCTACTGTTTTGGCAGAGGCATTTATTGGAGGTTAGAGGTAGAGGAAGAACAGTTTTTTTTTTTAAATAAAAGTATATTAATCACATTGACCGGTCATTATTAATAATGACCGGTCAATGTGATAAATCCGGTCAGTATTAATAATGACCGGCCATTATTCATAATGACCGGGCATTATGCATATTGACCGGTCATTATTAATACTGACCGGATTTATCACATTGACCAGTCATTATGAATAATGACCAATTAATCACTTGGTCCATAACATACAGGGTTTTTCAACGAAAAGTAGCCACCCTCAGTATCTTTCAACACTATTTTTTTTATTGAAAATCGCCAAGACATGTCAAGAAAGACAGCAAGGGGGACATCTTTTTACATAAAATCCGGATGTCTGCCATCAACCCCTCAGCCGCCACAGCCACCGCCTCTAAAATTTCAAATGGCACCATACCATGTATGGCACATCATTGGAAAGGTAATTTCATAAGGAATTCATTCTACTATTTATTTTTTTTATTCGCTTCAAATTAAGACATAAAAAAATTAAAAACTATATTTTGTTTATTCCGGTTAAGCTGCTGATCCTTTTTTTATCTTTTGTTTTTTCTTCTGTCAATCAACATTCAGTTCATTTTGAATATTATAAAAGTGCCAACATGGTTTACACCACTGCCGAAAGAATGGAGATTGTACGTTTTTATTTCAAAAATAACGACTGTGCACGAGTTGCAGCGCGTGCTTTCAATGAGATTCATCCCGATAAATTCATTGGCTATCAGTATGTTATAAAGTTGATGCAAAAATGCAAGGAAACTGGTTCAGTGACAAACATCAACCAGAAAGACCAATTATTAATGAACCTGTTGAAATTGCTGTTTTGGGACAAGTTGCAATGGATAATAATCAGTCTTTAAATCAACCTTCCCAAGCATCGAGGGTTTCAACAAGCAGTGTATGGAGAATTTAAAAAAGCACAAATTTCACCCATACAAGATAAAACTTGTTCAAGAACTAAACGAAGACGACAATGATCGAAGACTAGAGTTTTGCGAAATTATGTCTAATAATCTATTGAACAACGTGAACTTGTTGTGCAATATCTGTTTTAGCGATGAGTGTATGTTTTTTTTTGAACGGAGAAGTCAACAGACATAACTGTAGGTATTGGTCAGACACGAATCCGCATTTCTTTAGGGAAACCCATACCCAATATCCACAGAAACTTAATGTTTGGGCAGGTATTCTAGGAGACCACATCGTTGGCCCGTTTTTTATTGACGGTAATTTGAATGGCACTATTTACATTGAGGTTCTTGACACCACTGTTGATCCGCGTATAACAGAACTACTGGAAAATGACGAAAATTTGCTTGAAAATGAACTAGTTTTCCAGCAAGATGGTGCACCTCCTCACTATGTGATTCCCGTTCGAGAATTTTGGAACAATCGGTTTCCTGGACGATGGATTGGAAGACGTGGTCCCATCGAATGGCCGGCTAGATCACCCGCCTGTCTCCGTTGGATTATTTCTTATGGGGACATTTGAAATACAAAGTATATGCAACACAGCCGGCCAACATTGAAGATCTTAGGCAGAGAATAATAGAAGAATGTCGAAAATTGATACCGCAAGTTTTCGCAAATGTTCGTTCTCTCTTTCAAAGTCGTCTGTATTATTATATGGAAGTTAACGGAAGTCATTTTGAACAATTACTTTAACGGTAATTGCAATATTCAGCAGCTTAACCGAAATAAACAAAATATAGTTTTTAATTCTTTTAGGTCTCAATTTGAAGCGAATAAGAAAAATAAATAGTAGAATGAACTTACCTTTCCAACGCTATGCCACACATGGTATGGTGCAATTTGAAATTTTAGAGGGGGTGGCTTTGGCGGCTAAGGGGTTGATGACAGACGTCCGGATTTCACGTAAAAAGATGTCCCCCTTGCTGTCTTTGTTGACATGTCTTGGCGATTTTCAAGCAAAAAATAGTTTTGAAAGATACGGAGGGTGGCTACTTTTCGTTGAAAAACCCTGTATATAAGCTAAAACGTTTTTTGCAAATACAGTAATAACCATCTTTGTAAGGGCGTTTCGTATAATAATGTTCATAACAATAAAGCGTGTTAAAGAAAACGTTTAATCAAATAAAATAATAAAAATACAACTAACAACAAGACATCTGCATCTGATGAGTCTTTCCGAGAACCCCGGCTGCAGATTCTGCAACGAAGCAGAATAAACCACTCTTCATCTCCTTTATGATGCCCCAGACTACTTCTACTGAGGTGTCGCCTGATTGGGGCCAGTTTTCTACAGCCCGATGGTATACGGAACGCCTCCATGGACAAGATCGTAGTCTTTGAGCTAGGTGCCGATTTGTGCGAAGGCATCCCTTAATTTGCGGCGGATGCACAATAGGCCTAGGACCTGCGTGCTGCTACTTCACACCGCCGAAGGTAGAAAATGGATTACTCTTCTCAGCACAACCCAAAAGCTATTTACCAGAATATTACTAGAAAAACTGCAACCCTATTTAGACATGTCCGAAGAACAGCAAGGTTTTAGACAACACCGGTTAGCGTGGTGTATCAAATAGCTAAGAAAGGGATCAAATATACAAGGCCTTGCTTTATATGTTTTGTAGATTCGATAAAAGCCCTTGATCGAGCACAGCTATCGAATATATTAGAAAGGCTAAAAGAAAAACACGCACCACAGGGTATCTTCTACCTCTTATGGCCGAAGCCTAGGCCAATGGTTTGTTATTAAATCGTAACTACGGAACCCTCTTTGCACGTATGCAAACATCTACAGTCTTCAGATAGAACCCAACCTGGAAGACCTCCGAAAAGATAAACCGACAGCTGGAAGACGTCAGAAAAATTTTCTTAAATCGTGTAAAGATACGATACAGCTTAGTACTATTTTCAATGTGTAGAGAAGAGAGGCACAATATTGCCCCTGTTTAATGATTTCTTGTGATTTGTAAGGCAAGTGTGTTGAAATTGTAATTTTAAAATGCGCACAACTGAAATTAATTACCTCAGTGATCTTGGTCACCTTACCAAACGACATAAGGTTGCTTTTCTACGGTACGAAATTTTACTAAATTAATAAAAAAAAATAATAACAGTATGATAGCCGTGCGTCAAGGTGCGATCGTGGCATAAACATAAAATATGGGTTTGCTAATAGAATATCCGCATTTTTGGTGCAGTGCAATAAAAAAAAATAATAATGTGATAGCCGTACGTTAATGTGCCATCGTGTTATAAATATAAAAGTAAAATGTTACTCACGTTCAGCTTAGATCACGTTAAGATAAAAATAATTACCATCCATGCACTATATAAATGCTGCAACACATTCCAAATACAAGACAGTGCAAGAAGCAATCATGAAGTTCGCATGTTTCGTAGGTACTTTCGTGGCACTTCAACTTGTAGTATCCACTCCAGTTCCTTTCTACAAACCTCTTACTAAAGAAGAAGGTAAGTAACGTTCGAATATTACAATGTATTGTGTTTTATATTATTTGTGGCATGTGAAAAGAATTCATTTATAATGTTTAGCCGAGCGTCTTGCTGCATGGACTCCAGAAAGCAAACAACATCTATGGCAACTGAGTGGGCAGTTTGAAGGTGATATGGTACTTACTCCAGGGCAACGTAATGGGGTTCTCAATATAAATCTGAGATGGCCTAACAGAGAGATACCTTACGAAATTTCTAATGAATTCAGTAAATATTCTTTCTAATATTCTGCTCTGTTTATAACAGGAATTAATTCATCTTGATTGCTTTATAACCTTAATTATTGTTTTTAAGTAGTTTAAACATTAATTTCTATTATTTAGTGGCATAGTTTATATTCTGTTCACATTTTCAATTTTAAATGATAAGGAGAACTACAAAACAAGAAAAGTAGAAAAGCTGTAAGACAGTGAAACAAATGAATAATACCAGAAAAGAATAGAACATGAAGATGGAAAGAAAGAAAACATGATAGACAAGATGTAGAAAATTCTCAAAAATAACATTAGAAAGAATAGCAAGAGATTTATGCGTAGAAAAAAGAAAATCTAAGGGAATTTGAAAAGAACAAGATGGTGGAACAAAGAAGTACAACAAAAAGTAAAGAACAAAAAGAAAGCATGGAAAAATACATTAACATAAAAAGGAGGAAGATAAAGAACAAATATATATTATTCCTTTAACAAAATAATATCAGAAAAAGGAAAAAAGTACAGCGGTGGAAATGAAGTTTCTGAGAAAGACTCAAGGCGTAACTAAGTTAATTATCATCATCAACCCAGTCTCTTTCGTCTATTGCTGGATATAGACTTCCCCTAAGTATTACCATTGGTGGAGGTTTTAGTGCGGTTTGCATTCAGTTGCTCGCTTAATATCGTCATTCCAACAAGATGGTGGTCTTCATCTGCTTCGTTTGCCCATCCGATCATTCTCTTCGTCCACATGTCATCACTAAATCGCGCCGCATGTTCAACCCAGTTCCATTTTAGCTTGGTTACCTTTTTGATGTCTTCATTTCTTACTGTCTATCGGCTTGATCGCAAACATATACCGCCCCAACTTTCCTTTTCAGGCTCATTGGAATGTGGTTTTTAAATATGTCCCTGAGCTTTCCGTATGCGATGCAGGTTAAACTTAGTCTCCTTGGCACTTCATGAGTCCGATTGTTAATTTTAATTACGTAACCAAGGTATTTGTATTCTCGGACCTCCTATAGGTTTTTATTATCGATTGATATCTTCGCTGCAGCTAGTCATAATCTTGGTTTTTTGTTTGTTTATGAATAACTTTACCTTAGTAGCTGTATTTGCTAGTTCGGTTAGCATTTCTTCTGCTTCTTTTATGTTGTCTGTTACAAGTACTACGTCGTCTGAAAAACAAAGGTTATTCCACCTTGTACCGTCTATATCTCTATATTGATACCCTTACTGTCCCAGTCTAGTGATTGAAAAACATATTCTAGTACAGCTGTCAATCACTTCAGAAACAATCTAACTCGTTTTCTATTGGGAACTGATCCGTTTCTCTATCAAGTTTCACATATGCTCTGATTGCGTTTATAAAGTTCACTATAGAATTCCTCTACGATCTGAATTAACTCGTTCCCGTTTGTTGTTATTTTCCTTTGCTATTTTCTTCTGTTGTCTCTCCTGGTACACTTAGACGTGTTTCTGTTTATCTGTATCAACTCTTGTGAATTTGTGTTTCCATGTTTTACCATCTCTTTTATTTCCTGCAGTAGACATCTGGTAAATGTGCTTAGTTGTTCTTCGTTCCTTCGGTTCGGACAGTGTTCTTCTATTGTCGTTGTAATGGTCTTATTGAGGTCATCTATGTTATTGCATGGTGGAGAATCTGTTGTTATATTGTTGATCATTTTTTGTATTTGTCTAGGGTTTCCGGTGTTTTCCAGTAGTTTTTAGCTTTCTTTTCCATCATTTTATATCTCTCCTTGATGTTTAAGGTTACTGCAGCTCGTATGAGTCTATGGTCGCTACCCATCGAGACTTGGTTCAATGCAGTTACGTCTTGTATAATGTATTTTTTGTTAGTTATAATGTAATTTGTTTCATTTTTGGATTGGACTGATCCAGGTCCATCTTCTTCTAGGTTTTTTGTAGAAGAAGCTATTCATTAAAAACGGACCATTGTCTAGGATGCAGTTTATTAAGGTCTCTCCCCGTTCGTTCCTGATTCCGTTGTTGAATTTCCTTACAATATTTCTGAATCGTCTGCTTTAAATGCTACTTTTGCATTAAAATCTTCGCATATGATAGTGAACTTAGCTTTGGTAGTATGGAGCACCGTCACAATGTCCTCCAATATCCACTTTTTCGTCAGAATGATCCATGGTGGGTGCATACGTCTGGATTATTTTAAGATTGTTTCGCGAATTGAGTTTTAGAATTAGATAGGTTACACGGGTCGAGATGTTTGTTACACTAGTAATATTTTCCTATTCCACCTATTGTCTTCATATCTAATAATACGATAAAGGGCGTGAACAGATTGACTACAGAGAGTCCTATTATATCCCATTTCACATTGGTCAGTTCTTCCTCTAGTTCTATAATCTTTTCTTCTGATGCCGTAGCTCGAACGTTGTACATTGCGATTTTCAGTTTTGTCAGTGCTGTTTTTTTGTTAAACGTTTGACCCCCCGCCCCTCCAGAATCGATGGGAAGAAGTGACATCATACTATTCATCTGGGATATTCCCATTTTAAAATTTGACCCTTTGCATATGGTTTAGGGGGTAATGGTAATAAAACGCCACGTTTGTCAGGCGAGTTAGTGAGTTGAATAGGATATGGGAAGGGTAAAATGGCTTTGTGTGGGAGGTATTTCGAGGTAACGAAATTGGATAGATGGAAGAATAAGATGGAGAAGAAACAACTGGCGCGGCATGGACATGTTATCAGAATGAATATGAACAAGAAAACCAAAAAAGTACTTGCAAGTAAAGCGAATAGGAAAAAAATGCCAGGAAGACCAAGGAAAACAAACTAATAATCTCACACGGTGCAACACCAGAACAAATAAAAAAAATAGTAACTAACAGATTAGAGTGAAGGAGATAGATAACATGTGGAAAAGCAAAACGAAAACGTGATAATTAAACGTATTATTATAATATTTTTTGAAGGCAGACCACTGTTATTTGATAGCTTTGTTTCTATTCGATTCGTTTCAATTTCAAATTCGTAAAATGACAATTAAAATATTTTTAGCCGCATCGGAAAGGGAATTGATCACCAGTTCATTAGCAAGGGAATTCTCCAGGACTTGTGTGACAGTAAGACCAAGAACAGCATCCGATAGAGATTATGTTCACGTTATAGTAAGTTTGAGATTAGTTTAAAACTTGTATCATTGAATATTTTAAGATCCTTTTTTACTTTTTCCTCGGTTAAACAAATAAACTTCAAAAATAAAGAAAATTTCAATAAAAACGTGACAAGAAGCTCTTCACAACAAATTTTCAGAACATGTTTTAGTAAATTTTCCTATAGGGGACACAACCTGGCTGTTGGTCTCAGGTAGGACGTATTGGAGGACGTCAGGAGCTTAGTCTGGGTAGAGGCTGCGTTGCGAAACAGGCTATAGTTCATGAATTTTTACATGCTGCCGGTTTTCACCATCAACACGGTGCTACTGATCGAGATAATTATGTAACTATCATGTGGCAGAATGTAATGACAGGTATGTTTAATTGTTTATTAATGCATTCACGGATGTTCTATTGTTTCTAATATTTGTTTAAAATCTGCTACTGGACTCTTCAATTCCTCGTTATGTAAATTCATGATTTAAAACGTTTTTAAATTCCTTTTTGATAAGACACCTAGTTTGGTGTTGTGGTATATGTTAGTATATTATGTAGCCAGTACATAAAGTAAAAAATTTCAAAACGAGAATTGAGTGAGCTTTGACTGTGTACAAAACCGTAGAAGAAATTTTTATTTTTTACTCAGAAAAGAAATAATCAATATTTTTTCAAATTGTTACACTTTCATTTACAGGAATGGAATATGCTTTCGACAAATTTTCAGCAAATGACATCACAAGCTATGGTCAACCCTACGATTATGATAGTATAATGCATTATAACCAATATGGCTTCTCTAAAAATGGCCAGCCTACTATCGTACCAAAAGTAAATTCCAATTACATTCAATAATTTCTTCGACACATTTTTTTTAACTTATTATTTTTCAGGATCCAAATGCCAAAATTGGAGAAACACAGATTTTAAGTAACATAGATATTATCAAGCTAAACAAAATGTATAAATGTGCCTAAAGTTCTTTTGATTTGCCTTAAGTAATAGGTACTGTACATCTGTATAAAGGTTATGAATAAAATAAAAGCTTTTTCCATCAAACTTTTTATGTGATACCCTAGAACGGTGACAAGCATGTTCATTGGAACCTTAGTGTTCCATTTTTGAGAATTTGAGGTTTGAAGCTCTTTTACTTTTAAAATAAGTAGCGTTTTTAGGGCGTTCGGGGATGATATTGAAAGACATTTAATGTTATTAACTTCAGTTTCATTTATGTCTACCATTTAACTATTTAATTATTAATAATGTTTTGGAGTGGTTTACTGAGCTAGGTACTGCTTGCATTTGGTTAGTGTTGTAATTATTTTCAGTATGTAGATAAAGATACATATACCTAAAGAAATGTATACCTGGATACAGATAAAAATACTTTTGAGCAATGTAAATACATTTTACAAGAGTAAACCTTAATATGAAGCTATTTCAAGCTTAACCGCATACTGCTCAATACTACTAATTTACGAGTAAGTGGCACAACTCTTATTTTTCTTGAATTTCGAAGGTTTTATTTGGCAACCTGCAGGTGCATTTCTCGAACAGTGTTCAAATAATTGTGCTAGTGCCACACCAGATATGTTACTGGGTATATCTCCAAGAAAATGCACAATTATTAAAACTTTTGACAACATCAAACCAGTGAAAATCCAAAGAGGTATACGTCAAGGGGACACAATACCCCCAAAATTCTATACTAACGCGTTAGAGAATCAACGAATAAAAAAACAACTTACGATTTCCCGATGACGTAGTACTTGTGGTAACTAGCAACTAAAGGAGATGGCAACGGAATTAATGCGCACGCCACCAATAATAATATAAACCAAACGAAAGCAAAGGCCATGGCAAGTAATCAGCCACATAATCTACAAATCATATGTGATAATAAAATATTAGAAACAGTTAAAGAATACACATATTTGGGATAGAACATAGGATTAGAAATAGATAGTCAAGAGAGGGAAATCAAACGAAAAGACTTGGTTGGGAAGCTGTCGGAATACTAACGTATATTATCACATCTTTAAACGCAAATCGTTTCCATGGATCCCAGTTCTTTCGAGGATTTGCAGGAGTTCATCGTGTCGTAACTTGTTAAAAGCCTTTTCAAAGTCGATTAGGCATATATGCACATCACAGTTAACATCTAGGCAACGTTGCGTCAACACTTGCACTGCAAAGAGAGCTTCTTGTGTCCCCAGTCCGCTTCGGAATCCGAATTGAGATTCACTTAAATTTTCCTCTATTCTTCGGTATATTCTAGCATGGATGACATATAAAAATATTTTCAGAAGGCTTGCGGTACGACATAGAGATAACAGACGAAATAAATAAATACAAACATGTATACCATCGTCGGCAAGGAAGGGAAGAAGATACGCAGAAATGAAATAGTCGGACGATATAACGAAGATTTCCAGATTTGGTTGGATAAGAAAAACCGCAAACTGTAACAACTTGAGACAAATAGGGAGACCTATATCAGCTATTGAATAGAAGAGGACTACTAAAGAAAACTGTTGTTTGAGATGCAATGGTCAACTCAAATCGGTCAACATGGGCTTCTTCAACATAATAAAATGACTTACATCCGATGGTACTTAGTCCTTTTTTACTTCTATACATAAAGAATCTTATCAAATTGCTTTCTATATCAATGACAATGCTTTCATAATAATAGGTGTTTAATATAGTGTTGGACTGGGACCAAGAGAGCCTATCGGACAAACTCCTGGAGCTATACATATAACAAAACAAAAGAAAAGATTTCCATTCCTTGCTTTCTACTTCAGTAAACTATTTTTATAAATATACGAAATAAAAACAAAAATACGAAGAAAAATTTATATTAAGAGAATTTGATTGCGGTGGTGCTTTTTAGAATGGAATAAGGAATGTCTCATTGGTCAGGAGGGCCACATTTTGGGTTTCTAGTGGGGCATATCGGTCATTTGCCTAGTTGTCCGACGCCGACGCTTCAGTTCGACACTGCATAAGTGGATTTAAAAACGTCAATTATTTGGCCTCAAATAGAACCGGCCGTTCGGGAAATTTCCTGATTTCCTGGTTAATGCAGACCCTGTTTGGCTTCAACCCTGCCTGTTCGTTCATTATGGTGCATTCTAAACATTCTCTAATATGGCTGAGGAGTAGGGTTATTCCGCGCCAGTTTCTACATTCGCTAAGGTTTTCCGTTTTTGGTATTTTCTTTGGTAAAAAGTGAAGGTTGTTTGCTGATGCTTGGGTGTCAATTTTAAGGATTTCTGTTTCTGAGAGTATATTGTCCAGCGCCCTGGCGTTTTTCCATTTTGCAAGTTCTGAGTCATTTACATTCTCATTTCAATATTTTGTGGTCTACGCTCTTCTTCATTGTTATCGTTGTTTAATATGTCTTCTTCGTTGTTTCCATAACTGGGGTTTAGTACTTTGTGGAAATGTTCTCTCTTTAGTTGGTCTTCTATAGTAGTTAGTAACGTTCCTCCTTTGCTTTTAAATAGGTTGCGTTTTTCATATGTTTCGGTTTGTATAGTTCACTTTGGTGGTCAACACAAATATCAATTATAAAAACAAGGTTTCAACTTTTAAAGAGCCGTAGACTTTTAGCCTATGTTATCTAATGAACAATGATCAGTGCTAACAAAGCCAGATGATAATTCCTTTAATAAATAGTTGATAGTTTCTATGATGTAGATAATATTATAGTTGAAGTGTACTTTGAATAATTAGCGTCTCATCACAATTATGTAATAATAACTCAACTTGTCAACCAAGCCAGTGGCGAAACCCTTCTGAAGAGCCTCTGGCGTGGTTGACACGTTGAGTTACCGTGCTCTTTTAGTGCCCCCTTTCCTCCTGAAGAAGTCCCTTAAAAAAGTGGGCGTAACGTTGAGTCTTTTTGTCTCAAAATGACACGGTCCCAATCCGGAAGACGTTTTGTTAATACTGACACTGACCGTGGAAGTCTTCGAATTCATTACAATTTCCATGAATTAGGCATGCTTCTTATCTCATTATCTACTACATCGTTTTAACCTTCAATTATACGAGTATTATACTTATAATACAATGAAATGTTTTGTAAATAAAACTGAAAAATAAGTCATTTTTAGAGATAATACTTATTATTATTAGCATATTTGTTTCTGTTGTTAAAAATAACGTAAAAGAATTAATTAATTAATGACTTTAATTGAAATTAGAAAATATGGGTAATTTAAACGATTGAGTGTTGATTTAGGAGGCTTTAGTGGGGCAGCAGGTTGAAGGCCTGCTGTTTATCCGGCTTACACATGACACGGGTTCAAATCCTATCAAAGAGCGAATATTGATTTGATGGTCATGTATGTAACCTTAGCAGACGATGTCTTATAAAAATGCAATTAAAAACCCAAAATCATATCAGTTCAACCGATTTATTTTTAATTATATTTTATATAGGTACCTACGTAGCAACTTTAAACATAAGAACAATGCAACAACATATCAAATGGGACATCCTAGGACTAAGTGAAACCAGCCTATCAGGAGAAAAGGAAATAACTTTAAAGTTTGGCCAAGTCATATTCAAAAGGAACTTCAAAAGGACAAATCACAATATGGCGGGGTCGCAGTTCTTGTAAATACGCGTAGAAAACATCAAATCTTCAAACTTTCCAACGCATACAGCAAGCAAATTATCCAAATATACTCCCCAAGCATACAGAAAACGAGGAACAGATACAGCAAGTGTACGATAACATACATCCAGCTAGATTAACAGAAAATGCCCACTACTGTCTGTTGATTGGAGATTTCAATGCTAAGATTGGAAAAACGAAAGCCTAATTTTAAACTGGGTTCAAGAAATGAGCGAGGCGAGACTCTACTAAATTACGTAGACATAGAGGGTGAAAATCTATACTGTATGAATACTTTCTTCAAAGAGCGCCTTAACAGAAAATGGACTTCGAGGAGCCCAGACGGGTCCGTTAAAAATGGAAGCGACTACATAATCTCCCATAAAACAGTGACCATCGAATGGTAAGGGCAAATGTTAAAATCTTAATCAGAAAGAACTAAAATGCTAAAAATATGAACACATTTCAACTAAAACACCCTGAAAAAAAAACAAAACCGATATAAAAAAGAACTACAAACAAAACTAACAGCCCACCATAAAGAACTGAAAAATGGAAACAGAAGAAGTGACCTGGAATTGGACCCTATCTTGACCTCGAACTGAACCAATTGAATAGCGGTTTTAATCGTCGTCGTCGGTCTGTGCCTTTCGCATGGTCATCATGCTCTTCTTCTATTACCGAGATTACGCCGCATCAGATGCTCCTGAGGAAGAGTTGCAGAACCCACAGAATTATCAGATTCGTTATAGTTTATACAGAACAACCAATTACCAGGAGCAGTCCTACTTCAAAACTTCTTCAATTCGAGGAATCTACGCAGGGTAAGCTTCCAGTACGGCCTGGGTCATCTACGGAACGAGGGGCAGCCCTTCATTTATATAATATGCTTATAACAGTGGACTAGCATAATTCTGTAAAATTACTTAACACCTTATTCCATTCCATTGACTGCTCTATTATTATTCTTAAGCTGTTAATCTACAGGAGCCGCGTTTGCAAAGGACTGCCTATTCTTTCCTAATGGCTGAATCGATGTTGTCTAGATTTTGTGACTTATGCGTAGCAGACTAACACGACTCCAATTACTGGATTTTCCCAGATCGTATTTTTTGGGAATTTTAACTATGAACTCTGTAAAAACCAAAAGAAAATTGGCCACGGAATGTCGATAGGCCCTGGGAAAGCTCGGCTCAGTCAACTGGATTCGACTAATCTGGATGCCCAGATACGATAACATTATAGGCAACGAGGAGGCCGATCGCCTGGTCAGGAGGACTCCATTCTAAACCGGCCGTCGGCCTACGTAAAGCAGGTATTCCGCAAGCAATTAGAGACTGGACTCATTCCCAGTTCATCTTATATTGGAATTCGCACCCTGGGCTGAGGCAAGCGAAGCAACTCATTCACAGATCTTCAAAAGCTAGGTCTAAAAAGTTCCTTAGGTTTAACAGGAAGCTCTTCAGGATAATCACAGGCCTCCTTACGAGGCATGACATCTTTAAAAGACATCTGAATCCGAGGACTCAAGTTGCAGATTCTGTAGTAAAGCAGAAGAAATCTCTCTTCATTTCCTTTTGTGATGCCCCAAACTACTTCTATTGAAGCAACGCCTATTTGATGCCCAATGACATATGGAGCGCCTCTATGGACAAGATTATGGTCTTTGGGTTAGGTACGATCTGTACGAAGGCATTGCTTAATTTGCAGCTGATGTACAATGGGCCTAAGGCCTGAGTGCTGATGCTTCGCACCGCGGAAAGAATAATAAAAATTTACGCTTTAAGATCACCTAAGAAAAGTACAAAGGTTCAGATATTAATAACAATTACTTTATCTGTAAAGGATATGACAGAAGCATTAACGTAAAAAACAATAGCACAATCAAAAAAAAACACTTGAAAATATTCTGTATTGACGAACCGATAAAAACACTGATACCACTTAAGCATGTGTATAAATACCCACAGGTATTTCACAGATTTGTTTGTTGTCTCTGAGAATTAAACATGATATTCGCACAGTTTATAGTAGGGGCTATTGTACTGCATGTTGCAGTATCCGGTCCTCTTTCTAATTATAAACCCCTTACTGCGGAAGAAGGTAAGCACAAATTAAATTTGTTTGTGGTTCTTTAGCTCACAACGATCAGGTATTTATAGTCTTGACTGAAATTTAAAAATTAATTCTACGTTTAGCTGCCCGTCTCGCGGCATGGACTCCCGAAAGCAAACAGCAGATGTGGGAACTCAGTGGTCAATATGAAGGTGATATGATACTTACACCCAGCCAACGCAATGGAGTTGTTGATACCAGTCTAAGATGGTCCAACCGAGAAATTCCTTATGAACTTTCCAACGATTTCAGTAAGTACCTATAGCTTGTACTCTGTTATTATTCGCTACATTTCAATAATTCGTAGTTCCTTAATGGTCTACTGATCAATAAAAATCTATTTTAGCCGATTCAGAAAAGAATTTCATCATAAATGCCTTGGCTACGGAATACGCCAAAGCCTGCGTCAGACCACGACCACGAACAGCTAGTGATACAGATTATGTTTACGTTACTGTAAGTTTCACCAATAGTTCATCAAGGCTTTACTATTTTAATTACTTTTTATTTATTACAGGGCCAAAATACAGGTTGCTGGTCATGGGTGGGACGTTTAGGTGGACGCCAAGAACTTAATCTACAAAGAAACGGTTGTATTTGGCATGGCACTATAGTTCATGAATTTTTACACGCTGCCGGTTTTTACCATCAACAGAGTGCTACAGAACGAGATGATTGGGTTGATATTCTTTGGCAAAATATCCAATCAGGTAAAAATTAGCGTCTTGTAAAGTCATACTGGAACTTATGGTGTGTTTGTTTATAGGCACTGAACACAATTTTGACAAATATCCAGCGAGTATGATTACAAGCTTTGGAGAACGGTACGATTATGGCAGTATAATGCACTACGATAAGTACGCCTTCTCTAGCAACGGTCAGCCCACTATCCAACCAAAGGATCCAAATGCAGAAATTGGTCAAAGTAATGGATTAAGTAGTATCGATATTGCAAAACTGAACAAAATGTATAACTGTTAACTTTTAAAATGGAAAATTGATCAATAAGCATATTGTTTAGTAATCAGTTATTTGTGTATGTATTACTTACAATAAAAATATTAAAAATAAGTTATTTAAATGTGAGGGTTAGAATTTTAATAGTTACAAAATTTAACTGCAGTTTTAAGGTAGTCGCCAGCATTGTGTAATAGTCGTTTCCAATGATGTGGAAGCCGTAAGACATAGTTGGAATCGACTGTTCAGCAATCGCTCGAGCAGAGCGGCCTACTGCCTGAAGAATATCTGAAATAGTTCTGAATTGAATGCTGGAAAATGGTTCCTTTACCTTAAGGACAGCGGTTCTCAACCTGTGGGGCGCGCCCCCTTGGGGGGACGCGAAATAACGGAAAGAGAGGCGCGAAGACCTCTCTCTACCTTGGTATATAATATACTATTATGAGTTGTTAATGCAGTTCAAGTTATAATAAATTGTAAATAAATATGCAGAATTTAAAATAATTTAATAAAATGTAATATTAAATAAATCTACATAGTTAGTGTAGATTTGAATTAGCTGAAAGTAGGCATGTATGTTAAAAATATTTGAAAAACCAAGCAACGAAAAACTGGAGAGATAAAAAAATAAATAATAAACGACGGCAAGATTATCGCCGGATATTTAAAAAGGCTTTATCTTGATAAAGAAGTGAAAATAAGCAAAGAAATAATTCCTTTGTATGTGAGAAAAATAAAAAGGATTATCCTGCTTATGAAAATATTGGTGTTTATTGAAGATTGTTATCCTGTTTATTAAAATAATTGGTATTCATTGGAAATAGTCATTTTGTTTAGGTGAATATTGATTTCCGTTGAAGTTTTATATTACCTATTTAATTGGATATTCGAGTAGACTGGAAGATTATCCAGGTTGTTTGGATAATGGATATTTGGAATTGAAAAAAGGTTGCCGAATGTTGGCTTTGGAATCTGGAATTAATTGATCTGGATACAATTTACAGATAAGTGTCTGCAATTTTAAAATATTATTATTAATAAAACAGTGACAATATAAATTTTAAGAAGTTAGGGCAGATAGGGCTCAAATATTGTAAATAAATCATAAAAGTGTTGTTTGTTGTTATTGAATTAAATAGTATACAAGTAAAAAGAATAAATTAAAACGAACCTCATCAACGACCAACGATAGAGCTAACCGGGTTATTTTAGTAAATTATAATTAAACAAGACCAAGCAATAAGAATTTTTCAATAATGAAAAGGCAAGTATCATAGCAGTATATTCTTCTGTTGCTTGGCTTTCTTTAATGAACTTTTTTCAATCACACGATATGGTCGAGGTAGGTGTTGTATTGCCTCTATAACTGATTGCATTGCCGAACATTAAATCCGCGTCCATCCCGTATATCACAATTACCTTAATCGATATTAACGCATAAAGGTAAGTAGTGTTAACTTTTAATTATTATTCGATAGTATTCAATAATTTAATAGTATTTAAGAAATATGGAACTCGTGAAATCGCTTAGTTGAAATTAACCTATTTAACCAAATAGAAAGCTAACTAAAGAATATCAATACCCAACATGAGACCCAAAACATCAAACCATGATATTTATTCGGCATTATATCCTTCACACATTTTAGAAACATGCCTTGGGTTAGCCCAGTTTACCGTAAGTGGCCGCCCAAATAACCGCCATCTTAATAAAATCAGCAATTCGAGCTGGTATAGAGCTGTATCCTACAGTATTATTCTATTGGGGACAATAACTCCTCTTGTCATAAATCATGTTATAGGGGCTATAGATGTCCAAACTAATGATATACTTGAGTGGTTTCTGGATGTATGCTATTCTTATTGCGGTTTGGTATTGCATTCTTTACTGGTTATCTGCGTCTGCTGGTACCAAAACAAATTAATGCAAGCCTGGCGAGATATTGGAAAAATCGACAACGAACTGCCGAGTATTAAAATCAGCTATGCTAACCGCTTCGTAAAATATTATAGTGTGATGCTGATTATAGTGGAAGTTCTCATAACAACTTATATCCATTTTTACTTCACAGATTTTGTGATAATTGATTATGAGGACAAATATTTGCTAATTCGAACTGTAATATATTTTATAAGCAGTTTATTTACGGGATCAATGGTGATTACGTTTCAAATCTGGATGATTTCTCTGAAATTAAGATTTGAAATTCTAAATGAGTGGTTCCATAATGGATATTTTTGCATTTCGAAAAATTTGTTAAAGCAAATAACGGACGTGCACTATGAACTTTGCCTAATTATAAGAACTATAAATATGGTTTATTCTGCCCCAATTACAATGAGTTTCGCTATTGATTTCTTCGTAATTGTGTATGAATTCGAAGGTTTACCGGCTATTCTAAGAGCAGATGATAGTTCTATATATGACGTCATTCACAGTTTGTTTTGGATATTTTGGTCTACATCGCATACGATTGGGCTTATATTGATAGCGGCATTTGTGGCGAAGCATGTAAGTATCTTTAGGAGTACTAATTTTGAAATTTGAGGAAAGTTAAAAGTTTGGCTTACTAAATTGACGATTTCAAAATCCCTCAGTTTGGAAAAGCTAACACGGGTGATTATGGCTGTTATAAGGAAATTGGGGATTAGAGGTTAGAATCAAGCCAAATAAAAAGGTTCGTGAGTAATCATTCGAATTTCGTTGAGATGAAAATTGATATTTGTTAGAAACGAGCCCTTTGTGTATATTAAAGTTGCAAGGTGAATGCTCACGTCCGAGCATTTTTCAAATTGAGTTCACTTTTAACAAAATTTCATCATCATCATCATCAATTGACATGGAGCAGATCCCCGTGGATCAATCCTGGATTACGCCAGGCCCACCCCATGCCAATAAGGTGTGAAGGGATTTATTATGATAGGCGGGATTGGGAGCACTGTATAACGTTAACATGCCTGTGACGCCTACCGCAGAACACCGCTTCTATAGTGCAAGGTAGTTAATAGATCATATATTCAACGGGAGTTGAGTATATGACCGAGATGGTTAGACAAGTTTTGTTTTTCCTCTTATACTGACACTATTTGTAGTATTACCTCTAGTTTCTTAAATCTATGGTATGGAACGCCTTAGCGCAGACATGCCTGCCCTGTTACATGTTACTATATTCTAGCTAAGTCTAATCATTGTTATATACAGTGCAAATTCTGTTACCACAAACATAGCAGACGATATGATCAATGAAATGCGAACATAGGCAACTCAAGGCCAATTTGCGTATACCCAAAAAGACGCCAAGGCCGACGTAATTTTTGTAAATTAATCGATTAATGACTAATTCGTTAACTGTCAACGTTAAATTTTCGGCATTTGTAAATTAGTTATATCGTCCACCATGCTCGTAGTAACAAAATTTGCACTATGTATTCCTTGTTCCCCCGCTTCAATTTTTATTATTATTCTGGTATCGGTTCTTTCCCCGTTCCTCCACATTATTCTTCGATATTTATATCTTCTTCCTCTGCTTCTATTTCCTCGTTGTCAGAATCCTCTCTTGAGTCATATATGCGATTCATTTCCCTCTTCATTCTAGTTTTGTTCCTTGCCACTCTTCCCAAGTTTGTTGTTGTATACCCGATCGCTCCATATCTTGTTTCAGTTCTGTTTTCCACGTGTAGCAAAACCTTCCCACCTTCATTTCGTCTGTTGTTAGATTATATGCCTTTTTCAATATGTGATCTTCTTCTCGTCTTAATATGTGTGCCCAGTATTTCAGCCGTGCTGCTGTCAGCTTTTTAGTTATTGTTTTTCCTTCTAGTACTTCGTGTGCTGTCACCCCTTCGTCTTCTTTTGAGTTTATCCTGAAGAGTTTTAGGATTTTGTTCTCCATTCTTCTCAGAGCCACTCTATTCCCCTTTGTTATTGCACTGGTTTTTAGTCCGTATAGGGCCGTTGTTCCGACTATCGTTGTGTAGATTGTCTTCTTCAGTCTCGGGGGCAGTTTATGCCGTTGTCGTGTGGGTAGTATGGCGAAGACAGCCTGGTGGGCCTTTGTGATTTGTTGATTTACCGTTGTTGGTCTTTTCAGCGTGTTGGTTATATAAGCTTCTAGATACTTCATTTTTTTGACTTATTTTATTTCGAAGTTCCCAAATTTCAGGTTTTTCTCCATTGCCCCTAAGTTATGCACTTATGCAGTCCTGGTTGTCTTATCATGGCTTCGTATTTATCGACGTTAATTTCTACTCCCACGCCGTTTAAGTTTTCTGTGATTTCCTGTAGTAGTTGTCCCACATCGGCCTTTTCTTCGGCTAGAATCAATAGGTCGTCTGCGTATGCTAAGATTTTTGGGAGCAGTAGGTCATTTCCGGTAGGGGTCCGATTTTGTTGCTTTGCTGATAGATCTCGTAGTGCTTTGTGAAGTGCAATGGTGAAGAGTCGGGGTGAGAGTGGACATCCATGATTTATTCCTCTGTGTTTCCGGTATAACTTTGTTCTTTGTCCGAATCACTGGATCGCAGTGCTTTTTTCCAGTGCCGCCTTAATTATCCTATTTATTAGGTGGAGTGCTTCGCTGTCCTTTAATCCTTTTATAAGCGCTGGGTGTGAGACTCTGTCAAATACTTTGGCGAGGTCCAGGGTTATTAGTACTGTTCGTTCTCCTGCTCTCCATCTTTCATCTAAGATTCTTCTGGCGACAAACAGGTGAGCCTCCACTGATCTTCCGCGGAGGAACGCTGCTTGGTATGATGGCATTTCTTGAATCGTATCGTCCAGGGTCTGCAGTAGGTGTTTTGCGTAGATTTTATATCCCACACTGCAGAGGCTAATCTTCCGGTATTCTGATGTTGTTTTGGGGTTCCTGACTTTTGGGAGCGAGTTTTGTAGTGCGGTCTTCCATTCTTCGGGTATTGTATTATTTTCCCATATTTCCTTTATTATTTTATGTATTCTCTCTATAGCGGATTGTGGGGCATTCTGTAGCAGTTCAATAGGTCAATAGAAGATTGAAAGGAACCTTACATTGCTGGACGAGAATCGTTTCACTTGGGATGGACTTGTTCTATATGAGAATAATATTAGCAAAAAATTGAGGATTAATTTATAGTCACCCTGAAATATTCCTTCATTGTTTTTGATAATTTGGTTTTCTTCTTCTTTCGTACTCTATTTTCAGTCTGTATTTCTCACTCAAAACGCATTTAATATTTCTTAATGCTCCTATACCTATTCTATTACAAAGGTAAAGGGCAAAAGTATCAGCACCAACATGAAAAGATAAAGCTTCCTAAGTTACTTTCTATATGGTTATCTGACATGCTAAGTATACGGGGTGCATCACACCTTCGACACCCGCCTACCTTCCCTAGTTAACCACTCTATTTCGATTTTCAATTATTTTCAATTATTTTCAATGATCCGATAGACCACCCATCGGGCATTCGATTCGGATTTGGACCCGAGATCGTGCACATTGTACCCAAGTTCCCTAACCACTGGACCGTGCTAGCTATACGTACAAATTTAAATAAGTAGCTCCTGTTTCGTGTATAATATCTTTGAAAGTCCTGCTCTTACATGCTTATTTATCGTTTTAGGCAAACTTAATCAAAGGGCATCTATTGAAGTTGACTGTTGCAACACGAGACCGTGCTTTATGGAAAGAGGTGAGGTTTCAATTCTTAAAAGTGTGGATTGTTATGAATCTTGAAATTTTTAGATTAATGCCTTCTCACTGCGACTCTCACATTACGATGCGAAAATAACAGCTGGAGGGTTCTTCACCATCGACTTGCCTTTAATATTTGCTGTGAGATAATATAACATATACCTTGTTTAGTTTACTCAAATTTTTCTACATATACTTTTACAAACCATACATATTTTGGCTCCCTTTAACATATTATAATGTTTACTAATTTGATTAATGACTTACAAACTTATGCAGTAGGATTCAAATTTCCTTTTTTGGTAATAGACTGGAAAGAGATTTGAACCGATGTTCTCTCATATGGGAAGTTGATTCTTAATCCGTTAGGTTAAAGTCTTAAAAGCCAACACTTCTAACTAAGAAACTTATTTTGTTTCCCTAACTTTCACTCTAAATAAAACAAATACAAAAATAATTCATATTTGGCCAGTGATTGTGGTTTTCTACATTTTATAGCAAAATATGAGTATCCCAATTAACGTTAATTTCAGATTGTTGGAGCTGCGATCACGTACTTGGTCATATTCTGTCAGAGGTACAGATGATACGCAATACGAGTATTACGATTACGAGTAGCTGCATTACGCACGTTATCTACTATCCTATAACCGTTTTACAGTAAAAAGTCATATTTCACCAGCAACTCAAGAGTTTTTTTAAATGTAGCGTGATAAATGCTTTATGAATATATTGTAGTGTAATTCTTGTATTATTGTGTTGTGTTTAATCTCAGGGTAAGCATTTATAAAATGTGAGTGGAAATACGAATTATAATCAACAATCACTGACTAACATAATTATTTCCTATAAAATTAAGTAACACAATTATCTGTCCAAAGTTGAATTTAACTACTTCATGAAAATTAAAGGTAAAAAAAATAACAAATAAAACAGGTGGAATCTTTGAGTTTTAAAATTTTGTAACTACACATGAATTGAAATATAATCAAAACTTGACTCAGATTTCGTCATAAAATTTAACAATTATTATTATTATTTTTTTTTTTTAAATGATTACAATATTAACTGACTTCATAAATCTAAACAATGAACTTATCTTAAATGTACCGCGGTGAATCCCTTCTTATTCCACACTATTCCGGTGCGCAATGGTCTTCTGGCACTCTGGCAGTTGACAGTTGTTGGTTGATAGTAGCTAACAGGTGGAATGCACGTGCTTGGATATCTTGGCCCACATATCGTCAAGCTTGTTTGTAAGTAGAAATATTTATATTTTGCACTTTAGAATAACTTGCTTGATTATTGTCTTTGTAAACTTTGCACTTTTGTTAAATAAATGTATTTCTTTTCAGGTTATTAACCTTCGATGTCCTTGGCGTAAATAATACAATTGTTTACGAATTTAATATTGTATTAAATTTATTAAAAAATATCTGGATGTTGTTGGGAAGATTCAATTAAAATTTAAAAATCTTCGACATTAAACAAATTTCGTCATTACAGGTATTTATTAATTATTTATTTAATCACTTTTGACTTTTAATTGTTCAAGCACCACAAATTAATTATATTTTGTATTACATCATTTGATTTCAATACTTGTAATTCATTTAGAAAGTTACACTTGCATTTATTAATTCACTTTTCATCAAAACAATAGTAGATTATTCTACAAGTAAAGAAAAGTGGCAGTTTTCTAGCGAGTGGAAAATGTTTGATTCACGAGCGTTAGCGAGTGAATTACAATTCCACGAGCTAGAAAACCACTTTTCTTACGCGTTGAATACACTATTTTTTTGTGGAAGTACTAAAAGTTCGAATGAAACTAATTTTCTAGACAAATTTATCAAGGTTATGTTTGTACGGAAACATAGCAACTACAACATGTACAGGGTGGCCCATTTTCGATGTTTTTAAATGGGAAGTACCCTTAATATCGGAGATAGACAAAAATTGATGTCGGAGTCCAGGGCTCTTTTTTGATGCAGGTTCAAGTCCCGAAATCAAAATTCCGCTATCCTTTGTTATTTTTTAGTTATAGCCCAAAATTCAAAATTTGGCCATATCGAAAACTTCAAATAACTCTCTTGGTTTTGAAGATATCCAAAAACGGTAAAAACATTCTACAGGCACTTTTTCAAGTAGAATACGATAGTTAATTCAGATATCTTTTAATTTTCATGTTTTAAGAATTATGACATAAAGTTGGTATTTTTTAAATATAAGTCGTAGTTGGCCATGATACCATTAAATTGCATATTTTTTCTGCTTTCCGAAAATATATAGTTTATGGGGGTTAAATTCAGTAACAATACCTCTTTTGGACAAAATTAGATTATATGATGTTGTTAGCAATTAGTAGGCCATGGTTCATGATAGCAAAACAAAAAATAATAGAGCGGTTGCATGTGACGTCACTAGGCCATCAGCTGAACACTTGAAGGGTAAACAAAGGGTAGATTTGTATGCACCGGTATACTAATTTTACCAAAAAGAAAATATTACATATTACAATATCAAACTGAATAAAGATGTGTTTAACCAGATGAGGGATGGTTTAGCCTACATAATTACGAAATTTTCAGTTACCTACTTAAAATTTTTCCCGCGGTCAGTTGATACGAACGTAATTGAAAATTTTATCGTGAATTAAAAGGAGTATTAGGGAACGTGATATTTTCCAGAGAAAGCAGTTAGAGAAAAGCTCTGGAAAACAAGAAACTAAAAATTTTGCCAGGTTATACGTAGAACCTTATAAAATCTCCATATATCAAGATAATTAAAAGCTGTTAAAGATAACGCGAGATTTTCTACAAAATATTAAATTAATTATTTAGTTTTGTAAACTTTCAAAACTGTCGTTCATTTTCAGTCGGGCGCGTTATTGTGTACCTGGTGACGTCACATGCACCCGCTCTATTAGCTTTTGTTTATTGCTATCATGAACCATGGCCTACTAATTGCTAACAGCATCATATAATCTAATTTTGTCCAAAAGAGGTATTGTTACTGAATTTAACCCCCATAAACTATATATTTTCGGAAAGCAGAAAAAATATGCAATTTAATGGTATCATGGCCAACTACGACTTATATTTAAAAAATACCAACTTTATGTCATAATTCTTAAAACATGAAAATTAAAAGATATCTGAATTAACTATCGTATTCTACTTGAAAAAGTGCCTGTAGAATGTTTTTATCGTTTTTGGATATCTTCAAAACCAAGAGAGTTATTTGAAGTTTTCGATATGGCCAAATTTTGAATTTTGGGCTATAACTAAAAAATAACAAAAGATAGCGGAATTTTGTTTTCGGGACTTGAACCTGCATCAAAAAAGGGCCCTGGACTCCGACATCAGTTTTTGCCTATCTCGGTTATTAAGGGTACTTCCCATTTAAAAACATCGAAAATGGGCCACCCTGTACATAGTAACAAGTAAACAAACAGACTGTGTTGCTAAGGAATGAAGTGGTTGCTAATGAGTAAAGTGTTGCTAATGAGTAAAATGCCACATTACTTTACTATTTTCTACATAGTAAAATGACCGTTTACCATTGACTACACAAAAAAAACTTTTTACATATCGATAAAATTCATAACCTTACTTTTTATTGCTTCTAGAACAAACTGTAACCCCCTCGGGTAGCTCAGATGGCCAGGATTATTAATTGCCTGCACACCAGTAATAATGACAACACAGTTGAAAATAAAATATATTGTAAACAAATAAAAACCTTTCTGTACTAAATAAATAAAATATAATTCAAACTAAGATTAATATAAACGGTAACGAAAAATCATGAATTCCAAAGTAACGAAAATAAAATAACTCTTGGGCCCAGTCTGGACACGGCTTTACTGTGTTAACCCTGAGCTGTGAGCTGCGTGCGCCTTTCCCAGTTCGGAGAAGGGGATCACGTGTCTTGTTGATCCAGTCTGGCTGAGGCATTGACGGAGGACGGGTGCTTAACTTCCTGTGAACAAATTAACTAACAATGGCTGTTAAGTGCACAATCGTTGTCAGTCAACAACGGGATAAATAATCGGAAAGCTCCCCTGTAACGGGTAAGTGGTTTTAAGCTTTTAAAGTGCCGTTTCGGTTTCACCTATTTCATTCAACTGTCTTCACGGGCAATCTTCGTGGTTTCTAAATGTGCCCCTGGTGTCTTCCCGGGACGCCGGTTCGGTACGGGTTTGTTTGTTTAGCTCGGTGAAGGAGGGTTGGGGAAGCTCTTCGGCCACTGGGTGCCGAATTGCGTAGGGGAAAGTTTAGGGGGGTACTATTGTCGACCTCTTGGTGCCGATTCTAGCAAGTCATACGTTCGGGTGTGTTTAGGGAGTACTGGTCAACGGCCTCGTGGTGCCGACTTCCAGCAGGTCTCCGGGAACGATTTCGTCGTCAACTAGGTGCCGACTACTTTCAGGGGTACGGATTCAAGGGCTTATTCGGCAGCTTGGTGCCGAAGATCACCAGGTATGATTCTTGGAACGGTGGGTTCATCAGCAAGGTGCCGAACTTTCACCAGATCGGGTTAAGGGAAGGATTCTTACTCGGTTTTCCTACGGTGCGGTTAATGCTGAGCTCTTCTCCGGATGGCTGTCTCGACTCGTCTTCTGTAACACTTTCGCTAAACGTGTCCCTAAAATTCTTTATTACCAGGAAAATTCCATTTACCTAATTTGTAATAATTAATGTCTTTAGGCGGCACGTTACAAAACTAACTTTTGTTTTAAATTATTGATTTTTCCAATGAAAATTAGCGGAGCGACAAAAACTCGTCCGTCTTTTAACAAGTCTACTTTGCCACTGTTTTCTCGTATTTTAAACAATTGCTGGGCCAATAAGAAGCCTTGGTTTTGGAAACATGAATCAATTAAAAATTCGTACCTGATACATAATTTATTTACAACTATTAAATTTTCATAAAAGTTATTTTTTTAAATTTAATTGACTTCAAATATTAGAATTTAACTATTTACAAAATTATCTTAAATTTGGTTTTAATTCATCAGAAAATGTCCCTTGCATTTAAATTAACACTTTTTCTTATTAACTTTTAACTCAAACATGTTTAAATCTACCTTAAAATTAACTTTCAAAATTTAATTTAATGATCACTTTTATAGTATAACCTTTTACGCTTCTTCAAATTCTTGATATTTTATAGATCATAAGCTTTGTCAACTTTTGATAACATTTTTAATCGGGTGACATATCTTTTATATAGCACAATTTCAATAAATAAAAACTTATAACCTAACCTTTTAACTTCATGAATTTAATTACTTTTATTCAATTTTGACGTTTTAAACTGACGTTTATTTGTTTCTGGCCTGCCCATAAAAGTTGATGTTTTATAAACAATCGTTTAAAATTTTTATTCCGCTAGCGATTTAAAATTTTTATTCCGCTAGCGCTTTAAAAATGTCAAATCCCTTTAAAAATGTCAAATAAATGTCAAAATTGAATAAACAGTTGTATTACACTTGCGGATTAAAATTAATTTATTAACTCGCGGTATCAACGCGCTTGCGGCTACCGCCGCTCGCGCGGTTGAACGTACCGCTCATTAAACATTAATTTAATCCGCATGTATAATAAATAACTATAAATACATAATTTTATAATTTAATCTGATGTTCTAGCCTGGATATATAAAAATAATACAACAAGGAATCAACCTATCTCATAATTTCAACTCTATGAGGCAAATTAAAGATCAAATCTGCGCCTTAACAATGAAAATTCTACGATTTAACTTTCGACATTCTCCATGAATTATTTAACCTTACAGGATTTCAAAAATTTAAAATTGATTAGAAAAATTACGTTTGATATGGTTTCTTGTATAAATTAACCAAAATTAATCCGTAAATCCGTAAATTAAAATTTGTCAACGGAATGTCATTTTATATGTTAATTTGTGTTAAGTTGTGTCATGTGTGAATAAATGTTGTATAAATATGACTAAATAACACAACAATATATTATATACCTATTTGATAAATAAAGGAAAATATAGAAATTTTCGATCTATACTATTAGTACAGTCATATAAGGTGAAATAAGGGGTACACCTCGGAATGAAAGTAAGAAGTAAGAAAGCTGTATATTTGCATAAACCTTTGTTTTGACGTTCTGAAGACTGGCTGAAAAGTCTCAAGATATTAAAGGCCAAAGGTCACGAAAATCGGTTTTTCGCAATTACCTCGTTTTCTATACGTCATATGTTATTTAAGGTTACTATAAAAGATCATAAAATTATCTACAATTTTTATTTCGTGCATTTTGTTGTATGATCAACCGTTCTCGAGATATAGCGCGGAGAGTGGCACGCGCGCATAGGTTGGGTTAGATGTGCTTTTTCCGGAAATGGAGGCATGACGCATTAAGGAGAGCCATTGTCTTTGTTTTTCTTTTACATTGAGAGTAATGATGGTTATCTGGACATTTTACACAGCGTGGTGGCAGATGGCAATAGTTTTTTGTGTGCCCTGCTAGTTGACAATTGGTACATTGCGGAGTTTGATTATTTATTTATTTCATACTGTCTGGTAAATTCAGTTTCCCGGCGCCATTTTGAGTCCGGAACGTGAGCTATTGCGGTATCAGAGCCGGAAAGTGTTACCAAGCAACACTTTCCGGACTGTTATTTTTTGCACCCAATCAGAGCCCGTAAAAGTGTAACCAAGCCACACCTACCGGCTTTGACACAGTAATGTCACATGTTGACGTTTTGAAAAAGTGTCACATGTAAAAATTAAAAAATCAAATTATTTACAGTATGAAATAAAGTACATAACGACATTCGTCCGTGAACTCTTTTTACAGTACTCGTTTCGAGTTTCAATCTCACTCGTAGTACTGTAAAATATGAGTTCCCGGACTTGTGACGTTAATTACTATTCTGAGTCGGGGCTGTAGCGATATCACCCAGTAAAGTGAATATATGCATAGTTTTATCTGTTTCCTTTAGTTCGACTGCGATTATTGGGATTGAGGATTTTTTAGTGTTAAGTAGACGGGACGTTACGTATTACTGCAGAAACATTAGTGTCTTCCGAGTTTCTGTATGTACAGTGTATCCTAAATTCGACGTACATGATGTATGGGTAACTTTGTTATTTATACAGCTTCGGCAAAACCGTTATTGTGAAAACTTTTTGGAACCAATTCAGCGGTGGAAACAGAAATGGGTGATCTTCTTTTGTTTTCGAGTTATGGTGGTAAATTGAAAATTACTCTAATTCTGCTAAGTCTTATAACTTCTTTATTTATAGAAATATCTGAATATATTAGTATACAGGTTGTTTATAGACATTTTTACGTAGATTCCAGTGGCGCACAGAGATGTTTTCTACCTAATATGGTTTTTTAGTTACAGCATGAACTTATATTTTTTTAAATGGGAATCATAGCCAGCGTTGACCACATTTAAAAGGCCATTTTAAGAGGTTTTCAATTACATAGTTTATTATAATTAGTGTTTGAAATGAGGACATTATCGGCGATTCATACTTAAATTAACATTAATTATAACAAAATAAACAGTTAGCTATGAAACAATAGAGTATTACAAGTCTTAACGAAATTCAAATGTTTATTACAAATGCCAGATTTTACGGCCAACTATTGTTTTGTTTATCAAATCAGTAATTTTAAAGCAATAATAACATAGCAATTACTAGAGGTTATTGATAGTTATATTGTTGTGTATAAAATGTATAATTTTATTGTAGTCACTAAACGCGGAAATTTTATTTGTATTTAAAGGTGAACAGAATGTATTTTGAACATTCTACCAGAGGAACAAACTACTAAACTAAATTGAGTTACATGTAATGACATATTCCTGTAATATTTTCTATTTATCTATGTCTTATTTTCCTAGAGTTGCGTTATTTATCTGCACAAATTGATTAACAATAAGTTTATTAAATTTTTGTTACATTTACTCGTATGAGGAAGTCATCCTCTGATCACTATGAAGAGTGTATTAATACATTTCTGAATTTTATTATTTATAACACGCTATTGTTTTATGGCTAATTGTTTATTTTGTTCGATTAGGGTGCCGAAAAACCTGCACAATAAACTGTAAAAATATCATGGTTTGCATTAAAAACAACCACAATATGCACTTAAATATACTTTTAAAAATAAAGTATTCGTAAAAAACCATGATAAATACTAAAATTTCAAATTCAAATTTTAAGTATAAAAAAGATGTAAAAGTTGAAAATAGTATATTGTGTTATTAGGACTATTAGGAGTAAAAGTGTCATTTTGTGTGCCGAGCATGACGTTTGAACGACGAGCGCTAGCGAGTCGGACAATTTCAAATTCGTGCTTGAATAGATGCCTTCTGCAACTTGTATTTTAATATACTATTCCGCACGCACATGCATGATTTTTGGTGCGGCAAAGTATAAGTTTGCCGCACCGAAATCAAAATGTCATAATGACATTTGATGAATGTCAGATTTGATTTTGCAGAAATATTTAAATTTTTTTATGGAAATGTGGTTGTAGAAAAAATAGTGTGTAATACATGTGTTGAAAGCTTGTATTTGCCACTCTCATGTGACTGCAGCACTCACTATCGTTCGTGCTGCAAACTTCACATTCGTGTGGCAAACGCAAGCTTTCAACACTTGTATTACAAATTACTATTGCAGTTATTAATAACTTAATAACTGTGAGATTTATCTTGTTTTCAAAGTCCTTTATTGCAATGTATATACAACCAATTTATTAACAAATTATTGCATTTTAACCATCAGGTGTAAAAATTCAAGCGCAGTTATACATTTTGTTCAGTTTAATAATGTCGATTTTGCTTAATCCAATAATCTGACCAATGTTGGCATTTGGATCCTTCGGTACGATAGTGGGCTTACCATTTTTAGAGAATGCGAATCTACCATAATGCAACAGACTGCCGTAATCATACTGTTGACCAAAGCTCGTAGTATCATATTTTGCCAAGTGGATTTCTTGGCCTAAAAAACACAAAATAATTTGCAAGATGCCTTTTACAAATACACATACCGGTAAAAAATCGGATCACTTACAATTTACCTACTGATGTTTTGTTAGAAACTGGCCATATGATGTAAAGGTCAAGTCACTACTGATACTTGAGACTGTTATCCGACCATTGCAAAAAGCTTCAGTTGCCTGTGATCGGTCTCATCATTATTGATGCTTATCGTTCAAGCGTTCAAGCTACGTTTTTTTATCGATTGCTTTCAATTGTTGTTTATAGGTGGTGCAATTGCTAATGTTGATTTTTGATTAGACTGTTTACAATATCGTGTTTTACTAAGTCTGCATCGAATAATGCCGTTAAACGTCAAGATGTCGCTAAGGCTATAGCTCTAGTGGAATACGGTCGTCGGATTCGATATGCTGCAAGGGCTATTCGTGCAACCTACGCAACTGTTCATCGAGCCATCCTTAGATTTCACCTACGCGAGGGGACCTGGATCAGGTAGACCAAGAGCAACAACGGTCCGTGATGACAGATTTTTAGTAAATAATGTTTTGCGGAATTGTTATTCTACAACTGTTATGACACGAAATCGGTTGGCAGAGGTACGTGGGAATAATGTAAGCGAAAGAACGGTAAGAAGACGCTTCAAAGAGGTTGAGTCTTTCAAACCAGCGACAGGTCCAGAATTGCTCGCACAATATCAAGTGGCTCGCTTACAGTTCCAAAGGCAACACTTATAGATAGGACAGAGCCGCAATGGGTCAATGTTCTATTCTCAAAGGAGTCCAGAGTTGCCTTGCGGTCTCCAGTTACCCATTTTGGCAATACATCGGCGTAATAAGTACAATCAAATAAATAAATAAAATCCTTAAATTATTATAGGTGATCCGCTTTTTTTACCGGTGTGTGTATAAATTAAGAGTCCAATATATTTACCTGGTTCGATATTTTCCCAATGAATATCGATCCAATCCTCTCGGTCAGTAGCGCTGTGTTGATGGTAAAAACCGGCAGCATGTAAAAATTCATGAACTATTACGCTGTGATGAAGGCAACCCCTTTTTTGCAGATTAAGTCCTTGAACTCCTCCCGAACGTCCCACATATGACCTGCATCCCCTATCTTCTCCCTGTAATAATTTAAAAATAGATAAAATACAAATGAGCCCCAGAAATTACTAATTTAAACTTACAGTAATGCGAACGTAGTCTCTATCGCCAGGTTGTCGCAGTCGTGGTGTAACACAAGTTTTGGCAAATTCTTTGGTCAAGGTAGTCATGATGTGATTCTTTTGTTTTTCCGCTAAAATAGATTTTTATTTAATTAATTGGCTGTATAGAAATTATTAACAAGTTACAGGCTAGCAAAATTTGCAGCTTAAGTACGTACAGAAATCGTTGGAAAATTCGTAAGGGATTTCCCGGTTGGGCCATTTATAACGGGTATTGTTGAGTCCATGGCGTTGTCGACTAGCTGGAAGCATGATATCACCTTCATATTCACCACTAAGTTCCCACATCTGCTGTTTGCTTTCAGGAGTCCATGCCGCCAAACGAGCAGCTAAACAGTGAATTATTTTGTATTTTATTTTTTCGCAGTTTTTGATATTTTTATAATTATTATTACTTATTAAACTTAATGAAATCATAAAAACAAATTGTACTTACCTTCTTCTTCGGTAAGGGGTTTATAATACGGAACTGGTTCAGATACTGCAAGTTGAAGTATAACAACCGCTGTTGCTAAATGTGCAAATATCATGATTGCTTTTCAGGAAACACTGAATGAATATTGTGTGATATTCTGAAACTTTAACAATACTGTGGCTATTTCTGCGCACTCATTTAGTGCCTTTGATTTTCTAAACAATGCTACACGTATTCATAAAAATTATCATGTGATAAAGAATTTAATGGTAGCTGTATTATTAGCTTTATGGACTTAGCAACCAGAATCGGCAACCGATACTATACTTAAAGGCATTATCAACTTACGCAACATATTTAGTAAATATCAAAATACGTTAGTTAAAATACTCGTAAAAGTACCCGCTTTGGTAGAAATTCAATATCTTTGATAATAACCACAATAAACGGGTAGAGAGAATCCCCAATACGTGACGTCACTGATGTCGACCTCCGGAGGCTACTACACAACGAACATAACCTAACCACATAAAATTACTTGTATAAATACAGCAACATAACCTAAATTTAGCATTGTATTTGCGATAACTCTCTATTATACTGCATTACTAAGTTAGCTATGCTAGAGCTCGTACCGGCGACCGACATCAGTGACGTAATAGCTTAAACTTTTAGCTCCCATAATACGGTTACGAATTAAAATTCGGCCGTAAAATTTTGCAAAGGTGCAATACTTAGTTTACTCCATTAAATTACAAAATAAAAAAAAATCGACTTTCCATAAGTTGACAATGCCTTTAACAACACAGTCTAAAACAAGCAATCCCTTGTATACATAACATACGGACCTTTTTTCACTTAATGAGTTCGTAGAATAACCCTTCACAAAATACAGAAGATGCTTTCTAAATGGTCCAAAATATGAAAATATCCACCCTTAAAATGTAATGTGTACAGTTATGTAACTGAAATACAATGTCGATAATAAAATTATCTAGTCGCTTTTGAGTCAAGGGTGTGATAATAATTGTTACTGAGAATTGAATAATCCAAATAATCTAAGCCACTGTGATATAACTACAGAAAAATGATCCATAGTTAACTCTACAATAATAATATAATAATAATAATAATAAGCTTTATTAGTTAGCAAATGCTAATTTTTACATATACATTACATTTACATTATTCATTATTACTTATTTTTTATAATACAACTTAAAGATCTTTTAAAAGCTCTAATATTATTTTCATCCTTAACATTTTCTGGAAGATCGTTATATATTTTCAAAACTTTATAGAAAAAATAATTTTGTGTATGTACTTGATTTTTTGCATTTAGGTAGCCTGAAGTTACGGCAATATCGGGTATTATATTCATGAAAATCGGAATTATAAGCCCTGTGACATATAATTTGGAAGCAAGTTTTTTTATTGCTTTATACACAAATAGCAGAGTATTGAAATAAATTCTTTGTTTCACACTAAACCATTGAAGAATGTCTAGCATCAGCGTTATCTTTGTAAGCTTAGAGCATTCGAGGATCACTCTCATTGTCCTGTTTTGTTGTATCTGTAATCTTCTTAATTCTATTGACATATAAATAAAATGCTCGAACAATAATCGAAGTGCGGAACGACAATTGTTTTGTAAACTAAAATAAGCACAAGTTTTCTTGAAACTAAACCCCAGTGACTAGTGAATTACGCCGCCATTAACTTAAAAGTAAACTCTGCCATGAATCGCAGAATACGCTGAACTGGTACAGCTGGATTAAAAAAAAAGTGTGAATATTGGCAGATACTTTAACATATTATAGTTGGATGCTTTGTTATTGTCATATTTTAGATGATAATATTTTAGTTATGTTAATCATTTTTAATAGTACTTTGGATGTTTTGCTTGCACTTAAAACGTATAATTTAGAGTGCATTCTTTGTGTCATATTTGAGTAAGGGTTTAAACATGCATTTTCACAACAAATATAATCCAGATGGGGGCCACCCAGTTAAACAGTGATCTCTGACAGTAGAATCATTTGCACACTCGAAGTGAGATGTTACTTTGTCAGTTCGATATTTAATAAATGTTACTTTGCCAGTTCGACTTCTAATAAACAGTTTACAATTAAATCGCATTTATTTCCTCAACGTGGAACACAACAATATATTACGAGCATACCATGATGGTAATCAGATCACTCAACGAGTCCGAAGTTTGCGACAGGAGCAATAACAACTTTTTCTATGACTATTTAGTTTTTGGTGCAAATTAAAAACAAACGATATCACAAATTTATAACAGTTTTTACGAATATAACAGCCCCAGGTAAACCAATTAGAGTAGGAATTTTCTAAACTATTTTGAAATTGTATCCTTTCAATTAATTGTATTTGCTACATATTACTTAGTTTAATAAATTTTTAACCCAAGCAAATCTATTTCAAAAAGGAACTAAACTTTACGGGCATTCTAGTAGAGAAGTCACTGTGTTGAACTTATTATATATATGTACATAACTAGCTCCCTGATTCAACCAAGTACCCACCACACGTGCCATTAAGTGATTACAAAGCGTAGCTTCGCCTTAAGGCACCTCCTTCGACTATGTTTGTTCTTTTATAGTACGAAACATTAGAGGCAACCCCAGGAGACCATATTTGGTAGTTGATTTCAAAAATTCTTGAATTATTAATGCTTTTTAGTTTGCAATGGATGACCTCGAATTAACGTGCATGCATTTTAAATTCTTTACGCTCATATACAGGGTGTGTAAAAACTCGCGTACAAGCTTTCCGTGACTTTATTCCTTGGACAAAAATAAGAAAAAAATCTTATTAGAAAAATGTTTGAAGACGCTGAGTTAATCCCGAGAATAACAATTTAAGAAATTTAAATTTAACAATCTTGCATTTACAAACAGAATCATCAGCCAACTCATCGATTATTAGTTAAAGAAAAAACAAAAATAAAACAGTAACAACAAGATAATTTAATTTTAATTTTAATTTGCAATATTGCCAAACGTATTTTTGATACAAGCTAACACATTTCGAAGAATTCTGTGAATTGAAATTATGAAAACTAGTATTTTTTTTTTGGTACTAAATTGTTGCCGTTATTACTTAATCTATGCATAAAGTAACAGAATTTTGCAAAAACGGCTTCCTTTTCGCGTTGCCAGTTTTGAACTTTGAAGGCTGCGCACGAGTTGAGGAAGCATCTGGTGGCTTTTTCGCTATAAGAATTTCGCCTTATTTTGTCCAACGAATAAAGTTATGGAGAGTTTGTACGCGAGTTTTTACACACCCTATACATATATAAAAATGTGTTTGTTATGTTGCAATAAACGTTCTTCAATTTTATTTTATTTTTTTTTAATTCTTTTCTAACTTTTTCGCATATACAGGGTTTTTATAAAAGAAACTATGAAATAACGGAATAAGTTAAAAGCATGCGGTTTTCATATTTGTGTTCGGTATACATATTATTAAATTTTTCATCACTAATATTCGTAATGCATGACCGTATTGTCGGCCCGTTCAGCTTTGCAGAAAGAACAATTAATGGGGATACTTATTGTGACATGCTCGAACTCTACGTCTTTCGACAGATGGACGATGTTGAACAAGAAAAGGGATTAATTTTTTTTTCGGAAAGACGGCGCTCCGCCACAGTATAATAAGCATTTGCATATTTGCATGCATATTTTCCAGTCTCTGTTAATTACTAACCCGCCCAAATTTCCACCGTTTTATATTTTATTATTATTTTGAATATAGACCAAGCAGTTTAGTCTACGAGTATTGATATTGGACGGCCAAAATTATTTAAACATTCTCAAATAATTAATTCTAGCAAAGCTTATTTAGTCCTATTTAATTTATGTATATTAACTGATTTTAATGTCTACAAAACTGTTAAATAAAATTTCCCCATAATGCTAAACCGTCCTATCAACATTTTCTCTTTAAAACTGTCACAGGATAATCGAAAAATGTAAATTTGTTCATTATTTACTAGTGGTAAATAATGAAAATTTTTTACCCGTTACAGAACAAAAGGTAGAGAAATGTCATTTTACAGCATTCTGTTATATGCCAAAACACTACACCATATTACTAGTAGTAAAAAAAAAGCTATTATTAAATGAAACTTTGACAAAAATCAATTTTTTAATTACATATATTGGATCTCTAATTGCTATTCTATTTATTTTCCACATTTCCTTACTATTTTACGGCTATTTGTATCTAACGAAAGCTATACAGAGTGGTTCAACAAGATTTTAAAACAACAGGTTGTAGAAATTTGTTTCTGCTGTTACAATTTTTTGGATTACAAATTAATTGTACCAATTTTTTCAAGTTTTTGCCAATGTTGTGAGCGTGAAGAATTTTTTTTGTTGTGTGTTTGTGTTTGTTTAATTTAAATTCTTTAATTTATTTTCAAAATTTCATATTTTTAATTCTTTTTTGTATTATTCAAATTACCATAACTTAATTGTTTTCATTTAGGATGCTTTCCTTAGTGAAATCTTCGCCTACTTATTATGCAGCTTTATTTGCATAAGTGTCATCCTGGTTATTAATGTATTGAACCTGCGCAGTAGTTTGACTGTCGGAGGCGTTGTGAATTTTTGACACGAATTAGTTCTCTTGGGCGTTAGAATTCCTGCCGAACGCACGCTTGAATTTTGTGGAAAGTTATAATTTTAGTACGTTTCATTTTTAATGATCGTAATTCATTAATTACTCCGATGTTCGGAATTGTTTGCTGTTATGCGTAATTAACAGTTTTTTCCGCACTTTTAGTGGTGCGTTAGTACCTTTTTTTTAGTAAATTTCTTTAATCTCCATTTTTCTGATTGCATTGGAATTTTCAGCTCCTAATTGCACCTATATTCAATTTGATGGTGTTAATTAGAAATATTTTTTCCTTCTGGAAGAGCTTTGTGTATTTTCCTGGATGGAATATTTTAATTTCCTTTGGAAATTAACTTTTGGTAATTTTCGTTACACGAGGAGGGACGCCATTTTCCTATGCCGTTTAGATGTCATATCTGATCATCCACATTTTTCCAGTTGAATTCAAGTGTTGCTGAATTCCAGATTTCTTATGATTCATTATCAAGGAAGATTAAGATAAGTGTTATTAATATTTTTTGTATTTGATAAAATTTTCATATTATTCAAATTAAATACCGCACAGGTGTGTGTCCACCTGTTCGTTTTTGTAAAATTGAATGCTTAGATAAATTTTGTATTTTGTCATGGTAATTCAATTCAATCATGAATTCGTTTTTTGTTTAATCTTGTATAAATTTTTGCTATTTAATATTTTCTAATTCATGAATGAATTATTAATATTTTTTGATCTTTAACTTTAAATTTATATTTTTAAGTACATTTAACTTTGTGTGATTATTTAACAAGTCTTAATCCATTTTCTATTCAACATTTAATTATTGTTTTTTTTTTTGTAATTAATTTTAAACCCTGGCCTTTTGCGCCGAAAGTAAGAGTACCGTAAAATAAAGCGTTACCAATTTAATTGTGGCTTTTATTATTGTTTAATAAGTTTTTATGGTAACACTGCTTGACGGAGAATCCACTGGTGTAGAGTCGGTTTATGGTCGACTTTCACTGTTTTAATAAAAACAACAAATTTTCGTATTTTGATGACGAGACTGTCACGTTTCATTCCTTTGGTATCAATTTAATATTATAATTAAGTTCATTCCGAACGTTTCCCTGACTTCTCCGTTTCTCTAAATATCCAAAGAGAAATGGCGAAAATTCGGTTTTTACAAAATCTACACCATTCCAGATATCCGCGAATTCGTCGTGGGACGTATCATCTCGGATTTCACACTATATCTGAAAATAACGTCGTCCCAGTATCGATTTGATTTTCTGAAAACCCATCAGTTGAGAATTTGTCTTATATCTTAGCAGACAAAAACAGGCTTGTGTTCTATTTAGCAAATTTAGAAAAAGTTATATACCTTACTCTAATTACAAAAATTGTTAAATTTCAGTTCTTTTCTTCTTAAAAAACAACGGCTTTAATATTATAATGTATTGAAGTGGACGGTGCTTTTTTTGCTTTTTTTCCTTCGCTATACAGGGTGCTAGGTGATGCTTCTGCCAAACTTTAGGGGTGGGTTTGTAACGATAAAATTAATAAAAAATTATTATGTCATTTTTTCCTCAGTTGCATTTTTGTCCCTTTAATTATTTTGTGGTTGTTAATAAAGTTTTATTGTTACTTGATGTATTAGACTCTTATTTATCCGCAAAAATTTTATTCCTGTATCTTTAACCGTTTGTTTTTGTTTTGGTTTGATTTTTGTTTTTGGTTGCCGAATGTTGGCTTTGGAATCTGGAATTAATTGATCTGGATAGAATTTACACATAAGTGTCTGCAATTTTAAAATATTATTATTAATAAAACAGTGACAATATAAATTTTAAGAAGTTCGGGCAGATAGGGCTCAAATATTGTAAATAAATCTGCATAAAAGTGTTATTTGTTGTTATTGAATTAAATAGTATACATACAAGTAAAAACAACCCTCATCAACGACTCAACGATTGAGCTAACCGAGTTATTTTAGTAAATTATAATTAAACAAGACCAAGTAACAAGAATTTTTCAATAAAGAAAAGGCAAGTATCATAGCAGTATATTCTTCTGTTTCTTGGCTTTCTTTAATGAACTTTTTTCAATCACACGATATGCTTGAGTTAGATGTTGTATTGCCTCTATAACTGATTTCATTGCCGAACATTAAAACAGCGTCCATCCCGTATATCACAATTATCTTAATTGATATTAACCCACAAAGGTAAGTACTGAAAAACTAAACTGTTAGCTTTTAATTATTGAATCGATAGTAAATATTCAATAATTTAATAGTATTTAAGAAATACGGAACTCGTGAAAACGCTTAGTTCAAATTCACCTATTTAACCTAATAGGAAGCTAACTAAACAATATTGATACCCACCATGAGACCAAAAACATCAAACCATGATATTTACTCGGCGTTATATCCTTCACACATTTTAGAAACATGCCTTGGGTTAGCCCAGTTTACCATAAGTGGACGCCCAAATAACCGCCATCTTAATAAAATCGGCAATACGAGCTGGTATAGAGCTGTATCCTACAGTATTATTTTATTAGGGACAATAACTCTTCTTCTCCTAAATAATGTTATAGTGCCTGTCCAAACTAATAACATAGTTGACTGGTTTATGACTGTATACGACTTTCAGTGCGATTTGGTATTCCATTCTTTACTGGTTATCTGCGTCTGCTGGTACCAAAACGAATTAATGCAAGCCTGGGCGGATATTGGAAAAATCGACAACGAACTGCCGAGTATTAAAATCAGCAATGCTAACCGCTTCGTAAAATATTATAGTGTGATGCTGATTATAGTGGAAGTTTTCACGACAATTTATTCCTATGCTGACTCAAGTGTGATAAATGATGAATATTCTGTAATTCGAAATGGAATATATTTTGTAAGCAGTTTATTTATCGGATCAATGTCGATTACGCTTCAAATCTGGATGATTTCTCTGAAATTAAGATTTAAAATCCTAAACGAGTGGTGCCATAATGGATATTTTTGCATTTCAGAAAATTTGTTAATGCAAATAACGGACGTGCACTATGAACTTTGCCTAATTATAAGAACTATAAATATGGTTTATTCTGCCCCAATTACAATGAGTTTCGCTATCGATTTCTTCGTAATTGTGTCTGAATTCGAAGGTTTACTGACTACTCTAAGAGCAGGTGATAGTTCTATATATGATGTCATTTACAGTTTGTTGTGGATATTTTGGTCTACATGGCATACGATTGTCCTTATATTGACAGCGGCATTTGTGACGAAGCATGTAAGTATCTTAGGAGTATCAATTTTGAAATTTGAGGAAAGTTAAAAGTTTGGCTTACTAAATTGACTATTTCGAAATCCCTCAGTTTGGAAAATCTAACACGAGTGATTATGGCTGTTATAAGAAAATGGGGGGTTAGAGGTTAGAATAACGCCAAATGAAAAGATTTATGAGTAATCATTCGAATTTCGTTGAGATAAAAATTGATATTTGTTAGAAACGGGCCCTTTGTGTCTTGTGTGTATTAAAGTTGCAAGGTGACTGATCACGTCGGAGTATTTTTCAAATTGAGTTCGCTCTAACTGGTTCACTTTTAACCAAATTTGCCTTAATTTATTATTTATATGAAGGAGGAAGGAGATATTTGCAAAATACTGTTCGGATTAGAGATTTTAACCCTATCTCTGTTGACTCTAAACCGTTTTCACTTTCGTTTTTAATTCATATAGAATAACTTGTTGTTACTTTAAACCATTTGAGCTGATTTTTCTAAGCATCATCAAGTTGGCTTTGCATTATTGCTATTTGTTAACATTATACATAGGATGTTCTCTTTCCGCTGAGCCTGGTAAAGTAATACGCAGTTTATTGATAAAAAACATTTATCTATAATTTTTCAAAGTATTCCTCTCCACAACAGTCAATGGATTTATGCATCCGTGAAGACTATTCTTCAAAACATTTTCCCCAATCTTCCAGCGTTAGGTTCTTTATTTCATTTTTAAATACGGCCGATGTAAAACGTAAACGCCGTAACTTATCCTTTACACGTGGAAATAAAAAGAAATCATTGGGTGCCAGGTCTGGACTATACAGCGAATGAGCCGTTATTTCAATGTTCTGAGCATTCAAATACTCAATCGTTCGAGCAGCCGTGTGGGGCCGAGAATTATCCAACGGGAACAAAGCTTACGTACCTTCAAATGTTTGTGTAAAATGGTGTTAATTGCTTTCACACCAATCTTTGGAGTTGCTTGAATACTCCTTACAGTAACATGCCGGTCCTCTTCAATCATGTTCCGAACAAGACCAATATTCTTTTCGATAACGGCTGTTTTTGGCCTAGGAGTTTGTATGGATGCATATGTAAATTTTTCTTCAATGCTGTATTTAATCTATTTACGCTCATTTACAGTAAGTACCTATTCTAAGTTATATCGTACCTGTTTGCGATGATAATTACCTAACTGATTTCTTTGGACTTCGTTCAATTCGTGTTTCAATATCTTTAAAGGTTGTTTTCAGTTAACACACTCGCTCGTTCAGAAGGCTCGCCCTTACAAATGCAGTGCTTCGTGGTAAACCGTTGCAGGATCTAGTGTCTGCGATTCACAAACAAAATAATTAAACAAAAATATGGAAAACAAGGAAGACACAATAACCACCAAGAAACGCCGCTGATAATATATGTCATATGTAGTAACTCAGCGCTACCAATACTTGAACACAATATATTCCCAAAACATAGAAATAACTGGTCACGCGGTTTGAAATTCCTATTGTTCACTCTGTAGATGCTTTCTATACCGTACTTTCAAATAAAGAATATACATCGCAAACCCAGACACACGGATAGGTATCTTCACGCCAGCTCACATCATCATCCTGCACCATAAAAGCTCTTCGTAATCAATTCGCTCGTTCATCGTACTATTACAGTATCCCAACCCGACAGTCTTCATGTCAAGTTAGCCCAAATCTAGTCAAGAATGGGTATAACAAATGCGATGTTAGAAAAGTCATCCAAAAACAATTACAACCCACACACCCTAAAAGTCCTCAAAATAACTGTACACCCCGGGCTACTGCTTTCTCACCCTACATTCGTCAAGTTACTGGTCGCATAGGTAGGATTCTCAAAAAACATTACGTCAAAACCATCTTCAAACCCCAATCAAAAGTGTCGCAGATACTCCCTTCAGTAAAAAATAAGCCTCAACCCTTGTCATCAAGAGGCATCTATAGTATCCCCTGTACAGTGGTTTAGTCTACATTGAAGAAATTGGTCGCTCCGTGCACACACGTATCTATGAACACAAACGTTGCTTGAAATCAGGTCTTCTCCCACACTCAGCTGTTGTTGAACATCATCACGGCACTGGCCATAAAATATTGTCTGAAAAATCTTCGATCATTGCCAATGCCACTCATTTTTTCAACAGGAAAATCCGTGAGGCCATTGAAACCATCAAGACCCCTAATAACTTGAATCGTGACACTGGTTATCATCTACCCGATGTATGTTCCGCTATCATTACTGGTTCAGCTCCCTCCACACCTGACCAATCGTCTCCACAGTCCGATATGCTTGGTATGTTACAGCCGGTATAAAGTCGCTGCCTTTTCTGTTTCTCTTCAGAAGGGTTTCGCTTCTGGCTTGGTTGACAAGTTGAGTTACCATTACCCTTCTGCCTCTTGCTAAAAGAGTTTCGTCTCTGGCGTGGTTGACACGTTGAATTACCGTGCTCTTTTAGTGCTCCCTTTTCATCCTAAAGAAGCCCCTTAAAAAAGTGAGCGAAACGTTGAGTTCGTCTATCTCAACAATGACACGGTCCCAATCTGAAAGAGATTTTGTTAAAGAATATAAATACATAATGTATCAGTTTTCTTAAAAATCTAGTTATCGTGTTTGGGCTTAGCAGGGCAGTATAGTGCTGCTCCAGTAAATTAAATAAAGCCATAATACAAAAAGGCCCATCAAAAATTCTCAGAATGTTACTGGTCAAACTTCGCCTTGTTTTCGTATCGTTATGTTCAAATTTTGGGAGCATAAAATAGACTTAATTCTAAGAGTAAAAAACACAAAAGTGGTAGGTCGATCTTTATTCGTTCTGAAGTTACAGGCCTTTGAAATTATAAACCATAAACAATCTAGGTGGCCATGCAACAGGACCACCACGACCAATCCATCGTGGATAATTGTTGTTCGTGAAATTCCGGACGGCAATACCGAAATGTGCTGGTGCACCATCCATTTGCAACCACATGTCTCTTCTTATGATCAGTCTTCTTCTTCCTCTTATGGCCGAAGCTTGATTTTCAAAACTTATTTCACAAATGGTTATTTATGGTTAATAATTTCAAAGGCCTGTAACTTCAGAACGAATAAAGATAGACCTACCACTTTTATGTTTTTTAGTCTTAGAATTAAGTCTGTATTATGCTCCCAAAATTTGAACATAACGATACGGAGCACCTTGTATATGTAAAGATTTTAAAAACAACATTATGTAAAAAAAATGATATCAATGAAAGAAGTACCAACACAACAGAATAGAGTCGCATACAAATCTACAATTGGAACTCTCCTACTGCAGACGGACAATAGGAGATTAAAAGGATCTTGGTGAATATACCTCACATAAGGAGTTTGGGGTAACGTTGCTGGACGAGAATCGCTTCACTTGAGATGGTATTATTCTATTTAAGAATAATCTTAGTAGAAATACCAACAGAACATAATTGCATACAAATCTCCTACTGCACACGGCCAATAGAAGATTAAAAGGAACCTTACGTTGCTGGACGAGAATGTTCCATATGAGAATAATATTTATTAACAGATAATTAGCAAAAATATTAATAATTTATAGTAACCCTGAAATATTCCTTCGTTATTTTTGATCATTTGGTTCTCTTCTTCTTTCGTGCTCTATTTTCAGTCTGTATTTCTCACTCAAAACGCATTTAATATTTCTTATCACCACCAACATGAAAAGGTAAAGCTTCCTAAGTTACTTTCTATATTATGGTTATCTGACATGCTAAGTATACGGGGTGGTGTGATAAGCATCACACCTTCGACACCCGCCTACCTTCCCTAGTCAACCACTCTATTTCGATTTTCAATTATTTTCAATGATTCGTTAGACCACCCATCGGACATTCGATTCGGATTTGAACCCGAGATCGTGCACATTGTACAACGTACAAATTTAAATAAGTAGCTCGTATTTCGTGTATAATATCTTTGAAAGTCCTGCTCTTACATGCTTATTTATTGTTTTAGGCAAATTTAATCAAAGGACATCTATTGAAGTTGACTGTTGCAACACGAGACCGTGCTTTAAGGAAAGAGGTGAGGTTTCAATTCTTAAAAGTGTGGACTCTTATGAATCTTGAAATTTTTAGATTAATGCCTTCTCACTGCGACTCTTACATTACGATGCGAAAATTACAGCTGGAGGGTTCTTCACCATCGACTTGACTTTAATATTTGCCGTGAGATAATATAACATACCTTCTTTAGTTTACTCAAATTTTTCTACATATATTTTTACAAACCATACATATTTTGACTCCTTTTAATACCTATATTATAATGTTTTCTAATTTGATTAATGACTTACAAACTAATGCAGTAGGATTCAAATTTCTTTTTTTGGCAATAGACTGAAAAGAGATTTGAACCGATGTTCTCTTATATGGGAAGTTGATTCTTAATCCGTTAGGTTAAAGTCTTAAAAGCCAACACTTCTATCTAACAAACTTATTTTGTTTCCGTAACTTTCACTTTAAATAAAACAAATAAAAAATAATTCATATTTAGCTAGTGATTGTAGTTTGACAAAAAATAACAGGTGATAAATTGAAAACACGAAATTCATAATTACTAATTATTCATTCAATACTAAAACACATAAAATTCTAAAAAATTCAAACTAGGTTTTCTACATTTTTATAGCAAAATGTAAGTATCCTAATTAACATTACTTAAAATTAATTCCACAAAACAGATCTGATGAATGTATTAAAATAATTTATTTATTTCAGATTGTTGGAGCTGCGACCACGTACTTTATCATATTAATTCAGTTTGATATAGAAGAATTCACAGATTATACAAATGATACGGATTACGATTATTACGACATCTATTAAGATATTATCCTATATCCACTTTAAGGTGCATATAGACGAGCGCACCGAACCTGTAATGCAAGGTTCGACGCGCTCGTCTATACGCACCTTTACAGTAAAGAGTCATATTTCACAAGCAATGCGAGAGTTTTTTTAAATGTAGCGTGATAAATGCTGTATGAATATATCTTTTATTAAGTTAGTAATACCTATTTGCTAAATAAAGGAATTTTCAATCTATACTATATTAATTTCTAACTGAATAAAAAATTTATAAGTAAAAAAGAGATTTCGAAACAAAGCTAACAATATCTTTTCCGACGACTACTTTTTTACTAATTTTTTATTAAAAAAATGGAGCGTGCACTGGTTGTCATATCTCCTTTTTGCGGTGGCTAAAGTTCATCTACTGTACAAACGTGTGGAAAAAGGGCCCGTAGAGTGAATAAAAGTCATTGATCTAGACTTTGGCCAAAAAGGTAAAATAGGTAAAAGATAAAAAGGAGTTTACCTTATAAAATACAAGAATAAGAGCAAAGGTGGTTAAATTCTCGAAAGAATATAAAGGCGAAAAACGCTCCTAGAAAAATATTTGTAAGGAAAACCTACACTAAAAGGGAAAAATCTGGTAGGAGGGTGAAGGAGAAGTTGCTAAAGTAAGTAAAAGGAACGGAAACAAGCACTTCTGTCAATATTTCAATAGACATGATAAGCAATAATGGGTAGTAAATACTCTAGGAACAAGAAAAATATGAACGAATTAATAAATGTAAAAAATGGGCACCAAGAAGCAATGAGCGTAATGTACAAGCAATTATTTCTAGCTTCTCAAACTAAATTTGAAAAAATCGAGAAGTAAACCAATAAACAACCGATTAAGTAATAGGATGATAATCGAAATAAATTATCGAATATGCTACACTAATGCATGCAAATACTTATTAGACGATATTGGCTTTCGTGAATCGGTATGAATGAAAAGGCTGTTAACTTGCTATTAACTTAATTAAAGGAAATTTTGTCAAAACTACATTTTTAAATTACATTCGATATATAATTGCTATTTTACTTTCCACATTTCGTTAATATTTTACGACTATTTGTTACCAAAGAAAGCTATACAGAGTGGTTTAAAACCATTTTGACACAATGCCACAACAGGCTGTAGCAATTTTAAATGCTATTCAGTCTACCGAAGAATCCAATGGGTTAGATTCGTTATAATTACCTATCTTTTTTAAGGTTCATTTTCACTTGTTTGATAAAAATAACAGTTTTCGTATCTTGATGTCGAAACTGTTACGTTTCTTTCCTTGGGTTTCAATTTAGTATCATAAAAGCGGACGAAACGTTGAGTTATGGTTTCTCAACAATGACACGGTTCCAACTCGGAAGACGTTCTTTTAACACTGACACTGACCGTGGAAGTCTTCGAATTCACCCAAGAAAAATTTACCTTTGTGAAGGAGAAAATTACCAAACTCATAGTGGGGCGCATCATCTCGGATTCCATAACATATCTGAAAATAACGTCATCCTAGTACTCGATTTAATTTTCTGAAAACCCGTATTTTTAAGTGTCGTAAATGTAAATGTAAATACGAAGATTTTAATGTATTTAATCCAGTTGAGAGTTTGTTTGTCTTATATCTTAATAGACAGCAATATACTTGGATTCTATTTAGTAAATTTAGAAAAGGTTATAAATCCCGCCTTAATTACAGAAATGGTTAAATTTCACTCGTTTTATCTTCTAAACACGGTTGTAATATAATGTACGGGTGGAACTAGAAAAATTTTCTACCTAGCTATGACAGAAACCATTGATAGCGCTTTACTTGGAACGTTAAACAGTGACAACCTTTTTCTACTTGTATTCCAAGTTGTTGTAGTGTTTCTATGATAGAAATATGTTCTTGCTCGTACATTAAAGACAACATTCAATAGTAGTTAAATAGTGTTCGTGTTGAGTGGTTCCTTTTTCATCAAGATGCCCAAAGAAGCAACCGGAAGAAGCATTCTTCTTAAAAAGTGGACCAACAACAAAAACGATTTGAAAATTACTGTTCAAACCCATGTGTTCTGAGTAGTTCGCAGTAAGCGAGTAAGTTTAATACATTTTATCATTTTTTAAGCAGTAAAAACTAAACTTAAATTTAGCATGAACTTTTCTTTTTCGGCAAATTAAAACAGTGTTTTTCTTTAGTAGATGTCAAAAATATCTTTTATCTAAAAATATTTATTGAATCATTTTAATTTTACCAATTTACCTTGTTTGAAAATAATAAGTTTCAATGTCTTACAGATTGCAACTGCGATAAAAAGTTCCAAATAGACCAATATTTAGCAACTGCAGGGCAGGGTTATCAAATATAACGCGATATTCCTCCCACAAAATATAGACTTACAATTGCAATTACGGCATCAACGAAAATTTACTCAACATAATAAATATTAAAAATTTTAAAAGTGACATATCTTTAGAAACTTGGCAAGAGGTAATCACTGTAAATGGTGCTAATGAAAAATATGATAATTTTATAAATATTTTCAATTAACAAATCTAAAGTCACTAAAAGATCAAAAAATTATGTAGGATATGGCCCAGAACTAAAAAAGGTGATCTTTATATATTATAAATTTAAAGTTGATGTATAAAGCTACCAAAAACAAAAACATTCGTAACAAATAAAAATAAAATGAAAGAAATAAATTTAGTAGGTATCTACAGAACTAAAAAAGAGCCATAAATGATAATATCATTTGTAATTCATTCAACAAATCTAAAAGTACTTGGGCCCTATTAAACTGTGTGCTCAACAAGAACAAAGAGACTGCACCTCTATGTATGTGAATCGTAATAATATGATTATTATCAATCCAAATAAAGTAGTGGAAATTACTAGTGAACATTTTGCTTCGCTTCAAGATAACCGTAAACGTAGTACCTTGACTGATGTTAGCAGTGATGTATTCAAAACCTTTAAAAGAACTTTATTTCGGGAATATCCTTTGACCTGTCCAAAGCATGTGATCGCTTAGATCACAACACTCTCTTTGTAAAATTGGAAAAATATGGCATACGGTGAAGGAGTTTTAAACTCTTTAAATCTCATCTCAATAACAGATCTCAAATCGTATCGACTAACTATATCAATAAATACTCAAAATATAATACTGGAAACTTTCCAAACCCATTCGTATTTCTCAAGGAGTATCGCAAGGGTCTATCTTGGGGTCAGTTCTTTTTTTAATTTATTTCAATGATCAGTTGTCCTTTACTGACTCAATATGCAAATGACACTTTCTGTCCCTTTTCTAGGAAGCAATTGACAACCTTATCAACAGATACAGTTTTAGCCGCTGATTATATGACTAGCTGGTAATAAAATCTGTAGATAATTTTAAAATATTTTCCCCTAATTTAATACACTGCACGTGTCTAGCACACGGTTTAACTAGGATAGCTGAGTTAGTTAGCTTAGAATTTCCCATAGTGAATAAGTTAGTATCTAAAGTAAAAAAAAAGGTTTTGCTAAAGCACCTCTTAGAATGCAAAGATATAAAGAAAAACTTCCTGCCACCAGAACCAGTCTTGACAAGATGGGGAACCTGGTTGAATTGTGTAATATTTTTTGCCGGCCGTTTTAATGGTATTAAATTGTAATTTGAGAATTTGATTCAAATAGTTCAGTCGCGATTGAAAAATGTAAAGATATTTTTAAGAAACCGTCCATTGTAAATCAGCTAACACACATCAAGTCAACCTTTCTCTGCAATGCATTTGCAATAGTAAAACTTCAAGACAGGGAACTTTCATTAGAAGACAGTATTCAGATAGTTGAGACGTAAAAAACAAAATCAGCAGTGCTAATGGCCCGGTAAACAAAAACAAAATGAATGAAAAATTGAACTTGGTTTACAAGATTAAACGCAATCAACAGGATGTTGAGTGGTATTGAGTTTAATGAAGCTCTACTTAATGTAGATCTCCAATTTACGGATCATTTCAAGTACGCACATATTACCTTTTCCAAAGTTGAGCATACATTTTCTACGTACAAACACATAATTAGTCAATGGAAAATATCGAATAATATTTGGTTGCTTAATCACATAATTTATTGAATACGTAGTAATTAGGTCTATATTGTATCAGAGGTGAAACCCTTCCTTATCAACAATGACAGGGTCCCTACCCAGAAGACATTCTTTTAACACTGACACTGACCGTGAAAGTCTTTGAATTCATAGAAATATAATTTGTTTATCGCCTGTTATGTGTGTGACCAACTTAAAATCAAGTTCAAGCTTCGGCGGGTTCTTCGGTGATTTACAATCGACAATATACTTAGTTGGCTTTTCTTCTAATCCATTTGACCCATTTGTGCTATTATCTGTAATATGAGGTAGTGCTTCAGTATTTGGCTCTCCAGCCAACATCCTTAGTTAATACGTGTTTTTTATTCTTACTAGTTTGTTCTACGTTATTGGTCAATTTCGGAGAGTCCTTAGTTCTCTTAATCATCATATCTCGTGCATGTAATTAATCCATTCACAAGTACCACGTTAAATCGGGGCAACTGGCCTTCGGTCCACGGTTCCTTATTGTAATCTTGATTTCCCCATTCGCGCTCTCTGGGAGTTTGGTCTCCCGAGAGTTTAGTTTAGTTATTATTTGTAAAAATATTTTGCAGTTATTAATAACTTAATAATTGTGAGATTTATCTTATTTTCAAAGTCCTTTATTGCAATGTACATACAACTAATTTATTAACAAATTATTGTATTTTAACCATCAGTTTCTCTATCAGGTGTAAAAATTCAAGCGCAGTTATACATTTTGTTTAGTTTAATAATGTCGATGTTGCTTAATCCAACAGTCTGACCAATTCTGGCAGATGGATCCTTCGGTACGATAGTGGGCTTACCATTTTTAGACCATGCATATCTCTCATAATGCATCACACTGTTGTAATCATACGGTTGACCAAAGCTCGTAGCTGATGGATATATTGCAAAGGCGCTTGCCCTGCCTAAAAATACAAAATAATTTGCAAGATGCATTTTACAAATATAAATTAAGAGTCCAATATATTTACCTGCTTGGACATTTTCCCAACGAATATCGATCCAATCATCTCGATCAGTAGCACTGTGTTGATGGTAAAAACCGGCAGCATGTAAAAATTCATGAACTATTAAGCCGGTCCGAAGGCAACCCCTTTTTGATAGATTAAGTGGTTGAGCTCCACCCGTACGTCCCGCGTGTGACCAGCAACCGCTATCTTTTCCCTATAATAATTTTAAAATAGTTAAAATTCAAATATGCCCAGAAATTACTAAATTAAACTTACAGTAATGTGAACGTAGTCTCCATCGCTAGGTTGTCGCAGTCGTAATGTAACACAAGTTTTACCAAATTGGGTGGTTAAGGTAGTCATGACCAAATTCTTTTCTTGTTCCGCTAAAATAAATTTTTATTTAATTAATTGGCTGTAATGAAATTATTAACCAGTTACAAGGTAGCAAAATTTGAAGCTTAAGTACGTACAGAAATCGTTGGAAAAATCGTAAGGGATTTCACGGTTGGGCCACCTATAACGGGTATCGTTGCATCCATTGCGTTGTCGACTACGTGGAAGTACTATATCACCTTCAAATTGACCACTAAGTTCCCATATCTGCTGTTTGCTTTCGGGAGTCCATGCCGCCAAACGAGCAGCTAAACAGTGAATTATTTTATTTTTCGCAGTTTTTGATATTTTTATAATTATTACTTAATGAAATCATAAAAACGAATTGTGCTTACCTTCTTCTTCGGTAAGGGGTTTATAATACGAAACTGGTTCAGATACTGCAAGTTGCAGTAAAACAGCGGCTGTTATTAAATGTGCAAATATCATGGTTGCTTTTCAGGAAACACTGAATATTGTGTAGTATTCTGAAACTTTAACAATATTGTGGCTATTTCTGCGCACTCATTTAATGTCCTTGATTTTCTAAAAGCGCTACACATATTCATAAAAATTATCATGTAATAAAGAATTTAATGGTAGCTGCGTTACCTTTGTGGACTTAGCAACCAGAACTGGAAACCCATTTCACGAAGTTTGCCGAATACCCAGAAATAATAAAAAATAGTTTACACAGTCTAATACAACCAATCCCTTTTATACATAACATGCGAACCTATTTTCACTTATTATAAAATACAAAAGATGCTTTCTAAGTGGTGCAAAATATCCACCCTTAAAATATAATGTGTACAGATACAGATATGTAACTGAAACGTGAAAAGTTATGTATCTCAGACCCTGCAACGTGCTCCACCTTCGAATAGATATAGGAAAATTAAGAAAATTATCTACTTTCCAAATATTCAAACAAAATTTCTTGCAAAGCCGTCCTCGGGGGTGTAATACGCCTCCGAAAAATTTAAAATCTCGGCTCTTACAACGTGCTCCACCTTCCCTTTGGGCCCATAGCCGATAATGCTTTTATTTCAATCAATAACTTTAATAAGCTATTGATATGCTAGGATTTCTTGATAAATAATTTTAAAAATAATTTTGTTATAATCAAATGATAGAGTGTTAGTTTAAATAAAATTATATAACCAGGGAGAACAAAAAAATGAATAAACAGAAGAAGGTTAATGTAAATTACAGAAAATGGAGTTTTGAAAACCAAAACCAAAAAGTAATTTATTTTCACATAAATGTAAGTTTAAAAACGAAATAATTTGATTAAAAGTTAATGGAAGATTGTTAATATTATATAAAAATGAAATTTGAAATTGTAAAATATGGGATAATTATGACATAAAATATTTACTTGGAAAAACATTTATAAATTTGGATTTTTAAAAGAAGTTGGGTGAGCTGTTAATGAAAATTGGAGTTGGGTTGTTACGCGGTATTATTAGAAGGAGGAAATTAGTGAGAAGCTGGTGAATTTTAGATACGAAGCAGGAGGTGTGTTGTTCGGGTGGATTGAAAAAGGTAGTTGTTGAATTTATTAATTTTTAAAAAGAGAACTCTTTGTTTAGTTGTTAGAATTTATTATTGTTAATTGTTAAAATTTTATAATATTTTAAGGGTGTAATTTTATTTAAAAAATTACTTTATGAAATTTTAAATTTTAAAATTCATAAATGCGATCCCTATTAACGACCCTGGATTAAGAAATTTCTAAAAATTGATAAAAAAATTTAATACAAATTGAGTTAGCTGGAAATTTAAAATTATATGCGATATTTTGAAAGAAGTAGGTCATAGCACTATATACGAGTGTATTTGAAAACCTCTTGAAACAATCTCGTAACTGAGGTGTACGACGACTATGATTCCCATTTAAAAAAACATAAGTTTATGCTGTATCTGGAAAACCATATCAGGTAGAAATTTCTGTGTGCTACTGAAATCTACGTAAAAATATCTATAAACAACCTCTACAAAATATTCAGATATTTCTATAAATAAAGAAGTTATAAGACTTAGTAGAATTAGAGTAATTTTCAATTTACCGCCATAACTCGAAAACAAAAAAAGATCGCCGATTTCTGTTTCTGCCATTGAATTGGACCCAAAAAGTTGGAATTCGGTGTTGCCGTAGCTGTACAAATAACAAAGTTACCCATACGCGTACGTCAGATTTAGGACACACTGTACTCGTATCATAGCTCACTTTATGAATATCGTAAAATTTGGTTAACTTTCGGTAGTCATTTATGCTATTTAACCTTTACAGGTTGTAGTGAAATCTTTCAAAACTGTTGACTTAATGTCGGTAATTGTATTTTGATAATTAGTACCGGTTGGTAAAAATATTGGGGGGAATCTTCAGTTTTTCGATAATATTGCTCGATGTCTAAATTTCAGTATAGGTTTCGTTGGCTGAATTTAAGGCGTAGTATTTATTTTGGGAAACTAGAGTGTCTGAGCAAAATAACTATCTTTTGTTGTAATCAAATATATTGTAGTTAAATAATATCATCAAAATAATTACCCTCTACCTTGATCAAATTAAAAAATTCGATCTCTCCCTAATTCCAATGCTATTTCAAAATGACAGTAAATAATCAATCCACTCTAAATAAATTAACCCTGCTAAACTGGAACGCCAATGGCGTTAAAAGTCAACGTTCAACATTTATCTCTTTTTTGGCAAGACATCAGATCAACGTAGCCACGTAGCGTGTATCACAGAAATGCACATGGTCCTAAACGAAAGATTCACAATTCCAGGATTGGATAACTGAAGTAGGTTGGAGTGGTTCTGCAATAATAATCAAAAGAAATTTAGATGCTACCCCAGTTGAAATAGAAGCTGTGCAGCCATCAAATTAAATGTAAATAGTCCTCAATTGAGAATAGTATCTGCTTATAAACCACCGAATAATCAACTCAATCAAATTGAGGGGAATCAAAACTTTAACAACCAATCATCCGCACTATTAGTTGGAGATCTTAATTCTCAACATAAGAATTGGGGATGTAAAACGACGAACCCCCAACGGGAAAACCTCCCGACTTGCAATACTAATCTCTGTCCCTGCCAATTACGTATATTTTCCTTACAAACATGACCAACTTCCAGATATATTGGATATAATTTTGCACAAAAACTTGTCGTCAACACCGATTACTCAAACAATAATTATAGAACTTGACTTCGACCACCTCCCGGTTATATTTACACTTAATTGCTCACCTCATCATTACCCTGAACTTCTGAAATTAATTCATGGGGCTGTTGACTGGGAAAAATTTAGAACAATAAATTATGAATAACAAGTTAAACTGCTCTACAAACTTTAAACACCTAGGAAGACATCGATAATGCAGTCGAAAAGTTCAGAGAAACAGCTACGGTTTCAATTCAACAATCAAAAAGAACTTCCAAAACATCGACCTTACTACATACTTTAACCTTGGGCGAAGAACAATTTTCTCAATCGACATCTATCGCAGTACTTGATATCTTACAACGTTATTAAGTTTTATACTCTTAAATATTCACGTTCAACTATACAAATTCTTAAGCAATGAATATCGATATTTCCTAATTACTTTTGAATTTGATTTTTGGGTTGCAAGGCAACAAGATTACTTTGACCTAAGGGCTATTGCTAAATGTGGAAACATTCCAGTTAGAGGTGACCTAGAAAAGGTTAGGAGGTTTTCTGATCTAATGTTAATCAAATTAGGGAAAAACCTATCTGGATCTCAGTGCATGAAACAACATAGATACACAAAAGCATGATACATTGCTCATTTAGTTGTAAGGGTTTTAAATATCGACAAACCTGAAAATGATTTTCTTAGAATTTCCCGAGTGCAAAGATATAAAGTTCTCTGCCACCAGAACCAGTCTTGACCAGATGGGGAATCTGGTTGAACTGTGTAATATTCCTTGCCGACCATTTTAATGGTATTAAAAATGTAATTTCACAATTTAATTCATATAGTTCAATCGCAGTTGAAGAATGTAGAGGTGTTTTTAAGAAACTGTCTGTTTTAAATCAGCTAATACGCATCAAGTCAACCTTTGCCTGCATTGCATTTGCAATAGAAAAACTTCAAAGCAGGGAACTTTCTTTAGAAGGAAGTATTCAGGTAGTTGAGACGTTAAAAAACTAAATCAGCGGTGCTAATGGCCCCGTAGACAAAAAAAAAATAAATGAAAGTTGAACTTTGTTTTAAAGAAAAATGAGCTTTTACAAAATTAAATGGAATTAACAGGGTTTTGAGTGGTGTTGACTTTCATAAAGCTCTACTTAATGTAGATCCCCAATTTATAGATCACTTCAAGTAGGCAGCTATTACCTCGTGTGAAGTTGCGCGTACATTTTTTATTTACAAACACATGTTTAATGACCGCAGACATAATTTAACAATGGAAAATATTAAAAAATATTTGGTATTTGTTCATATAATTCTCTTGGTGTAATTTAATGATTAAGTAGTTATTAAGTCGATATTCTAGCAGTTTTAAGTGCCATTATTTAAACCAATTGTTTGATTTTTGTTTATAATAAAAAATGATAAATAAACAGAATAAAAATTTTTATTTCGCATGTAGTAGTGCATAATAAATAATGTTCGTTTGTTTGTTTATTTAATGGGCGAAATCATTGATTAATGACGATTTAATTTTGCATATAATTGTGCATATTTTAGTAATTTTCGGTGCATATTTGCATACATATTTTCTGGTTTTTGGTGCATATTTTCCAGTCTCTGTTAATTACTAAAGCTTTGGTTTCCTAGGAAGCGGTGCCGTCATTTAACGGCCGTAAAAGTACGGTGGGTGACGTCACAAAAAACGGTGTCGTGTTTTTTAAGCGAAGTGTTTTCCAAAAGAGCGGTAGCGCACACCCAACGTAATAGAGCGGTGCCGTCTCATCTGAAGCGGTGGGCCAGTACGGTACGAATCAGTTCAGCAACGTTTTTTGGCGGTGTGTCTTGTGTATATAGTCCAGTTAAAATAGACATAACAGTTCGGAATAATTCGCGACGGCCGTATTTTTTCACCGTTTTTCTGACGTCACCCACCGTATTTTTACGGCCGTTAAATGACGGCACCGCTTCCTAGGAAACCAAAGCTTAACCCACCCAAACTTCCACTGTTTTATGTATGTTTTATTATTATTTCCAATATGGGCCAAACAGCTTAGTCTACAAGTATTGATATTGGACGGCCAAATCGTTTAAACATTCTCCGATAATGAATTCTAGCAAAACTTATTTAGTCATATTTAACCCAAAACTATTAAAGCAGTTAGTATTACCAAATATTTTCATGTTTATAAATAATCGAGCAGTTAAATTAGTTGATAACCTTCGATTGACAATCAACAATGAACTTAATTTTTAATAGCAAATATCGAAAGTTCACAAAACAACTTATGCTATTTAAAATTATAGTATCCTAATAGGCAATTGTTAACTACCACGAGTTAGTAACAACTTCATATTGTAGCATTTACATTTTTGTGATATCGTTTATGAACTATGTTTTAATTGCACTTGACAAAAAACGACTTCAACGTATTCATGCCATTGTTTCGTTTCTTCATTTTGTAACTCATAAAATCGTGTATTGGTTAATCAATTCTGATCAGGGTCACTTTTGCTAGTTCAGAAATGCCTTCTAGAATATCGATGATTTTGTTGGTCATATTGTTTTCAGTTCCATTAATCATCTTCATCAAAACTCTCTTACGATAATGAAATTTAAAGTTTTTTATTAGACCTTCATCCATTGGCTGAAGTTTAAACGAACAATTCCTTGCTTTGCAGTTTTTTGGCAATATCAGAAAGGCGTGCTAGACAGATATCCACAATTAGAGCAAAGTTTCCTTATCATTTGTTTATCTAATTTTACCAGCCATTTTTCAAACATCTGTCCGGTCAACCACATGGATTTTTATTGTAATGTTTACACCTATCAAGATAGTGATCCTTTCTTCACTCTGCTTTACACCGAAACATCTATCATTTTCAAGAGCTATCGATCTGTTGAATGTACAGGTGTACACTGAGAGTATAAGCCAAATTCGTGTCTGTTGAGAAACTATCAATTGCCCCACGCTTTAAGTGCGATGTCGAAACTTCAATTGAAATATGTGCTGTTAGAATAAATTCATGGGGCCCCTATTATATCTTATATTTACAGCTGACCTGCCCACTGACAACAATGCTATGTTTGCCACATTTGCCGATGACACTGCCATTTTAACCACCGATGAAAACCCAGTCAGGGCAGTACAAAAAAAGCGACTACAACTGAATTTGAAACTTAAAAGCTACTACTGGTTGTTAGGCAGAAACTCACAGCTTAGCCTAGACAATAAATTGTTAATCTACAAAGTGATCTTTAAACCTGTTTGGCTCTATGGAATCCAAATATGGGGGACAGCGTCATACTCGAACATATCCATCCTAGAGAGATTCCAATCAAAGATATTACGGACCATCACCAACGCTCCACAGTTTATTACCAACGCCGAAATAAACACCGACCTTAAAATGAATACAATAAAAAGTGAAATAGTGCGCGTAAGTGAAAAATAGGTACTTAGAGAAATTACAAATACATCCGAATAGTCTAGCGTTAAATTTACTTGACAATAGTGAGGACAATCGCAGACTTAAGAGATATTACACCCTAGATTTACCATATAGATTTAATTAGCATGTTACCTAACACTGTTAGACAGTGAACACATAATATCAAACTTCTTCATTCTGTTATGGAAGTTTTTTGACTTTGAACGAAGATGTAAATCCTGTGTAGATATGGAAGAACGGCATTTTGAACATCTTATTTAGTTGTAATCTTTTTTATTGTAAAATACAATAACACCTTAAAAACCACGAAAGCAAATTTATTCTGCTATTACAATAAAATCGCTATTATCTCTTATCTCTTATCTCGTAAAATTGGGGCTTTTTGCCTTATTTTCGACCGTACTGCATGCTCTTGGGATTTTTAAACGTTGCTTTAAAACACCCTGTATAATCGTTTACGGCGCCGATATAATAACCACTTCCAAACTAACCTATTTTACTTTTTACTGCTTTTTACTGATTAATGCTTAGGTGGGATGCTAAAGTGCTTTGGCGCTTACTGTGGTCACAATACTGTGCTGTGGTGTTTGCCAGTAAGAATAATCAATTATTATTATCCGCTTATTGCTTCGTGTTTTGTGTGTGTGTGTGTGTGTGTGTGTGTGCGCACTGTGCAGGGATACATTTTTATTTGTATTTTTAAATAATTACAGGTTAGTTCGTTACGAAAGGCTCTTTGTAATTTGTAATATTTTTTGTGATTTATATTATTACAGGAAATTGTCTAAAATATGTCTGAAATAAAGTCAAAGACTAACCTCGAATATGATTTCGATTTGGTTATCGTTAAAGAAGAAATCAAACTTGAACCCTACTTGGACGATATTAAAACTGAATTCGGCGATGATATCCTGTGCAATATCGAACAAAAACATAACTGCAATGAAACTAACACTAATATTAACCAAAACTCTGGACGGAATACAAGGGAGGAAACAGAAATTATAGAGAGTGGTGCGCATGAAGTCGACAAAATAAAAGTAGAAACAACTGATACAGTTGACGAATGTGACGTTTGTGAATATAGAACAACTCATAAATCCAATCTTCAAACTCTTAAAAATACGTATTTAATAAAAAGGCCATTTGATTGTAATTTATGTGAATACAGGAGTGCAACTAAATACAATCTGAAATGGCATATGAGTACTCATACTGGAGAAAAACCATTTGCTTGTACTCTATGTGAGTATAGGAGTATAACTAAAGACAATCTGAATAAACATATGAGTAAACATACAGGAGAAAAACCGTTTACTTGTAATTTATGTGAATACAAGAGTGTAACTAAAAGTAAACTGAAATTGCATATGAATACTCATACTGGCGATAAGCCGTTTGCCTGTAATTTATGTGGATACAGGTGTACAACTAAAAGCAATCTGAAAGTGCATGTGAGTACTCATACTGGAGAAAAACCATTTGCTTGTACTTTATGTGAGTATAGGAGTATAACTAAAGACAATCTGAATAAACATATGAGTAAACATACAGGAGAAAAACCGTTTACTTGTAATTTATGTGAATACAAGAGTGTAACTAAAAGTAGACTGAAATTGCATATGATTACTCATACTGGAGAAAAACCATTTGCTTGTGCTTTATGTGAATACAAGACTATAACTAAAACCAAGCTGAAAATGCATATGAGTAATCATACTGGAGAAAAACCATTTGCTTGTAATTTATGTGAACACAGGAGTGCAGCTAAAGGCCATCTAAAATTGCATATGAATACTCATACTGGTGATAAGCCATTTGCCTGTAATTTATGTGAATATAGGTGTGTAACTAAAAGCAATTTGAAACAACATATGAATAGTCATACAGGAGAAAAACCGTTTGCCTGTAATTTATGTGAATACAGGTTTACAACTAAATACAATCTGAAATTGCATATGAGTATTCATACTGGAGAAAAACCGTTTATTTGTAATTTATGTGAATACAAGGCTGTAGCTAAAAGTATTCTGATTAGACATATGAAAATCCACAGAAATGAAAAATAATTTGCTTTTAAACGATGTGGACTATGTTTTTAAAAATATTTATTCAAGTAAGTAAAGGGAATGTCTCTAGAAAATACTTCATTTATTTTTTAACTTTGAAATCCTTTTTTAGCTAATAAAATACAATTAAGATGCCTCGCAGATGTGATTTTATAGGACGTAATAATTACTCTGACGATGCAAGTGATAAACAATTGATTCAGACATTTCTCAGTTGCAATGAATCTCCAAAAGTTAAAATTATTCGAACCTAAGATTACTAAGGGAAGCTTTGTAGCTTCAAAATATAGTGCAGTATTTATGTATAGTGGATTCTTTCACTTCCGCAAATTTTCTGGAGTCATTTTAGAACTTAGTTTTGACATGAAAATTAATGTAATATTTTCTAAACAAAAGTCGTCACAACATTAGAAAGAAGTACAAAGTTTATGGAGAGCTAGGTTGCTGTATTACATCAAGTAACATCTGTAGACCATCAAAATATCACATAATTATGTGAAAAAAAATGGACAAGGCTGTTTTGTTATAAAAATGGCAGTACAATTGAGAAAAATACTTGAACCAAATAAAACCAACATGCTCATTAATAGTTTTCTAATGTTCAGTTCAATCGTAGTAATAAACACATACTTTATTTTTAAATAACAAATAAACAATTCTGAATATCATGTTCTTCCAATGCAATTTTTGGGACTGCAATTATTGAGGGTTACGTAGTAGCAGGTAGTGCATACGTTTTTGTATGAAATTATTTTCTGTAAGCCGCGTACTGACTAGCGCATTTCGGCACGCAGAACAGCAAATGCTCAGGTGTGGACGGTGTTGCTGCAACGTTCGGTTTGCCACGCGGATAATCCATGGGGTTGTAGGTTTTTTGGCGAATTGAAAGAATTATACATCTTGGTGTCTAACAGCAAATGTAATATACCTATTGTAACAAAGACAGATATTAAAATATTAACCAAGCCTTGAATTGCATTCAAGTTGTTAAAATAACGTATACACGAGTATTGATGTGACGTCATTCAGTACTAAGGTCGTTAACTGAATAGAAGCACACGTGCGGCGTATCGAGTTACAGCGTTAAGAAAATCACGTAGTAATGAAACTCGATACTCGCTACGTGCTTCAATGCAGTTTTAACAATACCCACGCGTAAGATAAGGTACTAAATATTGTAAGAAGGGGTTCGATTGACTGTATAAAAGCGTAATTCAAGTGCATTAGAGGATGGTCTTTATCCCGCCATCAGCCAAGCAACATCGGCAGTAGATCGACACCCTTCAAGATGTGAACACATGTAAGATTATTTTATATTTAAATTACTATTTGGACTTAGAAAATATTTGTCTTAAATTATTTAAAATCATTTAACGGACTTAGTCGTTTTTATATATTCAGAACTTAGAACAATTTATGTGTGTGCATTTTGCATTTGGACTTGTAATAATTTGTATCGATGTACTTTGAACTGGGACTTAGAAACATTTATGTTGTCTTGTAAAACTAAAAAGAACTAAGTTTAAATACACGATTTGTTAGTTGAATCTGACTTTGAATTAAAACCTCTTGCAAAGCTAAGTGAACTCCCCGTAACGATTGTGAGTCAAGTCTCTACCATCAGCAGTGCATGAACTTAATTTATTTAGCTTATTGTATTATACAGCCCCAACTCACTACGTTACATGTGGTGGGTGGTGGAGGCGCCGGCGATTAGATTTTGAATCTTTATCTATAGATTGAGTTAGGGACAAACCTATTTATAAATAAATAAGATTTCATATACAACTTTGTAAATAACTTTATTTAATAAATATAAAACAAAATATTGTTGGTAATTATTCTTTAATCATAAGGTTTCAACGATATCTTAAAAAGTTTTAACTAAAACAAATAAGCAATGATATAATGCGAATTGAAAAGTTAATAGAAGGATTCTTTTAATTTGGCTAAAGTGTAAGGGTTGCAATTACCATTACGTTACATCACTTTTATTTCTAAAACTGCTTCAGTTTACTTACTAAATTTTGACACGCTTTTGGCATGAATGCACTCCACTTTTAATTTGGAGATGGTTCTGACTGGATTAGCTCGCAACTTTGTTTCATAATATGCAAAAGGTTTTCAGTAAAGGCTGGCAATTTAATATCGTATGCGAAAACCATTCTTTGACTATTGTAGCCTTAGAGCAGCATTAACAGTGCCTTTTGCAGTATACAATTTTTTGCTTCCTCAAGCAGACCTGCAACCCCATAGTATTAAAAGCAAACAGTTTTACTCTTTGCCATTAACAGTCGTTCTGATATGCTTCATTTATAATTGTCAAAATCCTATTTAGGCTATCACCCACACACACCTCAAATCTTGACTTATTGCTCCACATCGCAATATCCATTGTGTTTGAGTCCAATTTACATTCCTCTATCACTACAGTGACAACAAATCACAATTCCTTGCTGCCAGGCATTAATATTAACAATTGTACATCATTTACATTTAATTTTAATGTTAATAATTAGTCTATAACTACTTACTTGTATAATAGGTACTTGTTAAAATAAAAGATTTTGCTTTAGCGTGTTGAAAAAACATTTGAAAGCACTATCAACACTCAAAATTTGAAAGTTCTTTCCACACGCAAATTCCACTTGTTCGGCAAACACTTATTTTCAATGCCTACTCGTATCGTCGTATCTATGGAGACGAAATCTGAAAAGCCTACTTTCCATGGTGGTTGTAGATCTGGTTGTAGAAAAATAACTATTCTTCGGGTCAGCATCGATTCAATGTTGGTAACCCTAGAAATGCTACCACTAAGCAAATGTTTGTTTTTTCGAAGCTCTCCTTATAATGTTTTGTTGGATTGTAGAATGTGAATTCCTAAATCCAAATTGGTAGTCGGGAATGAGTTTGTTTAGGGGCACAGATTCTTCTATTCTAAACGTTCAAGCACTTTATTACTTTATTAGACATTATGGGAAGGAGGCTGATTGGCCGGTATGAAGCAGCTTCAGTTAATGGTTTGCCGGGTTTAAAAGGTTTAATAAGTAGTGAATAAGTATGGTTACGGCGCCGAGTGCTGATATAATAACCACTTCCAAAAGTTAACCTATTTTTCTGTTATAGCTTACTTCTGTATTTACCATTAGAATACTCAATTCTCAGTTAATATTAATTATTTTTATCATCCGCTTGTTGCTTAGTGCTTTGTGTAGGTACAGGGATACATTTCTGTATTTTTAAATAATTACAGGTTAGTAGTCACTAGTTACCAAACGCTGTTTGTAATATTCTTTGTGATTTGTATTATTACAGGAAATTGTATAAAAAATGTCTGAAATAAATTCAAAGGCTAATCTCGAATATGATTTCGATTTGGATATCGTCAAAGAAGAAATCAAACTTCAACCTTATTTGGACAATATAAAAAGTGAATTCGGTGATGATATTCTTTGCAATACCGAACAAAAACATAACTGCAATGAAACTAACACTAATATTAGCCAAAACTTTCAACGGAATACAAGGGAGCAAACTGCAATTACTGAGAGTAGTGCATATGAAGGGGACAAAATAAAAATTGAAACAACTGACAAAGTTAATCCTTTTGACGAGGATTTGGATATTGCCATAGAAGAAATCAAACTTGAACCCTACTTGGACAATATAAAAAGTGAAATCGGTGATGATATCCCTTACAATACCGAACAAAAACATAACTGCAATGAAACTAATACTAATATCAGCCAAAACTTAGGACGGAATACTAGGGAAGAAACTGCAATTGAAGAGAGTAGTGCACATGCAACAAACAAAATAAAAGTAGAAACAACTGATATAATTGACGAAGATGCCCAGAATAAAAATAAAGGGAAAAGTTTTATATGTGACGTTTGTGAATATAGAACGACTCGTAGATCCAATCTTCAAACTCATAAAAATATGCATTTAATAGAAAGGCCGTTTCCTTGTAATTTATGTGAATACAGGACTGTAACTAGAAGTAAGCTGAAATTGCATATGTGTATTCATACTGGAGAAAAACCATTTGCTTGTAATTTATGTGAATACAGGTGTGTAACTAGTAGTAAGCTGAAATTGCATATGAGTCGTCATACTGGAGAAAAACCGTTTGCTTGTACTTTTTGTGAGTACAAGGGTATAACTAACAGCAAGCTGAAAATACATATGAAAATTCATACTGGAGAAAAAGCATTTGCTTGTACTTTATGTGAATACAAGAGTATAACTAACAGTAAGCTGAAAATGCATATGAAAATTCATACTGGAGAAAAAGCCTTTGCTTGTACTTTATGTGAATATAGGGGTGCAACTAAAAGCTATCTGAAATCGCATATGGGTTTTCATACAAGAGAAAAACCGTTTGCTTGTACTTTATGTGAATACAGAAGTGCAGCTAAATCCAGTTTGAAATTGCATATGAGTCATCATACTGGAGATAAACCGTTTGCCTGTAATTTATGTGAATACAGGACTATTACTAAAAGTTGCCTGAATATGCATATGAGTAATCATACAGGGGAAAAACCATTTGCTTGTAATTTATGTGAATACGGGACTGTATCTAAAAGCAAGCTGAAAGTGCATATGAGTACTCATACTGGCGAAAAACCATTTGCCTGTAATTTATGTGAATACAGGACTGTAACTAAGAGTAAGCTGAATAAACATATGAAGATTCACAGAAATGAAAAATAATTTGCTTTTAATCGATGTGGACTAGGTTTTTGAAAATATTTGTTCAAGTAAGTAAAGGGAGTCTCTTTAGAAAATACTGCAATTATACAGTGTGTCCCCGAATGGAGTTGACAATAGGTATGATGGACCAAAAATTTTCGAATTGGATTTTCATATTTTGGGATTAATCCCTGCTCGGTCTGAAACTTATTTTTAGTTTGTTTTCGATTTTTTTAAATCAAGTAGGCATTTACAGTTGAGCAAAAAATCTTTTCGTTTCAGGTAAAGTACCTTTTCCGTTCACAGTACGCCATTGTGTTACTAAGAAAAGTTGTTCATAATGAAAAGTTATGGCTTTATGCAAATTTTCAGAACGATCGGCCTACTTTGATAATAGAAATTGACAATAGGAGAAAAATCTTTATTATTAATTTTACGACGAAAAGTCATTCTTTATTAAAAGTTCATTCTGAACAACTTTTCTTAGTAACATATTGGCGTACTGTGAACGGAAACAGTACTTTACCTGAAACGAAATTGACAAATAATGAATTTTATCAAAGTAGGCCAATCGTTCTGAAAATTTGCATAAAGCCATAACTTTTCATTATGAACAACTTTTCTTAGTAACACATTGGCGTACTGTGAACGGAAAAGGTACTTTACCTTAAACGAAAAGATTTTTTGCTCATCCAGGATTGATCCACGAGGATCTGCTCCATGTCAATTGATGATGATGATGAACTGTAAATGCCTACTTGATTTAAAAAAATCTAAAGTAAACTAAAAATAAGTTTCAGACCGAGCAGGGATTAATCCCAAAATATGAAAATCCAATTCGAAAATTTTTGGTCCATCATACCTATTGTCAACTCCATCCGGGGACACACTGTATATCGGAAATTATAGTGTAAATTGTACATGTGTTAATTGTAATTAAAATGTATAATGTTTTGTACTGTTTTGTGTCTAGAATACACAACAATGGGCCGTGTTCTGATCTTATGTTTAAAGTTGTCTCTAACTAAAGTCGTGTTTAGCGTAAACATAAAACGATATAGCTTTATATAATTTTATATGTGTATAACAGAGATACACGACAGTGGCGGCTCGCCAGGTGAAGTAGGTGAAGTGCCTCTTCACCTAATATTTCACTCGAATTAGTTTTTTTTTATATATAAAAATGATTATTCTTACCATTTATCTAAATTCCTAAATAGTTTAAATTATAAATGAATTTTATCCCCGTTCAATCCGCAAAACATTTCTTATAGATATAGGTATGTATTTCGCAGCACAGTATCAAATTGCAGAGCTAAACATAAATATGCTTGGAACTCTGTACTATTCACTGGGTTGCTATGGCAACACTGACGTCACTGGCATGAAGGGGTACGTAGGTTTTCCACAAGTGAAGAGTGAAAGATATTTTCATCAGTCGCCTGCCGCTGTGGATACCGTATGGTTGTATGTTTGGTATATCGCGCAGCAATCTTACGTAATCGGTGTTGATTTATTTTATAAATTAATTCATTGATACGTGAACCTTTTCGTTTAATTGTTTATATGAACATCACGTCTGGGCAATAAAGAGAGAGACGCTAACCTACTTATTTTTATTTACTAGTATTATGAGTCAGTTAAATGCCAGATATAGTCTTGAAGCATATGTTGTGTCATACAAAGGACGTATTAAAATATCTGTGATTTTATTAAATATCTGAAGTTCCTAATTATCGAATAGTCGGTTATCACTGACTTCAAATAATTGAAACTCATGTCTTGTTTTGGTGTTTGTTCTGTTTGTTGTTTATGTGTTTGTTTTGCAATAAGTGTGTGTTTTTAAACATGAAACAAAGGCTTTAACAATTTTTGCAAAAAAGGACTTAAAGGGTAGTGGAACTTTTAGCAGCATTTTTATCAAGAAGTCCTATAGAAATTATATACCTAAGGAATACAATATCTCACGATAGACTCTCGTCTTTGGCGAATATTTCAATTCAAAAAGAACTCTTACTAGGGTTAATTAAAAACCAACCATTTTACGAAGATATTACCAACAAATTTGCTACCCTAAAAGACAGAAGGATTGACTTGGTGTAAAAAAATTAGGTAAGTCCAAATAAAAAGTATTTTTTAATGAAATTTGATAGATAAAAGAGACGTACAGAAAAATAATATCAAATTTTATTGCACAAATATTTATACTAAAACATAGGTATATTACGAAAAACTAGACTAACTTATGTTTATTAAAAATTATTACTGTTTCTACTGTTCCTGAGATAATAATAATCTACTATCTACTACACTATCTATTTATAACTATATAAACTAATAATTAGTTTGTTAAATTAAAAAATAGCAGAAGAAAAAGAAATTAATCGTACCTACTTATTCATTCAATAAGATTTATATTTTTCAGAATGATACAATATTCATTTATAATAAAGTGGGCTCAAAAAGTAGTAATAGTAAAATAAGATCTAATATCGCCCTTTTGATAACGAAATTTTTCGAACTCGCTTTATTAATTTAAATTTTTTGGTAGTAAAAGTTCATTTCGTCTATTACCAAAACGATATTTAATTGTTTCCGCAGAAATTTCATCTAACTGAAAATTAATATTAATTATACCTAAATTTGATAACCTATCCTGGCCCGTTGTTGCTCTAATATACGTTTTTAGTCGTCTTAGTACACTAAAAGATCTTTCACAACTACAGGAATTGATAATGCAATTTTCTGCATTCGTTAGATTAGGAAAGATTGTTTCATCTAAATGTGAAAATAGTGAGGATATATCACTTGGTTTAGGCGTCAATTTTTGAATATAATTTTGACAAACAAGGAATTCAGACTATAAGTCTTGCTGCTTTATATTATAAACATTTAAGAATGACTGAAATCTGATTTAAAAATCTCCATGTTTTTGTCGGAAAAACGTTTTACCAGCTCTGCAATCAGTCGGTCGAGGATAGAAAAATATATATTCTGCGTTCCCCTTTACTGTTACAAGACTTGAAAGAAAAAGTTAAAATTCCAAAAAGTCTAAAAACTTTTTAATGTATTATACCTTATATTATTAGGTATTTATTCTTGCATTACAATTGGGGGGGCGCAAACGTCAATTGGGGGGGGGGGGCTAACGACGCCCCTGACCATAATAGCACTTCACCTATTATTTGACCCACGAGCCGCCACTGATACACGATGTTGCCATGGTAATTAAAGATGACGTTATATTAAAATATAAGATCAGAATACCGACCATATGTATAGTCTGTATTTGTACTTACAAAAATAAATAAAATTAATGAAATTTTGCGGTTTAAAGCTGATGACCGGTTTTGCTATGTTTAAAAGGTGGCAACCCTACTCATGGAAACTATTAGAAATTTGTTTGCACTAAAATCTCTTTATAACCTCCGTGGCGTTAACGGCGCCGTTATAATAACCACTCCCAAAAGTTAACCTACTTTTTTCCTTATTTCTACGTTTGCTAATGTCTAATGTGCTTTCTGTGGTGTTTACCAGTAAAAGCACTCGATTATTATCAATTAATTATTATCCGCTTGTTGCTTGGTGTTTTGTGTGTGTGCGCGCAGGGATACATTGTTATCTGTATTTTTAAATAATTGCAGGTTAGTGACTAGTTACCAAACGCTGTTTATAATATTCTTTCTGATTTGTATTTTTACAGGAAATTGAATAAAAAATGTCTGAACCCTACTTGGACGATATAAAAAGTGAATTCGGCGATGATATCCTTTACGATACCGAACAAAAACATAACTGCAATGAAACTAACACTAATACTAGCCAAAATTCTGAAAGGAATACAAGAGAGGAAACTGCTATTAGTGAAAGTAGTGCACATGAAGTGGACAAAATAAAATTTAAAATAACTGATATAGTTAATTCTTTTGACGAGGATTTGGATATCGTCAAAGAAGAAATCAAACTTGAACCCTACTTCGACAATATAAAAAGTGAATTCGGTAATGATATCTCGGCTCTCGGCTAAACTCCAGTATAGTAGACCCCTGCTTTGACATGCGCATTTTGACCGTTGTCAATAAGACAGTTCAGCGGTTCTCAAACCTCGGGTAAGTTGGTAACATTAATTCCTAGGCAACCCCCTTCCGCCCACGTGGTGGCGCAGGTTAATTGGTAATACCAATCCCTTTGTTTCCTGTCGGAAATGGGGGTGGAAAGGTTAATTCTGATTCTGGTAACACCCTATATTTGCTTAACCGTTTTCCGTTCAGTACACTTCTAGTACTTCAACGTAACTTGCCCGGCACATTTTTTATTTTGAATAATTTTTTTACTTCAACAAAATTACGGGAAGTAATATCAAAACGGGAGGATTTAGTAGTGTATCTCCAAGAACACAATTTAATCGCAAAAAATACACGGTTGCTGTTTGTGCCGATTACATGAAGTTGATGGCGTTCCGTAAAACCGAAGGATTTTAGCGGCCGTGCCGATCACATCGGGAAGATAATAAACATGATGTTAAAAGGAGTATTAGAAAGGGCTTTTGGTTTGCCAATTCCAGGATGACCCTTTCTAGTATGTTCTTTTTGACAGTTACTACTGGGTGTTGCAATATCCACAACAAATCATTCGCCATGAAATGCAACCCAATTCATAAACGACGGTCGTAGACTGGTATAATTTTTGTCGGGAGATTTTACTTTCCTGGCAACACAAGATTGAGGTACCTGGGAAGACCGTAGAAATCGACGAGTCCAAGTTTGGGAAGCGGAAACTACAGGGAAGGACAATGGGTCTTGCAGGAAGTGTGCCACGAGACAAAACAGTGCTTCCTTGTAGCTGTCGAGGACAGGACAGCCACAACCCTGCTGGATATCATCAAGATCAGGATCAAACCAGGTACCCCAATTTATTCTGATTGCTGGAAGGCTCTTGACCGTCTAAGTGCCGAAGGATTTTGCCATTTAACGGTGAACCATTCTATCAAATTTAAGGATCTCGACACCGGCTGCCACACCAATACCATTGAGGGTTTGTGGCGGAAGTCAAAAGTAAATTTGGTAGAATTTATGTATCGCCACGAAGATGGTGATGGCATTTGAACATTCTATTGGTTCATCACCGACGTCACCACCATTTAAAGGCCCCACAAACAGTACGAGTGATTGTGTATTGTGTGTACAAAAATTGTGTTGTTGGAAGTTCGCTATTAAATCCTCCGGTTTTTATGTTATTTCCCGTAATTTTGTTGAATTATTGGAACTTATTACCCTTCCTACTATTATTGCTATTATGTTTCTATTTTTATTATTATGTTTTCAATAATAAACATATTTTATTTTACATGAGGTTTTTATTTGTGGATTGCTGCATGGTAAAGTATGCAAACTACGCCTTACGCACAAGTTTACAGAATATTCTTTAAGCTATGTTAATAACGGCGCAAGTCATGAGGCAACCCTAAGCCTGTTTTTTGCAGTGCACTTTGCAATCTGGAGTGGGTAACTTGTGGGTTTTTCAAATAGCACCTAAAACAATGGCTTCCTGTTCAGTTTCAAAAGTATTCAAAATTCAGCATGTTTTCTACATTATTAACTACTAAAGAAATACGCCTTCTCCTACTTTTTAAAATGTGTTTCTCGAGGATGATTATCTTTGTTGGTGTTAACACGTTCGGTGCCACCGGCCACTTACGGGGACGCGCGGCTATATGAGGCTGTGCCAGGGGCCACGTACGTGGCTAGTTGTAGGGATACACTAAACACTCAGTTGTTTGCTGGCATTGATAGCGAGTGAATGTTTTTCGTGTCGGTGTGGCATAAGAATGTTTTAGACTGAATTTTATCGGGTTGGTTTTAAGTTGCGCGCTATATTTATTTGGAAAAAGCTGGTCAAAGCGAGAAAATAGTGTATGTTGTATAGCAACCCTTATGTAAATTTGTGACTGTAAATAGACAATTTTGGACATAATTTCATTTCTAAGTTGTGATTATTTGTCTGAATGAGATAATAAGTGACAAAGCAGTTTGTTGAATATACAGTAAAGATAAAAATTTGACTGTAGGAGCCTAGGAGCTGCCGAGTCCGATCGGTGCCATGCTTGGTTCCTAGTGGCCAGTATCCCCAGTCGAAGTGGGCAGTGAAAGTGTTAAAAGATTTGTATAATGCCATTTTGTTGATAAAACTGCTCCATTAACAGTTATTCTTTGTCATGTTTCTAGTTTAATGTTTTTGTGTATTTTACAGTTGCTCTTTGTTTGAGAGTCACTGGTATAGATTTCTACTGTGCATGACAGGAACTTTATGCGCATGCGCAACATTAAATTTGCGCATGCCAAAAATAAGGGGTCTACTATACTAGCATTTTGCCGATATCCCTTACAATACCATACAAAAACATAACTTAAATGAAACTAACACTAATATTACCCAAAACTTATAGGATGGAATACGAGGGAGGAAACTGAAATTGGTGAGAGTAGTGCACATGAAGTGGACAAAATAAAAGTTGAAACAACTGATACAGTTGACGAAGATGATCAGAATAAAAATAAAGGAAAAAGTTTTATATGTGACGTTTGCGAATATAGAACGACTCGTAGATTCAGTCTTCAAACTCATAAAAATATGCATTTAATAAAAAAACCATTTGCTTGTACTTTATGTGAATACAGGAGTGTAAATAAAGGCGATCTGAAACAACATATGAGTACTCATACTGGAGATAAACCGTTTGCCTGTAATTTATGTGAATTCAGGAGTGCAACTAAAGGCAATCTTAAGATGCATATGAGAACTCATACTGGAGATAAACCATTTGCCTGTCATTTATGTGAATACAGGACTGTAACTAAAGGTCGTCTCAAATTGCATATGAGTAATCATACAGGAGAAAAACCATTTGCTTGTGATTTATGTGAATACAGGACTGTATCTAAAAACCATCTGAAAGTACATAAGAGTACTCATACTGGAGAAAAACCTGTTGCTTGTACTTTATGTGAATACAGGACTGTAACTAAAAGTATGCTGAATAAACATATGAATACTCATATTAATACTCATACTGGAGATAAATCGTTTGCCTGTCATTTATGTGAATACAGGACTGTAACTAAAAGTCGTCTGAAATTGCACATAAATATTCATACTGGAGAAAAACCATTTGCTTGTAATTTATGCAAATACAGGAGTCTAACTAAAAGTATGCTGAAATTGCATATGAGTACTCATACTGGAGATAAACCGTTTGCTTGTTCTTTATGTGAATACAGGAGTGTAATTAAAGGCGCTCTTAAGATCCATATGAATACTCATACTGGAGATAAACCGTTTGCCTGTCATTTATGTGAATACAGGACTGTAACTAAAGGTCGTCTGAAATTGCACATGAATATTCATACTGGAGAAAAACCATTTGCTTGTAATTTATGCAAATACAGGAGTGTAACTAAAGGTTTGCTGAAATTGCATATGAGTACTCATACTGGAGATAAACCATTTGCCTGTCATTTATGTGAATACAGGACTGTAACTAAAGGTCGTCTGAAATTGCACATGAATTTTCATACTGGAGAAAAACCATTTGCTTGTAATTTATGCAAATACAGGAGTGTAACTAAAAGTATGCTGAAATCGCATATGAGTACTCATACTGGAGATAAACCGTTTGCTTGTACTTTATGTGAGTACAGGAGTGTAATGAAAGGCGCTCTTAAGATCCATATGAATACTCATACTGGAGAAAAACCGTTTGCCTGTCATTTATGTGAATACAGGACTGTAACTAACAGTATGCTGAATAAACATATGAAGATTCACAGAAACGAAAAGTAATTTGCTTTTAAAATATTTATTTGTTCAAGTAAGTAAGCGAAATACTTCGTTTATTTTTTAATTCTAAAATTTCTTTTTAGCTTGTAAAATTAGAATTAAAGATGCCACAAAGGTGCGATTTTATAGGACGTAATTACTCTGAAGAGCAAGTGGTAAGCGCTTGATTCGCACATTTCTTAGTTGCAACCTACGAATAAAAAGAAGCAGGAAGGACACTAAAGTATTATGGTGCATAACTACAAGTGCAACGGAAATACGTCACACACGCCATATTGAAAAACCAACCGGCACGAATTTTTATTGGTAGACTAACTGTTTGTTTACGTTTTTGTCTTTGACGGTTGACGTATTTAGTGTTCTCAGCCAATGAGCTTCTAAAATCCGCCATATTGATACACCATCTAAATTGCATACGGTTGGTGTTATGCTACTTCCTCTCTTTTTTTATTCGTAGGTTGCAACGAATCTCCAAAATGTTAAAAATTATTCGAACCTAAGATTAATAAAGGAAACTTCGTAACTTCAAAATATAGTGTAGTAACTATTTATTATGTATGTATGCTATGTAAAGCCACATTACATTTAAATAAATAAGATTTCGTGTACAAGTGTTTAAATAGCTTTATTTATTAAATAAATAAAAAAAATTGTTTGTAATTATTCTTCAATCGAAGTTTTCAATGATATCTTAAAAAGTTTTAATAATTCAATTTAATTTGACCAAAGTGTAATGGTTGGAATTACTATTGTGTTACATATTTATTTTTAAAACACCCCACAGATGATACAATTTATCGTACTAAATATTTTGTTTTATGAACTGTCATATTCAAATTATAGTGCGCCACAGGACTCTTAAGACAGCGATTCTCAACCGGTGGTACGCGATGGATTTACAGGTGTTACGCGAAAATAAACTGTTTTTGAAAAATTATATTTAAATAATTTATTCAAATAATGTAAAACTGGTATTAAAAAATTACAGAGGAATATTTATTTTGCGAACCTCTTGCTGAAAGAACAGTTAGTGAAATATTCAATATTGTCTTCAATTTTATGTCAGACAATTCCATTCCTTGGAATAAGTATGTACGTATTGCTGGAGTTCAGGCTTTTGTAGGAAAAAATTGCGGCGTTTTATCTAAAATAAACGCAGTTGCTCCTCAGGCTTCATTTACTCATTGCAGCATTCATCATGAAGCTTTGGTAATAAAAGCTATTCCAGAAAGATTGAAAACTGTTTTAGGGCGATCTGTAAAGGTTGTAAATTTTATTATAAGTCGAGCATTAAATTCACGAATATTTGGAATTCAATATCAAGAAATGGGAAGTGAACATGACTCTACTCTCACACTCAGAAGTCAGGTGGCTATACAGAGGTAAAGTTTTGAGTCGTCTCTCAGGTTTTCCTTTGTGATTCTAATTTCGAATTAAAAAAATGTTTCTTTGATGAGTAATTGTGGTTGTCATGATTAGCATATCTTGCTGATACTTTCGGAAAATTAATTGAATTAAATTTAGCCCTACAGGGACTAAACTTTATTTTATTAATAGTTAAAGACAAAATTACAGCAACAATAAAAAAAAACTCAATTTAATAATAAAAGAATTGGATAAAAATAAATGTAGCTTATTACCAGTTTTAGAAGATTTCACGAAAGAAAATACATTAAATATAAATCATGATTTAGCGTCAGATATAAAAATCATTGCTTCTTTCTAATAAATAACTTCAATAAACATTTTCCCGAAAACTATGAAAACGACAATTGGATTATAAATTCACTGATTGCAGATAAACCAGAAATCTTCTCGCCCAAAGAGAAATACGTCGCCTGCGTTGATTCAAAACGTAGTTTATAAAGCTTGCCGAATAGGGTTGTTTGACAGTTAATCGACTAGTTCAAATTTAGTCCGTGGCGCTAGTTATCCTTTCACTGACAGCGGTATTTATAATTAAAATTTGTTAATTTTTGGTTATTTAACAAAGATTACTTACTAAAAATTTCTTGTTGCATCCCTCCTTGCCATAATTCAAGTCTGGGCGGAACTTATCATGAGTTTCCAAGTAACAAAGTCAAATACTCTTTGTGGATAAGGAGTATCACAGTAGGAGAAGATTCGAAAGGTTTTTCTATTTGTTATTAATATTTTTCAATTTAATAAACATATTACCAAAGTTAGTCTTATTTTATTTAAGAAAATCTCATTCAGGAAGTTCGCAAATATGTATTTTGCATTTCGATTCCAAAGATGCAGATACAAAACCAAACTAAACGCTGTTCCAAAAATTATAAAACATGCGCTAGTCCCCGGTTCGAGTCTCGCTGGGTGCAAGATTTCACGGAGATCGGTATCGAGACCTGGTGACCATTCGTCGTTGGGCACCTAATTAACGGCGCTCTCCTCCGAATACAGACTTACGAGGTAGAGCAAGGCCCGCTGAATTAATATTGCATATAAGGCCTGCCCACTTCATTTAGCCAAGAGCGATTAGCAAGGACGCAGGCGCCATTTGAGGTGAACTATACATTATACTCGAGTCGTATTATAAAAATTATGTCAATAATGGTAATGAGTGGGTATATTCCATGGAGGCATGTGTTGAAGAATTTAGAGCCCGATTTCCATACCACCATGATGACCATGTTCTGCGACAGAAAATTAATAGGACTGTTGCACATTTTAGACTTAGACAATCCGGTAGCGTTACAAAACGAAAAGGTTCAGGTAAGCCCCAAATTAACCAAGAAATTGTGGATCAACTTCAGGAAAGAATTACTGAAAACCCCCACATTTCGACACGAAAATTGTCAGCTGAAGCAGAAGTACCTAGAACTACTTGCCAGAAAATATTAAAATCCAAATTAAAATTACATCCTTATAAAATTTCTGTAGTTCAGCAATTACATGTTCAGGATTTTGCAGCACGTGTAAATTATTGTCAATGGTTCCAGTAAACATTTAATGATCAGTTACTGGATAGAACCTTTTTCAGTGACGAAGCCTGGTGTACGGTGTACCTTATCTGGATATGTAAATTGAAAATTCTAAGAATTTTCGCTTTTGGAGTGCTGAGAACCCTCACCAGTACGTACCTATGTGGAATCACCGCTTCATCCTGAAAAAATTGGTATTTGGCTAGCTGTATCTAGAAGACGACTGATTGGGCCTATATTTTTTAATAACACAATTAATGGACGACACTACCGGGAAGAAATTTTAGCAAACTTTTTTGGCGAACTTGATGACGATGAAAAAAATTACGGCTATTTCCAACAAGATGGTGCAACGGCGCATACAACGAGCGAAAATTTGGAGTTTATAAGGCAAACGTTTGGCAATAGAATTATTAGTAGGTTCACAGACCATCCTTTCCCAGCACGTTCGCCAGATCTTACACCCTGTGATTTTTCAATTTTCGGATATATTAAAGATAACGTTCTTAAAAGACAAACGAACTATCTAGAGGAGGTGAGGGAAGCCATCAACCACTGTTGCAATAATATTAATTAACAAATGTTGCACAATATTTTTGAAAGCAAAAAGAGACGAGTTCAGCTTTGCATTGCAGAAAATGGTCATCATTTTCAACATTTGTTATAAAATTGTCACGTGCCAATGCTTCTCTAAGACATTAAATGGGGGATGGTTAGTGCCGGGAAAAAATATCGATATATCGATATATATCGATACTTATCGATATATCGATACATATCGATATATCGGTTTTATCGCAATTTTTTGATATCGCCCAGCCCTAGTTGCGAGTAGTGCCGGGAAAAAATATCGATACTTATCGATATATCGAATAACGATAATGATAAAATATCGATACTTAGCGATATATCGAATAACGATAACGATAAAATATCGATACTTATCGATATATCGATACTTATCGATATATCGATACATCGATACATATCGATATATATCGATACTTATCGATATTTATCGATATATCTCTTTTATCGATATTTTTTTGATATCGATATTTTCGATAACTTTTTTAATATCGCCCAGCCCTAGGGATGGTAAATCCCTTATGCGCGCGGCTAGCTTAAACAGTGGAGATGGGTCGCAAAATTGTTTCAAAATAATAGGGGTTGTCTTAATCGGGCTAAAATAGGGCGCCACCACGGGGTTGGCCGAAGATGGTAAAGAAGAGCATGCCGTGGATAGCTCCTCGAGGCTCGGGGGGTTGGGGATGACTGCACCCTTGCTGCTGGAGGTATACTTACTACTTACCTTTGCTAAATGAAAATAAAAGACTGTAGCTGCTAGTGGTTAGGCTCACAAGTAGATTCACAAATGTTTAACAAAACACAGACACAGTACACAAATAAAGAGGCAGCATGAATTGGCACAGTGTTGCTAAGTTTACAAAACTTTAATTAACAATTCTTCAAAAACTACACGTTTTAGCCTAAAACAGTTATACAATTTATTTTTTAACGCAGAATCGCGTGGTGCGAATATTATGCGCCATTTACGTACGATACACCCTGTATATGTATAGTCTGTATTTGTACGTACAAAAATAAATAAAATTAATGAAATTTTGCGGTTTAAAGCTGATGACCGGTTTTGCTATGTTTAACAGGTGGCAACCCTCCTCGTGCAGGGTGATGGAAACTATTAGAAATTTGTTTGCACTAAAATCTCTTTAATCCCCGTGTATAAATCGTTCACGCCGCCGATATAATAACCACTCCCAAAAGTTAACCTACTTTTTTCATTACTGCTGAAGTGCTTACGGTTGCTAAATGTGCTTTTTGCGGTGTTTAGCAGTACAAGCACTCAATTATTATTATCCGCTTGTTGCTTGGTGCTTTGTGTGTGTGCAGGGATACATTGTTATCTGAATTTTTAAATAATTACAGGTTAGTGACTAGTTTAGCTGTTTATAATATTCTTTCTGATTTGTATTTTTACAGGAAATTGAATAAAAATGTCTGAAATAAATTCAAAGACTAACCTCGAATATGATTTCGATTTGAATATCGTCAAAAAAGAAATCAAACTTGAACCTTACTTGGACGATATTAAAAGTGAATTCAGCGATGATATCCTTTACGATGCCGAACAAAAACAAAACTGCAATGAAACTAACACTAATACTAGCCAAAATTCTGAAAGGAATACAAGAGAGGAAACTGCTATTAGTGAAAGTAGTGCACATGAAGTGGACAAAATAAAATGTAAAATAACTGATTTAGTTAATTCTTTTGACGAGGATTTGGATATCGTCAAAGAAGAAATCAAACTTGAACCCTACTTCGACAATATAAAAAGTGAATTCGGTAATTATATCTCGGCTAAACTCCAGTATAGTAAACCCCTGTTTTGACATGCGCATTTTGACCGTTGTCAATATGACAATTCAGCGGTTCTCAAACGTCGGGTAAGTTGGTAACATCAATCTCTAGGCGACCCCCTTTCGCCCACGTGGTGGCGTAGGTTAATTGGTAATACCAATCCCTTTGTTTCCTGTCGGAAATGGGGGTGGAAGTGTTAATTCTGATTCCGGTAACACCCCATATTTGCTTAACCGTCTTCCGTTCAGTACACTTCGAGTACTTCAACGTGACTTGCCCGGTACATTTTTTATTTTGAACAATTTTTTTACTTCAACAAAATTACCGGAAGTAATATCAAAACGGGAGGATTTAATAGCGTATCTCCAAAAACAAGGGGTCTGCTATACTGGAATTTTGCCGATATCCCATACAATACCATACAAAAACATAACTTAAATGAAACTAACACTAATATTACCCAAAACTTATAGGATGGAATACGAGGGAGGAAACTGAAATTGGTGAGAGTGCACATGAAGTGGACAAAATAAAAGTTGAAACAACTGATACAGTTGACGAAGATGATCAGAATAAAAATAAAGGGAAAAGTTTTATATGTGACGTTTGTGAATATAGAACGACTCGTAGATCCAGTTTTCAATCTCATAAAAATATGCATTTAATAAAAAAACCATTTGCTTGTAACTTATGTGAATACAGGAGTGCAACTAAAGGCAATCTGACAAGACATATAAGTACTCATACTGGAAATAAACCATTTGCTTGTAATTTATGTGAATACAGGACTGTAAGTAAAAGCCATCTGAAATTGCATATGAGTAATCATACAGGAGAAAAACCATTTGCTTGTAATTTATGTAAATACAGGACTGTAACTAAAGGTAGTCTGAAATTGCATATGAGTAATCATACAGGAGAAAAATCATTTGCTTGTAATTTATGTGACTTCAGGACTGTAACTAAAAGCCATCTGAAATTGCATATGAGTAATCATACAGGAGAAAAACCATTTGCTTGTAATATATGTGAATACAGGAGTGCAAGTAAATACAGTCTGAAATTGCATATGAGTACTCATACTGGAGAAAAACCCGTTGCTTGTAATTTATGTGAATACAGGACTGTAACTAAAAGTATGCTGAATAAACATATGAGTAATCATACAGGAGAAAAACCCGTTGCTTGTAATTTATGTGGATACAGGACTCTAACTAAAAATATGCTGAATAAACATATGAGTACTCATACTGGAGACAAACCAATTGCTTGCAATTTATGTGAATACAGGACTGTAACTAAAAGTATGCTGAATAAACATATGAGTAATCATACAGGAGAAAAACCATTTGCTTGTAATTTATGTGAATACAGGACTGTAACTAAAGGTCGTCTGAAATTGCATATGACTAATCATACTGGAGAAAAACCGTTTGCTTGTACTTTATGTGAATTCAGGAGTGTAAATAAAGGCAATCTGAAACAACATATTATGAGTAATCATACTGGAGAAAAACCTTTTGCTTGTGCTTTATGTGAATACAGGAGTGTAACTAAATGCAGTCTGAAATTGCATATGAGTAGTCATAGAGGAGAAAAACCCTTTGCTTGTACTTTATGTGAATACAGGAGTGTAAATAAAGGCAATCTGAAACAACATATGAGTATTCATACTGGAGAAAAACCTTTTGCTTGTACTTTATGTGAATACAGGAGTGCAACTAAATGCAATCTAAAATTGCATATGAGTCGTCATACAGGGGGAAAACCGTTTGCCTGTAATTTATGTGAATACAGGACTGTAACTAAAAGTATGCTGAATAAACATATGACGATTCACATAAATTTAAAATAATTTGCTTTTAAACGATATGGACCAGATTTTTAAAATATTTGTTCAAGTAAGTAAAGAAAATAGTTTTGGAATTCCATTCTTTGGTTCGTGACGTGCTGTTTAATGCAACCAAGAAAACGTCAGTTCCGTCCTAGATAGTGATGTTCTACACCAAGTAACCTGTAAGGTAGATTTATTGTAATTACCTCCGTTTAGAAGGTGTAGGAATTGTAGTTAACCGTACCATTGTCGTAATACTTACTCCGTAAGTTTAGGTCACCGTATAGGCTAATAAACAATTATTGTATAATATTACCTAGGTAGGGCTCCTTTACTTTGTCATTTCAATTTTACTTTTATTCACTATCAATTTGTATTAACGCCATTTTGTAATAGTTAATTTACGCTTTGTTTTCTTTTTCATTTAAAGTTTAACTACCGCTTTGCTTTTTTGAATATTAAGACACTTGAGTTGTCGTGATACCGAATCCTTAGGTTGACGCAAGGACCTTGTGTAATTGCTAATTGCGCAGAAATTAATTAGTCCATTTTAACTTGAGTTTATGATGCGCGATATTAGGGTAGCGTGAGATACAGGCCTGAATCTATACGATTCCTGACGTTATTTAAAACTTACCCTCTTGCGACATTAGAGTCCTTTCGATAACTCACTTGTACACGTTACTTGCTATTTTTATTGAGTTCAAAGGTTTTTTTTTTATTCAGTCACTAAATTTGTTTGATCCACCGATTACCACTCATTGATTACTTTCAATATTTAATTACTCATTTAAGATATAGTCATTGGTTACATTAATCAGTCATTAGCTACATTGTAGCGACGGGATACATTTATTTGTTTGTGGGGGTATATAAACCACGTTTTATAATACCTATATATATTATTTACCTTATTGAATTGTTCTTTATATTTATATTTATCCTGTGTATCTGGTATATGTTTCCATATTATTATTTGGTTATATTGTCCTACCTATTATTAACTTATATTAAATACTTGAACGATCTGAGAGTCCTTTTATTGGATTTATGTGTTTTGAAGTATTTTCAGGGAACTGGTTATCAGTTGCCGTTCTTATTGTACTGAAGGGTACGCTTGTAACTGATTAGCGCCCATTCATTTCTTTTACAGTTTATTATAAGAACCCCGACCTTCCCACTGGAAGTCGGCGGTGTGTTCCCGAGAGCTACCTTGGTTTGGGTTTCCCCTTTTTCCGTAGCAAGCAGATGGAAAGAATATTGTCAAACAATAATGAAAGAGAGTACAGAAGAATTTATAAAAGAAACAGTTGAGGAGAACCAAAAACGAAACGAGTTGGAGCCACCCACAGAAGAAGTTTACCTATTCAGTATTGCAAAAAGATGAGAAACAACAAGAGCCCGGTAAATGAAAACATCCAAAGTGAACTACTAAAATATGGGGGTCAACAGCTAACAAAAAGAGTACTACACAAAATGATATGCAAAACCAAAAAGAATGGAAGGAGGCAGTAATTACCTATCTATAAGAAAGGAAATCGACGCAACTGTGCCAACTATAGACGAAATAATAAATCTTTTAGTTAGATCATTACTCATTGAAATTATATTCTGCTTCTTCCTCGTCTTCTTTTATATACTAAGTAACAACCTGTTTTTCTTTTAAATTATATTCGTGTTTCAAAATATCCAACACACACACCTAGGCAAAAATTAGAGAAACAGAAAAAAATATGTATAAATAATCATAGTTTTATTTAATTCATTCCTATGTTGTAAGTTAACAAATAAACTTATCTAATTTAAATTGTACTTAAAAATTATTTTAGTAAATAAACATTAAAATTATATTACAAAGTTACATCAGGGTTTGTTAAAAAGTACGGGTCATATGGGATTTTTTTTATTAAAGTATTTATTAAAAAAATCAATACGGCGTTGGTTTGTGATTGTCTAAGGACTAAAGAAAGTGCACACAGATTTGGTCAAATGACACTCTGTACCTGTCAAATTTGACATTCTTTGAAAAAAATCTTCGAAACTGGCCTTATTTACGATTTTTTTGAATGTTTTTATGTGGAAAAGTTGTTCAGAATGGCATTCGACCCGCATGCTGCCGCATTTGACAAAAAAAGTTTTCAATGGGATCTTGGTTAAAATTTGTTGGTAAATAAAATTTTGCTCCTAATTTCGGAATAATAAAAGTTAACAATTTAAAAATATTAAGAGTTCTAACCCAATTTGTCAAACATGGACGGACTGATCTTTCACCTGTTTTTTTGTTAATGAAGTACATTTCCCCAATTATTTTTATTGCAGAATTCCAAAAGTCGATATGGTTTGGTGTTTTAGTAACTGCACAACGCATCTCTTTGCCAGGTAAAATTGTTGTGGAACTACCATTTACGCTGTCAAATAGTTTATCAAAAAATAACAACAAATCAGCAGTGTACTGTCCATCCCTTGGCATTACAGTTTGATTGTCACTGCTTCTTGTGCCCGTTGAGTATTATACCTTTTTAGAATACGTTGACCAAATCGTTCACGGTCAACCGCCGTAACGACATGGCTTAAGGAACATTCAGACTTAGAAATTTTGTCCGGAAAGTTGACGGAGAAATTTAAACGAACCAATCAGGAGTTGTGTAGAATTTGGATTCAAACCTCCTCCAAATTCTACACACCTGATGGGTTCGTTTAAATTTCTCCGTCAACTTTCCGGACAAAATTTCTGGGTCCGAATGCATCTTTAGGCTTAGAGAATAACTATTTGAACGATGTCGTCTAACAAGTCGTTGGTGAACGATATTTACAGAATAGGCTTGCTGGTCTGGTCCGGTTCAGTCAAGTCAAGTCCGGATGTCTGTGGCGCCTTAGCTTTATGGTAGCGCTGGCCCTGCGTGCAATGCACAACCCGACTCGTGTAGGGTAATGGAAACTACCAGTAGTGTATTTAAGTTTTGTTTCTGCGGGGGGTCCAACTGGATACTGAGATAGGTAGATGGGTATCTACGCGAGTTCTGTGAAGTTTATAGATAAGTTTTATTTGAATGAAGTGCAACAGGTAAAATTTTCGTATATAGGAGTATAATTATGCATATATGACCTAAATTTTATTAAATACCATAATTTATTTTTTATATTTATTTATAAAAAAAATTCAGTTGGGTCTCTGGGGTGGGTCTAGACCCCCTGGACCCCCCCCCGCATAAATACGCCACTGGAAACTACTTATTAGAAATTTGTTTGCACTAAAATCTCTTTATAATCCCCGTGGCGTGTATAAGTCGTTAAGGCTTGTATTTAGTTAAAATAAATTTTTAGTTTCTGTAGAACGTGTTGTCTACTTTCAAAAGCAGGTATAATTTAAAGATGTTTTGCTCGAATAGTAAATCCTCTTATCTCAACTTGTAATCTTTATTGTTAGTAGAGTTAATGACTAGGTTGTTCAAATGGGATATTTATTTTCTACATTTCTAAGGGAAGCCTGTAAATAAACATGCAATTTTTTGTCATTTTGCTAAAGATCATAAATTTAAGTTATTGGCAAAGAACAAATGCATACACCTAAGAAAGTGTGCTATTTTGTGGTGTATACCGGTATAGACGTTTTTATTAAGGTTTCGAACTGCTGTAACCAAAGCAATTGAATATAGGAAAAAACAAGATGTGACTACAAATACGAAAATTAGGGAATTGGAATTTGATATTTTAAATGGGCCAAAACACATCTTTGGTGATCATTCGGGATGCGGAGATCGCGATTATTTTTGTACCGGTGCTAAAGACGATAAAAATTAAAAATATGGTGCCTGAGTTAGAAGAGAGCGGGTACTTTGAAGAAATCTTGATTGCAGTACGCCGTGTCGCCTACCATTCCAAAAGCTTAATTCACGATGTTACCAACAATTCCGCAGAATTGTATAACTCTCATGTTGCGAAGTTTATTGGTGGTAAAAGAGTGAATTTCGCTCTTCGTCGCAGTTATCAAGCTAGATGTGAAGCTTGTACAACGTCTTGCGCAAATACAGTGAAAAGTTTATTGTACCAGCAGTTTACAGGGAGCGCTGCTACGAAATATGAAAAAGAAAATGAAGTACCCCACGTATTATTTAAACGCAATTAAGTAGTTTTTTTTACGATAACACATCATTCTAGTTAGTATTAAGGTTTTTGATTCAGAATTGTACAATGAATATCGCTACCTGGAGCTTTTGCGCCAATTTGTATACACCCTGTATACTAACTGTTGCCGTTTTCCAGATATCGGCCGTTTTAGATATTTTGCAAAATAAGTAGGTGACTATTTAAAATAAAATTAATTTGTGGGCACGTAAATGCTTCTAGGACTTTAATTTTTTTTCCTAATTAATCTCATTTTAAAAATAATCCAGATGTAATCAGACTATTGTTATCATGTTTTTTTAGAAAGATTGGACATTATAAATTAATAAACAAAAGCCTAGAAGCATTTACAAATTAATTTTACTTTAAATAGTCACCTATTTCTCAAAAATATCCAATAGGTATATAGGGTTACATAGATTCAAAATTACGTATTATATCTACCCTTAAAAACTTTCTATCGATGTACCGAACACCCTGTATATACCTACGTAAATATGATTTTTAGTACTGCTTTTAATTAATGCTCCCTTCTAATTAAAAATGTAGTACCATATTAAAAAGATACGGGAATAAAGAATTTATTATTATTAAATAATATGAACTCATCACGCTTTCAGTCAGGGAAAAGCCCTTACCAACCACAAAAATTGCAATTTAGAAATTATTTTACACAGCTTAATGACCTTAAAAAAAGTGATAAAATTCTTACACTTACCTATACCAAATTTAATGTATCTAAATTGAATCGCCTAACTTCGCCGATGTATGTATACCTACAGGTTGAAAATATCTTTCTACCTGCAGTTTACAGAAGGGTTTTTAATCTCCTTATCAGCTTTGCTTGTAATCCTAGTGCATTTTGTGTTGGTTAAGGTGTTGCCTATTTTCACGGCAAACTTTGCCAAAGTTCGCGAAAATAAGGTAAAATTTTTTAAACTGGAGTGTGAATAATTCGTCACCGCGAAACATCTACAACTAGATCGATTCATATATGTCGGTGAAATACTTATGGCTAGCGCGGTAAAGGAAGAAAATATGTAAATTGGAATTATGTTACCTACAATAATTAATTTACAGTTTTTTATGTGCAACGTGCTCACATCTATATCTTTCAAAAAAACAAAATTTTTGTCTTATAGCGCGCTAGAGAAAAGAATACTGAAAATGCTCCTGTAATTAGTTTCTTGATCATGCTCCTGTGAAGCGAAATATTTAAGTTCCAGTTTCGCTATTTTACGGTAGAAGACTGCCTTACTGAATACAAGCCTTAACGGCGCCGATATAATAACCACTCCCAAAAATTAACCTACTTTTTTTTGGGACTTTCTGTGGTGTATGGTGTTTATCAGTAAAAGCACTCGATTATTATCAATTATTATTATCCGCTTGGTGCTTTGTGTGTGTGTACAGGAATACATTGTTATCTGTATTTTAAAATAATTACAGGTTAGTGACTAATTACCAGATTTGTATTTTTACAGGAAATTGAATAAAAAATGTCTGAAATAAATTCAAAGGCTAACCTCGAATATGACTTCGAATTGGTTATCGTCAAAGAAGAAATCAAACTTGAACCCTACTTGGACAATATAAAAAGTGAATTCGGTGATGATATCCTTTGCAATACCGAACAAAAACATAACTGCAATGAAACTAACACTAATACTAACCAAAATTCTGAAAGGAATACAAGAGAGGAAACTGCTATTAGTGAAAGTAGTGCACATGAAGTGGACAAAATAAAATTTAAAATAACTAATATAGTTAATTCTTTTGACGAGGATTTGGATATCGTCAAAAAAGAAATCAAACTTGAACCCTACTTCGACAATATAAAAAGTGAATTCCGTAATGATATCTCGGCTAAACTCGAGTATAGTAGACCCCTGTTTTGAATTAAATTTGCGCTTGCCAAAAATAAGGGGTCTACTAAACTATACTGGAATTTTGCCGATATCCCTTACAATACCATACAAAAACAACTTAAATGAAACTAACATTAATATTACCCAAAACTTATAGGATGGAATACGAGGGAAGAAACTGAAATTGGTGAGAGTAGTGCACATGAAGTGGACATAATAAAAGTAGAAACAACTGATACAATTGGCGAAGATGATCAGAATAAAAATAAAGGGAAAGGTTTTATATGTGACGTTTGTGAATATAGAACGACTCGTAGATCCAGTCTTCAAGCTCATAAAAATATACATTTAATAAAAAAACCATTTGCTTGTAATTTATGTGAATACAGGACTATAACTAGATGTAAGCTGAAATTGCATATGAGTATTCATACTGGAGAAAAACCGTTTGCTTGTACTTTATGTGAATACAGGAGTGCAACTAAATGCAGTCTGAAATTGCATATGAGTAGTCATGCAGGAGAAAAACCCTTTGTTTGTATTTCATGTGAATACAGGAGTGTAAATAAAGGCAATCTTAGGATGCATATGAGTACTCATACTGGAGATAAACCGTTTGCCTGTAATTTATGTGAATACAGGACTATTACTAAAAGCAAGCTGAAAGTGCATATGAGTACTCATACTGGAGATAAACTGTTTGCTTGTAATTTATGTGAATACAGGAGTGCAACTAAAAGCAATCTTAAGTTGCATATGAGTACTCATACTGGAGATAAACCGTTTGCCTGTAATTTATGTGAATACAGGACAATTACTAAAAGCAAGCTGAAAGTGCATATGAGTAATCATACTGGAGATAAACCATTTGCCTGTAATTTATGTGAATATGGGACTGTATCTAAAAGTATGCTGAATAAACATATGAAGATTCACAGAAATGAAAAGTAATTTGCTTTTAAAATATTTATTTGTTCAAGTAAGTAAAGAAAATACTTCGTTTATTTTTTAGTTTTAAAATTTCTTTTTAGCTAGTAGAATTACAATTAAATACGCCACAAAGATGTGATTTTATAGGACGTAATTACTCTGAAAATGTAACTGATAAACAATTGATTCACACATTTCTTAGTTGCAATGAATCTCCAAAATGTTAAAAATTATTCGAACCCACGATTAATAAAGGAAACTTTGTAACTTCAAAAGATTGTGTAGTATTTATTATGTATGTATGCTATGTAAAGCCACATTACATTTAAATAAATAAGATTTCGTATACAATTGTTTAAATAGCTTTATTTAATAAATACAAAAAAAATATTGTTGGTAATTATTCTTTAGTCGAAGTTTTCAATGATATTTTAAAAAGTTTTAATAATTCAATTTAATTTGACCAAAGTGTAATGGTTGGAATTACCATTGCGTTACATGATATTTATTTTTAATACACCCCACAGACGATACAGTTTATCGTACAACAGTACGCTTTATTAAAGTCAACACCACTTTATTAGTAGATAATTTGCAAATAAGCTATACAGGGTGAGTTACTAAGGCGTACTCGGAAGATAGCTCCTTAAGGCAATAGGGTACACCCGCGATTGATGGTAGAAAATTAACTATTTATACGATATTTCATTTAAAATACTATATTCAAATATAATAAAATAAGGACACTACATCTTAAACTTATAAACAATAAAGTAGATATGAAAACAAAGAAAATACGTTTACACCTGGTTTTGAGTTGATTTATTAATTAGTCTGAATTTAATTTCCATCATAATAAACTTCAATGCTTTCTCTATGAGATAACATATTGAAAGTTTTCACTTGTTGGTTGTTGTAGGTAATAAATGAATTTTTATTGTCGTTTAGTAAGTGGGATAATCATTTATACATCAAAAACCCAGTAATAATTATTTTATACTGCTCAGATTTGGTCATCCTCCTAAGTACCTATATATTCTTCTAACCAAAGATACTAATAATATTAAAAAAATGTAGTTTATAATCAAAAAACTGGGTGAAAATCGTCTTGCAAAATAAGCTAGGCCACTATCATAGACAAAGAAACTTAGGTAGAAAACCTCTTGAATAAAACCTTTTACAAAGCAGTTTACCGGTAGGTAACAGTTTTACGGGTTATAGGAAACTTGAAATTTTATCGTGTTACGAGATATTGCTAATTTGATAGGTATTGCAGTTTGCAATTTTTCTATTTGTATTTAAACTAAGAAAATTTTACATTTTACTAATAGTATATTAAAACACAAGTTACAGAAGGCAACTAGTACGAAATTTGGACACGAGCCGCGTAGCAGCGAGTGCTCGAATGCCTTCTGTAACGAGTATTTTATACTATTTTCTCTGTTTCGGCTTTCATTTACATTATTTATTTATGTTTAATTTTATAAAAATACTTGACAATTTCCAGTTGGGAAAATTTTGGTAAAATGGTAGATTGATAATACCGATTTTTGCTTTGACAGTTGACAGAGGTTTGACATTTGACGTTTTTGTTGCCTAGCAATGAATGGTTGCCTAGGTATTTTGTGTGCTATTTGATACAGTATCACCAATTTCTGAAAACAAAATATCACCAAAAATCGTTCAATAATGAAGCTCATTAAAGCATCAAAATGCGTGCTAGAATAATGTCATTCTAATGCCGAAATAGAGAAATTTATTTGCCAAAATTTGCTGTAAATTATGAAAGATAGGTACTGATATAAAATCTAATTAATATTTGTTTTTATATTTACACTTTGAGTTTTTTCAACTTTTTCGCTTTAATAATTGCTTGTGAATCTCGAGATTGTAGTCCTCTTGGAATACGCGGATAAAATAGTTATGCGTTTCTTTTAAGACGGGAGAATTGTCACTGATGTCTAACCGCACGCACAACTTCTTGTTTATTTTTGCAGCTTCTTTTATAACTTGGTTTCTAATATATAATAAAGACTCTTTGCTTCTATCTTCTATCAAACCATCAGGAGAGGCTCCTAAAAACGGTTTATTTTCACACAAAGAATCTACACGGCAATACCTCTTTCCCATATTGGTATTAAAACTTTTTAATCGCATTGGTTTCATTTAATCGGCCATATTTTAAAAAACCTGGAAGATTTGCTAAAGTAACGGTTGATATTGAATACAATAATCTTTTTATTAAATTGTGGCAAGATGTAGTTGGACGTCTTAAGCAAATGGTTCCAAAACTGGATGCAGTCAAACGATCCCGACGTACGTCATATCACATAAGTAGGGTGTTTTGGACAGTTCTGGAACCTCCTCCCCCCACTACTCCCACCCCTCGCCACTTAGCCTTGAAACCAAAATTACCCCCACCCTAGAGGTTTCAAGGTCACACCCCCCCACTTGAGGTCACACTTATATAAGCTCACCTTTAGTGGAAGGCCACTAATTGTTAGTACAAACATGCCTGCGCTTAAATTTTTGGTAGTTCTTTCGTATGTTTTTAATGGTGCCTTATACGTAGCGAAGCCTCGTCCTAACTCAACTTCGGCTAACATAACTTACGGGCGCAACAATTAAAAGCAATATAAAAGATTGGTGTTATTGTAAAGAGATAATTTGGAATTGTGTAATAAAAATTTTATTTTGTTAAATAAAGTTTTACTTGGAAAAAGGAGTTGTGAATTTAGAATCAAAGTAGGAGGTGTGTTGTTGAATAGAAAATAAGGCAGGACTTGGTAAATTTGGAATCAAAGCAGGAGCTGTGTTGTTCGTGTTAAATCAAAAAGGTAGTTAGAAAATTTATTAATTTTTAAAGAAAAGTGTTGGTTTAGTTATTAGAATTTTGTTGTTTATTATTGTTAACGATTTTTTAGAATTTTGAAGGTGTTGATTTTAAATTACTTCCTTTCCCCCATTACGTCTTCTAGGTAGTCGAAGCTCGCCAAGGTGAATATTTTGAAACCCTGCTCCAACCTTTTCCTTGCCTGGTACAGGAATACGGGGGAGAAGTGGTGCAATGCAGCTTCGTAGTGCACACCATCGAGGGACACGTCTTTTGAGAATTTGTCGTAGTCAACAGAATACAGGACCGTAGCTTGCTGTACTTCCATAGCTGACCAATACAAAACTGAACCATCAACGAGCGAGTGCATATTATATTAGGTACTCCCCACCACTTCCTTCAAGGTCGAGACCTTCAACTTTCTAGCTCAATAGGAAACTAAACTACACGAGACAATGTATTGATGTACTTTAGACTTCTAGCAATTATATTCTGGGTATTTTCCAGTTTGAGTTTGAGTTCGCCAATAAGTTTTTTAGCGTTATCCCGATCCGATACGCGGTTAGCAAATACACATAGTCCGGACCATCGCAAATGTTCTTTGAGCGGACCATCAGAAGGTTCCCAGGGATGGATTCGAATTCCACAATAAAAGCACTCAACTTCCTCGTCGAGTTCTAGGTAGTAGAACCCAGCACGCGCCATTAAAATAAGGTCTTGAACGCCGAACCAGTTCTTGAAAGTTTGTAGACGAAACCTACCACCCAACAAGCGAGGAAACGACACGTCTTCTATGCACATTGTGACTGAAGTGAAGCCGTCTACCTTCAAGTCTATACAACTGTCTAACTTGATCTTGAGGCATGTCCTTGAGATGTGCCACCCCACCTGTGACCTTGAGTTAAACCCCCACCTCTGACCTTCAGATGTGCCCCCACCTCAAACAGGTGACCCTGAAAATATATTGAAATAGGAACGTTGGGAAGTATGATCTTCAATTGTGTATATAAGTGTGAAGGGGCTAAGTGATAAGCCCCGCAATAAAGCCTCTCCGGTGCAGTTGATTAGCAGTACGTACCCGCTGAATAACTCCCTGTCAAAATACGTCTCGGTGGGACTTCAAACGCATTTGGGTTTTCCACCAGTGATCAGTCTACGAGTCAATAAAAACGACTGGGTGAAATTCGATGAAAAAAATGGAAAACGTTTCTGGACAACCTAGGGGTAATATGTAATTAGTTTTATTCGTATGACCTTCAGTTTCCATCTGTAATAGTGGGTAGAAAAACGTTATACTTCCAAGAAGTGAAAAAAAAAAGAAAGTGATACGAATAACTGATACGGACGGTTCCGAAGTGTATCTGGGTGTGGAATCTGTAGAAGAATTGTGGCAATTGCTACAAATAACAAAGTTGCCCATACATGTACGTCGAATTTAGGACACACTGTACTTGATTTATAGAAATTAAATTTGTTTGCACTAAATCTATGACATTTTTAATCACCTTGTATAATAATTACGGCGCCGATATAATAACCACTTCCAAAAGTTGACCTATTTTACTGATTAGTTGTTAGGTGTGCTAATGTGCTTATTGCGGTGTTTACCAATAAAAATACTCAATTATTAGCTGTGATTATTAGTATCAGAGACGAGGCTCAAGGCTCTTGCCTTGTCTCTGATTAGTATCAATTATTCGCCTGTTGCTTAGTGCTGGGATACATTGTTATCTGTATTTTTAAATAATTACAGGTTAGTCACTAGTTGTCAAACACTGTTTGTAATATTCTTTATCTACTTTCATTTCGTAATATCAATATTTCGAAACGAAAAATCGTGTTGTAATGAACTATATTACCGCACTAGTATCGTAATAACTTTTGACATAAAAATGACAGATTGACAAGAGAATTCATAGTTATTTTACTTGTTATAAACATTTATTATGCACTTTTTACGATTTTTACGATATGAATATAGTACAAAGCTTTATCTACTTGCATGAAATTATCAAAAAATATGAAATATTTGCCAATAATTAATTACCTTATGCAAAAGTTGACTGTTCCAATTTTCATTCAAACTGACAGCAACCAACACCAAATAAACAAAAAATCAAGCCTTAACGTATTAGATTTCAATGAAAATTGGAACAGTCAACTTTTGCATCAGGCAATTATTGATAAATATTTAATTTTTTTGCTAATTTTATGAAAGTAGATAAAGCTTTGTACGATATTCATATCGTAACCTCGTATTACGATCCTCAATGGATTTGTCAAACTCGACCTGCGGTCTCGTTTGACAAACTTTCCATCTCGCATCGTAATACGAGTTGTTACGATACTCATATCGTAAATAACTATTCTGATTTGTATTATTACAGGAAATTGAATAAAAAATGTCTGAAATAAATTCAATGGCTAACCTCGAATATGATTTCGATATCGTCAAAGAAGAAATCAAACTTGAACCCTACTTGGACAATATAAAAAGTGAATTCGATGATGATGAACAAAAACATAACTTCAATGAAACTAACACTAATATTAGCCAAAACTTAGGATGGAATACGAGAGAGGGAACTGCAATTAAAGAGAGTGCTGCACCTGAAACAGATAAAATAAAAGTAGAAACAACTGATACAGTTAACAAAAATGATCAGAATAAAAATAAAGGGAAAAGTTTTATATGTGACGTTTGTGAATATAGAACGACTCGGAAATCCAATCTTCAAACTCATAAAAATGTGCATTTAATAACAAAACCGTTTGCTTGTAATTTATGTGAATACAGGACTATAACTAGAAGTAAGCTGAAATTGCATATGAATATTCATACTGGAGAAAAACCGTTTGCTTGTGCTTTATGTGAATACAGGAGTGCAACTAAATGCAGTCTGAAATTGCATATGATTAGTCATACAGGAGAAAAACCGTTTGCTTGTACTTTATGTGAATACAGTAGTGTAAATAAAGGCAATCTGAAACAACATATTATGGGTAATCATACTGGAGATAAACCGTTTGGTTGTACTTTATGTGAATACAAGACTATATCTAAAAGCAAGCTGAAAATACATATGAAAATTCATACTGAAGAAAAAGCATTTGCTTGTACTTTATGTGAATATAGGGGTGCAACTAAAAGCTATCTGAAATCGCATATGAGATTTCATACAGGAGAAAAACCATTTGCTTGTACTTTATGTGAATACAGAAGTGTAAATAAAGGCAATCTGAAACAACATATGAGTAATCATACTGGAGAAAAACGGTTTGCTTGTACTTTATGTGAATACAGGAGTGCAGCTAAATGCAGTCTGAACTTGCATATGAGTAGTCATGCAGGAGAAAAACGCTTTGCTTGTACTTTATGTGAATACAGGAGTGTAAATAAAGGCAATCTGAAACAACATATTATGAGTAATCATATTGGAGATAAACCGTTTGCCTGTAATTTATGTGAATACAGGACTGCAACTAAAAACAAGCTGAATAAACATATGAAGATTCACAGAAATGAAAAATAATTTAAACAATGTGGACTAGGTTTATTTGTTCAAGTAAGTAAAGAAAATACTTTGTTTATTTTTTAACTTTGAAATTTCTTTTTAGCCTGTAAAATTACAATTAAAGATGACACAAAGGTGTGATTTTATAGGATGTAATTAGTCTGAAGATGCAACTGATTTCTTAGTTGCAACGAATCTCCAAAATGTTAAAAATTAATCGAACTTAAGACTAATAAAGGAAACTTCGTTGCTTCAAAATATAGTGTTATGTAAAGCAAAGGTCTTCAACCCGCGGGCCGCTTGCGGCCTGCAGTGCCATTCTTGGCGGCCCTCGCAAGTGACTTGCTTCTTGACTAAATGAAATTTACATGTCTAGAAGCTAAAAACGATTTGTTCCATACCTATATTAAATACCTACCTACAGACTGGGCATTCGGCGAGGCGCGAACGCACATTCCCGCGCTTCACTCGTCGGAAACTACGGGTGGGGCGCGAGTGGGGATGTTGACCGCATATCCCCGCCCGCGCCCTCACTCTAGTCTTGTTCGCTCAGTGCAGTGCGTTAATTAGAGTTGAATAGATATCACGTTGCAACTTGAGTAAGTTTTCGACATCGAACGAGTGTGATGGCAGCAAATACAAGTAGAAAACGCAAGGCTACTGATGAGAACGGATTATTCCAAGATAAATGGGCAAACTTATATTTATTTGTCTGTGTCGGGGGAAAACCCATTTGCCTCTCGTATGTAATGAATCAGTCTCAGTGTTGAAAGAATACAATATCAAACGACATTATGATTCTAAACATTCCAGTAACTTTGCACATCTTCAAGGACAATTACGCATTGATAAGGTGGAGTCTCTGAAGAAACAACTTCAAAGACAGCAGTATTCATTTTACAAACAGAATGAAGACAGTGAAGCAAGTGTAAAAGTAAGCTACATTATTTCAGAGAAAATTGCACGTAAGTCAAAACCATTTACTGACGGCGAATTCATAAAAGAATGTATGGAGGCAGCAGCAGACGTTTTATGCCCCTCGCAAAAGCAACTTTTCTCCAAAGTAAGTCTCTCTGGCGTTACAGTAGCAAGGAGGGTAGAAGAATTGGCTGGAGATATCGAAAGAACATTAAAGGAACGCGTGTCGCAATTTGTTTACTATTCCGTTGCACTCGACGAAAGTACAGACCTAAGTGACACTGCTCAGTTGGCCGTTTTTATTCGCGGCGTTGACGTTAATTTTGGTATTACTGAAGAAATGGCTGCTCTAGTTCCAATGAAAGGCAGCACAAGAGGATGTGATTTGTTGGAATCGTTTAATACCGTCATAAATAGATATAACCTCAAATTATCAAATTTGGCTGGGATCACCACAGACGGCGCACCTTCTATGGTTGGCAAAAACGAAGGACTTGTTGCTTTAATAAAGAAAAAGAATCCCGATGTCTCCTTCGTACAGTACCACTGCATTATCCATCAAGAAAATTTATGTGCAAAGTCTCTTAATATTCAAGATGTCATGAGTGTTGTGGTAAAAACCGTTAACTTCATCAAATCTCGGGGCCTAAACCACAGGCAATTTCAGGAATTTTTAAAAGAAATGAATGCTGAATATGGTGACGTTACTTATTTCTGTGATGTTCGTTGGCTCAGCAGAGGGAAAATGTTAAAACGTGTGTTTGATTTTTTTTTTTTTTTAAATTAATTTATTTATGTCTTCAAAACAGCTTGTTAGCTGGTACCAAAGCCTACTAATACATTAAATTTTGTAAAACAAATTCAAGTAGGTAAATATTTAAATAATCATAACCCCAAATTAAATATCTAAATAATAACAACATTAACATTTAAATTTAAATAAATAAATAAACAATTGAAAGTCTAATTAACTGTAAATTAAATTTTAGATGTACTTTACATGTAATATGTTTTAATTTTGCTAATAAATTTATGATATGGTCGCAAATCAGTTATATCGTCTGGCAAATCATTGAATGTTTTTATGGCACTGTAGAAGCTTTCACTTATTCCCAGATTAGTTCGTGGGCGAGTTAGTTGGTATTTTTTTCTTACTCGCGTACTATATTCATGTCTTTCTTCCACCCGCTTGAGCTCAAATGCAGTTTTTATTAGACCACACTGTACTTTATAAATTAATTTAATTTGCACTGCTCAGTTTTTAACAGTTTTTTTAGATTTAGCACTTTATGGTTATTATAAACTATTTCAGTAGAATGTTCGTAGCCTCTATTAAATAACACTCGCACTGCTTTATTTTGTACAACTTCTAATTTTTTTATTGTTGATTTGCGGAAGGAAATTGCAGCATTTATGGATAGTAAGGATAAAGCTGTTCGGCATTTCACAGATGAAGCATGGCTGAGTGATTTGGGTTTTCTTACCGATATTACATCACATCTCAATGATTTAAATAAGAAACTGCAAGGAAAAGATAATTTGATTCATGAGCTATTTGACGCTTTAAAAGCGTTTGACATGAAGATGGATTTGTGGATCAATCAATTAAAAAAAAATGTTACCACTCATTTTCCACATTTGTCGTCTTGCCGAATTTCAAACATGGACAAATATATTACTGCGCTGCAAGAACTGAAAACACAATTCGACTCACGTTTTACCGATTTCCGAAAAAATGAAATGAGCCTGAATTTGTTTGCTCACCCATTCAATGTTTCTGTCGAAGATGTCCCTGAAGAGGTTCAGATGGAATTGATAGAGTTACAGTGCAACTCTAGTTTGAAAGATAAATTTAATTTAGGTTTGCTTGAGTTTTACTCAAAATACATCAGTTCAGATTTTCCTAAAATCAGAGATCATGCACTGAAAATGGCATCTCTGTTTGGCACAACATATCTATGCGAGCAGTTATTTTCTCGAATGAAAAATGTAAAGTCCAGGGCAAGAACCAGAATCACCGATGTTCACCTTGAGAACAGTTTGAGAATTGCAACGACCACTATAGGGGCAGATATTGATAAATTAGTTAAAAACAAACAATGTCAAACGTCTCATTGATTACATTTTATTCCTTTTTGTATAATTTTGTAATAAATAACTTAAATGTTTGATTAGTGTTTTTTATTTACTTAATTAAGTTTATAATGCATTGTTTCCCTTGTGTTGCGGCCCGCCGAACCAAAATTAAAGTATTCTCGGCCCTTGACTTTAAAAAGGTTGAAGACCCATGATGTAAAGCCACATTGCATTTATAGTTATTAAGGTACAAAGGGCATTATGAGCAAAATAAGCGTCCAAGATTGTTAGTGTACAACAAATGTATAAAGGCTAATGAGAAATTTGTACAACTAGAGCAGTTCTTGAAACAAACTGGGAACTACCAGCCTAAAAAATCGAAAGTTCTCGCACCGTCTGAAAATACCTGTTGGATAAGGTAGCGTTAGTAGTTGGTGTGTTTGGAGCGTGCCGGTGGGAAGAGCTGGTGAATATGCGAATTTGTGACATTCGAGACACAGGTACGGATATTGTTATCGATATTCCACAATCCAAAAACGGTCAACGGAGAAGCTTTATGATAGTTAGCGAAAATGAAAAGGATACGTTGAAAGTGGCCAGAGGATACATGGCATTACAGCCCAAAAGCTGTGCGGCTGATAGATTTTTCTTATGTGTTCGTGATAAGCGATGTACTACATAGCGTGTAGGAAAAAACACATTTGGGAGTATACCTTTCAAAATCGCGACTTATTTAGAATTACCCGATGCTAAGGCATACACAGGCCATTGCTTACGGTGTACAGCCGCAACCCTGCTATCAGATGCAGGGGGCAGTTTAGAAAATCTACTTAGATTAGGGGGTTGAAAAAGTACTTCAGTAGCTAGGAACAAATGCGTCTTTCGTTACCGGTTTAACTACAGTCAGAAAACCCGTCGTAGAGGTTTTAGTCAAGTGACTTTTCGTCGATTTGCAAAATCAAATATAAATGGAGGCGTTTCGTTGTCGAGCCAATTTGAAAATTATACATTTAACATATTAAAGGGCAGATTTTAGCGACGAACCTGGTTCCTGGATTTTTTTGAACCCGGTTTGTTAATGACGTCATCAAATCTACTGTTCGCCAAAACGTAATTCGGTTCAAACGGCGGTTTGACATTAAAACTCTAACCTCTAACATAATTTAACGTTTTAGTATCTGCAATGGATTTAGAACAACTTGGCGTGTTAGCTGCTTATGAAATGCTGTTTTCGAAGGATTCTAAAATTTACCATTATTTATTAGTTAAATCGTGTTCAGTTAACTAGCGTTAACTCAAATTCTCGGCGGTTTCAGTATCTACAACTTATTTGTAAGACACTCCGTCATACGTGACATCAACATTTTCCATCTTTTATATGAAATAATACTAGATTTTTAATTGCAAGTTATAAAAAATACACACCATAATTTCAAAAACGTAAAACCCCCAGCCACTGTTAACATACAAAAGTAATCACGTGATGGTATTTGCGCAGCGATCATTTACGAACTCAGACGACTTGTCAGCAACACATTTGCAAAGGTTGGTTCGTCGGTTGCTGGAACCCGGATCAATTTAATGAACCGTGACGTCATTGGTTTGTCAATAAAACGAAGTGGTTTGAAAATTTTAAACCAGGTTCGTCGCCAAAATCTGCCTAAAGTGACTTGTAATTTTTGAAATAAAAGTTGTATCCATCGAAACAAAGTGTTTATTTTTCTTAATGCCCTAGGGACATTATAGAAAAATAATTGCCCTAGGGCGTTATTTTATATATATATAACATACCTTAAAATTAGAGTAATTATTGTCAATTAATATACTGATAGGACATAAAATAAATAAGATTGCATGTACAACTGTTTAAATAACGGATGTTCAAAAACTAGTACGTTTGGAGTTGGCTATGGCTTGAGAAAACAAGTAACAGTATGTCTTTACTTATTACTTACACATGAACAAATAAAACAGCAAAGTAAATTGAAGTTATAAACTAAAAGCTTTATTTACATTTTACACATAAAATTCAATTCTTTATAAAAGATGATTAAAATGCCTATCACCGGATTCAACACATTTTAAAACTCTACTCCTAATAGGTCTCAAGGCCCGTAGTGCTGAACTATGATGATGATTCCTGACTCCAGTCACTGCATTTTCTAAAAACTGTAATACTTAAACGCAACCTTACTTAAGAAATGTTTATTATCGTACTCAGTACACAGGAAGCTACATGTTACTGCGTCGGCTGCTGGGGTCGAACTGAACTCACTCAAGGTGATTACACGTATGTCACACGCCCCCCTTTTTTTTAACAAAAGTGAAAGATACTTAATTAATTTTGAAATATTTGATCTTACAACTAATTACATACTTGTGGTTTATGACAATACATAGCTGTTTAAATATGTAGGTTTTTTGCTGGTTCTTTTAGGCCTTGCATCCTCATGAGTGTTTATGTTTTCATTTAAGCTTTTCCGAGCACTTACTTTTAAGTTGTCACTATTTGCACTTTGTTTATTTAATTGCTCTGATTCTGGTTTCACTGTCACTCCCGGTTCACAAGAACTTTGATTTAACGATTTTTTATCTAAGAAATGTGTGAATCAATCGTTCATCAGTTGCATCTTCAGAGTAATTACGCCCAATAAAATCACCATCTTTTGAGGCATCTTAATTTTAATAGCTAAAAAGGAATTTCAAAGTTAAAAAATAAATGAAGTATTTTCTAAAGGTATTCCCTTGACTTACGTGAACAAATATTTAAAAAAATCTAGTGCACATCGTTTAAAAGCAACTTATTTTTTATTTCTGTGGATTTTCATATGTTTATTCAGCTTAGTTTTAGTTACACTCCTGTATTCACATAAAGTACAAGCAAATGGTTTTTCTCCAGTATGAGTACTCATATGCAGTTTCAGCTGATTTTTCCTTGCAGTCCTGAATTTACATAAATGACAAGCAAACGGTTTATCTCCAGTATGAGCACTCATATGCTCTTTCAGATTGCTTTTAGTTACCGTCCTGTATTCACATAAATTACAAACAAACGGCTTATCTCCAGTATGAGTACTCATATGCACTTTCAGCTTACTTTTAGCTACAGTCCTGTATTCGCATAAAGTACAAGCAAACGGTTTATCTCCAGTATGAGTACTCATATGCACTTTCAGATAGCCTTTAGTTACACTCCTATACTCACATAAAGTACAAGCAAATGGTTTTTCTCCGGTATGAGTTCTCATATGTACTTTCAGCTTGTATTTAGTTGTACTGCTGTATTCACATAAATTACAAGCAAACAGCTTTTTTATTAAATGCGTATTTTTATGAGTTTGAAAATTGAATTTATGAGTTGTTCTATATTTACAAACGTCACATATAAAACTTTTCCTTTTATTTTTATTTTGGTCACCTTCGTCAACTGTATCAGTTACTTCTACTTTTATTTTGTTTGTTTCATATGCACTACTCTCTTTAATTGCAGTTTTGTCCCTCGTAATCTGTCCTAAGTTTGGGCTAATATTAGCGTTAGTTTCATTGCAGTTATGTTTTTGTTCGGTATTGCAAAGGATGTCATCACGGAATTCACTTTTTATATCGTCCAAGTAGGGTTCAAGTTTGATTTCTTCTTTGACGATATCCAAATCGAAATCATATTCGAGATTAGCCTTTGATTTTATTTCAGACATTTTTTATACAATTTCCTGTAATAATTAAATCACAAATAGCATTTCGAACAGGATTTGATAACTAGTGACTAACCTGTAATTATTTAAAAATATAGATACTAATGTATCCCTGCACACACACACTAAGCAATAAAAGGAGGATGATGATAATAATTGTAATTTAGTATTCTTACTGGTAAACACCGCAGTAAGCACCAAAGACAAGAACAAAACCACAGAAAATAAACCCTTCCACGTACGCACCAATCAGAAAATAGGTTGACTGTTGGAAGTGGTTAATATATCGGCGCCGTTAACAATTATACAAGGAGATTAAAACGGTCATAGATTTAGTGCAAACAAATTTCTAAAGTTGCGTTCGGTTATTAGTTTCGGTGCAGGTGCAAAGGGTGGGGCAGGTCACAGACTATTAAACAAGGAAGATCAATCAAAGAATAGGACAAAACCGGAATAATGTCGGCAGCAGCGCTGCGCGCGCACCTGGGTGAACTAATAGTTATAAGTGGGAGAATTTTAATATTAGAGAGTTATCGCAAGTACTACTCTCTAATGAATAGTTTTGTGACTTAAATTATTGCTAAATTTAGAAAGTTATCACAAACAGTCATTAACCAAATACTAGGTACCTACTCAGAAATTTACGAACGCTGTTAACATAAAATAAGACTCATAAATCGCCTACGTCACTGCTTTCAATACTAAGGCGCGCTCTTGAAATCGCACGAAGTAAACATTCGGTATGCACCGGGGCACGCCAAGTAGCAACAGCCGGCCAGTACATGTACTTCTTTTTTAATTACCTTGTAGTGGGTGAGCATAAATGATTGACTTTTTGCAGGTTGACAATGAACACAATTGGTTAGTAATTATTCTTTGTAATGATAGTTATAGGTGTAACTGTAACGTCTTGTTCGGATTGCATTGATTGCAAGATAATTTACTGATTATACCAAATAATAATAACACTTGCTAATGTTAACGTCAACTTTATTATTGTACTCGTGTGTACACTGTGCGTGACATGACATAAAAGTCCCAAAACATAGATAACTATCATGTCGGTTGATTTAACAGAACTCGCTTTATTATAAATATGGTTTATCACGTGGCCCCATAAAATGTTCTCCTATGTTTTCTAAAATTGACTTTTCCTAATCCCCTCCAGTTTGCGAAGTATTCATATAAAAACAAAAAAATATGTAAACTTGTTTTAGTTTTAGAGTAGGTAGCCTTTGCAACAATTTTTTATAGCTTTTCTTTTAATTAAAAGTTATTAGTTCACTATTTTTAACTACCAAATTTGCGTTAAATAATTCGAGGGCCCAAAGAAAACTTAAAAAAACAATTTAAGCAAATTTTAAGGTAATATTCCATGGATTCGAAATTGTGAATGTAATACAGCATAATACTAGAGCAAACAATTTATAGCTATTAATATAACAAGAATATTATGCGATTTATAATAGTCGAGGACGTTGCTAGGTGACGAGGCGCAAGCCGAGTCAACTACGCAACGTCCGAGTCGGTTTAAATCGCAAATATTCGAGTTATATTTCAAGCTTTATCGTATCATTGACAACAATTCATGTACACAAATAGTGTTTATTTATATTATGTAACTAACGAATTATGAAGTTGCTATGTTGCTATGTTATGTAACTAACGAATTATGAAGTTGGAAGTTGCTATGTTATTATGTTATGTATAATTATTAATAAAAGTTTAATATAAAGTTGTCTTTATAATCAATGATACGATAAAATATTTATATTGAGTTGTAACGGAACGTTATTCTGTGTTAATATTATTTTGTGTTAGTCAGTATTGCCTTGGTTTGCGTGTATATTGGTGTTTTGTTAAAAAAATAAGTAGGTAGATTGCATTCGGTGTAATTTGTTTTTAAAAAAATATGACAGTTTTGTTCATTGAATATTAAAAACTTTATCGTATCATTGATTATAAAGACAACTTTATATTACACTTTTATTAATAATTATATATAACATAATAGCATAGCAACTCCGGCTTCATAATTCGTTAGTTACATAATATAAACAAACTGTTGCCAATGATACGATAAAGCTTGAAATATAACTCGAATATTATGCGATTTAAACCGACTCCGACGTTGCGTAGTTGACTCGGCTAGCGCCTCGTCACCTAGCAACGTCCTCGTCTATTATAAATCGCATAATATTCTTGTTATATTAATAGCTATTATGTCATACTCGTTTCTAAAGCAACGTTTTTCGAACGATTTATAGGACGAAAAGTGACACTTTAAAGTGTCATTTTAAAGTCCTAGTTCTTTAAAGTGTCACTTTTTGTTCTATAAATGCTCGTTGCTAGGCGATACGAATTGTTGCGCCTTAGACTACTTACTTAAAACTAATACTGCTACAAATTGCTGGAGATTTCTTTTAATAATTTAACAACTTTAGAAACCAGTATGACATAAAATTATGTATGTACCTCAGACGAAAAGTGTCTTTAAGGTACTCGCAAGTAATTACGGCCTCGGCTACCCGCCTCGGCCGTAAACAACTTACTCATACCTTAAAGACCTACTTTTCGTCGTAGATACATAAAATACTATAATAATCTGCAAGGCCAAGGTCGCATTGTTATTCCACAGTAAAAACAAAGTTTGGTCTAAGAAAAATAAACGTATTATTCTATTGCACGTGCCACAAAAAAAGTAATCACAATACTCAAACAAAATATAAACACCGGATCTGTTTGCAATTTACTACGTAGTTTTAAGCTTTTAGTTTTTTATTTTAGAAAAACATCCACATTTAGTAAATTTGCTTTGCAATCATTTGTATAAAACTGACTTTTTCTAATTTAAAAGACGCTTTTATCATTTAACTACCACAACTTTTTTGTACCATTTAATAATTAAATAAATGCAAAATCATTTTAAAATAAAGCTTCATCTACAGGTTTACCCAAATAATTGGTATAAAATATAATTATGATTAGTCATTAGTTATGGGTTTTTTTTTTCAGTCGGATAGCCAACAGGATTCGTTAATTCGTTTTAATATTATCTGAGATTAATTAACTCGAAATTATGAAACGTAGGCCGGGTAGGCTTATCTTTATATGTATAACAGAAAAGATGATGAAACTACTGTCCCAATTTATGAATAACATTTTTTTATTTTGAATTGGAAAAAACTATTTGCCAATCTGTAAATAACCATTTGCGGCACGTTACTTAGCTGATAATTTTAATTAATTGAAAATGGGTTTTATTTTTTCCCTTTGGTTTTATTAAGAACTTACAAACCTTTCCGAAAATTTCTGAGAAATACAAATTTTCTATTTCTTTATTCTGTTTATTTCCTTAGAAAGTATTGTCCTATATCTAATCTCCACCAAATTTGATCTTAATACCAATTTATAAAAAAAATCGTTGCGTTTTACTTATATAAAAATAATTAACAAACCTTAAACTTTAACTTAACTTTAAATTTTTAACTTTGATTAGAACTAACTAAATTCGTGATTTTGTGTTTATTACTTCGATCATCAGGCTTCTCAAACCTATTTTTAAGAAACTAAAATTAATTTCGAATTTGGTATAAATAAACAAGTTTTTAGAATAGTTAAGTTTTTAAATTTAGCAAGGAGAGTTAGATAAAAAAGAACTTTAAGTTTGGCGCAGTGAAATGCTGTTTTTCTATAGGAAATATCTATTTATTAATTTACATAATCGACTACCGTATTCAAACCTAATTTTCGCTAGGCATTAATAACCTAGAAAGGCAACGTTTTAAGAAGGGAATGCATTTATTCATTACACCCTCAGAGTTGAATTCGCAGAATACGTACTTCACAATTTATAAAGTAAGCCCAAACTAAAAGAACTAAACAGCCTCTGAAACAAGTTTTCTGAATTTCATCGGCAAGCCAACCTTGGAAGCCAATAAGTAGCTCTTAGTTTCGTAAACTAAAGGAACTGGTGTGTCTATGCTTCGTTCGATTTCATATTCTTGTAGAATATGAATCAACCCCAATTTCACTACCATTAAGCCAAATCGTTCACCTAGTGATAAAAAAATACGTGTTAAGGAAGCCGCTGAATTTTACTGAAACTTCAAACTTACCAATACAAACTCTCGGCCCTTCTCCGAAGGGTATGTAGGCAAAAGGGGGAAGTTTGCTTTTGTTTACTTCCGAAAATCGTTCAGGGTCGTATTTATCAGGATCGGGGAAATATTCTTCATCGTAATGAAGACCGAACATTGGGATAAAAATAGGCGTTCCTTTTTCTATAACTAAATCACTGCCGGAAATTTTGTAATCCTCCATGCACATTCTGTCCAAGAATGGAAGAACAGGGTATTTCCTGAGGGTTTCTAAAAAAAAATAAAACTGGGGTGAATATTTGCTTCAAGGGCGAAATAAATAATTTACCGCAAACATTCATGTGTAGGTATTTCATATCTTGGACAGCTTCATAATCTAACGTTCCTCGTTCCAAAAGAACTGATTTAATTTCTGCACGTAGTTTGAGTTGAATATCTTGTTGAAGACAAAGCTCGTATAAGCAGAAGGATAATGTCGAACTGATTGTTTCAAAACCAGCTGAGTAAATTTGTCCCGCTTGGGCTACAACCCTATCACCTACTGAAAACAAAAATTATTATAAGAAATTCCCTTGGTTGGTGTTACATCAATTTGACAAGGCTATGTCTGGATTGTCGAGCCAAGGTAGTGATCGCGTGCTATTCTGAATATGAAAAAATACAGAAAATCACATTGATACAATAAAATTAGCGATTGTTCAATATTTTAACGAATAGGACGTGATCCCTCTACTGGTTCGATAACCATTGTATAGCGACAAAACGGAACTACTGGAAAACTTACCAAATTCAAATCGCTCATCGACGCCTTGCTTCCTCATCTGAGTGATAATTTCAATCAGGTCGTTTCTTTCGTAATTTCCCTTTTCTCTTTCCTCGATAGCCTTCCAGAACACCTCCCTCATGAATTTCGTAATGCTGGGATCAAAAAAGGGCATTCCCGTCAGTTTCACAATACTCGGGGCTATAAAATAACATGTTTGTCTTATCGCGTTTCCCAAACTGAAGTTAAACATTTTTCTCGAAATTATCCTGAATTCGGCATTTTCATTTCTAAACGAATTCGCATTAATACCAAAAGCACAGTTTGCTATAACATCCGTCGAATATTTCGCGCACACTTCCTTGGTTTCGATGGAACGATTTTCAATACGTTTACCCATGTAGGTAACCATTTCCTCAGCGGACGCTTTAATTAAATCCATCATAGATTTTAACTTTGCAGTGGTATAAACAGGGGTCATTTTGGTACGCATATATTTCCATTCGGGATTTTTGAGAAAAAATAAGAACTTCGATGCTAACGGTTCGCATTTTTCATCAGTAACTATAATCCTGTTATAGAAGTAGTTAAAATCTTTTACTAGGATCCTCTTGACTAACTCAGGGTCTTTAATGACCAGATGAGGCGTATTCATCACAAAGACACCAAAATAACGTACGCCTTTAAATTGTTCGTAAAATTTTGCGATTACATGACCGATAGTTGAACGAGCAGTGAACACCTCTAGGAAATTTCCGAAAATTGGAGATGGTTCCACGTAAGGTACGCCCCTTTTCTTCCAGCAATCAAAATTTTTTGTTGAGAATTTATATAGGATAAATCCCAGGATTAAGCAAAGGACGAGTAGGATCGCCATCTAAAAATATAAGAATTTTTGTTTATTCTATCTAGGGAGTTTCTTACCTTTTGGAAAATTCGGTTCAAATATGGATGACGAACTATTTGCATAGTAGTCCAGTCAATAAAGGAATTGTAGAATGCATGGAGGGTGTCACAATTTTTGACTTCAGGGCTTTGTTTGGAGTCGTTAGGAGGTAAACATACTAAAAGTCCCCGGACATAGGTGGTGAGCGGGGTGCAGGGGGGGACTGAGAAGGTCTCTTTTTCTGTTTTTTTTGCTTATATTTAGAAGATTGTGCATCTTAGCAAAAAAGTCATTATATACAAAATCAAAGCTGATAAAATTTCCTACATTTTTGCTTCTTTAAGTTTTTTTATATCTCCAACCGTTTATGAGAAATCCGCTATCAAAAATCGTTAATATTCGCAAGAAAATATTTTGCCTCCCGTTTTTCGTTAAACGTTTCTCTCTAGCACCTCATCTCTTCGGTTTACAGAAAAATTCCCCCAAAAGAAGTTGTACAGGATTAAATTTCCTTCAAAATGGTATATACTTTTTATATTTTTTTTTCGAAAATTAGCGATTTTTGATAGCGGATATCGCATAAACGGTTGGAGATATAAAAAAACTTTACCAACCAAAAATGTGGGAAATTTTGACACCTTTGATTTTGTATATCATAACTTTTTCGCTAAGACGCACCTTATTCAAGATATAAGCAAAAAACCTAAAAAATTGATCTTCTCGGTCCCCCCTGCACCCCGCTCACCTCCTATGTCCGGGGACTTTTAGTATGTGGCAAATCATAAATCAAAGCTATTATTTCCCTAATTAAACGATGCGAAATTATGAAGAACTCACCTGACTAAACTTTTAAGTTGGTTGCTTTTATCAATAGAATATTTTTGTGATAAGTTTGTTAGGCGAAAACTTAGCAAACACTCCAATTCTTAACAACGTTTATATATAGTCATATTTATCTGTGAACTTTGGGAGGGTAATAGATTTAAAGTGTTAAATAAAAAAGAGGCCTAAAGATCTAGGAGTCAAGTAACATAAAGATAAATAATTATTTCGAAGACTTCCACGGTCAGTGTCAGAAGAGACAGAAGAAGCTCTTCTGTCTCAACAATGACACGGTTCCAATCCAGAAAACGTTTTGTTAATATAAATAATTATTATCGGCATAAAATTTCCAAGAACGCGGATTTGATTTGTTGTTAACAGGTCTTGACAAATTTTAAAATAACTGATTAGGCACTTATTCCATTATTTGTTGTCATTTTATACTTGGGTATCTTCTAAGATAGACTGTTAAGTGTAAAGTAAAGATAACTGCGTTGTTTAATCAATTAGGACATAGATTTTTGACCTCCCCATAAAAAATTAATATTAAGTAATAAAATAGCACGATTATGATTAATTATTGTATATTGTATGACTGAACATAATTGGCGGGAAAATTTTTGTTTGCGATGATCTTTGACAAAGTATTAAAACAAATAAATTTTAGGTCCTTTAACTATTGATCTATCTTTGTTTATTATTTTATAAAGTATGATTTTTCAATTCTAACTTAAACATTGTACATCTTTCCAGTTGCTAAAGAAAATAACCGAAAGAAAAGAAAAAAAAATAAAAGCACTTCAAATAAATGTTTAAGTATTTGCTTAGCGAATAAATAAAATGAATTCTGGAAACTTTTAAAATTAATTTTTCATCAAATAAGAAATACATGCTCTAAATAATACTTCCTCTGTCCTAAAATATAGTATACATTTCTAAAAAAAAAACTACTGATAGGCGTTGCGTGAATGGTAGCTTACTGTAATATTGTCAAAAGCGTATCAGTAGTAAACAATTCCGTATGGATTAACGGAGGGGGAGAAGAATATAACAGGCTACGAACGGGATTTTTAATAAAAGAACAGCTGAAACACATGCACAGTGATAAATTACAAAATAGTTAACGAAAGACTCAGCTATTTGCGGCTAAAAGGAAAGTTCAGAAAAATAAGCTTAATAAATTTCCATGCACACACGGAGGAAACCGAAGAAACAATAAAAGACGAACTATACGAACAGTTAGAAGAAATGTATAACTCCATACCCAGCTTCGATATCAAAATACTGATAGAAGATATGAACGCCAAGGTACATAGCTGGAAAGGAAAGCTTACACGAGGAAACGAATAAAAACGGGCAGAAACTGATTGACTGCGCGGCAAGGAACAACATGGTGATTAAAACAACTCAACTCAAGCATAAGGATATACATAAAATCACATGGAAAAGTCCAGACGGCCATACAAACAACCAAATCGATCACGTACTGATTGAGAGGAAACACGCAAATAGTATAGAAGATGCAAGAACATACAGAGGAGCGGACACCAACTCCGACCATTTTCTAGTCAGAGTTAGATTAAGGCAGGAAGTCCCGAAACTATCAGGGAAAAAAGGAAGGAAAAGAACTAGATGGAATATCGAGGCATTACAAACGGAGGAGATGCAAAATAAATATTTACAAAACACAGAACAAAGCATAACTAACAACCAACAGGACACCGTCAACGGAAAGTGGGAAGCAATTAAGTACACAGTCAGATAAGGGGCCCAGGGTCTGGGAAGGCCCAAAACAAGATCGGGAAAGGAGTGGTTTGATGAGAGCTGTAAGGAAGTGGTAAACGAGCGGAAGAGAGCAAGGCTTACAATGCTAAAAGAAAACACGGTAGAAGCACAAGGGAAATACAAGGAAGCCTGCAGAAGAGCAAAGTCATGCAACAAAAAATAGAAAAGCTAGAAGAAACCCATCAAAGAAAGCAGATAAGAGAATTCTACAGAGGCCTAAAAGAAAGCAAAGTAGGAGGCAAAAACAGAACAATGTTCTATAAGAATGAGAGCGGAGAGTTAATTACAGTAAAAGAAGGGATACAGAACATGTGGGACCTACACTTTAAAAGAATATTAGAGCAGAAGCAAGGGTAAGAGGAGCAGGTAGAAGCTACAGAGCATAGAAGCACAATTAACACCGAACTAAAGGCACCCGCAGAGGAGGAAGTCAAAGGTGTAATCACCAAAATGAAAAACAACAGACGCCCAGGAGTAGATGAACTACCAATTGAACTCTTTAAGTACGGGGGAGAACGGATCCTTAATGAGGTACATGACCTAATAATGCAGATGCCGGAAGAATGGTCAACGGCAATTATAACCCCGATCCACAAAAAAGGTAACGAACAGTTAGCAGACAATTACAGGCCGATATTCCTACTCTGTGTTGTATATAAGGTGATAAAACTTAGGCTGGACGAATGGGCAGAAGAAACAATAGGGCAATACCAGGCGGGCTTTAGGAAAGGTAAATCGATCATCGACCAAGTATTCATAATGAAGCAGATACAAATATTTCACCATATAATCATGTATAACCTTTGACCATCACAAAAGTATGAAATTCAACTTTCCTCATCTTCCATACAAAATAATTCATTCTCTTGTATGATTTCTTCGTTAGATTCATCACTTAACATATCTACTGTTTCTTTTTTTTTTAAATTATACTATTGCCAGCTCAGCACTAGTGCTATACATGGCAGTGACTAAGGAGGTATGTATGCCTCTATCACTAGAACGATATCGTTTCACAAACTTCATTCGCTTAGGACCGAACTGAAGGATTATTCACTTTCACTAGATAGAAGATCTATAGGTAGTCTTCTTTTCAGTCTGGTATGAATTGACCTCCTACCAATGTAATAATGTACCGCACCACTGCACTGATCAATATTGTTATAGAATATTCTAGACGTATTCTTGATAAATTGTTCAACTGTTGGGATACCAGTTTCCTTGTGGAGTTGCAAATTTCTAACAAGCCACTAGGCATTTGTGATTGTGCGTAGTACTTTGTTTTGTAACACCTGAAGCTTTTGTAAATTGGTTCTCGATGTGGCACCCCAAACACTGGATCCGTAAGTGAAGATCGGCCTAATTCCGCAACTTAATTTGAGCGATGACTTTCTATTTATGATGGGATATAGCACAGCTAATCTTGCATAGGACTCTGATAGTTTTTTATTTGTGTGGAAGCTCCATGTTAGTTTCCGATCAAGATAGTTTCCTAGGTATCGAATTGCACTGTCCTTCGGGTTCCAGTTGATGGTAGAGTTGTTGATTACGATGTTCCCAGGATCAGAAGGTATACGAAGTGTGAAGATTTTTGCTTCGCATTTATCAGCGTTGATATTCATTGACCATTTATTAAACCATAAGGTTAGCCGATTTACGCTCTCTTGAAGACTATTATTAGCAACCTGATTGATATCATAATCCTGTGCGACAATGGCAATGTCGTCCGCATACATAGCTATGTCAGCGTTGGGAGTAGTGGGAACGTCAAACGTAAAAATATTAAAAAGTATAGGGCCCAGAATGGATCCTTGTGGGACCCCCGCGTTAATTTTTCGAGTTGATGAAACGTGCGAGTTTACTCTTACTTGAAATGTTCCTTCAGAAAGAAAGGATTTAATTATGTTTAATAAATAAGAAGGCGTGGTTATTTCCAGCAATTTATATAACAGTCCTTTAGTCCACACCTGATCAAAAGCTTTAGCTACATCTAGGAAAGCTATCAGTGTATGTTTCTTGTTTTCATATGTATTCGTAGGTCGTATATTATTTGTCTGGGTATGCTAAATGCTAGCTGTAACTAGGTACTCGCAGCAAACGCACATGCACGCGAGTAGATACATATACATGGACAGGCGCCGAATTATGTTTGTGCAGTATGTCGGAACCCAAAATGTTTATTTTGTGCACTTGCATTTTGCATACTAATAAATATTAAATAAAATATTCATATACAAAATATAGAAGACTTTAGGGCCCTTATAGAATAAATCTGCAATTGTTTCTAAAAAAAAAAATAGTGGTTGAACTTAACTTGCCCCCCCTAAACGGCGCCCATGGCAACGGCCATATATACACCTTAGTAGATATGAATGAAGTTGGCTGCGACTATTTTAGCTACTTCTTGTAAAATCTAACTTCAATTTTGGGTTTTTTGACCTGTCCCATTTCGAAAATTCCGAAGTTATATGTAATCTTAGGCGCCTGAAACTTAAAGCAAATTTGAGTTCGTTATTTTAAATAGGTATTTGATTATAGTCCTAAGAAACGCCTGTCGCCTGTTATTGTAGTTGTTTTCTTAAGGCCGGTACGTAAAATGGTAAAATCCCTGATCACATAACAATTGTTACGTGATCAGGGGTAAAATGTATGTTTATTGTATCAGCAGTTAGTCCGGTCAGTCAGCATATCAGAGTTAAAAGTGTAATCTGAAACATGATACCCCAAAAATGACGTACTAGCCTTGAATCATCGATTCCTTGAATACAGCAAATAACGGGTGTTAGAAAACTCGTCTTATCAGAGTCACCTGTGCTTATTAAAATGTATGTCCTGTTTTGGTACCTAAGTTAATTTTCAACTAGTCTTAATCAAAATTAGTTAAAGGCAGCAGTTGTCAGTAGTTCTAATGAATAGTGGATATTTAAGAATTAATCTAAGACACTTAATTTTTTTTCATAGATGACTCTGATAAGACGAGTTTTCTAACACCCGTTAAAATAAGCAAGCCATTCAAAAGTTAGCGACTTTGAGTACCAAATTAGCGACCTTTACGAAACCGGTTGACGACTTCAATGAAATAAAATTGGCAACCCTGGTTGGCCGTGTTGAAACAGAAATTTGTTTATCTATGACTTTTTAATCACCTTATATAATCGTTTATGGCGCCGATATAATAACCACTTCCAAAAGTTGACCGATTTTGCTGTGGTAGTGCGGTGTTTACCAGAAAAAATACTCAATAAATTATTACTATCCGCTTATTACTTATTAGTGTTTTGTGTGTGCAGATACATTTTTTTTTGTATTTTTAAATAATTACAGGTTAGTCACTAGTTACCACAGATAACCTACTAGGAGTAGGTTATCTGTTGTGCTAGTTACCAAACATATTGTTTGTAATATTTGTTGTGATTTGTATTATTACAGGAAATTGACTAAAAAATGTCTGAAATAAATTCAAAGAATAACCTCGAATATGATTTCGATTTGGATATCGTCAAAGAAGAAATCAAACTTGAACTCTACTTGAACGATATTAAAAGTGAATTCGGCGATGATATCCTTTGCAATACCAAACAAAAACATAACTGCAATCAAACTGACACGAATATTAGCCAAAACTCTGGACGGAATACAAGAGAGGAAACTGAAATTATATCGAGTGGTGCACATGAAGTGGACAAAATAAAAGTTGAAACAACCACTACAATTAATCCTTTTGATGAGAATTTGGATATTGTCAAAGAAGAAAATAAACTTGAACCCTACTTTGACAATATAAAAACTGAATTTGATGATGATATCCTTTGCAATACCAAACAAATACATAACTTCAATGAAACTAACACTAATATTAGCCAAAACTTATGGTGGAATACCAAGGAGGAAACTGCAATTAAAGAGAGTGCTGCACATGAAACAGACAAAATAAAAGTAGAAACAACTGATACAGTTGATGAAGATGACCAGAATAAAAATAAAGGGAAAAGTTTAATATGTGACGTTTGTGAATATAGAACGACTCGTAGATCCAATCTTCAAACTCATAAAAATACGCATTTAATAGAAAGGCCGTTTGCTTGTAATTTATGTGAATACAGGACTGTAAGTAAAGGCTATCTGAAAGTGCATATGAGTACTCATACTGGAGAAAAACCATGTGCTTGTACTTTATGTGAATACAAGACTGTAACTAAAAGCAATCTGAAATTGCATATGAGTACTCATACTGGAGAAAAACCGTTTGCTTGTACTTTATGTGAATACAAGACTATAACTAAAACTAAACTGAAACTGCATATGAGTAATCATACTGGAAAAAAACAGTTTGTTTGTACTTTATGTCAATACAGGAGTGCAGCTAAAAGCAATCTGAAACTGCATATGAGTAATCATACTGCAGAAAAACCGTTTGCTTGTACTTTATGTGAATTCAAGAGTATAACTAAAGGTCATCTGAAAATACATATGAAAATTCATACTGGAGAAAAACAATTTGCTTGTAATTTATGTGAATACAGGAGTGTAGCTAAAGGCAATCTGAAATTGCATATGAGTACTCATACTGGAGAAAAACCATTTGCTTGTACTTTATGTGAATTCAAGAGTATATCTAAAGGTCATGTGAAATTGCATATGAGTACTCATACTGGAGAAAAACCATATGCTTGTAATTTATGTGAATACAGGGGTGCACGTAAAGGCAATCTGAAATTGCATATGAGTACTCATACTGGAGAAAAAACATTTGCTTGTACTTTATGTGAATACAAGAGTGTAACTAAAAGCCAGCTGAAACTGCATATGAGTACTCATACTGGAAATAAACCGTTTGCTTGTAATTTATGTGAATACAGAACTGTAACTAAAAGTAAGCTGAATAAACATATGAAAATCCACAGAAAAGAAAAATAATTTGCTTGTAAATGATGTGAACTAGGTTTTTTAAAATATTTGTTTAAGTAAGTAAAGAAAATACTTCATTTATTTTTTAACTTTGAAATTTCCTTTTAGCTAAAAAAGTTACGATTAAGATGCCTCACAGATGTGATTTTATTGGGCGTAATTACTCTGAAGGTGCAACTGATGAAGGATTGATTCACACATTTCTTAGTTGCAACGAATCTGCAAAATGTTCAAATTATTCGAACGTAAGGTGACTAAAGGAAACTTCGTAGCTTCAAAATATACTGTAGTATTTATGTATATGTGTATGTTAAGCTGGGTCCAAACTTGCGCATTTTAGTGTGTCGAACACTGTAATGTAATACAATTGCAATACTGCAACTTCAAATACAAGTGTGGACTGTTTGGTGTTGCTTGCGAAGGAACAATGTCATCAGTTCCAGTCGCTGCTGCTGCTTTTATAATTATTCGTCGAATACTGACTAGAAGAAAACGACAAGAGAGGATGGTGGCAATCTAATTTGTTTAGGAATAGACATATTTACAGTGGTACAAATTTGCTTACCGATTTAAGGGATCAAGAACTCAGTGGATACTTTAAAAATTTTACTCTAATGACGGCTGAAGATTTTGAAATATTAATTAATCTCATAGCTCCAAAAATATCAGAATAGAATACCAAATTTAAGGATGCTATTCCTGTGCAAGAAAGACTGGCCGTAACATTACGTTTTTTAGCAACTGGTGATTCCTATACCAGCCTACAATATATGTTTAAAATTTCAAACCAAACTATCAGTGCGATTGTTCCAGAAGTATACAGAGCGATTATTGAAGCACACAAAGAGAACATCAAGGTAAGAATTTATTTAGTCAGTTTATTAGAGTTAAATGAGAAGCAGTTTTTGGATACAATAAATGTTATAGTAAAAAAATTATATTAAATCTGTAACGCTTAATTCGTCTGAGAAAGCAGGTGAAGGCGTAGGCGCGTAATTAGAATCAGTTGATGTTGACTGATTGGGAGAAGCAGATGGAATATGGACTGTTGGGACAGGGTTCAAGGTAGTAGTATTTATGTATTAAATATACAGGGTGTTAAAAAACAAATATATGATATTTGTAGGACATACAGTACAGACCAAAATAAGCCTAAAAGTCTTAATAAACAGGTGTCCTAAAATTAGTCGTTTCAGAGATAGGGTTGATTTAAATTTTTATATTTTATTTTTTTACAATGTCAGTTTTTAGTAAGAAAACACTTAAATTAATTGTGAAAAGTTTTAGTTGTAGCTAAAGTAAATGTTTGAAATGACCACCATCGTTTCAGCATACAAACGATGTGCTTCAAAGGAATTTCCATTAGCACGACCGTACATAAAATGCATGTTTGCGAGTCTGCCATATGTGAATTCGTGTAAATAACCATAATTAATGAAATTTTCAGTCAGCAAATGTCAAGTATAATAACTGAACAAAAAACTGATAGGCCCACTATCATTTTGCTCTTACCAATAAACGTCACAGTGATTAAATTAAATAACCGAGACTAATATTGTAATCAACCATATCTCTGAAACTATTAATTTTAGGACACCTGTTTGTTAAGACTTTTAGGCTTATTTTGGTCTGTACTGTATGTCCTACAAATATCATACATTTGTTTTTTAACACCCTGTATGTTAGGATTACAAGTATGGGGGTAATTGAAACTGCTGTAATTAGGAAAAGTGGAGAGTTGATAAGAATCAAATTGTCCTTGATCTGCTTCAAAAATGAGTTGACTTATTTTGAAATTGCAAAGCGTTTCTTGTTCTATTAGAATATTTTCGTAATTTATTACATATAAAAGTGGCAAAACTTTCACATTCAACATTATTTGTTGTCGTCGCTGCCGTATTTAATGTAGCAAAAACCTACATCTTCCGGTTTTTTAATTCTTTTGATTTGACGAGATGTTGAAGTCATCAAGGTTCTCTTTTCATTCTGTTACGAAAATTGTGGCATTACTTCACATTCGCCAACGTTGTGTCAATCTAAAATAAGACATTTAGGTTTAGTAATAGTTATCTGAATTAGTTTATTTATATTGTTTATATATTTTTACAGATACCTAACACACCAGAAGATTGGTTAACTGTTGCAGAACAGTCGGGAGGAATGGACGGGAAGATTGTTGTATTGCAAGCCCCTCTTAACAATGATAGCAAATTGTATAGTTATAAGGGAACATTTAGCATTGTTCTGTTTGGGTTGGTAGATTCAAATTACAATTTTTTGTTTGTGGATACTCGTTGCCAATGAAGAATTTCTGATGGGGGTTTTTAAGAATAGTAAATTATACGAAAAAATGGCAGATGGTTCTATAAATTTCCCAGAATCAACTCCTTTAAGAGGAAGAAGCAAAGTAATGCCTTATTTTTTCGTGGCAGACAAAGCCATTTCCATTACAACCAAATATAATGAAGGTTTATTCTGGGATACATGCCAGACAAACAATGGAAAGAATTTTCAATTATCGCCTCTGTAGAGCGCGTCGTGTGGTTGAAAATGTGTTTGGTATCATTTCATCTGTTTTTCGAGTGTTAAGAAAACCCATGCTACTTGACCCAGAAAAAGCTGAACTAGTTATAGTGACAATCGCACATTTTACACAACTTTTTAAGAAGAAACTCTCATTCTGCTGACGTTTATTCAGCATCCGGTACATTTGATTCCGAAGGAAATATAGTAGAAGGAAACTGGAGGAATAACGTAAACGAAAACATGACCGCATTATTTCCAATTGCAAGTTTGCCACGTCGATCTACTGCACTTGCAAAAGATATTAGAGATGAATTAGCGCATTACTGCAAAACTGAAGGGACATTCTATGGCAAGACAATTATGCATAATAAAACATGTCATAGATACCGTGTTTAAGGTGTCCGGCTTCGAACGCTTTATAAGCAAACCAGGCACTTTCATAGATTTCTTTGCACCTGTAAATTATTTTATTGGAAAACCTTATTATACATAATATATGTAATAAAATACATTTTATAATATTAAGATATTGTTAATTACTTACCTTTTCCAGTTCCATATTTGATTTTTACCTTTCTATGAAGGAAGGCTCGTCATTTTTTTTTCTGCATTCATCTTCATTAGTTCTGATAACATTTGATATTCCATTCCAGGCATTATTTTTTTCTAATTTATTAAAATGTTTAGGATTTTTGGGATTCCATAATACAATTTTTTCTCGGTAGATTTCAATTAACAAAAGCGACTTTTCGGTAAACCACTCCATAGTTTATATGTTACACCTGTGTTAAGCTTAAATTCCTTAACTCCCCCTTTAAACCAGGCTAGCTCGTGCTATCGTGTATTGATATAGCCACAACAAAGTGGCTTAAGATATGGCAGGTGAACTAAAACCTTTGGAAGGACCAACAATAAAGCCCGTAGAGGAAGCTGAAATTCCTCGAGCACAGATAGTGGTCGTCTACTTTCCAAATAGCGCTGAAGACACCAAATACCGACCTTTATCCATTCTGTCATCTGTCTGAAGTAGTGATGGGCACAATCAGATAATTTCAACAATTGAACGATTATTCGGAATGCGAATAATCACTCAAGTTGTATGTGCAATCTCATGCTGCGCTTATAAACAAAACCTTTCAAAATTAAAGTAACACATTTATAATAGTTATATTACTAGACTGTGGTAATATGGTGTGCAGTTATATACAACTTTATCTTTGTCTAACACTTGTCTTGCAAAAGCGACAACCCGCAAGTGCCAGCTGGTACAAAAATAACTCGATGTGAATAGGAATTCATTCGCATTCGTCATCGGTCATTCGTTTCCGAATTAAAAATCATCGAAGACTTGTTTTAGAAGAATTACTGGTGTCTGCGGATGTTGAGGGTCCTGGATCGCCCTATGAACTTACATAAAGTTATTGTCAATTTATGTAATTCTGGTCATTCTTGCGGAAAAATTGTCAAACAAATTATTTTGCTATACTGTACAAAATATCATGAAATTGTGTAAAACAACAGGGTCAATAGAAGAAAAGGAACATTTGGGAAGAACTTCGAATATAACACCAACAAATTTAAGGGCTTTAAAGCAAAATTAAAACAACGAACTGTGGCGAATTAATTTAATTTTTTTTAATTTAATGATAAGATACAAACGGTTATTCACCACTTACATGAATCTGTAGGTACATAAGCTTAAAAATTAGGAGTACATAATAACCTTTCTACAAATTTCTTTCGAATGTTTATTGGAGATGTAGAAAATATATCAATCTCACTAAGGCTTAGAATACTATTTGTAATGTTCAGCATTCTATCGACAATTGTATAATGTTGATCGACATGAAAAATGTTATTTCTCCTGCGGAGCTTGATATTAGGAACCTTAAAACAAATTAAGTATAGCAAATTGTCATCATTAATATTAGACATTACAGCATTGTATATAAAACTCAAAGAATAAAATTTCCTTCTACAGTCAACATTATTATATTTAACATTTTTCATTGCCTAATGCTAACAACTGATTTAAATATGAAATTTTAGTAGCATATGTTGGGTATATTTCAAATGTCTTAAAAATATAAGAAACGAACGAATCTCTTTTGTACTTTTTCAATTTCATTAATTAATGAATAGTTGTCAGGCATTCATACAAGCATTGAATGAAAACATTTTCAAGGTCAACTTGTTTTAAGACTATTAAAAACATTGAGGTTTATCTCCTACAAAGTAAGCTTTTTCAAAACAATTTGTGAATTATTTTCGAGTGCAAAAACCTAGTTCACATCATTTACAAGCAAATTATTTTTCTTTTCTGTGGATTTTCATATGTTTATTCAGCTTACTTTTAGCTACAGTTCTGTATTCACATAAATTACAACCAAACGGTTTTTCTCCAGTATGAATACTCATATATGCAATTTCAGATTGTATTTAGTTGCACTCCTGTATTCACATAAATTACAACCAAACGGTTTTTCTCCAGTATGAATACTCATATGCAATTTCAGATTGTATTTAGTTGCACTCCTGTATTCACATAAAGTACAAGCAACTGGTTTTTCTCCAGTATGAGTACACATATGCAATTTCAGCTGGCGTTTAGTTGCACTCCTGTATTCACATAAAGTACAAGCAAATGGTTTTTCTCCAGTATGAATATTCATATGCAATTTCAGACGACTTTTAATTACAGTCCTGTATTCACATAAATTACAGGCAAATGGTTTTTCTCCTGTATGATTACTCATATGGAATTTCAGACGGCTTTTAGTTACAGTCCTGTATTCACATAAATTACAAGCAAACGGTTTTTCTCCAGTATGAATACTCATATGCAATTTCCGCTGGTGGTTACTTACAGCCGTGTATTCACATAAATTACAAGCAAACGGCTTTTTTATTAAATGTGTATTTTCATGAGTATCAAGAGTGGATTTACGAGTCGTTCTATATCCACAAACGTCACATATAAAACTTTTCCCTTTATTTTTGTTCTGGTCATCTTCGTTAACTGTATCAGTTGTTTCTACTTTTATTTTGTCTGTTTCATGTGCATTACTCTCTTTAATTGCAGTTTCTTCCCTCATATTCCGTCCTAAGTTCCGGCTGATATTAGTGTTAGTTTCATTGCAGTTATGTTTTTGTTCGGTATTGCAAAGGATATCATCACCGAATTCACTTTTGATATTGTCCAAGTAGGGTTCAAGTTTGATTTCTTCTTTGACGATATCCAAATCGAAGTCATATTCGAGGTTAGCCTTGGAATTTATTTCAGACATTTTTTTATTCAATTTCCTGTAATAAAACAAATAATAAGGAGTATTACGAACAGCGTTTGGTAACTAGTGACAAACCTGTAATTATTTAAAAATGCAGATCAAAATGCATCCTTGCACACACACAAATTCAGTACTCTTATTTACTGGTAAACACCACAGAAAATAAACCCTCAGTAAACACGGCAGTAAGTATCACGTCAAGGAGGATAATTTATTATCTCTGCATCACGTACATACAGTACGTAGCAGTAAAATCGGTCAACTTTCGGAAGTGGTTATTATATCGCCACCGTAACAAAGTGATTAAAAAGGTCATAGATTTAGTACAAACAAATTTCTAATAGACAGGAAAAGTGTGACGTCACATGCCATTCTTTTTTGTTTGGAATATTCTGTTCGCTCGCGCCGTGGGTCTGTGACGTTACCCTTTTCTTGTCTATTAGAAATTTGTTTTACTATAAATCTATGACCTTTTTAATCACTTTGTATAATCGTCTAATGCGCCGATATAATAACCACTTCCAAAAGTTGAGCGATTTTGTTATATTACTAGACTGTGCTACTACTAACCTATCTTATCTATGGGTATGGATTTTGTTGTTAACTGCGGTGCGGTGTTTACCAGAAAGAGTACTCAATTTCTGTGTGTGCAGGGATACATTTTATGTGTATTTTTAGATAATTACAGGTTAGTCACTAGTTACCAAACGCTGTTCGTTATACTCTTTATTATTTGTTTTATTACAGCAAATTGAATAAAAAATGTCTGAAATAATTTCCAAGGCTAACCTCGAATATGACTTCGATTTGGATATCGTCAAAGAAGAAATCAAACTTGAACCTTGCTTGGACAATAGGTATAAAAAGTGAATTCGGTGATGATATCTTTTGCAATACCGAACAAAAACATAACTGCAATGAAAATAAAACTAATTTCAGCCAAAACTTAGGACGGAATACGAGGGAGGAAACTGCAATTGAAGAGACTAGTGCACATGAAGTGGACAAAATAAAAGTAGAAACAACTGATACAGTCGACGAAGATGACCAGAACAAAAATAAAGGGAAAAGTTTTATATGTAACGTTTGTGAATATAGAACGACTTGTAGATCCCATTTTCATACTCATAACAATACGCATTTAATAAAAAAGCCGCTTGTGTGTACTTTATGTGAATACAGGACTGTAACTAAAACTAAGCTGAAATTACATATGAATAGTCATACAGGAGTAAAGCCGTTTGCCTGTAATTTATGTGAATATAGGAGTGCATATATAAGCAACCTGAAAAGACATGAATATTCATACTGGAGATAAACAATTTGCCTGTAATTTATGTGCATACAGGAGTGTAAATAAAAGCAATCTGAAACAACAAATGAATATTCATAGGAGAGAAAAACCGTTTGCCTGTAATTTATGTGAATATAGGAGTGTAACCAAAGGCCTTCTGAAACAACATATGAATATTCATAGGAGAGAAAAACCGTTTGCCTGTAATTTATGTAAATACAGGAGTGTAACTAAACGCCAGCTGAAATTCCATATGAGTACTCATACTGGAGATAAACCATTTGCCTGTAATATATGTGAATACAGGACTGTAACTAAAAGTAAGCTGAATAGACATATGAAGATTCACAGAAATGAAAAATAATTTGGTTTTAAACGATGTGGACTAGGTTTTTAAAAATATTTATTCAAGTAAGTAAAGGGAATCTCTTTAGAAAATACTTCATTTAATGAAATTCTTTTTTAGCCAATAAAATTATTACAATTCAGATGCCTCACAGATGTGATTTTATAGGCTGTAATTACTCTGAATATGGAACTGATAAACAACTGATTTGAACATTTCTTAGTTGCAATAAAAGGTTAAAATTATTCGAACCTAAGATTACTGAAGGAAACGTCGTAGCTTCACAATATAGTGTAGTATTTCAAGGGTCGAAGCGCAATACCTCGTAAGTTCCAAAGCCGAAATTTTACAGGAAGCACAATAAACTAATTAACAGTCACGTTTTTAGGTGTGACTGCCTAATTTTCTAGATAAACGTGTCAAAATAGTCGTGGAACACTATAAGAGAAACAAATAATACAATAATATGTTTTTAGGTTATACTTTAGGTAACTTACGAGGTTCTGAATTTTTCATCACTTGACCTTACGACCCCGTTTTGAATCGACGCAGGCGACGTTGTGTGTCAAGGCCTGCTGAATTAATATTACATATAAGGCCTGCCCACTTTATTTTGCCAAGACGCAATTTGAAAATATTAATTCAGCGGGCTTTGTTGTGTGTTACCTAGCGAGTAGTCTCGCATGTACTGTTATGTCAAATAATAATAATAATAATATATATTAAAGGCCCAACAGTATTACACCAAAACAGGACACACATAATATTATATAAACTTTGCATGCACTAATGAATATAACTTACTAATCTATTTACTTGTATATAATAAAGAACATTTTACACTAATTACACATACCAAACTCTATAATATATATATTTAGAAGAACACAAAAGGGAATTACCTAATAATATTTAATGCACGCGTATTATTTGTCTTCTAAAAAGGACAAGATATAATTTAAACAATCATTGTTAACATCACATAAATGTGAGATAGCATTGAAGTTATTACACATAATATGTACAGGTGATTTAACTAAAACATTTGTATTACTTTTACAACAATAAAAAAAATTTTGTAAACGTGACGAGGGACGTGGTATTCTCAAATGAATTTTTCCTAATAAGTCTAAACAATCAACTTTATTATGAAGTCGGTTGTACAGAAATGAAAGGGATATAGATTTGCGTCTTTATTTAAAGAATCAGTATCAAATCGCTGAAGCAAAACATTTTGATCTGAGCTTTGCTGAGTATAAACACCGTCAATTTTAAATGCTAAAAATTTAAGAAACCTCCGTTGAACAGATTCAAAAATATTAATATATTTCTCATAAAAAGGGTACCACATCAACACTGCGTATTCAAGTTTACTTCTGACATAGGCAAAGTAGAGCATCTTTATACTTAACTCATTTATAAAACCGCGACTGTTCCGACTTACAAAACCAAGCGTGGCAGTAGATGATTTGACAGTAGTATTGACATGGTTAGAGAAAGTAAGCTGACTGTCAAAGTAAACACCCAAGTCCTTGATGTCATCACATCTGATAAGTTCGGCACTACCAATACCGTATGCCATTATAATTGGAAATTTCCTCCTGCAATAACTCATAACTCGGCATTTGTTTATGTTTAGGCTTAAGGAATTGTGAGTAAACCATTCGTTAACAATATTCAACTCGTTTTGAAGAAAATTGTAATCATTGAGAGAATTAATAGTTGTAAATATCTTTAAGTCGTCAGCATATAGCAATTTGTGACATTTTAGATGAGAGGGTAAACGTTGATAAAAATTAAAAACAATAAAGGTCCAAGGTTTGAACCTTGTGGAACCCCAGATACAGCGTAGAAGACATCAGATTTATAGTTATTATATTCTACGTATTGTTTTCTTCCAACTAAATAACTTTTAAATAACTTCAAACATTCAGAGCTTGCTCCCAGTGGGTTCAACTTCGCAAGAATAAGATAATGATCAATTTGATCAAATGCTTTCTGTACATCTGTGTAAATGACATCAACTTGACTCTGAGAATCTAATGTTTCTGAAACATATTGTGTAAAAGATAGTAAATTCGAAACAGTAGAACGCTTTTCGACAAACCCAAGTTGAAATTGAGATAAATGAGACTTCACCGAATTGTAAAGTTGATTGTAAATAATTACTTTGAAGACTTTTGAAAAGTTGGACAAAATAGATATTGGCCGATAATTGGTAATGTTTGTTGGATCACCTTTTTTAAGGATAGGACAAACACGAGCTGTTTGCCACAATTTTGGAAATATATTTGTTTTAATAGCGACATTAAAGATTAATTTCAATGGATGTGCCAATATTACTGCGCAGTCGCATGCAATAAAGCTTGGTATACCATCAGGACCAGCAGTCGCTTTATTCTTGAGTCTTCTTAAAGCTAGTAATACATCACTTTCTGTTACCGGGTTGATACAGAAGTTGTTTAGGTGTATATCGGTGTTCAGAGTTTCAAATGATGAGTTAGAGGGTTTATACACGCTAAAGAAATAGTCTGCAAATGCACTAACAATGGACTGTGGATCATCGTATGAAGTAATACAAGCTTCAACGAAGTTACATGTTACATGTGTTTTTATATTTCTTTCCAATTATTAACAGTTGCAACAATATTAACAAATTGCCATACATGTTTACATGGTGGTCAAACATCTCAATATTTTGACATTCAACCACCTTCACTTGAAGAGTACCTACTGTATTTCAGTCCAAAATTGATAATTTGTCGCACTCGAAAACGAACTTCTGGTAATAGGAACACATGAGTTAAGAAGGGTAAGTTTGGCTTTGTATTTCAGTCCAAAATTAATAATTTTTTATACTCGAAAATGAACTGTTTGTAACAGGAACACATGAGTTAAGAAGGGTAAGTTTGGCTTTGTATTTCAGTCCAAAATTGATAATTTTCCGCACTCGAAAACGAACTTCTGGTAATAAGAACACATGAGTTAAGAAGGGTAAGTTTAGCTTTGTATTTCAGTCCAAAATTAATAATTTTTTATACTCGAAAATGAACTGTTTGTAACAGGAACATATGAGTTAAGAAGGGTAAGTTTGGCTTTGTATTTCAGTCCAAAATTGATAATTTGTCGCACTCGAAAACGAACTTCTGGTAATAGGAACACATGAGTTAAGAAGGGTAAGTTTGGCTTTGTATTTCAGTCCAAAATTAATAATTTTTTATACTCGAAAATGAACTGTTTGTAACAGGAACACATGAGTTAAGAAGGGTAAGTTTGGCTTTGTATTTCAGTCTAAAATTGATAATTTGTCGCACTCGAAAACGAACTTTTGGTAATAGGAACACATGAGTTAAGAAGGGTAAGTATGGCTTTGTATTTCAGTCCAAAATTAATAATTTTTTATACTCGAAAATGAACTGTTTGTAACAGGAACACATGAGTTAAGAAGCGTAAGTTTGGCTTTGTATTTCAGTCCAAAATTGATAATTTGCCGCACTCGAAAACGAACTTCTGGTAATAGGAACACATGAGTTAAGAAGGGTAAGTTTGGCTTTGTATTTCAGTCCAAAATTAATAATTTTTTATACTCGAAAATGAACTGTTTGTAACAGGAACACATGAGTTAAGAAGGGTAAGTTTGGCTTTATATTTCAGTCCAAAATTGATAATTTTCTGCACTCGAAAACGAACTTCTGGTAATAAGAACACATGAGTTAAGAAGGGTAAGTTTAGCTTTGTATTTCAGTCCAAAATTAATAATTTTTTATACTCGAAAATGAACTGTTTGTAACAGGAACATATGAGTTAAGAAGGGTAAGTTTGGCTTTGTATTTCAGTCCAAAATTGATAATTTGTCGCACTCGAAAACGAACTTCTGGTAATAGGAACACATGAGTTAAGAAGGGTAAGTTTGGCTTTGTATTTCAGTCCAAAATTAATAATTTTTTATACTCGAAAATGAACTGTTTGTAACAGGAACACATGAGTTAAGAAGGGTAAGTTTGGCTTTGTATTTCAGTCTAAAATTGATAATTTGTCGCACTCGAAAACGAACTTTTGGTAATAGGAACACATGAGTTAAGAAGGGTAAGTATGGCTTTGTATTTCAGTCCAAAATTAATAATTTTTTATACTCGAAAATGAACTGTTTGTAACAGGAACACATGAGTTAAGAAGCGTAAGTTTGGCTTTGTATTTCAGTCCAAAATTGATAATTTGCCGCACTCGAAAACGAACTTCTGGTAATAGGAACACATGAGTTAAGAAGGGTAAGTTTGGCTTTGTATTTCAGTCCAAAATTAATAATTTTTTATACTCGAAAATGAACTGTTTGTAACAGGAACACATGAGTTAAGAAGGGTAAGTTTGGCTTTGTATTTCAGTCCAAAATTGATAATTTTCCGCACTCGAAAACGAACTTCTGGTAATAGGAACACATGAGTTAAGAAGGGTAAGTTTAGCTTTGTATTTCAGTCCAAAATTGATAATTTGCCGCACTCGAAAACGAACTTCTGGTAATAGGAACACATGAGTTAAGAAGGGTAAGTTTGGCTTTGTATTTCAGTCCAAAATTGATAATTTGTCGCACTCGAAAACGAACTTCTGGTAATAGGAACACATGAGTTAAGAAGGGTAAGTTTGGCTTTGTATTTCAGTCCAAAATTAATAATTTTTTATACTCGAAAATGAACTGTTTGTAACAGGAACACATGAGTTAAGAAGGGTAAGTTTGGCTTTGTATTTCAGTCCAAAATTGATAATTTTCCGCACTCGAAAACGAACTTCTGGTAATAAGAACACATGAGTTAAGAAGGGTAAGTTTAGCTTTGTATTTCAGTCCAAAATTAATAATTTTTTATACTCGAAAATGAACTGTTTGTAACAGGAACATATGAGTTAAGAAGGGTAAGTTTGGCTTTGTATTTCAGTCCAAAATTGATAATTTGTCGCACTCGAAAACGAACTTCTGGTAATAGGAACACATGAGTTAAGAAGGGTAAGTTTGGCTTTGTATTTCAGTCCAAAATTAATAATTTTTTATACTCGAAAATGAACTGTTTGTAACAGGAACACATGAGTTAAGAAGGGTAAGTTTGGCTTTGTATTTCAGTCTAAAATTGATAATTTGTCGCACTCGAAAACGAACTTTTGGTAATAGGAACACATGAGTTAAGAAGGGTAAGTTTGGCTTTGTATTTCAGTCCAAAATTAATAATTTTTTATACTCGAAAATGAACTGTTTGTAACAGGAACACATGAGTTAAGAAGGGTAAGTTTGGCTTTGTATTTCAGTCTAAAATTGATAATTTGTCGCACTCGAAAACGAACTTTTGGTAATAGGAACACATGAGTTAAGAAGGGTAAGTATGGCTTTGTATTTCAGTCCAAAATTAATAATTTTTTATACTCGAAAATGAACTGTTTGTAACAGGAACACATGAGTTAAGAAGCGTAAGTTTGGCTTTGTATTTCAGTCCAAAATTGATAATTTTCCGCACTCGAAAACGAACTTCTGGTAATAAGAACACATGAGTTAAGAAGGGTAAGTTTAGCTTTGTATTTCAGTCCAAAATTAATAATTTTTTATACTCGAAAATGAACTGTTTGTAACAGGAACATATGAGTTAAGAAGGGTAAGTTTGGCTTTGTATTTCAGTCCAAAATTGATAATTTGTCGCACTCGAAAACGAACTTCTGGTAATAGGAACACATGAGTTAAGAAGGGTAAGTTTGGCTTTGTATTTCAGTCCAAAATTAATAATTTTTTATACTCGAAAATGAACTGTTTGTAACAGGAACACATGAGTTAAGAAGGGTAAGTTTGGCTTTGTATTTCAGTCTAAAATTGATAATTTGTCGCACTCGAAAACGAACTTTTGGTAATAGGAACACATGAGTTAAGAAGGGTAAGTATGGCTTTGTATTTCAGTCCAAAATTAATAATTTTTTATACTCGAAAATGAACTGTTTGTAACAGGAACACATGAGTTAAGAAGCGTAAGTTTGGCTTTGTATTTCAGTCCAAAATTGATAATTTGCCGCACTCGAAAACGAACTTCTGGTAATAGGAACACATGAGTTAAGAAGGGTAAGTTTGGCTTTGTATTTCAGTCCAAAATTAATAATTTTTTATACTCGAAAATGAACTGTTTGTAACAGGAACACATGAGTTAAGAAGGGTAAGTTTGGCTTTGTATTTCAGTCCAAAATTGATAATTTTCCGCACTCGAAAACGAACTTCTGGTAATAAGAACACATGAGTTAAGAAGGGTAAGTTTAGCTTTGTATTTCAGTCCAAAATTAATAATTTTTTATACTCGAAAATGAACTGTTTGTAACAGGAACATATGAGTTAAGAAGGGTAAGTTTGGCTTTGTATTTCAGTCCAAAATTGATAATTTGTCGCACTCGAAAACGAACTTCTGGTAATAGGAACACATGAGTTAAGAAGGGTAAGTTTGGCTTTGTATTTCAGTCCAAAATTAATAATTTTTTATACTCGAAAATGAACTGTTTGTAACAGGAACACATGAGTTAAGAAGGGTAAGTTTGGCTTTGTATTTCAGTCTAAAATTGATAATTTGTCGCACTCGAAAACGAACTTTTGGTAATAGGAACACATGAGTTAAGAAGGGTAAGTATGGCTTTGTATTTCAGTCCAAAATTAATAATTTTTTATACTCGAAAATGAACTGTTTGTAACAGGAACACATGAGTTAAGAAGCGTAAGTTTGGCTTTGTATTTCAGTCCAAAATTGATAATTTGCCGCACTCGAAAACGAACTTCTGGTAATAGGAACACATGAGTTAAGAAGGGTAAGTTTGGCTTTGTATTTCAGTCCAAAATTAATAATTTTTTATACTCGAAAATGAACTGTTTGTAACAGGAACACATGAGTTAAGAAGGGTAAGTTTGGCTTTGTATTTCAGTCCAAAATTGATAATTTTCCGCACTCGAAAACGAACTTCTGGTAATAGGAACACATGAGTTAAGAAGGGTAAGTTTAGCTTTGTATTTCAGTCCAAAATTGATAATTTGCCGCACTCGAAAACGAACTTCTGGTAATAGGAACACATGAGTTAAGAAGGGTAAGTTTGGCTTTGTATTTCAGTCCAAAATTGATAATTTGTCGCACTCGAAAACGAACTTCTGGTAATAGGAACACATGAGTTAAGAAGGGTAAGTTTGGCTTTGTATTTCAGTCCAAAATTAATAATTTTTTATACTCGAAAATGAACTGTTTGTAACAGGAACACATGAGTTAAGAAGGGTAAGTTTGGCTTTGTATTTCAGTCTAAAATTGATAATTTGTCGCACTCGAAAACGAACTTTTGGTAATAGGAACACATGAGTTAAGAAGGGTAAGTATGGCTTTGTATTTCAGTCCAAAATTAATAATTTTTTATACTCGAAAATGAACTGTTTGTAACAGGAACACATGAGTTAAGAAGCGTAAGTTTGGCTTTGTATTTCAGTCCAAAATTGATAATTTGCCGCACTCGAAAACGAACTTCTGGTAATAGGAACACATGAGTTAAGAAGGGTAAGTTTGGCTTTGTATTTCAGTCCAAAATTAATAATTTTTTATACTCGAAAATGAACTGTTTGTAACAGGAACACATGAGTTAAGAAGGGTAAGTTTGGCTTTGTATTTCAGTCCAAAATTGATAATTTTCCGCACTCGAAAACGAACTTCTGGTAATAAGAACACATGAGTTAAGAAGGGTAAGTTTAGCTTTGTATTTCAGTCCAAAATTAATAATTTTTTATACTCGAAAATGAACTGTTTGTAACAGGAACATATGAGTTAAGAAGGGTAAGTTTGGCTTTGTATTTCAGTCCAAAATTGATAATTTGTCGCACTCGAAAACGAACTTCTGGTAATAGGAACACATGAGTTAAGAAGGGTAAGTTTGGCTTTGTATTTCAGTCCAAAATTAATAATTTTTTATACTCGAAAATGAACTGTTTGTAACAGGAACACATGAGTTAAGAAGGGTAAGTTTGGCTTTGTATTTCAGTCTAAAATTGATAATTTGTCGCACTCGAAAACGAACTTTTGGTAATAGGAACACATGAGTTAAGAAGGGTAAGTATGGCTTTGTATTTCAGTCCAAAATTAATAATTTTTTATACTCGAAAATGAACTGTTTGTAACAGGAACACATGAGTTAAGAAGCGTAAGTTTGGCTTTGTATTTCAGTCCAAAATTGATAATTTGCCGCACTCGAAAACGAACTTCTGGTAATAGGAACACATGAGTTAAGAAGGGTAAGTTTGGCTTTGTATTTCAGTCCAAAATTAATAATTTTTTATACTCGAAAATGAACTGTTTGTAACAGGAACACATGAGTTAAGAAGGGTAAGTTTGGCTTTGTATTTCAGTCCAAAATTGATAATTTTCCGCACTCGAAAACGAACTTCTGGTAATAGGAACACATGAGTTAAGAAGGGTAAGTTTAGCTTTGTATTTCAGTCCAAAATTGATAATTTGCCGCACTCGAAAACGAACTTCTGGTAATAGGAACACATGAGTTAAGAAGGGTAAGTTTGGCTTTGTATTTCAGTCCAAAATTGATAATTTGTCGCACTCGAAAACGAACTTCTGGTAATAGGAACACATGAGTTAAGAAGGGTAAGTTTGGCTTTGTATTTCAGTCCAAAATTAATAATTTTTTATACTCGAAAATGAACTGTTTGTAACAGGAACACATGAGTTAAGAAGGGTAAGTTTGGCTTTGTATTTCAGTCCAAAATTGATAATTTTCCGCACTCGAAAACGAACTTCTGGTAATAAGAACACATGAGTTAAGAAGGGTAAGTTTAGCTTTGTATTTCAGTCCAAAATTAATAATTTTTTATACTCGAAAATGAACTGTTTGTAACAGGAACATATGAGTTAAGAAGGGTAAGTTTGGCTTTGTATTTCAGTCCAAAATTGATAATTTGTCGCACTCGAAAACGAACTTCTGGTAATAGGAACACATGAGTTAAGAAGGGTAAGTTTGGCTTTGTATTTCAGTCCAAAATTAATAATTTTTTATACTCGAAAATGAACTGTTTGTAACAGGAACACATGAGTTAAGAAGGGTAAGTTTGGCTTTGTATTTCAGTCTAAAATTGATAATTTGTCGCACTCGAAAACGAACTTTTGGTAATAGGAACACATGAGTTAAGAAGGGTAAGTATGGCTTTGTATTTCAGTCCAAAATTAATAATTTTTTATACTCGAAAATGAACTGTTTGTAACAGGAACACATGAGTTAAGAAGCGTAAGTTTGGCTTTGTATTTCAGTCCAAAATTGATAATTTGCCGCACTCGAAAACGAACTTCTGGTAATAGGAACACATGAGTTAAGAAGGGTAAGTTTGGCTTTGTATTTCAGTCCAAAATTAATAATTTTTTATACTCGAAAATGAACTGTTTGTAACAGGAACACATGAGTTAAGAAGGGTAAGTTTGGCTTTGTATTTCAGTCTAAAATTGATAATTTGTCGCACTCAAAAACGAACTTTTGGTAATAGGAACACATGAGTTAAGAAGGGTAAGTTTGGCTTTGTATTTCAGTCCAAAATTAATAATTTTTTATACTCGAAAATGAACTGTTTGTAACAGGAACACATGAGTTAAGAAGGGTAAGTTTGGCTTTGTATTTCAGTCTAAAATTGATAATTTGTCGCACTCGAAAACGAACTTTTGGTAATAGGAACACATGAGTTAAGAAGGGTAAGTATGGCTTTGTATTTCAGTCCAAAATTAATAATTTTTTATACTCGAAAATGAACTGTTTGTAACAGGAACACATGAGTTAAGAAGCGTAAGTTTGGCTTTGTATTTCAGTCCAAAATTGATAATTTGCCGCACTCGAAAACGAACTTCTGGTAATAGGAACACATGAGTTAAGAAGGGTAAGTTTGGCTTTGTATTTCAGTCCAAAATTAATAATTTTTTATACTCGAAAATGAACTGTTTGTAACAGGAACACATGAGTTAAGAAGGGTAAGTTTGGCTTTGTATTTCAGTCCAAAATTGATAATTTGTCGCACTCGAAAACGAACTTCTGGTAATAGGAACACATGAGTTAAGAAGGGTAAGTTTGGCTTTGTATTTCAGTCCAAAATTAATAATTTTTTATACTCGAAAATGAACTGTTTGTAACAGGAACATATGAGTTAAGAAGGGTAAGTTTGGCTTTGTATTTCAGTCCAAAATTGATAATTTGCCGCACTCGAAAACGAACTTCTGGTAATAGGAACACATGAGTTAAGAAGGGTAAGTTTGGCTTTGTATTTCAGTCCAAAATTAATAATTTTTTATACTCGAAAATGAACTGTTTGTAACAGGAACATATGAGTTAAGAAGGGTAAGTTTGGCTTTGTATTTCAGTCCAAAATTGATAATTTGCCGCACTCGAAAACGAACTTCTGGTAATAGGAACACATGAGTTAAGAAGGGTAAGTTTGGCTTTGTATTTCAGTCCAAAATTAATAATTTTTTATACTCGAAAATGAACTGTTTGTAACAGGAACATATGAGTTAAGAAGGGTAAGTTTGGCTTTGTATTTCAGTCCAAAATTGATAATTTGTCGCACTCGAAAACGAACTTCTGGTAATAGGAACACATGAGTTAAGAAGGGTAAGTTTGGCTTTGTATTTCAGTCCAAAATTGATAATTTGCCGCACTCGAAAACGAACTTATTTCAGTCCAAAATTGATAATTTGCCGCACTCGAAAACGAACTTCTGGTAATAGGAACACATGAGTTAAGAAGGGTAAGTGTGGCTTTGTATTTCAGTCCAAAATTGATAATTTGCCGCACTCGAAAACGAACTTCTGGTAATAGGAACACATGAGTTAAGAAGGGTAAGTTTGGCTTTGTATTTCAGTCCAAAATTAATAATTTTTATACTCGAAAATGAACTGTTTGTAACAGGAACATATGAGTTAAGAAGGGTAAGTTTGGCTTTGTATTTCAGTCCAAAATTGATAATTTGTCGCACTCGCAAACGAACTTCTGGTAATAGGAACACATGAGTTAAGAAGGGTAAGTTTGGCTTTGTATTTCAGTCCAAAATTAATAATTTTTTATACTCGAAAATGAACTGTTTGTAACAGGAACACATGAGTTAAGAAGCGTAAGTTTGGCTTTGTATTTCAGTCCAAAATTGATAATTTGCCGCACTCGAAAACGAACTTCTGGTAATAGGAACACATGAGTTAAGAAGGGTAAGTTTGGCTTTGTATTTCAGTCCAAAATTAATAATTTTTTATACTCGAAAATGAACTGTTTGTAACAGGAACACATGAGTTAAGAAGCGTAAGTTTGGCTTTGTATTTCAGTCTAAAATTGATAATTTGTCGCACTCAAAAACGAACTTTTGGTAATAGGAACACATGAGTTAAGAAGGGTAAGTTTGGCTTTGTATTTCAGTCCAAAATTAATAATTTTTTATACTCGAAAATGAACTGTTTGTAACAGGAACACATGAGTTAAGAAGGGTAAGTTTGGCTTTGTATTTCAGTCTAAAATTGATAATTTGTCGCACTCGAAAACGAACTTTTGGTAATAGGAACACATGAGTTAAGAAGGGTAAGTATGGCTTTGTATTTCAGTCCAAAATTAATAATTTTTTATACTCGAAAATGAACTGTTTGTAACAGGAACACATGAGTTAAGAAGCGTAAGTTTGGCTTTGTATTTCAGTCTAAAATTGATAATTTGTCGCACTCGAAAACGAACTTCTGGTAATAGGAACACATGAGTTAAGAAGGGTAAGTTTGGCTTTGTATTTCAGTCCAAAATTAATAATTTTTTATACTCGAAAATGAACTGTTTGTAACAGGAACACATGAGTTAAGAAGCGTAAGTTTGGCTTTGTATTTCAGTCTAAAATTGATAATTTGTCGCACTCGAAAACGAACTTTTGGTAATAGGAACACATGAGTTAAGAAGGGTAAGTATGGCTTTGTATTTCAGTCCAAAATTAATAATTTTTTATACTCGAAAATGAACTGTTTGTAACAGGAACATATGAGTTAAGAAGCGTAAGTTTGGCTTTGTATTTCAGTCTAAAATTGATAATTTGTCGCACTCGAAAACGAACTTCTGGTAATAGGAACACATGAGTTAAGAAGGGTAAGTTTGGCTTTGTATTTCAGTCCAAAATTAATAATTTTTTATACTCGAAAATGAACTGTTTGTAACAGGAACACATGAGTTAAGAAGCGTAAGTTTGGCTTTGTATTTCAGTCTAAAATTGATAATTTGTCGCACTCGAAAACGAACTTTTGGTAATAGGAACACATGAGTTAAGAAGGGTAAGTTTGGCTTTGTATTTCAGTCCAAAATTAATAATTTTTTATACTCGAAAATGAACTGTTTGTAACAGGAACACATGAGTTAAGAAGCGTAAGTTTGGCTTTGTATTTCAGTCTAAAATTGATAATTTGTCGCACTCGAAAACGAACTTCTGGTAATAGGAACACATGAGTTAAGAAGGGTAAGTTTGGCTTTGTATTTCAGTCCAAAATTGATAATTTGCCGCACTCGAAAACGAACTTCTTTCAGTCCAAAATTGATAATTTGCCGCACTCGAAAACGAACTTCTGGTAATAGGAACACATGAGTTAAGAAGGGTAAGTGTGGCTTTGTATTTCAGTCCAAAATTGATAATTTGCCGCACTCGAAAACGAACTTCTGGTAATAGGAACACATGAGTTAAGAAGGGTAAGTTTGGCTTTGTATTTCAGTCCAAAATTAATAATTTTTATACTCGAAAATGAACTGTTTGTAACAGGAACATATGAGTTAAGAAGGGTAAGTTTGGCTTTGTATTTCAGTCCAAAATTGATAATTTGTCGCACTCGCAAACGAACTTCTGGTAATAGGAACACATGAGTTAAGAAGGGTAAGTTTGGCTTTGTATTTCAGTCCAAAATTAATAATTTTTTATACTCGAAAATGAACTGTTTGTAACAGGAACACATGAGTTAAGAAGCGTAAGTTTGGCTTTGTATTTCAGTCCAAAATTGATAATTTGCCGCACTCGAAAACGAACTTCTGGTAATAGGAACACATGAGTTAAGAAGGGTAAGTTTGGCTTTGTATTTCAGTCCAAAATTAATAATTTTTTATACTCGAAAATGAACTGTTTGTAACAGGAACACATGAGTTAAGAAGCGTAAGTTTGGCTTTGTATTTCAGTCTAAAATTGATAATTTGTCGCACTCAAAAACGAACTTTTGGTAATAGGAACACATGAGTTAAGAAGGGTAAGTTTGGCTTTGTATTTCAGTCCAAAATTAATAATTTTTTATACTCGAAAATGAACTGTTTGTAACAGGAACACATGAGTTAAGAAGGGTAAGTTTGGCTTTGTATTTCAGTCTAAAATTGATAATTTGTCGCACTCGAAAACGAACTTTTGGTAATAGGAACACATGAGTTAAGAAGGGTAAGTATGGCTTTGTATTTCAGTCCAAAATTAATAATTTTTTATACTCGAAAATGAACTGTTTGTAACAGGAACACATGAGTTAAGAAGCGTAAGTTTGGCTTTGTATTTCAGTCTAAAATTGATAATTTGTCGCACTCGAAAACGAACTTCTGGTAATAGGAACACATGAGTTAAGAAGGGTAAGTTTGGCTTTGTATTTCAGTCCAAAATTAATAATTTTTTATACTCGAAAATGAACTGTTTGTAACAGGAACACATGAGTTAAGAAGCGTAAGTTTGGCTTTGTATTTCAGTCTAAAATTGATAATTTGTCGCACTCGAAAACGAACTTTTGGTAATAGGAACACATGAGTTAAGAAGGGTAAGTATGGCTTTGTATTTCAGTCCAAAATTAATAATTTTTTATACTCGAAAATGAACTGTTTGTAACAGGAACATATGAGTTAAGAAGGGTAAGCTTGGCTTTGTATTTCAGTCCAAAATTGATAATTTGTCGCACTCGAAAACGAACTTCTGGTAATAGGAACACATGAGTTAAGAAGGGTAAGTTTGGCTTTGTATTTCAGTCCAAAATTGATAATTTTCCGCACTCGAAAACGAACTTCTGGTAATAGGAACACATGAGTTAAGAAGGGTAAGTTTGGCTTTGTATTTCAGTCCAAAATTAATAATTTTTTATACTCGAAAATGAACTGTTTGTAACAGGAACACATGAGTTAAGAAGGGTAAGTTTGGCTTTGTATTTCAGTCCAAAATTGATAATTTTCCGCACTCGAAAACGAACTTCTGGTAATAGGAACACATGAGTTAAGAAGGGTAAGTTTGGCTTTGTATTTCAGTCCAAAATTAATAATTTTTTATAGTCGAAAATGAACTGTTTGTAACAGGAACATATGAGTTAAGAAGGGTAAGTTTGGCTTTGTATTTCAGTCTAAAATTGATAATTTGTCGCACTCAAAAACGAACTTTTGGTAATAGGAACCCATGAGTTAAGAAGGGTAAGTTTGGCTTTGTATTTCAGTCCAAAATTAATAATTTTTTATACTCGAAAATGAACTGTTTGTAACAGGAACACATGAGTTAAGAAGGGTAAGTTTGGCTTTGTATTTCAGTCTAAAATTGATAATTTGTCGCACTCAAAAACGAACTTTTGGTAATAGGAACACATGAGTTAAGAAGGGTAAGTTTGGCTTTGTATTTCAGTCCAAAATTAATAATTTTTTATACTCGTAAATGAACTGTTTGTAACAGGAACACATGAGTTAAGAAGGGTAAGTTTGGCTTTGTATTTCAGTCTAAAATTGATAATTTGTCGCACTCGAAAACGAACTTTTGGTAATAGGAACACATGAGTTAAGAAGGGTAAGTATGGCTTTGTATTTCAGTCCAAAATTAATAATTTTTTATACTCGAAAATGAACTGTTTGTAACAGGAACACATGAGTTAAGAAACGTAAGTTTGGCTTTGTATTTCAGTCCAAAATTGATAATTTGCCGCACTCGAAAACGAACTTCTGGTAATAGGAACACATGAGTTAAGAAGGGTAAGTTTGGCTTTGTATTTCAGTCCAAAATTAATAATTTTTTATACTCGAAAATGAACTGTTTGTAACAGGAACACATGAGTTAAGAAGCGTAAGTTTGGCTTTGTATTTCAGTCTAAAATTGATAATTTGTCGCACTCAAAAACGAACTTTTGGTAATAGGAACACATGAGTTAAGAAGGGTAAGTTTGGCTTTGTATTTCAGTCCAAAATTAATAATTTTTTATACTCGAAAATGAACTGTTTGTAACAGGAACACATGAGTTAAGAAGGGTAAGTTTGGCTTTGTATTTCAGTCTAAAATTGATAATTTGTCGCACTCGAAAACGAACTTTTGGTAATAGGAACACATGAGTTAAGAAGGGTAAGTATGGCTTTGTATTTCAGTCCAAAATTAATAATTTTTTATACTCGAAAATGAACTGTTTGTAACAGGAACACATGAGTTAAGAAGCGTAAGTTTGGCTTTGTATTTCAGTCTAAAATTGATAATTTGTCGCACTCGAAAACGAACTTCTGGTAATAGGAACACATGAGTTAAGAAGGGTAAGTTTGGCTTTGTATTTCAGTCCAAAATTAATAATTTTTTATACTCGAAAATGAACTGTTTGTAACAGGAACACATGAGTTAAGAAGCGTAAGTTTGGCTTTGTATTTCAGTCTAAAATTGATAATTTGTCGCACTCGAAAACGAACTTTTGGTAATAGGAACACATGAGTTAAGAAGGGTAAGTATGGCTTTGTATTTCAGTCCAAAATTAATAATTTTTTATACTCGAAAATGAACTGTTTGTAACAGGAACATATGAGTTAAGAAGGGTAAGTTTGGCTTTGTATTTCAGTCCAAAATTGATAATTTGTCGCACTCGAAAACGAACTTCTGGTAATAGGAACACATGAGTTAAGAAGGGTAAGTTTGGCTTTGTATTTCAGTCCAAAATTGATAATTTTCCGCACTCGAAAACGAACTTCTGGTAATAGGAACACATGAGTTAAGAAGGGTAAGTTTGGCTTTGTATTTCAGTCCAAAATTAATAATTTTTTATACTCGAAAATGAACTGTTTGTAACAGGAACACATGAGTTAAGAAGGGTAAGTTTGGCTTTGTATTTCAGTCCAAAATTGATAATTTTCCGCACTCGAAAACGAACTTCTGGTAATAGGAACACATGAGTTAAGAAGGGTAAGTTTGGCTTTGTATTTCAGTCCAAAATTAATAATTTTTTATAGTCGAAAATGAACTGTTTGTAACAGGAACATATGAGTTAAGAAGGGTAAGTTTGGCTTTGTATTTCAGTCTAAAATTGATAATTTGTCGCACTCAAAAACGAACTTTTGGTAATAGGAACCCATGAGTTAAGAAGGGTAAGTTTGGCTTTGTATTTCAGTCCAAAATTAATAATTTTTTATACTCGAAAATGAACTGTTTGTAACAGGAACACATGAGTTAAGAAGGGTAAGTTTGGCTTTGTATTTCAGTCTAAAATTGATAATTTGTCGCACTCAAAAACGAACTTTTGGTAATAGGAACACATGAGTTAAGAAGGGTAAGTTTGGCTTTGTATTTCAGTCCAAAATTAATAATTTTTTATACTCGTAAATGAACTGTTTGTAACAGGAACACATGAGTTAAGAAGGGTAAGTTTGGCTTTGTATTTCAGTCTAAAATTGATAATTTGTCGCACTCGAAAACGAACTTTTGGTAATAGGAACACATGAGTTAAGAAGGGTAAGTATGGCTTTGTATTTCAGTCCAAAATTAATAATTTTTTATACTCGAAAATGAACTGTTTGTAACAGGAACACATGAGTTAAGAAACGTAAGTTTGGCTTTGTATTTCAGTCCAAAATTGATAATTTGCCGCACTCGAAAACGAACTTCTGGTAATAGGAACACATGAGTTAAGAAGGGTAAGTTTGGCTTTGTATTTCAGTCCAAAATTAATAATTTTTTATACTCGAAAATGAACTGTTTGTAACAGGAACATATGAGTTAAGAAGGGTAAGTTTGGCTTTGTATTTCAGTCCAAAATTGATAATTTGTCGCACTCGAAAACGAACTTCTGGTAATAGGAACACATGAGTTAAGAAGGGTAAGTTTGGCTTTGTATTTCAGTCCAAAATTAATAATTTTTTATACTCGAAAATGAACTGTTTGTAACAGGAACACATGAGTTAAGAAGGGTAAGTTTGGCTTTGTATTTCAGTCCAAAATTGATAATTTTCCGCACTCGAAAACGAACTTCTGGTAATAGGAACACATGAGTTAAGAAGGGTAAGTTTGGCTTTGTATTTCAGTCCAAAATTAATAATTTTTTATACTCGAAAATGAACTGTTTGTAACAGGAACATATGAGTTAAGAAGGGTAAGTTTGGCTTTGTATTTCAGTCTAAAATTGATAATTTGTCGCACTCAAAAACGAACTTTTGGTAATAGGAACACATGAGTTAAGAAGGGTAAGTTTGGCTTTGTATTTCAGTCCAAAATTAATAATTTTTTATACTCGAAAATGAACTGTTTGTAACAGGAACACATGAGTTAAGAAGGGTAAGTTTGGCTTTGTATTTCAGTCCAAAATTGATAATTTTCCGCACTCGAAAACGAACTTCTGGTAATAGGAACACATGAGTTAAGAAGGGTAAGTTTGGCTTTGTATTTCAGTCCAAAATTAATAATTTTTTATACTCGAAAATGAACTGTTTGTAACAGGAACATATGAGTTAAGAAGGGTAAGTTTGGCTTTGTATTTCAGTCCAAAATTGATAATTTGTCGCACTCGAAAACGAACTTCTGGTAATAGGAACACATGAGTTAAGAAGGGTAAGTTTGGCTTTGTATTTCAGTCCAAAATTAATAATTTTTTATACTCGAAAATGAACTGTTTGTAACAGGAACATATGAGTTAAGAAGGGTAAGTTTGGCTTTGTATTTCAGTCCAAAATTGATAATTTGTCGCACTCGAAAACGAACTTCTGGTAATAGGAACACATGAGTTAAGAAGGGTAAGTTTGGCTTTGTATTTCAGTCCAAAATTGATAATTTGCCGCACTCGAAAACGAACTTCTGGTAATAGGAACACATGAGTTAAGAAGGGTAAGTTTGGCTTTGTATTTCAGTCCAAAATTAATAATTTTTTATACTCGAAAATGAACTGTTTGTAACAGGAACACATGAGTTAAGAAGGGTAAGTTTGGCTTTGTATTTCAGTCCAAAATTGATAATTTTCCGCACTCGAAAACGAACTTCTGGTAATAGGAACACATGAGTTAAGAAGGGTAAGTTTGCCTTTGTATTTCAGTCCAAAATTAATAATTTTTTATACTCGAAAATGAACTGTTTGTAACAGGAACATATGAGTTAAGAAGGGTAAGTTTGGCTTTGTATTTCAGTCCAAAATTAATAATTTTTTATACTCGAAAATGAACTGTTTGTAACAGGAACACATGAGTTAAGAAGGGTAAGTTTGGCTTTGTATTTCAGTCTAGAATTGATAATTTGTCGCACTCAAAAACGAACTTTTGGTAATAGGAACACATGAGTTAAGAAGGGTAAGTTTGGCTTTGTATTTCAGTCCAAAATTAATAATTTTTTATACTCGAAAATGAACTGTTTGTAACAGGAACACATGAGTTAAGAAGGGTAAGTTTGGCTTTGTATTTCAGTCTAAAATTGATAATTTGTCGCACTCGAAAACGAACTTTTGGTAATAGGAACACATGAGTTAAGAAGGGTAAGTATGGCTTTGTATTTCAGTCCAAAATTAATAATTTTTTATACTCGAAAATGAACTGTTTGTAACAGGAACACATGAGTTAAGAAGCGTAAGTTTGGCTTTGTATTTCAGTCCAAAATTGATAATTTGCCGCACTCGAAAACGAACTTCTGGTAATAGGAACACATGAGTTAAGAAGGGTAAGTTTGGCTTTGTATTTCAGTCCAAAATTAATAATTTTTTATACTCGAAAATGAACTGTTTGTAACAGGAACATATGAGTTAAGAAGGGTAAGTTTGGCTTTGTATTTCAGTCCAAAATTGATAATTTGTCGCACTCGAAAACGAACTTCTGGTAATAGGAACACATGAGTTAAGAAGGGTAAGTTTGGCTTTGTATTTCAGTCCAAAATTGATAATTTGCCGCACTCGAAAACGAACTTCTGGTAATAGGAACACATGAGTTAAGAAGGGTAAGTTTGGCTTTGTATTTCAGTCCAAAATTAATAATTTTTTATACTCGAAAATGAACTGTTTGTAACAGGAACACATGAGTTAAGAAGGGTAAGTTTGGCTTTGTATTTCAGTCCAAAATTGATAATTTTCCGCACTCGAAAACGAACTTCTGGTAATAGGAACACATGAGTTAAGAAGGGTAAGTTTGGCTTTGTATTTCAGTCCAAAATTAATAATTTTTTATACTCGAAAATGAACTGTTTGTAACAGGAACATATGAGTTAAGAAGGGAAAGTTTGGCTTTGTATTTCAGTCTAAAATTGATAATTTGTCGCACTCAAAAACGAACTTTTGGTAATAGGAACACATGAGTTAAGAAGGGTAAGTTTGGCTTTGTATTTCAGTCCAAAATTAATAATTTTTTATACTCGAAAATGAACTGTTTGTAACAGGAACACATGCGTTAAGAAGGGTAAGTTTGGCTTTGTATTTCAGTCTAAAATTGATAATTTGTCGCACTCAAAAACGAACTTTTGGTAATAGGAACACATGAGTTAAGAAGGGTAAGTTTGGCTTTGTATTTCAGTCCAAAATTAATAATTTTTTATACTCGAAAATGAACTGTTTGTAACAGGAACACATGAGTTAAGAAGGGTAAGTTTGGCTTTGTATTTCAGTCTAAAATTGATAATTTGTCGCACTCGAAAACGAACTTTTGGTAATAGGAACACATGAGTTAAGAAGGGTAAGTATGGCTTTGTATTTCAGTCCAAAATTAATAATTTTTTATACTCGAAAATGAACTGTTTGTAACAGGAACACATGAGTTAAGAAGCGTAAGTTTGGCTTTGTATTTCAGTCCAAAATTGATAATTTGCCGCACTCGAAAACGAACTTCTGGTAATAGGAACACATGAGTTAAGAAGGGTAAGTTTGGCTTTGTATTTCAGTCCAAAATTAATAATTTTTTATACTCGAAAATGAACTGTTTGTAACAGGAACATATGAGTTAAGAAGGGTAAGTTTGGCTTTGTATTTCAGTCCAAAATTGATAATTTGTCGCACTCGAAAACGAACTTCTGGTAATAGGAACACATGAGTTAAGAAGGGTAAGTTTGGCTTTGTATTTCAGTCCAAAATTGATAATTTGCCGCACTCGAAAACGAACTTCTGGTAATAGGAACACATGAGTTAAGAAGGGTAAGTTTGGCTTTGTATTTCAGTCCAAAATTAATAATTTTTTATACTCGAAAATGTACTGTTTGTAACAGGAACACATGAGTTAAGAAGGGTAAGTTTGGCTTTGTATTTCAGTCCAAAATTAATACTTTTTCATACTCGAAAATGAACTATTTGTAACAGGAACACATGAGTTAAGAAGGGTAAGTTTGGCTTTGTATTTCAGTCCAAAATTAATAATTTTTTATACTCGAAAATGAACTGTTTGTAACAGGAACACATGAGTTAAGAAGCGTAAGTTTGGCTTTGTATTTCAGTCCAAAATTGATAATTTGCCGCACTCGAAAACGAACTTCTGGTAATAGGAACACATGAGTTAAGAAGGGTAAGTTTGGCTTTGTATTTCAGTCCAAAATTAATAATTTTTTATACTCGAAAATGAACTGTTTGTAACAGGAACATATGAGTTAAGAAGGGTAAGTTTGGCTTTGTATTTCAGTCCAAAATTGATAATTTGTCGCACTCGAAAACGAACTTCTGGTAATAGGAACACATGAGTTAAGAAGGGTAAGTTTGGCTTTGTATTTCAGTCCAAAATTGATAATTTGTCGCACTCGAAAACGAACTTCTGGTAATAGGAACACATGAGTTAAGAAGGGTAAGTTTGGCTTTGTATTTCAGTCCAAAATTAATAATTTTTTATACTCGAAAATGAACTGTTTGTAACAGGAACACATGAGTTAAGAAGCGTAAGTTTGGCTTTGTATTTCAGTCCAAAATTGATAATTTGTCGCACTCGAAAACGAACTTCTGGTAATAGGAACACATGAGTTAAGAAGGGTAAGTTTGGCTTTGTATTTCAGTCCAAAATTGATAATTTGTCACACTCGAAAACGAACTTCTGGTAATAGGAACACATGAGTTAAGAAGGGTAAGTTTGGCTTTGTATTTCAGTCCAAAATTAATAATTTTTTATACTCGAAAATGAACTGTTTGTAACAGGAACACATGAGTTAAGAAGGGTAAGTTTGGGTTTGTATTTCAGTCCAAAATTGATAATTTTCCGCACTCGAAAACGAACTTCTGGTAATAGGAACACATGAGTTAAGAAGGGTAAGTTTGGCTTTGTATTTCAGTCCAAAATTAATAATTTTTTATACTCGAAAATGAACTGTTTGTAACAGGAACATATGAGTTAAGAAGGGTAAGTTTGGCTTTGTATTTCAGTCTAAAATTGATAATTTGTCGCACTCAAAAACGAACTTTTGGTAATAGGAACACATGAGTTAAGAAGGGTAAGTTTGGCTTTGTATTTCAGTCCAAAATTAATAATTTTTTATACTCGAAAATGAACTGTTTGTAACAGGAACACATGAGTTAAGAAGGGTAAGTTTGGCTTTGTATTTCAGTCTAAAATTGATAATTTGTCGCACTCAAAAACGAACTTTTGGTAATAGGAACACATGAGTTAAGAAGGGTAAGTTTGGCTTTGTATTTCAGTCCAAAATTAATAATTTTTTATACTCGAAAATGAACTGTTTGTAACAGGAACACATGAGTTAAGAAGGGTAAGTTTGGCTTTGTATTTCAGTCTAAAATTGATAATTTGTCGCACTCGAAAACGAACTTTTGGTAATAGGAACACATGAGTTAAGAAGGGTAAGTATGGCTTTGTATTTCAGTCCAAAATTAATAATTTTTTATACTCGAAAATGAACTGTTTGTAACAGGAACACATGAGTTAAGAAGCGTAAGTTTGGCTTTGTATTTCAGTCCAAAATTGATAATTTGCCGCACTCGAAAACGAACTTCTGGTAATAGGAACACATGAGTTAAGAAGGGTAAGTTTGGCTTTGTATTTCAGTCCAAAATTAATAATTTTTTATACTCGAAAATGAACTGTTTGTAACAGGAACATATGAGTTAAGAAGGGTAAGTTTGGCTTTGTATTTCAGTCCAAAATTGATAATTTGTCGCACTCGAAAACGAACTTCTGGTAATAGGAACACATGAGTTAAGAAGGGTAAGTTTGGCTTTGTATTTCAGTCCAAAATTGATAATTTGCCGCACTCGAAAACGAACTTCTGGTAATAGGAACACATGAGTTAAGAAGGGTAAGTTTGGCTTTGTATTTCAGTCCAAAATTAATAATTTTTCATACTCGAAAATGAACTGCTTGTAACAGGGACACATGAGTTAAGAAGGGTAAGTTTGGCTTTGTATTTCAGTCCAAAATTAATAATTTTTCATACTCGAAAATGAACTATTTGTAACAGGAACACATGAGTTAAGAAGGGTAAGTTTGGCTTTGTATTTCAGTCCAAAATTAATAATAATTTTTTATACTCGAAAATGAACTGTTTGTAACAGGAACACATGAGATAAGAAGGGTAACATTGGCTTTGTATTTCAGTCCAAACTTAATAATTTTTCATACTCGAAAATGAACTGTTTGTAACAGGAACACATGAGTTAAGAAGGGTGACATTGGCTTTGTATTTCAGTCCTTAATTAATAATTTTTCATACTCGAAAATGAACTGTTTTTAACAGGAACATATGAGTTAAGAAGGTTAAGTTTGGCTTTGTATTTCAGTCTAAAATTGATAATTTGTCGCACTCGAAAACGAACTTTTGGTAATAGGAACACATGAGTTAAGAAGGGTAAGTTTGGCTTTGTTTTTCAGTCCAAAATTAATAATTTTTCATACTCGAAAATGAACTACTTGTAACAGGGACACATGAGTTAAGAAGGGTAAGTTTGGCTTTGTATTTCAGTCCAAAATTAATAATTTTTCATACTCGAAAATGAACTGCTTGTAACAGGGACACATGAGTTAAGAAGGGTAAGTTTGGCTTTGTATTTCAGTCCAAAATTAATAATTTTTCATACTCGAAAATGAACTGCTTGTAACAGGAACACATGAGTTAAGAAGGGTAACATTGGCTTTGTATTTCAGTCCAAAATTAATAATTTTTCATACTCGAAAATGAACTGCTTGTAACAGGGACACATGAGTGAAGAAGGGTAAGTTTGGCTTTGTATTTCTGTCTAAAATTGATAACTTGTCGCACTCGAAAACGAACCTTTGTTAATAGGAACACATGAGTTAAGAAGGGTGACATTGGCTTTGTATTTCAGTCCTTAATTAATAATTTTTCATACTCGAAAATGAACTGTTTGTAACAGGAACATATGAGTTAAGAAGGGTAAGTTTGGCTTTGTATTTCAGTCTAAAATTGATAATTTGTCGCACTCGAAAACGAACTTTTGGTAATAGGAACACATGAGTTAAGAAGGGTAAGTTTGGCTTTGTATTTCAGTCCAAAATTAATAATTTGTCGCACTCGAAAACGTACTTTTGGTAATAGGAACACATGAGTTAAGAAGGGTAACATTGGCTTTGTATTTCAGTCCAAAATTAATAATTTTTCATACTCGAAAATCAACTGCTTGTAACAGGAACACATGAGTTAAGAAGGGTAACATTGGCTTTGTATTTCAGTCCAAAATTAATAATTTTTCATACTCGAAAATGAACTGTTTGTAACAGAAACACATGAGTTAAGAAGGGTAAGTTTGGCTTTGTAGTTCAGTCCAAAATTGATAATTTCTCGCACTCGAAAACGAACTTTTGGTAATAGGAACACATGAGTTAAGAAGGGTAACTTGGGCTTTGTATTTCAGTCCAAAATTGATAATTTGTCGCACTCGAAAACGAACTTTTGGTAACAGGAACACATGGGTTAGGAAGGGTAAGTTTGGCTTTGTATTTCAGTCCCAAATTGATAATTTGTCGCACTCGAAAACGAACTTCTGGTAATAGGAACACATGAGTTAAGAAGGGTAAGTTTGGCTTTGCATTTCAGTTCAAACTTAATAATTTTTCATACTCGAAAATGAACTGTTTGTAACAGGAACACATGAGATAAGAAGGGTAAGTTTGGCTTTGTATTTCAGTCCAAAATTGATAATTTGTCGCACTCGAAAACGAACTTCTGGTAATAGGAACACATGAGTTAAGAAGGGTAAGTTTGGCTTTGTATTTCAGTCCAAAATTAATAATTTTTCATACTCGAAAATGAACTGCTTGTAACAGGGACACATGAGTTAAGAAGGGTAAGTTTGGCTTTGTATTTCAGTCCAAAATTGATAATTTGTCGCACTCGAAAACGAACTGCTTGTAACAGGAACATATGAGTTAAGAAGGGTAACATTGGCTTTGTATTTCAGTCCAAAATTAATAATTTTTCATACTCGAAAATGAACTGCTTGTAACAGGGACACATGAGTTAAGAAGGGTAAGTTTGGCTTTGTATTTCAGTCCAAAATTAATAATTTTTCATACTCGAAAATGAACTGCTTGTAACAGGGACACATGAGTTAAGAAGGGTAAGTTTGGCTTTGTATTTCAGTCCAAAATTAATAATTTTTCATACTCGAAAATGAACTATTTGTAACAGGAACACATGAGTTAAGAAGGGTAAGTTTGGCTTTGTATTTCAGTCCAAAATTAATAATAATTTTTTATACTCGAAAATGAACTGTTTGTAACAGGAACACATGAGATAAGAAGGGTAACATTGGCTTTGTATTTCAGTCCAAACTTAATAATTTTTCATACTCGAAAATGAACTGTTTGTAACAGGAACACATGAGTTAAGAAGGTTAAGTTTGGCTTTGTATTTCAGTCTAAAATTGATAATTTGTCGCACTCGAAAACGAACTTTTGGTAATAGGAACACATGAGTTAAGAAGGGTAAGTTTGGCTTTGTTTTTCAGTCCAAAATTAATAATTTTTCATACTCGAAAATGAACTACTTGTAACAGGGACACATGAGTTAAGAAGGGTAAGTTTGGCTTTGTATTTCAGTCCAAAATTAATAATTTTTCATACTCGAAAATGAACTGCTTGTAACAGGGACACATGAGTTAAGAAGGGTAAGTTTGGCTTTGTATTTCAGTCCAAAATTAATAATTTTTCATACTCGAAAATGAACTGCTTGTAACAGGAACACATGAGTTAAGAAGGGTAACATTGGCTTTGTATTTCAGTCCAAAATTAATAATTTTTCATACTCGAAAATGAACTGCTTGTAACAGGGACACATGAGTTAAGAAGGGTAAGTTTGGCTTTGTATTTCAGTCCAAAATTAATAATTTTTCATACTCGAAAATGAACTGCTTGTAACAGGGACACATGAGTTAAGAAGGGTAAGTTTGGCTTTGTATTTCAGTCCAAAATTAATAATTTTTCATACTCGAAAATGAACTGCTTGTAACAGGGACACATGAGTTAAGAAGGGTAAGTTTGGCTTTGTATTTCAGTCTAAAATTGATAACTTGTCGCACTCGAAAACGAACTTCTGGTAATAGGAACACATGAGTTAAGAAGGGTAAGTTTGGCTTTGTATTTCAGTCCAAAATTGATAATTTGCCGCACTCGAAAACGAACTTCTGGTAATAGGAACAAATGAGTTAAGAAGGGTAAGTTTGGCTTTGTATTTCAGTCCAAAATTAATAATTTTTCATACTCGAAAATGAACTGCTTGTAACAGGGACACATGAGTTAAGAAGGGTAAGTTTGGCTTTGTATTTCAGTCCAAAATTGATAATTTGCCGCACTCGAAAACGAACTTCTGGTAATAGGAACAAATGAGTTAAGAAGGGTAAGTTTGGCTTTGTATTTCAGTCCAAAATTAATAATTTTTCATACTCGAAAATGAACTGTTTGTAACAGGAACACATGAGTTAAGAAGGGTGACATTGGCTTTGTATTTCAGTCCTTAATTAATAATTTTTCATACTCGAAAATGAACTGTTTGTAACAGGAACATATGAGTTAAGAAGGGTAAGTTTGGCTTTGTATTTCAGTCCAAAATTGATAATTTGTCGCACTCGAAAACGAACTTCTGGTAATAGGAACACATGAGTTAAGAAGGGTAAGTTTGGCTTTGTATTTCAGTCCAAAATTGATAATTTGCCGCACTCGAAAACGAACTTCTGGTAATAGGAACAAATGAGTTAAGAAGGGTAAGTTTGGCTTTGTATTTCAGTCCAAAATTAATAATTTTTCATACTCGAAAATGAACTGCTTGTAACAGGGACACATGAGTTAAGAAGGGTAAGTTTGGCTTTGTATTTCAGTCCAAAATTAATAATTTTTCATACTCGAAAATGAACTATTTGTAACAGGAACACATGAGTTAAGAAGGGTAAGTTTGGCTTTGTATTTCAGTCCAAAATTAATAATAATTTTTTATACTCGAAAATGAACTGTTTGTAACAGGAACACATGAGATAAGAAGGGTAACATTGGCTTTGTATTTCAGTCCAAACTTAATAATTTTTCATACTCGAAAATGAACTGTTTGTAACAGGAACACATGAGTTAAGAAGGGTGACATTGGCTTTGTATTTCAGTCCTTAATTAATAATTTTTCATACTCGAAAATGAACTGTTTGTAACAGGAACATATGAGTTAAGAAGGTTAAGTTTGGCTTTGTATTTCAGTCTAAAATTGATAATTTGTCGCACTCGAAAACGAACTTTTGGTAATAGGAACACATGAGTTAAGAAGGGTAAGTTTGGCTTTGTTTTTCAGTCCAAAATTAATAATTTTTCATACTCGAAAATGAACTGCTTGTAACAGGGACACATGAGTTAAGAAGGGTAAGTTTGGCTTTGTATTTCAGTCCAAAATTAATAATTTTTCATACTCGAAAATGAACTGCTTGTAACAGGAACACATGAGTTAAGAAGGGTAACATTGGCTTTGTATTTCAGTCCAAAATTAATAATTTTTCATACTCGAAAATGAACTGCTTGTAACAGGGACACATGAGTTAAGAAGGGTAAGTTTGGCTTTGTATTTCTGTCTAAAATTGATAACTTGTCGCACTCGAAAACGAACCTTTGTTAATAGGAACACATGAGTTAAGAAGGGTGACATTGGCTTTGTATTTCAGTCCTTAATTAATAATTTTTCATACTCGAAAATGAACTGTTTGTAACAGGAACATATGAGTTAAGAAGGGTAAGTTTGGCTTTGTATTTCAGTCTAAAATTGATAATTTGTCGCACTCGAAAACGAACTTTTGGTAATAGGAACACATGAGTTAAGAAGGGTAAGTTTGGCTTTGTATTTCAGTCCAAAATTAATAATTTGTCGCACTCGAAAACGTACTTTTGGTAATAGGAACACATGAGTTAAGAAGGGTAACATTGGCTTTGTTTTTCAGTCCAAAATTAATAATTTTTCATACTCGAAAATGAACTGCTTGTAACAGGAACACATGAGTTAAGAAGGGTAACATTGGCTTTGTATTTCAGTCCAAAATTAATAATTTTTCATACTCGAAAATGAACTGTTTGTAACAGAAACACATGAGTTAAGAAGGGTAAGTTTGGCTTTGTAGTTCAGTCCAAAATTGATAATTTCTCGCACTCGAAAACGAACTTTTGGTAATAGGAACACATGAGTTAAGAAGGGTAACTTGGGCTTTGTATTTCAGTCCAAAATTGATAATTTGTCGCACTCGAAAACGAACTTTTGGTAACAGGAACACATGGGTTAGGAAGGGTAAGTTTGGCTTTGTATTTCAGTCCCAAATTGATAATTTGTCGCACTTGAAAACGAACTTCTGGTAATAGGAACACATGAGTTAAGAAGGGTAAGTTTGGCTTTGCATTTCAGTTCAAACTTAATAATTTTTCATACTCGAAAATGAACTGTTTGTAACAGGAACACATGAGATAAGAAGGGTAAGTTTGGCTTTGTATTTCAGTCCAAAATTAATAATTTTTCATACTCGAAAATGAACTGCTTGTAACAGGGACACATGAGTTAAGAAGGGTAAGTTTGGCTTTGTATTTCAGTCCAAAATTGATAATTTGTCGCACTCGAAAACGAACTGCTTGTAACAGGAACATATGAGTTAAGAAGGGTAACATTGGCTTTGTATTTCAGTCCAAAATTAATAATTTTTCATACTCGAAAATGAACTGCTTGTAACAGGGACACATGAGTTAAGAAGGGTAAGTTTGGCTTTGTATTTCAGTCCAAAATTAATAATTTTTCATACTCGAAAATGAACTGCTTGTAACAGGGACACATGAGTTAAGAAGGGTAAGTTTGGCTTTGTATTTCAGTCCAAAATTAATAATTTTTCATACTCGAAAATGAACTATTTGTAACAGGAACACATGAGTTAAGAAGGGTAAGTTTGGCTTTGTATTTCAGTCCAAAATTAATAATAATTTTTTATACTCGAAAATGAACTGTTTGTAACAGGAACACATGAGATAAGAAGGGTAACATTGGCTTTGTATTTCAGTCCAAACTTAATAATTTTTCATACTCGAAAATGAACTGTTTGTAACAGGAACACATGAGTTAAGAAGGGTGACATTGGCTTTGTATTTCAGTCCTTAATTAATAATTTTTCATACTCGAAAATGAACTGTTTGTAACAGGAACATATGAGTTAAGAAGGTTAAGTTTGGCTTTGTATTTCAGTCTAAAATTGATAATTTGTCGCACTCGAAAACGAACTTTTGGTAATAGGAACACATGAGTTAAGAAGGGTAAGTTTGGCTTTGTTTTTCAGTCCAAAATTAATAATTTTTCATACTCGAAAATGAACTACTTGTAACAGGGACACATGAGTTAAGAAGGGTAAGTTTGGCTTTGTATTTCAGTCCAAAATTAATAATTTTTCATACTCGAAAATGAACTGCTTGTAACAGGGACACATGAGTTAAGAAGGGTAAGTTTGGCTTTGTATTTCAGTCCAAAATTAATAATTTTTCATACTCGAAAATGAACTGCTTGTAACAGGGACACATGAGTTAAGAAGGTTAAGTTTGGCTTTGTATTTCAGTCTAAAATTGATAATTTGTCGCACTCGAAAACGAACTTTTGGTAATAGGAACACATGAGATAAGAAGGGTAAGTTTGGCTTTGTATTTCAGTCCAAAATTAATAATTTTTCATACTCGAAAATGAACTGCTTGTAACAGGGACACATGAGTTAAGAAGGGTAAGTTTGGCTTTGTATTTCAGTCCAAAATTGATAATTTGTCGCACTCGAAAACGAACTGCTTGTAACAGGAACATATGAGTTAAGAAGGGTAACATTGGCTTTGTATTTCAGTCCAAAATTAATAATTTTTCATACTCGAAAATGAACTGCTTGTAACAGGGACACATGAGTTAAGAAGGGTAAGTTTGGCTTTGTATTTCAGTCCAAAATTAATAATTTTTCATACTCGAAAATGAACTGCTTGTAACAGGGACACATGAGTTAAGAAGGGTAAGTTTGGCTTTGTATTTCAGTCCAAAATTAATAATTTTTCATACTCGAAAATGAACTATTTGTAACAGGAACACATGAGTTAAGAAGGGTAAGTTTGGCTTTGTATTTCAGTCCAAAATTAATAATAATTTTTTATACTCGAAAATGAACTGTTTGTAACAGGAACACATGAGATAAGAAGGGTAACATTGGCTTTGTATTTCAGTCCAAACTTAATAATTTTTCATACTCGAAAATGAACTGTTTGTAACAGGAACACATGAGTTAAGAAGGGTGACATTGGCTTTGTATTTCAGTCCTTAATTAATAATTTTTCATACTCGAAAATGAACTGTTTGTAACAGGAACATATGAGTTAAGAAGGTTAAGTTTGGCTTTGTATTTCAGTCTAAAATTGATAATTTGTCGCACTCGAAAACGAACTTTTGGTAATAGGAACACATGAGTTAAGAAGGGTAAGTTTGGCTTTGTTTTTCAGTCCAAAATTAATAATTTTTCATACTCGAAAATGAACTACTTGTAACAGGGACACATGAGTTAAGAAGGGTAAGTTTGGCTTTGTATTTCAGTCCAAAATTAATAATTTTTCATACTCGAAAATGAACTGCTTGTAACAGGGACACATGAGTTAAGAAGGGTAAGTTTGGCTTTGTATTTCAGTCCAAAATTAATAATTTTTCATACTCGAAAATGAACTGCTTGTAACAGGGACACATGAGTTAAGAAGGTTAAGTTTGGCTTTGTATTTCAGTCTAAAATTGATAATTTGTCGCACTCGAAAACGAACTTTTGGTAATAGGAACACATGAGTTAAGAAGGGTAAGTTTGGCTTTGTATTTCAGTCCAAAATTAATAATTTTTCATACTCGAAAATGAACTGCTTGTAACAGGGACACATGAGTTAAGAAGGGTAAGTTTGGCTTTGTATTTCAGTCCAAAATTGATAATTTGTCGCACTCGAAAACGAACTGCTTGTAACAGGAACATATGAGTTAAGAAGGGTAACATTGGCTTTGTATTTCAGTCCAAAATTAATAATTTTTCATACTCGAAAATGAACTGCTTGTAACAGGGACACATGAGTTAAGAAGGGTAAGTTTGGCTTTGTATTTCAGTCCAAAATTAATAATTTTTCATACTCGAAAATGAACTGCTTGTAACAGGGACACATGAGTTAAGAAGGGTAAGTTTGGCTTTGTATTTCAGTCCAAAATTAATAATTTTTCATACTCGAAAATGAACTATTTGTAACAGGAACACATGAGTTAAGAAGGGTAAGTTTGGCTTTGTATTTCAGTCCAAAATTAATAATAATTTTTTATACTCGAAAATGAACTGTTTGTAACAGGAACACATGAGATAAGAAGGGTAACATTGGCTTTGTATTTCAGTCCAAACTTAATAATTTTTCATACTCGAAAATGAACTGTTTGTAACAGGAACACATGAGTTAAGAAGGGTGACATTGGCTTTGTATTTCAGTCCTTAATTAATAATTTTTCATACTCGAAAATGAACTGTTTGTAACAGGAACATATGAGTTAAGAAGGTTAAGTTTGGCTTTGTATTTCAGTCTAAAATTGATAATTTGTCGCACTCGAAAACGAACTTTTGGTAATAGGAACACATGAGTTAAGAAGGGTAAGTTTGGCTTTGTTTTTCAGTCCAAAATTAATAATTTTTCATACTCGAAAATGAACTACTTGTAACAGGGACACATGAGTTAAGAAGGGTAAGTTTGGCTTTGTATTTCAGTCCAAAATTAATAATTTTTCATACTCGAAAATGAACTGCTTGTAACAGGGACACATGAGTTAAGAAGGGTAAGTTTGGCTTTGTATTTCAGTCCAAAATTAATAATTTTTCATACTCGAAAATGAACTGCTTGTAACAGGGACACATGAGTTAAGAAGGTTAAGTTTGGCTTTGTATTTCAGTCTAAAATTGATAATTTGTCGCACTCGAAAACGAACTTTTGGTAATAGGAACACATGAGTTAAGAAGGGTAAGTTTGGCTTTGTATTTCAGTCCAAAATTAATAATTTTTCATACTCGAAAATGAACTGCTTGTAACAGGGACACATGAGTTAAGAAGGGTAAGTTTGGCTTTGTATTTCAGTCCAAAATTGATAATTTGTCGCACTCGAAAACGAACTGCTTGTAACAGGAACATATGAGTTAAGAAGGGTAACATTGGCTTTGTATTTCAGTCCAAAATTAATAATTTTTCATACTCGAAAATGAACTGCTTGTAACAGGGACACATGAGTTAAGAAGGGTAAGTTTGGCTTTGTATTTCAGTCCAAAATTAATAATTTTTCATACTCGAAAATGAACTGCTTGTAACAGGGACACATGAGTTAAGAAGGGTAAGTTTGGCTTTGTATTTCAGTCCAAAATTAATAATTTTTCATACTCGAAAATGAACTATTTGTAACAGGAACACATGAGTTAAGAAGGGTAAGTTTGGCTTTGTATTTCAGTCCAAAATTAATAATAATTTTTTATACTCGAAAATGAACTGTTTGTAACAGGAACACATGAGATAAGAAGGGTAACATTGGCTTTGTATTTCAGTCCAAACTTAATAATTTTTCATACTCGAAAATGAACTGTTTGTAACAGGAACACATGAGTTAAGAAGGGTGACATTGGCTTTGTATTTCAGTCCTTAATTAATAATTTTTCATACTCGAAAATGAACTGTTTGTAACAGGAACATATGAGTTAAGAAGGTTAAGTTTGGCTTTGTATTTCAGTCTAAAATTGATAATTTGTCGCACTCGAAAACGAACTTTTGGTAATAGGAACACATGAGTTAAGAAGGGTAAGTTTGGCTTTGTTTTTCAGTCCAAAATTAATAATTTTTCATACTCGAAAATGAACTACTTGTAACAGGGACACATGAGTTAAGAAGGGTAAGTTTGGCTTTGTATTTCAGTCCAAAATTAATAATTTTTCATACTCGAAAATGAACTGCTTGTAACAGGGACACATGAGTTAAGAAGGGTAAGTTTGGCTTTGTATTTCAGTCCAAAATTAATAATTTTTCATACTCGAAAATGAACTGCTTGTAACAGGAACACATGAGTTAAGAAGGGTAACATTGGCTTTGTATTTCAGTCCAAAATTAATAATTTTTCATACTCGAAAATGAACTGCTTGTAACAGGGACACATGAGTTAAGAAGGGTAAGTTTGGCTTTGTATTTCAGTCCAAAATTAATAATTTTTTATACTCGAAAATGAACTGTTTGTAACAGGAACACATGAGTTAAGAAGGGTAAGTTTGGCTTTGTATTTCAGTCCAAAATTGATAATTTGTCCCACTCGAAAACGAACTATTATTATCCCTGATCACATAACAATCATATTCGCCAAGTTCGTATAAAATCTGGCAGGCATTTTTATGATTAGTTTGCATTCGATGGCCAGGCGGCGCCACCATTGCCTCGTAGTTTTGAAGTGCTTGTCACTGAGTTATTTTGATTTTGAATTGCTAAAAAGTTATTATTTTTAATATCATGTGTTTTACTGCCTAAAAATTGTAAAATAATAACTTTTATCCAATTCAGTTACGAAATGTCAACATTTCAACATTGATTTTAGTTGTAAAAAGTGGTTCATTTTGTAACTAGTTACAAAATATGCTCCCATTTTGTAACTAGTTACAAAAAGATTATTTGAGTTGCGAAAAGTGTTTAATTTTGTAACTAGTTACAAAATATGCTCCCATTTTATCACTCCCATTTTATCACGATGACCCAACTCCTTTTTTAAGAAGATGTGGCATTTACATTTTGTTATCTGAATTGGATAAAATCTTGTATGATACACGTTGCAAAACATGTCTTTTTATCACGCCTGGTGATAAAAAGTCCATCATTTTGCAACTCGTTGCATAAATAGCTATTTAGCAATTCAAAATCAAAATCACTCAAAACACTGTTCTTGTCAAAGTGACAAGCACTTCAAAACTACGATGCAATGGCCGAATGCACACTAATCATAAAAATGTCTGCTAAATTTTATATGAACTTGGTGAATCTGATTGTTATGTGATCAGGGATATAATCTTTTTTTGAGCATAATTTAAAATTTCGCTTCTGGAAATTTACATGGTATTCTTTTTTGTTTGGAATCAGTTCGCTCGCGCCGTGGGTCTGTGACGTTACACTTTTCTTGTCTATTAGAAATTTGTTTATAACAACAGATCAATAAAAATACCAATTAGGGTAGGCTGTGAAATTGAATTATTTTGAATTGGTACTTTTTGTAATTTGACATTTTTATTGTAAACAATTTTATAACCTTAAATTGAAACTGGAATGTCATTCTGTGGATGTGGCTAAAGTACCAATTCAAAATATTTCAATTTCACAGCCTCCCCTAAATGGTTTTTTTTATTGATCTGCCTGTACTAAATCTATGACCTTTTTAATCACTTTGTATAATCGTCTACGGCGCCGATATAATAACCACTTCCAAAAGTTGCCCGATTTTGCTTATAGAGTGTTCTGTGGCTGTTATTCACTTAAACTTCCTTGTATTCACTGTTACTGCGGTGTTTACCAGTCAGAGGGTTTGTTTATGTGTAATGTGTAATGTTTTGTGGGTTTTTGTTCTGTGCCAGAAAGAATACTTAATTTGTGTGTGTGCAGCGAAAATTTTTTATCTGTATTTTTAAATAATTACAGGTTAGTCACTAGTTACCAAACGCTGTTCGTAATACTCCTTATTATGTGTTTTATTACAGGAAATTGAATAAAAAATGTCTGAAATAAATTCCAAGGCTAACCTCGAATATGACTTCGATTTGAATATCGTCAAAGAAGAAATCAAACTTGAACACCACTTGGACAATATAAAAAGTGAATTCGGTTTTGATATCTTTTGCAATACCGAACAAAAACAGAACTGCAATGAAACTAACACTAATATCAGCCAAAACTTAGGACGGAATACGAGGGAGGAAACTGCAATTGAAGAGATTAGTACACATGAAACAGACAAAATAAAGGTAGAAACAACTGATACAGTCGACAAAGATGACCAGAGCAAAAATAAAGGGAAAAGTTTTATATGTGATGTTTGTGAATATAGAACGACTCGTAGATTCAGTCTTCAAACTCATAAAAATACGCATTTAATAAAAAAGCCGTTTGCTTGTAATTTATGTGAACACAGGAGTGCAACTAAATACAATCTGAAATTGCATATGAGTTATCATACAGGAGAAAACCAATTTGCCTGTAATTTATGTGAGTATAGAAGTGTAAATAAAGGCAATCTGAAACAACATATTATGAATCATACAGGAGAAAAACCATTTGCCTGTAATTTATGTGAATATAGGAGTGTAAATAAAGGCAATTTGAAACAACATATTATGAATAATCATACTGAAGAAAAACCGTTTGCTTGTAGTTTATGTGAATACAGGGCTGTAACTAAAAGCAAGCTGAAATTGCATATGCGTCATCATACAGGAGAAAAACCATTTGCTTGTAATTTCTGTGAATACAGGGGTGCAACTAAAAATCATCTGAAATTGCATATGAGTACTCATACTGGAGATAAACCGGTTGCTTGTAATTTATGTGAATACAGGACTGTAACTACAAGTGATCTGAAACTGCATATGAGGAATCATGCAGGGGAAAAACCATTTGCTTGTGATTTCTGTGAATACAGGAGTGTAGCTAAAAGCAAGCTGAAAGTGCATATGAGTACTCATACTGGAGATAAACCGTTTGCCTGTAATTTATGTGAGTACAGGAGTGTAACTAAAAACAGTCTGAAATTGCATATAAGAAATCATACAGGAGAAAAACCGTATGTTTGTAATTTATGTGAATTCAGGACTGTCACGAAAAGTAAACTGAATAAACATATGAAAATCCACCGAAATGAAAAATAATTTGCTTTTAAACGATGTGGTCTAGGTTTTTTAAAATATTTATTCAAGTAAGTAAAGGGAATTTCTTTTATTTATTTTATTTATATTTCAACTTTGAACTTCTTTTTTAGCTAATAAAATTACAATCAAGATGCCTAACCAGTGGGGGGTGCTGCAGCTTTCGAAATATACTTACATACCAGTAACGATCCTTGATATTTTTAAGGTGCATTTTAAATAAATCAAAACAAATCGAAATTGTACTCAATTAATAGATTTAATAATGCAAGTAAGCCATTAAAGTTGTGAAATTCTTTTCTAGAATAAAATACTTCTGTTTTCAATTTTTCTTGCGTCAGATCTGAATACTTATTGCATGTTTCTTTTATTTCAAAGATCGGTAACTCCTTACGATAATTCTCAAAATTCTCTTGGTAAAATAGTTTAGCGGTTATTAAATGATTCGTGAAAGTAAATCTTTGTTTTGCTTCTTCACAAATGCAGTTACATACTTCTTCTTTACTGTCCTGAATTTTACATATACTACCAGAGTTACAGAAGGTCGAATTACAAATTTCTGAAATTGCTTTATAAAATTCGTTCAATGCCCTTTGAATTTTATATGCGTCAACAGATTGCATTTGGTTGTATAATATTTCGACATGTGGCATAATTTTATGAAAAAGTTCTAGCCAAAATAAAAATGTTTCATTTTTTAATAATGCCAAAAATCCCGTTGAAACTCGAATAGTTACATCAGCAGTTTTTAAACATTGCAATTCCTGGAAACATTTTATAAGGTTGTCTTTGTTTTCAAAAACTGTATTAACTGTTCTTATATTAAAATTCCAACGTGTGTTCGATGATCTTGGAATATGTGCATTTACATATTTATTTAATGTTGCCAATCTCTGTGGAGATTTTGAAAAAAATGTTGCTGTTCTCGATAGGTAAAATTACATCAAAAGCGTGTTGTACGCTTCGAAAATTATTTTTGACCACTAGGAGAGAAATTCATCTTCTTGGCTTGAAAACAAAGTCAATAATGATATCTTCTAATACTAGTAGTGACATGATATGGCGCTGCGAACACACGAAACAAGTAAAATAACCACAAATAAAGGTAAATAAATTAAGAAAGTGTAAAAATAATTAAATAAAAGTAAGGATCGAGCAAATAAAAAAAATCAACCTTGCTAAAGCCATCGAATGTTGTGTAGTGATGGAACTTTCAAGAAAGCAGTTACGGGACATGAAGGAAGGGCAAGAAAATTCAACGGCAGAAATTTCATTCGTTAAGAATAAGAAATATACACAGCAACAGAGATCCCAACCAAATTCAGCACGTGCGTCGACAACTTCACCTGGTAATACCCGCCGTATGCCAACGACAGTACCATCTACCAGCGCAAGGCAAAACCACAGAATACAGGATTGTACTAGATGCGGTAGGAATCATGAAATTAACAATTCAAACTCAACAATGCTATGCGCAGATAGAAAAAGAGCTTCTGGCAATATGCTTCGGAGTCACAAAATTTTACCAGTATGTTTTCGGAAATAAATTTGCTGTTGAGACAGATCATAAGCCACTGATCTCAATATTCAAAAAAACATTAAATTCATGCCCTGCCAGGCTGCAGAGAATGTTATTATCATTACAAAAATATGAAATAAATTTGATATACAAACCGGGAAAATATTTAATAATAGCAGATACACTATCGCGTGCAACATTATCAGAAACCTTTGAGGAAAATCTAAATTTAGAAGCACAGGTTTGCTTAATTCAAAAAAATATAACAATAACAGATCAACGCTTAAAACAATTACAAGTTGATACAGATAAAGATGAAGAATTAATTGCAATAAAAAAGTATGTAATTGATGGTTGGCCTAAGCAAGTCAACAAAATGCCAATCAATTTAAAACACTTTTATAATTTAAGAGGGGAAATCACCGAGGGTCAAAACGGACTATTATACTTCGGACAGAGGGTAATAATCCCGACGTCTTGGAGAAACAAAATTCTTAATGACATACATTCAGGCCACTTTGGCATAAAAAAATGCATCGAAAGATAGCAAAAAATTCAGTGTATTGGAAAAACATAAATAGTCAGATAGAAAATTTAGTAAATGAGTGCTCAGTTTGTAATATATATAGAAATTCCAATCAGAAAGAACCCACGATGTCACATAAAATTCTAAAAAAGCCGTGGCAGAAAGTGGGTGTAGATCTATTTGAATTACACGGAGAAACGTATTTTATCGCAGTTGACTATTATTCGAAATATCCAGAAATAACCGATTTAAATAAAAATTTAACATCAAGTAATGTAATCATGAAATTAAAAGCGATATTTACAAGACATGGAATACCAAAAATCGTAGTTTCTGATAGCGGTCGTCAATTCACGAGTTTGGAATTCCAGCAATTTGCCAAAGATTGGAACTTTCAATCCATTATGAGTTCTCCACACCACCAACAATCAAATGGTCAGACGGAAAGAACTATACAATCTATCAAAAAGTTAATCAAAACTAAACAATGAAGACATTTATCTTGCATTATTAGCGTATCGCAACACTCCCGTATGCAATATGTACACACCTTCTCAAATCTTAATGTCAAGGTACCTACGTGATAATTTGCCTCTACAAGAAACCACCTTACAATCTAAAATAATTAATAAACAAAAGTTCAATGAAAAAATCAAGTTGTCACAAATAAATAATAAAAAATATTACGATAGAAAAACGATCGACAGAGAAAATTTTCATGTAGGTATGGAGGTATGGTACCAAGAACGTCCCAAAAGTATTTGGAAAAAAGGAAAAATTGTAACTAAAATTAGAAATAGGACTTATAGAATAGAAAAAGAGGATGGAGCTTGCATAATTCGGAATACCTTATATCGAAGAAAAAGAATTAACTCACATCCAAATATGCAAACCCCACACTCTAACTCACTTGTAAGTAACACCAATGTAGAAAATTGTAATGATGATGTACAGCTTAACGGTAATAATGATGATCAACCTGATCAAAACAGACCCTCAACAAGTGGACAAAATAGTGGAAGTGGTAGTGTTAAAGATCGAAGTAGTAGTGGTAGATTAATTAAAAAACCGTCTGTATATGATGATTATGTGCTATATTAAGTTTACTGTATATATCATTTAAAAAAGGGAGATGTAATAGAAAACAAGTTAAGCTAATTTGTAAGGTTGGTTGCCTAACAACCTTCATGTATCTGATAAACCATATTTATAATAAATCGAGTTCTGTTAAATCAACTGACATGATAGTTATTAGTTATCTATCTTTCAAAACTTTTATGTCATATCACGCACAGTGTACACACGAGTACAATAATAAAGTTGACGTTAACATTAGCAAGTGTTATTATTATTTGGTATAATCAGTAAATTATCTTGCAATCCGAACAAGACGTTACAGTTACACCTATAACTATCATTACAAAGAATAATTACCAAGCAATTGTTTTCATTGTCAACCTGCAAAAACTTCAATCATTTATACTCACCCGGTACAAGGTGATTGAAAAAGAAATAAAGTAAACGCAATTTAACGAGATGAAAGTTGCGCAGCCTTTTTCAGTTACTTACGCCCATTATCGTAATATTTCGCTTATAAAGCTGTTATTATTGGTTATCACATCACACAGCCTTGTACATTCAGGTACAATATTTTATTAATTGCGCTCATTTTCCTTGAAACCGTGCACACAGCAACATCATATTATGTTTACAAACAAACAATTTGTCACTAGATTCGAATATAAATTAATGTTAAACAACATTATATCAGGTGATCAAATGAATTTCAGATTAGGGTAGGCGCTGTAAGTGCAGATCATGTCTTATTATTAGAGTACTGCAGCGCACGGGTAACTGAATTTAAGATCGCAGCGCCAAAGCGGACACTAACAGAACTCGTTTCTCCATGATTAAAATAAGTTGGATGTTCTGTGCTTTTTAGTTGTGTTTATGTCATCTATTTAATTATTTACGTGTTTGGGATATCGAAATATATGTGAAAAGTGTACTTTTCAAATTTGTAGTGAAAACGTAAGTTTTACATTGGAAAAGGCAATGGCCTTGCAACTTCGGACATTTGTTGAAGTGCATAACATCTTACCTAAACGACAATCTGGATTTAGGCCAGGTTACAGTTGTAGTATGTCCTTAATTGATATTGCCGATGATATAATTACTGAAAGTGATCAAGGTAAATTAACGATAATAGTATTCCTAGATTTTACTAAGGCATTTGACACCCTTGATCACGAGACTCTTCTGTCTATACTTCACTTTATCGGGCTCCATAACTCTGCCATAAATATTTTCCGCTCATATTTAACAGGTCGTACGCAGCGAGTCTCCCTTGCAGGAAACATATCTGAAGCTAAAACTCTGACAACTGGAGTGCCACAGGGCTCGATATTGGGCCCATTGTTGTTTACTATTTATACATCTTACGTAATTGAATTTTCGCTACAATACTGTCAGTTTCACCTTTATGCTGATGACACGCAAATTTACTTATCTTTCCTATTCACAGATGTTCACGAAGCTGTAAATAAAATAAATAATGATTTGCAAAGTCTTTTGGAACAATGTAGTCGACATTCTCTTTTCTTGAATCCAAGTAAGACGGGTGTTGTGCTCTTTGGTAGCAGAATACATAGAGCATCTGCCATCAATGACATAACATTATATTTGGATAATACACCACTTCCTGTGAAGGACGAGGCTGCAAGTCTCGGCGTTGTTCTTGATAATAAATTAAGATTTAAAACATATATACGGAGCTGTATTAATAAGGCATACTGTAACCTAAAATTGCTCTTCTGTAACCGGCATATTCTAAATAAACAGTTAAAAATAATGCTATGTGATTTACTGGTTCTTTCACAATTTAATTACGCCGACGTATTATATAACCACTGCATTGATGCAGATGATTGCAAACGAATACAGCTAGTCCAGAACAACTGCTTAAGATTAATACATGGCATTAAAAAGTTCGAAAGAATCACATACAAATTAAAAGAAACGAACTGGCTTAATATGAGACGGCGCCGAGATTTGCATTGTGCTGTATTATATTACAAAATACTTGTAACAAAAATCCCATCATATTTGTCTCGTAAAATTAGATATAGAACTGATATTCATAATCTCAATTTAAGATATAAAGGTATGCTATCAATACCCCCACATACTACAGCGCTGTTTAATCGTGGTTTCTCTTATAATATTTGTGCATTTTACAATTCATTATCATTAAGGTGCATTCAGACTCAGAAATTTTGTCCGGAAAGTTGACGGAGAAATTTAAACGAACCAATCAGGAGCTGTGTAGAATTTGAATCGTAAGAAGCGGTAAATTCTACACACCTCCTAATTGGTTCGTTTAAATTTCTCCGTCAACTTTCCGGGCAAAATTTCTGAGTCTGAATGCTCCTTTAGATCTTCGAGGCCTGTCCGCTACAAAATTTAAAACGCTTTATAAAAGGAAGCTGTTGCAGCAGCAGATGTTCGAGTGAGCAGAAATGTTAGTATTGTTAATAGTAATAATAAAATTCACCGCATATCATATCATATCATATATATCATCTATCTAATGATTTAGAACTATTAATTGTATATTTATGTGTATTAGTATTTAAGTATCTATTCTGGTGAGGTGGTAGAACGGTAATTTAAGTTACCGAACCTCACCATTTATCCCATTCTCATAAAAATGTTATATGTACATTGAAAATTTATCATATGTAGTTTTTGGGATAATAAACAATTTATTATTATTATTATTATTATTCCTTTGAAATACAGGGTGTTTACGGTCTTCTCTGTATCCTTTTAAGGGGTGACAGTACAGGTGAAAATGAATCGATAAACCTTAAAACACCTTATTAAAAGTTGTCTAATAAGCGAGATAATACTTCCGTCTTTTAGTTTTTACATTAAATGGTTAATTTGTTTAAAAATCTAGTGATATGCTTTTCCATAAATCAGCATCATGTCAACTAATTCGATAGTATTAGAATATCGACGGGCCACTTCGATTTTCAATTTTCATTAACAAGGCAAAAATAATAAATAATAGTAATACAATATTTAGCCAAACAAAGGTGATAGTAAAGGTTAATTTCATAACAAATTATATCTATCAAATAAACAAACTTAATACTAACTGGACAATGCTGATTAAGCAGTAGATTACTAGATTTTTAAACATATTAGCCGTTTAATGTAAAAACTGAAAGAATTATCTACTATCTCGCTTATTAGACAACTTTTATTAAAGTGTTTTAAGGTTTATCGACTCTTTTTGACCTGTACTATTGCCCCTTAAAAGGATACAGAGGAGACCGTAAACACCCTGTATTAACGAAACAAAATAATTTGAGGTAGGTAATATTTATTGTTGGACAGGTGCAATTAGGAACGGGCTTACTGAATGTGACAAAATGTTATTATCTATTCACAACCAGGAAAAGCACTAAATTGAAATATCTGGTGCATTTTTTTGTTATTGAATTGGCAGCACTGCATGTTTTTAAAATTTAGTGAGATATTTAGTTCCCTGAAATGTTGGGTTATGCTGTCATGTTGACAGATATCAAAATCAAAATTTTTATAAATAGTGCCATATGCAGTTTTTAATTCTTCGTAACATAGACAAATTGCCTTGTGTCCCCTTTCGGTAAAATTCATGGTTCAACATTTAGGTTACGTTGCATGAAAATTTTTATTTTATAATTAATTTGTTTAAATGTCAGATTTCAAATTTCCCTCCAATCATATAGTAATCAGAAATAACAACATTACAGAGCAAATTATCTGTACCAATTGTTCAGTGCATGCCAACATAAATCTAGTGTCCGCGAGGTCAGTGAACAGATAATACCTTGTTGTTTCCAGTGGCGGATCCAGCCAATTTTCTCGGGGGGGGGGGCATTAGGTTTATGTGGGGATGTAAGAAAATAAAACGTAGAAATAAAACTACTACTAAATTGAAAAAACAAGAGAATTCATATTTAAACATAAATTCTCTCGGGGGGGCAATTGCCCCCTGTGCCCCCCGCTGGATCCGCCACTGGTTGTTTTTGCCTCATTTGATGCAAGCTTAGAAATAAAAGAAATTAAGTTTGACTACAATTTTTGTAAACTAATGTTATCAAATAATGACAAAAGATTTTTTTTTTAAATGATTCATGTACTAAGTTTGAAATAAATAACACTACACAGTATGCTTCACTTTTTATTTTCCGAACCACTTACAATCATTAAAACAATTTGGTGAATAGATCAGGTTTAAAAATTGCAAAGTACCAAGTTGTACAAAATGTTGGTGGAATTGGACAAAACGTTATGAAGACTTTAAAAATGTGAGAGTACTTATTTTCTTTTTTGAATTACTTTAAACATTACGTTGTCGAAAGTCGTCTTTTATAAACAAAAAATCCTAAAGAAAGTTTGAGTTTGTTACGACGAAGCAGAAAAATATAAAAAATGTTCAATCGCACAAAAACCTACAATCTACTAATATTGGGCTTGATAAATTGGTTATTGGACAAACAATTATGCAAATATATTTGACTTCTTTAACTAGAGACCACTGTAATTTTGAATTTAAAATTTTAAACATTTTTATTCTTTGATTTGTTCTCTCAATATGTACGCGTGCAGCAGCTATTTTTAAATTTAAAAATGCTTGATCAGAGATCTGATTTCCGAGGAACGGTGGCCGAATTAATTTTATTTTAAAAAATGTATCACAAATATCATCTATTAGGAAACCTTTGTCCACCATGATTGCATCTTTTAAGTGTCCATTTTTAAAATAAAACCAAATAAACATTTTATTTACTTCTACGGAAATAATCGCTTTCAATAAAATGGCATACATTTTGTAACTGGCTTGGCAATTTTTAGTTTTAAAATCAAAGCTTTTCGCCGGCACAACCGGGTTGTTTTTCCTAATAATGTCTCTACTTTTACGTAGTGTTTGTCAGCTTCCGGAAATAAATGAAAACTTATTTCAGGATTTTTCTTTGCCCACGATGAACACTGGGGAACTGAACAGTGCGAATTACTCATAGTACTCATTGTAAAAGAAAAAATCAATGAATAAGACCACCAGCACCGAATACTCACTTATTTGTTATCGCGGAGAAAAGAGTTTAACGGTCTGACGCTAGAGGGCATGGCGGTTATATTCTATTGCCTAATTTGTATTAGACAGTTCGTAAAACAAAATATTTAAGATTAAACTAAGACATGCCTAAAAAATAAATAGCGTATTAGATGTGAAATTCATTTGATCACCCGTTATATCTGAGTGTGTAGCTTCTTATACTGTGGTACCATTAACCCCTCATTGATAATTGGCAATGGAGTGGGAATGCGCAACTTTTTACCAGGTTAAATTGCGTTTGCTATACATATAGATGATTTAGAATTCGTTTACACTAAATCTATGACATTTTAATCACCCTGTATAATTGTGTACGGCGGCGATATAATAACCACTCCCTAAAGTTGACCTATTTTACTAACCTAATCTAATGTGTTTACTGCGGTCTTTACCAATAAAAATACTCATTTATTATTATCTGCTTGTTGCTTAGTGCTTTGTGTGTGTACAGGGATACATTATTATCTGTATTTTTAAATAATTACAGGTTAGTTACCAATCGCTTTTTGTAATATTTTTTGTGATTTGTATTATTACAGGAAATTGTATAAAAAATGTTTAAATTAAATTCAAAGGCTAACCTCGAATATGATTTCGATATCGTCAAAGAAGAAATCAAACTTGAACCCTACTTAGACAATATAAAAAGTGAATTCGACAATGATATCCTTTGCAATACCAAACAAAAACATAACTGCAATGAAACTAACACTAATATCAGCCGAAACTTAGGACGGAATACGAGGGAAGAAACTGCAATTAAAGAGAGCAGTGCACATGAAACAGACAAAATAAAAGTAGAAACAACTGATACAGTTTACGAAGATGACCAGAACAAAAATAAACGGAATAGTTTTACATGTGAAGTTTGTGAATATAAAACGACTTGTAGATCCAATCTTCAAACTCATAAAAATACGCATTTAATAAAAAGGCCGTTTGCTTGTAATTTATGTGAATACAGGACTGTAACTAAAAGCAAGCTGAAAATGCATAAGAAAATTCATACTGGAGAAAAAGCATTTGCTTGTACTTTATGTGAATATAGGGGTGTAACTAAATGCAGTCTGAAATTGCATATGAGTACTCATACTGGAGATAAACCGTTTGCTTGTAATTTATGCGAATACAGGACTATAACTAAATACAAGCTGAAATTGCATATGAGTAATCATACTGGAGAAAAACCGTTTGCTTGTAATTTATGTGAATACAGGACTGTAAAGAAAAGTAAGCTGAAACTGCATATGAATATTCATACTGGACATAAGCCATTTGCTTGTAATTTATGTGAATACAGGAGTGCAACTAAATACTGTCTGAAAATACATATGAGTAATCATCATACAGGAGAAAAACCGTTTGCTTGTACTTTATGCGAATACAGGACTGTAACTAAAAGAATGCTGAAATTGCATATGAGTACTCATACTGGAGATAAACCATTTGCTTGTAATTTATGTGACCACAGGAGTGCAGCTAAAGACAGGCTGAAATTGCATATGAGTAGTCATACTGGAGAAAAACCATTTGCTTGTACTTTATGTGAATACAGGACGGTAGCTAAAAGTCTACTGAATAGACATATGAAGATTCACAGAAATGAAAAATAATTTGCTTTTAAACGATGTGGACTAGGTTTTTAAATCATTTCGTTTATTTTTTAACTTTGATATTTCTTTTTAGCTAGTAAAATTACAATTAAAGATGCCTCAAAGGTGTGATTTTATAGAGCGTAATTACTCTGAAGATGCAACTTCACACATTCTTTGTTGCAATGAATCTCCAAAATGTTAAAAATTATTCGAACCTAAGATTAATAAAGGAAACTTCGTAGCTTCAAAATATAGTGTAGTATTTATTATGTATGTATGCAATATAAAGCCACCTTACACTTAAATAAATAAGATTTCATATACAACTGTTTAAATAGCTTTATTTAATAAATATGAAAAGGTATTGTTGGTAATTATTCTTTAATCGTAAGTTTTCAACGATATCTTAAAAAGTTTTAACAATTCAATTTAATTTGTCCAAAGTGTAATGGTTGAGATAAACTGCTACCCATAGCTAAACCTGTGTTTTGAGTGTAAACTAAATTATTCAATTTGAAACAATTTTGGTCGATGCAAATTTCAAATAATTTTAATAAATGATTTTTTGAATGTTATTTGTTAAATTGTTGTTATCAAAGGTAGTTTTTAATAAGTTAATACATTCTAAAGGGGGTATACTAGGAAATAAATTGGAAACATCAAAACTAACAAGCAAAGAACTATCCGGAACTTGAATGTCTTTAATTTTGTTAATTAATTCCATCGTATTCTTAATGCTTAAAGAGGGGTGAAAATCTATTATCTCATGAAAAACATCGTAAAGAAAAGAAGTTAATTTGCTAGTAGGTGAATTGATTTGGGAAATGACCGCAGTGACGCGTTTATACCACTTGAGGCCCCTAGGTGCAGTGCAGTGTGGTTTTGGGGCCTCATCTCACATTTCAATTTTGTATAAAAACTAAATACCGGGTGATCAATGGAATTCATAATTAGAGGAGGCTGTGATTGGTGCTATTTTATGTTGTGTGGTTGGACATACTGAGAAATGAATAATAAATCAAATACGTTAAAAGAGATATACCGCCGACCACCTATCCCAGCAATGCAAAGCTAGCGAACGGGATCTTTTATCCCTGTCGTGTCAAATGTGTTAACTAAACACAGTTCCTTTTGCGATTAGTAACAAAGCAGCTTTAAAAAATGAAAAGAAATTTGAGGTATTGGAGCATGCGCTTCACGTCCCATGTACTCAATGAGAATAACTCCTGTTTGATCCCAAAAGACGGTGGCCATGAGCTTCCCAGCTGAAGACTATATTTATGCGAGTTTTGTTTTGCGGAGGAGAACCCTTATGAACCCACTGGATAGACTCCAATTTTGTTTTCCGGCCTCCGTCTAGAAACACTCAATTTTCATTCGTGTAAAATCGTCTGGAAAATGCTTCTTTCGTGCATATGCACGAAAGTAAAGTTAGGATTTTTGGTTGGTAGCGCTGAACCCAACTGTCCCAGTCCTCTCATGTCAAATATGTTTTGTAGGTTAGGTTCAATGAGGTTTTTCAAATAAGAATTAAAGGAACAAAAAGAACACAAACTTTATTGAAAAACTAAACATTACAAATAATATTGTAACACAAGCACAGTAAATATTTCTAGCTACTGGATTTTTTTTAATTTAAATTCGAATTATTACGTCTTATGCATGATAATACCAACCCCAGAAAAATAAATTCTCTAGCGTCAAATATTTGAATAAAAAAAATTCTTTTTTCGACTACCATTTCCTAAAGGAGGCTATTATTTGACACTTTCCATACGTCAAAAGCACGTTGTTAGTGCATACTACGCAAAATTTTTTTTTATCCAATTCAGTTACGAAATGTCAACATTTCGACATTGATTTTAGTTGTGAAAAGTGGTTCATTTTGTAACTAGTTACAAAATATGCTCCCATTTTGTAACTAGTTACAAAAAGATGATTTGAGTTGCGAAAAGTGTTTCATTTTGTAACTATTTACAAAATATGCTCCCATACTTTTTTAAGAAGATGTGGCATTTACATTTTGTTATCTGAATTGGATAAAATTTTGTATGAAACACGTTGCAAAACATGTCTTTTTATCACACGTCTGGTGATAAAAAGTCCATCATTTTGCAACTCGTTGCATAAATAGCTATTGCACACATCTGTCACTTTTTTACGCGCTTCTGTCAAAAGTGTACAATTTAAAACAATGAAAGCGCATTGTACCTAACATGATTTTTAGTGAGATTTCAATTTGAAATTACGTTGACGTTTTTGTAATCTTTTTTAGCACAAATATGTGGTAGTCGAAAAAATTATGTATAAAACTCGTATCTAAAGCTTCTTTTTTGCACTTGTGAGATTTAAAGAATTCGCCTTCGGCTCATTCTTTAAACTTTCTCACGCGTGCAAAAAAGTGGCACTTTAGCTACTCGTTGTATAAATAACTATTTTCTCCAACCACACGAATAAGACGCCATATTGTCGAATAATTTTGTATAAAAGGTAAGTCATTTCGGGATGTTCACCAATTACCATGGCAACTGTGTACTTTTCGATTCATTTTTGTACTAGTACAAAAATGGACGCAAGATGGGGTTTTACACGGTAAATTTTAAATAAAAAACAAACGGTTCGTCAAGATTCGGCAATCGTCGTCGTTGTTGTTTATTTTCTCCGTATAGTGATTGTTTATTTCCGCAATGACAGTTCTCAAAAATACAGGGTGCCCGGATTTCGTAGGGACAACATGTATGTTTTGTAAACTTGTAAGTACTTTAAGCGAATGAAATAAAATGCGATCTCGTACATCGTACTACAAAATTTCGGTGGCTAATTGTCTGCAATCAGATTTATAATTAAATATGTGTAAACAAAATAATAATCTGTACAAAACATAGCAGTCCAGCATAATTATTCCGAGAATTTTCCCGCGTCCTTCGTCCTTATCCAATTTAATGTTCTTTAGTTTCTTGGTAAATTGTTTTGTACTTCATAAATAACGGTTTCATACCACATATTTTGGGCCACACTATCCCCCTTCAAAGTTTGTGGCACATTTTTTTAAACACCCTGTATTATGCCTATAATAATAATAAATAAATAAACAAATCGTTTACCTAGCATGCGGGAGCTACCCAGGCATTCACAAAGTGCCAGTAATTGCAATTATAATAAAACTAGTGAATAAATAAACAAAAAGCGGGTTTAGTGAGAATGGTGTGAATAAGAAGAGGGTACAAGACGATTAAGGTAGCACTCAGGACTTCAGTGTCGATTGGAAAATCCGAGCACCTGTACAGGACATACACGTCCACCCGTGAATTTGTTGGGGAATTACAACATCCACCTGATTAAAGCTAAGTAACTGTAGCATTGTAACATTCTAACAATAGAGAGGTCGTTTAGCCTAGAATAGACCGAATAATAATAACTGTCTATGTATTACCCGGCTCGTGCAGGGAGATGGAAAACTATTAGAAATTTGTTTGCACTAAATCTATGACCTTATAATCCCGTTGTATAATCGTTTACGGCGCTGATGACTCTGATGTAATAACCACTTCCAAATGTTAACCTAGTTTTCTCATTATTGCCTACGTGTACTAATGTGCTTACTACGGTGTTTACCACTAAAAATTATTACAGGTTAATCACTAGTTACCAAACGCTGTTTGTACCTAATATTCTTTGTGATTTGTATTATTACAGGAAATTGAATAAAAAATGACTGCAATAAATTCAAAGACTAACAACGATGATTTCGATTTGGATATCGTCAAAGAAGAAATCAAACTTGAACCATATATGGACAATATAAAAAGTGAATTCGGTGATGATATCCCTTACAATACCGAACAAGAATATAACTTAAATGAAACTAACACTAATATTAGTCAAAGCTTAGGACGAAATACGTGGGAGGAAACTGAAATTAGTGAGCGTAATGCACATGAAGTGGACAAAATAAAAGTAGAAACAACTGTTAAAGTTGACGAAGATGACCAGAATAAAAATAAAAGCAAAAGTTTTATATGTGACGTATGTGAATATAGAACGACTCGTAAAACCAATTTTCAAACTCATAAAAATATGCATTTAATAAAAAAACCGTTTGCTTGTAATTTATGTGAATACAGGAGTGCAGCTAAATACAGTCTGAAATTGCATATGAGTAATCATACCGGAGATAAACCGTTTGCTTGTAATCTATGTGAATACAAGACTGTAACTAAAAGTAAGCTGAAAGTGCATACGATGGCTCATACTGGAGATAAACCGTTTGTTTGTAATTTATGTGAATACAGGAGTCTATCTAAAAGTATGTTGAAATCGCATATGAATACTCATACTGGAGATAAACCGGTTGCTTGTAATTTATGTGAATACAGGACTGTAACTAAAACTCATCTGAAATTGCATATGAGTACTCATACTGGAGATAAACCGTTTGCTTGTAATTTATGTGAATACAAGACTGTAACTAAAAGCAGTCTGAAACAACATATGAGTACTCATACTGGAGATAAACCGTTTGTTTGTAATTTATGTGAATACAGGAGTCGAACTAAAGGTGCGATGAAATCGCATATGAAATCGCATATGAAATCGCATATGAAATCGCATATGATAACTCATACTGGAGGTAAACCGGATAAACCGATTGCTTGTAATTTATGTGAATACAGGACTGTAACTAAAACTCATCTGAAATTGCATATGAGTACTCATACTGGAGATAAACCGTTTACTTGTAATTTATGTGAATTCAGGACTGTAACTAAAAATAAGCTGAATAGGCATATGCGTAGTCATACAGGAGAAAAACCATTTGCTTGTACTTTATGTGCATATAGGAGTGCAGCTAAATACAGTCTGAAAGTGCATATGAGTACTCATACTGGAGATAAGCCGGTTGTTTGTAATTTATGTGAATACAGGACTGTAGCTAAAAATATTATGAAAGTGCATGTTATGAGTACTCATACAGGAGAAAAGCCATTTTCTTGTAATTTATGTGAATACAGGACTGTAACTAAAAGTCAGATGAATAAACATATGAAGATTCACAGAAATGAAAAATAATTTGCTTTTAAACGATGTGGACTAGGTTTTTAAAATATTTGTTCAAGTAAGTAAAGAAAATACATTGTTTATTTTTTAACTTGGAAATTTTTTTTTAGCTAGTAAAATTACAATTAAAGATGCCTCAAAAGTGTGATTTTATAGGGCGTAATTACTAATTACTCTGAAGATGCAACTTCACACATTGTTAGTTGCAACGAATCCCCAAAAATTATTCAAACCTAAGATTAATAAAGGAAACTTCGTCGCTTCAATATGTATAGTGTAGTATTAGGCTAGGCATATTAGGATTCTCAGAGGAAAGTTTTGCTATAGTTTTGATTTTTTCGCCCTCTACGTTTTTTGGGTCGCTGAACACGAATTTGAAGTTTGCAGGCAAGAATTTGGCCCGGAACTTTGTTTTTTTGGCACTTTTTGCCCAAATTTTGGCACTTTTTTCAGTTTTTGGCCTATATCTCAGAAAGGAAGCGTTTTTTCGACAAGTTCATTCTATACAAAATTAAAGCAGACAAAATTTCCTGCATTTTCCATATATCACTTTTTTTTGTAAGACTAACCGTTCCGCCGCTAGAGCGCGCCAAAATGTGTATCATTGTCGTTTTTGGGGAAGGAAATGTTACATACCTTCGTCCTCCTTGTCCACACTTTCTTCGATGGTCTCAACAACCGGGGAGAAGGTGAAGCCCAGTTCGTCCTGTACTTCGACGTCGAATGGTTCGTCTTCAAGGGTATTTGTGAGATCTATTTCGATTATCACGTTGTTGCACGACCCCTCACAGTTGATGCACAGATTGGTGCAATCGAGGCCTGCTTTTTTGCAGCTACATTTTTTTGCGCAGGTCTTGACGCATCTGCACGACACCAGACGCAGCAGTTCGGGAGGCGCGGTGGCTTGTAGAGAGGTGATCGGTTCCAGGCAATTTGTTGCTCGTTTCCAAACCCAATCTTCGGCATTTTTCTCAACCCCCAGCCATTGCTGCATCTGGTGATACACCCTAAAACTGTGCTGTGTGGCTGCAGTAGCTGATGGTGGTAGTGCAGCTATTTTTGATGAGGTCTTGAAAGCTGCCTTCTTATGATTAATGTACCTCAGACGATTTATCGACGGTTCAGTCCTTCCTGTGTAGCCGTACACGTTCACCAGGAATCTCTCCCCTGCTGCTGCAATGCTTTCTGGAGTTGCCTCAGGGTTTTTGAACACACTTACAACATCGGCGAGGTGGGGGTTTTTGGTGAGAGTTTTCACAAACTTCAATTTCCCTTGGTTGTAAGGTGCTTTTATATCATATAAATTTCACTAGATATGGGAATATTGCCCTTTTTTGGCGCGCTCTAGCGGCGGAACGGTTAGTCTTACAAAAAAAAGTGATATATGGTAAATGCAGGAAATTTTGTCTACTTTAATTTTGTATAGAATGGGCTTGTCGAAAAAACGCTTGCTTTCTGAGATATAGGTCAAAAACTGAAAAAAGTGCCAAAATTTGGGCAAAAAGTGCCAAAAAAACAAAGTTCCGGGCCAAATTTTTGCCTGCAAACTTCAAATTCATGTTCAGTGACCCAAAAAACATAGAGAGTGAGAAAATCAAAACTATAGCAAAACTTTCCTCTGAACCCCAAATTTTTTCCTAATATGCCTAACCTATATTTATTATGTATGTATGCCATGTAAAGCCACATTATATTTAAATAAATAAGATTTCATATACAACTGCTTATTTAATAAATATAAAAAAAATTATTCTTTAATCGTAAGTTTTCAACGATATCTTAAAAAGTTTTAACAATTCAATTGAATTTGACCAAAGTGTAATGGTTGGAATTACCATTGCACTACATGATATTTATTTTTAAAACATCCCACGGACTATACAATTTACCGTACAACATGAGTTGATTCAACTGTTTGAATGACAATTGGACTGTAGTAGGATGTGATCATATCGTTTCGCAATACGAACCTTCCATAAAATCTGTTGTATTATCAGCTTATCGAACGACAGGTTGCAACGTGTAGAGATTGCTACTACCTGTTGGAACAATTTTTTAAACTACTTGCATCTATAGGTGCTATAATTGTTAATTATTAAATTTATTATTTGTTATCATTAACCTCTTATACCTTTCGATCTCGAGGCTGGTAAGTTAATGTATGAGGTTTTAGCAGGTGCAGTGCATAATCTGACCTGACTACAAGTTACCTATGTAATTTTTTTTTAAAAACGTTTATTTTTCAGCATGCTCCATTACAATAGTGCAGTAGTACCTACTACATGCTCTTAATAGCTATTTATGTATTAAGAGCGTTCTAGAGCAGGTGACTTTTGCAGTAGCCGCTCAGCGCCTTAGAGCTACTGCCGTAGAAAAATTGAGGGAGAACATACGTCACGCATGTCATTCTACCTTTGTGTAAGTTGAGCGTGAGGTACAAGTTCCCAACGTCTTTCGAATACTTTTCGTACAAAAAGTGTAACCAAATGTGTCTATGATAAGCCGACAACGTCGCACAAAGACCGTAAACTGGTAAACTCGTTTGCTGCACTATTTGTAAATTCTGGGAATATTCGAATAGGTACATATAAGTATTTGTTTTTATTAGTGTTTGAGTTTTGTACTATATAACAATTGAAAGTCAGTTAATTTATTTTAGGGATAATTTAAACTCATGAGTATTAATCATAGATACATATTTAAAAATTAAAAATAACCTTTATAAATAAAGCCTCTAAAAGAATGTAATATGAAAGAAAAGTATTAGTAAATTTGCTTGTAACAGCATCTGCTTTTTGCAATTGTTTTACAAAACGGCATCATATATGATTAAAATTTATCGCAGTTTTATAATTATTGTATTAACGCACCAGCCTCAACACCGTAAGGTATAAGAGGTTAACGATTACATCACATGTATGTATGTATGTAATCGTTTACCTCTTATACCTTTCGGTGTTGAGGCTGCTGCGTTAGCGTATGTGGTCTTACGCGTAAAATGCACAATTCGGCCCGCATGCGAGTCACGTGATTAGTGCGCCGTTTTTTGCCTACACACAGCACCATGTGTATAGTGTATGTTTTATAATTATTACGGTTATCAAATAATTGTTTTATTCTAATACATAAATACTTGTTTCGAATTTTAAAAAATGGGAACTTTTCTTTAAATAGAATTAAAAATTCTATCCGATAATCAATCTGTAAGCAATTTATAAGTGTAACTATTAAATACAAAGTGCAGCCAAATGATTTAAACGCGCAAAATTCAAAAACAATTTAATGAAATCAATAGGGGAAATTAAAACAAATTATTTTAAAAGCAAAACTGAACCAAGTCAAAATTCTATCAAAGCCTAATGGAATACGGCCAACAATATTTTATATAAAATAGGTATAAGCAATTTTAAGACAAAAGGCACAATAACTACAAATAAAACAAAAATTGCTAATCAATAAATTTAATAAAAATTCGACAAAAGTTTTAGAAAAATGGCCAGTAATAGTATATTACATACCGAGGTGGAAAGTAGTTTGTTACTGTCGGGAGATAATTATAGTTAACCGAGACGCAGTCGAGGTTTACTATATCCCGAGACAGTAATGAAGCTGAAAAAACTGCTGAAATTGCTCGAGCCCGAGTACATGTTGAAAGAACAATTCAATTAACAAAATTTGCGTTTTTAAAACACAAACTTACTTTCACATTGTTGCCTTATATAAATGATATAGTAATTATAATTAATATAATAATATTAAGAATTTAATTTTATTGTCATATGAAGTAAAAATACATTCATTTTACACGTTTTTATTTGATTAAATAATATGTAATATTTATGTATAATTTTTATTACACAATATACATTGTAAAATAAACAATAAAACTATTTTTTCTATTTCAATATGTATTATTTCTGCTGTTATTGGTATTCAGTTATTACTACAAATTAAAAGAACATATTTATGGGACAACCATAACCCTTTGAGGAGTATTGCTCGACAATTACAAACAAAATGAAATGCCCTTAAAAAAAATAAATTGCTAAAATACTTCTGCAAGTTCACCTAGAATCCAATTTGGATAAATTTAAACGCTTGTTTCAAATAAAATATTAAAATTAACTACATGTGTCAGAACACAAAAAGGAGAAACGCGTGAATTCAGGACAGACAAGGGCGTTAAGCACTTTTTAACATGTCCATATAATTTTTAACCAGAAAGATAAATAAAGGAACGATAAGAACGTGTGGGGGGACAAATAGTAGCTTATGCGGACGAACTGGGGGTAGTAACGAAAAGGAGAGACATAATGGCACAAATGTTGGAAGAGATAATTAGAGAGGGCGAAGAAATAGGGCTGAAAATAAACATGAAAAAAACTAAAGTGATGAGGATAGGGAAGGAAATAGGAAACGGAACGATAAGAATCGGAAGACGAGAATTCGAAGAACTGTCCAATTTTAAATATTTGGGAGTCACAATAACCAACAAAGGGGCCGATAGTAAAGTTTTATTTTGGTTAATTAAAAATAAATTTGAACAAACAACGAACCTACATAACGACCCCAGAGGAGAGATCTCTAAAAGCAATTTAAATTAAAGAGCAAAGTAAATTAATTTTTGAAAATTGTCGTATCCAACGTAAGTAATAATCAACCAAGTACAATAATTTGACGCCAATCAACGTGGGGCTTATAACAATACATACATAAATACTACACTATATTTTGAAGCTACAAAGTTTTCTTTAGTAATCTGTAATATTAGGTTCGAATAATTTTAACCTTTTGGGGATTCCTTGAAACTAAGAAATGTGTGAATCAATTGTTCATCAGTTGCATCTTCAGAGTAATTACGCCCAATAAAATCACATCTTTGAGGCATCTTAATTGTAATTTTATTAGCTAAAAAGAAATTTCAAAGTTAAAAAAGTATATAATAAAGTATTTTCTAAACAGACTCCCTTTACTTACTTGAACAAATATATAAAAAAACATGGTCCACATCGCTTAAAGGCAAATTATTTTTCATTTCTGTGGATTTTCATATGTTTATTCAGCTTACTATTAGTTACAGTCCTGTATTCACATAAATTACAAGTGAACGGTTTATCTCCAGTATGAGTTCTCATGTGTCTATTCAGCATACTTTTAGTTACAGTCCTGTATTCACATAAATTACAAGCAACCGGTTTATTTCCAGTATGAGTACTCATATGCGCTTTCAGACGACTTTTAATTACAGTCCTGTATTCACATAAATTACAAGTAAACGGTTTATCTGCAGTATGAGTTCTCATATGCACTTTCAGCGTACGATTAGCTACAGTCCTGTATTCGCATAAATTACAAGCAAACATATGAATAGTATGACTATTCATATGCAATTTCAGCTTGCTTTTAGTTATAGTCCTGTATTCACATATATTACAAACAAACGTTTTTTCACCAGTATGAATACTCATATGTATATTCAGACCACTTTTCGTTACACACCTATATTCACATAAATTACATGCAAATGGTTTTTCTCCTGTATGAATGCTCATATGCACTTTCAGTGCGCTTTTAGTTACAGTCCTGTATTCGCATAAAGTACAAGCAACCGGTTTATCTCTAGTATGAGTACTCATATGCAATTTCAACTTGTTTTTAGCTACAGCCCTGTATTCACATAAAGTACAAGCAAATGGTTTTTCTACAATATGAATGCCCATATGCACTTTCAGTGCGCTTTTAGCTACAGTCCTGTATTCGCATAAAGTACAAGCAAACGGTTTTTCTCCAGTATGAGTACTCATATGCAATTTCAGCTTGTGTTTAGTTACAGTCCTGTATTTGCATAAAGTACAAGCAATCGGTTTTTCTCCAGTATGAGTACTCATATGCAATTTCACATTGCCTTTAGCTACACTCCTGAATTCGCATAAATCACAAGCAAACGGCTTTTTTATTAAATGCCTATTTTTATGAGTTTGAAGACTGGATCTACGAGTCGTTCTATATTCACAAACTTCACATATAAAACTTTTCCCTTTATTTTTATTTTGGTCATCTACTTTTATTTTGTCTGTTTCATGTACACCACTCTTTTTAATTGCAGTTTCCTCCCTTGCATTCCAACCAGAGTGTTGGCTAATATTAGTGTTACTTTCATTGAAGTTATGTTTTTGTTCAGTATTGCAAAGGACATCATCGACGAATTCACTTTTAATATCGTCCAAGTAGGGTTCCAGTTTGATTTCTTCTTTGACGATATCCAAATCGAAATCATATTCGAGGTTAGCCTTTGAATTTCTTTCACACATTTTTTATACAATTTCCTGTAATAATACAAATCACAAAGAGTGTAACGAATAGCGTTTGGTAACTAGCGGTAACTAGTGACTAACCTGTACTTATTTAAAAATCCAGATAAAAATGTATCCCTGCACACACATAAAACACTAGGCAATAAGCGGATAATAATAATTGAATATTCTTACTGGTAAACACAGATAATACAAACAAAAATATATACAAAACAGCAAAAGGGCAACCTAACCACTGACAGAAGTAAAATAGGTCAACTTTTGGAAGTGGTTATTATATCGGCAATCGACGCCGTGAAAGTTTATAAAGTTGATTAAAAAAGTCAATCAACTACAATGTACTTCTTTTTAATTGCCTTGTAGCGGGTGAGTATAAATGATTGACGTTTTTTGTAGGTTGACAATTAAAAAAAATTGATCTCTGCTGGTAATTATTCTGTGTGATGACAGTCATAGGTGCAAATGACAGCTGTATGCTGTATCACCGATGAAAGTAATTGTTCAGACAGCGATGATTTAACGTAAATTAAATTAATGTACCTACTTACATGTTACTTTTGTGTTTTGTATTTGATTAAATTACTAAAAGTACCATAATAGCTATTTATGTAATTAGTACTTACCTACATAATATAGAACTTTATTGAACGAGCCGCTGTTTATGGACGAGCGAGCAAAGCGAGCGAGTCTAATAAACAAGGCGAGTCTATAAAGTTTGTTTATATACGAATTACATGCAAAGCTTTATGTTCGACTGCTCTAGAGGAGCTGGATATCTTCTAAAATTATTTTTTTATTTCCCTATATAAAAATTCGGTATAACTTAGTGTGCTTTTCTAGTGCTGCTATTGTTTCGATTGTTTCCTGTGTTTATGCAAATATCAAAAATTGTTTAAATTCGATTTAATAATTCATTATTAATCATATCTGTATACAAAGAAATGGATACCTACTTTAGAAAGTGTAGAAGAGTTGGCAGCAAGCGCCAAAGAATCACTCTTGCCTAGCAAGTCGAAATATTTATACGAAAATACGTATGCATATTCCATTTTTGTGACAGTTCTGTTCAATAAAATAAAGTAAAAGTATTATCCATTCATTTAACTCCCGTGACATAAAAGTCACAATGTGTTGGTTAATATGAAAATCTCTATTAGGCTATTAACAATTTTTAGATTTGAGATTGGCGCACCTTTAAATTTAAATTTAATGCTTTTGTAATTATGTGAAATGACAACAGTACTCCCTAGTGAAAATTTTGATTATTATTATTTACGTTATCAGTTTGCGTATTTACCTCAACTTTATTTGCAACTTTATCTGTTTCTTGATATAACCTCTCTGGCATATTTCTATAAGTTCTATTTTGATAATTATTTGAATAATTAAAATTCCTTCTTTGATACTCATTATTATTTCTAAACCTATTAAAATTATTATTATTGTTATAATTGTTTCTGTAATTATCAGATATTATATCTAAAATTATTATTTATAATTCCCTATTTGTTTGCTGTCCGCAAGAATAATTTTGATTACGGTTCCTAAAATTGTTACTAAAATTTTGAAAATCTTTCTCATTTGACACTACTATACTTTCTTTATTACCACTTGATTCATTATTATTATCATTAATAACTTTTTTATTAGATATTGATTTATTTTCATTGATTTATCTTCTTTATAAACAAAATTGATATTAGTCTGCGATCTGTATTTATTATAATTATTTTTATTTTTCTCTACTATGTCAAAATTTTTTAATATACGAATAAGCTTGTCAAAACTATCGACTTCATCTATCACAATCTTGTTATAAATATTATCTGCAAAATGTCTACCTAACACTCTTATAATTATATCTTCCTCGATAGGGGAGTCTAATTGCTGGAATTCATAGTATTTATTAATGGCATATTTTTCCCTAGTCATACCCGAATTTTGATTTCTTACATCCCAATAGTTTTAAAAATAAATGTTTGAAACTTTCTAAATCCTTAATCTCCTTTTATTTTATATTATACCATAACTCTGCATCAGATTTTAATAACCCTCTTATAACATTCATCTCAAATTTATTATCATACTTGTAACCATATAATTTTTTCTGATTTTCTAGATAATTTTTTAAATTTCTCAAAAATAATTTGGGGTGCATACGCTTATCTCCATAGAATTTGGATATATTAATTTCATTTGTCCCTTGTATAATAATATTATCAGCCCTACTTATATCTGTACTTGGATTTAATTTAATTTCATCTAATTGTTTTTTAACAAAATTTAATTGATCTTGTAAATTTGATGTATCTTGTTGAACTAATCCCCATATTTCGTCCTTTTTAGCTTTACATTTACTCCTCGCATCACTGAATTGTTGATCGCTTTTCCTTATTGCTAAATCTAATTCCCTTTTAAAACTTCCCACTGTTAACTTTCGTTCTGTGATTTCTTTTTGTATATCCCGAAAACTACTACTAAAATCTTCCCTTACTTGTTCCCCATAATCTCTCAATTTTTCATCAAATCTGATTTCTTGTTTTTCAATCTTTTCACCTAAATAAGTATTCATGTTGTCCATTTTAGTATTTAACTCTCCAATTTCCCCATTACTTTATCCAATTTCACGTTTATGTCACGAATTTCCCCATTTAAAATATTTACATTATCATAATTTTCTAATTTCAAATTATCTTAGATTTAATTCTGTATTAAAATCACTATTTTCCCTAGCCAAATTATCTAATTTTGTATTAAAATTTTCATTTTGATTATCTAATTTTGTGTTTAAATCTACATTAACGTTATTGATATCTGTTTTTAAATTATCAAAATTGTCTTTATTTTCTACTTTCATACTATCAAACTTTGTATTCATATCTTTATTCATATTCATCATCATCTCCATTAATTTTGCCATTTCTGATTTTTCAGTTTCAACCTTTTCTTCCGAAGAACCTGCCTTCTTTTTTATCTTTTCTATCCGCCATTTTTTTAAATTCACACTCAGGTTTTTCCCCTACACTTTTAGATTTCTTATGCTTTAAAACTTTTGGATCTGTATGAAGCAAAAATTTCTTCATATAAATTTACAATAATAATTAAATCAAATCAAATATAAATGTGCAACCCTCAGAACAAAAACAGCTCCACCAGTTTGGGCACCAAATTAATGTAGTGTAATGGTTGTTATGATTGTCCTTTGCGCTTTTCCATCTCGTTTTTTGAAGTCTCTTTTAACTTGGTCAATCGCATCTGTATGTAATGTTTCCATTCCATCAACAATATTATAGATTACCATCGACTTAAAGAATATTTCTATTTGAAATTTCCATACCGGAAAATCTTCAGCGCCTTTTAACTTTTCGATATTACGAAGGTCTTCAATTGTGTTCATTTTACTTTTATTTTGGGTTCTTAGCCTTTTTTATTTCACTGGTTTTACTCACATTTACGTTTTCTTTTAGTTTTATGCTATTTGCTCAAACGTATCTGGGCTCAATAACCTGTTAGAATTTATTTTATTTAATAACAAATAGCCAAATACAAAACGTAAATAACCATTTTAATTTAAACACACAACTTACAGTCGAACTTCGATAACTCAAACCATGACTTGCCAGAAAAAAAGTTTGAGTTATCAAGACTTCGGGTTATCAAATAAAATACATAATAACATAATATGTACCTAATAATACATGTATTTATTTGGGTAAAAATGCGTTACGTAGGTAACGTAGGTACCTCATTAGATATTATGTACTCATATGTATATGTACTTTTACCAAAGAATTACACAATAAATTGTAATGCAACGGAATTCCTATGCCGAAAAGTATACATACATAATACCGAGTGATTTTTTAAAAACTCAATTGCAGCAGGCCCCGGATAACCTTAGAACTGTCTGCATTAAGCTTAACTGACTAAATGTGAAGTTTTTATTTATAAAACTGACAAATATTTTTGTTAGTTTTACAAATAGAAACTTCACATTTAGTCAGTTAAGCTTAATACAGCCAGTTCTAAGGTTATCCAGGGCCTGCTGCAATTGAGTTTTTAAAAAATCACTCTGTACATATTGTGTAGGTAGTTTTTATTTTAGTGTAAAAAAGTGGGTTATTTGTGACTGACGAAAGGAGTTTTTATTTTGATTTTCAAAAAAAGTTTCAACGAAACTCGAAACTTTTTATTAGTTATGCTGTTATGCAGAAATAAGTGTTACAGAACAAATAGGTGCATTCTGTAAACATCAATATTATTATTGTTTAGTCTTTAATACCCTCATTTATTATTGTAGACAAAATACTTTACGTTTGACGTTCTGAATCTGAATGCATAGTCAACAAATTTCGGCTTTCCTTCCAATTCGACTCATTCTAATATTTAAAAATTCGACTTATCGAAGGTGGCGCCAAATATTCTGTTCGAGTTATCAAGATATTCGAGTAATCGAAGTTCGAGTTATCAAGTAAAAATTACATATAATTCTCACTCTTGACGCTAACGCCAACCAATTTGTTTCGAGTTATCGAAGTTCGACTGTATTTTTAAAACTATTACTTGACACATTATTTTAATTATTTTGTTATATAAGCCTACCTTATAAAATATGAATATGTAGTTTATTAACAAACTGTTTTCTTTTTACAAGAGAATTTTTTTGTCTTAACTTAAACAAATATTTTAAAAAACCTAGTTCACATCGTTTACAAGCATATTATTTTTCTTTTCTGTGCATTTTCATATGTCTATTCAGATTACTTTTAGTTACAGTTCTGTATTCACATAAATTACAAGCAAACGGTTTTTTTCCAGTATGATTACTCATATGTGTTTTAAGATAACCAATAGTTATACTCTTGTATTCACATAAAGTACAAGCAAACGGTTTTTCTCCAGTATGAGTACACATATGTTGTTTCAGCTTGCTTTTAGTTATAGTCTTGTATTCGCATAAAGTACAAACAAACTGTTTTTCTTCAGTATGAACACCCATAATATGCAATTTCAGATGGCCTTTAGTTGCACTCCTGTATTCACATAAATTACAAGCAAATGCTTTTTCTCCAGTATGATTACTCATATGCAGTTTCAGCTGAGTTTTAGTTATACTCTTGTATTCACATAAAGTACAAACAAACGGTTTTTTTCCAGTATGATTACTCATATGCAGTTTCAGCTGAGTTTTAGTTATACTCTTGTATTCACATAAAGTACAAGCAAATGGTTTTTCTCCAGTATGAGTACTCATATTATGTCGTTTCAGCTTGTTTTTAGTTATAGTCTTGTATTCGCATAAAGTACAAACAAACTGTTTTTCTTCAGTATGAGCACTCATAATATGCAATTTCAGATGGCCTTTAGTTGCACTCCTGTATTCACATAAATTACAAGCAAATGGTTTTTCTCCAGTATGATTACGCATATGCAGTTTCAGCTGAGTTTTAGTTATACTCTTGTATTCACATAAAGTACAAGCAAATGCTTTTTCTCCAGTATGAATTTTCATATGTATTTTCAGCCTGCTTTTAATTATAGTCTTGTATTCACATAAAGTACAAGCAAACGGTTTTTTTCCAGTATGATTACTCATATGCAGTTTTAGCTGAGTTTTAGTTATACTCTTGTATTCACATAAAGTACAAGCAAATGGTTTTTCTCCAGTATGAGTACTCATATGCAATTTCAGATCGCCTTTAGTTGCACTCCTGTATACACATAAATTACAAGTAAATGGTTTATCTCCAGTATGAGTAATCATATGTCGTTTCAGCTTGCCTTTAGTTATAGTCTTGTATTTGCATAAAGTACAAACAAACTGTTTGTCTTCAGTATGAGCACTCATAATATGCAATTTCAGAAGGCGTTTAGTTGCACTCCTGTATTCACATAAATTACAAACAAATGGTTTTTCTCCAGTATGATTACTCATATGCAGTTTCAGCTGAGTTTTAGTTATACTCTTGTATTCACATAAAGTACAAGCAAACGGTTTTTTTCCAGTATGAATTTTCATATGTATTTTCAGCCTGCTTTTATTTATAGTCTTGTATTCACATAAAGTACAAGCAAACGGTTTTTTTCCAGTATGATTACTCATATGCAGTTTTAGCTGAGTTTTAGTTATACTCTTGTATTTACATAAATTACAAGCAAACGGTTTATCTCCAGTATGGCTACTCGTATGCAATTTCAGACTGTAATTAGTTGCACTCCTGTAATCACATAAATTACAAGCAAACAGCTTTTTTATTAAATGTGTATTTTTATGAGTTTCAAGGTTAGATCTACGAGTCGTTCTATATTCACAAACGTCACATATAAAACTTTTCCCTTTATTTTTGTTCTGGTCATCTTCGTCGACTGTATCAGTTGTTTCTACTTTTATTTTGTCTGTTTCATGTGCACTACTCTCTTCGATTACAGTTTCCTCCCCCGTATTCCGTCCAGAGTTTTGGCTATTAGTGTTAGTTTCATTGCAGCTATGTTTTTGTTGGGTGTTGTAAGTGATACCATCACTGAATTCACGTTTAATATCGTCCAAGTAGGGTTCAAGTTTGATTTCTTCTTTGACGATATCTGAATCGAAATCATATTCAAGGTTGGCCTTTGAATTTATTCCAGACATTTTTTATTCAATTTCCTGTAATAATAGGTACAAATCACAATAGTAATTTACGTTATAAGTCCAGTAAACCAATGTTTACAGTAGCGAGTTGAAATGTTTCGAGACGAGGCGACGGAGGAGCCAAGTCTGAAATGTTGAAACGAGTTACTGTAAAAGTTTACCGGACGTATATCGTACAATGTTTTATTTCATACTGTGTCGAATTTTTAAATAAACGTAATAATTTTAATAATTAAGCAACTGATCAAAGATAATCTGATAACCGTATTTATTAATCAAGGTGACAATGGAATCTAATTTTTTCAAAATGATAACAAAGCGTAGTGGTCTATGATCGTGTCTTAGTTGCCGAATAAGAACAAACTGGAATTCTACATTTTTGGAGGTGAAACTTGCTACAAAAACTTATCAAAATGATAATAAAAAGCCTTTTTTAAAACATAAACAATTTATTTTTATCGGACTCAAGATACGGCGCAAAAGGCCAGGGTTTAAATTTACAAAAAAATTATAATTAAATATTGATTACGTTCGTTGATAAAAACTTGATAAATAGAATTACACAAATTTAAATCTACACACAATTATAAATTTAATATTCAATACAAAATATAGATCTAAAATCAGTTATAGAATTTATTAAATTATGAAATAGGAAAAATTAGCAATTCAATCATGAATTAAAACAATAAAAAAATTGAATAAGCAAAAATGATAAATTTAATTCATGATTGAAATGAATATGAAAATTTATTACTACAAAAAAATTTAAAGATGAACAGGTATACTACACCTGTGAATTATATTACCATGAACACAGAAAATTTATTAAAATTACAAAAATATAATTAACACTTATCTCAGTCCTGAAAATCGGTGAATTCCCACATCCAGACACATTTGAATATGCAGGAAATTAAATTAAAGTTGAATTAGGTTAACAGCTAGCAGCATGACCAAAATGGCTTCCTTCCACGTGTTTCGATAAAATGAAAGGAAAAGTTTCCAACGGAATTGAAGATCCCAGCAAGAAAACACACAGCAATCCTCCAATTAGGAAAGTAGATCAAATTTATAACAAAAATAGGTATTATAACCCCAAGATAGGTATTATAACCCAAGATAGGTGCTGAAAAAATTCCCATTCCATAAGAAAAGGAGATTAACGAAAATTTAAGAAAAAACTTACCACTAAAAATAGTGCAGAAGCAACTATATTTGTAAATCAAACATAGCAGAGAATTATAACCAAATTTTTAAACAATACGCCCATTAACACATGGAACGAAAAATGGTCAAACACCACGGAAACTCAAAGGTCCGTTACGAATGAAAGTCAATTGCCAAAGAGAGCTCATCCTGTGTCAAGATTCAACACACCTACAACAGTCAACCACCGCGCAGGCTTAATACAATATAACCCAGATGACACCTATACAATTCAAGTTGCATACTAAATAGGCGAAGAGTTCTCCAAGGAAATTCCAAATGAATTCAAATAGGTCACGGTAAAATTGGATAACACTACAAAAGAATATAATAATAATAGATTCGGAAAACCCGAAAGAATTACTTTTAAACGACAATAAAGACAAGCTATTGGACTAAATATCCAGGCATCAAGAAAAATTAATGAAGAAAAATATGAATTGTGAAATTAACAAGTCAAAAAAGTGAAATTTTGAAAAGAAATAGAAGAATCCAACTTAACAAACACAAAACAAAAATTCTTCACGTTCACAACATTGGCAAAAGATAGAAAAACTTGAAAAACTGTACAATTAATTTGGGAAATCCAAAAAATTGTAACAAACTGTTTTATGTCGGATGTGCCCTTTGATATTGAGGAAGAGGCAGAGAATGTGATATCCGGATTTGTTCCGGCAAAGTCTGGAGCCAAATATGAATTGGCTTTTAAAAGGTATGAGCAGTGGTGCAATTTGAAAAACATAAAGGACATCACTAACGAAAAAGCATTGCTTGTATATTGTTATATCTTTTCTTGTATTTGTGAGTTGTCAATTTCATTATCACACTCATTGGGATAACAAGACTATTACATACACCACGATAAGGTTATAGTTTTTCAAAAAGTGAATTTTTAGCGTTTTACTGGCTATCGAATAATTACCCGTATTTAAATGAGTGCGATATCGGATATGGTATACCTTATCCCACGGTGATAGATAAAGGTTCATTTACCGGACTGTAATGTGTCTGGGAAATCAAAGAATGTGACACAGCATGAAATAAAAATATATTACAAACAGCGTTTGGTAACTAGTGACTAACCTGTAATTATTTAAAAATACAGATAACAATGTATCTCTGCACACACAAAACACTAAGCAACAAGCTGGTAATAATTGAGTATTTTTGTTTGGTAAAGCACATTAGCACACGCAAGCACGAATCACCTAATCAGTAAAAGTAAAATAGGTTAACTTTTGGAAGTGGTTATGATATCAGCGCCGTAGTTGATTATACAAGGTCGTTAAAATGTCAGATTTAGTGCACATAAATTTTTAAATCAATGACATGAACAATTGTAAACAAAACACTGGAAACACCAACGTTAATCTAGTGCTCGTTTGTTATTGTTTTTAAACATTGCAACTGTATGTCTTTCATGTCATACTGACTTACATACATACATAATCGGTTCTTTTCTACCTTACGGTGTAGTTTATTTATTAATTATTTTCACTCTTAATCACTTTATTGTCTATTTTTATTTACTTTGTTTGATTTTTATTTAATTCACTTTCATTTCTTTTAGATTTATTGTTTGGGTTAAAACTATAACCTCAAAACTGGTCGTCAATGAAACAATTTATTCAAACTTTACAATCGTTAAAGATTTTCATTTATTAACGAAGAAAATATTGTTCACACATAACAATTTGTTAAACCACTTGGTTTAAACTCACTCGAAGTTCACAAAAACGTAAGTATTAAACTTTTATACCCATTAATTTATTTTAAAACATTTAAATTATCGAAGAACCTTATTTAATTAAATTAACATTTATTATTATTTTAATTCCATTAATTCACTTTAAATATCGATGCTTTTTATCAGTTTCACATTACTTTACAAACTTTTAACACATCACTTTATTGACGTTTTAACTTTTATTGTTGATTTTCAATTATTTAAAAAAAATAATTGAGAGTGCCATGACGTCATTTATAAAAATCAATAATTATGGAGCGACAAAATATACGTCCTTCTGCTCTGGCAATTTAATGAACACTAAAAGACATCTTGTTTTAAAGTCAACCAATGGGATTCGAGTATTTTTACAACTTTTGATTCAAGTTTAATATCAACAAAATTATTGAAATTTTAACTTAAATCTAATATCAAATAAATAACAAATAATCTATTTACTTAAAACTAATTTACTGTATAAAATTTTATTATTAAATTTAGTTTAGAATTCTGATATTTATGAACGTAATATTTCCCAGAATTCCTGACAACTTCAAATTAACCAATTTTCAAAATTATTTCTAATTAAAACGAGAACTATACTAACTTACTATATACAAAATAATATAATACATTATACATCAAGGGAGAGAAATGTAAGATTTTTCCTGAGCTCCGAAGGAAAAATAGCATTCTCTCCAGAGGAGTATATACTATTTTTTTCACGGCCTAAGTATAGTGATAAATATAATAAGCTCTTAGAAATACCGTTGATACGTATTACGCTTTCAATTTTAAATTTTAGTAGCCTTTGCAAAATTAAAAATATTCCATGACGACCATTAAACAAATATTCAATGACGATCATTAAACAAGTTTTGTTTTTGGTAAAAATGGATGTCAAAAACGTATCTGCAGAAGAACCTGAAGAAATTACTGAAGCAGCAAATGCTGCGGTAGTAAATCTACTACCAGAAAAGTCGAGAAAGTTATACGAAGCAGCATATCGAAGTTTCAAGAACTGGTGTACACAAAAAAAACGTTGTAAACTTTACTGAAAATGTGATGCTGGTATACTTTAGCGAAAAAGCTAAAACGTTTAAATGCTCCACCTTATGGGCACAGTATTCTATGGTTAAATCTTGTACGGTAATTTACGACAGTATTGATATAAGTAAATATACAAAATTACCATCCTTTTTAAAACGAAACTCCGATGGATATTCGGCGAAGAAATCTAAAATTTTGACCAGGGAACAAGTAAACACCTATTTATCTGAAGCTGACGTTGATGCCCATTTGATGAGAAAGGTAAAATTGAATTATGTAGATAAAATAATGTGAAAATTTACATATTGAGTTTTTAGGTTGCGTTAATATTTGGAATCGCTGGTGCATGCCGTACGGGTGAACTAATCAACTTAAGTATTGACAACATTGAAGATGTAGGATCTTCTTTGATAATTACCCTTCCATATACCAAGAATAAGACATCCAGAACCTTTGTAGTTACATCCAACGAGGGAAATATAAATATGCTTCATTTGTATCGTAAATATGCAGCGCTTCGGCCACCTCATACGGCGCTTTTTTGTATGTTACAAAGCTGGAAAATGTACAGTTCAGGTGGTTGGAAAAAATACGCTTGGAAAGATACCAAATCTAATTGCAAACTTCTTAAAATTACCTAATCCGGAACTGTACACTGGGCATTGCATGCGAAGATCTTCAGCAACTTTATTGGCAGACGGTGGTGCAGACATAACGACTATAAAGCGACAGGTACAAGTACGTCGAAAACTGTAACTTCTGAAGAAAATGTAACTTTCACAGCAAAGACCGAAGAAGTTATAGTTAATAGTTCACCTGCTGTTAATTTTTACAGTTGTGAACATATAACATGAAATTATAATGTAAACAAATAATTAATAAATAATCTAAAATTTAGAATGGCCGATTTTTATTTTTTGATTCATAATGAAAACTCCTTGGCAATTTTTTGAAAAATTATTTACCTAGGGGATAATTTACTATTTCTGTCACGATTTTTGTATCATAGAAATGGACAAATACCGACAAATACTCCCGGCCGTGAAAAAAAAATATTTTGTTATATAAGCCTACCTTATAAAATATGAATATGTAGTTTATTAACAAACTGTTTTCTTTTTACAAGAGAATTTTATTGTCTCCAACAAAACGTACATTGTAGGCTGGTATAGGAATCACCAGTTGCTAAAATAACGTAATGTTACGGCCACTTTTTCTTACACAGGAATAGTATCCCTAAATTTGGTATTCTGTTTTGATATTTTTGGAGCTATGAGATTAATTAATATTTCAAAATCTTCAGTCCGTCATTCGAGTAAAATTTTTAAAGTATCCACTGAGTTCTTGATCCCTTAAATCGGTAAGCAAATTTGTACCACTGTAAATATGTCTATTCGTAAACAAATTAGATTGCCACCATCGTCTCTCTCGTCGTTTTCTTCTAGTCGGTCGGTATTCGATAAATAACTATAAAAGCAGCAGCAGCGACTTGGACTGATGACATTGTTCTTTCGCAAGCAACAAGTTCAGAGTAATTACGCGCAATAAAATCATATATCTTTGAGGCATCTTAATTGTAATTTTATTAGCTAAAAGGAAATTTCAAAGTTAAAAAATAAATGAAGTAGGTATTTTCTTTACTTACTTAACACGTTGACTGCCCGCAACGCGACTCACGCGTTCCCATGTATAACGCTGCTGAGCCCAGAACGCGGCTCCCGCGTTCTGACTTATCCGTGTTTTATGATGTTTTTAAAGCGGGCACTGCGTTTATGTTGCTGATTTTTGGTGGGCACACAGTGAAAGACTTGTAGAAATGAAATTCAGCGGCGGTTTCAGATTTTAGTCTCTTATTAGCTAGATTTCTTAGTTATTAAAGTTTTAAAAAAAGTGGGGGGCACCTGGGTGTTGAACCAGCATACTGTGGGCAGTGAAAGTGTTAAACAAATATTTTAAAAAACCTAGTTCACATCGTTTACAAGCAAATTATTTTTCTTTTATGTGGATTTTCATATGTCTATTCAGATTACTTTTAGTTACAGTTCTGTATTCACATAAATTACAAGAAAACGGTTTTTCTCCAGTATGGGTACTGATATGCAATTTCAGATTGCATTTAACTGCACTCCTGTATTCACATAAATTACAGGCAAAGAGTTTATCCTCAGTATGAGTAATCATATGCAGTTTCAGCTGACTTTTAGTTATACTCTTGAATTCACATAAAGTACAAGCAAACGGTTTTTCTCCAGTATGAGTACTCATATGTCGTTTCAGCGTGCTTTTAGTTATAGTCTTGTATTCGCATAAAGTACAAACAAACTGTTTTTCTTCAGTATGAACACCCATAATATGCAATTTCAGATGGCCTTTAGTTGCACTCCTGTATTCACATGAATTACAAACAAATGGTTTTTCTCCAGTATGATTACGCATATGCAGTTTCAGCTGAGTTTTAGTTATACTCTTGTATTCACATAAAGTACAAGCAAATGCCTTTTCTCCAGTATGAATTTTCATATGTATTTTCAGCCTGCTTTTAATTATAGTCTTGTATTCACATAAAGTACAAGCAAACGGTTTTTTTCCAGTATGAATACTCATATGTAGTTTTAGCTGAGTTTTAGTTATACTCTTGTATTTACATAAATTACAAGCAAATGGTTTTTCTCCAGTATGAGTACTCATATGCAATTTCAGATGGCCTTTAGTTGCACTCCTGTATTCACATAAATTACAAGCAAATGCTTTTTCTCCAGTATGATTACTCATATGCAGTTTTAGCTGAGCTTTAGTTATACTCTTGTATTTACATAAATTACAAGCAAACGGTTTATCTCCAGTATGAGTACTCATATGTACTTTCAGCTTGCTTTTAGTTATCGTCCTGTATTCACATAAATTACAAGCAAACGGCTTTTTTATTAAATGCGTATTTTTATGAGTTTCAAGGTTAGATCTAAGAGTTGCTCTATATTCACAAACGTCACTATTTTTATTCTGGTCATCTTCGTCAACTGTATCAGTTGTTTCTACTTTTATTTTGTCTGTTTCATGTGCACTACTCTCTTCGATTACAGTTTCCTCCCTCGTATTCCGTCCAGAGTTTTGGCCATTAGTGTTAGTTTCATTGCAGTTATGTTTTTGTTCGGTGTTGTAAGGGATACCATCGCTGAATTCACGTTTAATATCGTCCAAGTAGGGTTCAAGTTTGATTTCTTCTTTGACGATATCTAAATCGAAATCATATTCAAGGTTGGCCTTTGAATTTATTGCAGACATTTTTTATTCAATTTCCTGTAATAATAGGTACAAATCACAATAGTAATTTACGTTATAAGTCCGGTAAACCAATGTTTACAGTAGCGAGTTGAAATGTTTCGAGACGAGGCGACGGAGGAGCCAAGTCTGGAATTTTGAAACGAGTTACTGTAAAAGTTTACCGGACGTATATCGTACAATGTTTTATTTCATACTGTGTCGAATTTTTAATTAAAACGTAATAATTTTAATAATTAAGCAACTGATCAAAGATAATCTGATGACCTTATTTATCAATCAAGGTGACAATGGAATCTAATTTTTTCAAAATGATAACAAAGCATAAGTGGTCTATGATCGTGTCTTAGTTGCCGAATAACCACAAACTGGAATTCTAAATTTTTTGGAGGTGAAAATGTTTTGTGTTATAATTTGCTTCAAAAATGAGCTTGCTTCCCAGGTCGTTCTTCCGAAGGACAAACGTCAGATGTGCCTTTGATATTGAGGAAGAAGCAGAGAACGTGATATCCGGACTTGTCCCGGCAAAATGTGCAGCCAAATATGAATTGGCTTTTAAAAGGAATGAGCAGTGGTGCAATTTGAAGAACATAAAGGACATCACTAACGAAAAAGCATTGCTTGTATATTGTTATATCTTTTCTTGTATTTGTGAGTTGTCAATTTCATTATCACACTCATTGGGATAACAAGACTATTACATACACCACGATAAGGTTATAGTTTTTCAAAAAGTGAATTTTTAGCGTTTTACTGGCTATCGAATAATTACCCGTATTTAAATGAGTGCGATATCGGATATGGTATACCTTATCCCACGGTGATAGATAAAGGTTCATTTACCGGACTGTAATGTGTCTGGGAAATCGAAGAATGTGACAGCATGAAATAAAAATATATTACAAACAGCGTTTGGTAACTAGTGACTAACCTGTAATTATTTAAAAATACAGATAACAATATATCTCTGCACACACAAAACACTAAGCAACAAGCGGGTAATAATAATGGAGTATTTTTGTTTGGTAAAGCACATTAGCACACTAAGCACATTATAGGGTGTTCTGTGGTAAGCAGTAATCACCTAATCAATAAAATACGTTAGCTTTTGGAAGTGGTTATTATATCAGCGCCGTAGTTGATTATACAAGGTAGTTAAAATGTCAGATTTAGTGCACATAAATTTCTAAATCAATTACATGAACAAAACAATGGAAACACCAACGTTAATCTAGTGCTCGTTTGTTATTGTTTTTAAACATTGCAACTGTATGTCTTTCATGTCATACTGTCTTACATACATACATAATCGGTTCTTTTCTACCTTACGGTGTAGAGGTGTGTAGGTGTAGTACATTTCTTCACCTGCTCCTATCCCTCGCTAATGTTTCCCCTTCTCTCCAGTTTAGGTGCTTTTCCTGTAGAATTTTGACCATTTCCTCGTTCCATGTTCTCCTGGGTCTCCCCCTTTTTCTTCTTTTGTCCACGCCCATTTTCCATATTTTCTCCACTGCCCTGTTTTCATGCATTATGGTGAGATTGCCCCACCACCTTACCTGTCCCTTTTCAATTTTTTTCTCCAATGGTATCACTTTAAACCATCCGCGAATTGTATTGTTATTAATTTTGTCTCTTCTAGTAACACCTGCTGCCGCTCGTAAATATTTCATTTCACTGGCCTGTAACCTACTCTTAGCTCTGTCATCCAACACCCACGTTTCACTGCCGTAAGTTAAAACAGGTGTAAATACACTATTAAAAATTTTAGCTTTAGTTTCCATACTGATTTCCTTTTTTCTAATAAACGTTTTACAGAGAGCGTAGTAAAGTCCATTTGCTGCTTTTATTCTTGCATTAATTTCCGATTCTAAGTAGCCTTGTGCACTAATTACCGATCCCAAATATTTAAAATTATCAATTTGTTGTACTGTTCTATTATTAATAGTAATAGTTTTTTTTTAATTCAGTTTACTTACGGTCATAACTTCAGTTTTATCTATATTTATATCTGCAGATCGTAGTCTTTTATTGCATTATTCCAGACTGTAACATTCCTTAGTAACTCCTTTTCCGTATTGGCTAGTATCACTAAATCATCGGCATAAATCATTTCTTTAATCACTACTGGCCGCAATTGTCTTACCCCTATTCTACCTCCACTTAGTTCACGTTTCAGTGTAATAAACAACAAAGGACTCAACACTCCTCCCTGTCGTACACCTTTATTAGTTGTGAACTCCTTTGATACCCAATTATTTGTTCTTATCACATTTCTTGTAACTTCGTAGATACTCTTAATAACGATAAATTAACATTTATTTTTTCCAGGACCTCCCATATTTTCTCCCTTGGAGCACTATCAAAGGCCTGTTGCAGATCCACAAAGCATAAAAATAAATTATTATTATGCGCAAGTGTCTTTTCGGTTAATTGTCTCAAACTGAATATTAGATCTGAAGTTCCTCTCCCTGGTCTAAACTCAGCCTGGTTGTCATCAAGTGTCGGCTCTATTATTGATCTTTTAGTCTTTTCTCCAGTATTACTTCATATACTTTACTTACTACCCCAAGTATGGAAATTCCTCTGTAGTTAGTACAGTTTCTGGGATCCCCTTTTTTATAAATTGGCAATATAACCGCCACCGTCCAGTCCCTAGGAATTTTTCCTATAACCCATGCTATATTTAATATTTTATGTAAAAGTTCGTTCCCACTTCTTCCCACACATTTAATCATTTCAGCCCTAATATTGTCCTGCCCAGCCGTTTTCCCGTTTTGTAATTTTCCCACTGCTTCATCGACTTCATTTGCTGTTAAATATTCTGGTATGTCAATATCTCCAGTGTTTAAGAAATTATGACTAGGTACTATGTACTTCTCCATCCCCGGAGAGTGTATCCATGAAATATTCGTGCCATCTATCTATAATATGTTTGTCCGTGGTTAAAACTTTACCTTCCTTATCTTTTATCCATTTCAAACCATTACTTTTGTCCTTTCTTAGATTTTTTAACGTTTTATTCAATAGTTTCCTTTTGCTTTTTTTCAAGTTGTTCTACCTTTCTTACGGAATTTTGTAATTCCTTCTTAGTTTCATCCTGGTCTTTCATTATTTTTACATTCTCCAGTTTCGGCTTATCGTTTTTAAGTTTTAACTGCATAATCTCAACTTTAAATTCCTGCTGCTATTTCCTGATTCCTTTCAGTTCCATATTCATGTCTATCATTTCTGCTTTCACCTCCGCCTTCATTTCAATTAGTAATTTCATCATTTTTTTCTAACTTATCATCAATATTCACTTGCGTCTTATCAGAGGATGCCGGGTTTTCCTTTTTTTTTCGGAGTTCTTCTGGTTTTCTTGCTGTCACCAAACACCTCATCATCTCTCTTTTTATCACTCGCGTATGAGCTTCCTTCAGAATTTATTTTTTTAGTTAATTAACGAAAGTATTATTTTGCAAAGATTTTTTTTTTAATTATAAAAAAATTGTAATATAATTTTAAGATAGCTAGATTAAATTTAAGTTATTAATGTAAATAAGTTATGGTTCTGATCATTGTTGGTAAATAATTAGCTAAATTCAGTAGTCGTAGAAACGTAAAATAAGTTACTTTAGAAACATTGTAAATAGTTTTATAGTGAAAAACAAATGGGAATTAAAATATTCAGGATACAGAAAAAACAAATTGAAAATTTAGTTGATATTTTGCAATCGAAGAGGCAACAACAAAATTAAGTTGCACGTCTCAATAGGACTAAATATCGAATAAATAATCAACTGTGGGTACAGTTAATAAAGGAAAGAACCAGTATCTAGTAAATAGAAAGTGAATTTTTAAGAAAAATTAAGTCAAGATTCTGATGAAAAGAAAACTATTCACGTGGTGGGTGTCTTCATACTACATAAATATGGCTAACGGCTTCCCTGGAACCTGTTGCTATTCCATACAATCTTGCAAAGCTAAGTCTTTTTATTTAACTTAATCACTTAATGTTCTTTTGTAATCACTTTTCTTTAGATTCTGTTAATCTGTTTTACTTTTCTTTACAAATTAATTAATGAGTGTTTGAAGTAACCTCAGTTTCGATGAATGAATAATACAACTCTGTTCACTTAAAACTAGTGATGGGCATAATCGAGATATTTCAGTAACCGATTATTAGTAATCGAGACATTTCAGTAATCGACTATATAAATTAGTAGTAAGAATTTTAGCTGCCAATCGATCTTGCTGATGATTATACTACATACCTAAGCGGACTATGATGATAATCGGATGACAAATTAATGATTCATTCATTTTGTGACTTCTACTAAATTGCGGCGGCTTTGATTAATAAATAATTATTATGGCACTACGTTCCGCTGCCCTGGTGTTTCGGCTGCGGGTGCTTCGGGCTCTTCGCCAGGGATTGTAAGGTGAAGAAAAGCCAATGTTACAGGTGCGGCGAGGAGAACCACAAGGCGAAGGACTGCCGGGGAAGGATGTCCTGCGCCCAGTGCAGAGTCGCCGGCAAGCCTAGCGACCACAAGATGAGCGGGGAAGAGTGCCCGATCGTCTGGAGGATGCTGAGGCGCGTGATCGAACGAACGGACTATGGTGGATAGACGACCGAGACAACAACAACAAGTTGGTGACAACGAGGAACGCGTGTTCAAGTTCCTGCAGGTAAATGTGGGTAAGGGACAGGTCGCAACAGCGGAGGTCAGAGAGCTGGCGGTGAGGGAGAAAGTGGACGTGCTCGCCATTCAAGAGCCGTACCAAGGACAGGGTAGGATATGGGGATTTGGGGTAGATCTTAGGATTTTTTAGGAGAAGGAAGCCCATCCAGGAGCGGGAATCGTCGTAATAAACCCGTTCCTCAACGTGGTACAAATCGGGTGGTTATGCACATCCCACTGCATAGTGGTCTGGATCAGAGACCTCGATCTCTACGTGGTCTCGGCGTACTTCCAGTACAGGGACGACTGGACGACATCGAGATGCACCTCGAGGCGGCCCAGCGAGCGACAACAGCACTGGCAGGGAAATCCGTGCTGATTGCGGTGGATTCCAACGCGAGAAGTCGGATTTGGGGAGATAGAGGTGAGTTAATGGAAGAGTTCATAGAGGCAAACGGACTCTGGTTGCTGAACGACGGAGGACAAATGAGCACGTTCTCCAACGGGAGGGCCGAATCGTGGATCGACCTGACACTGGCAAGGGGCCTAGGAGGGCTCCAGGTGACAGGGTGGAGAGTCGAAGACGGGCGTGTTCAAAGCGACCACAGAGTCATCCGCTCGGAGCAGCGACAGGACGAAGGAGGGCGGCCTCGGGAGAGACCGTCCATACGAAGGGCGGATTGGGTGAGTTTTAGGAGGGTTCTACAAGACCAACTCGGCCAACCGATAGAGAGGCAGGCAGCGGACAGAGAAGAGTTAGAAGACCAGGTAAGGAATCTTACAGGCGCTTTCAGCAGGGCATCCGAAGAAGCAATTCCGAAGATCAAGAGGATGGCTAGAAGGACCCCCTGGTGGACGGCGGAGCTAACCAGGGAGAAGAATGCAGTAAATGCGGCTCGTAGGGCGTACCAGAGGAAGGAACGCGACGAACATCGGGCCGAACTCAGACACACGTACCAGAGGCGAAGGAATACCTACCACTACAAGATGAAGAAGGCGAAGCAAGACAGCTGGTGGGAATTCGTAGGCCGAACCGGCAACGAGGAACCGTTTGGTATAGTCTACAAGCTAACATGTGGTAAGTTCAGGAAGAGGGAGGGCTACATGGCGATGGTCAGCGAGAGAACGCGCGCGGTGGATTGGGAAGTATCCATGAACATCCTCCTAGACGAGCTGATCAAAACCGACCCCGTTGACGAGGACATGGAAGAACACCGAAGAGTGAGGGCGGTGGTAAGGGAAATCCCCGACGTCGAGGATGCGGCCGAATTCGAAATGGGGGAGGCAGAAAGTGTCCTGCGGGGCCTGCCCAAAGGAAAATCGCCGGGTCCAGACGGCATAGCGTACGAAATGGTAAGTGAAGCATGGCCGGTTATAGGGGAGGCGATGCTTCGAATCTGGAACGAGTGCCTGCGGCTAGGAGCATTTCCGGACGCCTGGAAATCGGTAACCTGGTACTCCTCCTAAAAGGGGGCGAAAGGGACAGGTCAAGTCCCTCGTCGTACAGGCCGATCAGTCTGCTATCGGTGCTGGGTAAGATTTTAGAAAAACTACTTTACAGGAGACTAGAAGACAGCCTGAGGGGGCACGGCCCCTTTAGGGCGAAGCTGCCATCCTTCAGCTTGACGGACAGGGGCGAATGCGAGTGTGGAGCGGAAGACACGAGCGCGCACCTCCTAACCGACTGCGCGACACAAGAGGTAGAAAGGGAGAGGGGTCTCTTACAGGTCTTCGTGGAACAACGTGGAGTCAGATGGCCACCACGCCCACAGGACCTAGTGGCAGAAGACATATACGACCGCCTCAGGGAGTTTGCCGAGAGAGTTCTGAAGAACCGGGAGAAGCAGCGCCGAGAGGAGGAGTAAGTAAGGTAAGAAGGTACGTCCCTCGCCAGAGGGAGCATTGCACATGCATCTGGCAGCGATAGTCGTGCTTATCGATTACCTCGGACTCGGGTGCCGAGCCCCCCGCTCAGGAACGCGCGGGTATCCGATTTGAGGCTGGGTTTCGAGGGGGCGGTGGTGACGAACCGTGCGGTGAGGTGGACCCCAGGGTCCGTCGGGTCAAGTGGATCCGGTGATCCTGGGGCCTTCCCGGTAACTAATGCCTGAGCCGTAATTCAGGAAGTCAGTGTGCTACATCGTCCGGGTGGGTGAGGTCGGTGCAGCGGCCAAACTCGCTTCATTCCCCTAAAGACGTCCCTGACGTCAGGGGGGCGGATATGCTTAATTGCTTGGTGTCGCCCAGTCTAGTCATATTCCAATAGCAGTACTTGCGATAACTCTCTAATATTAAAATTCTCCCACTTATTACTATTAGTGCACCCAGGTGCGCGCGCAGCGCTGCTACCAACATTATTCCGGTTTTGTCCTATTCTTTGCATGGTCTTTCTTGTTTAATAGTCTGTGACCTGCCCCACCCTTTGCACCTGCACCGAAACTAATAACCGAACGCAACTTTAGAAATTTGTTTGCACTAAATCTATGACCGTTTTAATCTCCTTGTATAACTGTTAACGGCGCCGTTATATTAACCACTTCCAACAGTTAACCTATTTTCTGATTAGTGCGTACGTGGAACGGTTTATTTTCTGTGGTTTTGTTCTTATCTTTGGTGCTTACTGCGGTGTTTACCAGTAAGAATACTAAATTACAATTATTATCATCATCTTCTTATTGCTTAGTGTTTTGTGTGTGTGTTATAGGGATACATTAGTATCTATATTTTTAAATAATTACAGGTTAGTCACTAGTTACCAAATCCTGTTCGAAATGCTATTTGTGAATTAATTATTACAGGAAATTGTATAAAAAATGTCTGAAATAAATTCAAAGGCTAATCTCGAATATGATTTCGATTTGGATATCGTCAAAGAAGAAATCAAACTTGAACCCTACTTGGACGATATAAAAAGTGAATATCGTGATGACATCCTTTGCAATACCGAACAAAAACATAACTGCAATGAAACTAACGCTAATATTAGCCCAAACTTAGGAGAGATTACGAGGGACGAAACTGCAATTAAAGAGAGTAGTGCATATGAAACAAACAAAATAAAAGTAAAAGTAACTGATACAGTTGACGAAGGTGACCAAAATAAAAATAAAAGGAAAAGTTTTATATGTCACGTTTGTAAATATAGAACAACTCATAAATTCAATTTTCAAACTCATAAAAATACACATTTAATAAAAAAGCTGTTTGCTTGTAATTTATGTGAATACAGCAGTACAATTAAATACAAGCTGAAAGTACATATGAGTACTCATACCGGAAGTAAGCCGTTACCATTTGCTTGTACTGTATGTGAGTATAGGAGTGTAACTAAAGACAATCTGAATAAACATATGAGTAGTCATACAGGAGAAAAACCGTTTGCTTGTACTTTATGCGAATACAGGACGGTAACTAAAAGCAGTCTGAAATTGCATATGAGGACTCATACTGGAGAAAAACCATTTGCTTGTACTTTATGTGAGTATAGGAGTGTAAATATAGGCAATCTGAATAGACATATGAGTAGTCATACAGGAGAAAAACCGTTTGCTTGTACTTTATGCGAATACAGGACTGTAGCTAAAGTTTATCTGAAAATGCATATGAGTACTCATACTGGAATTAAACCATTTGCTTGTACTTTATGTGAATACAGCACTGTAGCTAAAAGTCAGCTGAAATTGCATATGAGTACTCATACTGGAGAAAAACCATTTGCTTGTACTTTATGTGAGTATAGGAGTGTAACTAAAAACAATCTGAATAAACATATGAGTACTCATACTGGAGAAAAACCATTTGCTTGTACTTTATGCGAATACAGGACGGTAACTATAAGCAGTCTGAAATTGCATATGAGGACTCATACTGGAGAAAAACCATTTGCTTGTACTTTATGTGAGTATAGGAGTGTAAATATAGGCAATCTGAATAGACATATGAGTAGTCATACAGGAGAAAAACCGTTTGCTTGTACTTTATGTGAATACAGAACTGTAGCTAAAAGGCAGCTGAAATTGCATATGAGTACTCATACTGGAGAAAAACCATTTGCATGTACTTTATGTGAGTATAGGAGTGTAACTAAAGACAGTCTGAATAAACATATGAGTACTCATACTGGAGAAAAACCATTTGCTTGTACTTTATGCGAATACAGGACTGTAGCTAAACATCAGCTGAAATTGCATATGAGTACTCATACTGGAGAAAAACCATTTGCATGTACTTTATGTGAGTATAGGAGTGTAACTAAAGACAGTCTGAATAAACATATGAGTACTCATACTGGAGAAAAACCGTTTGCTTGTACTTTATGCGAATACAGGACTGTAACTAAAGACTATCTGAAATTGCATATTATGGGTACTCATACTGGAGATAAACCGTTTGCTTGTCATTTATGTAAATTCAGGACTGTAAGGAAACATAGCCTGAAAGTGCATATGAGTACTCATACTGGAGAAAAACGATTTGCTTGTACTTTATGTGAGTATAGGAGTGTAACTAAATTCAATCTGAATAAACATATGAGTACTCATACTGGAGATAAACCGTTTGCTTGTCATTTACGTGAATACAGGACTGTAACTAAAACTAAGCTGAATAAACATATGAAAATCTACAGAAATAAAAAATAAGTTGCTTTTAAACGATGTGAACTAGATTTTTTTAAATATTTGTGTAAGTAAAGAAAATACTTCATTTATTTTTTAACTTTGAAATTCCTTTTTAGCTATTAAAATTAAGATGCCTCAAGATGGTGATTTTATTGGGCGTAATTACTCTGAAGATGCAACTGATAAACGATTGATTCACACATTTCTTAGTTGCAACGAATCGCCAAAAGGTTAAAATTATTCGAACCTAAGATTACTAAAGGAAACTTTGTATCTTCAAAATATAGTGTAGTATTTATGTATGAATATTGTTGTGTAATCACAATAATTACATCTAACAAAATTTTTAAATTTATTTTGACAAGCAAATGCTCTGTAAATTAAATGTATAAGTGTATTTGAATCGTGTGTGTGTGTGCATACATAAAATTAAATATCCAGACAATTCACTATTTGAAATAATCCCTGTAAAATAAATATACACACCAAACAACAGTAAATCAAAATACCTGACCATTAATTGAAAATCAAAATAAATTCAATAATTATTTATGTTAGTTCTAGCAGTTAATTTTGTCTTGAAAAATTGCATTTTAAAAATTGAAAACGTTTTAATTTGGAAGAAAGAAAAATAACAAATAAATTTAAATTTATAACTTTTACAAATCTTTACATTAAAATTCAATAAAGAAAAAAAATATTAACTTTAAAATTCAAAATTCATTTCAAATTAAATAAATCTAAAGAAATAACACTTATCTTAATTCTTCTCAACAATATCCGGGCTTGTTCTTGCATAAATTCAAGGTAGGCAACATCGCATAGAAGGATTCCAACGTAGTTGACCTTGTGCTCTGCTATCAGCTGGTTCACTTTGTTACAGTTATTAAATAACTGAACTTTCCATAGGTAAGTCTTTATTTATTAATTATTTTCACTCTTAATCACTTTATTGTCTATTTTTATTTACTTTGCTTGATTTTTATTTAATTCACTTTCATTTCTTTTAGATTTATTGTTTGGATTAAAACTATAACCTCAAAACTCGTCGTCAATGAAACAATTTATTCAAACTTTACAATCGTTAAAAGATTTTCATTTATTAACGAAGAAAATATTGTTCACATATAACAATTTACTTGGTTTAAACCTACGAATAAAAAAAGAGAGGAAGTAGCATAACACCAACAGCATGCAATTTAGATGGTGTATCAATATGGCGGATTTTAGAAGCTCATTGGCTGAGAACACTAAATACGTCAACTGTCAAAGACAAAAACGTAAACAAACAGTTGGTCTACCAATAAAAATTCGTGCCGGTTGGTGTTTCAATATGGCGTGTGTGACGCATTTCCGTTGCACTTGTGGTTATGCACCATAATACCTTAGTGTCCTTCCTGTTTCTTTTTATTCGTAGGTTTAAACTCACTCGAAGTTCACAAAAACGTATACCCATTAATTTATTTTAAAACATTTAAATTATCGAAGAACTTTATTTAATTAAATTAACATTTATTATTATTTTAATTCCATTAATTCACTTTAAATATCGATGCTTTTTATCAGTTTCACATTACTTTACAAACTTTTAACACATCACTTTATTGACGTTTTAACTTTTGTTGATTTTCAATTATTTTAAAAAAATAATTGAGAGTGCCATGACGTCATTTATAAAAATCAACAATTATGGAGCGACAAAATATACGTCCTTCTGCTCTGGCAATTTAATGAACACTAAAAGACATCTTGTTTTAAAGTCAACCAATGGGATTCGAGTATTTTTACAACTTTTGATTCAAGTTTAATATCAACAAAATTATTGAAATTTTAACTTAAATCTAATATCAAATAAATAACAAATAATCTATTTACTTAAAACTAATTTACTGTATAAAATTTTATTATTAAATTTAGTTTAGATTTCTGATATTTATGAACGTAATATTTCCCAGAATTCCTGACAACTTCAAATTAACCAATTTTCAAAATTATTTCTAATTAAAACGAGAACTATACCAACTTACTATATACAAAATAATAAAAATATTTTCATTCTTGTTAAATTTCGTAAATTTGTCTACTTTGGCTACAATTCATGTCTAAAAATTATGACATTTCGCTGCCTCGAAGTTACAAGGTTCTATGTAAAAAACTTGTCTTTTAGAGATATTGAGGTTTGAAAATTTTGAAAAAAACATTGCTATTTAGAAAAATGCTACAGCAATCATTAACACGCTAACCTTTGAGATACAGATCTTTAGTAGGAAAACTGAAATATTTAAGTTTTTGATTATCAAGTTTTCAAAAAAATGGAAGTGAAAAATAACATAGAACTTTGTTACTTTTAATTTGCAATTTCTATTATGTTACTGTTACATGCAACCATGTAGGTCTGAAATTATTATCTATTTAATTGCTTGTAAATGAAAAATTTAAAAGGAAACTAATTAAACCACATATCTCAAAACTGTTTTAATTTAAGGTTAATAATAAAGTGCATAAAATTAAGTTACAATACTGAAAAATTGAACAATGAAAAAGTTAAACATTAGGTAATTTCGGCAATACAGCTTTGTAATAATCTATGTCGGCTGGACATCTGTACATGGATTTAATTGCTTCTACCTTGTTTGCTGCCAATTGACTCTTTTTTTGCCTCGTTTGGTGCTGGTAGACTATTTTCCGTTTCTTGGGATCGCTTACTTATTCTACTCTTGATGTTGACCGTGAATAGGGTTGCTGATTCTGTATTGGATGTTTTGTATTCCACTTTATAACGAGTTTTAGTAAATTCTAAACAAGTGACCTTTAAGAAAGGCACGTCAGAATAACAAAACAGTTGCGCACATTCTTGAAAATTTTTAAAGTCCTTTTCTTTCAATTGGATAATGTTGTAGGGTTTAGTTCTATTAACTTGGAGTAATAGGCGAATTAATGAGATTGGCGAAAAGTATTCTGCCCGGGACAGCACACGATCTATACAGCTGTGAACACTGTCAATTTCTTGGACACAGGAATGTCGAGGAGTCGAAAACTTCATTGATATATTGGTCACTTTTGGATGTCCTTGAATAAAATAGCTTATGGTGTAAGACACGATACTGTTTCGATTCTGAGGTATACAGCTATCTGACCAAAGAATCAGTTCTGTCATATTGGGATTGTCATGGAAAACTGTTTCTAATATTTTGTAAACCGCGCTAGCTATATCATTTCCAGATCTACCCATCATGTGTTCTGTCCAAATAGCACAATATACCCTTTTTGTAATGGAAAGGTGAGCAGTCATGTTATAAACATTGAACTTACTTTTATAGAAAAAATTGCTGATTTCCGCTTTAGGAAGACTTAAGACATTTTCCAAATCAAATGATAGAACTGGAATATTCCCCTTCCTGTCTTGTTCCCTTACTTTACGTGTAGCCTCTTTTTCTGTATAATGCTTTTCGTAAAGTTTTCTCTTCTCTTCTGAACAAGTATTTTCTTTTTCCTGCAAACGGAATTCTTCGCACAAGTCGCATCTATCCTTCTTAGGAATATGAAAGTACGAGTTAAAGTTATTGCAAAAGATGTTTCTGTATGCCGATTCTTTAACGGGATCAGCTCCTTTTTCTCTTACAAAGTCGAGATATAGTTCATACATTTTTCGAATATTTAAAAATCTGTCCAAATATTCCCTGCTTTATCGGCTCTGTAATAATGTGAGGGGACCCAGGGGAAAAAATTAATGTGCTCCTTTACAACTGCCTTAGCATCATCAGATATAAAGTTTTTTCTGTGTTTCCCTTTGTAACTTTTGGCGGGCGTGTTTGTTGTAAATTTTTTTTTCACATGTACCGTATATATCTGTTTTTGACTAATACATAGTGATCCACAATAGAAAACTTTGCAGACTTGTACATGCTTTCCTTTTACATCAAAAAAATAATGAAAAGTAATTTTTGTTCTTGAAGAAGCATCATCTTTCCTTTCCTGCGACGCTCTGGCGTAAATCGCTTAGTTGTGCAAAGAAGATATAATCTTTTTTCGGGGGCTGATAGTTTATAAAACTCGTTAAATATATCTTGACGTTCTGCGTCAGTTATTATACAACCAAATTTTAGTTTGTATCTATTGAGACAATCTGTTTTTTGCATTACTTTCTTTGCCGGTACAGCCTTCTTCCTCACAGACACGTACGCAAGTCCTTGATCAAATAATTTTTTTCGCTGATTGCTTTTCCAAGTTTCAGGGTTCCTTTGTCTCTTACGAGTTGTTCTTTTCTTACCTAAAACGTACACCTTCTTAATAAAATTTTTTTGACAAGATACTATGGTTTACAGACCTGCCGAAATGTTCTCATTAGCGTTCCCTATTTCTCTTGTTTCTACTGTTGCCAATCGCTTTGAACATTGCTGCTTTCGCCCGAACTTGTGCCTTCTCCTCTGTCGCTAATATTAAGTGAAATTATAGATAATATCCTAGATTTACAATGAACTTAACCTCAAAATTAAAGATAATGTACCTTTCATATTCGATATCCGATCCTGATGGCATGTAGTTTCTGTCCTTCACACTGTCTTCACAAAAACTTTCGTTGTTCATTATAATATTATTTTAATCGGTAGATATTTTATTATGCACAAATCACAATAATTGCATTACTTAAAACGCCAAGACTGTCAAAGTTGTATGTGCTAAATCAAGTGAACGATCACACTTTTAAAAATATCAAAGTTGTATGTGTCACATACACCTATGATAGTGAATTTTTAAAATATTTTGACATAGACCTATGTTTAGCTACAGATTGTGACGTCACTGTTGCTGCTACCATCTCGCGACACATTGCCAAACTTCGGTCTTGGCACCAAGGCCCGCTGAATTAATATTGCATATAAGGCCTTACCACTTCGTTTAGCCAAGACGCAATTAGCAAGGACGCAGGCGCCATTTGAGGTGAACTATACATTGGTGACAAATGTATAGTTCACCTCAAATGGCGCCTGCGTCCTTGCTAATTGCGTCTTGGCTAAATGAAGTGGGCAGGCCTTATATGGAATATTAATTCAGCGGGCCTTGTTGGCACATACAACTTTGTTACACCGAAAGGTCCGATAGTGACAAAAATGTTACATACACCCTTGTAACTTTGAGGCAGCGATTTGTCAAACTTTCATATTGTAATTATTTTAATAATATTCACTTTCTGTCTTTGAAATACTAATATTCTTAAGCTTTATATGCTTTAACAACTTATTATCATGTTTTATTTCCTGTTTGAATTTTTCTAATTAGTGAAAAAACACTATTAAAATACTTTAGTACACATGTACTTAGAAATAACTTATTTTGTTAATTTTAAGTAATTAATCTAACTTTATTTATCATTTTCAGCATGGTAAATGAATTCCTATGTTACCAAGAACTAATACATCTTGAAACATTTGCATCGTAGCATAAAATGAATGGAAAAACTTTGGATATCTCAATCGTATCCTTTGCTTGTCAATCTTTAAAATGATCTTTAAGACATATTTGTTGTGTATACCTGTTTTACAGTACTTTTATCTGAATTTATAAATCATAACAAACTTCTAAAATGACTTTATAAGAAAATTGTCTCAATATTTAACCTTATGTAATTTGTAAGTGTAATACTTGTATAACGGAACTGTAAAAATTGGTGTATATTGTATTTGTGTTAATTGTGTGAATAAATTAGTATTGTTTATAATGTTTAATGTCTAAAATACACAACAATATGTTACAGAACATATGTAAAAGGACTGGTCGGTATATAAAGGAATTGGAGATATTAAATCATGTTCTATTACAAACGGACTAGTTGGTTTACAAAAAGACTAGGATATTTTATACTATACTATACTATTTGAATTTGATATTAAAATGCCATGTGGGACTTTTTTTTTTACTGATAAATTGTTTATTTACAAGCTACACTACATGGAGTATTAAGTAAATGTGATGACAAGACATAAACATTAAAAGGCATAACTCTTTCAGGTTAAGATGCTCTGAGATCACAAGGCCAGTTTCTGTATAATCTTCTTGTAGGTAGTTGGGCATCGGACAGTTGTTGAACAAGTTCATTGTTGTGTTCTTGGCAGGGGCGTATTTAACGTTGGTGCAACCGGTGCATCGCACCGACGGGCCTTTTGTACACGGGTCCCTAAAGGTTAATAAAAAAATACTGATTTTAAAATATTACAGATTATGCTATATGTAGTTCTTTTTATTTGGGTGCTAATAATCGGTTTTTCCGTTATTGATTGATATAGATTTAGACAGTATTGTAAAAAAATTCTTATCCATTAAAGTAAGAAGAGGCGTTCCTTATTATCTTTTGTGTTGAGTTCTGAGTTGTATTTGATGTAGTCAGATATGTACTATGTATTTAATATTCAATCTTTCTTGTAAAGATTTACCAAAAAATTAATCAAAAGCTGAACTTTAAAAAATATAGTAGTTTAATTATTTGTGTTATTTTTATTTACGTTGTGCAGGTACAGTGTGTGTTGCAGGGGGGGGGGGGGGTGATATAATTACGTCCGGGCCCTTTACGGGTACACTTTCTTCCAAGAAGCCAATATATTTGTTGAAACTTCATGTTCAGCTGTTGACGTTTGGTTTGTATGTGCCTTTTCCATGTAAGTCATTGATCTAGATGTACTTAAGCCCAAATCTTTGTTTCGGTCTTAACTGGACGGAATATAGTAATGTTCGTGTTTTATTACCTGGCTGAGGTCTTCAGGAACCTTGCAAATTCTTAAATCTAAATTCTTTTTTGGAATGAAAACAAGGGAATTTACCCACTCGGTTAGGTCTTTCAACTTTCCCAACCATTTTTTCTCGTTGCAACTCTTCCAGTTTCAACCTTAATTTCTCGTGCAAGGTGAATGACACCTTTTTTGGTGGATGGACTTTTGGCATTTTAGTCAATTTCGATATGGTGTTGCCCTCAAGGCAGCCAATCCCTTGAAAATCATTTTCATAAGTTTTAACAATATCATCTATCTTATTTCTAATTGCTATATTCTTTACATATTCAATTCTTTCAATTAAATTTAATTTGTTATGGGCATCGAATCCCAATATAGCTTTTGTCATAATTGAGTAAGTAAAATTTCACATTAACTGTCAACTTTTTAACTAACACTAACTTCATTGTTAATTATACAACATTCTGTCCAACGGTCATTTATATTCGCTATGTATAACCTATCGAACTCATCAATAACACTACTTGAATTGTTACTAGTGGTTATTTCGTTATTTTTATTACTGCTAAAGTCTAATAAATTAACATTTTAGATAAGAAAATAATTTCACATTCAAAAATTTGGCTTAGAAACTTGGAATATAAATTCAAATTTTCCAATAATCACAAATAAACCTAAAACTGAAAATATGGATTTAAAACTGTAGAAATTTAGTTAAATCTAAAATTTAAGTCAAAATTTTCTAATAATTAAAATTAAACGCAAAAGAGAAAACATTAATTTAGATTTTGCATTCCAAAATTTCAATATAAATTTATTTAAAAAAATTATCATATTCAAAAAGTTGGTCTACAAATTTTGAATTTAAATTAAAATCTAAAATTCAAATCAGTTTTCCAATAATTAAAATTAAGCATAAAACTGAAAATTTAAATCGACTTTGCATTCGAAACTGTAAGAATTTCAGCCTAAATTTATTTAAAAAAAAATTATTTCATATTCAAAAATTCAGCTTATAAATTTCATTTAAATCAAAAATTCAAATCAAAGTTTCCTAATAATTCAAATTAAAGGGGATATCCGATTTCGATTTTGCGCTTCAAACTTTTAAGAATTTCCGCCTAAATTTATTTAAAAAAAAAGTTAAAATTCGCGGTAAAAAACATGTAATTTAAATTCATTTAAATTAAAAATTCAAATCAAAGTTTTCTAGCAATTAAAATTAAGCATAAAACTGAAAATCTGAATTTCGATTTTGCATCTGAGACTTTAAGAATTTCAACCTAAATCTGTTAAAAAAATATACCTTTCGAATTTGAGTTTTAAATTAATGTAAATTTAATTTTCCAGTAGTTAAAATTAAACGTAAAACTGAAAATTTGAATCTGGAAAAATTTCAATCTTAAATAGAACACCCTGTATATTTATACATTTTTGGAATCTCCATTCAATTTTACGTATGGAAGTATCAAGTTTGCAACATTTTGATGACAAAGTAAAGACTAGCAGAAGAGTTTATTTATTAATCTAGGATGCCATGACCTGCGTAAAATGGAAGTCAGGGTGCTACAACACTCAAAACAAATTATTTTAGCACTTCAACTGTAGCAAGTTTGTTACTTTTTTTGTGAATTTTATTTGTTTCACTTGTTTTGAAACCCAGTATCTAGATTTAAAATACGTTTTTTTTTAACGGAGAGTGTTATTCCGAATGAAAGTTTCATATTAATCCCGCGTTATTGGTATCAATAAAATCCTTGAAAAACGCTCGTTTTTAATATCCTAGTGCCATTTGAAAAAATAGAGTTATGCTCGAAAAAGCATTTTTTCCAACTTTAGGTCATTCTAATACAGCAACTAAAATAGTTAAAGTTCTAAAACAATTTGTCTCGAGTGTTGGGGCATCTTGACTTTCATTTTGCGTAAGTCATGGCACTCTAGATTAACTTCTGCAAAAATGTACTCTGTCATCGAAATGTTTCGAACTTGATACTACCACACGTAAAATTGAATGGAGATTCAAAAAATGTATAAATATACAGGGTGTTCCATTTAAAATAACAAAGTTGATGTTAATTCCTGCGAAACCGGAAGTGATAGAAACTTGTTTCGTATGTCAAAAAATACCATTTAAAGAGTATATTACATGTACCAAATGTTATTTTGATATATTAAAAAATAAAAAAATTATGGGGGTGGGGTGCCCCATGTTTCGTTGACACCCGGTATATTATATATGGATACCAGTGGAAGAACTTTCTCGTTTTTTCCATAATAGATCCCGAGGTTTTCTTATGTACACTTTACTTTTTAGGTAACCCCATAAAAAGAAATCAAGCGGCGTTAGATCTGGAGATCTAGGAGGCCACTCTATAGCTATATTATTATTATATTAGAAAACCTCGGGATTTAGAAGAGCTGAAGCTGCGAATCCGAGAAGAAATTTGCAGAATCACACCAGAAACAATTCGTAGTGTACTGCAAGAATTTATTTTTCGATTGGGGTATTGCCAAGAGGTTAATGGCCGTCAGTTCGAACATTTACTGTAGTTATTGTTTAGAAATGTACCATTGTACCAGGTCTACTGGACGTAAAACTATTTTGACAATTTTCTCAAAAAAAATCTTATGTGAGGGTATAAAACTTTTGCACGGTTAGAAAGAGAAAAAAAAAGGACTATCTACTGCAATTGTCAAATATGCAAGTTCCTATTTAAAAAAAAGGGCGATAACGTCACCGTAGAAAAATGACTGTCGCAAAAAAAATTCGATTCCTCTTAAAATATGCACCGTAATTTAAATCGCTATACCTGTCCGAGCGTTTTTCCAAAAAACAATTATTTCAGTAGATATTGAATTTGTTCCATACTTTTGTACCACACTGTATATAAGCCTACCTTATAAAATATGAATATGTAGTTTATTAACAAACTGTTTTCTTTTTACAAGAGAATTTTATTGTCTCCAACAAAACGTACATTGTAGGCTGGTATAGGAATCACCAGTTGCTAAAAAAACGTAATGTTACGGCTAGTTTTTCTTGCACAGGAATAGTATCCCTAAATTTGGTATTCTGTTTTGATATTTTTGGAGCTATGAGATTAATTAATATTTCAAAATCTTCAGCCGTCATTAGAGTAAAACTTTTAAAGTATCCACTGAGTTCTTGATCCCTTAAATCGGTAAGCAAATTTGTACCACTGTAAATATGTCTATTCGTAAACAAATTAGATTGCTACCATCGTCTCTCTCGTCATTTTCTTCTAGTCGGTATTCGATAAATAACTATAAAAGCAGCAGCAGCGACTTGGACTGATGACATTGTTCTTTCGCAAGCAACAACAAACTGATGGACTACAAGTTTGGACAGACGCAGCTTAACATACACATTTTTTTTTTATTTATTTATAGCCAGTATTTCATACAACTTAATAACTATTCTGTGGTATGTTTGATAGTTGTTATTAAAATAAATCTAAATATAATTATAAATAATATATATATATATAGAGGGTATGTATTATAAACAAATATTAGACACTAAATATTAAAAACTAAAATACTTGATCCCGTTAACGGGCAAAGGCCTCTCCATAACTACCCCATTTTTCTCTGTCTTTCGCTATAGTTCTCCACTCTGATCCCAGCATTTTCACGAAGTCCTCCTCCCATCTTTTTCGTGGTCTGCCTCTTGATCTGCCATAGTTCGGGTACCATAGTGTAGATTTCGTAGCCCAACGACCTGATGTTCTTATTATATGTCCGGCCCAACACCATTTAAGTTTCTTGCACTGCTATATTATGTTAGGTACGCCTAGTTTGTTTCTTATAGTTTCGTTTGTCACATGTTCTTTTCTATTTATTCCAAGAATTTTCCTTAGCATGTTGTGTTGTGCAGCTTCTAATTTCTTTTGATCTGTATAGGTGGTCGCCCAAGTTTGAGCTCCATATGATAGTACAGGCATTACACAAGTTTTAAAAATCCGTCCCTTCAATTTGTTATTCCTTGTTCCCGCCCAAATTCTTTGTAATTTGTCCTAGGTATGTGGCTTCTGGAACATATTGGAGTTTGTCGGATCCTACGTGCATGTCTCTCTCCTCCCTGTTTGTTAAGGCATATGTTTTCTTTCGATTTATTTTCAGTCCAACCTTCCCGCATTCTTGATTGAGTTGGTTTAACATATTTTCAAGTTCTTTGCTGGAGTTTGCGATAAGTAGAATATCATCAGCAAATCTGAGATTTGATAGTTTTTTTCCTTTCACGTCTATTCCTCTGTTCGACCAGTTTAATTGTCTGAAGATCATTTCTAATGTTGCATTGAACAAATGAGGTGAGAGTGGATCACCCTGTCGAAGGCCTCGTTCAATCCTAAAGCACATTCCATTTCGTTCCATTTTGATCTTAGCTGTACTGTTCTTGTATATGTTATTGATAAGTCGAACATATTTACTTGGTATGCCTTGTTGTTGTAGAGCTTGTAGCATGGGCCTGTGTTCCAAAGAATCGAAGGCTTTTTCGAAGTCGACCATGGCGATGTACAGCGGTATATTAAATTCGTTGGATTTTTCTATGATTTGTGAAATAGTATGTAAGTGGTCTATTGTGGAGTATTTTTTCCGGAATCCTGCCTGTTCGTAGGGTTGATTTATTTCCAATTGTGCATGAATCCTTCTTAAAACGATAGAAGTGAACAGCTTGTAGATGCTAGAAGACAAACTTATTGGCCTATAATTTTGAATTTCACTTTTTTCTCCTTTTTTATGAAGAAGTATTATGTCGGATGTTCTCCATTGGTCGGGTATGTGTTCCTCTTCTAAGACCTTATTAAATAACTTATATAGAGGCTGTATTAAATGTTCGCATCCTATTTTGAGCAGCTCATTTGTTATTTTATCCTCTGCGGGTGCTTTGTCGTTTTTAAGGTGCTGTATGTTCCTTCTTATTTCTGATTTTTGGATTTCCGGTGTATCTTCTGCGTGTATTTCTTGTTGTTCCAGATCGTTGAAGTCGTTTGGTCCCAACTGTGATGTGTACATATTTTAAAAGAAGATCAGGCAAACGTTGGACTTGGTTAGCACCCAATGGAAGAACAAAAAACGAAATTGACTTTATTACAGTTAGTGATATGAATGCAGTTTCAAACACGGAGGTTTTAAACAGAATGAAATTCGATAGTGACCATAGACTTGTAAGGATGACATACAATATAGATAAAAAACACGAACGTGCAAGAAGTTTTAATAACAAGATTAACAAACAACTCAAGAAACCAAGTCACCAAAGAATTAGACAGCAGTTGCGATTAGATGAACTAAACTTACGTAATTGGGAAAGCAGTTCACTACAAGAAATGTACGACTACTTTGAAAAATATCTCCACTCAATAATAAAAAATACGAGAGAAGTTAACGACAAAAAAAAGCAAAGACTATCCGAAAACACACGAGAATTAATTGACAAGAGAGAAGAGCTTGGAAAAGATAAACTAAAAAACAGAAATAATCTAATTGAATGGTGTGAATGGAATAAATATGTTAAAAGGGAAATTCGGAAAGATGTTCGGAGATACGAAGAAACAGAGATAGAAGAAATTTTAACAAGTTCAGGATCAACAAGAAAGCTAAATAAATCATTATCACCAGGAAAAACATGGATTACTAAACTAAAAGGAAAGGACAACAAAGAAATTACAGATAGAGGCGAAATTCTAAAATTTACCACTAGCTACTACACAACATACACATATAATACATAAATACTACAGTATATTTTGAAGCTACAAAGTTTCCTTTAGTAATCTTAGGTTCGAATAATTTTAACATTTTGGAGATTCGTTGCAACTAAGAAATGTGTGAATCAAGCCTTCATCAATTGCACCTTCAGAGTAATTACGCGCAATAAAATCATATATCTTTGAGGCATCTTAATTGTAATTTTATTAGCTAAAAGGAAATTTCAAAGTTAAAAAATAAATGAAGTATTTTCTTTACTTACCTACTTAAACAAATATTTTAAAAAACCTAGTTCACATCGTTTACAAGCAAATTATTTTTCTTTTCTGTGGATTTTCATATGGTTATTCAGATTACCTTTAGTTACAGTTCTGTATTCACATAAATTACAAGCAAATGCTTTTTCTTCAGTATGAGCACCCATAATATGCAATTTCAGATTGTCTTTACGTGCACCCCTGTATTCACATAAATTACAAGCAAATGGTTTTTCTCCAGTATGAGTACTCATATTATGTCGTTTCAGCTTGCTTTTAGTTATAGTCTTGTATTCGCATAAAGTACAAACAAACTGTTTTTCTTCAGTATGAACACCCATAATATGCAATTTCAGATGGCCTTTAGTTGCAGTCCTGTATTCACATAAAGTACAAGCAAATGCTTTTTCTCCAGTATGAATTTTCATATGTATTTTCAGCCTGCTTTTATTTATCGTCTTGTATTCACATAAAGTACAAGCAAATGGTTTTTTTCCAGTATGAGTACTCATATGCAATTTCAGATTGCCTTTACGTGTACCCCTGTATTCACATAAAGTACAAGCAAATGGTTTTTCTCCAGTATGAGTACTGATATGCAATTTCAGATCGTCTTTAGTTGCACTCCTGTGTACACATAAATTACAAGCAAATGGTTTTTCTCCAGTATGAGTACTCATATGTCGTTTCAGCTTGCTTTTAGTTATAGTCTTGTATTCGCATAAAGTACAAACAAACAGTTTTTCTTCAGTATGAGCACTCATAATATGCAATTTCAGAAGGCCTTTAGTTGCACTCCTGTATTTACATAAATTACAAGCAAATGGTTTTTTTCCAGTATGATTACTCATATGCAGTTTCAGCTGAGCTTTAGCTATACTCTTGTATTCACATAAAGTACAAGCAAATGCTTTTTCTCCAGTATGAATTTTCATATGTCTTTTCAGCCTGCTTTTAATTATAGTCTTGTATTCACATAAAGTACAAGCAAACGGTTTTTTTCCAGTATGATTACTCATATGCAGTTCTAGCTGAGTTTTAGTTATACTCTTGTATTTACATAAATTACAAGCAAACGGTTTATCTCCAGTATGACTACTCGTATGCAATTTCAGACTGTAATTAGTTGCACTCCTGTATACACATAAATTACAAGCAAATGGTTTTTCTTCAGTATGAGTAATCATATGTCGTTTCAGCTTGCTTTTAGTTATAGTCTTGTATTCGCATAAAGTACAAACAAACTGTTTTTCTTCAGTATGAGCACTCATAATATGCAATTTCAGAAGGCGTTTAGTTGCACTCCTGTATTCACATAAATTACAAACAAATGGTTTTTCTCCAGTATGATTACTCATATGCATTTTCAGCTTGCTTTTAGTTATAGTCTTGTATTCGCATAAAGTACAAACAAACTGTTTTTCTTCAGTATGAGCACCCATAATATGCGTTTTCAGATGGTTTTTAGTTGCACTCCTGTATTCACATAAAGTACAAGCAAATGCTTTTTCTCCAGTATGAGTAATCATATGTCGTTTCAGCTTGCTTTTAGTTATAGTCTTGTATTCGCATAAAGTACAAACAAACTGCTTTTCTTCAGTATGAGCACTCATAATATGCAATTTCAGTAGGTGTTTAGTTGCACTCCTGTATTCACATAAATTACAAACAAATGGTTTTTCTCCAGTATGATTACTCATATGCAGTTTCAGGTGAGTTTTAGTTATACTCTTGTATTCACATAAAGTACAAGCAAATGCTTTTTCTCCAGTATGAATTTTCATATGTATTTTCAGCCTACTTTTAGTTATAGTCTTGTATTCACATAAAGTACAAGCAAACGGTTTTTTTCCAGTATGATTACTCATATGCAATTTCAGCTTGGTTTTAGTTATACTCCTGTATTTACATAAATTACAAGCAAACGGTTTATCTCCAGTATGACTACGCGTATGCAATTTCAGACCGTAATTAGTTGCACTCCTGTAATCACATAAATTACAAACAAACGGTTTTTTTAATAAATGTGTATTTTTATGAGTTTCAAGGTTAGATTTAAGAGTCGTTCTATATTTACAAACGTCACATATAAAACTTTTCCCTTTATTTTTGTTCTGGTCATCTTCGTCGACTGTATCAATTGTTTCTACGTTTATTTTGTCTGTTTCATGTGCACTACTCTCTTCGATTGCAGTTTCCTCCCTCGTATTCCGTCCAGAGTTTTGGCTATTAGTGTTAGTTTCATTGCAGCTATGTTTTTGTTGGGTGTTGTAAGGGATACCATCGCTGAATTCACGTTTAATATCGTCCAAGTAGGGTTCAAGTTTGATTTCTTCTTTGACGATATCTGAATCGAAATCATATTCAAGGTTGGCCTTTGAATTTATTCCAGACATTTTTTATTCAATTTCCTGTAATAATACATACAAATCAAAATAGTAATTTACGTTATAAGTCCGGTAAACCAATGTTTACAGTAGCGAGTTGAAATGTTTCGGGACGAGGCGACGGAGGAGCCAAGTCTGGAATTTTGAGACAAGTTACTGTAAAAGTTTATCGGATGTATATCGTACAATGTTTTATTTCATACTGTGTCGAATTTTTAATTAAAATGTAATAATTTCAGTAATTAAGCAAACGAACAAAGATAATCTGGTGACCTTATTTATCAATCAAGGTGACAATAGGATCTAATTTTGTCAAAATGATAACAAAGCGTAGTGGTCTATGATCGTGTCTTAGTTGCCGAATAACAACAAACTGGAATTCTACATTTTTTGGAGGTGAAACTGTTTTATGTCGGATGTGCCCTTTGATATTGAGGAAGAGGCAGAGAATGTGATATCCGGATTTGTTCCGGCAAAATCTGGAGCCAATATGAATTTGCTTTTAAAAGGTATGAGCAGTGGTGCAATTTGAAGAACATAAAGGACATCACTAACGAAAAAACATTGCTTGTATATGAATGGTTGATTCCGTTAAATGAATCCAAATGCATGGTTTTACACATCGGGAAGAATAACCCTCAATTCAGATACTTCATTAACGACCGCGATGTTCCTACCACCTCTAATATCAAAGATCTGGGTATACTGATGACCAGCGACTTGAAATGGGAATCCCATATTAACTACACCGTCCGAAGGGCGAACAAAGCCTTATACCTCTTACGTAAGGCTTTCAAATCACTGGACAATCATTCGTTTGTCTCTCTATACAAGTCCTACGTTCTACCTATTTTGGAATTTGGTTCAACCATTTGGAATCCCTACCTGTCCAAGGATATAAACTTATTAGAAAATGTCCAACGCAGAGCAACGAGAATTTTACCACACCTGCGACACTTGACGTATGAAGAGAGATTGACTGCCCTCAATTTGCCAAGTCTTTTATCAAGAAGGCGACGAGCCGACGCTATTGAAACTTACAAGATCCTTCATGGACTATATAACAACGATGAGCTCCCAAATTTCTTCACATATGCGAATAATCAACATCTCAGAGGTCATACGATGAAACTGAAGAAAGCCAAATTCAAAATTCTACAAAGTAAAAACCTTCTTCCCAATAGGACTGTTGATCTCTGGAACTCTCTTTCGCAAGACGCAGTATCGGCTCACTCCCTCCCTCATTTTAAAAACATACTCAATCGGTTGTTTGACCGACATTAGTTTATAATGTTCACCAATATTGTGATACACTGTGAAATACCATATTGTTATCGTTTATTAATATTGTTTATCAAATACCTATTCACTGATGTGTTATATCTAATTGTGATAATACTATGCGAAACATTTGTATACATTGATTCGGGCTTATATTAGTTTACTGTTGCCTGTACATACTAAATAAATATTGTATATCTTTTCTTGTATTAGTGAGTTGTCAATTTCATTATCGCACTCATTGGGATAACAAGACTATTACATATCTAAAAAGGGTGCGATATGGTATAACTTATCCCACGTGATAGATAAAGGTTAATTTACCGGACTGTAATGTGTCTGGGAAATCAAAGAATGTGACACAGTATGAAATAAAGAATATTACAAACAGCATTTGGTAGCTAGTGACTCACCTGTAATGATTTAAAAATACAGATAACAATGTATCTCTGCACACACAAAACACTAAGCAACAAGCAGATAATAATAATTGAGTATTTTTAGTGGTAAACACATATACCTATTAGAAAGGTAAACTCTGCAATAAGCACATTAGCACACGTAACAACTAATCAGTAAAATAGGTTAACTTTTGGAAGTGGTTATTATATCGGCGCCGTAACCGTAAGCGATTATACAAGTCAGATTTAGTGCAAACAAATTTCTAATGGCGTTTTCCACCTCCAAGCACTGATAGCGTTTTCCACTTAAGCCAATGTCACACTGTCAGTCAGTTTGACAAACTGTTTCCATGACGACACAACTAACCAGTTTGACAAAACCTTCAAACTCTGTTGTCAGACTATACATCTAATTTGATTATAAATTAAGGTTAAGTTGTGGTTTATACAACTCAATAAGGTCCAAAACTGCTCTCTTGGGACAAGTGACAACTTATGTGTCTTTATTGACAAGGTAAAAGTGTCACTTTATCGGATTAGGCACATAAAGTACGCACTAACGTTCGGCTAAATAAACTTCAGCTTCGCCGCATAAACTATCACTTTTACTCCTAATAACATAATCTACTATTATAACTAACAAAATATAACACTAATCAGACGAAAAGCACGAAAAACGTACGGGTAAAAGCAATTTTACTAGGTTATGTTTTTATTTGTTTATTTCACGCGTTCCTCGCTCTTCGCGCCTTTCCGTTGAATTTAAAATATACCCAATCAGCGGCAAGGTCGCATCAAACCGACTGACGAGAATAGAGGCGCCTCTAAAAATTTGACCAAACTACAACGGTGACGTCATGAAAACAGTTTGTTTAGTCTAGTTTGTCAAACTGACTGATAGTGTGACATAGGCTTAGATAATATATATTAACATGGATAGCACCATCCCTATGTGGGCCTACAGAAGCTACTGAAGCCAACATATAACGACAAACTTTAATGAAATTATCTCTTTCTACTGCGCATAAATACAATATAACCTATCTTTCTTACAGAACGCGTTTACACGGACATGCGCAAATGCACTGTACAGTTGCCTGGATTTCAGGCTTTTATTTTTATCTTAATTATTAGTTAGGGTCAAGTGGGGTAAATATGCAACGAAATATGAAACTTTCATTTTTAGGGCACTTAAAAAGACAAATTAAAATATCTAATTATACTACTAGACGCAGTGTTACCTACGTGATCTTGTCGATTATGCTTATGCACCTTCTCTGTTTAAATTAAACAAAAATTTAGTTAAAAATACATAAAAATCGTGTTTTATTTTTAACTTTCACTTTGGGAAAAGTTAAACAAACTAGTAATTCCCGTGCTGTACGTAATACTAAAATTATCGATGTAAATATGAAAAAATGCATAGAAAACATGTGCCTCATGCCTTTAGTTTTTATATTTACACCCAAATGAAAATAAAATGCATCTAAAAGTGACAAATATTTCAGTAAAACTTTATTAAAGTTGAAAGACAGTTTATTGTTTTGTTCTTATTAATAAAGGAACATCAAAATTATAATAAACAGAACAATATCAAACTTGACAAAAACATAAGAAAAAATCCTAATACACTTTATTCAACAATACAGTAAATATAAAGATAAAAAATTCTGTAAAAGGTATACATTCCCATGTATGTGTCAGGTTATGTTGATTAATGCAGTTAAATTTTTGAATTTACCGTCAGTTTTCACACTTTCTACGCATACTCACAACTGAGGTTCCCACAAGTGAGATAGAAGATTGAAATACTTTGATTTAGAAAGAGATAGTGCAAAAATAGCACGTCTGTGCTATGTTGGCTTCAGGTTTAAACGCTTGTAGTGCTATCCATGTTAATATATATGATCTAAGGACATAGGCTTTACATGCACTGGCTGCACTTAGTGCGCACTCGCTAAAATGTTATGTTCCACATGCGTATTTAGTGCGCACTCTATGGGTGCTGCCATGTTTCACATAACTACCCGGCGTGGTTTTTTCACGAGCGTCTCGCGCCACATTCGATCTTGGCTGCCGTTAAGGTCAAACATAAATATTTGCGCGCCAATTTTAAAAATTATTTGAAAATAAACGGAGTCGTAATACTTACGGAAGTAGATTTATCATTTCCTTTTTGATTGAGGGCAAAAATAGCATTAAAAAAAACAGGTAATTTGGAAAAATAAATTTATTCAATATGCAAAAAACATTCATATATTATTACGTTACATAATAATATGAAATAGTAAAACTTTGAAATTACAAAGTGTATGTGTGATCGAACCTAGAATGAATATTTACAGTTTTAACGTCAGTTTTTTGTAAAAGACTGTTCAGCTTATTTTTTTTTTCTTCAACAACAGTAGATTTTATAAATTTTGATGAATCACTGATTTTCCCCTTTTTAGAAGGAAATAGACGCACCTGCTTTTCTAATTTTTTATTTGCGTTAATTTTTTATTATTTTCAATTTAATAGTCTTCCCCTTATTCATTATATTTATAATTTTATCAAAATTACCTAAAATCGACCTACATAATATATTCTTCATCTGTTAGTGAAGTTGTATCACACAGACCTATTACTAATTGTTGACCACATATACCTACCTTATAGCAGAATAGTTTTAGGTGTAATAGGGGAATTCTTGTCGTGCATTCTTCTTAAGATGAGCGTATAGATTTTTCTTCTTAGTGCAAATGCAACGTCAGACTCCTCGCAATAAATAATCATTTCTTCCATAATTATTAATTAACAATGCACGACGCACAAATATGACAAATAATAAATTAAAAACGAAAACAAACATCAAACGTTGCATTCACTGTGCAGCTGTAAATTGTCAAACACGGAAGAGACGTCAAACGTCAACGGCAGCCAAGATCGGATGTGGCGCGAGACGCTCGTGTTTTTTCACACCCAGTTCACTTCGCATAGCATCGAGGTTAGGTGACGGTGTCGTAAACAAACAGTTAGACTACCAATAAAAACTCGTGCCGGTTGGTGTTTCAATATGGCGTGTGTGACGTATTTCCGTTACACTTGTAGTTATGCACCATAATACCTTAGTTTCCTTCCTTCTTTTTTTATTTCGTTGGCACCAACATGCACTTTTTCGTTCGCTTTATGTTGTCGGTGTAAAAAGTGCGAAAACTGATAGCGTTCGGTATTGTACGGTGCGGTGTAGTAAAGTGTGGATGGTGTAGCTCCTCAAGCACTGTGGTCATTTGATGGTGTACTCGATACAAGTACTAGTGTATCTAAGGCGGGAAAACAACTTTGCGCACCATAATACACCAATACATCGCACCGGTTCTGCCTACAACCTGCACTGGGAATTCAACTTAACTCGACGCCACCATGCGGCAAAATTTTGTACTATTGACAAAGATACTTTTCAAATACTTGTACATAAGTTAGCATTGTGCTGAGATAAGTTTATTTCGATTTTTGTAAATTCTTTATCCGTGAGCGTGAAAATTTAATAAATCAGCTTTTTTCAAAGCTATTTCGAATATATATTTAGAGTTATCAGTAAGTAATCTTTAAGTTTTATTTAGTTTTTGTGAAAAATCCGTATGAACCTGTCTTGCTTGTCACTTGTCAGTTAACACGTGCATCTTTTTTAATTTGATGTTCTGTGTCTCCTATGTGTTTCAGTACTTCTGAAATACGTGTGATAGGAAGCTTTTGCTTTCATTAAAAAACATTTTTGATTATTTGGAGGCTACACCTATTTCCAGATGTGTAAGCGAGGGAGAATCTGTGGTTAATGCTCAACATGTGATCACTTGTGGCATATTAGAAAGACAAGCATTTGTAATAACAATTTTTGCTCTTTGTCTGCAAACAAGTGCATTGTCAGAAAAGCCACATGAAATTAGGGCAACATTGAAAACTGTCGACGAAGTACAGGTTTCCAGTGCTAGATGCACCTGTAAGGCAGGATTGTCACGTCGTTGCAAACATGTGGCTGCAGTGCTAATTTTATGCTCAAGGTTGGATGTTATTTATAGCTGTGTATCAATTATATTACCCTTAATATTATTTACTTGTTCATTAAATGTACACAACTACCTTTTTCTTTAGGAAATGCCTGGTAACTGTATTGTTTATCACGCCCTTGCCTACTGTGACAACCAAATACGCAACAGTTTACGCGGCTATTACTTGTATGAATATTATTCATGTTTTTGAATAAAAAATAAATTTTTACAAAAGAAAATAGCTTCTAGTTTTCAAAAACACTAATTTTAATACTAATTCATCAAAATAAACTTCACTAATACTATTTTTCTTTGTTTCAATATACACGTGCTGTAGGTTAGGAATTTAAAAAGTACCTCTGTCGTTCGCCATCACCACAGCGATCGTAACGCCACCATCGGTAGGTTGAATTCCCAATTAAACAAGGAAGACCAATCAAAGAATAGGACAATACCCGAATAATGTCGATTGCAGCGCTGCGCGCGCACCTGTGTAAACTACGTGGTTTAATCCGCCATATTCCCTGACGTGCATGCGCGATACAACTGCGGTAGTATTGTAATCGTGGTTTTCACGCAGCACGTTTTGTTAACGCTAAATAAATAACCGCGGTCCGGTATTTTCATAAAATAGCGGAGGGTTTTTGCATACGTTATTTTGAGTGGTGAAATTATGTTGACGTTGACAATTTGAGGTTATGTTCGGAAACTTTAGCGTACGGTAAAATAGCGGCGTGCGATAACTCTAAAATGTAATTTACCGTAAAAATAAAATAGCGTTTAACATCAGGTGATTTATCGTTAACGGAAATTTAACGTAGTACTTGCGATAACTCTCTAATATTAAAATTCTCCCACTTATAACTAATAGTTCACCCAGGTGCGCGCGCAGCGCTGCTACCGACATTATTCCGGTTTTGTCCTATTCTTTCATTCGTCTTCCTTGTTTAATAGTCTGTGACCTGCCCCACCCTTTGCACCTCCACCGAAACTAATAACCGAACGCAACTTTAGAAATTTGTTTGCGCTAAATCTATGACCCTTTTAGTCTCCTTGTATAATTGTTAACGGCGCCGATATATTAACCACTTCCAACAGTTAACCTATATTCTGATTAGTCCGTACCATGGGGGTCAAACCGAGATAGCAAATATTGCGACATTATGTTCAACCATGTTCAACCCGTTTCGAGAGATGGCGCGATCAAAGTTTTTATAAATTATAATTTAGTAGATATCTACTTACTTCGCAACCTATTTTATCAGCAAAAACTGCTGACTCGCGCGAAAAAGTGTTTACATGAATACGAAGCGTAACGTTTAAAAACGTTAAGGCAACAAATAAATCTTTAAAATATATGATGAACGGTCCTGACTGTTAACTGCAGGTGGGATAATAAAATAATATACTTCAAATGTTAAATTATAGCTATTAGTTGTGACGGTATGTTCAGAAGGTATATATTTCCCACAGAATATGTCAAACATTTCGAAGACAAGTATTTTACATTAAATAATATATAATCCAAAGATGCTGTGCCTACGTTAATTTTACCAGGTAATAAATAGAAATAATTATTTGTGGTAGTTTTATTATATTTTTGTTAAATCTTACAGAACCCATACATGTCGAGGATATTATTATGGCTGTTGAAGCTGTTACGGAAAGCATTGATTTACCTCTGAGTACATCAAATGTTGCGTCAACTGTTGAACTTCCACTGGAAATACCAACCACTTATCCAGCAGTGCAATATTCTTCAAGAAAGTGTGTTACCCCAAGCAAAAGTAAAAGTACAAAAATAAGTAAGAATAATCTTACGATTAATGTATTCTATTGTAACGTAATAACATGATTTTTACAACTCGACTGCAAGAAAAGAGCTGCGAAACCATTATCGTTATGCCTTCTAGATCAAAAGGTGAGTAAGCCTATTTCAACGTCATAATTTTATAAAAAGTTGAAACTAATAATTATTGATCAATTGTTTTATTTTGCAGAAATCGCATTTTTACCTACGGAACAGGGCGATATTGGTACAACAGTCAACAGTCCTTATAACAAGAAGTAAGTTTAAATTTATTTGTTTTGTGTACGTATGCTTTGAATTCATCTGTGTAATGGTTGTTTATAGTGTTATAAATTAAAATATTATTTTTAAATTCTGTGGTAATTTTCCCTTTTATTTATTTACCATTTGTTTTATAGTTTTTGTAGAATTACACTAAATACTTGATAGTAATTTTCTTTATTTAATATATTACATTTTTCTATAATATATTAGTTTGTAAAACTCCAGTTTTTATCATTGTTATGATGTGTTATTTGTTTACAGAAATATATATTGTTTTTAAAGTTTGTTGTTTTTATTGTAGTTGAATTGGTATACAAAAATTACAGGTAATAAAAAATTGCATTTAAATTTCCCGCTAATTTAAATTAAATTTCGCGCGCATTCCGTATTTAGTTCCAACCCAAAATAAGAGATGGAAACTCGATTCGAGGCGCAGCTTTACAGTATTACCATCGGTGTTCTTTTAGTGTAATGTTCTGTGGTCCGTACGTGGAAGGGTTTATGGGTTTATTTTCTGTGGTTTTGTTCTTGTCTTTGGTGCTTACTGCGGTGTTTACCAGTAAGAATACTAAATTACAATTATTATCAACATCCTCTTATTGCTTAGTGTTTTGTGTGTGTGTATAGGGATACATTAGTATCTATATTTTTTAAATAATTACAGGTTAGTCACTAGTTATCAAATCCTGTTCGAAACGCTATTTGTGATTTAATTATTACAGGAAATTGTATAAAAAATGTCTGAAATAAATTCAAAGGCTAATCTCGAATATGATTTCGATTTGGATATCGTCAAAGAAGAAATCAAACTTGAACCCTACTTGGACGATATAAAAAGTGAATATCGTGATGACATCCTTTGCAATACCGAACAAAAACATAACTGCAATGAAACTAACGCTAATATTAGCCCAAACTTAGGACAGATTACGAGGGACAAAACTGCAATTAAAGAGAATAGTGCATATGAAACAAACAAAATAAAAGTAGAAGTAACTGATACAGTTGACGAAGGTGACCAAAATAAAAGGAAAAGTTTTATATGTGACGTTTGTAAATATAGAACAACTCATAAATTCAATTTTCAAACTCATAAAAATACACATTTAATAAAAAAGCTGTTTGCTTGTAATTTATGTGAATACAGCAGTACAACTAAATACAAGCTGAAAGTACATATGAGTACTCATACCGGAAGTAAGCCGTTTGCTTGTAATTTATGTGAATGCAGGACGGTAACTAAAAGCAGTCTGAAATTGCATATGATTACTCATACTGGAGATAAACCATTTGCTTGTACTTTATGTGAGTATAGGAGTGTAACTAAAAACAATCTGAATATACATATGAGTAGTCATACAGGAGAAAAACCGTTTGCTTGTACTTTATGCGAATACAGGACTGTAACTAAATGCTATCTGAATAGACATATGAGTAGTCATACAGGAGAAAAACCGTTTGCTTGTACTTTATGCGAATACAGGACTGTAACTAAAGGCTATCTGAATAGACATATGAATAGGCATACAGGAGATAAACCATTTGCTTGTACTTTATGTGAGTATAGGAGTGTAACTAAAGACAATCTGAATAGACATATGAGTACTCATACTGGAGAAAAACCATTTGCTTGTACTTTATGTGAGTATAGGAGTGTAACTAAAAGCAAACTGAAAGTGCATATGAGTACTCATACTGGAGATAAGCCGTTTGGTTGTAATTTATGTGAATACAGGACCGTAACTAAAAGCAGTCTGAAAGTGCATATGAGTACTCATACTGGCGATAAACCGTTTGCTTGTCATTTATGTAAATTCAGGACTGTAAAGAAAAATAAGCTGAAAGTGCATATGAGTACTCATACTGGAGAAAAACCGTTTGCTTGTACTTTATGTGAATACAGGACTGTAACTAAAGGCTATCTGAAATTGCATATGAGTACTCATACTGGAGATAAACCGTTTGCTTGTCATTTATGTAAATTCAGGACTCTAAGGAAAAATAGGCTGAAACTGCATATGAGTACTCATACTGGAGAAAAACCATTTGCTTGTACTTTATGTGAGTATAGGAGTGTAACTAAAAGCAAACTGAAATTGCATATGAGTAGTCATACTGGAGATAAACCATTTGCTTGTACTCTATGTGAGTATAGGAGTGTAACTAAAAGCAATCTGAATAAACATATGAGTACTCATACTGGAGATAAACCGTTTGCTTGTCATTTATGTGAATACAGGACTGTAACTAAAACTAAGCTGAATAAACATATGAAAATCCACAGAAATAAAAAATAAGTTGCTTTTGAACGATGTGAACTAGATTTTTTTAAATATTTGTTCAAGTAAGTCAAGGGAATACCTTTAGAAAATACTTCATTTAGTTTTTAACTTTGAAATTCCTTTTTAGCTATTAAAATTAAGATGCCTCAAGATGGTGATTTTATTGGGCGTAATTACTCTGAAGATGCAACTGATAAACGATTGATTCACACATTTCTTAGTTGCAACAAATCGCCAAAAGGTTAAAATTATGCGAACCTAAAATTACTATTTCTAATTGCAATATTGTTTACATATTCAATTCTTTCAATTAAATTTAATTTTTTACATGCATCTAATCCCAATATAGCTTTAGTCATATTGAGTAAGTAAAATTTCACATTAACTGTCAACTTTCTAACTAACATTAACTTCATTGTTAATTATACAACATTCTGTCCAACGGTCATTTATATTCGCTATGATGACACGGTTATTTATTTAGCAAGACAGAATTTAACTGAATTAGTGGGAACAGTTATTACAGACCTAGTGCTGATCAGTGATTGGTTTGCAACAAACAAGTTAAAAGTTAATGTTAATAAAACTAAGGGAATGCTGATAGCTAAGAAGAAAGAAATGCAGATGTTTGTAAATAATAGAATGAAAGTGTTGGTTGATAATAAAGAGATAGAAATAGTAGATAAAATAAAATACCTAGGGATAATTGTAGATCGACAACTTAAGTTTAAAGAACAAGCAGATTATGTCTGCAGAAAGATTTCCAGGAAGTTAGGAGTACTTAGTAGAGTAGGTACCTAAATACCTTTCATTAAATACTAGGAAGGTTATATATAATGCAATTGTTTTGCCATATTATAATTTTTGTGGAACAGTGTTATACTTATTTAATGAGAGGGCTTTAGATAGACTCCAAGTACTACAGAATAAGAGTATGAGAATAATTCTGAAATGCAACAGATACAGCAGAATATCAGATATGTTAAAAATATTAGGGTGGTTAAGAGTACGACAGTATTGTGAGTATTGTAGTCTTATTTTTATTCATAAAATTAAATTGGGAGGTATGCCACAATATTTTAATAATATTTTAAGAAAGAATAGGGATGTACATGATTATTATACAAGAAATAGAGAGAAGTTTTATGTAGAAACAAAAACTAGGAACTGCGCTTTTAATTCAGTATTTGTAAAGGGAATTATAAAATATAACACCCTAAATAACAAGCTAAAGAATACAGAAAATATAAATAATTTTAAAAACAAGTTAAAAAAATTATATTTGTGCAATGAATTGTAAACTAATGGTGACATACCAGTTATAATTATATATTATAATATTAATGTAATAGCAATGGCTAAATAAAAGACATATTATTATTATTATTATAACCTATCGAACTCATCAATAACACTACTTGAATTGTTACTAGTGGTTATTTCGTTATTTTCATTACCGTAAAGCGAGGTGACTTTGACTCACTTTCCAAATTAACGTTATCATAGTTACTACTAGGATATTGGATTAAGATTTTTTTATGTACCACAGAGTTAAGGTACGTTTTCCTAGACACGACTCCAACGATGATCGTTCCACGATAGTCGCTCAGCGATCATCGCAAAGCACTACTCTTCCGAGTTTGTATGTTACCATTTTCCTAAGCACGATCGTCGTTAAAGTCGATCGTTTAGCGACTATAGTCGCCTGCTCGGGGAGGAGTCATAATCGCAGTTGTTGACGATTCTTTGTGAGTTCTATACGTGTTGTGTACGTTTGTTGCATTGAAAAATGTCTTCTCAAAGTCAAAATGCAAAACTACATTTTTCGGCTGAAGAGAACGATGAGCTCAAAGTTAACGCCAATTTCTCCTTAGGACTAATTGGGTCGAGATTCCTATTGCCGTGCTGTTTTCTTGATGTCTCCTTCAATTAAACCAAAAATAAAATCAAACTGCGAAATCTGAAATATTCTCGAAACTTTTCAGCGACTTCCCTCAAATGATTTTTGATGAGTTGTAAAAAACAGCCTTCATTATTTCTTGTTTGGAATATTTGATGCACTCCTTTTCTGGAGGAAGGAAGTATTGCGAAGTATTACTCGGCAATATCATCCTCATCTTCTTCCACTAGTAAATATGCAAGAAAAAGTTTCTTCTTCAAGCTCATCATAAATAAATACGCACCAAAACAAGCAATAAACTGTTGCAATAGCAATAAAAAACGTTTGTAGGAAAACACCTTTGCGTTGTTTGAATGGTTCACATTTAATCCTTAAGGACAGAATTGTTTGCGGGGTAGCTGATCGCAGAGTAAAGGACAGGTTGTTACGGGAAACGAAGTTAGATTTAGAAAAGGCAGTGCAAATATGTAGGGCTGCAGAACAAACTGAAGAGCAAATAAAGCAGTTGGCAGGTGCAAGTCATAGCACAGAAGTTAATGTAACAGCAGTAAGTCGATCAAGCAATAAATGGCGGCAAACGAAAATTCCCAAGAACAGGCGCGGGAAAAGCCCAGCAACAGATGACTCATCAGACGGCAAGCAGGTGCACGCAGCAAGAACCGTCAACAAGCCAAGCAGCGATTTCAACCAATAAAGGGCGTCGACCTTGCGGTAAATGCGGCAACAACCATGGCTATGCCGCATGTCCCGCATATGGAAAATCATGTAGCAGGTGTAGTAAGTTAAATCACTTTGATAAAATGTGTAAAGCAAAATATGTGCATGCTATAATAAATAATGAAATTGAACATAACGATAGTACCATAGGCGTAGATTCCGAATTTATTTTAGGAGCACTTGATGTAAATGTTCTTCATAATGATTGGTATCAAGACCTGAATATTGTAAACAGTCAGAAATTTTTAAATTGCAAACTAGACACAGGTGCTCACATAAATGTAATACCAAAATATGTATATGACAATCTAAATTTAGGAATAACGCTAGATAATAGTAATATTAAAGTGAGTAATTATGGCGGAACTGAATTAGAGGTAATTGGTAGCTGTAAATTAGATGTAAAATGCAACGAAACAAAGCATAAGCTGGAATTTGTTATAATTAATAAGGATCAAAAATCTTTACCTATATTGGGGATCGAAGCGGTACAAAGCCTAAATTTAATTTCTCGTATAAATTATAAAGTAGAAGAAATTAACTCACAATAGTTATTTGTATCACAAGGCTAGAAACTGTCACTTTGCAAGTGCGAGTACGTTTGTAGGCCGAGGTGCAACCGAGGTCCTACAAGTACGAGTACTTGCAAAGCAGTTTCTAGGCGTGTGATACACAATATTTTTTCGGCCGATAAAAATACGATAATTATAAAAAATCATTTTTTATTCAAATATTTGACGTTACAGAATTTATTTTTCTAGGGAATTTATTTTTCTGGGCGTGACAATGGGCGTAGCAATGAGGGGGCGGAGTCAGTTCGGTTCAGCGCCACCAATCAAAAATCCTAATTTTACTTTCAGGCCTAGGCCTGAAAATAGCATTTTCCAGATGATTTATACGCATGAAAATTGAGTGTTTCTAGCCGGAGGGCGAAAAAATAAAACTGCGGTTCAAATTCTAAAAGAGAATGCAGATTTGTTTAATGGCGTGGTAAAAATAAAATATAAACCCGGAAAGCTTTTAAAAATAGCGGATACCTTGTCAAGAGCTAGCTACAATGATACAAAATTTAGCATTCTAGAAGAAGAAATTAACATGCAGGTAAATTTAATCGACTGTACGAGCATAAGTAAAGTTCAGTTTAATAAATTAGTAAATGAAACAAAAATAGATACAGAATTAAAAGAGTTATTGAACGTAATTAAGGAAGTTTGGCCGGAAGACCAAAGACATCTAAGCTATCTAGTGAAACCCTATTGGAGGTACAGAGAATCTATTGTGGAAATGAAAAATTTATTATACAAAGATGACCAAATTATAATACCGAAATCAATGCGTGCGGAGATGCTCGATCGTTTACATTACAACCATTTAGGTATAGACAAAACGCAACTAAGAGCAAACAAGCTAATTTTTTGGCCATTCATTAGTAAAGACATTAAGGACATGATAAAAAACTGTCCAACTTGCTTAAAATACCATAATAAACAGAAAAACGAGGATATAATAAATCGTGAATCACCAACGAGACCGTGGCAATTCATAGCGGCGGATTTATTTGTCTTAAATAATAAAAATTATCTCCTAATTGTAGACTTATACTCGAAATACCCTGAAATATGTTGCCTAAATAACAACACTACAGGACAAGTCACAGTTGATAATTTTAAATCAGTTTTAGCTAGACATGGTAAGCCAGACTTATTATACAGTGATAATGGTCCACAATTCGTAAACGCGAATTTTCAAAATTTTCTTAGAAAGTGGGAAATCAGTCATCAAACCAGTACACCACTTTATGCTCAATCAAACGGATTTATTGAGCGTAACGTTAAAACAGTAAAAAAATTATTAAAAAAAGCAAAGATGATAATAAAGACGTGTATTTATCACTACTAGAATATAGAAATACACCATTGAGCAAAGACTTGCCATCTCCGGCAGAATTGCTTTTTGGCAGAAAACTTAAAGGTCTGTTACCCAATCATTCATTAAAACCCAATTATGCTTTGGAATCGTTTGATGCCGAATTAAAAAACAGGCAAACTAAACAACATGATCAGTACAACAGAACAACACACAATTTACCAGATTTAGATGTAGGTGATAAAATAATGTTAAGGGATGATGTTGAAAAGATTTGGAAACCTGGTTGTGTAATACAAATCGATCAATCTAGACCGAGATCCTATATTGTAGAAACCAAAGGTAATAATAGAAAGTATGTAAGAAATAGGAAATTTCTGAAGCGATTTGAAAAGGACAATTTCAGTAGTGACAGTCATCTCGATGACTACGAGTTCAACGAAATCATGGACCAAGTGTTAAGCAACGAAAATAATACTGAATACAGTGGAAGTTCGGGTGAGACAGTTATTCACAATACTCCTAGTGAAAGTGCTGTTGATAATAACCATGATAATAGTCCTACGGCTAAAAATGTAATTAAAACAAAGTCAGGGAGGATTGTTAAAAAACCCCTTTATCTCTCCGAGTATGTTTAGTGTGTAAAATATATGTTTATGTTTATGTAAAAAAATATATGTAAAAAAAAGGGAGATGTTGTAGGTAGGCTACGCCACCGTTAGGTAGCGCCACTAATATGAGTTGGCATCAATGTAATATGAATGCCAGCCCGCCAGTCTGGTAATGGCAACCGCTGTAGACGCAAGTCATTTAATGTACTCGACAATAAAGTTAATTACAACATATTAAGATTGTATTATTCGATAAACGAATACATCAGTTACAGCCAGTCTTTCTTACACAGGAATAGCATCGCTAAATTTGGTATTCTGTTTTGATATTTTTGGAGTTATCAGATTAATTAATATTTCAAAATCTTCCGTAATTAAAGTAAAATTTTTAAAGCATCCACCGAGTTCTTGATCCCTTAAATCGGTAAGCAAATTTGTACCACTGTAAGTATGTCTATTCGTAAACAAATTAGATTGCCACCATCGTCTCTCTTGTCGTTTTCTTCTCGTCAGTATTCGATGAATAATTATAAAAGCAGCAGCAGCGACTTGGACTGATGACATTGTTCCTTTGCAAGCAACAAACTGATGGGACTACAAACGCGTATCACACATGCATTGCAATTCGTTGTTTTGCACACCCAAACAGTCCACACTTGTATTTGAAGTTGCTGCATTGCAATTTTGTTGCATTACAGTGTTCGGCACACTAAAATGCGCAAGTTTGGCCCCAGCTTAACATACACATATACATAAATTCTACAGCATATTTTGAAGCTGCGAAGTTTCCTTTGGTAATCTTAGGTTCTTTGGAGATTCGTTGCAACTAAGAAATGTGTGAATCAATCCTTCATCAATTGCACCTTCACCTTCAGAGTAATTACGCCCAATAAAATCACATCTTTGAGGCATCTTTATTTTATGACCTAAAAGGAAATTTCAAAGTTAAAAAATAAATGAAGTATTTTCTTTACTTACTTACACAAATATTTTAAAAAACCTAGTTCACATCGTTTAAAAGCAAATTATTTTTCTTTTCTGTGGATTTTCATATGTTTATTCAGCTTACTATTAGTTTCAGTCCTGTATTCACATAAATTACAAGTGAACGGTTTATCTCCAGTATGAGTTCTCATATGTCTATTCAGCATACTTTTAGTTACAGTTCTGTATTCACATAAATTACAGGCAAAGGGTTTATTTCCAGTATGAGTACTCATATGCAATTGCAGATGGTGTTTAGTTGCAGTCCTGTATTCACATAAATTACAAGAAAATGGTTTTTCTCCAGTATGAAAACTCATATGTCGTTTCAGATTGCCTTTAGTTGCACTTCTGTATTCACATAAATTACAGGCAAAGAGTTTGTCTCCAGTATGAGTACTCATATGCAGTTTCAGCTGGCTTTTAGTTATACTCTTGTATTCACATAAAGTACAAGCAAATGGTTTTTCTCCCGTATGAGTACTCATATGCAGTTTCAGCTGAGTTTTAGTTATACTCTTGTATTCACATAAAGTACAAGCAAATGCTTTTTCTCCAGTATGATTACTCATATGCAGTTTCAGCTGAGTTTTAGTTACACTCTTGTATTCACATAAAGTACAAGCAAATGCTTTTTCTCCAGTATGAGTACTCATATGTAGTTTCAGCTTGCTTTTAGTTATCGTCCTGTATTCACATAAATTACAAGCAAACGGTTTATTTCCAGTATGAGTACTCATATGCAATTTCAGACAGCGTTTAGTTGCAGTCCTGTATTCACATAAATTACAAGAAAATGGTTTTTCTCCAGTATGAAATGTCATATGTCGTTTCAGATTGCCTTTAGTTGCACTCCTGTATTCACATAAATTACAGGCAAAGAGTTTAACTCCAGTGTGAGTACTTATATGCAGTTTCAGCTGGCGTTTAGTTACACTCTTGTATTCACATAAAGTACAAGCAAATGGTTTTTCTCCAGTATGAGTACTCATATGTAGTTTCAGCTTGCTTTTAGTTATCGTCCTGTATTCACATAAATTACAAGCAACCGGTTTATCTCCAGTGTGAGTACTCATATGCAGTTTCAGCTGAGGTTTAGCTATACTCTTGTATTCACATAAAGTACAAGCAAATGGTTTTTCTCCAGTATGAGTACTCATATGTACTTTCAGCTTGCTTTTAGTTATCGTCTTGTATTCACATAAATTACAAGCAAACGGCTTTTTTATTAAATGCGTATTTTTATGAGTTTCAAGGTTAGATCTAAGAGTTGCTCTATATTCACAAACGTCACTATTTTTATTCTGGTCATCTTCGTCAACTGTATCAGTTGTTTCTACTTTTATTTTGTCTGTTTCATGTGCACTACTCTCTTCGATTACATTTTCCTCCCTCGTATTCCATCCAGAGTTTTGGCTATTAGTGTTAGTTTCATTGCAGCTATGTTTTTGTTCGCTGTTGTAAAGGATACCATCACTGAATTCACGTTTAATATCGTCCAAGTAGGGTTCAAGTTTGATTTCTTCTTTGACGATATCTAAATCGAAATCATATTCAAGGTTGGCCTTTGAATTTATTGCAGACATTTTTTATTCAATTTCCTGTAATAATAGGTACAAATCACAATAGTAATTTCCGTTATAAGTTCGGTAAACCAATGTTGACAGTAACGAGTTGAAATGTTTCGGGACGAGGCGACGGAGGAGCCAAGTCTGGAATTTTGTGACGAGTTACTGTAAAAGTTTACCGGACATATATCGTACAATGTTTTATTTCATACTGCGACGAATAATAATTAAGCAAATGAACAAAGATAATCTGGTGACCTTATTTATCAATCAAGGTGACAATGGGATCTAATTTTTTCAAAATGATAACAAAGCGTAGTGGTCTATGATTGTGTCTTAGTTGCTGAATAACAACAAACTGGAATTCTACATTTTTTGGAGGTGAAACTGTTTTATGTTGTAATTTGCTTCAAAACTGAGCTTCCCAGGTTGTTCTTCCGAAGGACCAACGTCAGATGTGCCCTTTAATATTCAGGAAGAGGCAGAGAACGTGATATCCGGACTTGTTCCGGCAAAATGAGCAGTGGTGCAATTTGAAGAACATAAAGGACATCACTAACGAAAAAACATTGCTTGTACAGGGTGTCTCTAAAATGCGTGAACATGGCTTAACCACAGATTCCTGGGCGCAAAATAAGATGATTTAACGCAACTTACCTATATCCAAATTCGTTTCGTTAAGCCAGTATTCTAGTTCAAAATTCTTTGAAAAAAAATGAATTTTTCTTATAACAACAAGACGCTTGGATCAATTTGGATGATATTTGGCATGTCACTCCATATGGACATAAGGACAAAAAAGTTTACTATTGAATGCTTCTTTCTGAAAAAAATATTATTGTAATTATCGGTCTTGCCGTTAAAGAGTTACTGCCTGATACGTGCTGTGACACACATGTTTCACACACTAGTGGTCCATTGATAATAGCCATTATCCAAAATATGTCTTATGTCCATATGGAGTGACATGCCAAATATCATCCAAATCGATCCAAGCGTCTTGTTATAAGAAAAAATCTTTTTTTTTTTCAAAGAACTTTGAACTAGAATACTGGCTTAACGAAACGAATTTGGATATAGGTAAGTTGGGTTAAATCATCTTATTTTGCGCCCAGGAATCTGTGGTTAAGCCATGTCCACGCATTTTAGAGACACCCTGTATATTGTATATCTTTTTTTGTATTTGTGAGTTGTCAATTTCATTATCGCACTCATTGGGATAACAAGACTATTACATATCTAAAAAGAGTGCGATATGGTATAACTTATCCCACGGTGATAGATAAAGGTTCATTTACCGGATTGTAATGTGTCTGGGAAATCAAACAATGTGGCACAGTATGAAATAAAAAATGTTACAAATAGCATTTGGTAACTAGTGTCTAACCTGTAATTATTTATATAATTTATATAACAATGTATCCCTGCACACAAAAAACACTAAGCAGATAATAATAATTGAGTATTTTTATTAGTAAACACCGCACACAAAAGGTTAATCACAAAAGCAAAACATTAACCCTCAATAAATGAAAACTCCCAACGTTCCAACAAAACGTTGGCAACACGGCAATTTTTATATGCTGCTGCACCCTGGCGGTCTCGTGGCGCATTATAAAAAAAGTAGCGGGTTATTTGAGTGCAACGGAATGGGTTTTGTGATAATACCCTATCTTCATGTATAATGGGTTGCCTATATTAAAGGGTAGCAAAAATTAATTTCTAAAACTTGACAACCGCAAACTTCCATATCGCTTTATGCTCTTATTAATTGCTTCATTAAAAGAAAAAAAAGTGCGCAACCCTGCTACTTAGCCACTATGCTAATGAAACGCTCCTAGCGCCCTATGCTTCCCATGGAGCAACAAGGTTAAATAAGAAAAGGAAAAATAATTTTCGTAATTACCTATTTATTGTTTTCCTTAAGTTTTTCCGATAAATACAATACAAAACCTATAAGGCTCGTCTAATGAAGCAGGTGAAGCGCAGCTTCACCTATACAGGGTGTTCATTTTAAAAGTGAACGCCTACCAGCTTCTGAATAGGCAACACACATTGCATTCCAGAGGTAACTCTGTAGTATAATAAATTTTGAAAAACTAAACACTATGTTGATTTGTTGTAGGTCTTTACAGTTCGATACTGTTGAAGATCCACCAGCAAAGGAGCTGTGCCCACAAACACCAAACATAACTGTGCACGAAAACCAAACATTTTCTTCAGAAGTAACAACTGTAGTTCAACCAATAAAAAAAATACAACAACAAAGGTGGCGTCCTGCATATCTGAACCAAATTGATATGGAAGAAGGGTTTTCTACTCCTCGACGTGCTAAAAGGCATTTTGCTATGGCGTTGAGGAAAGCGAATGAGTTCCAGAGGAAAGTTATTGACTTACGTAAAAGAAATCGACGACAGATAAAGAGAATTCAGGGTTTAGAAGATCTTCTTAAACATCTCAAGAACCAGAAGTTATTAACAGATGAAGCTGAAGCTAGTATAACGGTATATATTAACAGTAAATTAGGAAACTAATTACCTTATTTTTGAAATTAATTTAACGTAACAGTAGTATACAAAAGGTTTTAAGTAGTTATACGATTTAATTTTTAATGTAATCTAATTAACTATAATGTGACTTGAATGGTATTTTAATTCAGGCAACATATATCTAAAAAACTATTTCCCATTAGGCGATGTCTTCAGATACTATTAAGGAAGTGATTAATAGAAATTTGAAATACAAAAGCTGTAAGTTTTCTCCTACTTTGAGAGCTTTGGCTTTAACGCTCCATTTTTATTCTTCAAAAGCATACAACTGCGTCAGAAGTTTTAAAAATTTGTTGCCACACGAAGCAAAATTAAGAAAATGGTACCAAGTTCTAGATGGTAATGCTGGCTTTACAAAAGAAGCCTTCGACAGCATCAGAACAAAAGTAGAAGCTGGAGAGACTGTCGTAGTTAATTTAACCATGGACGAAATGTCAATCCGGGAACATATCCATTGGGACGGTTGCAAATTTTATGGATACGTAGATTTTGGGAAACTGTAATGAAGATGATTCGCCACCAGCAAAGAATGCGTTGGTATATATTGCCAGTGTCCCTTACATACAAATGGAAGGTTCCTCTTGGTTATTTTTTAATAAATGGATTGAGAGCCCAGGAGCGAGCCAATTTATTGAAAAAGTGCTTGATAATGGTCCATGAAACTGGTGCCATATGCAATTCAATAACGTTTGATGGGGCTGCAGTTAATGTCAGTATGTGCACCACGTTGAATTGCAACTTCGCATATAATAATAAATTCAAGCCATGGTTTGAACATCCAGTCACGAAAGAAAATGTAAGTATATCATCTTTCTAATTAAACATTTATTAATTTATCGCTTTGTAGGTTTACGTATTTTTTGATGCCTGCCGTATGTTAAAGCTAATAAGAAATGCTTTTGGAACTAAGAAATTATTTATAGATATAAATGGTGACGAACTAAATTGGTAGGTAGGCATAAAATACCTGGGTCAATGAATGGCAATTGTGTGGATTTTGACGACATAAAAATTTTGCATGTTGGGAGTGGTAATCTCAATCAGCATATACCTGATTCAGTTGTTGATGCAACGCCACAAACTTTAGAAACCAATTTAATCACAGCACCTCAAGACCATGATTATTTTGAAACAGCTTGGAGATTATCAACCTTTCTTGAGGATACTATTAGATATATTGCAGGATTTATAGTGCACAGGGTATATAAAATTATACACTGTAATTTTTGTAAAAATATTCACGATGGCAACATACTAATAGATATAAAAAATAGGGGTAATTTGAAGAAACCATCGTATGATGTTACATTAATATGTAAAACTGTAGAAAAAGAATATAAACAAATTGAGTACAAAATACATATTGCTGCATTTGAAAATCAAATATTTCGAATTGTAAACTTAAAAGTATTTAATACTCAGTTAGTTTATGACCATATATCCAGTCAGGAGATTTTTAATAACCACCGATTACAATTAATAAAATTAATTATAAGAAAATACATTACATTAAGAATACACCACACTAATAAATTAATGTCGATGAAAGATAATCTAATGCGAAAAAAATATACAAAATTAATAACTTTCCATAATCAATAAATATTTTTAAATAACAGTGGTACATTTATTTCTTATTATAGATATGAATATCCCTACTTTGTCTTTTTTAATTTGAACAGGATGTACATTTAAAGCTTTAAGTTTTTATACGCTTTAGTGTAAAACCACATTAATGCATGCAGTGGTAAATTCAATAAATTTAATGTTTGTCGGTCAGTATTAGATTTGATTGCTTTAATTAAAGTAGCACAGCATTCCAATATGTTAACCATCAGTCAAATGTCTTCAAACACACTGTTCCCCAAAAAAGAACTTTAAACTTCATTTAATCTTCTACATTTTAAGTCAGCTGTTGATATAAAATTATTGGAAAATTCAAATTTCTCTCCATTGTGTTCAAATAGCGATCATGCGCACAAAATACTTGGATCAACTATTGTCTGTCCTTGTCTATCTTCTTAGGACCGCTGCAGACGTACTACACTCATTCCAGTAGTATATGTTCGAAGGCGTAAACAGAGACTATTGACCATTGAAGAGGTTACGTTAACTGTCAAAATCATGCAACAATATTATTGCCCGTGTTTTAAATAATAGTAAGAAATTGCCTGTTTGTAGGCAGTCTAAATAAATACATAAATAATTTTACTTTATTTAATAACCATAAATGTAATTACGTCCACTAATGCTTTTATTTTACGTTACACAAAACAACATTTTGGAAGTAAACAAGAAATAAGGGAAATTGGCAACTTAATAATTTACAGTAAATGTTCAAATATTTCACCTTCAGTTTCAATGCATAATGCTACACATCTCTTGACGATCGAACGCGTTGCAGGTACGAACTATTGTTTCCATGAGGTCATTTAAATCGTTGTGCCTGTTTTTAAATACTGTATCTTTTAGGTGAGGAAAAATGAAATAATCCGTGATCGTAAGATCTGGGGAACGGGCAGGAAAGACTACAATTCTGTCATCAAAGAATTCATGAAGAAGTCCTATTGTTTCTCGTGCCGTATGTGCCGTAGCGTTATCTTGCTGGAAGAATCCATGCTGTAATTCCTCTGGATGCAGTTGATTAATAAAAGGTACCAATAAATTATTGCGGTAGCTCTCTGCTGTGACTGTTTCATGAAAAAAAATTGGCCCAATAATGCGTCTCCTTGATGCGGCCATCCAAATACCTACTTTTTGTGGATGTAAAGGAGTTTCGATAAACTCATTTGGGTTTTCGGTACCCTAGATGTGCATGTTTTAGCTATTTAGGTAGCCTGAAAGGTGACCCCATGCCTCGTCACTAAAAAAAGTGTTGTCGAGGGCTTTGTTATCATTCAAATGTTCCGAAAACCACCGACAGTACTCGACTCTTCGAACAAAATCAAGTGGTCTTAATTCCTGTACAACCTGAACACGGTATGGGAACATGTGTAAATCTTTTTTTAGGATTCGGTGCCATAAGATGTCGTTGGAGCTTCAGCTATTCGTGCTTCAACATCCTGAATATCATCTTCAGTTCTTTTTGTAGGCCTTCCGCCTACCACTTTTCGTGTAACGGTTCCAGTTTTGTCAAGTAAATTTAAACATTTATGAAGTTGTATTATTATTTGTTGGTACACCGCTGAGAAATTCAGAAATTGTTTTGTCAAAAATCTTCAATGCATGTAGGTATGGAATAAATCCATTCTCCATTATTCTGCTTTACACCATTTCTGTAATAAGAAAAGTTTTGTGCTCTAATAAGAACATTTTTTACAGATAAGAAGCACTCACATTTTTAAAATGTCAAATTTATTTTTCAAGTAACAAATCAGATTACCATTGACATGAAATTTAAAAAAATGAGAAGCAATGTTACCAACCTTAACAGCTTAATCAGGGCCTGTTACAATTCCTTTTTTTTCTAGATCGCCCAGTATGTATGTGTGTGGTGCCGGCGGGGGGTTACGGGTACTTGCAACGAAGGCTATCAGGTCTTAAAAACGCCCCTCCTGCTGCCCATATTTATCCCAGTAAAGAACCGTTGAAGCATTTCTGTCGTCAAAAACTTAGTGTAACTTCTGTAGTTTATCTCTCTTTATGAATTTTCATATGCAATTTCAGACTACCTTTAGTTACACTCCTGTATTCACATAAATCACAGGCAAACGGTTTAACTCCAGTATGAGTACTCATATGTTGTTTCAGATGACTTTTATGTACACTCCTGTGTTCACATAAATCACAGGCAAACGGTTTATCTCCAGTATGAGTACTCATATGTCTTTTCAGACTAGTTTTATTTACACTCCTGTATTCGCATAAATCACACGCAAACGGTTTATCTCCAGCATGAGTACTCATATGTTGTTTCAGATTGCTTTTAGTTACACTCCTGTATTCACATAAATCACAGGCAAACGGTTTAACTCCAGTATGAGTACTCATATGTTGTTTCAGATCACTTTTATTTACACTCCTGTATTCACATAAATCACAGGCCAACGGTTTATCTCCAGTATGAGTACTCATATGTCTTTTCAGACTAGTTTTATTTACACTCCTGTATTCACATAAATCACAGGCAAACGGTTTATCTCCAGTATGAGTACTCATATGTCTTTTCAGACTAGTTTTATTTACACTCCTGTGTTCACATAAATCACAGGCAAACGGTTTATCTCCAGTATGAGTACTCATATGTTGTTTCAGATTGCCTTTAGTTACACTCCTGTGTTCACATAAATCACAGGCAAACGGTTTATCTCCAGTATGAGTACTCATATGTTGTTTCAGATTGCCTTTAGTTACACTCCTGTGTTCACATAAATCACAGGCAAACGGTTTATCTCCAGCATGAGTACTCATATGTTGTTTCAGATTGCTTTTAGTTACACTCCTGTATTCACATAAATCACAGGCAAACGGTTTATCTCCAGTATGAGTACTCATATGTTGTTTCAGATCACTTTTATTTACACTCCTGTATTCACATAAATCACAGGCCAACGGTTTATCTCCAGTATGAGTACTCATATGTCTTTTCAGATTAGTTTTATTTACACTCCTGTATTCACATAAATCACAGGCAAACGGTTTATCTCCAGTATGAGTACTCATATGTTGTTTCAGATCACTTTTATTTACACTCCTGTATTCACATAAATCACAGGCCAACGGTTTATCTCCAGTATGAGTACTCATATGTCTTTTCAGACTAGTTTTATTTACACTCCTGTATTCACATAAATCACAGGCAAACGGTTTATCTCCAGTATGAGTACTCATATGTTGTTTCAGACTCCTTTTAGTTACACTCCTGTGTTCACATAAATCACAGGCAAACGGTTTATCTCCAGTATGAGTACTCATATGTCTTTTCAGACTAGTTTTATTTACACTCCTGTATTCACATAAATCACAGGCAAACGGTTTATCTCCAGTATGAGTCCTCATATGTTGTTTCAGATGACTTTTATTTACACTCCTGTATTCACATAAATCACAGGCCAACGGTTTATCTCCAGTATGAGTACTCATATGTTGTTTCAGATTGCTTTTAGTTACACTCCTGTATTCACATAAATCACAGGCAAACGGTTTATCTCCAGTATGAGTACTACTCATATGAAATTTCAGACTAGTTTTATTTACACTCCTGTATTCACATAAATCACAGGAAAACGGTTTATCTCCAGTATGAATTCTCATAATATGTTCTTTCAGACTAGTTTTATTTACACTCCTGTATTCACATAAATCACAGGCAAACGGTTTATCTCCAGTATGAGTACTCATATGTTGTTTCAGACTGCTTTTAGTTACAGTCCTGTATTCACATAAATCACAGGCAAACGGTTTATCTCCAGTATGAGTACTCATATGTTGTTTCAGACTGCTTTTAGTTACAGTCCTGTATTCACATAAATCACAGGCAAACGGTTTATCTCCAGTATGAGTACTCATATGTCTTTTCAGACTAGTTTTATGTACACTCCTGTATTCACATAAATCACACGCAAACAGTTTATCTCCAGCATGAGTACTCATATGTTGTTTCAGACTGCTTTTAGTTATCCTCCTGTATTCACATAAATCACAGGCAAACGGTTTATCTCCAGTATGAGTACTCATATGTTGTTTCAGATGAGTTTTATTTACACTCCTGTATTTACATAAATCACAGGCCAACAGTTTATCTCCAGTATGAGTACTCATATGTCGTTTCAGATGACATTTATGTACACTCCTGTATTCACATAAATCACAGGCAAACGGTTTATCTCCAGTATGAATACTCATATGTCGTTTCAGATTATCTTTAGTTACACTCCTGTATTCACATAAATCACAGGCAAACGGTTTATCTCCAGTATGAGTACTACTCATATGAAATTTCAGACTAGTTTTATTTACACTCCTGTATTCACATAAATCACAGGAAAACGGTTTATCTCCAGTATGAATTCTCATAATATGTTCTTTCAGACTAGTTTTATTTACACTCTTGTATTCACATAAATCACAGGCAAACGGTTTATCTCCAGTATGATTATGCATATGTTGTTTCAGATAATATTTATTTACACTCCTGAATTCACATAAATTACAGGCAAACGGTTTATCTACAGTATGAGTACTCACAATATGTTGTTTCAGTTTACCTTTATTTACACTCCTGAATTCACATAAATTACAGGCAAACGGTTTATCTACAGTATGAGTACTCACAATATGTTGTTTCAGTTTACCTTTATTTACACTCCTGTATTCACATAAAACACAGGCAAACGGTTTATCTCCAGTATGAGTACTCATATGCAATTTCAGACTGCTTTTAGTTACACTCCTGTATTCACATAAATCACAGGCAAACGGTTTATCTTCAGTATGGATACACAAATGCCGTTTAAAATTGCTTTCAGAAGTAGTCCTGTATTCACATACATTACAAATACATGGCTTTTTTATTGAATGCATATTTTTATGAGTTTGAAGTTTGGATCTACGAGTCGCTCTAAATTGACAAACGTCACATGTAAAACTTTTCCCTTTATTTTTATTTTGGTCATCCTCGTCAAAAGGATTAACTGTTTCAGTTGTTTCAACTTTTATTTTGTCCACTTCATGTGCACTACTGTCAGTAATTGCAGGTTCCTCCCTCGATTTTCGTCCAGAGTTTTGGCTAATATTCGAGTTAGTTTCATTGCACTTATGTTTTTGTTCGGAATTGCAAAGGATATCATCGCCGAATTCACTTTTTATATCGTCCAAGTAGGGTTCAAGTTTGATTTCTTCTTTGACGATATCCAAATCGATATCGTATTTGAGGTTAGCCTCCGAGTTTATTTCAGGCATTTTTTATACAATTTTCTGCAATAATACAAATCACAAAGAGTATTACAAACAGCTAGTGACTAACCTGCAGGTTATTTCGGCAACTTGCTGAAAGAGTAGTCATACTTCCTAGTACACGAATAGCTTTGTTGGTTTTCTGTCAATAAATATATATATAATCTGTACCCAAGTACTTATTTAAAAACAGTAGAAATGTACCTGCTACTTGCGCTTTATAATGAACTTCTTTCTTGGTTTATCTGAGCAGATAATGACTGTATTATAGTGGTTTTCTGGATCCAACCAAGTATGTTTTATTCACTCCTGACAGGCGATTCCTAAATAAATTGATTATGTTAATATTTTGCTTTCGGCAGTTGCTTTGGAAAAAGTTGAGGAAATAAAAATAAACGAAAGGAAATAAAGATAGCCATTTTTAAAAATTCACTCGGAAGAAGAAATTCAAATAAAACTTGCAGGTGGTCGGTTTCATATTTTATTTAAATTTCTTCTGTAGATCTTTACTTGCTTTTTACTCATTTACAATGCACAACAGTAAAATCGAAGAATGTAAATTACTTTGTACAATATCCTGTTTTGTTTTGCACAGTTTTAATCTTGACAGCTTCAAATTCTGTAATAGTTATGTTATGTTGTATAATAATAACTAGCCCGCTTAGGTTTATATTAATTTACATCATCCTATAACGTTATCATGGTAATAACTCCTTAGCAACCAGTTATGTTATGATACATTTAACAGCACTAGTGCTGTAAAGCTTATAACGTGCTGTTATGGCTGATTTACGTTACTATTTATGAATTGTCATTGAACTGTCACTGAAAATAATTTATTTTTTGAAAAAAATTATTATAGGATGATGTAAACCGTGTTACGACACGCGTAACGATATTTGCTGGTTACATTACTCGAGAATTAAAAGAACTCGCTCCTTCGTCGCTCGTTCTTTCAAACTTTTCTCTCGTAATGTAAAATGCTTCATAACGTTACTAGTATCGTAAATTACTATTATTACACACACACACATATTATAGTACAATGTTATTATATGACAGTGCCATAACATGCTTACGTTACTGACTGACTATAGTGACTATTCTACCTTACATATGTTGACAAGGACAAATGGATGTGTCTAACGTACATACACTTTAATCCACAAGATAGTCACTAGGTGGCGCTCAATATACTACAAGTTATATATTATACAGAGTCGCTTTTATGTATGGAACCGGTGGATTATTTCCGAAAGTAAGTTGCCTAGAAAAGAAAGCTGAAGATAAAAGTTTTAGTGTTGTTTCCAATCTATTTCCCAAAAGAAAAATTGAGTATAGAGGGTCAGTCAAAAAGACGCGGCAAAGCAAAGTTGCTTTTTTCTAATGGAACACCCTGTATTTTATGCAACAATTGAATTCTCCAGGAAAGTCTGAACAAAAGTTGTATTACACGCTACATGCTTAAACTTAACCGTTTTCGAGATATCGAGTTTTCAAAATATCTATAAGGAACATTAACTCCCACAAAAATGTGTTTTCATTTTCTACAATAAATTATTTGTTCAAAGTCATTTTCTTTCATTTCATGACTTTTTATCAACCATGTACAAAAGAAATCATTTAATAACACTCATACTATCAACCTTTGGTAGATTTCATAATAAAATAATTTCAAAAAAGTTATTTTGAAAACTCGATATCTCGAAAACGGTTAAGTTTAAGCATGTAGCGTGTAATACAACTTTTGTTCAGAATTTCCAGGAGAATTCAATTATTGCATAAAATACAGGGTGTTCCATTAGAAAAAAAGCAATTTTGCTTTGCCGTGTCTTTTTGACTGACCCTGTATACTTAATTTTTCTTTTGGGAAATAGATTGGAAACAACCCTAAAACTTTTATCTTCCGCTTTCTTTTCTAGCCAACTTACTTTGGGAAATAATCCACCGGTTCCATACATAAAAGCGACTTTGTATATACCGCACCCCTATTTTTTAAATTATATTTTAAGATATCAAACTGAAATTTGGTACATGTAATATACTCTTTAAATGGCATTTGTTGACATAGGAAACAAGTTTCCGCCACTTCCGGTTTTGCCGGAATTGACATCAACTTTGTTATTTTAAATGGAACACCCTGATTATTTATACATTTTTAGAATCTCCATTCAATTTTACGTATGGTAGTATAAAGTTAGAAACATTTTGATGACAAAGTAAATACTTGCAGAAGAGTTTATTTATTAATCTAGGATGCCATGAGCTACGCAAAATGGAAGTCTGGGTGCTACGACACTCAAAAGAAATTATTTTAGCACTTAAACTGTAGCAAGTCTGTCACTTTTTTTGGGCATTTCATTTTGTTTCACTTGTTTTGAAATCCAGTGTCTAGATTCAAATGTCCAAAATACGTTTTTTTAACGGAGTGTTATTCCGAATTAAATTTTCATATTAATCCCGCGTTATTGGTATCAATAAAATCCTTGAAAAACGCTCGTTTTTTAATATCCTAGTGTCCCACCCTAGTGCCATTTGAAAAAATAAAGTTATTCCCGAAAAAGCATTTTTGCCAACTTTAGGTCATTCTAAAGGTACGTTTTCGTAAGGACAAATCGGGGCGACTTGTTGGCCGGAGATGTTTGCCGACCGACAAGTTGGTAAAATTGACAGGTGTTTATGTTGTCACTTGTCTGCAACGGACATGTCGAGAGAACGATCTTCGAATCGAAATCTGCAGTTTTCAAGATGGCAGACGATGAAGTAGTACAAGTTATATCAACTTTCATAGTGTTGGCAGGAAGCCATGCGATACTAGAAAGTCAAAAAAAGTCAAAACGGATATTCAAAAGATGGTACGTTAGAAGTTTTTTAGCGAAGAGACGTTTGGAAGGTGCATATACGTAGCTGGTTAATGAATGGTCTTCGCTTGCACCTACTTGCGCCTCTTATTATTAAAAATTGAGTGTTTACGCAGTGACAAACGAACGCCGACTCGACATGTGCGGCTAATTTTTGCATCCGACATTAACATGTCGTCCGACTGTGCCAACATGAAATGCATTTCGTTTACATTAGAACAGACAAGTCGGCGGACATGCCGGCCAACATGTTGCGTCCTTACGAAAACGTACCTTAATACAGCACCTAAAATAGTTAAAGTTCTAAAACAATTTGTCTCGAGTGTTGGGGCACCTTGACTTTCATTTTGCGTAACTCATGGCACTCTAGATTAATTTCTGCAAAAATTTACTTTGTCATCAAAATGTTTCTAACTTGATACTACCATACGTAAAATTGAATGGAGATTCCAAAAATTTATAAATATACAGGGTGTTCTATTTAAAATAACAAAGTTGATGTCAATTTCGGCGAAACCGGAAGTGACAGAAACTTGTTTCTTATGTCAACAAATGCCATTTAAAGAGTATATTACATATACCAAATTTCATTTTGATATCTTAAAAAATAAAAAATTTATGGGGGTGCCCCAGGTTTCGTTGACAACCGGTATATTGTTGTGTTATTTAGTCACATTTTCACATTTATACTATATTCATTTAATACACTTGATACAAATTTACAAATGAAATGACATTCCGTAAACACATTTTAAATTCAAGCATAACACGAAATGTAATATTTTGGTTCATTTACACAAGAAACCGTGTTTTATTAGTTATTTATTATACAACACGATAAAATTCTATTGTATCTTCGAGAGCAAGTTTAGAGTTGAGGCGTCAGCCGAGACGCTAATATGCGCTCGAGAAGATAATAATAGTATATTACATACCGAGGTGGAAAGTAGTTCGTTACTGTCGAGAGATAATTACATATATCTATTTTAACTACTATATTGCTAGCAGCCTATCCTTCCCACAAGCGGAAAGCGTACCCCTACAAAAAGAGATAGGGCTATTGCCGTACTGATTTTTGTTGTAAGTGCGCATGCGATTTTTAACTCAACAAGGCGTGCGTATAAGCGGCGCATATTTTTCAAATTCAAATCTTTACGGAAGTACTCGTATCACGCAAAAGTACTTTAGGATTTCGATTTTTTTGGTAGTAAATTGCCTTGTTCCTAAACTAAACGGTTAGCAATGTAGCTGCAATTTATAACTGATAGCAATCTAGATGCTCCAAGTGACAGAAATTTATCTGCTAAATTTTTCCATTATTAATTTTGTTTTTATATTGTACCTATTGAAAAAATAAAGACAATTTACAGCAAACGCAAATTACAGAGTCAAATTCTTGGATGTGCAATAAACATCGTTCATGAGAAGGCGGTACCGTTTTATGCAGTACAGCGAAGCTACATCACGTTGATTCTTCCATTTGCTATATTTCTTATATTTGCACAATGAAATGTCTTAGGTGACATACAACAGAAACGTCCTGCATTCGTTTCAAAATCGCTATCTTCCCGCACTTGTTATGAAAATAACTATGTATTCCTAAATACACTTCAATATTTAAAATTTAAACATCGAGAGCAGCCGTAATTCTAACTGTAGTAGCGCTATACTTGTACTTCGTCGTTGCCGACTCTCGATCGGACTTGCTTATAGAACGAGGTAAGCTGCGTAGTGAATTTGTCTCTGTAATTTGCGTTTGCTGTAGTATTATTATTTAAGAAATTCCGGAAGCCAGAATCTTTGTCACTTGTATAGCGACTAGGTTTATTATTTTACTTATGTTTAGGTCCGTTTCATGTAAAACATAGAATTAAGTCTCTCTTCGTTAAGGATATAATATAGCTCTTCAAGAAACGATACAAAAATTAAACACCCCCCTATTGTTTTTTTTCTGCGTTTAATTTCTTCAATGTAGTTTATCTAACAATTTTATAAATATTTTTTATTCAACGGCTGGTACTGTTAAGCCTGACCAATTAACCCAAAATTATGCTTAATACAACTATTATAAATAAGAATTATAGTGTAACTTTTTTTATTTCTTTTTTCAATTTTTGTGAAGGCCAATTTCAACAAAATGTTTCTGTGTAAAGTTTAAAATTCAAAATAAAAAGGGGGTTTTGATTAATTTTAAGGAACGTTTAAGTATTTAATAATACATTGGCTACTTTTTGAAACAGTAATAAAATTATAATACTTAATAAAACATACCCCCCCCCCCCACCAGACAACACTGCCCACAATAAAATAAAATTGCAAAAAAAACAGCTTTTTTAAATACATTTATTTATTATAATGTACTGATTATAAAATAAAACTAATCTATTATATTTACATCTAATATAATTATCTTTCAAATATGCTATTTTGCTTTCATGGTTTAATCTACATTTAAAAATGTATCAATAATTGATTTAATTAATTGAATTACATGATTATCTAGGTAATCCTGGTTTTTGATATGTTCCAATAGTTCAGGCTGCCGAAATACGATTGGAGCACTTCTATGAAAGATTATATATTTGCTAAAATGCGTTTAATGTTGGCTCTAAACAATTGACCAACATTTTCCCGCACAACGGTTTCACCTATTTTACAAATAGTAAGTACATCTTCGGATGGATAAATTAATTTACCTCTATTTTTCAATTTAATTAGAGACCATTCTGTCTTACTTGTCAGATATGGTTTACATGTGTTACACATATTTTTATGTACTATAAATCCACTAATGTATTCAACCACATTCTAAATATACGCATTCAAAGACCACATTGTGTTCACGTAATCATGGTCGAATACATTAGTTATTACCACGTCTGAATCCTCATATAATGGGACTACTTTTTCACACCGTGAACTTACATGGAGGATATCTAATCCATCTGCTAAACAATTTGAAGTATCGAACAGTTTAATTTCTGTTCGCATTAGCAGCCTCTTATATGCACTCTCAAATTGTTTAGCATTAGGATTACTATTAAACCCTCCACGGCTTCTTATGGCGCTAAAAAAAGTTTCAATAAAATCCTGACTAAATTTAAATATCAAAAGATACTCTACTTTACCTTCTACATCTGAATAATAATCACTTACAATACCACGAGTGGTCAAAGAATTGTCGATTATTTTTTTGCTGTAACATCACGAATGTTCCTTGTGCTTGCTTGCATATGAATATCACGAGCATTGAGTCTTAATTGTTGCCGTTTTACTTTCTGCCTTGCTAAGTTTAAGGCACGCTCTTGGGAGTGCGAACATCGGGAGATGTAACTTCGCTGAAATATCGTGGATGATGGAATTTCCTTTTTTTTTTTGGCGTGTGAAACAAAGGATCATCTGGAATGATTTTAATAGTAATATAGGTTATAATAATAATAGCCACATCATAACAAATTGCAGATACTTACCTCCTTCAGTACTGAAATGCTCAGAAGTATTAACTGTTGTGTCAGCGACATCTGATGATTGCTCGAGAATTATACCCGATTCAGGTACCACTTCTGTTTGATTAACGCTATTTGACAAAGACACAGAAGGCACCGAACCAGGTTTTAACCTTAATTTACCACCAATTCTCCGAGCATTTGTTTCACGATAATCGTTAAGGACGAAATGTTTCCAGCAAATAAAAAGTCGGCTTACGTCGTCGAAGTCATTTGCACACCTTTTTCCATTCAGAAAGACTTGTGGGGTCTTTAGAAAACCAAAGACATATTCCATTATTTTCTAATTCTAAAACTACATTTTTATTTGCTACTTACGTGTGTAAAGGTGTAGATTTCTCGCCACACTCATGATTTACAGAACACCCAAAAAATACACTGAATAATATGTAACTCGCAGAATAATACCTAATAAAATAAACCGTGGAACTGCTAAGGTAGTTGAATCATGAGATCAATGCCATCTATTGATTCCGTGCCAGACATGATAATTTGAAGTTTTTTAAATCACGAACTGTGCGAAAACTGACGCCAATATAAAATTGTTTTGACAATAAATACCCTCTCCTCATTAAAATATTCAACATTACTATTCATAGTAATTAAGTAATCTAGTAATCTAGCTGTACACCAAAGATTATTAAAATTTTATGGATTTTACTTCATGCTCCAACTACCTTACAGCAGAAAGGTGCAGGTCTGCAGATGTGAGGATACGCATTTCGAGGTTTTGCTAGCAATATAAGTAGCTTAATAGATATATGGGATGAGTTCGCTCGCGCCATGGGGTCTGTGACGTATCACTTTTTCTGTCTATATTCTCAATTCTCAATAACTTCAGACACCTTAGATATTCGTATTAATTGTTATAGCGGGAATGTTAAAATTAATGTTACAGAATAACCTTTACCGTCAGTAAAATAAACAAATTTGTTACAAATAGAATAGGCCTCTTGATGAATAACCAAAGAGTTATTAAATATTGAAAAATCTTCCTTACCCTTCGTTATTTACTCACAGTCCACCACAAAAGGTTAATCACAATACTGGTGAAATAAGCACATTAGCACACGTAACAACTAATCAGTAAAATCAAATAGGTTAACTTTTGGAAGTGGTTATTATATCGGCGCCGTAATCGATTATACAAGTCAGATTTGTTGTAGGTAGGCTACGCCACCGTTAGGTGGCGCCACTAATATGAGTTGGCACCAATGTAATATGAAGGACAGCCCAACAGTCTTGTAATGGCAACCGCTGTAGACGCAAGTCATTTAATGTACTCGACAATAAAGTTAATTACAACATATTAAGATTGTATTATTCGATAAACGAATACATCAAGATTAAAAGTGTAAACAAATTTCTAATTTAGATCAATTACAATGAACAATGCGGACAAAAAAATGGAAATACCAACGTTAATCTAGTGCTCGTTTTTTATTGTTTTTAAAGTCATGACATGAGGTTATGATTCGACTACACGAAAAAGACACTTTTACAAAATATAAAAATTAATGTTTCCAATTTTTTGTCCGCAATTGTAGATACTTCTTTTTTACTGACCTTGTACTGGGTAAGTATAAATGATTGACTGTTTTTGAAGGTTGACAATGAAAAAATTCACAGATTTCGCAATCCTTGCAAACATCGGATACATTGGAAATGATAATGCCATATATAAAACATATAAACTTACCTCACTTACGACTTCGAAATTGTGGAAATATCACACCTCTGAGAGTAAATTAATATTTTTAAACTAAGCAAACAAAAGAAAATACATATTTAATCAGTTTGTATGTTTGTAATACTATGAGTTTCTTGTAAATTTTCTTACACTCTAATTTCTTAAATATTTTTCTCCAAATCCGGCAACACAACATCTTTAAATAGTCGCCTACACGAAGTGTAGCGAAAACATACAGTGCAATGTTGCTGATGTTAACATATAAAAAGTATTTTGAATTTTTAAAATTTCTTTTCTCATCTATTAACCAAATAGAGTCTGAAACCTTAATGCTGTCCGTATTGATCAACTCTTTTAATTTTTTCCACATTTTTTTAGAGTCACCTCTGCAGTTATCTATCTGTTTTTGATAAAATTCATTTTTTCGAGATTTTATCTGCTTATTATAACAATTTTTTGTAACTTTATAATTGCTCCAATCTACTGGGTTTCCTGTTATTTTAGCCCTACTGTATACGCAGGGTTGGCATGTTTAAAACTTGTTTAAAACAAAGCATTGTGTTTAAAACACGTTTGTTTTAAACAAGTGTTTAAAACATGTTTTATATGTTCATGTTTTAAACATTTTTTTATAGAGCTGCAAGTCGTAAATTTAATGTAAAGGAAAATAAATTGATGCTTTATGCGGATAAATGTGTATTTATTTTAAAACAACAATACAGTAGTAGAACAAGTATAAAATACAGTCGTTAGACCGTTAAAAACTTAAAAGTAAAAACACATTACAAATTATCTGCATCCTCAAGCGAAGGGTTGTTTTTATTGAGAGTTTCGAAAATGCTAACTAGTTTTGACGGTTTTTCGGTTCCCAATCGATTTCTTAATTTACTGTGCACTATCCTAAAACAAGAAAATTGTCGTTCAATTCCAGCTGATGAAGCAACTGCTGTGTGTAATTGTATTACCAGATTTAAAGTTACATTATTAAGATTATCCTTTAGTGCCATCCACTACGCAATAGGTTTTACGTTTTCGGCAGAGTGAATGGTAAATAAATACTCTTTGAACGGAGAAGTTTTCGGCTGATAATTGATGATAATTGCCAAAGCTTCTGGATGATACAAATGAACATATTCCATGGCCATTTCCAATTGATTCTGATTTAATTTTTCTCCCCTAAAACGGTGGTCAAGTAAATTGGCTAAATAATGATACGGTGTCATCGCCATTTCCATGCGTTTCTTACAGCGATTTATATCAACATCTGTAAATCCTTCGCCTTCAAATTCCCGTAGAAGGTTTATCCAGATTTCAGTAGCTTCTGAAATTGTACATGTATCTTTCTGAATCCTGTCCAAGGCAACTGCTATTTTTTTTTTTATTTACATAGATAGTCTTCAGCTTTTAATTTTAAGTCAACATTGTGAACTTTTGATGCTACATTAATATCATTAGTAGCTCGATGATCTGTACATATCTTCAAAAAACATGCCAGTTATTTGAATAAGATTCTAAACAATCCGCGAGTGTATTCCATCTAACATCTTGTGGCAATATCAACAGATATCAACATTTTGGAGATTCGTTGCAACTAAAAAAAGGTGTGAATCAATCATTTATCAAATGCACCTTCAGAGTAATTACACCCAATAAAATCACATCTTTGAGGCATCTCAATTGTAATTTTATTAGCTAAAAAGAAATATCAAAGTTAAAAAATAAACAAAGTATTTTCTTTACTTACTTGAACAAATATTTTAAAAACCTAGTTCACATCATTTAAAATCAAATTATTTTTCATTTCTGTGAATCTTCATATGTTTATTCAACATACTTTTAGTTACAGTCCTGTATTCACATAAAGTACAAACAAATGGTTTTTCTCCAGTATGAGTACTCATATGCAATTTCAGATTCCTTTTAGTTATAGTCTTGTGTTCACATAAAGTACAAGCAAATGGTTTTTTTCCAGTATGAGTACTCATATGGTGTTTCAGATCGCATTTATTTACACTCCTGTATTCACATAAATTACAAGCAAATGGTTTTTCTCCAGTATGAGTACTCATATGCACTTTCAGCTTAGTTTTAGTTACAGTCTTGTATTCACATAAAGTACAAACAAACGGTTTTTTTCCAGTATGATTACTCATATGCATTCTCAGATTGCATTTAGTTACACTCCTGTATTCACATAAATTACAAGCAAACGGCTTTTTTATTAAATGCGTATTTTTATGAGTTTGAAGATTGTATCTACGAGTCGTTCTATATTCACAAACGTCACATATAAAACTTTTCCCTTTATTTTTATTCTGGTCATCTTTCTCAACTGTATCAGTTGTTTCTACTTTTATTTTATTTGTTTCATGTGCACTACTCTCTTTAATTGCAGTTTCTTCTCTCGTATTCCATCCTAAGTTTTGGCTAATACTAATGTTAGTTTCATTGAAGTTATGTTTTTGTTCAGTATTGCAGAGGATATCATCGTCGAATTCACGTTTAATATCCTCCAAGTAGGGTTCAAGTTTGATTTCTTCTTTGACGATATCTAAATCGAAATCATATTCAAGGTTGGCCTTTGAATTTATTTCAGACATTTTTTATTCAATTTCCTGTAATAATAGGTACAAATCAGAACAGTAATTTACGTTATAAGTCCGGTAAACCAATGTTTACAGTAGCGAGTTGAAATGTTTCGGAACGAGGCGACGGAGGAGCCAAGTCTGGAATTTTGAGATGAGTTACTGTATAAGTTTATCCGATGTATATCATACAATGTTTTATTTCATACTGTGTCGAATTTTTAATTAAAATGTAATAGTTTTAATAATTAAGCAAATGAACAAAGATAATCTGGTAACCTTATTTATAACTCAAGGTGACAACAGGATATAATTTTTTCAAAATGATAACAAAGCGTAGTGGTTTATGATCGTGTCTTAGTTGCCGAATAACAACAAACTGGAATTCTAAATTTTTTGGAGGTAAAACTGTTTTATGTTGTAATTTGCTTCAAAAATGAGCTTCCCAGGTTGTTCTTCCGAAGGACAAACGTCAGATGTGCCCTTTGATATTGAGGAAGAAGCAGGGAACGTGATATCCGGACTTGTCCCGGTAAAATCTGGAGCCAAGTATGAATTGGCTTTTAAAAGGTATGAGCAGTGGTGCAATTTGAAGAACATATATTGTATATCTTTTCTTGTATTTGTGAGTTGTCAATTTCATTATCACACTCATTGGGATAACAAGACTATTACATATCTAAAATGAGTGCGATATGCTATACCTTATCCCACGGTGATAGATAAAGGTTCATTTATCAAAGTATGTGACACAGTATGAAATAAAAAAATATTAGAAACAGCGTTTGGTAACTAGTGACTAACCTGTAATTATTTAAAAATACAGATAACAATGTATCTCTGTACACACAAAACACTAAGCAACAAGCTGGTAATAACAATTGAGTACTTTTTGTTTTGGTAAATACCGCAATAAGCACATTAGCCGCGTAAGCACTAATCAGTAAAATAGGTTAACTTTTGGAAGTGGTTATTATATCTGCGCCGCAGTCGGTTATACAAGGTAGTTAAAAGTCAGATTTAGTGCACACAAATTTCTAAATCAATTAATAGCGTTTTCCACCTCCAAGCACCAGCAGCAATCGAGTGATAGCGAGGGGCCCACAGGGGCGAAACCAGAACTGTAATGTAGAGGGGGCGCAAACTTTTTTGGGAACAAAGTTAAATAAAGAACGTTAACTTGTAAGGGTCAACATAAGCAGTATGCAGTTATACATATTATTCTAAGAAAGTCTGCCAAAAATGTGTCAGCTAAGCGTTATCAAAGCTATTAGCCACCTTGAGACCGGAAACCCTAAATAAATCATTAAAATAATCCAAGTTTGCAACAGTTTCAAGTTTCATAATAACTACCTACTAATATCCTCTACTTATTAATTTCAATTTTTATTGTTTATATTTAGTACAATTACTACAAATTAGGAGAGAGATATCAAAAATAAAATAAAATTTCCTAAAAGCACTAGTTTTCCTTTTTACAATCAATGGTGAAGAGGGGGCGCTAACTTCTACAGAGGGGGCGCGCGCCCACCCTGAAATGGTCTAGTTTCGCCTGGTGATAGCTAGCATTCAACCGGTTGTACCATCGTGTTCAAAAAATACTGGTACAGTGTGTTACTGCATACACTTCCAAAACTGACAAGTTTTTTAGATTTTTCATTCATAGAACTGTCACGTTGATGTTTCATGGTCATAGCCTGCTAACGCAATTGATTATGTGGCTTCAAACCAAATTTAAACAGCCAAAATTTCGCTGTACCAGTATTCTTTGAACACGATGGTACATCCAAACTAAAAAAGTGCTGACGTGGAACATACTTTATTAAATCAATATATTAATAATATTAAATTTATAAACTACTTCTTCAATGAAGTTCTTTACACTTGGAATTTTATATTTATCTAAATTTGCCAGCACAGGAATGAATTCTTCATCACTTCTTGATGATGACGATAAGAAGACGTCGGCAATAATTGCTTCGTGCGCCATTTCTTAATTGTACTAGATTTCACACCGTCAAAAAACTCGTTGCTAATTTTTGTGCACTGAGTGCAAAACAACTGCACTCAATTTATAAGGTGGAACATGCAGCAGTGCAATAAGTTGCCAGCAGTGCATAGGTGAAACATACCGAACTCAGTCAGTGCGCACTAAGTGCAGTTAGTGCAGTGACGTGGAAAACGCTATTAATAACAAACAAAATGACGTTGACGATTTTTTTTTATCGATCGGCTATACCTGTCAAATTCGACATATTTTCAAAGAAATTACAAAAAGCTCGGTTATTTTTCAAAATTTCGAAAAATGTTGTAACGCCCAAACTTGGGGTTAATGCCTTGGGGTAGTTCAGCCGACGTCAGGGTAGTTGTCGTAGCTCGAATAAAATTAACACAGAGACTTTTTATACCATGTTATAATAAATAAAATGTATTTCAAACGGTAAACAAATAATAACGGTCCTGCTGGTAAACTATTTACAATATATAAAGAAAAGAAATAAATAGTTTAATAATGTTTTGTTGTGCCGCTCTGGTTTGATTGATTCCAATACGGCCGGTGTATCTGCGTCTTCTCCCCACGCAGCCTCGACTCGGGCGTAAAGTGGAGGGAGCGTTGCTTCCGGCTGTCAGTTTATTCTCCTTAACCACAGAATAAAAAAAACGTGTTAACTGCGGTGCGGTGTTTACGAGAAAGAGTACTAAATTTGTGTGTGTGCAGGCATACATTTTTATCTGTATTTTTAAATAATTACAGATTACAGGTTAGTCACTAGTTACCAAACGCTGTTCGCAATACTCTTTATTATTTATTTTATTACGGGAAATCGAATAAAAAATGTCTGAAATAAATTCCAAAGCTAACCTCGAACACAGAGCAGGTGCTGTCGTTAATGATTATTGGTCATTGTGAATACGCTTAAAGCGACTCTTTGGCTTTATAACAGTATATACGACTATTAGAATAGACTTCAAATTTAGTTTCAAGTTTGGAAATTTGACGCTCCCGCGAGGACTACCTCCGTAGCTCAATGGCAGAGCAGTGGTGCGTCTAACCTAAGACGGGGTTCGGTTCCCCGCGGTGGTATCATTTTTCTTTAATTTGAAATTTTCTCGTTTAATTATGCACGGTATGGCTATAACTACCTATAAGTCTCCAATTTCATTTAACTTTAATTTAAGTTAGATATTTATGTATTGTTAACGCTAAATAAATAACCGCGGTCCGGTATTTTCATAAAATAGCGGAGGGTTTTTGCGTACGTTATTTTGAGTGGTGAAGTTATGTTGACGTTGACAATTTGAGGTTATGTTCGGAAACTTTAGCGTACGGTAAAATAGCGGCATGCGATAACTCTAAAATGTAATTTACCGTAAAAATAAAATAGCGTTTAACATCAGGTGATTTATCGTTAACGGAAATTTAACGTAGTACTTGCGATAACTCTCGAATATTAAAATTCTCCCACTTATAACTAATAGTTCACCCAGGTGCGCGCGCAGCGCTGCTACCGACATTATTCCGGTTTTGTCCTATTCTTTGATTGGTCTTCCTTGTTTAATAGTCTGTGACCTGCCCCACCCTTTGCACCTGCACCGAAACTAATAACCGAACGCAACTTTAGAAATTTGTTAGCACTAAATCTATGACCCTTTTAATCTCCTTGTATAATTGTTAACGGCGCCGATATATTAACCACTTCCAACAGTTAACCTATTTTCTGATTAGTGCGTACGTGGAAGGGTTTATTTTCTGTGGTTTTGTTCTTGTCTTTGGTGCTTACTGCGGTGTTTACCAGTAAGAATACTAAATTACAATAATTATCAACATCCTCTTATTGCTTAGTGTTTTGTGTGTGTGTGTATAGGGATACATTAGTATCTATATTTTTTAAATAATTACAGGTTAGTCGCTAGTTATTAAATCCTGTTCGAAAGCTATTTGTGATTTAATTATTACAGGAAATTGTATAAAAAATGTCTGAAATAAATTCAAAGGCTAATCTCGAATATGATTTCGATTTGGATATCGTCAAAGAAGAAATCAAACTTGAACCCTACTTGGACGATATAAAAAGTGAATATCGTGATGACATCCTTTGCAATACCGAACAAAAACATAACTGCAATGAAACTAACGCTAATATTAGCCCAAACTTAGGACAGATTACGAGGGACGAAACTGCAATTAAAGAGAGTAGTGCATATGAAACAAACAAAATAAAAGTAGAAGTAACTGATACAGTTGACGAAGGTGACCAAAATAAAAGGAAAAGTTTTATATGTGACGTTTGTAAATATAGAACAACTCATAAATTCAATTTTCAAACTCATAAAAATACACATTTAATAAAAAAGCTGTTTGCTTGTAATTTATGTGAATACAGCAGTACAACTAAATACAAGCTGAAAGTACATATGAGTACTCATACCGGAAGTAAGCTGTTTGCTTGTAATTTATGTGAATACAGGACGGTAACTAAAAGCAGTCTGAAATTGCATATGAGTACTCATACTGGAGAAAAACCATTTGCTTGTCATTTATGTAAATTCAGGGCTGTAGCTAAGAGCAGTCTGAAATTACATATGAGTACTCATACTGGAGAAAAACCATTTGCTTGTACTTTATGCGAATACAGGACGGTAACTAAAAGCAGTCTGAAATTGCATATGGGTACTCATACTGGAGAAAAACCATTTGCTTGTCATTTATGTAAATTCAGGGCTGTAGCTAAAAGCAGTCTGAAATTACATATGAGTACTCATACAGGAGAAAAACCGTTTGCTTGTACTTTATGCGAATATAGGACGGTAACTAAAAGCAGTCTGAAATTGCATATGAGTACTCATACTGGAGAAAAACCATTTGCTTGTACTTTATGTGAGTATAGGAGTGTAACTAAAGGCAATCTGAATAGACATATGGGTAGTCATACAGGAGAAAAACTGTTTGCTTGTACTCTATGCGAATACAGGACTGCAACTAAAGGCTATCTGAAAGTGCATATGAGTACTCATACTGGAGAAAAACCATTTGCTTGTACTTTATGTGAGTATAGGAGTGTAACTAAAGACAATCTAAATAAACATATGAGTACTCATACTGGAGAAAAACCGTTTGCTTGTACTCTATGCGAATACAGGACTGTTACTAAAGGCTATCTGAAAGTGCATATGAGTACTCATACTGGAGATAAACCATTTGCTTGTACATTATGTGAGTATAGGAGTGTAACTAAAAAAAATCTGAATATACATATGAGTACTCATACTGGAGAAAAACCATTTGCTTGTACTTTATGCGAATACAGGACTGTAGCTAAAAGTCAGCTGAAAGTGCATATGAGTACTCATACTGGAGATAAGCCGTTTGTTTGTAATTTATGTGAATACAGGGCCGTAACTAAAAGCAATCTGAAAGCGCATATGAGTACTCATACTGGAGATAAACCGTTTGCTTGTCATTTATGTAAATTCAGGACTGTAAGGAAAAATAAGCTGAAAGTGCATATGAGTACTCATACTGGAGAAAAACCATTTGCATGTACTTTATGTGAGTATAGGAGTGTAACTAATAACAATCTGAATAAACATATGAGTAGTCATACAGGAGAAAAACCGTTTGCTTGTACTTTATGCGAATACGGCAGTATAGCTAAAATCCAGCTGAAATTGCATATGAGTACTACTCATACTGGAGAAAAACCATTTGCTTGTACTTTATGTGAGTATAGGAGTGTAAGTAAAAGCAATCTGAAATTGCATATGAGTACTCATACTGGAGAAAAACCATTTGCTTGTACTTTATGTGAGTATAGGAGTGTAACTAAAGGCAATCTGAATAGACATATGAGTACTCATACTGGAGATAAACCGTTTGCTTGTCATTTATGTAAATTCGGGACTGTAAGGAAAGATAAGCTGAAAGTGCATATGAGTACTCATACTGGAGAAAAACCATTTGCTTGTACTTTATGCGAATACAGGACTGTAACTAAAACTAAGCTGAATAAACATATGAAAATCCACAGAAATAAAAAATAAGTTGCTTTTAAACGATGTGAACTAGATTTTTTTAAATATTTGTTCAAGTAAGTCAAGGGAATACCTTTAGAAAATACTTCATTTAGGTTTTAACTTTGAAATTCCTTTTTAGCTATTAAAATTAAGATGCCTCAAGATGATGATTTTATTGGGCGTAATTACTCTGAAGATGCAACTGATAAACGATTGATTCACACATTTCTTAGTTGCAACGAATCGCCAAAAGGTTAAAATTATTCGAACCTAAAATTACTAAACGAAACTTTGTATCTTCAAAATATAGTGTAGTATTTATGTATGTATATGTTACAGACCATATGTAAAAGGACTGGTCGGTATATAAAGGAACTGAAGATATCAAATCATGTTCTATTACAAACAGACTAGTTAGTTTACAAAAAGCCTAGGATATTTTATACTATACCTACAGCCTAACTGCATCTAGACCGTATTTGAATTTGATATTAAAATGCCATGTGGGACTTTTTTTTTACTGATAAATTGTTTATTTACAAGCTACACTACATGGAGTATTAAGTAAATGTGATGACAGGACATAAACATTGAAAGGCATAATCCTTTCAGGTTAAGATGCTCTGAGATCACAAGGCCAGCTTCTCTGTAATCTTCTTGTAGGTGGTTGGGCATCGAACAGTTGTTGAATAAGTTCATTGTTGTGTTCTTGGAGCCTATCGTGGTAGTTTCGAGGAAATCTGTGTAGCTTGTCATTAACAAATGGGATGCCAAGGTACTCATGAATGGTCTGGTTTGTATGTACCACAGGGTATCCACCAGCGCACGGAGAGTATTGGATTGAAAGTGCTGGATTATTTTGATCTTTATTGGCTTAGCACATCCCCAGAGTTGTACTCCATAAATCCAGATTGGTTTGATCATTTTTGTAGAGTAGTAATTTGTTACTTAGAGATAACTTGGACTTTCTTCCAAGAAGCCAATATATTTGTTGAAACTTCATGTTCAACTGTTGACGTTTGGTTTGTATGTGCCTTTTCCATATAAGTCATTGATCTAGATGTAAGTCCAAATACTTTGTTTCGGTCTTAACTGGACGGAATATAGTAATGTTCGCGTTTTATTACCTGACTGAGGTCTTCAGGATCCTTGCAAATTCTTAAATCTAAATTCTTTTTTGGAACGATAACAAGGGAATTTACCCACTCGGTTAGCGGTCCGGTATAACTCGCCGCAGCCGCGGCCGACACGCCGCAGCCGAGTCGCCGCGAAGCCCGGCTCGCCGCGGTCCGTCTCGCCGCGGTCCGACTCGCCGCGAGGTAATATAATTCTAAAAACTTTTTACATTTACATTACATTTTTACACTTTTTTCGAATCTACCTTATATTTTTAAAAATAAGCATTATTTAAATAATTTAAAATAATTTTTAGAATTCGTAGGGTGTAGGATAAATTTCAATTTACCAAGAAGACTTGCAGAGTCTTTAATATTTAGGTAATTAACAGTAATCCTCTTTAACTGCTTTAAACACATAGACATTATTATCGCTATACCTGGTTCTGCTTTTGGAATGGCACTTACAACATTCTATGACTTACATGCCACCGATGAAATTAAAGAAATATCGAGAAGCGGACGACAGGATTTTAGTTATAGTGAGGGACTATGCAAATAGAAATATTATAGATTATTTACAAGGTATAGCTCATAACTACGAAATGGCTCAGTAAACAATAAATAAATAAACAACTTTACTGTCAACGCTGTTGTTTTATTTCAATGTTCGCACCGTAAACATTCGCGGTGAGTCGGTCGGCGGCGAGTCGGACGGCGGCGAGTTAGGCCGGCGGCGACTCGGCTGCGGCGACTCGGCCGCGGCGAGATGTCCCTTTTCGCTCGGTTAGGTCTTTCAACTTTTTCAACGATTTTTTCTCGTTGCAACTCTTCCAGTTTCAACCTTAATGTCTCGTGCAAGGTGAATGATACCTTTTTTGGTGGATGGACTTTTGGCACAGCATTTTACTCAATTTCGATATGGTGTTGCCCTCAAGGCAGCCAATCCCTTGAAAATCATTTTCATAAGTTTTAACAATATCATCTATCCAGTGGCGGCTCGTGGGTCAAATAATAGGTGAAGTGCTATTGTGGTCAGGGGCGTCGTTAGCCCTTTTTTGCCCCCCCCCCAATTGACGTTTGCGCCCCCCCCAATTGTAATGCAAGAATAAATACCTAATAATATAAGGTATAATACATTAAAAAGTTTTTAGACTTTTTGGAATTTTTACTTTTTCTTTCAAGTCTTGTAACAGTAAAGGGGAACGCAGTATATATATTTTTCTATCCTCGACCGAATGATTGTAGAGCTGGTAAAACGTTTTTCCGACAAAAACATGGAGATTTTTAAATCAGATTTCAGTCATTCTTAAATGTTTATAATATAAAGCAGCAAGACTTATAGTCTGAATTCCTTGTTTGTCAAAATTATATTCAAAAATTGACGCCTAAACCAAGTGATATATCCTCACTATTTTCACATTTAGACGAAACAATGTTTCCTAATCCAACGAATACAGAAAATTGCATTATCAATTCCTGTAGTTGTGAAAGATCTTTTAGTGTACTAAGACGACTAAAAACGTATATTAGAGCAACAACGGGCCAATAGGTTATCAAATTTAGGTATAATTAATATTAATTTTCAGTTAGATGAAATTTCTGCGGAAACAATTAAATATCGTTTTGCGCAAATTGGTAATAGACGAAATGAACTTTTACTACCAAAAAATTTAAATTAATAAAGTGAGTTCGAAAAATTTCGTTATCAAAAGGGCGATATTAGATCTTATTTTACTATTACTACTTTTTTGAGCCCACTTTATTATAAATGAATATTGTATCATTCTGAAAAATATAAATCTTATTGAATGAATAAGTAGGTACGATTAATTTCTTTTTCTTCTGCTATTTTTTAATTTAACAAACTAATTATTAGTTTATATAGTTATAAATCGATAGTGTATTAGATAGTAGATTATTATTATCTCAGGAACAGTAGAAACAGTAATAATTTTTAATAAACATAAGTTAGTCTAGTTTTTCGTAATACGAGGCATGCCTTTTAAGTTTTGTCGTTTATATATTTACCGCCAATTTCGAATATAGAACCATGCACCGTTCGAATCTCTATAAATCTAAAAGCTCAAAACAATTGACAGATATAGGATTAGTGAGATTGTTTAGTCACAGCGTCATTTCAAAGTTGTCAAGTCGCGTACGAAAATGAATTTCTCTAAGGAAAATGTTCGTGCAATAATTTTCTACAACTTTCGAAGAGGACTAACACGACTTCAATGTTTCGAGGAGCTGACTTCAGTGTTCAATGATGAAGCCCCATGTCTTAGAACCGTCGAACGCTGGTATTTAGAATTCCAGCGTGGACATACCAGCCTTAGTGACAAATCTCGTGAAGGACATCCAAAAACCGCCTTTACTGAAGATAACATCGTTGCTGTGAGACAACTAATCATCGAAGACCGTCATGTGACATATCGTGAGATTGAAACATCATTAGGCATTTCAGGGACAACAATTCAAAAGATCCTGCATGAAGCGCTTGAGGTGAGAAAGCTGGTCTCCCGTTGGATCCCGCATTTGCTTTCTGACGATCACAAGACGGCTCGTGTTAGATGGTGTAGGAAAACTCTTCAACGATTCAACCGAGGAGAGTCAAATCACGTCTACGACATCATCAGTGGTGATGAATCTTGGATTTATGCCTATGATCCTGATTCTAAACAGCAATCGACCGTCTGGGTCTTCCAAGATGAGCCAAAACCGACGAAAGTAGTTCGCTCCCGAAGCACTTCAAAGAAAATGGTGGCCACGTTCGTAGCGAAAACAGGTCACGTTGCGACGATTGAACTAGAGGATCGTAGGACGGTTAATGCAGAGTGGTATACCACAGTCTGTTTACCACAAGTTATCACCGAGCTTCGGAAAACCAACCCAAAGCTACGCATCATCCTGCACCATGACAACGCAAGCTCGCACACCGCTCGCCAAACAATTGAGTATTTGGAGCAGCAAAACGTAGAAATTCTGGACCACCCTCCGTATAGTCCTGACTTAAGCCCTAACGATTTTTTTACTTTTCCCAAAATTAAGAAAAATCTTCGTGGTCAACGGTTCCAGTCTAGTGAAGAAGCAGTCGAAGCTTTCAAATCGGCGATTTTGAGTACCCCTACTTCGGAGTGGAATAAATGTTTCAAAAACTGGTTCGAGCGTATGGTAAAGTGCATAAAATATCGTGGTGAATACTTTGAAAAACAATAACATCTATATAAGGTCCTAGTTGTTTATTTTTTTCTCAAACGACAAAATATAAAAGGCATGCCTCGTATACCTATGTTTTAGTATAAATATTTGTGCAATAAAATTTGATATTATTTTTCTGTACGTCTCTTTTATCTATCAAATTTCATTAAAAAATACTTTTTATTTGGACTTACCTAATTTTTTTACACCAAGTCAATCCTTCTGTCTTTTAGGGTAGCAAATTTGTTGGTAATATCTTCGTAAAATGGTTGGTTTTTAATTAACCCTAGTAAGAGTTCTTTTTGAATTGAAATATTCGCCAAAGACGAGAGTCTATCGTGAGATATTGTATTCCTTAGGTATATAATTTCTATAGGACTTCTTGATAAAAATGCTGCTAAAAGTTCCACTACCCGTTAAGTCCTTTTTTGCAAAAATTGTTAAAGCCTTTGTTTCATGTTTAAAAACACACACTTATTGCAAAACAAATACATAAACAACAAACAGAACAAACACCAAAACAAGACATGAGTTTCAATTATTTGAAATCAGTGATAACCGACTATTCGATAATTAGGAACTTCAGATATTTAATAAAATCACAGATATTTTAATACGTTCTTTGTACGACACAACATATGCTTCAAGACTATATCTGGCATTTAACTGACTCATAATACTAGTAAATAAAAATAAGTAGGTTAGCGTCTCTCTGTTTATTGCCCAGACGTGATGTTCATATAAACAATTAAACGAAAAGGTTCACGTATCAATGAATTAATTTATAAAATAAATCAACACCGATTACGTAAGATTGCTGCGCGATATACCAAACATACAACCATACGGTATCCACAGCGGCAGGCGACTGATGAAAATATCTTTCACTCTTCACTTGTGGAAAACCTACGTACCCCTTCATGCCAGTGACGTCAGTGTTGCCATAGCAACCCAGTGAATAGTACAGAGTTCCAAGCATATTTACATTTAGCTCTGCAATTTGATACTGTGCTGCGAAATACATACCTATATCGATAAGAAATGTTTTGCGGATTGAACGGGGATAAAATTCATTTATAATTTAAACTATTTAGGAATTTAGATAAATGGTAAGAATAATCATTTTTATATATAAAAAAAAACTAATTCGAGTGAAATATTAGGTGAAGAGGCACTTCACCTACTTCACCTGGCGAGCCGCCACTGCATCTATCTTATTTCTAATTGCAATATTGTTTACATATTCAATTCTTTCAATTAAATTTAATTTTTTACATGCATCTAATCCCAATATAGCTTTTGAGTAAGTAAAATTTCACATTAACTGTCAACTTTCTAACTAACATTAACTTCATTGTTAATTATACAACATTCTGCCCAACGGTCATTTATATTCGCTATGTATAACCTATCGAACTCATCAATAACACTACCTACTTGAATTGTTACTAGTGGTTATTTCGTTATTTTCATTACTGCTAAAGTCTAATAAATTAACATTTTAGATAAAAAAATAATTTCACATTCAAAAAATTTGGCTTAGAAACTTGGAATATAAATTCAAATTTTCCAATAATCACAAATAAACCTAAAACTGAAAATATGGATTTCGAAGTGCATTTAAAACTGTAGAAATTTAGTTAAATCTATAATTCAAGTCAAAATTTTCTAATAATTAAAATTAAAGGGAATATCCGAATTTCGATTTTGCGCTACAAACTTTAAGAATTTCCGCCTAAATTTATTTAAAAAAAAGTTAAAATTCGCAGTAAAAAAACACATACCTATTTAAAACATGGAATTTAAATTCAAATCAAAGTTTTCTAGCAATTAAAATTAAGCATAAAACTGAAAATCTGAATTTCGATTTTGCATCTGAAACTTTTAGAATTTCAACCTAAATCTGTTAAGAAAATATAACTTTCGAATTTAAATTTTAAATTAATGTAAATTTAATTTTCCGGTAGTTAAAATTAAACGTAAAACTGAAAATTTGAATCTGGAAAAATTTCAATCTTAAATTATTAAAAAATAATAAATTTCATACTTGTGTAAATTCATTTATTAATGTTAAAATTCAAATCAGTTTTCTGGGAATTAAAACTAAACCTGAAACTGAAATTCGGAATTTCGATTTTCCACTCCAAACTTTATAAGAATTTCAGTCGAAATCTGACTGTTTTACGTTCTTGGTTCCAATCGCACAAGTAAGGGTTTGAATCGATTTTTAATTAAAAATTAAAGACTGGTTCTGGGTTTAAAGCGTTAAACCTGAATTCAAAAGAAGAAGATTGTAAATTTCACATGGGAGTTTACTATAAACTGTAACTATTAATCTAAAAATACTTCGAACAACAGCGTGAGATTTCTGAAAGATAAAAATATCAACAAACATTTGTCCTACTTCCTCTGTATCAGTTGATACTTTATAATGAAAGTTAACTTGTGTTATTCGATCGTTGCACATTCACAGTTTATTTAAAATTACTTTAAGAGAAAACTGATTAAATTTGTGATGCCTACTTCAAGTTTTACCTTACAAAAAGGACATTTTCAAAATACATTTATTGCGTTGTTAAAAGTAAAATATTTCTCATAAAAAATAAAAGCTTTTTCCCCAACCAAAAATTAAATTGATTCGATAAGTCGAAGCATGTTTCAGATTACGAATTGAAATTCAAGTTCATGTTTTTAGGACTAAGATTAATTTTTCTATACAGTAAACGGGATTCGAACCTTAAAACTTCGAATTAGTTTTCAGATTTATTCGAATACGAATTTTAAAATCGAATTTCCAAGATCTTCAAATTTAGGGCCAAAACATGAATATTATTTACCATAATATACGCCACTGGCCACTAGCCTATTTTGTCCCTGTCTACACCGGATTGGAATGAAACGAACGCACCTGAAGGGAAGAGTTGGAATTGACTGCCTTTAACTCTGCTCGTTGCCATGGTAACGCATACGTCATCACCACCTGCGAGCGGTTCGTTGACACATGTTGAATCGCTAGAGTGAAGTGTTTAGTTTTGTATCGACGAACCACTTCACTGTATCCACATCGTGTCGAGTATATGCCAAAACTAAAATTGTTACTTATGCGAATATTGCATATCCACTTATTTTAGAAACCTCTAAAAAATGTAATTGTTAATTGCACTTACGGATATGTTTTCAGTTTGTAGAGAATTATTAGAGATTTTCTCTTATTTATTACCACTAACATAATCTATTTAATGTTTAGAATTCATACTAGGCCAGATAAATATTTTTTATGCCATATACTATTGTGTAAATTATTACTTTTATAAATAAGCTGAAAAAGGTGTTTTCATTTGTTATTGCTGATTATCCATAATGTTTTTAAGTAAACTAGGTACTTCAGTTTAAAAGATATATTTATAAGGTGTTTATAATATTAAAATTGCCGATTTAAAATAAGAGCAAATGCCAAGCTGTTCAAGATATTTAGTTGTGAACTACAATAAACGTTTTTAAAAATAATTATTGTGATTTAAAATTATACATATATAAATAAATATTTTGAATTAATCTCTTATATTTCATTTCATACTTTAACGTTAATTTATCTTCATTTAATGTCAAGTAAATGGACTTCTACGTTGCAATTTTATCTTGTGATCTCCATGTGAGCAAAAGAATGTATTTTCAGTTACCAAATAAATAATAAAATGTTTAAGCAAAAATGTGTGGTTTCCTTATATTGAGGCCTTGATTGAAACTGCCCCAGATAGTGGTTGAATGTACCCCACCGAGGGGGGGCGGAGCAGAGAACTGGTTGAATATATTCTGCTTCAGCTGTTGAGCACGTCACGCACTGTTGCCGTTGTGTTCTCCAGGTGATTGCGCCATTATTTGCTTGGAAAACATAACCTCATGTTGAGCGGCGTTCAGAGATATCACCAGCAAAATCAGAGTCTGAGTAGCCAACCACTTCGAAGGTATTTTCAGCGTTGTATTTGATGCAATAAGCTTTGGTATCCTTTAAATACTTCAACACACGTTTTGCTGCAGTGAATTTTTCCATAGTTATGCAGGTTTCTGCTGAGAACGTTTGTGATGTAGGCTATATCTGGACGAGCTGTAGTAGCTGCAAAGATGAGCGAGCCCACAAGTTCTCGATAGGGTACGACCTCGTCCATTGTTTGTACTGTAGGGTCGGTTAAACACACATTTGGGTCGGCTGGTATTTTATGACCAGTAGATTCTGCGAGTTTGAATCGATTCAATACACGTTCAATAAATGCACTTACCCTGATTGAAATGGAATGATCGTTGTCATCACGTTTTATTTCCAATCCTATAAAATAATCTGGTTCACCGATGGTTATATCGAATGCTGATTGAAGTTGCACTAATATCTTGTCCAGCACAATTTTACTTCTAGCAAGTACCAGTCCATCGTCGACATATAGTACTAATATTACCAGTTCTCCTCCAATTTCGCCTCGATAAACGCATTTATCCGTTTCGCATTGTTTTAAACCAATACCATTTAAATAATCACTGAATTTGGAGTTCCAACATCTTGGAGCTTGTTTCAATCCATATAACGCTTTATTTCGTTTACATTCGACTTCTGGACCAACGTTCACACCTGGTGGAGAAACCATGTAGATTTCCTCTTTGATTTCACCATGGAGGAAAGCAGTTTTGACATCAAATTGAGTAATTTATAATTTTCTTTTTGCTGCTAGTGCTAATAGAACTCTAATGGTGTCATACCGTGTTGTTGGAGCAAAAGTTTCGTTGTAGTCTATGCCATGAACTTGTGAAAAACCTTTTGCACACAATCGAGCCTTAAAACGAATGTTGTTTCCGTTGAATGAGGGTTTTATTTTGAACACCCATTTACAACCTATTGATTTTTTGTTTGGTGGTAGTACCATCAACTCCCACGTTTTGTTAGCTTCCAGAGAATCCAGTTCTTCATTTATAGCTCATTTTCACTCATTTGCATTTTTGCACGTCACGGCTTCCTCATATGTGTCTGGAATTCCCACTTCTACCATATTTGCCTCGATGTAATCTTCTTCTTTGTTTATACTGTTGGAGTTCTGTTTAGTAAATAAACAGCTGTATTAACAGCTTCTGGCTACTGCTCATAAACTTAAAGGCATGTCTTTGGCTCTTTGGTGTACAACATCGCTCTTGCACTTTCTACGATTGTGCGATTATCTCTTTCGCAACGTCCGTTTTGTTCAGGGGTGTATATCCCTGTAGTTTCTAAAACAATTCCACTGTTACGAAGAAGATCTTTCATTCGTGTATTTATAAATTCCGTTCCGTTGTCTACACTGCGGTAGTATTGTAATCGTGGTTTTCACGCAGCACGTTTTGTTAACGCTAAATAAATAACCGAGGTCCGGTATTTTCATAAAATAGCGGAGGGTTTTTGCGTACGTTATTTTGAGTGGTGAAGTTATGTTGACGTTGACAATTTAAGGTTATGTTCGGAAACTTTAGCGTAGGTACGGTAAAATAGCGGCGTGCGATAACTCTAAAATGTAATTTACCGTAAAAATAAAATAGCGTTTAACATCAGGTGATTTATCGTTAACGGAAATTTAACGTAGTACTTGCGATAACTCTCTAATATTAAAATTCTCCCCCTTATAACTATTAGTTCACCCAGGTGCGCTCAGCGCTGCTACCGACATTATTCCGGTTTTGTCCTATTCTTTGCATGGTCTTCCTTGTTTAATAGTCTGTGACCTGCCCCACCCTTTGCACCACTGCACCGAAACTAATAACCGAACGCAACTTTAGAAATTTGTTTGCACTAAATCTATGACCCTTATAATCTCCTTGTATAATTGTTAACGGCGCCGATATATTAACCACTTCCAATAGTTAATCTATTTTCTTATTAGTGCGTACGTGGAAGAGTTATTTTCTGTTGTTTTGTTCTTGTCTTTGCTTTGGTGCTTACTGCGGTGTTTACCAGTAAGAATACTAAATTACAATTATTATCATCATCCTCTTCTTGCTTGGTGTTTTGTATGTGTGTGTATAGGGATACATTAGTATCTATATTTTTTAAATAATTACAGGTTAGTCGCTAGTTATCAAATCCTGTTCGAAAGCTATTTGTGATTTAATTATTACAGGAAATTGTATAAAAAATGTCTGAAATAAATTCAAAGGCTAATCTCGAATATGATTTCGATTTGGATATCGTGAAAGAAGAAATCAAACTTGAACCCTACTTGGACGATATAAAAAGTGAATACCATGATGACATCCTTTGCAATACCGAACAAAAACATAACTGCAATGAAACTAACGCTAATATTAGCCCAAACTTAGGACAGATTATGAGGGACGAAACTGCAATTAAAGAGAGTAGTGCATATGAAACAAACAAAATAAAAGTAGAAGTAACTGATACAGTTGACGAAGGTGACCAAAATAAAAATAAAAGGAAAAGTTTTATATGTGACGTTTGTAAATATAAAACAACTCGTAAATTCAATTTTCAAACTCATAAAAATACACATTTAATAAAAAAGCTGTTTGCTTGTAATTTATGTGAATACAGCAGTACAACTAAATACAAGCTGAAAGTACATATGAGTACTCATACCGGAAGTAAGCCGTTTGCTTGTAATTTATGTGAATGGAGAACGGTAACTAAAAGCAGTCTGAAATTGCATATGAGTACTCATACTGGAGATAAACCATTTGCTTGTCATTTATGTAAATTCAGGACTCTAAGGAAAAATAGGCTGAAACTGCATATGAGTACTCATACTGGAGAAAAGCCATTTGCTTGTACTTTATGTGAGTATAGGAGTGTAACTAAAATCAATCTGAATATACATATGAGTATTCATACAGGAGAAAAACCGTTTGCTTGTACTTTATGCGAATACAGGACTGTAACTAAAAACTATCTGAATAGACATATGAGTAGTCATACAATAGAAAAACCGTTTGCTTGTACTTTATGCGAATACAGGACTGTAACTAAAGGCTATCTGAATAGACATATGAGTAGTCATACAGGAGATAAACCAATTGCTTGTACTTTATGTGAGCATAGGAGTGTAACTAAAAACAGTCTGAATAAGCATATGAGTACTCATACTGGAGAAAAACCATTTGCTTGTACTTTATGCGAATACAGAACTGTAGCTAAAAGTCGGCTGAAAGTGCATATGAGTACTCATACTGGAGATAAGCCGTTTGGTTGTAATTTATGTGAATACAGGACCGTAACTAAAAGCAGTCTGAAAGTGCATATGAGTACTCATACTGGCGATAAACCTTTTGCTTGTCATTTATGTAAATACAGGACTGTAAAGAAAAATAAGCTGAAAGTGCATATGAGTACTCATACTGGAGAAAAACCGTTTGCTTGTACTTTATGTGAATACAGGACTGTAACTAAAGGCTATCTGAAATTGCATATGAGTACTCATACTGGAGATAAACCGTTTGCTTGTCATTTATGTGAATACAGGACTGTAACTAAAACTAAGCTGAATAAACATATGAAAATCCACAGAAATAAAAAATAAGTTGCTTTTAAACGATGTGAACTAGATTTTTTTAAATATTTGTTCAAGTAAGTCAAGGGAATACCCACAGACTATTAAACAAGGAAGACTAATCAAAGAATAGGACAAAACCGGAATAACGTCGATAGCACCTGGGTGAACTAATAGTTATAAGCTGGAGAATTTTAATATTAGAGAGTTATCGCAAGTACTACGTTAAATTTCCGTTAACGCTAAATCACCTGATGTTATACACTATTTTATTTTTACAGTAAATGACATTTTAGAGCTATTTTTATTTTACCGTACGCTAAAGTTTCCGAACATAACCTCAAAATGTTTATAAACACGGCAACATAACCTCACCACTCAAAATGACGTACGCAAAAACCCTCCGCTATTTTATGAAAATACAGGACTGGGGTTATTTCCTTAGTGTTAACAAAACATGTGCTGCGTGAAAACCACGATTACAATACTACCGCAGTCGTATCGCGCATGCACGTCAGGGAATATGGTGGATTAAACCACGTAGTTCACCCAGGTGCGCGCGCAGCGCTGCTATCGACGTTGTTCCGGTTTTGTCCTATTATTTGATTAGTCTTCCTTGTTTAATAGTCTGTGGGAATACCTTTAGAAAATACTTCATTCAGTTTTTAACTTTGAAATTCCTTTTTAGCTATTAAAATTAAGATGCCTCAAGATGGTGATTTTATTGGGCGTAATTACTCTGAAGATGCAACTGATAAACGATTGATTCACACATTTCTTAGTTGCAACAAATCGCCAAAAGGTTAAAATTATGCGAACCTAAAATTACTAAACGAAACTTTGTATCTTCAAAATATAGTGTAGTATTTATGTATGTATATGTTACACACCATATGTAAAAGGACTGGTCAGTATATAAAGGAACTGAAGATATTAAATCATGTTCTATTACAAACGGACTAGTTAGTTTACAAAAAGCCTAGGATATTTTATACTATACCTACAGCCTAACTGCATCTAGACCGTATTTGAATTTGATATTAAAATGCCATGTGGGACTTTTTTTTTACTGATAAATTGTTTATTTACAAGCTACACTACATGGAGTATTAAGTAAATGTGATGATAGGACATAAACATTGAAAGGCATAAGTTAAGATGCTCTGAGATCACAAGGCCAGCTTCTCTGTAATCTTCTTGTAGGTTGTTGGGCATCGGACAGTTGTTGAATAAGTTCATTGTTGTGTTCTTGGAGCCTATCGTGGTAGTTTCGAGGAAATCTGTGTAGGTTGTCATTAACAAATGGGATGCCAAGGTCCTCATGAATGGTCTGGTTTGTACGTACCACAGGGTATCCACCAGCGCGTGGAGAGTATTGGATTGAAAGTGCTGGATTGTTTTGTTTGTTACTTAGAGGTAACTTGGACTTTCTTCCAAGAAGCCAATATATTTGTTGAAACTTCATGTTCAACTGTTGACGTTTGGTTTGTATGTGCCTTTTCCATGTAAGTCATTGATCTAGATGTAAGCCCAAATACTTTGTTTCGGTCTTAATTGGACGGAATATAGTAATGTTTGCGTTTTATTACCTGGCTGAGGTCTTCAGGATCCTTGCAAATTCTTAAATCTAAATTCTTTTTTGGAACGATAACAAGGGAATTTACCCACTCGGTTAGGTCTTTCAACTTTTTCAACGATTTTTTCTCGTTGCAACTCTTCCAGTTTCAACCTTAATTTCTCGTGCAAGGTGAATGATGCCTTTTTTGGTGGATGGACTTTTGGCATAGCATTTTAGTCAATTTCGATATGGTGTTGCCCTCAAGGCAGCCAATCCCTTGAAAATCATTTTCATAAGTTTTAACAATATCATCTATCTTATTTCTAATTGCAATATTGTTTACATATTCAATTCTTTCAATTAAATTTAATTTTTTACATGCATCTAATCCCAATATAGCTTTTGTCATATTGAGTAAGTAAAATTTCACATTAACTGTCAACTTTCTAACTAACATTAACTTCATTGTTAATTATAGAACATTCTGTCCAACGGCCATTTATATTCGCTATGTATAACCTATCGAACTCATCAATAACACTACCTACTTGAATTGTTACTAGTGGTTATTTCGTTATTTTCATTACTGCTAAAGTCTAATAAATTAACATTTTAGATAAAAAAATAATTTCACATTCAAAAATTTGGCTTAGAAACTTGGAATATAAATTCAAATTTTCCAATAATCACAAATAAATCTAAAACTGAAAATATGGATTTCGAAGTGCATTTAAAACTGTAGAAATTTAGTTAAATCTAAAATTCAAGTCAAAATTTTCTAATAATTAAAATTAAAGGGAATATCCGATTTTCGATTTTACGCTACAAACTTTCCGCCTAAATTTATTTAAAAAAAAAGTTAAAATTCGCAGTAAAAAAACACATACCTATTTAAAACATGGAATTTAAATTCATTTAAATTCAAATCAAAGTTTTCTAGCAATTAAAATTAAGTATAAAACTGAAAATCTGAATTTCGATTTTGCATCTGAAACTTTAAGAATTTCAACCTAAATCTGTTAAAAAAATATAACTTTCGAATTTAAATTTTAAATTAATGTAAATTTAATTTTCCAGTAGTTAAAATTAAACGTAAAACTGAAAATTTGAATCTGGAAAAATTTCAATCTTAAATTATTAAAAAAAATAAATTTCATACTTGTGTAAATTCATTTAATGTTAAAATTCAAATCGGTTTTCTGGGAATTAAAACTAAACCTGAAACTGAAATTCGAAATTTCGATTTTCCACTCCAAACTTTATAAAAATTTCAGTCAAAATCTGACTGTTTTATGTTCTTGGTTTCAATCGCACAAGTAAGGGTTTGAATCGATTTTTAATTAAAAATTATAGACTGGTTCTGGGTTTAAAGCTTTTAACCTGAATTCAAAAGAAAAAGATCGTAAATTTCACATGGGAGTTTACAACAATATCAATTACCCCCAATACGAATGAATCATAACATGTGGGCAAGAACGGATCAGCAAAAGGCCACTGTCTTCGCAGAACACCTTGCTACAGTCTTTCAACCCTTTCCCTCTTAGTTAAAGGTTGCAGAAGAAGCATAGATACTAAATCAGCTAGGGGCTCCCTTCCAGATGACCCTACCAATACAAAAAGTTTCACAAGGCGAGGTAGAAGCAGTGATACAACACGAAATCAACGTAAAAAAAGGCTCCAGGTTATGATATCATCACTGGTGAAATACTCCAAAAGTTATCAGTAAAATGTCTTAAAGGATTAGTGCAAATATTTAATGCTGGTTTTAGACTTGAATATTTCCCATGCCACTGGAAAATAGCACAACAAATTACTATAATTTTATCTATCAAAGAAAAATCATCTTCACACTTTTTTTGCTAATTGAAGTGGTAACGTGTCTGTTAATATTGTATATTTTTGTTTAAGATGTTACGAAACTTATCCAAAACGATAATAAAAAGCCATAAATAGTGCAACAATTTATTTTATCGGAAACTCATTGAACGGCGCTAGGTCAGGATTCAAAATAATTACAAAACAGAATTAAGTATTGACTAGCATGAATTAAAGACTTGATAGGATTTTTAAAGTACACAAAAATTTAAATATACATACACAAAAAAATATATCAAGCTGAAGGCTTAAAATAATCAGTTATGAATAATACTTAAAGACCAAAAAAATATATATCTAGATTAAATGGCAATAAAAATTTTATATATCAAAAATTAAATTGTTTCATTCATAGATTAGAAGTGGAAATTCCAAAGTCCCAAAAATTTGAATGAAATAAAATTAATAATCCCAATTCATGAATGAACAATTCAATAAAAATTTATATCTAAAAGTTAACTACAAAATAAGTACAGATATTACCCATGTACACAAAGTAACCATATCAAAAGTTTATCAAAAATAAGTATAATGATAGTTTTAGTTTAGTTTATTTATTTATTTAGTTCCAGAACAGTACAAAGACATGGACACGTCATAATAAAAATGGTAAAATTAGTGTATATAAAGGACAACAATATACAAATATCAAATATACATACATAAAATTAGCACATACTAAAAAATTCAGAGGCCGAGTACGGTTCAATGTTTAACAACAATGTTTTTACTTGTATTTTAAATCTGTCGTATCCGGTGCAATGCTTAATATTATTGGGTAGGCACTTATCTCCTCAATTAACATCAAGACAGGTGTAAGATGGCGAATAATTGATTCCAACGTAGCTACATAAAATTATAGCGGCCAGGTGGGACTGCATTGACTGCAATATGCATAGGAATATGGCACATCAAGATGGCGTCCTCCAAGTGCTTTGAAATTTTCCAATCAAGTAAAATTAAAATTCTAACACCGCACCAACTGGAACAACCGTCTACATCCGAACATTGGAATCAGATGAAAGATTAAACCCCAACCAGGTTGCTGTAAGATTCAATTTTATAAGAAATTGAAAATAAAAGGAAAAATCAACACACCACCTGTTCAACGAAAGTGCAAAAATAATTTAAATATATTGAATCAAAAACATCCGACATCGGACATCGAAAATTTCCATTAACAGGAAATAATAGCCAATGCAACTAAATAGTCTGTTAGTTAAAAATTACCAAAAAGATGATTGTAACTTCATGACGATTCACAGCAAAAGAGACCTCGTGTACGATTTCAATACCAAACCCCCAGAAAAATTCACACTGCGCATACACAAAAAAACCAAAGCCACAAACTCCCACCCTATTTTCATTATGCAAATAAAGTAGCATAACTAATAGGCGGAAAAATCACATAAAAATATGAATTTCACTCGAAAGATTTCATAAATGAAATATACACAGTGCGTAACAAGAAATGAAATGCTATCAAGACATTGAAAATAAAGAAACACAAAAGAAAATTTAAAGGATAGAGTCGGTAAAACCGAAAAGAATTTACTTCCGAATGAAATTAAGACAAGCAAATGAACTAGATGACCAGGCATCACTTAAAGATGGAGAATTATGCGCCGGCACATGGAAATAAAGCATTACAAATGCAGTCAAAACCCCAATCAAAAGAAAATCTTTACAAAATACGAAAAGGAAAAATAGCTGGGTGAATTAATCAAGTAAAATGGGAAGGACAACACAGAAGAAGGATACTGGATAATCAGGGAAAGGATCGTGAGATTGTCTTATCATACAACAGAAAATTTCTAAGAAAATATCAAAATATTTGAGGCTACAGACACGAACAAATCAATCAGGCAAGGTCCCCGAAAGAATGTCAACATGCAATATAATTGAAAAGACATGACTGTAAATAAATCTTAACTCACTATCCCACTACCTTACGGTAAGGAAATTGATTCAGGAACAATCAATCCCTAAAACTACTTAAAAATGACATAAGCAGGAAGATAATTGCAAAAATAAGTTTTTAAGTGTAGGGTAACAACCACAGTAACATGAGAGGAAACCTCTTTTACAAAAAAACATAAAGCTTAACAATCAACCAACAGTGGCGATTGATAAGAGGAAAACGATACAATTTGAGCTAAGAGCAGAAAAATTGTAACAAAGAGTACCAATTACCCGCACTCTACAATGTAAAATAATAGATTATTCTACAAGTAAAGAAAAGTGGTAGTTTTCTAGCGAGTGGAAAATGTTTGATTCACGAGCGTTAGCGAGTGAATTAAAATTTCCACGAGCTAAAAAACCACTTTTCTTACGCGTTGAATACGCTATTTTTTTGTGTAAGTACTAATAGTTCGAATTTTCTAGACAAATTTGTTAAATTTATCAAGGTTATGTTTGTACGGAAACGTAGCAACTACAACACGTACATAGTAACAAGTAAACAAACAGACTGTGTTGCTAAGGAATAAAGTGTTGGTTGTTAACGAGTAAAGTGTTGGTTGCTAACGAGTAAAGTGTTGCTAACGTGTAAAATGCCACATTACTTTACTATTTTCTACATAGTAAAATGACCGTTTACCATTGAGTACACAAAAAAAACTTTTACTACATTTCCTTTTCAACTTTGCCGCTCCTTTTTATTACACTCCAAACCAATTCTTAGAAAATCCGAAAATTTTTGGTAGATTTTCTTGTTATTTAAGGTACGTAATAAATAATAAATGTGTCGGTAAGTAGCGGCCCATAGTAAACAGGTTTCAAAGAGAGGATTAAAGGATAATTTATTGGGGTTCCTGTATATTGTATCTTAATAGATTATGTAACTCTATCTTACAATCAAACATTAGCAATTCATAATCTTTATAAGAAAGGGGTTTTCCATTTATTTTTCTATTGAAAGAATAATTAGATTTTAGTGTGAATCAAGTTAAAACGGCGAAACAATTATCAATGCAAAATTTATATTATCGGATAACATGAACCTATAATAAATAATTTGGTACGTCTATGAGATGTCGATTATACAGCTAATTTATTTAACGAACGGTTGTTAATATTTCTTACACGACTGCCCCCTATATTCATAAACCGCTTTTTTGTTTAACAGATGACATAATACGGTTTACACAGGTCCTATTTCACTTGGCATACCTTGGTCGATATAATAACCACTTCCAAAAGTTGACCTATTTTTCTCATCTCATTACAGCCAAGGAGAATTATCTTTGATTACAGCTTACAAGTTCTGTGCTTACTACGGTGTTTACCAGTAAAAAATGTAAAAATACTCAATTATTATTATTCGCTTAGTGCTTTGTGTGTGTGTGCAGGGATATATTGTTATCTGTATTTTTAAATAATTACAGGTTAGTCAGTAGTTACCAAACGCTGTTTGTAATATTCTTTCTGATTTGTATTATTACAGGAAATTGAATAAAAAATGACTGAAATAAATTCAAAAACTAACCCCGAGCATGATTTCGATTTGGATATCCTCAAAAAAGAAATCAAACTTGAACCCTACTTGGACAATATTAAAAGTGAATTCGGCGATGATATCCTTAGCAATGCCGAACAAAATCATAACTACAATGAAACTAACACTAATATTAGCCAAAACTCTGAACGGAACAAAATAAAAATTGAAACAAGTTATATAGTTAATCCTTTTGACGAAGATTTGGATATCGTCAAGGAAGAAATCAACCTTGAACCCTATTTGGACAATATGAAAAGTGAATTCGGTGATGATATCTCTTACAATACCGAACAAAAACATAACTTAAATGAAACTAACACTAATGTTACCCAAAACTTGGGACGGAATACGAGGGAGGAAACTGAAATTAGTGAGAGTAGTGCACATGAAGTGGACAAAATAAAAGTTGAAACAGCTGATACAGTTGACGAAGATGACCAGAATAAAAATAAAGGGAAAAGTTTTATATGTGACGTTTGTGAATATAGAACGACTCGTAGATCCACACTTCAAACTCATAAAAATATGCATTTAATAAAAAAGCCGTTTGCTTGTAATTTATGTAAATACAGGAGTGTTACTAAATACAATCTGAAATTGCATATGAGTACTCATACTGGAGAAAAACCGTTTGTTTGTAATTTATGTGAATACAGGACTGTAACAAAAAGTCGTCTGAAATTGCATATGAATATTCATACTGTAGAAAAGCCGTTTGCTTGTAAGTTATGTGAATATAGGACTGTAACTAAAGGTCGTCTGAAATTGCATACGAGTGTTCATACTGAAGATAAACCGTTTACTTGTAATTTATGTGAATACAGGACTGTAACTAAAGGTTATCTGAAATTGCATATGAATATTCATACTGGAGAAAAACCGTTTGTTTGTAATTTATGTGAATACAGGACTGTAACTAAAACTAAGCTGAAATTGCATATGAGTATTCATACTGGAGATAAACTGTTTCACTGTGATTTATGTGAATACAGGAGTGCTACTAAATACAGTCTGAAAGTGCATATGAGTACTCATACTGGAGAAAAATCGTTTGCTTGTACTTTATGTGAATATAGGTCTATAACTAAAAGTGATCTGAATATACATATGAGTAATCATACAGGAGAAAAACCATTTGCTTGTAATTTATGTGAATACAGGACTGCATCTAAAAACAAGCTGAAAGTGCATATGAGTACTCATACTGGAGATAAACCGGTTGCTTGTAAGTTATGTGAATACAGGACTTCATCTAAAACCAATCTGAAAGTGCATATGAGTGTTCATACTGGAGATAAACCGTTTGCTTGTAATTTATGTGAATACAGGAGTGCAACTAAATGCAATCTGAAAGTGCATATGAATACTCATACTGGAGAAAAACCGTTTGTTTGTAATTTATGTAAATACAGGACTGCAAATAAAAGTTATCTGAAATTGCATAATATGAGTAATCATACAGAAGAAAAACCATTTGCCTGTAATTTATGTGAATACAGGACTGTAACTAAAAGTATGCTGAATAAACATATGAAGACTAGGTTTTTAAAACATTTGTTCAAGTAAAGAAAATACTCGTTTATTTTTTAACTTTGATATTTCTTTTTAGCTAGTAAAATTACAATTAAAGATGCCGCAAAGGTGTCATTTTATAGGGCATAATTACTCTGAAGATGCAACTTCACACATTCTTTGTTGCAACGAATCTCCAAAATGTTAAAATTATTCAAACCTAAGATTAATAAAGGAAACTTCGTAGCTGCAAAATATAGTGTAGTATTTTTATGTATGTATGCCATGTAAAGCCACATTACACTTAAATAAATAAGATTTCATATACAACTGTTTAAATAGCTTTATTTAATAAATATAAAAAAAAATAGCGTTGGTGATTATTCTTTAATCGTAACTTTTCAACGATATCTTAAAAAGTTTTAACAATTCAATTTAATTTGACCAAAGTGTAATGGTTGAGATAAACTGCTACCCATAGCTAAACCTGTGTTTTGAGTGTAAACTAAATTATCAAATTTGAAAAAATTTTGGTCAATGCAAATTTCAAATGATTTTTATGAGTGTTGTTTAAATTATTGTTATCAAAGGTAGTTTTTAATAAGTTAATACCTATCACCTACTAGCAAATTAGCTTCTTTTCTTAACAATGTTTTTCATGAGATAATAGATTTTCACCCCTCTTTTAGCATTAAGAATACGATGGAATTAATTAATAAAATTAAAGACGTTCAAGCCCCGGATAGTTCTTTGCTTGTTAGTTTTGATGTTTCCATTTTATTTCCTAGTATACCCCCTTTAGAATGTATTAACTTATTAAAAACTACCTTTGATAACAACAATTTAAATAACACTCATAAAAATCATTTATTAAAATTATTTGAAATTTGCATTTTAGTTTACACTCAAAACACAGGTTTAGCTATGGGTAGCAGTTTATCTCCTCTTTTAAGTAAAATCTTTATGAATAATTTGGAAGAAATTGTTTTAAAAATCAATCATAAATTTAAAAATAAAATCATTTTTTGGTATAGATATGTGGATGATGTGTTATGCCTGTTTAAAGGGAATTATTCTCAACTTATGGAATTCTTTGACTACCTATATTAATACTTGGCACCCCAATATTAAGTTTACTTTAGAAAAAGCCACCCAGTGCCGTAGCTAGAGTCATTGGCGTCCAGGGCAAGATTTCGGTGTTGCGCCCTTAAAAATTCTCGATTGAATATATTCAAATAAAACAATAAAAATCATTACATATACCATTTATTTATGAATTAGGTTATTTTGTAAACTACATAGGTCCCTAAGCAAAAGCTGTAGAAAGAATAAAAAAATATATATTTCGACTCGAATAAGTACTGCAAAAAAAATTAATAAATTAATTAATAAAATTACAATAAACAAAAAAAATAATAATAATTACAACATTAATTTTCTAAATTTTTCACTGGCCATTTTATCTATTATTTGATCCAAATTAATTTTCTCAACGATGTCGTATTCTATAGATAATATCGCTAGATTAGTTAGATGTTAGACGATCCTGGCCAATTTGTGAGCGCAAATAATTTTTTACTAATTTTAATTTGCTAAATGATCGTTCACAACTTGCGGAAGTAACGGGCAACGTCAGCGCCAAACGGAGAGATATTCCTATATTTGGATAGCTCGACGCCAACCCGTATTCCTCATAACAGTTGAGAAGGGTTAAGAAATCTGCACTTTTTAAATCTGGCAGTAATGATTTGGCTTGATACTTGAAGCTTTCAATTTCCATACATAATTCATTGGCATCCAAATCTTCTTTATATTTCAAAGCCAAATCTGCTGCTGATTTTTTTAATTCCTCGATGGGGATTTCCTGCGGAGAACTTCCTGTTAAAAAACCAAAATCAGACGCTACCCTAGATAGACTTTGGAACAACCTCCATTCGATTTGCTGAATCAACGTATCTAATACACGATAAAGTTTCATTTTTAAATTTTGAGTTAATGCAGCGGCATCATCTTTGGCTTTTTCGTCGAACGTTACCTTGACCTTTTTTCTGGGTTTTCGGAAAATTCATTTACGGAGAGCTTGTACGCGAGTTTTTACACACCCTGTATACAATTAAAAAGTAACAGGGCTGTGTTTGTACATTCAAAATATTTAATTTCTTTCTTAAGCTGTTTGAATTTTGGGTTGACAAAAGAATGGATTAGAACCAGAAAATCACTTAAAAGTCAAACGGCAGTTATTCCAAACAATAACAGTATGGCACTTGTTCGCACACTATCACTAGAATAAATACAACACACATCACATCATAGATCGTAGCACCTTTCCGCGAAAGGAGAAATTTTAGGGGATTCCCCGCATTGTCAATAGTACGGTTCAATTTTATCACACGAGATCGAGCAAGCGGATTCGTGCGCTACAATGGCGCCGCCTGCCTGTTGGTAACAGCGCCCAGTATTCTTTAACCAAGGCCAACTAAATTAAATATTACATATTATGTAATATTTAATTTAGCTGGCGTTGCTTTAACATTCAGCGCACTCTCGCTGCAAGTGGAAAATGTAAACTAACGCTTTTAATTACTATTTAATAATAAAATTATTTATTCAATACTATAATAACTGCTTCGCTGATTGCGCCCTCTGAGGCTTGCGCCCCTGTTGCCAGGCCCTAGCTACGGCGCTGAAGCCACCAACAAACTATGATTTCATTTCTAGATATTTCTATTTCTATTAAAAATAATAAATTTAACTTTAACATTTACAGAAACCCCACCCATACCAATAATATTATCAATATTAATTCCAATAACCCTGTTCAACACAAGTTTGCTGCCATCAACGCCTTAATACACCGCTTATTCCCCATCCCTTTGACTAAAGTTAATTTTAATAAAGAATGGTATTTAATTAAACAAATTGCATCAAAAATAACTTTCCTATTAATTCAGTCCAAAACATATTTAACAAGAAAACTATAAATATAGTGCAAAACTCTTATGTTTAAGGAGGCAGCAGAATCACATTTTTAAAACTCCATTACAACGTTTAACGGTAGCTCATGTCCTCTTTAAACAATGGGTATATGCAAATTCTGGGGTGCCTTCCCTGACAGTCTCATATGGAGTCATTAACCAGGTTCGCAAAGGGTATCCCGAATCACCTAAAGTAACTAGATTTAATAAAAACAATCTAAAAAATATCTAAACTTACCAATTAAATAAAAATCGTTGTGTCCGGTTTCATGCAATCTTCTCATGGTAGTTTCAAATCTAAAAATTGTTCTGCTTTTCCTTTATTCTACAACAATATATGTAAATATCTTACCAACTGTACATTTATGGAATGATATCGCTTTCGATTAACATATTGTAATGTAATCGAAGTGATAACACACAAAATTAAATTTACCATAAAATTCTCCAACAGGTAAGTCTTTATTTTTTTTATTATCACTTTATTAAATAAACACTTTGTAGTTCTGTGCAGCTAAAATAATAAATGCTTGCGTAATATGTGTATTGCCGATAATATGCAGTTTGAGCCAGAAGATGGAGATGAAAATATAGATTTAGGTATAATAGAACATAATTTTATAAATAACACGCAGGAAGAATTACTAGGACGTGCTCATCCTGAATTAGCTGCTGCAACTAATGCTTTCTTCCAATCTTCTGACAGCTTTTCTTTTTTGTTTTACTGAAAAGAACAAACGTTAGAATGCAGTTTCATTTTAAACAACATTTTATGTGCTTACCACTTTTATGTTGAACCTGCTTTGGGGTAGTACTCAATCCACTTGTAGTCGGTACAGCTGGCGATTTGTACAATATTGCTGACTCTTCTATTTTTCTTGATTTAGCCAGAGTACTTGTACACGGGGATGAGGACACTGAATGTTCTGGTGCCGAAGATAATGAGCTGTAATTATTCTCACCTAAATCCTATTGCAAACATGTAAAAATAAGAAAATATTATCTAGAACATAATTTACACCGAGTACGTATACACGAGCGCTTAAGTCGGCAGTAACAACCACCGTTGTACGTACTACCGGTATAAAATGCCGGCTTTTACATCCGTAGTTCTTACACCGGTTTAGTTACGCTACTACCGTCACCCAACAGGTTTAGAGTTACTACAACCGTTCGTAAACTACGTGTATACACTTTCGTGAATGCTGATAGAAAGAAACGGTTGTTAAAATCCCTAGAATTATAATATTTGGTGTTCGTCGGAGGGAAAAGTTGTTTTGTTCAGTTCCCAACACTGATCATAACCTAAAAATATCGCTGTGGTGATCACGTTGGGTTAATAAGATCATGTTTTTCACTTCTCACTTCTAATATAATAATAAATATAACTGAAGTTTGCTATAAAAGTACAACAGTTATTTATATTGTTAGAACTGCAAATCAACGACAACTTCATGCAGTTGTTGTTACACCTGCTAGCAGAAGTTACTACAACCGTTCTTACACTTTGTGTTATATCGTGTATACACCACGGTGGTTAATACTAGCGACTTAAGCGGTCGTGTATACGTATTCACTGTTACTTTTCTTCTGTGCCTCTAAATAAAATTTTTATAGACAAAAAAATCAGTAAATTATCTAAAGGATTCAATTATTGATTGCCTCACCTTAATTCATCTCTAATGTCTTTTACAAGTGCAGTAGATCAACACGGCAAACTTGCAATTGGAAATAATGCGGTCATGTTTTCGTTTACGTTATTCCTCCAGTTTCCTTCTACTATATTTCCTTCGGAATCAAATGTACCGGATGCTGAATAAACGTCAGCAGAATGAGAGTTTTTTCTCAAAAAGTTGTGTAAAAGTGCGATTGTCATTACAACTAGTTCAGCTTTTTTAGCTCAAGTGGTATGAGTTTTCTTAACACTCGAAAAACAGATGAAATGATCACAAACACATTTTCAACCACTCTACATAGGCGATAATTGAAAATTTTTTCCATTGTTTATCTGGCATGTATCCCAGAATACACCTTCATTATATTAGGTTGTAATGGAAAAGCTTCGTCTGCCATGAAAAAATAAGGCATTTCTTTGCTTCTTCCTCTAAAAGACGCTGACTCTGGGAAATTTATAGAACCATCCGCCATTTTCTCGTATAATATACTATTCTTAAAAATCCCCCCTTCAGAAATTCTCCCCTGGCAACCAGTATCCGCAAACAAAAAATTGTAATTTGAATCTACCAATGCAAACAGAACAATGCTAAATGTTCCCTTATACAGTAGTGTCCGGTTATAATGAACCACTACTGGCCACCAAAAACGGTTCATTATAGCCGAAATTCATTACATCCAACAAAGCAATAAACTAAATAATAGTAAAAAAAATGCATACGAACCAAAGATTTATTATGTATTAAAAATAAAGAATAAATTTTCTTACTACATACGTTCAATTGGAAAGTAGGCAAATTATTATTTATCAGATTGCTTAAAATAGTGGCTTATTTTAGACTGTTTATAAGACAAAGTTAAGTAAATGTCATTTAAATACATTTCTAGATTAGCCAGGCTGTTCAAAATGTTATTTGGCGCATCATGCATTTGTAGAAAATTCCCAGTTTACGATTTCCGAGAAAGAAAGTTCATTATAAGCGACACATTTTACCGTTTTGAAGTAAAATTTGGTTCATTACATGCAAAAGTGCAATATACGCGAGTTCATTTCAAGCGAAAATATTTGCGTTGATCTTAATGAATGATATATTCGGTCATCTGTAAAGGTTCATAATACACGAGAGTTCAATATAACTGGGTTCATTATAGGCAGTCACTACTGTAATTATAAAATTCGCTATCATTGTTAAGAGGGGCTTGCAATACAACAATCTTCCCGTCTATTGCTCCCAAACAGTGCAGGAAATTCCACGATTGTTCTGCAACAGTTAACCCATCTTCTGGTGTGTCAGGTATCTGTAAAAATATATAAACAATATAAATAAAATAATTCAGATAACTATTGCTAAACCTAAATGTAGAATTAACTTCTCAAAACAACTTTGGCGAATGTGAAGTAATGCCACAATCTTCGTAACAGAATGAAAAGAAAACCTTGATGACTTCAACATCTCGTCAAATTAAAAAAATTGAAAAAACCCGAAGACGTAGGTTTTTGCAACATTAAATGCGGCAGCGACGACAACAAATAATGATGAATGTGAAAGTTTCGCCACTTTTATACGTAATAAATTACGAAAATATTCTGATAGGACAGGAAACGCTTTGCAATTTTGAAATAAGTCAACTCATTTTTCAAGCAGATCAAGGACAATTTGATTCTTATCAACCCTCCACTTTTCCTAATCACAGCAGTTTCAATTATCCCCATACTTATAATTAGAGACCGGATCTAGCAAAAATTTAGTAAAATCATTTCAGTAGAGCGGCACACTTTAGCAGCACTTTTAAAACAGTTCACCAATCATTATAGTGCAATATATTTATAATGGGCGTGGCCAAGCCTTCGTTGAGTCGCCAAACCAATCATTTTTTATTAAAGAAAATTAACGGTACAGGTGGGGGAAACCTTAATTAGAAATAATTTAGTGTACCGCTAAATTTGGCTAAATTCTTCTATTTGTATGACTCATCACCTAAAAATGTCACCTAAAATCCGGTCTCTACTTATAATCCTAACATATCTTCAATAAATACTACTATCTTGAACCCTGCCCCAACAGTTCATATTCCATCTGCTTCTCCCAATCAGTCAACATCAATTGATTCTAATTACGCACCTACACCTTCACCTGCTTACTCAGAGGAATTAAGCGTTACAGATTTAATATAATTTTTTTACTATAACATTTATTGTATCCAAAAACTGCTTTTCATTTTAACTCTAATAAACTGACTAAATAAATTCTTACCTTGATGTTTTCTTCGAGTGCTTCAATAATAGCTCTGCATATTTCTGCAACAATCGCACTGATAGCTTGTTTTGAAATTTTAAACGTATATTGTGGGCTGGTATACGAATCACCAGTTGCCGAAAAACGTAATGTTACAGCCAGTCTTTCTTGCACAGGAATAGCATCCCTAAATTTGGTATTCTGTTTTGATATTTTTGGAGCTATGAAATTAATTAATATTTCAAAATCTTCAGTCGTCATTAGAGTAAAATTTTTAAAGTATCCACCGAGTTCTTGATCCCTTAAATCGGTAAGCAAATTTGTACCACTGTAAATATGTCTATTTGTAAACAAATTAGATTGCCACCATCCTCTCTCTCGTCGTTTTCTTCTAGTCAGTATTCGATGAATAATTATAAAAGCAGCAGCAGCAGCGACTTGGACTGATGAACAACAAATTGATGGACTGTACAAATGCGCATTACACTTGCATTGCAATTCGTTGTTTTGCACGCCCAAACAGTCCACACTTGTATTTGAAGTTGCTGCATTGCAATTTTATTGCATTACAGTGTTCGGCACACTAAAATGCGCAAGTTTGGACCCAGCTTAACATACACATATACATAAATACTACAGTATATTTTGAAGCTACGAAGTTTCCTTTAGTAAATTTGGGTTCGAATAATTTTAACATTTTAAAGATTCATTGCAACTAAGAAATGTGTGAATCGATCCTTCATCAATTGCACCTTCAGAGTAATTACGCCCAATAAAATCACATCTTTGAGGCATCTTAATTGTAATGTTATTAGCTAAAAGGAAATTTCAAAGTTAAAAAATAAATGAAGTATTTTCTTTACTTACTTAAACAAATATTTTAAAAAACCTAGTTCACATTGTTTACAAGCAAATTATTTTTCTTTTCTGTGGATTTTCATGTTTATTAAGATTACTTTTAGTTACAGTCCTGTATTCACATAAACTACAAGAAAAGCAACCGGTTTATCTCCAGGATGAGTACTCATATGCAATTTCAGCTGAGTTTTAGTTATACTCTTGTATTCACATAAAGTACAAGCAAATGGTTTATCTCCAGTATGAGTACTCATATGCAATTTCAGTCTGTATTTAGTTGCACTCCTGTGGTCACATAAATTACAAGCAAATGGTTTTTCTCCAGTGTGAGTACTCATCATATGCAATTTCAGCTTATCTTTAGTTACACTCCTGTATTCACATAAATTACAAGCAAAAGGTTTTTCTCCAGTATGAATTTTCATATGTTTGTTCAGCTTGCTTTTAGTTATAGTCTTGTGTTCACATAAAGTACAAGCAAACGGTTTTTTTCCAGTATGATTACTCATATGCAATTTCAGTCTGTATTTAGTTGCACTCCTGTGGTCACATAAATTACAAGCAAATGGTTTTTCTCCAGTGTGAGTACTCATCATATGCAATTTCAGCTTATCTTTAGTTACACTCCTGTATTCACACAAATTACAAGCAAATGGTTTTTCTCCAGTATGAGTACGCATCATATGCAATTTCAGCCTATCTTTAGCTACACTCCTGTATTCACATAAATTACAAGCAAAAGGTTTTTCTCCAGTATGAATTTTCATATGTTTGTTCAGCTCGCTTTTCGTTACAGTCCTGTATTCACATAAAGTACAAGCAAATGGTTTTTCTCCAGTATGAGCACTTGCATTATGGAATTTCAGACTATATTTAGTTCTACTCCTGTGTTCACATAAATTACAAGCAAATGGTTTTTCTCCAGTATGAATTTGCATATGTTTATTCAGCTCGCTTTTCGTTACAGTCCTGTATTCACATAAAGTACAAGCAAATGGTTTATCTCCAGTATGAGTACTCATATGCAATTTCAATTTGTATTTAGTTGTACCCCTGTATTCACATAAATTACAAGCAAACGCCTTTTTTATTAAATGCGTATTTTTATGAGTTTGAAGATTGTATCTACGAGTCGTTCTAAATTCACAAACGTCACATATAAAACTTTTCCCTTTATTTTTATTCTGGTCATCTTCGTCAACTGTTGCAGTTGTTTCTACTTTTATTTTGTCTGTTTCATGGGCACTACTCTCTCTAATTGCAGTTTCTTCTCTCGTATTCCGTTCTAAGTTTTGGCTAATATTAGTGTTAGTAGCTTCATTGAAGTTATGTTTTTGTTTGGTATTGCAAAGGATATCATTGCCGAATTCACTTTTTATGTTGTCCAAGTAGGATTCATGTTTGATTTCTTCTTTGACGATATCCAAATCGAAATCATATTCGAGGTTAGCCTTTGAATTTATTTCTGCCATTTTTTATATAATTGCCTGTAATAATACAAATCACAAAGAGTGTAACGAACAGCGTTTGGTAACTAGTGAAAATTATTTAAAAATACAAATTAAAAATGGATAAGCGGATAATAATATTCTTACTGGTAAACACAGATAATACAAACAAAAATACAAAACAGTAAGAGCCACGTAAGCACTGATAGAAGTAAAATATACGTAAAATAGGTCAACTTTTGGAAGTGGTTATTATATCGGCGCCGTATAAGATTATACAAGTTGATTAAAAAGGTCAATCAACTACTATACTCTTTTCTCTACTATGAAAAGCACTAAATTGAAATATCTGGTGCATTCTTTTGTTATTAAATTGACAGCACTACATGTTTTTAAAATATAGTGGGATATTTAGTTCCCTGAAATGTTGGGTTCTTGGGTTAGCTGTCATGTTGACAGATATCAAAATATTTTTTTTTATAAATAGTTCCATATTTATGCAGTTTTTAGTTCTTCGTAACACAGATAAATTGCCTTGTGTCCTCTTTCGGTAAAATTCATGGTTCAACATTTAGGTTGCTAGAAATTTTTTTAATAAAATAAAATAAAATGTTATCAACGCGTCGTACAATGACAGAATTCACAACACAAAACAATTGGTAGCGATTTTCCATTGTAGCTATATCCTGATGGAAGCGTTCACCATGTTCGTCACTTACATCTCCAAGATTTTGTGGAAAAAAGTCCAAATGCGAATCCCAAAAAAGAATTTTCAAAGACATTGTATCCAAGAATCTATAGTTTTCAAGAAGTTCACTAACCAGTTGTTGATAGTTCTCGACCCGCTTGTTTCCTAAGTTTCTCATAATGATCGCCAGGCTCATTCAGTCGTTCATCCTCCATAAGTTCCCCTATTTGTGGTCCAACAAATATACCTTCTTTGATGTTTGCGTCACTTATTCTAGGAAACTTCCTCTTCAGCTGAAGGAAACCTTTACTATAACGTATATCGATCAATTGCTTTACGAAGTGTTACATCAAACTAAATTTGCAATAATGGAAGTACACTTTCTCGAGTTCACAAGAGGCTGACGAACGACATTTTTCTCTCTAAGTATTAGTTTTTTTCTCTTTTACCACTGCTTCTTCACAAAGTGAATTTTTCTATTCCTACAGTCCCACTCACAGAAAAAGCAACAGAACTTTGTGTATCCATGAAGTCCCAGCACAGCAGCTATTTCTTTTAGATCTCCACAAATGTGCCAAGAATACTTCTCATATTGTATCATTGTCAGTAGAAATTTTATATTTCCATAATACTCTTTCATGTGTGCTGCATAAGCAAGAGGGATTGACGGATACTCATTTCCATTATGAAGCAGGACGGCTTTCAAACTTGTCTTGGAAGAATCTATAAAGTTTCTATTCTTCAGAATTGTCCTGCTGTCCTAGTTCATCTAATAAAAAGTCCACATCGTTGCAGTACACTAAGTTATCTTGCATGGCGAAAATATGTTCTAACTCCTTGACGGAAAAAGCATACTTTAATTCCCTTTTCAAGGAGGTTTCAGCCTTTCAGTCTTAAAGCTAACAATTCAACCTGCATTTTAGATAAATTTAGATGACGAACCAGATCATTGAGTTCTGACTGACTAATCTTCTGAGTTTATGTTGTGTCTTCTATGAAATCTGGGTCCTTTTCATCGTCACCACTTACTAGATCAGTCTGGAACTCTTCACCACCGACGTGTTCTTCTGAATCCAAACTCCATGTTTGTGGTGGCACTGGAGTGGCTAGCTCTGAATTGTGATGAACAGGTCTGATGACTGAAGGAATGTTGGGATATTTTACTGAATTTATATTAGTCTTGCTTGTGATTCCACTGATTTTTGTAATACAAAAATAGCAGTCTGTGGTGCAGTCCTTTGGCATGCGACGAGATTTCTCATTCAGTCAGCTAGTAAGCAAAGTTACATAGGAAGCACAAAAGATACGAGAGACCTAAAATTTGTCTTGATCGCCAGTTTTACATCCAAAGTAGAGCTCATACAATTCCGCACTAAAGGAGGAATGTTTCTCTTTTGAGATTTGTCCTTTTATAAAATTTCCACTAGAACAATAGAATTCACTTTAGTAACGCCCTTTCAACTCCAAATTGAAAAACTGAAACGTTACAATTTTATTTTTAACTCATTTTTGTACCTACCTCATTAAAAGTAACGTTTTTAATTAAAGCTAACTGAATTAAAAATTGGGATTTATAATTTAACGTGCTAAATAGTAACAACAGATCAATAAAAAAACCAATTAGGGTAGGCTCTGAAATTGAATTATTTTGAATTGGTACTTTAGCCACATCTACAGAATGACATTTTTATTGTCAACAAAGTTTATAACCTTAAATTCATGTCAGAAATGTCATTCTGTGGATGTGGCTAAAGTACCAATTCAAAATAATTCAATTTCACAGCCTACCCTAATTGGTTTTTTTATTGATCTGTTGTTATATTATATACCAAGGTGGACAAGATATTTTTCTCAGCCGAGCAGTATTATTTCCCGCATGCGAAGCATGGAGGGAAATTAGTTGCGAGAATCTTTCGAAAAGTCGGTGTAGACAACATCGACTTGGGTTCCCTGGTCGAAAGCTGAGGTTACATAGTTCTTTAATAAACATAAGTTAATTATGGTGGACCTTTTTTCCATAAATCCGTGTTGTTTATTGATGACGTTTTTAAGAGTGAAAGATAAATGTTTGTTCACAATTTTTTCAAATAGTTTTGGTATTGAATTCAGTATTGAGATGGGTCTGTAATTTTTTACACTAGTATTGTCGCCCTTTTTAAATATGGGAACAACCTTGCTAGTCTCATAATTCAGGTACGCATCCCAGTAATAGGGATTTGTTAAAAATAAGCCAGAGAGGGTATGCTAATGCAAATATAATTAACAATATATTAACATTATAAAATGTATTTATTACATACTTATATGTATAATAAGGTTTTCTAATAAAATAATTTACAGATGCAAAAGAAATCCATGAAAGTGCCGGTTTGCTTATAAAGGGTTTTTAAATGAAAAAGACAAGCCACGAGAAACCTTAAGCATGGTATGTATGACATATTTTATTATGCATAATTGTCTTGCCATGGAATGCGCCCTTCAGTTTTGCAGTAATGCGCTCATTTATCTCTAATGCCTTTTGCAAGTGCAGTAGATCGACGCGGCAAACTTGCAATTGCTTCATTCTACTATATTTCCTTCAACTTCGGAATCAAATGTGCCGGATGTTAAATAAACGTCAGCGGAATTAGTTTCTTCTTAAAAAGTTGTGTAAATGTGCTACCTTCGTTACAAGTAGTTCAGCTTTTTCTGGCTCAAGTCGTAGGGGTTTTCTTAACACTCGAAAAACGGATGAAATGTTCCCAAACACATTTTCAACCACTCTATGCGCTCTACATAGGTGATAATAGAAAATTCTTTCCATTGTTTGTCTGGCATATATCCCAGAATAAACCTTCCCAGGAAAAAATAAGGCATTTCTTTGTTTCTTCCTCTTAAAGGCGCCGATTCTGGGAAATTTATAGAACCATCTGCCATTTTTTCGTATAATTTACTATTCTTAAAAATCCCCCCTTCAGAAATTCTCCCCTGGCAACCAGTATCCACAAATAAAAAATTGTAATTTGAATCTACCAATGCAAACAGAACAATGCTAAATGTTCCCTTATAATTATAAAATGCGCTATCATTGTTAAGAGGGGCTTGCAATACAACAATCTTCCCGTCTATTGCTCCCAAACAGTGGAAATTCCACGATTGTTCTGCAACAGTTAACCAATCTTCTGGTGTGTTAGGTATCTGTAAAAATATATAAACAATATAAATAAAATAATTCAGATAACTATTGCTAAACCTAAATGTCTTATTTTAGATTGACACAGAAGAATTAACTTTGGCGAATGTGAAGTAATGCCACAATCTTCGTAACAGAATGAAAAGAGAACCTTAATGACTTCAACATCTCGTTAAATCAAAAAAATTAAAAAAACCCGAAGACGTAGATTTTTGCTACATTAAATGCGGCAGCAACAACAACAAATAATGATGAATGTGAAAGTTTCGCCACTTTTATACGTAATAAATTACGAAAATATTCTGGTAGGACAAGAAACGCTTTGCAATTTCAAAATAAGTCAACTCATTTTTCAAGCAGATCAAGGGCAGTTTGATCCCCAATTTGATTCTTATCAACCCTCCACTTTTCCTAATTACAGCAGTTTCAATTATCCCCATACTTATAATCCTAACATATATTTAATAAATACTACTAGTATTTTGAACCCTGCCCCAACAGTCCATATTCCATCTCCTTTTAATCAGTCAACATCAACTGATTCTAATTACGCACCTACGCCTTCACCTGCTTACTCAGACGAATTAAGCGTTACAGATTTAATATAATTTTTTTACTATAACATTTATTGTATCCAAAAACTGCTTTTCATTTAACTCTAATAAACTGACTAAATAAATTCTTACCTTGATGTTTTCTTGGAGTGCTTCAATAATAGCTCTGCATACTTCTGGAACAATCGTGCTGATAGCTTGTTTTGAAATTTTAAACGTACATTGTAAGCTGGTATAGGAATCACCAGTTGCTAAAAAAACGTAATGTTACGGCCAGTCTTTCTTGCACAGGAATAGCATCCCTAAATTTGGTATTCTGTTTTGATATTTTTGGAGCTATGAGATTAATTAATATTTCAAAATCTTCAGTCGTCATTAGAGTACAATTTTTAAAGTATCCACCGAGTTCTTGATCCCTTAAATCGGTAAGCAAATTTGTACCACTGTAAATATGTCTATTTGTAAACAAATTAGATTGCCACCATCCTCTCTCTCGTCGTTTTCTTCTAGTCAGTATTCGATGAATAATTATAAAAGCAGCAGCAGCGACTTGGACTGATGACATTGTTCCTTCGCAAGCAACAACAAACTGATGGGACTGTACAAATGCGCATTACACTTGCATTGCAATTCGTTGTTTTGCACGCCCAAACAGTCCACACTTGTATTTGAAGTTGCTGCATTGGAATTTTATTGCATTACAGTGTTCGGCACACTAAAATGTTTGGACCCAGCTTAACATACACATATACATAAATACTACAGTATATTTTGAAGCTACGAAGTTTCCTTTACTAATCTTAGGTTCGAATAATTTTAACATTTTGGAGATTCGTTGCAACTGAGAAATGTGTGAATCAATCCTTCATCAATTGCACCTTCAGAGTAATTACGCCCAATAAAATCACATCTTTGAGGCATCTTAATTGTAATGTTATTAGCTAAAAGGAAATTTCAAAGTTAACAAATAAATGAAGTATTTTCTTTACTTACTTAAACAAATATTTTAAAAAACCTAGTTCACATCGTTTACAAGAAAATTATTTTTCTTTTCTGTGGATTTTCATATGTTTATTCAGATTACTTTTAGTTACAGTCCTGTATTCACATAAACTACAAGAAAAGCAACCGGTTTATCTCCAGGATGAGTACTCATATGCAATTTCAGCTGAGTTTTAGTTATACTCTTGTATTCACATAAAGTACAAGCAAATGGTTTATCTCCAGTATGAGTACTCATATGCAATTTCAGTCTGTATTTAGTTGCACTCCTGTGGTCACATAAATTACAAGCAAATGGTTTTTCTCCAGTGTGAGTACTCATCATATGCAATTTCAGCGTATCTTTAGTTACACTCCTGTATTCACATAAATTACAAGCAAACGGTTTTTTTCCAGTATGATTACTCATATGCAATTTCAGTCTGTATTTAGTTGCACTCCTGTGGTCACATAAATTACAAGCAAATGGTTTTTCTCCAGTGTGAGTACTCATCATATGCAATTTCAGCGTATCTTTAGTTACACTCCTGTATTCACATAAATTACAAGCAAACGGTTTTTTTCCAGTATGATTACTCATATGCAATTTCAGTCTGTATTTAGTTGCACTCCTGTATTCACATAAATTACAAGCAAACGGTTTTTTTCCAGTATGATTACTCATATGCAATTTCAGTCTGTATTTAGTTGCACTCCTGTGGTCACATAAATTACAAGCAAATGGTTTTTCTCCAGTGTGAGTACTCATCATATGCAATTTCAGCTTATCTTTAGTTACACTCCTGTATTCACACAAATTACAAGCAATTGGTTTTTCTCCAGTATGAGTACGCATCATATGCAATTTCAGCCTATCTTTAGCTACACTCCTGTATTCACATAAATTACAAGCAAAAGGTTTTTCTCCAGTATGAATTTTCATATGTTTGTTCAGCTCGCTTTTCGTTACAGTCCTGTATTCACATAAAGTACAAGCAAATGGTTTTTCTCCAGTATGAGCACTTGCATTATGGAATTTCAGACTATATTTAGTTCTACTCCTGTGTTCACATAAATTACAAGCAAATGGTTTTTCTCCAGTATGAATTTGCATATGTTTATTCAGCTCGCTTTTCGTTACAGTCCTGTATTCACATAAAGTACAAGCAAATGGTTTATCTCCAGTATGAGTACTCATATGCAATTTCAATTTGTATTTAGTTGTACCCCTGTATTCACATAAATTACAAGCAAACGGCTTTTTTATTAAATGCGTATTTTTATGAGTTTGAAGATTGTATCTACGAGTCGTTCTAAATTCACAAAAGTCACATATAAAACTTTTCCCTTTATTTTTATTCTGGTCATCTTCGTCAACTGTTGCAGTTGTTTCTACTTTTATTTTGTCTGTTTCATGGGCACTACTCTCTTTAATTGCAGTTTCTTCTCTCGTATTCCGTTCTAAGTTTTGGCTAATATTAGTGTTAGTAGCTTCATTGAAGTTATGTTTTTGTTTGGTATTGCAAAGGATATCATTGCCGAATTCACTTTTTATCTTGTCCAAGTAGGATTCATGTTTGATTTCTTCTTTGACGATATCCAAATCGAAATCATATTCGAGGTTAGCCTTTGAATTTATTTCTGCCATTTTTTATATAATTGCCTGTAATAATACAAATCACAAAGAGTGTAACGAACAGCGTTTGGTAACTAGTGAAAAACTTGTAATTATTTAAAAATACAGATTAAAAATGGATAAGCGGATAATAATAATTGAATATTTTACTGGTAAACACAGATAATACAAACAAAAATACAAAACAGTAAGAGCCACGTAAGCACTGATAGAAGTAAAATAGGTCAACTTTTGGAAGTGGTTATTATATCGGCGCCGTAAAAGATTATACAAGTTGATTAAAAAAGTCAATCAACTACTATACTCTTTTCTCTACTATGAAAAGCACTAAATTGAAATATCTGGTGCATTCTTTTGTTATTGAATTGACAGCACTACATGTTTTTAAAATATAGTGGGATATTTAGTTCCCTGAAATGTTGGGTTCTTGGGTTAGCTGTCATGTTGACAGATATCAAAATATTTTTTTTTATAAATAGTTCCATATTTATGCAGTTTTTAGTTCTTCGTAACATAGATAAATTGCCTTGTGTCCTCTTTCGGTAAAATTCATGGTTCAACATTTAGGTTGCTAGAAATTTTTTTAATAAAATAAAACAAAATGTTATCAACGCGTCGTACAATGACAGAATTCACAACAACACAAAACAAACTAGAACAATAGAATTCACTTTAGTAACGCCCTTTCAACTCCAAATTGAAAAACTGAAACGTTACAATTTTATTTTTAACTCATTTTTGTATCTCATTAAAAGTAACGTTTTTAATTAAAGCTAACTGAATTAAAAATTGGGATTTATAATTTAACGTGCTAAATATGTAGTATATTATATACCAAGGTGGACAAGATATTTTTCTCAACCGAGCAGTATTATTTCCCGACATGCGAAGCATGGAGCGAAATTAGTTGCGAGACTGAGAAAAATCTTCTCTACCGTGGTTTATATACAATTTTTTTCACTACTAGCGCCTTCATGCCTTTTAATTAATCATTTTTACTTTAATAAAAAATAAAATGACAGATGCATATATTTATTTCTAAATATCCATAAAAATCAAGTAGCCATGCTTGAGAACAAGGGGAGGAGTCAATTTCAATTGAAGTTTATGTGAAATATATTTATAATAGGCACCTGAGTGCATAGCAATTGTTTCCATTATTGACCTTTGTCAATAATAAAAAATTATTGACCTCTAGGAGAGAAATTTATCTTCTTGGCTGGCAAACAAGGTCAATAATGATATCTTCTAATGGGCATTTTCAATATACAGGATGATTCACTAGCCTCTTTACAAACTTTGGCATTGAAAACTAGATGTACAAATGTTCATATGAATGTAGGTTCTATCTTTCTTTGTTAAGAAGTTATAAGGCTTTAAAGCATTTGAATTGAAAAAACGTAGTAGCCATGGTTTAGCATAACAAAAGCCTCACCGAGGAAGATAAGTGACCGAATGGCTGCATACCTATTTTCCAAATAAATGATAACGGAGGTCCTATACCATGGCCACCCCTAGATCACCCGACTTAAATCCTTGCGATTTTTATTTATGGGGTCACTTCAAGCAACTTGTTTATGCCGTGGAAATAAATGATAGTCATTAATTATTGCAGAGGATTCGAGATGCTGAAACTCATATTAAGAAATAATATGAATTTATTACGCGTGCAAGAGAGTTTAGTTCGTTGTTGCAAGTTGTGTATTCAGGAGAATGGACTAATTTTTGAACATTTACTGTAGTCTAAATGTTGCTTTCTGTTTGTTACAATAAATGTTTTTGATTTTCTTAAAATATGATTACTCATTAGTGTTCAAAGAGATAATTATTTTAAAAACCCTATAACTTCTTAACAAACAAAGATAGAACCTACATTCATATGAATATTTCTTCATGAAATTACATCTAGTTTTCATTACCAAAGTTTGTAAAGAGGTTAATGAATCACTCTGTATAGGGTGATCGAAAACCGCGAACCTCAAGATTTCTTGAAAATTTTAAATAGAAGCCTCCATATACGATTAGGTCATTAAATAGCCGCTTTTCTAAGCTTTCAGAAAATACCATATTTGTTGGGGCCATGGTTAATCGTTACGAAGTTATGTTAGTTTCTTTATCATATTTTTTAGAGATTCCTACGCGACCTTTGCAGTCAATTTAATGAGCGATTGCGGCAACTGATTGTTTTTATCGTTGGTTGTTTTGAACAAAATCGCATCGAATTTTGTTTACAAATATTTTAGCTGCCGCAAATACGTCTTTGATGTAAGTACAATAGATTTCTTTTAACACCCTGTATTATACTTATAATAATAAATAAATAAACAAATCGTTTGCCTAGCATGCAGGAGCTACCAGGCATTCACAAAGTGTCAGTAATTGCAATTATAATAAAACTAGTGAATAACTAAACAAAAAGCGGATTTAGTGAGAATGACGTGAATAAGAAGAGGGTACAAGACGATGAAGGCAGCACTCAGGACTTCAGTGTCGATCTGTACAGAACATACACGTCCGCCTGTGAACTTGTTGGGGAATTACAACATCCACCTGATTAAAGCTAAGTAACTGTAGCATTGTAACATTCTAACAATAGAGAGGTCGTTTAGTCTAGCATAGACCGAATAATAATAACTGTCTATCTATTACCCGGCTCGTGCAGGGAGATGGAAAACTATTAGAAATTTGTTTGCACTAAATCTATGACCTTTATAATCCCGTTGTATAATCGCTTACGGCGACGATATAATAATCACTTCCATTTCTCATTATTGTTATTCAATGCTACCACTTACTGACCTAACCTATGCGTACTACGGTTTTACCAGTAAAAATACTCAATTATTATTATCCGCTTGTTGCTTAGTGCTTTGTGTGTGTGCAGGGATACATTGTTATCTGTATTTTTAAATAATTACAGGTTAGTCACTAGTTACCAAACAACCAAACGCTGTTTGTAATATTCTTTCTGATTTGTAGTTATTACAGGAAATTGAATAAAAAATGACTGAAATAAATTCAAAGGCTAACCCTGAATATGATTTCGATTTGAATATCCTCAAAAAAGAAATCAAACTTGAACCCTATTTGGACAATATAAAAAGTGAATTCGGCAATGATATCCTGTGCAATACCGAACAAAAACATAACTGCAATGAAACTAATACTAATATTAGCCAAAACTCTGAACGGAATACGAGGGAGGAAACTGCAATTAGTGAGAGTAGTGCACATGAAGTGGACAAAATAAAAATTGAAACAATTTATATAGTTAATCCTTTTGACGAGGATTTGGATATCGTCAAAGAAAAAATCAAACTTGAACCCTATTTGGACAATATAAAAAGTGAATTCGGTGATTATATCCCTTACAATACTGAAGAAAAACATAACTTAAATGAAAGTAACACTAATATTACCCAAAACCTAGGATGGAATACGAGGGAGGAAACTGAAATTAGTGAGAGTAGTGCACATAAAGTGGACAAAATAAAAGTAGAAACAACTGATATAGTTGACAAAGAGGACCAGAATAAAAATAAAGGGAAAAGTTTTATATGTGACGTTTGTGAATATAGAACGACTCGTCGATCCAGTCTTCAAACTCATAAAAATATGCATTTAATAAAAAAGCCGTTTGCCTGTAATTTATGTGAATACAGGACTGTAACTAAAAACAAGCTAAAATTGCATAATATGACTAATCATACAGGAGAAAAACCATTTGCTTGTAATTTATGCGAATACAAGGCTGTAACTAAAAGTATGCTGAATAAACATATGAGTACTCATACTGGAGAAAAACCGTTTGCTTGTACTTTATGTGAATATAGGACTGTAACCAAAAGTATGCTGAATATACATATGAGTAATCATACAGAAGAAAAACCAGTTGCTTGTAATTTGTGTGAATACAGGACTGTATGTAAAAGCAAGCTGAAATTGCATATGAGTATTCATACTGGCGATAAACCGGTTGCTTGTAATTTATGTGAATACAGGACTGTAACTAAAAGTATGCTGAATAAACATATGAGTATTCATACTGGAGAAAAACCGTTTGCTTGTACTTTATGTCAATACAGGACTGTAACCAAAAGTATGCTGAATATGCATATGAGTAATCATACAGGAGAAAAACCATTTGCTTGTCATTTGTGTGAATACAGGACTGTATCTAAAAGTAAGCTGAAATTGCATATGAGTACTCATACTGGCGATAAACCGGTTGCTTGTAATTTATGTGAATACAGGACTGTAACTAAAAGCATGCTGAATAAACATATGAGTACTCATACTGGAGATAAACCGGTTGCTTGTAATTTATGTGAATACAGGACTGTAACTAAAAGTATGCTGAATAAACATATGAGTACTCATACTGGCGATAAACCGTTTCCTTGTAATTTATGTGAATACAGGAGTGTAACTAAAAATAAGCTGAAATTGCATATGAGTACTCATACTGGAGATAAACCAGTTGCTTGTAATTTATGCGAATACAGGACTGTAACTAAGGATAAGCTGAAATTGCATATGAGTACTCATACTGGAGATAAGTCGGTTGCTTGTAATTTATGCGAATACAGGACTGTAACTAAAGATAAGCTGAAATTGCATATGAGTAATCATACAGGAGAAAAACCATTTACTTGTAATTTATGCAAATACAGGAGTGTAACTAAAAGTGCGCTGAAATTGCATATGAGTACTCATACTGGAGATAAACCGTTTGCTTGTAATTTATGCGAATACAGGACTATAACTAAAGATAGGCTGAAAGTGCATATGAGAACTCATACTGGAGATAAACCGTTCACTTGTAATTTATGTGAATACAGGACTGTAACTAAAAGTATGCTGAATAGACATATGAAGATTCACAGAAATGAAAAATAATTTGATTTTAAACGATGTGGACTAGGTTTTTAAAATATTTGTTCAAGTAAGTAAAGAAAATACTTCGTTTATTTTTTAATAATGAAGTTTCCTTTTAGCTAGTAAAATTACAATTAAAGATGCCTCAAAGGTGTGATTTTATAGGACGTAATTACTCTGAAGATGCAACTGATAAACGATTGATTCACACATTTCTTAGTTGCAACGAATCTCCTCCAAAATGTTAAAAATTATTCAAACCTAAGATTAATAAAGGAAACTTCGTAGCTTAAAAATGTAGTGTAGTATTTATTACATTTAAATAAATAAGATTTCATATACAACTGTTTAAATAGCTTTATTTAATAAATATAAAAAAAATATTTGGTAATTATTCTTTAATCTTAAGTTTTCAACGATGTCTTAAAAGGTTTTAACAATTCAATTTAATTTGACCAAAGTGTAATGGTTGGAATTATCATTGCATTACATGATATTTATTTTTAAAACACCCCACAGACTATACAATTTATCGTACAACATGAGTTGATTTAACTGTTTGAATGACAATTGGAATGTGTGTAGGGCTGTAGTACGATGTGATCATATCGGTTCGTAATATGGACCTTCCATAAAATGTCATACTACCGGCTTATCAAACGACAGGTTGCAACATGTAGAGATTGCTACTACCCGTTGAAACAATTTTTTAAACTACTTGCTTCTATAGGTACAGGTGCTATAATTGTTAATTATTAAATTTATTATCGTTAACTCTTATACCTTTCGGTCTCGAGGCTGGTACGTTAAAGTATGAGGTTTTAACAGATGCAGTGCACAATCTGACCCGACTCTACAGGTTATGTGATTTTTTTAGATATGTTTATTTTTCAGCATGCTCCATTACAATAGTGCAGTAGTACTACATGCTCTTAATATTTATTTATGTATTAAGGTCATTAGGTCATTACAAAGGTGTTTATGCCTCTTCGAGGGCGACGAGTTTACAAGGCCGAGAGCCTCTGGCCCGAGGGTATAAACATCAAGTAATGCCCGTGGTACATACATAATTTTATGCCTTCAGTGTTTTTTTTTTAAACAAGTATAAATGATTAATTTTAATAAAAATTTATGAAGCAATTTGTGAATGCAGTATCTAGGAGATGCATCATGTTTTTGTAAACAGAGTTTGTTTTTTAAACAACAACAATGTTATTTTTTGTCAATATTACCATAGTAATTCATAATGCTCTAGGGCTCTAGGGTATTATTTAGTTCATAATATACCTTGTATCTAAATTATTAATAAAGAATAATGACTTAGTAAGACATAATAGCTATTTATGTAATAAGTACATAATGTAGGTCTTTATTAACGAGTCCTATAGTTTATGGCAAGGTGAGCGTAGCGAGCGAGGCCAATAAATAGGATGAGTCAATAAAGCCTAATTATGTACGAATTGCATACAAAGCTTTATGCCCGACTGCGAAAATCGATTTCTTTTAGAAAAAAAAAAATGTTCATGATTTTAGTAAAATCTTTATTTTACTAGTACTTAGGTCCTACTATAAAGTGTGATTATAATGTATATTTAAATAAATAAATATTTATTTTACTAGTACTATAAAGAGGTACTGGATTCTGGATTATCAGTGGAGGGTAGCTTTTAGCAGCCCTCCATTGTCAGACTACTCAGGCCACCCCAACTTGGTGATGAACCTGAGAACATCTGCCACTGGAGTACTGGTAATACTGGCCATGTTCGGCCAGAAATCCCCCAACATGGATCTTCTAATTGAGGCCAGAGCAGGGCAGTGGCATAGAACATGCTCTGCCCTCTCGTCCTCTAGACCAGTGGTTCCCAACAAAATTTTTCCAAGGACCCCTTCATCCAGTCGCTATAATGACAAGGACCCCCACTAATTCTTAAACCTAAAGTTATAAATGTTCTCATTCCCCCCCTTTAATTATAATGAGCTTAGCCGCTAAGGCTAAGCTAATGTAATACTAATACATGGTTCGTACCAAGTACTTAAGGTTGACATTTTGAGAAAAAAGAGCGTTAGTTGCTGGATAAAGCCAGATGTAAAAGTTAGCATTCGTTAAAGCGCTCAGAAAGCTGAAAAAACTGAAAATCTGTTACTGTACCAATATATATTTTTATTCCAATTTCTAATTATATCTTGCGGACCCCTCTGGCATGGCTTGCGGTCCCCCAGGGGTCCGCGGACCACCTGTTGGGAACCATTGCTCTAGACTATAGATTACAAGCCCCACAGCTGGGGCTGTTAGTCAGCCGGTCAGCCCCATTCTGTGCAAGTAGTTGTTGAGTTGACAGTGCCCTGAAAGTATTCCGGCAACAATGCGTAATTTCTTTCGTGGTAGCTGTAGACAGTATATTGCTGTCTTGAGTGTGGGTGTCTTAATGGCTGCCCGTGCTTGTCTGCAGGTTTTCAGATTCTCCCACCTAAAAGCGTGTTTATGGTGGGTTATCTGGCGTATCATTCTGTTGAGTATAGCGGTATAGGTTCGGGACCCCAAAAGGCTTGCTCCGAACCCTGTTTTGCCAGCTCGGCAGCCTCCTCATTTCCACGATTGCCATCATGTCCCTTCACCCATACTAATGAAACGACATTGTTTTGGGATATTAGTTCAAGGGTGCAGTAACACTAATACACCAGCTTTGAACTAATTGTGTAACTTTTGAGGGCCAAAAGTGCAGCTTTGCTGTCGCTAAAGATTGCAATGTGCTGGCCTTGAATGTCACTTTCACAAACTATATTAGCATCTTCCAATATCCCTACCATCTCAGCCTGAAAGATCGTGGTGGATTTGCGTAGTGGTATGCTAACATGTAGATTTCGGTCATCGGAGAAAACTCCGGAACCAGTCCCGTGTTTAATTTTAGATCCATCTGTAAAGATAGACACTTTCAGGTGAATGTGCTCTACGGAGTCCACATTCACCTGAAAGTTTCTATCGAAAACAAACTTTGTGGGGAGGAAATCTGTCACAACACTCAGTAGAGGTGTCTTGGTGGTGGCATTCTTCAAGAATGCGCAGTTGCCCGCCCACACCATCTCCCATGCGCAGCAGTCCTTTAGAACGCAGTCTGACAGCTGTCATTAGCACTATCTCCTCTATGAATAAATCAAGAGGAGGAATGCATAAGACAGCCTCAATTGCACCAGTAATAGTTAGGCAAGCTAAACGTTCCACATGTCCTAATCTGGTTGCTGCTATTTTCCGTCTGATTCTGGGCCACCAGACTAGTGCACGATAGCATAGCATTGGCCTTATGACAGCAATGTACAGTCATAGGGCAATTTTTGGAGTCAAACCCCATTTTTTGCCAACAGCGCGGCGGCATTGCCAGAAAGTCAAGAACGCTTTTTCAGTCTTTGTATTTAAGTGTCTTCCCCAGTTCAGTTTCTTGTCAAATATAACGCCCAGATATTTGACATCTTCTGGAGAGCCTGAGGGTACTATCAAGTAAATTAAGCAAGTGCAAGTTTACCAAATTCCTTCTTCTGGTGAATAGAACCATCTCCGTCTTTGAGTCTGCTCAACACACCAGTCTTCAAGTAACCTGAGTGCAGTCTGCATTAAATCACACAGGATGTTCTCAAATTTTCCCGTTATGAGGATAGTAATGTCAGCCGCATAGCCTATTGTGTGAAAACCCGCATCATTAAGGCGATGTAGAAGGCTATCAACCACCATGTTCCATAGTAGTGGGGATAAAACTTCATCTTGTGGACAGCCTTTCCTTACGGTATCCCCAACACTAACTTGTACTCAACACGTTTCATATCCATCCAATGAGAGTAGGATCGACACCATGTCCTGAGAGAGCAGTATTTGTGCTTTCAAAGGACGCTTTATCAAACGCACCTTCTATATCTACAAATACTCCCAAAGTGCTAGTTTTGTTTTGTCGGGATTTTTCAATTCGTTTTGCTACTGCGTGTAGCGCCGAATCAGTAGATTTCTCAGGAATATATGCATGTTAATTAGGGTGTAACGGGCAGGGCCGTCCTTAGCAAATGCGGGGCTCCCCATTATATTTTAAATGTATTAAAATTTGGTATAGTAACAAAATGTTTACTTACTACAAACAGATAGAGAAAATCGATGTAGCCATTTTCTGAGATCATGATAATCTAATAATAACTGTCTATCTATTACCCGGCTGGTGCAGGGAGATGGAAAACTATTAGAAATGTGTTTGCACTAAATCTATGGCCTTTATAATCCCTAAAGATAATAATAAAAATAAAAACACGAAGTCTGTTCCCACAAATGTATTTAATCTTACGTCTTACGCATTAACGTTTTCGTACCGGCTCCGGTACATCATCAGATGACCCCAAATACTGGAAGTTCAAAGGAATGCAATCACAATATATTCTAAGAAACTAACAAGTTAAAGGCTTATCTGCTAAACATGAAAAATCCCCTTGTATAATCGTTTACGGCGCCGATATAATAACCACTTCCAAAACTTGACCTATTTTTCTCATTACTGCTTACGTGCGTCATTGATGTCCTTACGACGGTGTTTACCAGTAAAAATACTCAATTATTATTATCCGCTTGTTGCTTAGTGCTTTGTGTGTGTGTGTGTGTGTGTGCAGGGATACATTGTTATCTGTATTTTTAAATAATTACAGGTTAGTCACTAGTTACCAAACGCTGTTTGTACCTAATATTCTTTGTGATTTGTATTATTACAGGAAATTGAATAAAAAATGACTGCAATAAATTCAAAGACTAATAACACCGAATACGATTTCGATTTGGATATCGTCAAAGAAGAAATCACACTTGAACCCTATTTGGACAATATAAAAAGTGAATTCGGTGATGATATCCCTTACAATACCGAACAAGAATATAACTTAAATGAAACTAACACTAATATTAGTCAAAGCTTAGGACGAAATACGAGGGAGGAAACTGAAATTAGTGAGAGTAGTGCACATGAAGTGGACAAAATAAAAGTAGAAACAACTGATACAGTTAACGAAGATGACCAGAATCAAAATAAAGGGAAAAGTTTTATATGTGACGTTTGTGAATATAGAACGACTCGTAGATCCAGTCTTCAAACCCATAAAAATACACATTTAATAAAAAAACTGTTTACTTGTAATTTATGTGAGTACAGGACTCTATCTAAAGGCAATCTGAAATTGCATATGAGTACTCATACTGGAGATAAACCGTTTGCCTGTAATTTATGTGAATACAGAAGTTCAACTAAATACAGTCTGAAAATGCATATGAGTATTCATACTGGAGATAAACCATTTGCCTGTATTTTATGTGAATACAGGAGTACAACTACATACAGTCTGAAATTGCATATGAGTAGTCATACTGGAGAAAAACCGTTTGCTTGTACTTTATGTGAATTCAGGACTGTAACTAAAAGTAAGCTGAATAGGCATATGCGTAGTCATACAGGAGAAAAGCCATTTGCTTGTACTTTATGTAAATACAGGAGTGCAACTAAAGATAAGCTGAAATCGCATATGAGTACTCATACTGGAGAAAAACCGTTTGCTTGTACTTTATGTGAATACAGGACTCTAACTAAAAGCAAGCTGAAATTGCATATGAGTACTCATACAGGAGAAAAACCTCTTGCTTGTAATTTATGTGAATACAGGACTGTAACTAAAGATCGTCTGAAATTGCATATGAATATTCATAGTGGAGAAAAACCGTTTGCTTGTAATTTATGCAAATACAGGAGTGTAACTAAAGAAAAGCTGAAATCGCATATGAGTACTCATACAGGAGAAAAGCCGTTTGTTTGTAATTTATGCGAATACAGGAGTGTAACTAAAGATAGGCTGAAATTGCATATGAGTACTCATACTGGAGAAAAACCGTTTGCTTGTACTTTATGTGAATACAGGACTGTAACTAAAAGTATGCTGAATAAACATATGAGTAATCATAGAGGAGAAAAACCGTTTGCTTGTAATTTATGTGAATACAGGACTGTAACTAAAGGTCGTCTGAAATTGCATATAATGAGTATTCATACTGGAGAAAAACCCTTTGCTTGTAATTTATGCAAATACAGGAGTGTAATTAAAGAAAAGCTGAAATGGCATATGAGTACTCATACTGGAGTTAAACCGGTTGCTTGTAATTTATGTGAATACAGGACTGTAACTAAAAGTATGCTAAAGAAACATATGAGTACTCATACTGGAGATAAACCGATTGCTTGTAATTTATGTAAATACAGGACTGTAACTAAAAGTATGCTGAATAGACATATGAAGATTCACAGAAATGAAAAATAATTTGCTTTTAAACGATGTGGACTAGGTTTTTAAAATATTTGTTCACGTAAGTGAAGAAAATACTTCGTTTAGTTTTTAAATTTGAAATTTCCTTGTAGCTAGTAAAAGTACAATTAAAGATGCCTCAAAGGTGTGATTCTATAGGGCATAATTACTGTGAAGATGCAACTGATACATTTCTTAGTTGCAACAAATCTCCAAAATGTTAAAATTATTCAAACCTAAGATTAATAAAGGAAACTTCGTAGCTTCAACATATACTGTAGTATTTATTATGTATGTATGCCATGTAAAGCCACATAACATTTAAATAAATATAATTTCATATACAACTGTTTAAATAGCTTTATTTAATAAATATTAAAAAAAATATTGTTGGTAATTATTCTTTAATCGTAAGTTTTCAACGATATCTTAAAAAGTTTTAACAATTCAATTTAATTTGACCAAATTGTAATGGATGGAATTACCATTGCATTACATGATATATATTTTGAAAACACCCCACGGACTGTACAATTTATCGTACAACATGAGTTAATTCAACTGTTTGAATGACAATTGGTATGTGTATGGGGCTGTAGTATGATGTAATCGTATCGTTTCGCATACGGACCTTCCATAAAATGTGTCGCACTATCAGCTTATCGAACGGCAGGTTGCAACGTGTAGAGATTGCTACTACCAGTTGAAACAATTTTTTAAACTATTTGCTTCTATAGGTATAGGTGCTATAATTGTTAATTATTAAATTTATTATTTGTTATCGTTAACCTCATACCTTTTGGTCTCGAGGCTGGTACGTTAGGTATTAGGTCTTTAAGAAAAGTGGTTTTCTAGCTCGTGGAAATTTTAATTCACCCGCTAACGCTGGTGAATCAAACATTTTTGCACTCGCTAGAGAATTACCACTTTTCTTTACTTGTAGAATAATCTACTATTATATACTTCTCTAGTTAAGTAGTAAGCTATCTTGCTATCTATGTTTTGGGACTTTTATGTCATGTCACACACACAGTGTAGCTGTAGACAGGAGTACAATAATAAAGTTGACGTTAAGATTAGCAAGTGTTATTATTATTTGGTATAATCCGTAAATCATCTTGCAATCCGAATAAGACGTTACACCTATAACTATCATTACACAGAATAATTACCAACCAATTGTTTTCATTGTCAACCTGCAAAAAAGTCAATACTTATACTCACCCGGTACAAGGTGATTGAAAAAGAAGTATAGTAAACGCAATTTAACGAGATAAAGGTTGCCCAGCCTTTTTCGGTTACTTACGCTCATTATCGTAACATTTCGCTTATAAAGCTGTTATTATTGGTTATCACTAGAGCTTGGATTATATGCACTAAAAAAATGGAAAAATTTGCATGCAAATATACACTAAAAATAGCTCAAATATGCAGTTATGCATTAAAATGTGCAAAATAAAAATACATTTCCAGCTTTTCTTTTATTTTACAGTACCGATATAGGCGGTTATGATCCTAAAAATGCATGTTGGTGTTTAAGGGTTAAATTTCTACGTAATTTGGTAGCTAAATTAAATTATTACAGTCAGAAAATATCCATTAAAGCTTACCCTTTTGTCGCAGACTGTACAAAAAACATGAGAAGAATCAATAATCTTCAAATCAGTATGACTTTCACACCATTTTTGTGATAAAACACATCTATCAGTCGATTGTTTCGGTATTTTGAATTAGCTACGCACTGTCTTTACAAAGCAACGGATACTTCAAAACTAACTCTTAAAATCTAAAATTTCCCCAGAACTACATTAGGATATTAGGACTGAGGAACAACAAATTCTATGAAACCCATTAACACAAGGGGCAATCCTTCTTGAACCAAGCAATCCTAAACACCCGACCTCACTGACAAAGGATAATTCCAAGTAAAACTGACAAACAATAAATCCCAAGAAGCTCACTGAAAAGAGATTTTAACTAGGTATCTAACAATAAAAATTCAAAAATTATCGAAAACTCTGTCGAATTTTATGGAGATTTGGAATTTTGTTATAGATACTGCTCTAGCAAAGATTATGGTTGGTATTCTGAACTCATATTTAAATTTAAAGGCATGTTTAATTACCACGGCTATATCGTGTATCTCTGTTATCCACATGTAAAATTATATAAAGCTATATCGTTTTATGTTTACGCTAAACATAGTTGGAAACAACTTTAAACATCAGATCAGAGTTTTAATTAAATTTGTTGATACAACACAAAATGTACACTGTGCAAGAAAACATTTTTATTATCGAGGCATATTTTTTATCGGGGCAGTTAATACTTACGTCTAGTAGCATAACAGCATTGCAGAAGAGCGGCACATTATGTTTTACAAGAGAAATTCAAAGCATACTAGATGTATTTCATTTTAAGACACTTTGTACAATTTTACCCCTAACAGCAGACTGCCTTATGACAGTAAGCAATCATGACCAGCATAATAATCAACCTTAATCAGCCTAATGTTTCGTGCTGAATTTATAAATAGGTATTTTTTTAAATAATTTCGAAATTTGTAAATAAGTACTATTTATTTTGTTTTTTAAACATTTCAGATTTAACAACAGCTAGTTCTTTTTTAATTTCCACTAATTTTGTCACTGCTTCTGCCTTTTTGAGATGTTTGTTTTCAATTGCCATCCTAATTTTATGCAGCTCCGCTTGTTGTTCAGTGGCCTCTCTAATTTTTTTTATGCGAAGACTTGCTTCACTTTCCAAAAACTGTAATCTTTTACGAGTCCTACCAGAAGAATTACCTGAAAAATTAATGTAAGTTAAAATTCTAAATAAGTATCTACCAGTTTAAGTTATAATACTTACAAATATTCGTACTTGGGGTATTTGTAGATGTGGAAGTACTTTCTGAAATTTGTTTCAATATACTAGTTAAGATGTACCTATTTGTGCTAATAATACATACCTCTTGTGAAAAGGTTTCGGCACATATGAGATGGTACGACTTCTACAGTTCTTTCAGGCATTTCTGAAGTAAGTAATTAACAATTGAAATGATTATTTTTTTTTTTAATTATGGTACTAACCATGTAATTTATTTTTATTCTGGTCATCTACGTCAACTGTATCAGTTGTTTCTACTTTTATTTTGTCTGTCCCATGTACAGTATTCTCTATAATTGTAGTTTTGTTCCTCGTATTCCGTCCAGAGTTTTGGCTAATATTAGTGTTAGTTTCATTGAAGAAATGTTTTTGTTCGGTATTGTAAAGGATATCATCGCCGAATTCACTTTTTATATTGCCCAAGTAGGGTTCAAGCTTGATTTCTTCTATGACGATATCCAAATCCTCGTTAAAAGGATTAACTTTGTCAGTTGTTTCAATTTTTATTTTGTCCCCTTCGTGTGCACTACTCGCAATAATTGCAATTTGCTCCTTTGTATTCCGTTGAAAGTTTTGGCTAATATTAGTGTTAGTTTCATGGCAGTTATGTTTTTGTTCGGTATTGTAAAGGATGTCATCACCAAATTCACTTTTTATATTGTCCAAGCAGGGTTCAAGTTTGATTTCTTCTTTGACGATATTCAAATCAAAATCATATTCGAGATTAGCCTTTGCATTTATTTCAGCCATTTTTTATATAATTTCCTGTAATAACAAAAATTAGAAAGAATTTTACAAACAGCGTTTGGTAACTAATAACTAACCTGTAATTATTTAAAAATACAGATTAAAAAATGTATCCCTGTACCCACACAAAGCATTAAACAACAAGCGGATGATAATAATAACTGAGAATTGAGTATTCTAATGATAAATACAGAAGTAAGCTATATAAGGCTATAACAGAAAAATAGGTTAACTTTTGGAAGTGGTTATTATATCGGCGCCCGGCGCCGGCCGTGCTTAGCGATACTATATATCCAAATACCTTATACAGGGTGATTCAAAAGGTGTAGTCCAAACTTAGGGGTGTGATTGGTGATGTTAAAATAAGCAAAAAATTCCTATAAAAATAAAACCATGCCTTATTTCCAACCGTTATCTAGTTACAGAGGTTTTCTTTGTTTTTATCTGTGTTCTGTCAAATCACGTTATCTAGGACATAAGTAAGACAAAATGTTAATATCTTACGACAAAGGACGTTTCAAGTTTCAAACTTGAATTGGCGTAGTTTTCAACAAATGTGGTAATAATTGAGCCACTTTCTGTACCTACGTGATTATGCAGAAATGCATTTTGTGTATGGTTATTGCAGCGGAAATGCCCGTGCAGCTGTGGTAGAATATGGGAGAAGGTATTCTCACCACTGACAGCCTGACCACCAAACATTTGAACAATTGTACCGAAATATATATTTTTTTAATATGTATGAAACAGGTAGCGTTAGACCAAGGCCCGCTGAATTAATATTATGCAATATTAATTCAGCGGGCCTTGGTTAGACCACCTCAACCTCATCATGTTGGAAGAAATAACGTGTACCTACAACAATGATGGCATTATTGAAACAGTCGACTAAAACCCATCGCTGAGTACTAGAAAAAATTCTAGGCAATTAAATATTCCCCAGTCGTCAGTGGCGTACACTACGTACAAACAGCTTATATCCCTACCACATACAACACGTACAAAATCTACATAATGGTGATAATCTGAAACGCTTAGAATTTTCTGAATGGTTATTAGATGCTACTGCAAACAATCCAGAATTTTTAAGTCAAATTCTCTGGACGGATGAATCGCAGTTCATACAAAATGGTATCAACAACTGGCGTAATATGCATAACTGGGCTTTTGAAAATTCTCATTCTACACGGATTACTACTTTTCAAGAACGCTTCAGTGTTAACGTTTAGGCCGGTATTATAGGCGATCATGTTATTGGAGTTTATGCATTACCACACCGGTTTAATGCTGCCATGTATTTAGACTTCTTAGATAATGCCTTGCCGGAATTCACAATTCACATCAAGTATGGAATTGGCTAAATAATCGCTTTCCACAGCGCTGATTTGGAAGAGGCGGCCCAGTACTATGGCCGGCTCATTCGCCTGATATTACTCCACTAGATGTTTACTTATGGAGTGTATTAAAAGAAAAAGTTTATGTAACGGAAATTCAGAACAGGGACCATTTAGTTAATAGAATAATTGAAGATATTCGAAGACATCCTCAACAGTTGAGGAATGTTTGAGATTCTCTGCATCGGCGTTTTCCAACTTTGTATACAAGTACAAGGTGGACATTTTGAACATTTGTTGTGATACTTTTTAATTTTTCTTGTAATACGTTATTTTAGATTTTTATTGTAATTTTATACATTCTTTATTAATAATAAATTAACGTAAATGTTGTTGTAACTAGAAAACAATTGTGAATCGGACATGAGTTTATTGACATTTTTTACTTATTTTAACATCACCAATCACACCCTTAAATTTGGACCATACCTTTTGAATCACCCTGTATAATAAGGTAGGTATTTGGATATATCGATACACAATCTAGATGGAAATTTGCACAAATAATAACGATATTTAAACCCGGCAAACCATCAACTGAAGCTGCTTCATACCGGCCAATCAGCCTCCTCCCCATAATGTCTAAAGTGCTTGAACGTTTAGAATAGAAGAATCTGTGCCCTTAATAAACGAACTCATTCCCGACTACCAATTTGGATTTAGGAAATCACATTCTACAATCCAACAATGCCATTGTATTGTGAACAACATTAAGGAGACAATGAAATAATTTTCATATCTAGCCGTCGCAATATGCGATGTCGCTTTGCCTTTCTAGTCGTTGCGAATTGCAATAGAGTTTGGGTCAAAATGACACGGTCTGACATAAAGGTCTCATCTACAAAATAAAGCAACACCTTCAAGCTCAGCTATTTCTACTTCTAAAATCGTATCTTGAAGACCGCGTTAGATACGTAGATGAGCTGTCACCATACCACTCTATAAATTCAGGTGTTCCCCAGGGAAGTGTCTAGGGACCGTTTCTGTACCTAGCTTACACTTCAGATCTACCAACTACCCATGACACTTTGTATGCAACATTCGCCGATGACACAGATATAATGTCATCTGACGTAGACCCGGTACGAGCGACAACTTTTAAACTACAAGTATGTGTTCTTTTATTTTCTGTTATGTTTACTTCTTTTATTATTGCATTTAGTTCGGTTTTTCTTCTACTTTATAGTTATTAGCTATTATTTTTCTTTTTTTTTATGATATTTATTATGCAGTATCAATATATGCCTTACTGACTAAGTATCAATTTGTGCTTTAGTTTTAAAAAATATTGTATCGGTATCGATAATTACCAAAGAATATAATATCGATAAAATAATTAATTATCGATATTGTATCGTATCGAATGTCAAAAATATCGATAAGCACAACACTACCGTAGACGAATATACTGGCTGTGAAATTGAATTATTTTGAATTGGTACTTTAGCCACATTCACAGAATGACATTTTATAACGTTTGCAATTTGACATTTTTATTGTAAACAAAGTTTCTAACCTTAAATTCATGTTAGAAATGTCATTCTGTGGATGTGGCTAAAGTACCAATTCAAAATAATTCAATTTCACAGCCTACCCTAATTGGTTTTTTTATTGATCTGTTGTTATATTTTATTCGTATTTTCGTCTTCGGAACTGTAACTGTTAACTAACACCTTTTATTGCAGCTCTATTTACTTAATTACAGTTTATCGAACGTCACTAAAAACACTTTTATTTATTCTTGGTAGACGGAGCCGTCATATACGGTTGACACATCGTGCCATTGTACGAATTAAAAAAAAAAGCAAGCTCGATACAACGGGTACCAAAAAGGGATTGCAAACACGACTTAGTTTTTGATTAAAAATACCAGGAGAGGAATTGATTTCACTGGTATTATTAAACTGAACTGCGCTTGAATTTTTACAATTGTATAAAAACTTATTGTTAAAACACAATCGTTTATTGATCTATTAATTGTACATACATTATAATAAAGAACTTTAAAAACAAAATAAATCTCAGTTATTAGCAATCAATAATCTTAAAATACTTCTACAAATTATAAAACTTTAAAACTGATTCAACACATGTTTATAATATTGATTATAAATCACTAAACATTATTTATGTAAAATTTATTTTAATATCACATTATAATTACTCTGGTATCTCTATTTATTATTTTTAAAATTGATAATAAAAGAACTTAATAATTAAAATAAATAATTAAAAATCACACTTTGGATAATTTATTGTTAACGTTTAATGTTAATCTACAATCACAATACAAAAATATACTTTAATATTTAGATTTCATTAACACAGCTCGAAGTTACTGTACTCCGTCTTGCTATCGGTGTTTTACATGAATTTCAATACAGTAACATGTAAAAATTTAATATTTAAATTTGTAATAACGATAAAACCAAAGACTGAAGTAAAATTACCGACCCTGTTCACTGCTTAACTGTAATAAACTTATGTACATACACAGTTGTGCTTTAACGTTTCCTGTTGCTATTATTAGGGTTTCGCCTATTGTTATATCTGCTGCTGTTGTGAATATTGTTACCGCCGTTTGGTATACTGCCATTATTCATATTATTATTATTACTGGGATCTCTCAAATTAATCCTGCTCATTCTATTAATCACATCATGCTTTAATTCATCAGTTCGATGATCGGCCTTTGCTCCAAAATAAGCATTCCTGGCTTCACAGAACTCGATATATTTCAACCAACATTTTTTGTCAGAAGATAAAACATGAGGGCAGCCAATAACTATTAATTTGCTCATCGCACGAGTTAAAGCCACGTTAAATCGCTACAAGACCATTTGATTATTTGGACTTACATTTACTTAAAAGGATACATATCTTAATGGCTCATGAAAAATGTACCTACCTACCTTAGGTAAGTAAGCTGGTTGCGTCATTGAGCCTTATATTAATATTTCAATTCAAACTTACCTTTTCGTTTTTTACGAATCCAAGTTTATATCGACGATTATGTAATAAATGTTGAGCTCGCACAGTGCTTATAATTATAATACGTTTTTCACGACCTTGAAAAACTTCAGTTGTTCCAACTTCGATATCTACATAACCGCTCTGTTTTAAACCCTCCTTAATGTGATACACCTTCAAATTAAATCATTAAATATTTTAATTACTATGCTTTAAACATAATAGTTGCAAAAGAATTTACCTGTCTTATGTAAGGCGTGACAATTCCGATATCCGCTGGAGAGACTTTAGTTTCGGTCAAATTAATCAACGCTTTGACGTATTTTACAACCATTTCTACTTCACTCGGATTAAAATAACTAAAGTAAAATAAATTACAAGCAAAGTTATTTTGTACGTAAGAAAGTTGGAGTAAAAAAGATTTACCTAGGCGATCGACCTTCTCGTCTTTCCTTGGCGAAAATAGCACAAAATTCAACAGGTTGACCTTTAACGTTCATTTTATTTCGGGGTGGAATTATCTTATGGTGAATGAAGACGTTTGCTACTGGATCGGTTGCTGCAAACGTAGATACTGCCTGGAATAAAAGAACTAAGTATATCCGGTTATTACGTTTTAAAATTTATTAGTCGGTCTCAATCTTTATGGCGAACAGCGCTGCCATTCGGTACTATACTGTAGACTAAAACTGACAAATGATATAATCCGTAAGTGTTTGCACTCCTTTCAAAGGTTGAGACGGACAATAACATATACTCTTTAAACATACTTGCAGCTGATTATCATAAAATAATTTATTAGGAAGTTCAAGTACGACAGGATGAGCTCGGAAATTAAGTTTTAACATCGTAATAAAATTCGGGTTATGCTTTTTATATAATGGCATTTTCATCATCCTCTCTAATAACGGAACATCTGTAAATATGCAAATTTAATATTAAAAGTCTTGGTCAAGTCAATGGGACAGCTCAACTGCATCAATCGTCCCCAACTGTCATAAAAGAAAACAAGCTTGATCATCCTTGACCAACACACGGTGTGTTATATTATTACACTGAAGTAAATTATGGTGCATATTAAATCTGAAATTAAGCAAAATTGAAGTTTGGCTTCAGATTTAACAAAAACAGTATCTAAAACACTTAAAAAAAAAGAAATTACTGAGCGTTAATCTTTCCGCAACTGCAGAAGCGCATTGTGGTCCTAACTGTTTGGGATCGCCAGCCAAAACTAGCTGTTGGCCAAGTGTTAAAAGACCAACGGGTATCAAAGCTTCCGGTTCCATTGCTTGAGCAGCTTCATCAATGAACACAAAATCTGGCAAAAATTTCCGATTCTCGGCATATCTGTTAAAAAAAATTAAAACAATCAGCTTCGTCTTAGTTTGTTTAAATGCTTACACTTACTTGCCACTTAAGATTAAAGTAGTAATAACGATAGAATAGCTCATTAAGTCTCTGCCAATTGATTTGGTGCGTACTCCTTCTGCATACCTACTGTACGGTGTTATATCTTCTGGCACTACTTCCCTGTTAGGTTAGAAAAATTATGTCAGAAGTGAGATTTTAACTAATGTTATGTTGCCATAACTCTTGCTTAAGCAATGTCACCAAGACAAGCTAATTTTGTGTACCTCCTCCTCTCTACAAATCAAATTAAGTTACTGACTATTAAGTACTTACCAATCACGACTGTTAGAAAGAACACGAATCAATTCACTTGTAGAAACACTATGTTGGATAAGTTTAGAGGCTAACATATCGCAAGCTGCATTAGAAGGCGCACAAACTAGAATTTTCACACCTTTTATTCGGTTCTTTATCTAAAAATTTACGTAAATAAACTAACGTTCAGTTTAGTTAAATAATAACCACATACCTGTAAAATAGCCTCAACGATAGTCACAGTTTTACCAGTACCGGGTGGTCCGAACACGATGTAAGGCGCTTTACCGGATGTGCGATTTAAGATATTTATCACGGCCCTTTTTTGTTGCTCGTTGTTTAATACATTATGATTGATGAACCTAAAAGTGATCATTATAAATTTAGTCTTAGTCTCCATTTGATTTACTTTCACAACAGTGAATCCAGCATTCTATGCAGATTTGAGTAATAGATTAGCTACTGCAGCACATCGCGCATGTGCATCCGGACTTGCATGCAAACAAAAATTGGTTCTTGCTGTAGGATAACACGTTTCAATGCAGCGGTAATTTGTCAGTTTTTAATAAAACAAAGTGTTACTGTGCTATACCATCCCCCATACTTACTGGGCTTGGCACGAGCGGATTATGTTTGTTTCCAAAGTTAAAATTGAAGCTAAAAGCAGAGCGATTCTAGGATATCTAGATATTCCAAATTAATGGGGAGCCATGAAGCGTTCCAGTAGTGGATTTTTAACACACTCTGGAGCGGCTGGCGGAAGGTGCTGAACGGTTTATAGCTTTACAAATATCATATGTAGAATAATTAGTAACAAAATTTTGTGTACCATTGTCTTAAAACTTTTAAGCCACATTGTATAATGACTTTCTGGAATACCACAGGGGAGCATCTTGGGCCCACTACTATATGTGCTTTACACAGCCGACCTTCCAACAACTGATGAAACAACAGTTGGTACCTTCATGGATGATACGGCAGTTTTAGCAGCACATGACGATCCTGTTGTAGCGTCTACCAATCTCCAAGAACATATTAATCAAATCACATTGACGCATGGTTAAACAAATGGAAGATCAACGTAAACGAAAGAAAATCAATACATATAACCATCACCCTGTGAAAAGGACAGTGTCCCCCAATAATAGCGTTGCCATATTTTCAAAATTGAAATAACGGACTGAATTTTTTCTTTAATATGCATTCAATAATAAGGTTCCAACACGAAACGAACTGACTGTTTTTTACTTTACCTAGACTGGGATAAGAATGCTTTTCCTCGGCACAGTCTAATAATATATTAAAACACAAGTTACAGAAGGCATCTTTTCGCATACCTACGAGTCCGAAATGTGGAGTGGCCGAACGGACGAGTGCTCGAATTGCCTTCCGTAACGAGTTTTTTATACTATTTTCTCTGTTTCAGCTTCGATTTACATTATTTCTTTTTATAAAAATACTTGACAATTTCGAGTTGAGGAAATTTGGTTAAAAAGTTAGGTTGGATTTTTGCTTGACAGTTGACAGAAGTTTGAGATTTGACGTTTTTGTTGCCCAGCAACTGACTGGTTGCCTAGCAATTGAATGGTTGCCTAGGTATTTTGTGTATTATTTGGTACAGTATCACTAATTTCTGAAAACAAAATATCACCAAAAATCGTTTAATAATGAAGCTTATTAAAGCATCAAAATACATGCTAGAATGATGTCATTCTAGTACCGAAACAGAGACAAGAAATTTCTTTTTTAAACCGTGGCGTGAGTATGGGGACGGATGACGGAGGGATTCGAAGAATAAATTTGAAGTTGTATTGTTGAAGGACGTAAAATTACTAAAAATACGGACACGTTGCGAAAACGGACCGGACGTACGGACACTTTTCAAACAACGTACAGTCCATTATAAAAATGGACGTATGGCAACCCTACCCAATAAGCTTGAATCAAGTAGTCATACCCCAAAGCAAAGTCGTTACATATCTAGGTTTACACTTAAGATAGCAAACTAAACTGGACGCAACATATATCAAAAACACGTAAACAATTAAACATAAAAACAAGAGAACTTCATGGCTCCTAGGACGTACATCTAAATTATCAAACGAAAATAAATTAATAATCTATAAAGCAGTACTAAGACCAATTTGGACTTATGGGGTTGCGCTAGTAAGTCCAATACAGATTCTCCGAAATATTGTGGACCCACCATGGTACGTCTCTAACCATACCATTCATACGGACTTAAAAATTCAATACGTGAGTGATGTCATCCAGGAGCGCAGCATTAAACACCATACCAGACTTGGTAATCATCCCAATCGACTCATGCCACCACTGCTACAACCTACAGTAACCAGCAGACTCAAGAGACAATTGCCACTCGACCTACAAAACTGCGGTGACATCGCTGGAGGTTTACCTCTTCACGCCATTGTATGTGCATATATGTCAAGTATTGTATACTTATACATATACATACTGATTGCTAATAAAAAAAGAAATGGAACAATATCAAACTAAAACTATGGCAAATAATGTAGTAAAAATTAATGCAACCAGCTGATTACCAACAAATGCGAGGTTACACGAGCTGTGTCAGAGGTATCCAATCAAACCTCATTTTTATTTATACAAAATATCGATGCTAACATAACGTCCCGATTATCAATTTCAAAAAGGTGGCAACCCTATGGTAGATACAAGGAGAGTAAGTCGTCCCAAAAGAAAATGGAAATTGACCGTCTTAAAGCAGCTAGATGAGAAGGGTATGTAAAAAGGCTGTAAATAATGAGTGGAAGAATCAATGTTTCGTATACATAAAATTTATGTTAACGACAATTAAAACTACATTAACAATACTTAAAAATTACAATAACAAAACATGACTTACTCAGAATCAGGAATATGATATGTTGCATCTACATTTTGATTAGCTAGTTGAGGATCGGGAAATATAGAATCAAGCATCCTGTTACTAACGCATTGATCTATGGCAGCGTGTTTTCGTTCATACGGCAAACGACCAAATTGAAACGTAACATCCAACTTCAGTTTAGGATGATCAGCGATGCATTGTTTAAGCCTACAAATTTCTTGTTATTTATTGCATGTCAATCTGTACCCTAAACATACTCTAAATGTACGCCTTTAATATGGATGGTGGTATCATTCACTGCACGTATTCTTCCTTGATAGAGAATCTGAGCACCGTGTCTTCTAATATTTACAACATGACCTTTTATTAGAGAAGGCCGTTTTTCTGCTAACCCGGGAACTTCTAATTCTAAAATGTCGCAGGCAAGGTACTTCATTGTTACCTGCAATGTAGTTTGGGCGTTTTGTTATCAAAAAAACATAAATCCAAACTAACAGCATAGAGAAAATTAATAGAAATTGTTAATTAACAATCTTTTATGTTTACGTTTTCCATGTTGTATCTCCGTGACATCACTTTAGCACTCGTTTCGTCCAACCACAAGGCAATATGGAAGAAATCACGATAATTTTTTTTGGTAGGATATCCGGGAGCTATCAGATTTCTATAAACGACAACGCTTTAATGGTACACATTTCTAAAAAGGTAGTTACGTACTTGATTTTCTGTAACGTCACCTTTTCCTCAGAAGGCATTCCACGATATTTGGACAAACCCCTTTTAAAAATCTTTCGATAAGTTCCTGGTATTGGGTAATCATTAATCACCGAACTGAAATATTTCTGATTAGTTTTTTAACCATTATTGTGTTGCTGCCTTTTGAAGTAAGATGAGAAATTCATCGTTCTCGTAAATTTCTGCAGTGCGATGAACTACTCTCAAAAAAAGCAGCAATATTAAATAGAATTAAATATAACCGAACCTGCATTTACTTACAATTCATCAGTTGTTGGTTTGTGCCACTGAATTATGTTTCTCCAAACGTTACTCGTACGTGGACTTTTAACGTTTGCCTTGGTCGTCACCTAAAATTAAATCTCGAGTTATCGATGATTATGGCAGGTGCATTCCTGCAAGTATAGATTTCGCTTAATAAATAAATGTTAGAGAATTTCTTAACAAGCTTGTATCTACAATAGAAATTTTGGGTTAATTAATTGAAGATATCTTGAAAAACATATGGATTGGAATAACAACAGGAACATTAAAAAAAAAAAAAGCATAGACAGGGGGTTTTCTGCATACCGTACGGGTAATTCCCCTTAAAAAAGAAACTCACGTAAAGGGCGGCGTTGTCCATTTTTGTATTAGCACACCATACATCTACTAAACATTGAATTGCGTAATTAGGTACCAATCTTGGACATCACTAATGTACACAAAGAGGACTGTGGGACTGTGTACTAGTGACGGGTAGGTAAGTTGTTCAAATTTGATGTGCGCGCACATATCGTTCAGCATACTTTAGTGAGTCATTCAGAACGATTCGTTCAATTGAAATAGTCAAAAGAGAGTCGTATAGTTAGTTCCACCATACCCATATTGAAAGCAAAACTTTCAACACACAGCTCATGAGTCATAATGTCAAGAATGAAAGCAAATATCAAATTCTGGCAACTTATGATCTCATTAAAAAATAATTACAATTTGCATTTGTGTTGTTTTTGAAATATTTTCGGTCGAAAATTTATTTTACACAACTCAACTGTTACGTTTGATGATATATTATATCCCTTAAGTACTTTTGATTTTTGTGGTGCATCTTTAAAGTAGCTAGTACGCTGTAAAACATCAAATTAGTTAAAAAAATTTACTTATACGAAAGTTAAAAGTGCGTAACAGGGCTTTGTTTTTAAAATTGTAATATTTTAAATAATACCTAAGATTTCTTGACAGGGTACTTGTTTATGATGCAAAAGGTAAACAGCACGTTGCCGGAAAACCGATACCCTAATAATAACAAACGTACCACTTGGGTCTTAATTTTTATAGCTGTTATTTTTAGATACCATCATTCACACGGTGATATGATAATCAGTGCCGTAGCCAGAGTCATTGGCGCCCAGGGCAAGATTTCGATGTTGCGCCCTTAAAAATTTTCTACTGAATATATTCCAATAAAACAATAAAAATCATTAAATTTATTATGAAATAGGTTATTTTATAAACTATGTAAGTCCCTAAGCAAAAGCTTTAGGAAGAATAAAAAACCATATATTTCGACTCTAATAATTACAAAAAAAAATTAATATATTAATTAATAAAATTATAATAAACAAAAAAAATTATTGCAGCATTAATTTTCTAGATTTTTCACTATGTAACACACCCCCATCTCTAGCACAGAATACCGCGCCCATCTCTACACCATCAACCCTCGCTAGCAGCTTTACCCGCCCTCGCCGGAGGGCGCTACCATATACCGCTCACGCATAAACTTATAACCAGTAAGGATATTAAGCGTCTGTACCATTTCAACATTCAATTCAATTCAGTTCAGTTCGAGCTCAAGTGGAGTTCAAGCAGCTACCCGCAACTTGACACTACTAGCCCTACGCTTCTTCTTCGAGAACATAGGCGCTCAGTATACATGTTTAGTATAAAGTACTGGTAATAATTAAGCTGTACCATTTTTAGTGTATCAATAAAGGACATTTCTGTTGACCACGAGTTAGTTATTACAAGACGTTTAAGGTCCTTGTAACATTGGCGCCCAAACCAGTGGCCGAATTTTCACGTAAGTTCGGGAAAGAAGAATTTAGTGGATTCCAGGACATCATCGCTGTAGCGAAGTGTTCAGCAATACAGGAAGTATCCAGTGGACATCATCGCCGTAGCGAAGTGTTCAGCAATACAGGAAGTATCCAGTGGACATCATCGCCGTAGCGAAGTGTTCAGCAATACAGGAAGTATCCAGTGGACATCATCGCCGTAGCGAAGTGTTCAGCAATACAGGAAGTATCCAGTGGATATCATCGCCGTAGCGAAGTGTTCAGCAATACAGGAAGTATCCAGTGGACATAATCGCCGTAGCGAAGTGTTCAGCAATACAGGAAGTATCCAGTGGACATCATCGCCGTAGCGAAGTGTTCAGCAATACAGGAAGTATTCCCAGGATATCATCGCCGTAGCGAAGTGTTCAGCAATACAGGAAGTATCCAGTGGACATCATCGGCGTAGCGAAGTGTTCAGCAATACAGGAAGTATCCAGTGGACATCATCGCCGTAGCGAAGTGTTCAGCAATACAGGAAGAATCCAGTGGACATCATCGCCGCGTAGCGAAGTGTTCAGCAATACAGGAAGTATCCAGTGGACATCATCGGCGTAGCGAAGTGTTCAGCAATACAGGAAGTATCCAGTGGACATCATCGCCGTAGCGAAGTGTTCAGCAATACAGGACGTATCCAGTGGACATCATCGCCGTAGCGAAGTGTTCAGCAATACAGGAAGTATCCAGAGGACATCATCGCCGTAGCGAAGTGTTCAGCAATACAGGAAGTATCCAGGACATCATCGCCGCGTAGCGAAGTGTTCAGCAAGACAGCAAAGTACCGTCGAAATAGTGCATTTCCGTGGCTAGTTAGTGTAAACGTGTTTTAGTAGTTCCGCGAGTGCAAAGGATTCGAACTAACTATCATCACGTCGCCGATCACGAGATCCGTCGCCGGAAACGTTGCTATGGTTGAGTGTCAAGACTCAAACCTCCGTGAGGTCGAAGGACATTCGCTATCCTCGGAACACCGGGAGCAACTTGCCGGTTTACTTCATCGGTTCACCGACTGCTTCGCGCTAGGGGGAGGACCTACTCCGTACTGGGAACACAAGATCGAGACGGGACCACACTCGCCTATTGCCAGCCCTCCGTATAGGCTCCCTCCGGTGAAACAAGAGTATCTAAACCAAAAACTCAAGGAGATGGAATCTCAGGGCATCATAGAGGAATGTGAGTCCGCCTGGGCTGCGCCCGTTGTCCTCGTGCCAAAAACCAATGGTATCTATCATACCTCAGCCCTTACCCGCTACATAGGGGAACTAAGCAACGTTCCTACCCCAGTACGACCTCTTAGGAAACGAGGAAGGCTCCGTAAGAAAACCCACTAGTTGCTGGATCCTACGTCGAGGCGCCTATCGCATCCAGAGGGGGAGTCTGTAACACACCCCCATCTCTAGCACAGAATACCGCGCCCATCTCTACACCATCAACCCTCGCTAGCAGCTTTACCCGCCCTCGCCGGAGGGCGCTACCATATACCGCTCACGCATAAACTTATAACCAGTAAGGATATTAAGCGTCTGTACCATTTCAACATTCAATTCAATTCAGTTCAGTTCGAGCTCAAGTGGAGTTCAAGCAGCTACCCGCAACTTGACACTACTAGCCCTACGCTTCTTCTTCGAGAACATAGGCGCTCAGTATACATGTTTAGTATAAAGTACTGGTAATAATTAAGCTGTACCATTTTTAGTGTATCAATAAAGGACATTTCTGTTGACCACGAGTTAGTTATTACAAGACGTTTAAGGTCCTTGTAACAACTAGCCATTTTATCTATTATTTGAGTCAAAATTAATAATCTCAACGATGTAGTATTCTATAGATAAATTCCTACGACAAGTTTTTAACCAATCACGATGCAAAACACTTGAAAATTCAACCAATGGGAACAGTATTATACTGATAAAATCCCGTTACCCCGATAAAACCCCGTTACCACGTAGATAAACAGTCGTTATTGTTTACTTATGCGTTGTCTTTGGAATTTATCTTGTCAAATACCACACGACCACTCTGATTTTCTCAGATAAACTTTTATTTTTAAGCACTCATTATTTTTGCTTTTAAGCAAAATCACTCAAGCAAACTGACATTAGGTAAAACCCCTCCTCCTTTGGAGCCGGGATTTACCATGCAATTTGCTTTCGTGCTTGTTGCTAAGCAAAAACAATTCGTGCAAAATAAAAATTTATCGATAAAATCAGGAGGTCTTGTGATATTACCCCCGATAATATAGCTAGATTAGTTAGACGCTCCTGGTCAATTTGTGAGCGCAAATAATTCTTTACTAATTAATTTGCTAAATGATCGTTCACAACTTGCGGAAGTAATGGGCAACGTCAGCGCCAAACGGAAAGATATTCCTATATTTGGATAACTTGACGACAACCCCCAACCCGTATTCTTCATAACAGTTAAACATCTGACAATCTGAACTTTTTAAATCTGGCAGTAATGAAAGGGGAAATTTTAGGGGATTCCCCGCGTCGTCGATAGTTAAGGTTCAATTTTCTCACACAAGATAGAGCCAGCGGATCCGTGCGCTACTGTGGCGCTGCCCGCCGCGCCGGTTGGCAACAGCGCCCAGTATTCTTTAATCAAGGCCAGCTAATTTAAAAATTACACATTAAGCCCTTACCACTTTATTTTGCCAAGACGCAATTAGAAACAACGGTGGCGCCATTTGCGGCGAACTATACATTTTTTAAGTTGTTTCTAATTGCGTCTTGGCTAAATAAAGTGGTAAGGCCTTAATATGTAATATTTAATTTAGCTGGCCTTGCTTTAACATTCAGCGCGCTCTCGCTGCAAGCGGCAAATATAAACTAACGCTTTTAATTATTTAATAATAAAATTATTTATTCAATACTAATAATAATAACTGCTTCGCTGATTGCGCCCTCCGAGGCTTGCGCCCCTGGCGCGTGCCCCTGTTGCCAGGCCCTAGCTACGGCGCTGATGATAATATAGTACAGTATCCCTCTGTGTTATCAACAGATTTACGGAGTGCTGAACTGCTGTGTGTTGAATAGTTACCTAGCACAGTGAGCTTAAAATGAAGGATGAACGAATCGTTCAGAAGGAAAGAGTTGTACGCGCACCGCACGTACCACTAGTCGTTCAGTTTGAACGACCCATCACTAGTGTGTATTATTTTTATATTAAATGAGCAACACTCATCGAAGAAGTTTGATAGCCAGGGAGATTGATTTTTTCTCAGAATTCCGATTAATCATATGAACACACACACACACCAAGTCACCAACCCACACAGTGCACGTTCGTAGCAAAGCTAGGCTACACAATCATGCACCTTGGATAGCGCTCTAGATTAGGGATCCCATACGTCCCAGTTTGCCCGGGACAGTCCCGGTTTTATTACTTCTGTCCCGGCGTCCCGACATGTTTAGTTCGGAACGGTAAATGTCCCGGATTTTTTAGAGTATAAAAATATTAACATATCTAATAAGAATGAGTACAAGTGCAAGTTGTAATATTTTTGGTTGCTTTTAAAAATGTATGTTTACAAAACAAAAAGCAGAGACATATCTGTTACTTCCTTTTCTAGAGTATTTGTTGCTATAGCATAGTCAATAATTGATTTTTCTCCTCTGTCTTGAACTTCCCTGGTTATCTTGTGAATTATTTTATGCTTCAAAAATGAATTTGTGATGTATAGGTCGTAGTCATTGCAGAACTCTAGTAACCTTTTCCCGTTTGTATTTATTTTATCTTCTCCTTCCTTACCAATAATTCCTTTCCATTTTCCTATTTTGTTCTCTACTCTGGCATTTGGGTCTCCTATGATTAACATTTTTTGTTTACTTTGTTCAATTGTCTCCTGTAGTTTTTCCCAAAAGGTGTTTTTCTCTTCAACCTTGTCGTCCTCATTTGGTCCATAGCAGATAATTAAGTCGATTTGTTCTATTTTGCTTCTTTCTAATTCTATTCTTAATATTCTTTCAGAAATACATATCCAATTTTTTAGGTATTGCGTGCTTTCTTTCATTATCAAATAACCTACTCCTGCTTGTGCTCTCTGTTGATTGGTTACTCCACCGTTTATTAATATATTTCCTTCCCCTATTACCTTATTATAATTTCCTTTTGCTTTAGTTTCTGTCATTCCTAGAATTTTTATCTTAGTTTTTTGTATCTCTTTTACAAGCTTTTATTCTTTGCCTCTTAATCCTCTAACATTCCATGTTCCCAAATGCCATCTCCCTTTTTTTACTTTCAAGGTTTGTCGTTTTCCTTTATTCATGTCCGTTTTCATCGCCAATGTCATATGTCCTTCATCCGTTCTGATTTCCGCTAGTTTTTGGTGCTTATTCCTCTTGAAACCCTTTGCTCTTTTAGTCTTTTATCAACTGGTCTTCTGTAACACACCAAATCCATTCTTCATTGTTTACAAGGAGCTTCTGATAACTTATCTTAACTTTATTTCCTTTTTCCTTTAGTTTCTTAGCTGTGTCTATTATGCATTTTTGTATTCTTTGTTCTTTCTCAGTGAGATCATCATTTATGAAGATTCTCTCTGTTTTCATTTTCCTTAATTTATTTTTTTCATATGTGTTCTTCATTTCATTGATTTTCTGTGTCGATACTATCTCGCTATTTATTTCTAGCGTTTCATTTATGGTTTTCCCTATTTCTTCTTTCAGCTCCAACGGATTGTTTACTCTGATCATCAATCCTGTAATTATGACATTGTTTCGTTTATCTTTTTTCTCCAAGGATTCAATCTTGCTTTCTAGTTTACTCATTTTTTCTTTCAGTTCCTTTATTTCTTCAAAATATTCTTTTTGATCTTTTCTTATTTCTTTTAATTCCTTCTTCATCTCCTCTTTCCATATATTCTATCAGCTCTTTAAACTCCTCCATTTCCCTTAGTTGGATACTTCTTTGATTCACCCCGCTTCTGCTGCTTTTAAGTAAATCTGGCAACGCCGCTTTATTTCCGTCACTCGTCGTTATTTATCGCTACTTATCTATTTAACTAATAAACCTGTGTTTGTGTGTTCCTTTTTTGATACTTTTCCTTTATTTCTCGTTTAAACTTCCCGTTTTCCTTTGCACTAAATGAAATTTGTTCACTTTAAAACCTTCCGGAATAAACTCCGCGAATTATTTCACGTTACAACTCACAGGTTTAATGTTCTGTGGTTTACACTGCGATTCTTACTTCTCTACTCATCACCCAGGGTACAAAGAGGACAGGATTATGGATGTATGTAAAGAAGAATTAGAAGAAAGCAAACTTCATATTAGGAATTGCAACAAAGACTTATTAATAAAGAGGGTCAAGATCTCAAGATCCAGAAAGCGTTCGATTTAAAATATTAGGAGGGGAATTGATTTCAAGGCGATATTCAGCAACACTGCTGTTATTAAACCGAACTGTACTTGAATTTTTACAACTGGATTACTGGATAGAGAAACTTATCGTTAAAACACAATCGTTTATTGATCAATTACTTATACATATATTATATTACAATAAAGAGCTTTAAAAACAAGATAAATCTCACAGTTATTAGCAATTGCTAATCTTAAAATACTTCTACAAATTATAAAACTTTAAAACTGATTCAACGTATGTTTATATTGGTTATAAAACACTAAAAATTTATGTAAAATTTATTATAATATCACATAATAATTACTCTGGTATCTATATTTATTACTTTTAAAATTGATAATAATAGAACTTAACATTTCATTAAAAACCACACTTTGGATAATCTATTATTAATAGCACTTATATAATCATGATATTTAATGTTAATCTACAATCACAATACAAAAATATACTTTAATATTTAGATTTCGTTAACACAGCTCCAAGTTACTGTACTCAGTCTTGCTATCGGTGTTTTACATGAATTTCAATACAGTAACATATAAAAACTTAATATTTAAATTTGTAATAACGATAAAACAAAAGACAATACTGAAGTAACATTATCGACCCTGTTCACTGCTTAATTGTAATAAACTTAAGTACAAACACAGAAATGAGAGCCGAATACTAAGATGTGCTTTAACGTCTCCTGTTGTTATTATTATTAGGGTTTCTTCTATTATTATATCTGTTGCCGTTGTGCATATTGTTACCGCCGTTTGGTACATTGCCGTTGTTCATATTATTATTGTTATTGTTATACTGCGGATCTCTCGAATGAACACCGCTCATTCTATTAATCACATCATGTTTTAATTCATCAGTTCGACGATCAATTTTCGCTCCAAAATAAGCATTCCTGGCCTCACAGAACTCGATATATTTCAACCAATAGTTTCTGTCGTAACGTAAAACATTGGGGCAGCCAATAACTATTAACTTGCTCATCGCACGAGTTAAAGCCACGTTAAATCGCTACAAGAACAATTTGGTTATTCGGACCTACATTTACCTAAACCTTACGGAAGGTGGTTGCGTCACCATTTAAACTTACCTTTTCGTTTTTTACGAATCCAAGTTTATATCGACGATCATGTAATAACAAAGAGTGCTGAGCTCGTACGGTGCTTATAATTATAATACGTTTTTCACGACCTTGAAAAACTTCAGTTGTTCCAACTTCGATATCTACATAACCGCTCTGTTTTAAACGCTCCTTAATGCGATACACCTATAAATTAAACCAATAAATATTGTAATTACTATGCTTTAAACATGCATTAAACTCACCTGTCTTATGTAAGGCGTGACGATTCCGATATCCGCTGGAGACACTTTAGTTTCGGTCAAATTAATCAATGCTTTGACGTATTTTACAACCATCTCTACTTCGCTCGGATTAAAATAACTAAAATTAAATAAATTATAGGCAAAGTTATTTTGTACGTAAGAAAGTTGGAGTAAAAAAGATTTACCTAGGCGATCGACCTTCTCGTCTTTCCTTGGCGAAAATAGCACAAAATTCAACAGGTTGACCTTTAACATTCATTTTATTTCGTGGCGGAATTATCTTATGGTGAATGAAGACGTTTGCAATTGGATCGGTTGCTGCAAATGTAGATACCGCCTGGAATAAAAGAAATAAGTACATCCGGTTATTACGTTTTAAAATTTATTAGTCGGTCTCAATCTTTATGGAGAACAGCGCTGCCATTCGGTACTATACTGTAGATTAAAACTGACAAATGAGATAATCCGTAAGTGTTTGCACTCCTTTCAAAGGTTGAGACGGACAATAACATATACTCTTTCAACATACTTGCAGTTGACTATCATAAAATAATTCATTAGGAAGTTGAAGCACAACAGGATGAGCTCGGAAATTAAGTTTTAACATCGTAATGAAGTTCGGGTTGTGGTTTTCATATAATGGCATATTCATCATCCTCTCTAATAACGGAACATCTGTAAATATGCAAATTTAATATTAAAAGTCTTAGTAGTCTATACTAACCCAAGAAGTAGAAAACATTCCGAGGTTTACGTATCGCATCTAGCGCTTGAGTCGGACGGTTATTTAATATATCAGCGGTCCTGAATAGTTTAGTCTAGTGGTTGTCTTGTTATTTGCTTGTTTATTTATTATTAAGCGAAATTACTAACTATTTCAACTCTGATCATTATAAAACAAACTTTGCAAGGTTACTAGTTCATCAAAAATATTTAGAAACATATATACAACATTGAACCGTTTTGACACCTCTGCTTTTGTCGAGCAGTTGTTTGTCCCGCCTTTAACAAGTTAAGCGTTCATCTCTTTTTAATGCGTACAAATACTTGAATGAAATACGGTTTCCGTTTGGCTCGTATATTACAACGTGTAGAAAGAGGATAGTTGCTTAAAAACTGTCGTAACTTGAAGACCTTATAGAATGCTTTCTAGTTCTCGGCGAGTACAACAGAATTCAAAATCATGCCATATTAAGTTTGAATCTCAACGGGAACAGACAAATTTTCTGATAGTCAAGACTTCTTTGTGGGAACTCAGACAGCACAACTGTGTGTATTATCTGTGACTGTCGAAAATTTCAAATACGTACAAGCGAACAAGCGCAACCATCCTCAACCAACTAGTTTGAAATGAATCTGTTGGAAATCTGATCAATTTAGCCTGACGCTCTATCCTGACTTCTCACGAAACCCACATACTACGAATTAATTTTACTTTATTATGTAAAATATACAGATTGTCCGAAAACCAATCTAAACATACAAAAATTAATGAGTGCATCAAGGAAGACATAACAATATGAGTAATAGGTAAATTTTTAAACTAAACATCTCTCTCCTCTCCAATAACAAGCAAAAACATCTGTCATAAATATTTTATCTGTCATTAAAAGCATAAAGTGAGGTTAAATTGCTGATCGTTTTAAAAATTCGTGTATTAAAAGTGTGCAGTTTAAAACCACGATATACTATTCAATTGTGAAGAAGAGATGTGATGTATGCCATAAGAACCACTAATCGATACGGAGAAAGAATTGGAATTTATGTTTTTAATGACAAATAAAATATTTATGACAGATGTTTTTGCTTGCTTGCTTGTTATTGGAGAGAGATCTTTAGTTTAAAAATTTACCTAGCCATGATTGCATTCTATCTTTGTTGTGCTACCTATATTGTTTATGTCTTCCTTGTTGCACTCATTAATTTTTGTACAATGTGATTTTTTAAAAACTCAATTGCAGCAGGCCGTATTCTGTCTTAATAACCTTAGAACTGTCTGTATTAAGTCAGAATACTGTGGCACAGCCGAATAGGCAAAATATTTAGTAAAGTTAAAATGAATTAAATCTACTTCAAATTAACAGTAAATTCATCTAAGTACAAGTTAATGAGACGTCAGACACGGGCAAATATTAAGCAAAACCAAAATGAATTTAATCCCATGCGAATGTGCTAAAATTAAATATTAAGTAAATCAAAATATAAACTTAATCTCATAAAGTCAAGTAAATCTAAACGAATTAAATCCATTTGCGTACAACTGAGATGATGTCAGTCACGTCTCGGGCGTTGACTGCAATACGCGGCACGTGTGCAGCTGTGCATCAAGGTTTGATTCTGTTATGTTCGTAATAACAAAGAATGCAATCGACATCCACACGTAGTTTACCTAAATTCGGAAAGCTGCAATTGAGTTTTTAAAAAATCACATTGTATGTTTAGACTGGTTTTCGGACAATCTGTATATTACTAGAACATCTTCCTCTGATTCTCTATGATCACTCATTTTGTTGAACAATTTCTTAATACAATACAAAATAAACAATAACGTTGCCTACTTTTTTAAGGGTTGAGGTTATGCCTAAGCTTGAAAAAATATGTGGCACTTTCTTAATGTTTTGATTACAACAACTCAATCGACTCTGTATGAAGTTACTAGTTCAGAAACGGTCGCTTGGCGGGCAAAATCCGGGCAAAATCTCCGATGTGTCATTTTGTTCTAAAATAGAGTTTTTGTTTATTTCGATTATTTTGGCTTTTCTGCAGTGTTTGGTAAAACCCCGAATGTGTGTAAAAATTATTCAAAATAATTTTACATTACAAAGCGTTTTTTGCTCCTCCTTGAAAATTTTGTGTTCAACACAGGTTTTGGCCACCAAGCGACAATATGCTCCTTTATGGCTGATCATGCACCGTCATGGATAATCTGTTCTTATAGGTTTCGTCATACACTTCAAGTAACCACTGCTATTAAATGAAAGGAAACTTGATATACATAGGTTGCCTAAAAGAAACCGAACTTTTGCTGTAGAAATGGTAGTTAGCCTGTCATCTAGTTGTAGCAGGCAAAATTCCACAAGCGCGGTACTGTGATATACGGCGTTAGCTGTCGATAGGGCCGAACTAAAACTAATCAAATAAACAACGAAATTCGTATTCAGGAAAAATGACGAGAGGAGAATCGACGGACGATGATGCATCCAGAAGAAGAAGGGAATACGATGAAGAGGATGAAGAACTAACATTCGGAAGAAACAAAAGAACGATGAGAATACCAGTAAAATCGAGTAAAAGCAATGAAGATTTAATATTAAACGAAATTAGGTCAATGAGAAAAGAGATGAATGATAAGTTCCAAGAAAATAAGAACGAGCTACAACAATTAAAAGAAAAAATACAACAATTAAAAAAGAAGGAAAGAGAATGGAAAGAAGAAAGGATGCAACTAATCAATAAAATCGAAAAAGTAGAAGAAGCTGTAGAAAAACAGGACAGATGAAAAGAAAAAATTATATATTAATAAAAGGACTGATAATTAAGGAGGAATAGGCAAAGGAAGAGATTGAACATTTCCTAAACAAAGAAATAGGGGTACCAGCAAAAATATTAGAAGCATATAAAGTAGGACAAACAGTAGAAAAGCAAGCGGTCGTTGCAACAATTCAGTCATCTAAACAAAAAATGGATATAATGATAAACAAAAAGAAGCTGAAAGGAAAGAAAATTTACATAGAAAATGACTTAACCAAAAATGAAAGCGAAATACAAACAAAAATTATCCAGATAGCTAAAGAAGAAAAGCAAGCAGGAAGCAAGACAAAAATTGGACAGCAGAAACTAATAATAAATAACCAAGTGTATAAATGGAACAAGAATGAAAAAAAGCTTCAATATCAGAACAAAGAGAAGCTGACACAGAACCAAAAAACCAGTATCGAAACCAGAATGGCTGAATATGATGACGACAAAAGCAATGGATAAGGATATGAATAGAAATGAGCACAAAAGAAAAAATAAAAACGAAAAAACAATTAAAGTTGAAACTTGGAATATAAAAACAATGCTAATAACAGGAAAAATGATAGAAATAGCTAAAGAAATAAAAAATTATAAAATAGATATCGCAGCCATACAGGAACTGAGGTGGAAAGGACAAGGAGAAATTGACAAAAAGGTCTTTATAATGCTATACTCAGGGGAAATAAAACAAGGTAATAACGGAACGGGATTGATAGTAGATAAAAGAATAAAAATAATATGTTTTAAACCTATCAATGGCAGAATGCGGTACATAAGAATTGAAGGAAAACCTGAGAATATGTCTTATATCTGTGTATATGCACTACAGAAGTTGATAGTCAAGTAGAAAAGGATAAATTTTATGATGAATTGGAGAAGACATATGAAGATGTGCCAAAACAGGATACGTTGGTTATACGACGAGATCTAAACGCAAAAATTGGGAAGGAGAACTATGTAAAGGAAGTTGTAGGAAAGCAAACACAGCACGAAAAGACAAACGACAATGGAAATAGACTATGCAATTTCGTAGTAGCAACAAATATGATAATCAGTAGTACCAATTTTAAACATAAACGAATACATAAGGAAACATGGATGATACCAGGAAAAAATAGACGAAATCAAATAGACCATGTACTAACCAACAAGAGGCAGAGCAGGATAATTAGACGTTAGATCATATAGCGGCGCAAATGTAGATACAGACCATTACATGGTAGTGACAAAAATAAAAAGAGACTATAGAAATAAGAGTGAGCAGCGAGAATATAAAAAGTGGAACATTGAAAAACTATATAAAGAAACGGGAAAAAAGGAATACACGAAAGAAATTAATTAAAAAAATGGAAGGGAAAGAGTGTGAAGTGGATATAGGGAAAGAATGGGTAAATATCAAAAAAATTATATTAACAAGTACAGGAAAAGTAATTGGATACAAAGAAAACAAGACTAACAAACAATGGTACAACGATGAATGTCAAGAAATAATTAATAGAAAAAATGAGGCAAGGAACAAATTGTTAAAAAGAGAAAAAGAGGAGGATCTAGAAATATACAAAGAAAAGAAGAGAGAAGCACAAACAATTTGCAGACGAAACAAGAAACACCTATACTTTTTAAATATGCTAAGAAAACATGGTTACCATTTAAATAAATAAAGTTGGTTGCCATAGCAACCAAACAAAATAAAAACGTCATTGTCACTTAGCCCAACAACTTTCGTATGCAACTTTTTCTTGCAACTCTTCAAATTAAAAAGTTACAGGCAATATTAGTTACTTTTGACACACTCTGTATATACTCTTGACCATTCACCCTATTTTACTGATCTGGCTCCCTGCGATTATTTTCTGTTCCCGAATCTAAAAATTCTGATGAAAGAGACATGTTACAAGGACAAGGAGATTGAGGTCACCGTGACTGCAGTACTGAACGATATACCAAAATAGGAGCTGGAAAGGTCTTCTGAAATACTCATCACTCGTTCTGAACATTGTGTTATACAGAAGGAGCCTACTTCGAATAAATAAACATATTCTAGAGCAAAAGTTCGGTTTCTTTTTAGACAATCTGTGTACTTATATGTTTGTTAGAATTTTGAAACAACTAGTACAAATGTATGGAAGTTTATATAATTTTGTTGGAAAGCAATGACCATTACTAGTGTAACTTGGATTGTAAGTGCTGTAAATGTAACATAACTGCACATAAGAAATCAACCCACAGTATGTTGTAATTACGGTAACATTGAAGTAAATTATGGTTGCATATTAAATCCAAAATTAAGCGAAGCTGAAGCTTGGCTACAGATTTAACAAAAACAGTATCTGAAGTAATTAAAAAAAAGGAAATTACTGAGCATTAATTTTTCAGCAACTGCAGAAGCGCATTGTGGTCCTAACTGTTTGGGATCGCCAGCCAAAACTAGTTGTTTGCCAAGTGATAAAAAAGCAACGGGTACCAAAGCTTCCGGTTCCATTGCTTGAGCAGCTTCATCAATGAACACAAAATCTGGGAAGAATTTCTGTTTTTTGGCGTATCTGTCAAAAAAAAAATGAAAACAATCAGCTTCGTTTTAGTTCGTTTAAATGCTTACACTTACCGGCCACTTAAAATTAGAGTAGTAACAACAATAGAATATTTCATTAAATCTTCGCCTGTCGGTTTGGTGTATTCTCCTTCTATATAATTACTGTACGGTTTTATATCCTCTGGCGCCGTGTTCCTGTTAGGTTAGAAAAATTATGATTTTAATGAATGTTATTTTGTTTAACTCTTGCTTAAGCAACATCAACGAGACAGGCTAATACAGAATAAAATTAGGTAATCAGCTATTAAAAGCACTTACCAATCACGACTGTCAGAATGAACACGAATCAATTCACTTGTAGAAACTCTATGTTGGATAAGTTTAGAGGTTAACATATCACAGGCTGCATTAGCAGGCGCACAAACTAAAATTTTCGCACCTTTTATTCGTTTCTTTATCTAAAAATTTACGTAAATAAACTAACGTTCAGTTTAGTTAAATAATAATCACATACCTGTAAAATAGCCTCGACGATAGTTACAGTTTTACCAGTACCAGGTGGTCCGAACACGATGTAAGGCGCTTTACCGGATGTACCACTTAGAATATTTATCACGGCCCTTTTTTGTTGGTCGTTGGTTGCTACATCACGGTTGATGAACCTGAAAGTCATTATTAACACATGAAATTTTGAGGTTTTGTTAACTCTGGTAGAGAGAACTGGGCATTGACTTTCGAGGGTAAAAAATCAAAAACAAATCAAGTTTGCTGGTTTACTAACAATTTTCAACTTAAACCCATCATGAAATAGCAGCTCTTAATCCTTTTATACAGACGCTTGTAAAATACATAACACTTAAAATGTTAGTGAAGGGTGAATCGACGACAGAGAAAGAGGGATTAACCCTGGAGGATAAAAAAAGGAAAAAGACGCAAGACTAACTTGAAGGGTTTGTATAGTCGAGGACAACCAAAAGAACTTCGGTCAAAATTCAGAAAAGCACTGGAACACCCAATCTGGACCAAAGTGATATCGAGGAATAGCGGAAAGTGACGTATCATTAGCAGGAGATAGGAATAAGTGGAAATCTCTAAAGAAAACTACAAAGAGCGTCGAGAAGACAGATCAAGGAAGAATGGAACAACTAACGCAATTGAATAGTGCTGTCATGAGTAAAGTAAAGGTGATTACGATTAGGGAGGATCAAACAACAATACAAGGAGGAAATACAAAAATTAAAAAGGAAAACTAAGAGTTAGAAAAGGAAAAAGCTAAAAAGTGAAACAGCATAGTAATAAAAGGAAAACGTTGTGTAAACACCAACGTTCAACAAAGCATACAACAGGTAAAAGTAGGAATAAAAACAGCGTATCAATCAAATAAAGCGGATGCAAGAAGAGAATATTACAGTAGTCTAAATGGATCGGTGGCAGCATAAACTGAAACTCATTTTTTGTATGACGATACTAATCATTAATTTTATGCGTTATCTTTTATGTTTTCTGAAGCTTATTGGAAGCCTTAAACAGTGTATTTCAACTCAAATTTTTAAAAAATTTCCGGGGGAGAACCTGGATCCCCCCTCTACCTGGAGGGTACTCCGTACCCCCTAGACCCCCGGTTAAGACCAAGATGCGTTCCGTTTCGTTAAAATTTCCATTTCGAGCCCTGAATACAACATATTGAACAGATGGCACTTCGGTAATTGACGCAGTCGTTCGAATGTATTCGAGTGTTGGTTAGCTGTACCTAACACGTTAACTATTGCTTGAACCTCTCGTTAAGATAAGTTCTAGTTAAGTGGTATTTAACTAGAAGTTACCGTTAACAAACGATTGATAAACTGAATTTAACATTTAACTTATGGGTAACGTTAACAAAGACTTTAACCACTGATTGATAAACCGGCCCCCAAAGGAACTAGTTTGATAGTTACTCCATTCTCTGGAGAAATCTTTCCTTCCTTATGGAAAAGTATACATTTTCGTCACAGAGGATCAACTGTAACGAAACTGGAATTACGACAGTCCAACGACCGAATAGTTATTTGTAGAAAAAGGTCCAAGAAGAGTTGAATTTGTGACAAGCTGGGAAAAAGGAAAGACCACTATGGTGATGTATGTGCCACCTGTTTATACAGGGTGAGTGCTTAAGCGCGGCCGCCGACTATATCTCAGAAAGTACTTGACGTATGTTAACGGGGAAAAAAATTCACGAATAAACTTGAACCTAAGAAATCCATTAAAAATATTTTTAGCCGCCGATTCGTTCAGCGGGCGGCGCAATCGGGGGGCGGCATCATTAAATCGCACTTTTTTCGAAAAATTTCTAAATGAAGGTCTATTAGAATATGTCTAGATCAAAAGAACGTCTAATTTTACATAAAATAGATTCGTTGAAGTTTTAATTAACTTTGACGATTGGCTGCGGGGCGAAGACATAACCTCCAAGGTTAAAGATAGGTATATCTTTGGTTTGGATTTTTCTTTTTCAAAACACTCGGTATTTTCCTAAAGCTATAAATATTGTCTACTGAAAATATTAGTTGAAATTTTTTTCCATTTTTTTTCTAAAATTCTCGGAGCATTTTAGTGGAAACTTGCTTTCAACTGCAAGTATCTCAAAAATTTCAAATGCAAAGACACAATAATTTTATTACATTATGAAGAAATTAAAGACGAAGAGAATGCAAAAAACCGGAGGTCTCTACCATCAATAGAAGCGGAAATATTCAGCAAAATGCAACCACAAAGAATTTTTCTGAGTTACCTAAAGATAAATCAACCCATTCATGAGAATGGGCCGATGTAATTTTGTTTATAAATCTGAAACGTCAAATTTCTGCTTCAGTGATTTGACTTTGTTGCTTTTTAATTGATCTAGCAAAATATTAATAATTCCGTTGTTCCCGTTCTTGTGATTGTTCCTGTTCTTGTTGCTGTTCCTGTTCTCTGCTTAAGGACTCACCCTGTATATGCTCGCAAACGGATGGCATCACAATTGAAGCAAAATGGGTCCCCAGGTGCAATATACGAATGTTCGGACGGACAATGGATGGATCACAGAGGCACTATTCGTTGCATGGCTGAAAGTCGTCCCAAGAGGACCCAGTACTTTTGGTCATGGATAACCACGTCAGTCACTGCACCCTACAGGTCTCCAGTTTTTGTAGAGAAAACAACATCATCGTGTTGACTATTCCACCCCACATATCCCACCGCCTCCAGCCACTAGACGTGTTATTTTATTCTTCTCTAAAGTCTGCTTACCATATTGAGTGTGACAAATTTTTGACCAGCCATCCAAGGGAGAAAATAACTTCTAATGAAGTAGCTGAGTTGTTTAATAAAGCATTTAGCAGAGTAGCCACACTTGAAAGGGCTATTAACGGGTTCAAAGAAACAGGATTGTTTCTTTTTAACCCAATGTTTTCACAAAAGAAGATTTTGCTCCAGTAGAAAATCTTCAAAATAACAATTCAAGTAGAATCGAAAACCCGAAAAAGATAACAAGAGGCTACTCCTGAAAGCAACATTCATCTGGCTGACAAAATATTTCTTTCAAGCAAAAAAAACCACTGAAAAATTAAAAAAATGTGTTCGAGAAAGAAGATTTGCCTAGGCCTTGGCCTACCAAGAAGTTGAAGAACATGAAGCAATTGAAGATGATGATATGAACAGAGATGTCACTGAAGATATTTGCCTTATATGCGGAGAAAAAACTTGTTAGCGATTTTTATTTGTAAATGGCGGCTGGTATTACCCCACTGTTGCGGGAGATATTTCCACGGCAACATATGCATGTGAAACATTGGTATACAACAAAAAAGTGGAAATAGGAGATCCTTCAAAGAACATTTGAGGGTAAGGCGGTAAGAAAACAGGAGATCAGTGGGAAAGAACAAATGTAGAGCTGATGACTCTATACAACCAATCGAGCATAATGCAAATCATAAAGGTGCAAAGGATAAAGTGGCCGAGTCATCTACAAAAGGTTTGATGAGAGTTCCAAGACTAGCTAGACATGGGCCGTGAGTAGACGTGTTTGAGTGATTTCTGGTTTAACAGATAATATGTTTATGTGACATCGTTCCAGTGCGAGTTTAAGACGGGAAAAATAGAAAAATACTTACAAACAGTGATAACTAAAGTGTGTAGTAAATAGAATATAAGCAAAACAAACAATAACTAAAATGCCGCTTACGCAATCACAAACGACAGACGTAACTGAAATAGTAAAAGAAACAACAAAAACTTTGTTTGGACCTGAATGGTTACTGAAACTCACAAAAGCAGTAAAAGAATTAGTCGATACGGAAATTGACGCTAGGTTCAAACGTTCAAAGAGTATGATAAACAGATTGAGGGAATTAAAATTGAAAACAGGCAATTACGAAACCGTATAGATGACCTCGAGCAATACGGAAGAAGATATAACTTACGCGTCTTTAAAGTTACGGAGAGTGAGAATGAAAATACTGAAGAGGTGCTGTCCTCATTTTTACTTTCCATACTTGCAACGCATGTATAGGAAAGTATTGGAATCGTGCAAAAATTCAAAATCGTAAAAATTCGAAAAAAACGTGTTTTAGGGTCCAGGCATCCTAAATATGTGTTTTTTGAAAAATGTCTGTGGGTGGGTGGGTGGGTGCGTGCGTTATCGTCATATCTCGAAAACTACTGGGCCGATTTTCATCAAATTTAGTATGCGGGCCTATAATTACAGTACATCTGTAAAATAAGCTTTTCAAAAGAATCCGGAACCGGAAACGGAAGTTAGTCATGTTTTTTTGGGCGCAGATTTTTCCTGGAAAAAAATTTCAAAATTTTACTTAGGAAATCAATACAGAATTTGAAAAGAAATCGAATAATTTTTTCCCGAAGTTTCTATGTCAAAAATTGCGCCCGCGGCGAATTTTTGAAAAGCGCAACTTTAAGGACGATTTTCCCAAAAACGCATCAACGTATTGAAATAAATCTAACGCCAAATTGTACCTGTAGCTCGGCTGATTAGAACTAGCTGAAAAAAAAATTCAAAATTTAAAAAATAAAAAGTCCGGACAGTTTGGGAAATTTTCAAATTTTCAAAAAAACTTTTCTCGGAAACGACACACACGATTTTTTTTAAATGTTCTGGATCAATAGAGAATTTGAAAAGAAATCGAATAATTTTTTCCCGAAGTTTCTATGTCATAAATTGTGCCCTGGGCGATTTTTTGAAAAGCGCAGCTTTAAGGCCGATTTTCGCAAAAACACATCAACATACTGGCATAAATCTAACGCCAAATTATACCTGTAGCTCGGCTGATTAGAACTAGCTGAAAAAAAAAATTCAAAATTTCAAAAATAAAAAGTCCGGACAGTTTGGGAAATTTTCAAATTTTCTCTTGGCAAAGATCTCTATACCATCAACCCTCGCTAGCAGTTTAACCCGCCCTCGGTCGGAGGGCGCCACAATGTACCGCTCACGCATGAACTTATATATATACAGGGTGATTCAAATTCGACCCTCACCATGGGGATCTCCCTTATGAGCAGAGTTAGAGGGAATGTTTAAATTCGGCAAAGTTGCTATTTTTTTCTCTCTTTAAGAATCCGCCGGCAAAATTGACTTGCGACAATTGTCAATCGAAATATTTTGAAAAATCGAAAAAAGTGGGATTCAGTTTTTTGCTTATGGCGCTCTTATTTGAATTTATAATTAAAAACTAAAAACACATTTTCATAGCCATTTTTTCTCCTCTATCTGATGGTCTGGTTATAATTTTATTAGCATGTTTCGTCTCTTGCAGGCCATCATCAACTCTCTTATTTCTTATGGGGGCCATTTTGTTTTTTTAGAAATTCAGATGCTCACTTTTTCTCTGATTACAACGATATATGATATGTAGGGAAAATATTCTAAATTTAGTGCTTAATTCTCAAAAAAAGCGTATGTAACTTAAAATCATGTCTGCCATGCATTGTTTAAAAACAATGGAGCATCTAGTTAGGTCGCTTTTTATGCATTAATGAAAACTGCAGATTATTTGAACATTTATTGCAATCAATTGTTTTTATTTTTAATATGTATTAAATTTTCCAATTTTGTTCTCATTAATCCGGTATTTTCGTTAGATTAGGTTCATGACGAGCTTCATTATTATAATATTATGATATTTTGATATAAGTAAACAAAAGCGACCTAACTAGATGCTCCATTGTTTTTAAACAATGCATGGCAGACATGATTTTAAGTTACATACGCTTTTTTTGAGAAGTAAGCACTAAATTTAGAATATTTTCCCTACATGTCATATATCGTTGTAATCAGAGAAAAAGTGAGCATCTGAATTTGTAAAAAAACAAAATGGCCCCCATAAGAAATAAGAGAGTTGATGATGGCCTGCAAGAGACGAAACGTGCTAATAAAATTATAACCAGACCATCAGATAGAGGAGAAAAAATGGCTATGAAAATGTGTTTTTAGTTTTTAATTATAAATTCAAATAAGAGCGCCATAAGCAAAAAACCGAATCCCACTTTTTTCGATTTTTCAAAATATTCGATTGTCAATTGTCGCAAGTCAATTTTGCCGGCGGATTCTTAAAGAGAACAAAAAATAGCAACTTTGCCGAATTTAAACATTCCCTCTAACTCTGCTCATAAGGGAGATCCCCATGGTGAGGGTCGAATTTGAATCACCCTGTATATAAAACGACTTGTCAGCAACACATTTGCAAAGGTTGGTTCGTCGGTTGCTGGAACCCGGTTCAATTTTATGAACCGTGACGTCATTGGTTCGTCAATAAAACGAAGCGGTTCGAAAATTTGAAACCCGGTTGGTCGCCAAAATCTGCCTTATGCTTCTTCCTTGAGAACATAGGCGCTCAGTGATCATAAGTAGTATTAAGTGCTGGAAATCATTAAGCTGTACAATATCATTAGTAGTGTTATTAATAAAGGACATTTCTGCTGCCCAAGAGTTAGTTTTATTACGAGACGATTAAGGTTGTAACATACTTATATATTATTTAGTGCCGTTATAAAGGTTCTGTCGGCCTGGAACTTTTATTTATTTTTGATATTTACTTGACTTTAGGCATAAATACCTAAAATAAAGTAAGCCCTCTAGCACAGACTGTTTTATTTTTTTTTGTCTTTAAAATACAAACATAATTTAATGCTACGTTTTAATAGTTTTGATGTGGAACTCTGAAATCGTTCATGGGTGACAGAGACCTTGCTTATCCTCACGCTTATGATATATTTGTTATGCATTTTTCGATTGTGTAAGTATGGAAAGTCCAGCGAAGATTCTTCGCCAATTTTTTAAAGACAAATTAGATGTAGAGTTAAACAAGGAACATATTGATCGTGTGCACAGAGTGGGAGCAAAGAAACCAGGTATAAATAGGCCGATAATAATAAAATTTACGTCGTACCGATATCGTCAAATGGTATTTTTCAAAAAGAAACTACTAAAACGTAACAAGGAAGTTATCATGGAAGATCTAACGCGAGCGAGGCTGTTATTACTTAAGGAAGTAAAGGAAGAATTTTCGTCAAGTAAGAAAGATATCTGGACCTATGATGGAAACATATATATAAATATAAACCGTAAAAAATATCAAATAAAATCCTTGGAGGATATCAAGAAGATTAAGGAAGTCTAGAAACCGACGATGCACCTAGAGTTCACTTTGATTGTGTCATAAAAATAACCAGGATCACTGAAACTTATTGGAGGGTGATAACTTAATAATTATAATAATTTGGTGCCATTCAAAATACCTATTATTTCTAATTTTTACCTAACAATAGTAGTAATTTTAAGTTAACTTTAGCAAATAGTCTGTAGCGAATTTCTATTTGTTTTTATTTTTATTTTTGCATTATTTTTGCAGAGAAATAATAATTTCAACAATTGTTGAAATTTAAGTTAAATTTAGTAAATAATCTGTAGCGAATTTCTATTTGTTTTTATTTCTATTTTTGCAGAGAAATAATAATTTCAACAATTGTTGAAATTTAAGTTAAATTTAGTAAGTAATCTGTAGCGAATTTCTATTTGTTTTTATTTCTATTTTTGCAGAGAAATAATAATTTCAACAATTGTTGAAATTTAGATTTAAGTTAAATTTAGTAAATAATCTGTAGCAAAATTCTATTTTTATTTCTATTTATTTTTATTTTTATAGAGAAATGCCACACACTGTTGTTCGGATAGTGACTTTACAAGTAAATTGAAAAGAGATTTCTGTGAATATGAATCAACTGGATTTTATGAACGATATTGATACATACGAAAAACTTAAATTATGTATACTGGAGGGTCTGAGCAAATTAGATGAGGAAATTAATCAAAATGAAGGTAACCTATTAATAATACATCAAAATATTAGAAGTATAAATAAAAATTTTGATGAATTTTTAGTGCATTTACAATCGCTCAAACAAAAGCCAAAAATTATAATTTTTACTGAAACTTGGTTAATTGATAATATTGATAATTTCAACATAAACGGCTATAGTTTTTACTACGATAATGCAACACTGAATCAAAATGACGGACTGGTTTGTTATATTCAAGACCAAATCTCTAACGAAATAGTTTCCAATAAAATAAATGAAGTAACGTACACAAAGATTAAATTTAGTTTTGGTAATGTCAAATATTGTCTATACTCTATTTATCGGCCACCATCAACGAACATAGATCAATTTATAAATGACTTGGAAGAAATTTTGCGAGACAATAAAGATAATTCTATAAATCTATTGATGGGAGATATAAACATTGACATTCTAGACTTAAAAGATATCGTGGCTGCAAGATATCTAAATAAACTCCTTTCAAAAGGCTTTTGTCAATACATTTGCACTCCTACCAGAGTAACTTTTAACTGTAAATCTTGCCTTGATCATGTGTTTGTTAGTAATCCTAAAAATTTACTAATAGAGGCCGGAGCCATAAAATTGGATATTACTGATCACTACTGTACCTTTATTAATTTTAATAAAATCAAAACTTCTCATGTATTGCAAGTCGATGACTCTAACATTACCTTAAAAATTAAAATACATTACGAAAAACTTAAGACTGACATACAGAACGAAACTTGGACATACATAGAAGAATTTTCAGATTGTTCAGGAGCATATAGTGCATTTGCATCCCAACTCAATTCTTACATAAGAAAATGTACGTCGAGCAAAGTAGTTAAAACAGGCAAAAAGAAAATAAAGCCTTGGATAACGAATGAGCTAATATTAGCTATAAATAAAAGGAACAAAATGAGAAAAGAGTCATTGAGAGACAGAAATAATAAAGTATTAGAAGTTAGATATAAACAATACAGAAATGCAATTAGTAGGCTGCTGGTCAAAACAAAATCAAATTATTATATGCAAAAGATAGAAAATTCTACTAATAAAATAAAAACAATTTTTGAAAGTGTAAATGAAGTTTCAAATAGGCAACAGCGTAAAAAAGTAGACATCAAGTTAATTAATGAAAAAAATGAACCAATTTCTGATAACAAAATAATATCAAATAAATTTAATGAATATTTTACAAAAGTAGGAGAAGATATGGCGACTTATATAATAAATAAAAATAAAAACAATAAAAGTTCATTGCCTTACAAAAATAAATTAATAAGTAAGAGCATGTTCTTATTACCTGTAATTGAGGAGGAAGTACTAAATAATATAATGCAGTTAAAGGATTCCTCATCACCGGGAATTGATAATATTTCAGTTAAAATCATCAAAAACATAAAAACTCACATTGCAAAACCGCTGGCACAATTAATTAACTTATCATTTAAGACAAGTAAATACCCTGACATGTTAAAAGAAACAATAGTAGTACCCATATACAAATCTGGAAATACAAATGAGATAGGTAACTATCGACCAATCTCGATCACTTGCTGTTTTTCTAAGATTTTTGAAAAATGCATAAAAACAAGAATCACAAGCTTCCTAAATAAAGAAAACATATTATCTAAAAATCAATTTGGGTTTAGGCAGAAACTATCTACTGAGGATGCTATGTTTTCACTTATTCAAATAATTCAAAAATCCCTTAATAACAAAAATAAAGTACTAGCAGTCTTTATTGACCTCGCGAAGGCATTTGACTCTGTATCTCATTCCAAGTTAATTGATAAATTAGAACGCATAGGAATACGAGGAGTACCCAAAAAGTTAATAGAAGATTATTTATCTAATAGAAAACAATGTGTAAAAATCCAGTTCTGTACCATAAAATATGGAATCCCTCAAGGAACAGTATTAGGTCCCTTACTTTTCCTGATATACATAAACGACTTATTGCAAAATTTCACAGATGGTAAAATAATTTCATACGCTGATGACACAGTCTTAATATTTGAAGGAACATCATGGGAGGAAGTCAAAAGTAAAGCTGAGAAAGGGTTACTGAATGTCAGGAAGTGGTTAGATAATAATCTACTCACTTTAAATGCTTCTAAGACGAATTTTGTTGCCTTTTCATATAATATAACTGGACAGCCTCTTTACGTAGACCTTAAGTTCCATGAATCAATTTGTGATTTTAGTAAGTGTAAGTGCTGTGAAAAAATAACTAAAAAATCTCATGTAAAATATTTGGGCGTAATAGTAGATCAACATTTAAAGTGGGAAAAGCAAACAATACAAGTGACATGTCAGTTAAGGAAACTAATATATATCGTCAAACAAATTAACAATTTTTTAAACGAAAAATCTATAAAAACAGTATATTATGCCTTGGTCGAGTCCATATTGCAATATGGTATTATTTTATGGGGCAATGCTTATAGTAGAGCCTTAGTTCCTGTACAAATTGTACAAAAACTTATACTTAGAATAATGTTCAAAAAACCGATGCTGCACCCGTCCAATCAGTTATTTGCAGAAAGTAAAATACTAAGCCTTGATAACCTTTATATTTACAAAGTTTGCACATTTATATATAAAAACCCTAAACTTAGAGAAAAAATCGACCACAAATATCAAACAAGATCATTAATAAATGAAGAAAGCAATATTCCATTAGTAAAAACCACTTCTGCTCAACAGTTTTTAACATACAATGGTGTAAAACTATATAACTCGCTACCGACGAATATTCGAAGTCTCAATAATATCAAATTATTTACGAAAAAAGTTAAGAAACATATTATGGAAAACTCTCAACAATTTAAGTCTAACAGGTGAATATTAAATAATTATATTCAAAATGCTTATTATCCGCTGTCCCCGCCAACAGTGTGTGCGCAACAAATTAAACAAATAATTTTTGTCAACAAATATATACCATGTCAAATTATTTATATTTATAAACAAATACTATGCAATTATTCGAGGCACAAACAACCATTGGGTTATGGGCCACATATGTACTAGATCCTAAGTATTTAATCTGTAAAAATGTTAAGAGAATAAATATTATTATTATTATTATTTATTATTATGATGTTGGATACAAGAAGAGTAAGTGTAAATCAGCCATCTTAGAGCACCTAGACCTACGTTAACAATACTTAACAATTACAACAAAAAAACATGCTTACTCAGAATCAGGAATATGATATGCTGCGCCTACATTTCGATTGGCTAGTTGAGGATCGGGAAATATACAATCAAGCATCCGGTTATTAACGCACTGATCTATGGCAGCGTGTTTTCGTTCATAGGGTAAACGACCAAGTTTAAATGCAACATCCAACTCCAATTCAGGACAATCAGCGATGTATTCTGTAAGCCTACAAATTTCATGTTATTTATTGCATGTTAATCTGTACTGTAAACATACTCTAAATCTACGAATTCAATATGGATGGTGGTATCGTTCACTTGACGTATTTTGCCTTGATAGGCGACCCGATCACCGTGCGTTCTAATATCTACAATATCGCCTCTAACTAGAGATGGCCGTTTTTCTGCCAACCCTGGTACTTCTAATTCTAAAATGTCCTTGGGAAGGCACTTCATTGTTACCTGCAATATGGTTTGTTTTTTGTTATCAAAAAAATGTAAATCCAAGCTATAATAGAAATTGTTAATGCTTACGTTTTCCATGTTGTATCTCTGTAACATCAATTCAGCACCCACTTCATCCAACCACAAGGCGGTATGGAAGAAATCACGATAATTCTCTTTGGTAGGATATCCCGGAGCTATCGCATTTCTATAAACGACAACACTGTAATGGTATATATTTCTAAAAAGGCAGTTACGTACTTAATTTCCTGTAACTTCACCCTTTCCTCATAAGGTATTCCAGGATAGTCAGATAAACCCATTTTAAAAATTCTTCGATAAGCTCCTGGTATCGGGTAATAATTAATCGATGAACTGAAATATTTCTGATTAGTTTTTTAACCATCATTGTGTTGCTGCATTTTGAAAGTAAGATGAGAAATTCATTGTTCTCATAAATTTCTGCACGGGGATGAACTGCTCAAAAAAAGCAGCAATATTAAATAGAATTATAATACAACCGAACCTGCATTTACTTACGTTTCAGATGTTAGTTCGCGCCATTCATCTATGTCTCTCCAGACAGCGCTCGTAAAGGGACTTTTACCTTTTATTGCAGTTGTCACCTCAGGTTCATCGCTGATTACAACCACCTAAAATTAAATCTTATGAGTTATCGATGATTATGGCAGGCACATCGAGATACTTGGCACTCGCAAGTCTAGATCTCACGTAATAAATAATTTAGATTTTAGGTGAAATGTGTATGATCCAAGGCAAACCAAATAATCTCCGACATTAGCTACTTATATTGCTGTACGAATGCAACAATAAGTTCTTGATAGAATCATTTTTACAAGAACATAATCCCGAATTATAAATAATAAATAATGTAAGCATAAATAAAATATTTCCCGCGGTTAGTGGTCTAACAAAAATTTTTATTTACCATTTCACGGTGAATAGTAAAACGTTGGTTATTCTCAGTTTGAAGTTCAATCGCAACAGGCATTTTAAAAGTACCAATTACAAACGTGTCTGGATTAAATTTCACTTTGAAAGTATAGAAGGCACCTAAAAATTGTTAATATTTAAAGGTAAGTTGAAGGAGTCTTAGATTTATATTACCATGTTCCAACTCAAGTATGTGATGCCCGTCCATTTGTTCTTCGTAATCGACCAACTTGAAATATTCATAAGGATGTAACACTTGGGCATTTATTAAAAATATGCTCTTAGAAGATGCGTTCTTTACTGTAAATAAATAAACTATTCCCTTAGCTTGAAGTCTTGCCTCTGCAAGGGTGGCCTGCAACCAAAATATTTTGTTAGATTTATTTGTAAAGTTCATCCAAGAGATTCTGTCCGATTTGAAATTAACTAAACCAAACCCAACAGATATCTTGTTATATATTTTTGCTTTCACATTAGAGGCAGCTGCTTATTATCTCGGTTGAGTTAAACGAAGATGCAAATAATGCGAATGTTTATTTAAATACAGGTAAAACGACCAGCTTAACACTGGTACAGAATTATAGGGCTCTAGTAACATAAAAAGTAAGTACCGTACGGGTCAAATTTACTTGAAATCTTCAAACAGGGATTACCTGCTTTGTTTAGGAGCTGCTGTAGTGAAAGCAGATAATCCCTCTTTGAAGATTTCAAGTAAATTTGACCCGTACGGTACTTACTTTTTATGTCCAAAACTGAGACGAAACTTCAACAGTGCAACGATATAATACCGAAAAAAATTTTTACAACTTACCTTGGTGATATGTGAACCTTTCTTCAAATTTTGCTCATATCGCAATGCATTTCCATTAATTACGTCTACCAAACTAACATTAACTTCAACACCGTGACGATTTTTCACCAACCCTTTTCTAAAAAATTGAAAAAAATTAAAATTCAAAGTTATAGTGGAGACTAATAAATTTTAAATATTTACCGGTATTGATTCCACTCGAAAAGCAGAAAATTAAATCGATGCATCAAAGTATTTTTATGGCCAGAATCAAGCGGAACGTTACACAAGTTACAATTCTGTTCTTCCTCATCTTCCCGCGGAATCCCATATTCCTGCAATATAAAATACATTTTAGTGAAATTAATATTATATGTTACACATATTTTGGTCATCAGTGGAAAGCATAATCATTTTATTTACATCCAAAGCTTTTAGCGAAAGCTTGTGAATTGAATCCGCCTCAGTTTGGCCTATGAAAAAACTATGGAGGTGTTTTAAACTAATGTAATTATTCGTTTCAGCCAGAATCTAATGCGAGTTTGTAGTACCTTTTTGCCTTCAGCATTGGCCGTCCCATCAATAGGCAACAGAATTATTTTTTTTAAATTAATGTTTTTTAATGTTTATGCCGTATTAAAAAGACCCAAGACAAAAAATTTTTTTTTTTAATAATTAAGAAGCGTAAAAAAGGGTCGGAATTTCAAATGAAAAATTTTCCCGCCAAAACGAGCACGTATTGCTGTGACGTATGTAGCCGAACGCGTCAGCTGCATAGATAACCAATAATAGTCAGCTGTCAGCAAAACATACGCGAACGTTGTAGCGCGACGCGCGATATTTAACGTGTTTATTTACCTCCTTCGCCTGTGAAAATTAACAAGTACTACTTCTACACCGGGCAAAATATTTCTATCTATACCTAATGAATAGGTACATGATACTAACCTTAAATTTTTTCCAGTCACTTTGACACTGCAGAGTCTATTTTATGCATATTACCAGGCAACACCGATCCGTGCGGCGCGGTACGTCACATGCCGTTTTCGATTTTCCGGCGGTAATTCAAAATTGCTGAGATAATTTTCTATTTTTTTTTCGGGGATAAAATTTTTTTTTATTATTTTAAATATTATGTTTATGTAGCTTATAAGTGACCCGTCAACTACACGTAAAAACGATTTCACTTAATTTATAAAATTCAGTTCTTTAGCCTATCTGCTTTTTTAGCATGGCTCATATTTTATTTATAAAAATATGGACTTTTGCTTTTGCAAGCAATCAAGACAACTCTAATAGAATATCGCTTTCAGGAACACCAAACATTACTTGAGATATGCACAAGGAAGGCAAAGGCACGTGCCCCCCACCCCCTGAATCCGAACTTGCTTTTAAGTACCAGAACGAGTAGAATTGGAACGAAAGCCGAAATTCGTTGACTATACATTCAGATTCAGAAAGTTAAACGTAAATTATTTTGTCTACAATAATAAATGAGGTATAAAAGACTAAACAATAACTCGCTAAACAGGAGCACAGCCAATAACAGCTATAATGTTACAACCTTAATACATATTATACAGTGCGGGATTAAAGTATGGAATATAATAATTAAAACCGAAACAACATGAAAATTAAAAAACACAACGAAAGAAAAACTCCTGTTGCTAAGCAAATTAAAAGATCAGATTAAGTATTGGAACTGCCATCCATCGATTTCTTGATAATAAGCGAGCCGTCTTACAAATTTTTGTACATTGCCGATAACTTGTGGGCTAATTCTGCGCATTTAAATTGTTTTTTGCTCTTTTGTTCGAAAATTTTCTTATGTAAGGTGTCAAAATTTTATGTTGCCGTTTTCAGAATTAAAGGATCTATCGAAAACACGAAAAAAATTTAGACGGCGCCACTTACAAAAAAAATCTCTGACGTCATTACTCGAAAACAAATGACGATCAAAAATCGAATTTAATGGAAAAATGTGCATTTTCATCAAATAAAATTGACGTGTTCGAAAACTGGGTTGTTTCGGCTTTAATTAATATATAAGTATTCCATACCTTAATCCCGCACTGTATAAATCTCTACAGGCGCCAAAATGCTTAGATAATAATAATAGGTAATAGGTAATTTTACTGAAAGAAAATTTCGAATTAAAAAAAATGAGTTAAAAATAATAAGTCCGAAGTTTTAGCTGAAAATTTGCAAGTCGACGTAAAATGCCATTCTGGACAACTTTTCCAAATGAAATCTTTCGAAAAAATCATAAATAGGGTCACTTCTGAAGATTTTTTTTTTTTTGTAAGTGTCAAATTTGACAGGTACAGACTGTCATTTGCCCAAATCTGTGTGCACTTTTTTACTTACAACCGTATAAAAATTTTATGGGTATAAATATTTCAATTTTGTGCAATTTATTGCTGTTGGCATTAGCAATAGCGGGTTTAAGTGAACGTGAATGAATTGAAGTACTTATAAATTGCACAAAATTGAAATATTTGACGTAAAAAATAACAAATGCCGCCTTAGTGACATCACAGGTTGTTTATCGGCCGCTTTTGTGTACCATTGGCTGTATCGTTTACGAATCGGAAAGTTAATTGTAAATACTTCAACCGGCGTTTTCTCAAAGATACGAATCGGAAAGTTAATTGTAAATACTTCAACCGGCGTTTTCTCAAAGAAATGTTATGCAAATCCATACAATTTTTATACCGTTGTAAAGAAAAAAAAATTGCCTATCGAATGGTAGCATAAAATTAATAGGTTCCCATTTAAAAAAATATCGCGCAGTCATAACTCAAAAACAATTGAAGAAAAAAAATTTCGTGTATAATCAATATACAGATAAAAATTTCATAAAAAAACTTTTGTATTAAACATTTTTTTCTAAAATAAATATTAACGACAGAAAATCGGTGTTTCCATACTTTTTACTCACCCTGTATACAAGAGTGCAGCGAGTATAGAATCAAACAAAAAAAAAAAAGCAATATTTGGCGATACTTTACAGAAATTAGTTCAAGTCAGGCAAAATGTGATATTTGTTTAAATATTTACTCCTTTAAAGCCAAGTAACAATGTCAAATTTATCTAGACATATAATACAGCGAAAACATCCTGCTGCAAATATTGAAGTTGTATCCGAGTCCAGACAAACTAATATAGTCGATAAAAATAATGAAACTGAAATAGCTATTTGTACAATGAGATAGGAAAGTGCATTTTTTCCATTCTAGACGTGAGATTTTTGATCGAGGCGAAGATGTCCCATTCTAGCATCAAATAAAAAATAAACTCAATTACGTAGCAGTGGCGTAGCTTCAGATTTTGGGCCCCCCCGCCAAATGTGACTTTTGTCCCCCCCTCAAAATTTATATCAGCACAAAATCACAGTTCAAGTTAGTACCTAATGTAACGTGCAAAATGTAATATCCCACTTACATTCGGACAAGGATAGAAAATAATGTAGGAGGATACTTAAAACCGCCTTAAAACATATTTATTTATAACAAGTTAAAATATCTAATAAGTACAACTACATGACATACTTAGGTAATAGTCACAAAGTAAATAAAAAGCCACCGACATTTAAAAGCAAAAAGAAAAGTTTGTATCCTAGATAATGTAATAAAAACAAACTACAACACAAAATAAATCTATACTGTAAAATAAAACACTCGGTGGTAAGATTAAAAATAATGAGAAAATCAAAGAACAAACATTATTCAAGAAATTGCTTACTTCTGGACTTAGTTTCCCCAAAAACTTTAACTAATTCAGTTTTGTCCATTGCTGCAGTTTCCACGGCCTCTATACTAAGCAATGCTAAATTACTTAGTCAATTTTGGAGGCAGCAATTTCTCAAATAGTTTTTGATTACCTTTAATTTAGAAAATGAGCGTTCTGAAGACGCAACGATTACAGGAAGCGTCAAAAATAATATTAAAGCAGTATATACCTCTGCAAAATTTGATGATAGGGTATCATTTTCTACAAATAAAAAAATGTGCAAATTCTCTAATGCCTTTTTGTCTTTCAATGGCTGAGATAAGGCAACAATTTTCAAAGGAAACGCTGAGGAAATATCGCGAGGGTAATAGTGTTGCAAAGCTTCAGCCGATTTAAATAACTCTTCTTCCGTCACTGATACAAGAATGGGTGGACTTAAGAAACTAAATTTGTCAACAGTCTTCTTCATCCCTTCAAAACGGTTGTTTAATTGATTAATAACAATGTCAAAAACTTTGTAATAAATATTTACTTTAAAATAATGCTCTTGGTTATAAAATAGATAATTTGTATCACATTCATCATATTGCTTTTTTAGCTTATGCTGCCTTTCTTCTCTAAATAATGGATAAATATTCCATCTTTTAGCAGTATTAGTAGCGTCAGTTTTCAAATTTTCGTAATTATTTCGATAATTTTTAACATTTTCTAGTGTCAATCCCAAACATTCTTTCTGATCAGGCTAATGGCGGCAGGTGGCCAGTGCCAGTTGGCTTTTGAGGTCTTGTTGAAGTTGTTTGGTATTTTTTTTTTTGGGCTTGACACCAGGGCCCCCTTGACGTCAGGGCCCCCCCGCGGCCGCGGGGGTTGGCGGTATGGTAGCTACGCCACTGTTACGTAGGTTCAGTGCTAAATTCGTACAAATTTCGCAGGTAACCTTGTTTCCCTATGTTGCGTCTTCGGTGAAACACATGGTATGTTAACTTTTAAGTATGTTTTGATTACATATATTTCCAGCCAAACACTGTTATCAATAGGTAATTTAGCACGTTTAGAAAACATAAATAAAATAACTATATCGCAAGTAAGTTTTGAAAGCGAATGAAGTTATTATAAATCCCACAAAAACGGGAAGAAGCAAAAATAGCAACAAAAAGTAATTTTACGGGAAAATAGAACAAAAATTAACATCCTGTTAAAAGAATAACATTTAGTTGCAAAAGTAAATCACTATGACCAGCGCCGTAGCTAGGGCCTGGCAACAGGGGCGCAAGCCTCGGAGGGTGCAATCAGCGAAGCAGATATTATTATTGAATGAATAAATTTAATATTAAATAATTAAAAGCGTTAGTTTAAATTTGCCGCTTGCAGCGAGAGCGTGCTGAATGTTAAAGAATACTCGGCGTTGTTGCCAACCGTACGTTCGACGACGCGGGGAATCCCCTAAAATTTTTACTAATCTAGCAATATTATCTATAGAATACGACATCGTTGAGATTATTAATTTTGATTCAAATAATAGATAAAACGGCTAGTGAAAAATATAGAAAATTAATGTTGCAATTATTTTTTTTTTGTTTATTGTAATTTAATTAATTAATTTATTAGTTTTTTTTTGTACTTATTAGAGTCGAAATTTATATTTTTTTATTCTTCCTAAAGCTTACATAGTTTACAAAATAACCTAATTCATAATAAATGGTATAATGATTTTTATTGTTTTATTTGAGTATATTCAGTAGAGAATTTTTAAGGACGCAAGCTACGGCACTGACTCTGAGCCCTAATGAATGTGCATTTGCAGACAACATTGTAATATTTGCACCAAACAGAAGAAATTAGCAAATTTGGCAAGAAACTTTAGAGATGTACAACATAAAAATTAAATTTAGCAAAAACTTTTTAGGTTTTAGAGGAGCTGCATTGAATTTCTGATTTTGTACTAAAAGATAGTGAAATTCTTCTAGCCAGATATTTAACATAGTTTTATAGAGAAGATACTTAATTCAATATTATTTTTGATATCTATACATATTATAAGATATTGTAAACACACCTTTACACCCTTAAGGTAGAAAAAGTTATGATAATATATAGGAATATAGGTATAGAATGCCATGACCTGGGTTTCAAAACAATTGAAACAAATGAAATGCAGAAAACAAGTGGCATTCTTGCTGATGTTTGACTCATTCAACAGAAAGTTTCGTCCTGTTTTACCTTCGAAAGAAGGCTTAGTTTTAATTTTCCTACATAAAAACTGATCACAGTTGTAGATGATCATGTTGAGGATTACACCCTCAAGTCAGCAGTGAATTTATTCCTAGTTTGTTTAATAATTAATGGAATTTTTGTACGTATTTCTTGGAGACTTTTCATGTGAGTGAATAAATAAAACATTGACCTTATTTATTGTTTAAAGTGTAAAAATCAGTAGTTTTTGGTATCTTTAAAAGTAAGTGGAACACCTTTTCTTTGTAGAATGTTATTACTAATTAAGTGTAATTAATTTATTGATGCACGATTTTAACAATGTGAATTACTAACCAAACCAGTGAGTCATTAAAAACCATGAAGTGCAAGGTCGAATGTAAATCATTTTTATTTCAATAAAATCGGTATAAAAAACTTGTATTTCCACAACCGTAACCCAAGTTTTTTTTTGCAAATATATTCATTGCATGATTCGGTAATTTTTGTAACGGATTGAAAATCGTTTATGAATCAAAAATACTCAGGGGTGAACATCTTAATTCGCGATGATATAAGAAAAAGCAATTCCCTAAGGCTATATTTTGATAATTACTGATAAGAAACAAAAATAACAAAAATGATGCAAAGTCTAAAAGCGATTTTATGAATCATAACTGCTGACAGTTTGATTATAAACAAATAATAACAACCTAATTTCTTTCTTTGATAAAACAAATTTAAGTTTGGGTAAATAATAACAATCTGGTAAATAATCACATTAGTTCATCTTCAATGTCAAACAACCATAAAAGTCATTAGTCATTAGGTCATTACTAACTGCTTGAAGTTTGTACTATTATTAATTAATTTTCTAACACACAGATAACTTTCAAATTGCTTAATGTGCTTTAAATATCTTTTAAATTATGATATTAAGATTTTTCATAAATCGTTTAATTACATCAAACTAACATTGTCAATTTTGATTAAACCAATAAAAATTTACAGCAGTTTGCAATAAATATGTGAATTTGTAACAATTAATAACGTAATAAATGCATCAGCTGGTGCACGAAAATTTTTAATATGCTTGTATAAAACAAACCTTTTGTTATGTAAATTATCTTATCTAAAATTATCACGGACTATTCATACAGGATTATCAATACTTTCTATAAGTATTGTACATTTATTAAAAGCTCATAAAAATATATTCATTTTATGCAAAGCTCACCTTACAACCGATTAGTTTGTTCGTTTGTAAAAAAGCATACCAAACGCTTTATACCTCGACTAAGATTAATCGTGCGAAGCACTTATCCCACTGGCCAGGCTGGCGTAACTACCGAAATGACTTTGTTAAAACCATTACTCTGTGGCAAATAAATGCTTATTGTTAAGCGCATAACAACCAACTTCAATATTATGAAAGTTAACATTGTTAAAGCAAGCACAACGTAATCACCCCTGAATTAAGCCTTAAAAAATGTGTGCGATCTTTGCGAGTTCAAAAACGTTACCTCTTAATATTTGTAAACTAATTAAATGACTTAATATGTCAAATTTAACTGTACGTAAAGGATGAACTTACCCTGCGTCTGCTCATGTTGTTACTCGTACTTCTACTGCAGCTTGTGTAAATTTCAAACTGAGCAACTAAAATTCATAAAAGTAAACTATAAACATTGTATAATGAATACAAAATACATAAACAAGACGTTTTCAAACATACCTATTGTTTAACCTCAAATTTTTCTCGATGATTAACCAATGCGTCCGGATGTGACAAACAAAGAAATTTTGTGAAGTTCCTTAAATCCTTACAATAACAGCATGCAATTGCAAATTTACAAACGTTATCAAGCTCACTGCTTACATAAAATGTAAAACTGTAGACAATAAATGCTGGAGTGCAGAATATTAATAGCGGGGATTTCCTGATATAAACGAAGTTGGAATTTCTGATAATTACAGGTAAGTGTTTCGAACACGTCTGCCATTTACAAGGCATGGAAATAAGTGAGACAAGTTCAAATTCTGTGTACTGCAATTGCAACAACTTTGGCCTTGCTCTTGTTGATAACAATTTTGCCAATACGTCAAGTTTTTATTGTACCCAATTGTTTTTTTATGCAGAAATTGTCATTGGATCTAATTAACTACTTTACGTGCTTCCTGTAATTTCTGGCCGTACATTATTTATTTGTAATCAAATCATTTATATAATACGTTAATTTATTGGTTAGCTTTTTATTTAACCAATAGGTATTATTAAATGTAAAAATTTTCCGTGCACTAACTAAACTAACCTAATCAACGACACTATTGTACTATTTACATCGTTTATTATCTACGATATTAGTTTATTTACGCACTGTATACACCAGAATAATTATCAGCTCCCATAAGTATCTATAAATAGCCTAATTTCTTATTTCAAAGTAAAAACCTAACCTAACTAACAGAAATGATCAGCAAATGACATGGGAAACAATCACAACAACAATTGACAATCAGTCAATGGCCGCCTCCATCGCAAATTTGAATACAGTCGCTAGATATTAGTACTCCTACCTGAGTTTTTATATTCAAAGATCTATAGGTACCATGAGCTGTCAATGGTAGTAATAAATATCTGAAACTAAAATCGTCTTATGTCAACGACTGCACTGATCTGTTGTGATTTATTTAGAGTTTGAGGTTAGTGATACTGTCAGTTTGACATTTGCATATTATTTTATTTAACTTTAACAACTTGAAAAACACTTCAACTGAAGGCTGTTTGTTGTTGTTATTATACCTTATGATGTCGAAGCCCGTGTGTTAAGGTATGGAGGCTTTACGGTAACGCTTTTTAATTTAATATTGTATCAACTTTCTATCCCTAAAATTTCTATTCTAGATCTTGCTGTACTTCGGCCTACCTCTTCTTCGTATTCGTCTTACTTCTACTAACCATACGCGTTTTGGAACTCTAGTCTCCTCCGGCCTGATTTACATTACATGACCTGCCCATCTGAACCTCTGTGTTTTTATAATCCCTATTATGTTTGCAACTTCGTGTAATTATTTTATTTCTTGGTTAGTCTGTATTTGCCATCTTTCATTTATCACTTTCCCTCCGTAGATCTTCCTTAGCACTTTCCTCTCCCATATGCACAAAACCTGTTGATCTTGGTTGCTCATAGTCCACACCTCACACGCGTACATCACTACTGGCCGTATAATTAAGTGTAACGAGCGGCAGCTGTCAGCCGCGACGTGAATCATTTCGCTTGTATGCGTCAGCTGTTCCCGATTGCATCATCGGCTGTAGACTCCTCTCGAAGGTTACTCGACAAGTGTAGAATATACTAGATTTATTGTCGACGTTCGCGCTCGGATATAAATAGTAAATAGGCGCGATTTTGTTGGTGACCGCCAGTGATACCAAAGTCTACTACCGAGAATATACCGAGCGATCTAATACGTGTAATAGAAGTGCGGGCGTGAATATAAATAACTTGTATAAATAAATTAGTTAGTCTTACGGGGTAATATTAGTGTTGTGGTTTAGTGTTTAAGTTGTTATTTCGGTTTCTTCGTTGTTTAATAATTTTAATATTTGTTAATAAATAATTCACACCATAAACGTTTTAAAACCGCTACAATAGTTTTATACATTCTCACTTTTAACGCTCATCATACTGTTCTTCTGAATATCAGGGCTTTTCGTGCAAATGAGCTCTTATTTCTTCGGAATTATTTGGCGTCCTTGTTATCACCCTACACATACTATTCTTCCCACTTCCTGAAAAACATATTTTTTATCTTCATCTGTAAGTATCCCCAACTGCTGCATGTCGCGTTCTGTGTCATCCCAATTCATATACAGGGAATTTTTCTTTTTAGTATACATATCCCCTATGTATACTCTTATAATAAACGCAATATATATAGGCAACCCACTATACACTATAAACGTCACGTCACGTCACGTGGTGCGTAAAGGTTATGTTTCATGTTTGTAAATAAAAAATAAATCAAAATTAGTGGAATATCAAAATAATTTTAATTCAACGATTATTCTAAAACATAAAATAGCAACAATGCAAAACAGAAAGGAAAATAAAAACAGCAACAGTTAAAGACTAATTTTTTGAAATTAACTTAATTTGATGATTTAAAAAATTAGCATGCTGTGGCAAAAATCATCAAATTAAGTTAATGTCAAAAAATTAGTCTTTAACTGTTGCTGTTTTTATTTTCCTTTCTGTTTTGTATTGTTGATATTTTATGTTTTAGAATAATCGTTATAATATTTTCCTTTTGTTGGGTACACTCTTTGACGTTACTGTTCGATCACACTTTTATTTTATCGATATATTAATAACGTAGGTCGCGAGTTGCGGTAGTTAGGTAGCCTACCCTATCCCGCTCGATCACGAAAGTTAAGCATCATTGTATCGGGTCAGTGCTGGGGTGGGGGGCCCCATTGGTCCGTTAACGCAGTACCTCTCTTCCACTAGGACCGGTCACCATGGGAGAATAGATCAAAAACCCCCTCGCAAAAAGCGAGAAAAATTTGAAAAAGATAACTTTCTTCAAAGCAACTTTGGACAAAGTCCTAAATTTTAATTAATCCTGAAGAAATCTGGTTACCTTATAAATGTATTAAAAAGCAAGTAATTACTTTTAAACAGTTTTATTTCATCCGATTCTAACTGTCTAATTATTTTTCCCTACGTTATACAAGTAACACAAACATAAATTCATCCTTACATAAGCAAAATACCATACAATCTAACATTTTTAACATCAAACATCAACAGTTGGATAAAATAATAACATAGATAAACTATTAAAAAAATTTAACCAAATCGTTTGGCACATTTAACGCTAACTTTCTAAATAACATTTAGGATTGTAAATCGTAATAGTATCACATTAAAAAATATTTTAATACTTCACATAATTTAGTCTTCATCGCTAGTTTCAGAAATATAAGCAAGCTGCTCGTTCCACCAGTCTCGAATTTCGTGTGCTGTATTTGAAATTTTCGGAACACTCGCTTTACTACTCGATATATCCCTTGGTACACGACTTGCTTCCGTTCCTTCGTTTAGATGTGCTAGGTTTTTGTTTACGACTGTTGATTTTAAACGGAAATCGTTAGCTTTGTGTATTTTAAGGCAGCGACTGATTTGTACCGAACTTCTTGTTAAGAATACTCGGTTCTACAGTATCCTATTTAATTTTTTCATTTGTGAGATGGGTTTCAAACGATTAAGGCAATGGTTTTGTGATTAAACGCGTCAAAGAAAAGTGGTGGCAAAAGGCCGATGAAGATTTAAAAATATGAACAATAACAGTTAACGATATTTGTAAACAAGCTCGTTTCAAGTCAGTCACCGCCTCCTTTTATGTAAAACAAACCAACATCAATCGTCACTTAACAAATTCAGTTCCAGCGATTAAAAAGGTTACCACACCTGTTTGCCGGTTATTCTTCTTTTTAGTCGTAATTCGTTCTTTTTCAATCCTAGCAGCCGGGTCAGACAACGTCGGTGCTAAGAATTTCCGTCCCGAAGTACTGCCAATACTATCAGAACGCGGAAGCGTGATAGATTTTGGTTTTCTTACGGACGTTTCTCCTTCCTAAATTCGAAATTTATTACTCGTAGATTACAACTAAATAATAATGGGAGATTTTAATGTTATTGTTGGAGAAGGACGTGATTGAAGAAGGTTTGGGACAGATGAATGAGAGAAGTAGCCAACTGATGGAGTTCTGCGAGAAAAATAACTTAATAGTGTATTTCAACACCACAAGAGAAAACGGTATACATGGACTATGCTAATTAAACTATATATTAGTTAAATACAGTTTCAGAAACCAAATTAAAGACAGCCGAAGTTGGAACGCTTTAAAAGAAGGAGTGACAAAAGTAGCAAAAGAAATGTGCTTCCCCGAGTTAACAATGACGAAATCCACTGCATAGAATATTGCATCACCATATTTGGTCTTACATTTGGGACTTCTCTGAATTATTGCGCAGCTAAAAAGGAATGTGCTAATTTGGCATTATACAAGCAGACTCTGCAAACTACAAGGCCGGCTTAAACTTCGAAAAACAGGGCCGTATTATACTAAATTCACGTAAAATTTCAAAAGCCGTGACATGCTTTAAAGAAGGATATACACCTATAGATTGGCGAATAGGATTAATAGCATCCCTTCACAAAAAAGGAGACATAAGAGAATGTGGCAATTTTAGAAGAATCTTGCGCCTGAGTAGATCTAAACTAAATTCAACGTCGAGCTGCAGTGAATCAAAACAAATGTATGCATAGATCACGTGGAAATCCGACAGGGCCGCACTCAAAATAATTTAATAAAGTTTAGTTTTTCATGGAACACAATATTATTAATAGTTTTTAATAGAAACACAGAAACTGGAGCGAATCAGAAATGAAGTGCACAGACAAAACTTCAAGACCAAGTAAGATGGCTAGGCCACACAATAAGAATGGAGAGTTCGAGACTACCCAAGAGAGCATACGAGGCCAGAACAGGAAAAGAAAACAAGGAAGACCGAAGAATGGCGCGAAGAAGTGCAAAAAGCAGTGCAAGCTAGGGGAGAGATTTGGAACAACGTGAACCAGGACAGAAAAAAAATTGAAAGAAGTATGAAGAAAAGAGCCTGAGACACTTTAGCCTAACACGCCTACACCGGAAGACTCAAAAGGCATCTGGATTAATTACAAATAAACTAAATTTCCTTTACCTTTATTACTTTGGTGTCTGCTTCGCTTTCTTTATCCGGGCTTATATTTTTGCTTTCAGCCATTATATCCGGCAGTGGTAGGGCTTCATTTGTTGCCCTTAATCCGGCTATTAAGCTGTTTTGTTGTTTCTGTACCAAAATTAAATTTGTAAATACCGTTTTAAAAAAAGAACTGACAACGTACACTTGTTGATCTGATTTTCTTCAAACAACCCTCCAACCAAGTCCTGATGGTTTGTTTCGCCACTTCCTCTTCAATTATATATTCAAATTCTTCTCTTGCTAACAGCTCCTCGAGTTGTAGCGCCTTCCTTATGTCTACGGATCGATACGACAGCATACTAAAACCAATGACAATTAAAGAGCAAATCACGAAATCGTGAAAGTTTCTACTTAATAACATCGTGAAAAGTCACATCTTCACCATTGTGAAGTCGTTCCAATTCGTAGCACATATGCTTGAATAAAAGGCGATCCTTTTGCGGATCCACTTCAAGCCTGCCTTTTAAAAGGCGCAGAATAAACTTGACCTAAACATCAACATTCAACTTAATAACTTTAACTAAATGTTATAAGCGAACTCACTCGTCTAACTGGAATGACACCTCTTTGGTGAATATCAACGACGTTCCACGTATTTTGGAAGTTTCTTATATCCGCGTATGATAGCAAAGCGTCTTCTTCGTTGGAGTAAAACAGGGAGAAGTTCTCCATGATGATAGCTTTAAATAGTAATGCTTATAATGCTTTTTAAACTGTGTTTGGGTATGGTTCTTACCCACTAGTAGATTTAAAACGATGTACGTAATAATAACATAAAACGTGCAGAAATACACCAGCGAGCCTGTGAAATTTCCACAATCGGTTTGCCAGTAAGTATCAGCCGGTGTACAATACGGCGGTTGAATCATACAATCGTGCATTATTTTATTCCAATCTTCTCCGGTTACTATACGGAATAACATTGCAACTCCTGTGACGGGTGATTCAAAATTGGCTCGTCTGAAAAGAATTTTAAAGCTTGGTACGAATTTAGGTTTACTACTTACCTTCCAATGCCTTCGCCATATTTAACGGTTCCGAATAAAATAGTTCCAGCCAACGCGTAAAAAAACACCAAAAGGAACATTCCGAATATAATGAAGAAACTTTTGCAGACTGATACGCCTACCGTTAACATTAACATTTTTAACGTTGCGTGTTTGCCAGTTATTGTGAAGAATCTCAGTATAACCACCATAAAACCAATGAAGTACGATAAGTCGCTCTATAAAAAAAATGAGCGTCAAATAAGTGATTTCTAACAATTCTTAGTAATTACCTTGAAGGTGACATGTATGATAATCCAAATTACACCGAAGACTGTTACAAATAAATCGTATCGATTGCGTCTTGACTGTAGATAACCGCGTGGTGTAAACGCAATATTTTTCATTACGACTTCGACTACGAATAGAAGCGTACAGGCTGTCCCAACCGTCGCTAAGTATTCTGTATGTTCTTGTTGTCTGTTCCACTGTAATTTCATACCGTTATTAAGCTCTTACATATTTTGATGGTGTTTCAACCAACCGTTACGCTCAGCAACGAACTGTTGATTAAAACCATGATCGCAACCAGTCGTTTAAATTTAATGTTTTGCGTTATATCGTAAATGAATGCCCTAAATTTTCGTCCATCGGGTCTTGGAGGTAAATGAAGAGGCTGTGCGATTTTTAATCTCTTTTTTAAATCACACCTGAAATGTTTTATTTTATTTATTAAAGTTGGAGTGTTTGTTAAACTTACCATCGTCGTTGATCGACGGTTAGTAGGGCCGTTCCTTTGTTTTCCGAGTAGTTGGCGATTACCACGCCGACGAATAATGTTAAGCCGATCATGCATCCCAAGAATATATAAATGTGAATGTAAATTGCATGAACCTAAAAGGCTAGTTTGTAGTATGCGAAGTTACAAGTTTACGAACCATAAAAAAGCCCAGGTACATGCAAGCAGCCATTTAATTTAATCCAACAATCTACCTATTCTTTAAAACTCCATTTACCTACTTCAAGTTTCCAATAATAACGATGCATGCACATCCAACCAACAATTACATGCACGTTTTAAAATACATTTTAGTATGCTTACAGGTCCTAAAGCTTTTATTAAAACATCCCTAACATCTAACCAACCCTTAAATGAAAGAACTTCAAAAAGTGCCAGCATTGCGTCACCGATATTATCAAAGTTAAATCGTCTCGGATTCGCCCTGCAGCATTTTCGTGAGTAACTTTTGCAAATTATTTGGTAAAGTCAACTTCTTACCAAACTCTCGGGACTAACATCGAAGGATATGATTCGTTTACACCTGGTAATAATTTCATTTTAGTTACGAAGACTCGTCTCATAAATACTCCGACGCAATCTTCCCTTTTTAATATTGTCGGATCGTTACATCTTGCCAATCGTCCTCCGTATAATTGTACGCCATAACTTGCAAATACGAACATTAATAATATGAGGAGCGTCGATACCTAGAATGATTATTTTATTGTTAGTGTTTGCGTTGGTGGTGGATGAATGTTCGATTGCTTTGGGGATGGGATTAAGCTTAATACCTAATAATAAATCATTTGGGAGATTTTTTTGGTAGCTTAGTGATTAAATGCTCGCTTTGCAACCAAGAGGATACAGGTTCAAATCGCGACTGTAGCCCGATCTTTAACAACTTGGAGGAAGTGGCATTTGAATCCTACCTACATAATCCTAAGCCTTTCGACCATAAGATGTAAGGCTTGATGTCGGTCGACTGGCATCCTTCCTTGTGTGCAGTTTTCCGGCACGACCTTCGCCCTCTATCCATGTCTTTCTTGGCCTTCCTATTCTGTGTTGCCCTTATGGTTTTGATTTTAAGTCACACAACTCTCTACACATGTAGGAGCAATCCTAACTGCTTTTCTTGAACTGTTTCTTCCACTGCATTTGCTCCCACTACACCCACACAAATGAAAACAAAACAAAAACACTGGAAATTGGATAAAACACGACGATTGATAGAGAAGAGACGGAAACATACGCTTCCTAAAACACAGCCGGACTCAAATAATCAAACACTAAATCAATTAAACCAGGAAATAAAATGTAGCTGTAAACTAGATGAAAATAAACAAATGACATGTGATTCGACATAGAACGACACACCAACCGTAATGAGCCTCATGAATTAATTGAGGGAGTTAGATAATTTGCAATCGCCGGATTCGACTACAGCGCGGACGGTTTCAGGGTCAAACCCGACTCGGGTGGCCTACCCAGTCACTGAAAATAATTGTGAACCGAAATACAGTAGTAGAGTAGGGAAGGTAGACGGTTGTCGAAAGCGTGGTGCTTACCACATCACCCTGTACGCATAGCGTACGCGACAACCGAGGTATGGAAGCGAGTTAGGAGGCATCAACCCTCCATGTTGCCGGCCATATTCTCTCACAGAGTGTACGTGCCATTACCTTTACGTAGATAATTGGCAAGAAAGGTTAAATACCTGCCTTGGAAAGTAGTTTTTTTGGTCAACCTTTCTGGTCCTCACTGTATCTGCTATAAATAATGGACGACAAAAGGACGAGTTACGCAAATTTCCGTGACGTCAGATGGCAAGACGACGGTTCCAATAGTTATCTCCTCAACCATTCCGGTAGTTAATGTTCCACGTTGTTTATGTGTCGACAGCTAACTTCAGACCATTTAAATTCTCGGAACTTGTAAGTTTAGACGATTATTATACCGCGCAGGGGAGTCCCCCTAATTATTTCAGCGTTGAGTGTTTTACTTGTATGGAAGCTGCTTAGTTTCGTATAATCTGTTATGCTTAGCAAGCAAAAATAATGAACAATGGTTTATTGTCCTTGTTAGTATAGTAACGAAAAATTGTTTTTGTAGTGAACTGTGGGAAAATTCTCCTTATATAAAAATCTGTTGGTGAAATAACGAAAAGTATTAAAAAAACGTTAAAATAAGGTTGTATTATTTATATTATTAATGTAATAACCCGTAGATGCTCGTGGACATTGTCCAAAATTATTTACCATCTGAGTGGTCACGTATGAATCTTCCAGCTCGTAAAGATTATAAATTAGTGGAGTTATCATCGTCTACAAAGAAATATAAGTCGTTGAAAAGTGAAGTAAGTGGAAGTTTTAATGTGGAAGTTACTAGAATTGTAAGAGTTGAAAATCCGTACCTATATGGTCAGTTTTTACTTAAAAAAGAAGAATATAAAACTCGTGGTGCAGTGCAAGTACGTGAACTATATCACGATACAGCTGCAGATAAGATTCCATCTATCGTCAGCAGTAATCTTGATTGGCGTCTTGTTAGAAGATATAAGTTTGGTAAGGGCGTTAGCTTTTCGCCAGATCCAGAATATGCAAATGAACAATCTTCACGAAATAATGGCATATATCGTGCAATGATTATTGCTGATGTTTTGATTCAACGCCAGGAAAGGGTAAATCACACTGTTAAATTACCAAGCTACGGTTATGATACAACTGTTGGAAATGGGGGGTATGGTGTACGTAAAATTTTACGATAATGAATTTTATCCGAAGTATGTCGTTTATTACGAAAGTAGGATTCGCTAGTACGGTAGGTGGCGCTACGTTTAATGCGAGTACCGATTATATCAACTACAAAGTATTCTTTAGTTTTATTAAAGTCATTACGAGACATTAAATTATAAAAAATGTGTGTTTTCTTACCAATTATTTTAATGTTTTGCTTTTATTATTGGACATTTATAAACGAACAGAAATCCTTTAAGTTATATAAAAAAAAAATGTTGCACTATGTGATTAAATGTTACGTAAACTATAGTAATCGGTTACATTCATCTACAGCTGTAATAGTTCACTGCTCATTAATCTACAGATGAAAGGAACTAATTACAAGCAATATGTACTTAATATGTGATGCTTATTAGAGTTACTGGTTTATAATAATGATTAATAATCAACTTTATGTTTATTTAGATATAGAAAACTTCTGTATTTTTTTATTATTAAATATATTCGTATTATGTAGTCTAACTTTTAATATTGCAATATCTAAACCGTTTAGAATTTTTTTTCTTCCTTTTGGCAGTTTCTTAGGCAAAATTTTGTATAAATACTAGAATCGTTTGTAATCCAACAGGCGATAACCTTCTTACAATTGATTATAATATTCAATATCCTGTAAACTCTTTAATATGGCCCTTGAAGTGGTAATCAGGAATACAAATCGAAGGAACCATTTTCAACAAATCAACACAAATAATAGCCTATACCGATGACCTTATTGGCAGATCGAAGCAGGATATTAAACAGCTTTTATAACACTTGGAAGTTCAGCAAAAAAAAGTTAATTAATTTACCGTATTACATCGATTATAAGACGCATGTTTTTTCATATTTTGGTGTCTCTGTATTCATGGTGCGTCTTATATATTCGATGGTGTCTTACCAGGGTAAAGGGTATGCTATTTTTATTTCTAGTTTAAAAAAATAAGGGTATTTACTTGGGCGTTTTAATTAATAGTGCTAATAGTCATAGGCGTATAACTTTCGCCAACAAAGCACTTTATGGATTTAAAACCCAACTACTAACAAATCATCTCTCAAGGAAAACAAAATGCAGAATCTATAAAAACCTAATCCGCCTAGTATCAACATGGATCAGAGGTATGGACGATAAGTATAAACGACATTGGATGCTTCAAAATGAAAATACTAAGAATACTTGGGTTGATTAAAGAATATAACGAATGGATATGCCGCTACAACTTCGAACTGTACCAACTATTCAAGTAACCAGATATAGTCTCACCAATAAAAGCAACAAATGGAAAATGAAACACCACAGAACTAGCAAGTCGGCAGTCACTTCACCTAAGAATCTGCTTCTTGGTGGCCCAATCGATGTGTTACCTTCTGGCTCCCCTGTGCTGGGAATACAACAATGTTGGATTAGGGCAAAAAACAGAAAGGAGTGGAAAAAAGTGGTGGAGCAGGCCAAGACCCACAAGGGGCTGTAACGCCGAGGATGAGACTGGATTGAAAGACAAAAGGGAAGAAACAAAAACCCAGATTAATAAAGGCAATAGGATCGCAGGTTGTTTAAGGCAAATAATATGGAACAACAGATATTTAACCGCCCATATGGAGAAAATGCGATGTAACAGACTACCTAAAAGATGGGCAGAGTGGTTCTTCGCATCTATTTCCACTCCTAGCTTATCTGACAGGAATTGTTTTGTTGTTCTTCTTTTAATTCTTTCTCAAATTTTACCTCTTTAACAGCTATAAGATTACATTTTTCCTAAGAGTTTGTTTTTCTCCGTTGCTCATTTTTCTACCATCTTCATCATTTCTTCTAGTAGTTTCTTATTCTCATCTGTATTCATTCCAATTTCCTCTGTCATCAATTTCATCATGTTTTTAAGTTCTTCCAGTTCCCTCATGTTAGGTTCTCTAGTGTCTTCTGTTTTTGTTTCCTTCTGCGGTGATCTGATTACTATTTTTCTTTTCCCTTTCTTCGCTACTATTCAAATCCCTGTCTCCTTTAATTCTGTAATTCATCTATGGATTATGTAAATTGATTTGGCTTTTGTCAGTATTCTCAGCCATCCTTACAGACTATTAAATTCGCCATCGCACTCTGATCCGAGCTTGCTCCCATATCACTTTGCTTTCTTTTTGCACTTTGAAGTAGCTTTATTATTAACAATTTCATTTTATTACTGTTTTATATGTGAGCGTTTTTCATTAGTAATACTTTTGCATAATCGCTGGAGTGGCCAAGTGGTTAAGGCATTCGACTACAGCACGGACAGTCTCAGGGTCAAATCCGAGTCGGAAGCTCGGCGGGTGGCCTACCCAGTCACTGAAAATAATTGGGAACCGAAACACAGTAGTGGAGTAGGGAAGGTACGTATAGCGTGCAAGACAACCGAGGTATGAAAGCGACTTGGGAAGTCTTAACTCTCCAAGTTGCCGGCCATACTCCCCCGCGGAGTGTAAGTGCCGTTACCTTTACCTTTATACTTTTGCATTATGTTGCCACACTTAACTGCGTGAAAATCAATGAAATAAAGTTTGTAAACGAGTAATTCATTGCTACCAAAAGATTCCACATTTTAAAATTAATTTTAATCTCATTTTATGACTTAACAGCAATGCACTTGTTATAATTATTAAATGAAATAAATTCTTAGACTTTATTATAAATATACGAAATCATTTATAATATTTGACCTTCGATTAAAATCTAAATAAACTAGGACAAATTACATTGTAAATTAAAAACCTTACCAGTAAGATCTCCTTAAATCCTCGACATAATTCATAAACAACTTTCCGCATGTGTGGCACAAGCGTAAATATTCGTAGTGGCCGAAGGCATCTTAAAATCATCAGTAATTGCGCGCCAGAATTTGGCGGTACTTTCTTCGGCATCCAGCATAAGAACACCAAGCTGACCTAATTACCATATTATTTTTATCTATATTCAGCGAGATCTACAATTTTTGTTAGTTTTATACTTACAATATAAATAAAAACATCCAACACAGAGGCGACATCTTTAATATAGGCTTTAGGCGTAAAAAATAATCCATCGGCTAATATTTTCAAAGCTAATTCGATGCTCATAAATATTACAAAGCAGTATTCTGCGATTTGTAACGAAGCGTTTTCCATTACACGATAATATGGGGTTTCGAACATCATCGATAGGCATGATAAAGTCGTCATTGTTATCATCACCCAGTCTAAATAAGTTACCAAACCCAAGAAGTTGCTGTAAAAGGTGGGTTATAATGTGGTAATAGAAGTACAGTAAAATTTTTCTTAATGTTTATTGTGGTGAGTCTTTATTACGGGTATTTCACTACCGATTGCTAAAAATTCAAATCATAAAACTATTTCAGTTTTTTATTTTATTACAGAAATAGATTTGTCTTGGAAATGTTACATTTTACATACGTAGGTACATATACACAGTGCGATCCTCTTGTAACCGAAGGTGTTGAGGATTGGTTTGTTCTACCCTACTTCTCCAGTTTGGCCCTAATAAACTTGCGCCACTTCTTCCTATTCTGCGCTTTTTCTTCTGCCTGCTGCCATGTTGTTCCTTTTGCCGACAGTACTTTCCTGATTCCCTCATTCCATGTTTTAGCTGGTCTTCCTTTTGGTTTTTTCCCTACTTCTATCCCAAGGTGACCCAATTCACGCGCATTTCTTCGTGACATGATGTCATATTATTCCGTTGGACGCAGCTTCTCGTGATACGGTTCGGGGAATCCCCTGTACGCCAGGCCATGTCAGCTGACTTGTTTCAGTGTCCTTTCGATTCTTCTACACCTTCCTTCTTTAGTACGTGACAACATCTCGATCATGTCGGCCGTTTTTTAAGACGTGGTGCGAGTTTATCGTTTCCAGTTTGGGTCCTTAAATTACACCGGAAAGATCTCTATTATCGGTAACAATTTACGACTTGGTCGGATTCACCAAAAGAGTGTCATATAAGTGAAGTACCATTCCACGCAATTTCCTCAGTTGAGGGATTCAGAAAACCCATAGCCTTTGGATTATTTTCCGTCGTTATGCACCCGTCTTGGAGGAAAGAACATCATAGCCCTTCCCAGTCTCACGTCCGTCACGTCATTCCTTGGCTTATCGTTTAAGTACCAACATCTCGCCAGGTAAAATCTATTTTCCTTTATGCTGCTCCTGCTTTTGCCGTTTGTGTTTCAACATCAGTTACGATTTCTACGTTACCTCTTGCTGGCAGGCCTCTATCAATGTTGTTCAGTTTGTTTTAGAGTTTAATAAGTACCGCCTTTTGTTTGCAACTTGTAAAGTAATAGCCGATGTCTGGCCAATTTGTTTTGTCCAGTGGTATTGTTAATATTCACATTGTAAAGATTGAGGGACCCTGGCAAATCAGTTGACTAGTTTGTGGTAGTAATTTTGTGTTTGAGTAAAGACTTTTGCGTTCAGGTTACAGTTCAAGTTTGTCAATATTAATTTACCTTTAAAGATCTCCTTTGTAGTAAGTGTTCTGTTAAATCAAATAAGATATTATTTTGTGTTATGTTGCCTGCGTGAAAGTTAAACGGTGCTTGTTGAATTGTTAATTTAAGATTTGTTGTTCCTTATATTTTGCCTGGGAATTGAGGGGCTAAGCTTGTAAATGTTTTGCAGTACTTAACGTAAATGTAGTACCCTCAATTCTATCGTCCCTTAAAGTAGGCGTAACCTTTTATAGTTTGTTTTAACGTAATATTTTTAATTGTCGTCCCTCTTGTGTAACTTCTTTGTTTTCATTTTTGCGTTTTGATTCATTAAATATTTCATTGTCAATTTAGTTTGGTCTCGTTATTGTGTTCAAGTCCTTCCCATTCATATTTTGTGTTAAGTGTTTTGTTTAAGATTTACGTACGTATATACAGTGTGAGCCTGCCTACAAGTCAGTAAGTAAGTTTATTTCAGTAGCAAGGTAAGTCTCATCTTGCAGCAGGGCACAGCTATACATACAACCGTTTTCTGAGCCCTATGGGAATCATCTGTGATGGGTGCCTTTTAGATTTTAGGGTGACTTTAATATCACAGTGGCGCCCAATTTCATCCCTATTACGACTACCCTTATTTGAAGGATTTTTTGCTAGCCACGTGCCAAAGTGACTTTATCATCCCCCTATAATGTCGTAGAGCGAGTTTGGCACGTGACAAGATACAGTTTCCATAACCGTTTTTCTATTTTATCCCTCTCTTGACATCATCATTCCACCATGTCGTTTGTTTTCCTCCTTTCTTTTTGGTAGTAGTACCACACGCATCCTTAGCAGCTTTTTGTATTGTATCCTTGAAACATTTCCAAGCCTGTTCCAGTAACTACGCGTGTGGCAGTCTTACATTACCTTCCAACATCTTTTATTTCCTACCAGAATTTTTGGCTCACCTGATGGTATTTTAGTATATAATTTCTTGTCAAGTACTTCTTTTGCTTCTTACTCTACTCTTTCCACTTCATTGTTCCTTCATTGATCTCTCTCAATCTTCTCGAATTTTTGTTCAAGTAACTCAACTTTGTTTAATAGGAACTGCTTTTCCTCTGTCTGTTTCAGTTCCTCTCTCAGTTCTCTTACCTGGGCTGAGTTCGACTTCATTTCCTACAACATTTGTTTCATTTCTTCCATCTCTGTGTTCTTAAAAACTTCCCCTCCTTTACTTTCTTCTAGTAGACCTTGTTTCAGGTGAGCATATGATCTTGTTGTTATTTAAATCGGCACCTTCTTCCTCTTGATCACTTCCCTATACTCCACGTCTCTTCCTTTTTACGTATTCCACATATTTACTCTCTTGACTTCTTATATTTTCTCCCACTGAGCGCAATTGCATGACCTTGAGATTTTTAAATCCGCCGTGCCTGTTTGTGCGCTACACTTATGGACTCGCACGCTGGCCGTTATCGACCACCTCTCAGCCCGTTAGTTTTAATTTACTCAATTTGCATATTAGCCTTAGATTACCTCACACAACACTCCTCAAATCACTCTTGTTTGTATCCTACTAAACTACACTCCTTCAGAACCCTATAAACTTGTTTAAAATGGCTATTAAGCACTGTGTGACTGAGTCGCGTTCACGGTTATCGCATCTACACCACCACACTTCTAAGTCTCATTTTACTGGTTTAATTTTTTAATTATTAGCAAAGGATGGTGAAATACCCACCAAAAGTATTGAATAAGGTAATCTAACTTACTGTAAGCTTTTGTACTTGACTTTCCGCTCTTTACCAGTAATCGGATCCTTTAATCTTGCATCGTACCGTGCGTAGACGATTAACTGACAGATTTTGCGAAATTTACTTTCTCGAGGTACTGCGAATAAAGGTGTATCAAAAAATGGATGGTTTTCTCTTAGGTCTTCTTCTCTTTGGTTTCTAAAATGTATTATTAACAATAATAAGTTCAATGTTTGGTTTGTCAGATGACAACAGTGCTGTGGAACATTTCCAGTAACACTCGGAATTTTAATTGAATGTAGAGATATATCAAAGTAAGAACAACACATCAGCTGATGTCTGTATGTGCAGTAAAGGGCCGCCAGTGGCGTAACATAAAGACGTTTGTTGGATGAATTGAAAGTTAGGTTATGAAATGAAAAATCTAATAATTTCTGTAAAACCTACCTTGAACACGATCAACTCTTAGCAGTTTTGTTTTGAAAAGAACAGTTTTTTGCAGAAACACTGAACCACTGATAATCAAAATATAAAAATACAAATTAAAGCACAATCCAAAAATTCACCGGTAACTAAGAATCGCACTGTACTAACGGCCGCCACTGAATGACGCGTCTTCCCCAGAAACTTGGAAATGGAATAGTCCGACCGAACTTCGCGCTATGCGCCGATCACGTGATATGTTGTTCTTATTTCATTTTAAGTCTAGTTCAGGTGCTTGTTGAAGCATTAGCATGTTTATTCAAAAAAATAATCTGTACTAAAAAGGAAAATAACTAACGATTCATACCTTCGCATTTCAGCTTGCTGTCGTTTGGCTTGTAACAACTTTATATCTAAATCATGAGGCCTCGCTCTTGCAGAGCTCATTCTATTAACTCCAATATCACCATTTTCCATTAAATGTTCGTAAGTTTGTTTTAATTTTATAGAACCGCTTCGTACACTTCGTCTAATCGACCTCGAGCCGAACCTAAAATATTTTCAAGGAATTACATCTTAACTTTAGTAATTACTATAAACAATTATGAACACAGAGGATTTATTGGGGATGACTGCCTTAAGCGTAACTACACTAAAACTAATTACAAAAAAATAATTGGCTTTTCTTATACTTAAACTGTTTAATACTGTTGACTGTCCCTTGAGGTTTCAATGGTCCTTTCGTACCAGGAACTGGGATCATCGACGAATCGCCTAGCATTAATCGTTGGTTGTTCGAATCGCTACGAAATTAACTTTCATTAAATATCTAACATTAAAACCGATCGGCAATACTCACTTAATAATCTGAGCAACAGAAGCCTTCTTCAGTTTAGAATCAACGACACGAACTTTTGGCAAATTATTCAGAATTTTCAGCGGCTTTTGTTTCCGATAAATAATTTTCGAATCGAATATTTCCTCGCTGATTTTTTTAATCATGCTTTCTGAATTTGCATCGTCTTCTGTTTCATAAATGAATTGCCGCATAAAGCTTTCTCTGACCTGTTATAAGTTGAGATTAACATGTAAACAGTGCCGGCGCTAGAGTATTTGTCGCCCGCATGCAGTTCCTATCTAAGCGCTCCTGGTTCTTTTACGATAATAAAAATTTAAACTATTTGAAATTTCTTAAATAAATTTTGACAGAACAGCCACGCACTAGTTCTCCAAATGTAACGAAGTGGGAGTGTTGACTACGCAGGATAATCGTTAAAAAACCGAATATTAATATTGATCATTCTAAATGTATGATAAAAATTTTGTTTCTTAAAAATGAACTTACAGTGGTGTTAAAACGTAATGCATCACCCAAGCCTGCAATGGTTTTTAAACCACATTTTTTGCATAGTTTCGCTAACTACTTCAACTATTTGGTACTAGTTAGTATATCACAAATGTTATTACTAATTATCTTCTTAAAATTCTTCAAAGAAGATTAAAATATGGCTGTCTTAGTGAATTCGCATAATAGAGGAAAATAATTCACGTAGTTGTAATAATGTTCTTAGTTAATTTAGTCTATTTATTTGTGTTCCTCGCTTTTTCAGTTTTTTTCAGAGAGGATTTTTGACTAAGTTTTATTCCATATCTGTTCTATTTTAGGCTTCTTCTGTTGATTGCTTTATTTTGTAATGTTTATTTTACTCTTTTTGTGTATTTGCTTCTTTCTTAATATTCAGTTTTCCATTTTGATTCAAAGGTTATTTAAGACCATAAACAAATTTACTTATTCGTTGTGTTTATTGACTTGCTTTTCTTCGCTGTCTATGTGACACCTTCACACCTTGTTAGGTTTATTTTTTGTTGTGTTATTCATTATTTGCGAATGCACTTTCTATTCCAAATATGTAACATTGGCTTATAAAATCCTAAAATGTAATTTTTAAGGCGTTAAATCGTCTCAAATTTACTTTTAGTTTATTTTAAAGGGGAAAAATACACAATTTCTGATAAAATATGAATACAAGGCCTTCTAGCTAAAGGCGAGTTCAGTGGCGCCTATGTATAAGGCTCCAAGAGGCAAGAGAAATATTTGTAAAATCTGTGGAAAAAATATTTGCGGCGAACACACAAGTAATAAAATTATTGTGAAATCTAAAATTACGTAAAGAATACTAGCTTCAATGTTTGTCCTCCATTTTTCATTGTGATGGGACTATATGTATAAGGTTTTACCTTTTTATTGTTGTATTTTTTCTGTATATATTGAAATGATATTTTTAGTTTAATTATATAAATAAATATTTTTTTTTTATTTTGATTTTGAAATGTACAATTTAAAATTATATAAGTATAATTTTAATAAAATGTAAATAATGAATAGGTTAAAATGTTAATGTTGTTGTATGATTTAAAAAAAAATGTACAAATATTAGAGTTAAGTGAATTTTGTTAAATTAACGTTTTAATTGATAGAGGTTTTATTATATTTTAAAAAAATAATAAATAGTAGGTAAAATAAAAAATATCCAGGGAGATGAGAATGTTTAAAAAAACTGAAAGGTTGTTGAAAAATACAGTTTTTGAAGTGAAGATTTTTTTTTTCAAAAATTCTAATTTTGATAAAGAATTATAGTTTAAATAAAAAAAAAATTAATAAAACCTTTATCAAATGTATTAAAGAAGATGTTTAATAATATAAATATAAAATATATGGAAACATATTTATAATTTTGAAAAAATATATTAATTAAATACAATTATTGAAGTTGGAAGTTTCTTTAATGGATAAAAATTGAGTGTGGGATAATATTGATAGGAGTAAACGAGTTTGCAGCGATTGTGGAGATCGATAAGAAGTTGGGATAATATTGATAGGAGTAAAACGAGTTTGTAGCTGTTGTGGATATCGATAAGAAAGTGGGATTACAGGATTGTTAGTGTGATGTTTAAAAAGTGATTTAAAAGGTAAGGGAAGTGTGCCTAATATCGTACCCATTTTGAAAAATTAAGTTTTTGAAGCCTCAGCGCGTCAAAATTAAAAACCGCATAGCATTCTGTTAGCTACAGAATAGTACTCAAGAGATGACAAAGTTATTTCGTTTGAACAGAATATTATACTTTTTTTCTGTTAAGTTAAAAAAAAAAACGTGTGTGCGATATTAGGAAGGGCACTCTTCCTAATATGGCACACTTCTTTTTTTGTAGAAACTTTATAAAAACAGACATTATTAGGCTTTCATTTCAGCAAACAAAATTTATTAATGTTATCAAAACGAAATTACAAAATATATATATAAGAAAAGTAAGGGTTTTTTACCCTTCTAGGCAAAGTTCACAAACAAATGTTTTGTAGTCATCTGCTCCGGAACACGCTTCATGGCACCATATATGACACTTAATGCAAACGATCCACTTTTCCCCGCCCTTGTCTGTAGAAAACGGTTTCTTGCAGTAGGGGCATTCTGCATCAAGGTCGCTATCTTCCCCATCTGTTGAAACAGTAAGTTTCTGGTCCAAGTCTTCTGGATCCGAAGATGTTTCTATTTGCATCTTCTGTAATTTTTCTTCTTGCATGGTTTTGCAGTAGATTTGCCCCTTTTAGGCGCCCTCCTTTTGTGAGAGGGTCCTGCTGTTGCAGTTGTATCACCTTTTTTGTCATTTTTAGCAGGCAGCTTTTGTAGATCATCCGCCAGTTTATTTTTGTATGGCGAACTTGTTAATAGAGCCGCCACGCCACTTGGGCGCCCTTTCTTTTTAGAGTTTGGATCAGTCTTTCGGTAGAATGGGACTAATATCAATGGGTAGAACAGGAACCTTCGGTAGATCAGTAAGATCTATCTCAGCTGTTTGACTGTATAATATGCGCCATAACTTTGCCCTAATATCGCACAGTGCGATATTCCGAATATCGCACTGTACGATATTATGCAAATAACCTAAAATACAATTAACCCACAAAACAAAATAATAAAACACACCCACCAACGCTGCATGTGCTAGTACTTAATCTACACTATATTATGGTAGTGTTACAGCAATAATTTTGAATGTAATTAAGTACCTCGTTAATTTAAAGCACTTTTTATAAACACTTACACAAATTTCTGTTACTATGAAATATAAAAATCTTTGGTTATGGCGTAACACGCTATAATTTACAGTTAACTGTAACTACAGACCGATTACCCCTTCAAATACTACTAGTTCTGGTTGATACCATTCGAGTGCAGCACATATTAACAAAAATAATTCTGTGTGCGATATTAGGAAGATGTACTATATTAGGCACACTTCCCTTATTTATTAAATAACAAATTTTGGTATTTTATGACAATTTAATTAGATAATAATTTTGTGTGTTAATTTATCAAAAGATTTGCATTATTTTTTTAATTTTTTATTTGGTTTTCGTTAGATTGTAATGAGACGATCCCTTTAACGTCCTTTGATGAGAGTTCTTATAAAATAATAAATTGTAAAATACAGGCTGAGCTAACCGGAGCAATATGTGTTAAATGTGCTAGTTTTTCAAAAATAATTAATTTCAAAGAAGTAGCATCTAATATCATTACAATATTTACCCTAAATTTTAACATTATACTTGTATCAAGCCCTACATGCATTTTATTTGATAAAAGAAGCCAAAAGTAAGACAGTCGGGGCATTTTAAAACGCTGGCGCCTTGTAGGCGCCACGCGACCACTTGTGTACCTAAAAACGACGCGCCTACTTAAAGGTTAAAAGAAGTTCACTGGGATTAATTTCGCACTCAAACTCAATCCACAAAATACAAAGAGGCATTAACATCTTTATTTTATTATTGTGATTAAGGGGATATTGAGGCTTAAAAAACAGAGGCTCAGGAAATTCGTTCCTATTTTTCAACCGTTTAATATATTTTATGGGAATTAATTTTAATTTAAAGGTAGAAGTATACGGAAGAGCGCTACGCAGCCTAATTTTGCGTTTTTATATTATAGCAACTTTTATATTTGTTATAAACAACCCTATATTGAGTTGTAAGAATATCGTATTGTATACGATTAAACATAAATTTGAACTCGTAGCGCCTTAGAACAAAGCTTTAGGAAAGGATATACGTTTACAGTAATAGCTAATTTAAATTAATAAAGCTGTAGTTTTTCAGATCGTTACTGCAAATTAGAGTAAAATAACGCGTTGACAAGCGGCGCCGCGTAGCATCTGTTTATAGAAATGCTAGTGAACAATGCGATACACTGTAAAAATCTATAAAATGGTTAATCTACTCTGTAGCACAGGTGTTTACTGTTTCGTATTTGTTAAATTGTTTTAAATAAATTATTATAGGGTGTTATAAATAATTTATACTGTATGTTATTCAAAATATAAAAATCGGCATGTTTTATACTTTTACTATAATAAATAAAAATATTCATATCGACCTTTTTCGTGTAACACCTACTGATTACAATAATATTTATTTATTTATTGGGCGATATCTGGGTTTGCGGGTGCTGGGGATCTTACCTAGCGTCGATTGCTGTGATTATTAGCACTACTAATTCATTTAAAAATTAGAAAAATCGCATTCTATTAAAAATGCCAGGCGGGAGTATTTATTATGTGTGTTTGTTAGGTCACGTGAACCAATTGAAGACCTCGGAATGAAAATTGGATAAAAACCAAAAATTCAGTTGTCGGATTTAATCACTTGTTACTCTCGTTTTTGTCACTTGTGTTCAACTTTGGAATTATTTAAAATAGCTATTATCAGTCTACATGTTTACTAACAAGGATTATGAAATTCATTGTCGGTCTGTGAAACATCCAAAAAAGACGTTCCGAGAAGCAGGATAATAGAAAGCTGCAAACAGTAAAATAAGCTTCGTTCGTTAAAACGCATACCGCCTATTGTTAGCTCTATCGGTTTCCGAGTACAATCAGTATTTATACGAGCTTGGTGCTGGTATAGACTAGTAATTCTAAAGTCACGGTGATTGGGAACTAGTATTTTGCAACATGGTAAAAATAAGGGAAAATGTTTAAACTAGATTATCTTATTTTTCTGTTATTTAAATTTTTGTAGAATTTTTATACATTTTTTATTTACTTACTTACTTGCTTATTTATTATTATTATTATCATTAGTATTATGTCGCCTTCAAAGATTAGCGCACCTGCCTCGTGTTCGATTTCTGATCCAGATCAGATCGCTTAAGATTTTGAATACGAAAAAATATTTGAAAATATGTCCGCTTTTCGATACGAAGTAAAATCGTATGTTTTGTTCCAATGTAATGCTTGGCACAACAAGGGTTCCGCAAAATTTTAGTCGAGTAAAGCCAATGACCACAGTAGTCGATGCGCCTGGAAATTCTTGGTACCCGCGACCCGCGATGCATAAGCTTCGTTCATTTAATAAACAAACATTAAATTTTTTTTAAAGTTATTCAGATGAGTATACTAACTGTACTTCACAGTTTTCTTTTGTCGCGCCCTTCCTTGTACTTTTATCTTCAAATTAAAACTAATTCCGATAAAATATATTAAACGGTTGAAAAATACTCTGTTTTTAAAGTCTCGAATATACATAATGCCATCGTACATAAAATATTCTGTGCGGACACCTCATTCGCATCACGATAAATTCTGACCGTAGTCACAGACAAGAACAGACCTGTAGTGTCGAACAGCGTATCATCTGAGCCAATGAGGAAGTGCTTCTCTATCCCACTAGCGATAGTTACAGTTACACGACATTAACACGTCAGTTGCATTTGACTCAATACAATTTACTCTCTTTGTTGTTTTGATGGGTCTCACCAACACTTGTGAGCAGTTTTGCGAATGTCACCTTAAGTACCTATTTGATCTAGACAGTGAATGGTTGAAAAATATTTGAAGGAAGGCGTTAAAGTTCAATTTGCATGAATTTTGTCAAGTGACACAGGACTTCTTAACACCACTGTATGAACCGTGCCCCGGCCCTGCATTTAGACACGACTTAATCGCCGAACTCACCTTGGGTACACTAAAATCCGACGGTACTTTGTGCAAAGTAACCATCAGCGGGCTATCAGGAAATTTTTCAAAAATTCGCAAGCGAAACGGTAGGGTCTCCTTAATTTCCGCACTCTGCTCTCGATATTTTAATTGTTTCACTTTCTTAATGTCCTCGTCCAATTCCAAATTATCTAAGATTACCGCTACGAACAAGCTTAACACAATCTGAAAGTATTTCATGTTGCAACCATTCTTTTAAACTCGAGTTCAAACTTACCAAAGTGACAAACAGGTGATACAAAATAAAATAAACGGCAACCAACGGTGCGAGCGTCGGCCTTGTTCTTAACATAGTCTCATCCATAACTTCCACCCATGCTTCTTGCGTTAAGATTTGAAACATAGACATGAATGCTTCGGTAAAACTCTCAAACTTCGTAAAATCACACAGGAAACAAAACAACTGCATTGAAATACTCGACGAAATAATCAGCAAGCACATAGTGAAAATGATTAAGCTTCCTAATTTCTTTCCCGGCCCGAAAATCTTATACACGAAGTCTTCAAGCAACGGGGAAGCTTTTATCAGGCGAACCACTCGTAACACCTTGAACGATTCGTATTATTAAAAGTTTTAAAGTGCACGTCGAAAATTACCTGGAAATACGTAAATCCCGACATGTAAAATCCAGGAATGACGTGTATTGTTGTTCCGATCGCCAAAAGAAGTTCGAATTTATGAATGGAATGTTTCCAGTAACCTCTCCAGCCTAAGCACCAAATTTTAAAAATAGTTTCGAAGTTTAGTACGACGGTAAAGCCAATTTCAATGTAGTAATATTTCGTATAAAAATCACTTCGGGGTCTTTCGTCGTGTTTGAAATGCATGGTGGCTGTTACGATTCCGTTCGCTAATATTATGCACATAACTAAGAGCCTAAAATGTGGGGAACGTAGTATTTTATGGCAAATATCCGGTGCTAAGCCTCCGTGTTTGTTTTCGTCTAATGTAACAAGCGTCCATCCTCGATCATCGCCGGTTAAAATCTAAAAATTGAAGATACATATTTCATTAAAATAAATGAGTTCACTTAGGAAGCAAAATGTGTGTAAATGATGATGCATTAAAAGACATACTGAATAGAATTAATAAAGCTCAAAGTGTAGATAGGATTAAATAGTGTTTGGCATGTAAAGTGCGTGTTTGATGCAATGGTGAAACCTGTATTATTATATGGATCTGAGAAACTGCAAGTGTTTGCCAACAGATGTCTACGGGGAATATTAGATGTTAGGTGGCCGGATATTATTTCAAACGCAGTATGGGAAAGAACAAACCAGGTGGACATCAACACAGAAATAAAGATAAGAAAATATGGATGATTAGGGCATACACTTCGCAAGAATGAAAACAAAATCTACGAAGTGGAATCCACAGGAGGACACCCGCAGATGACATGGAGGAGCATTGACGGACAAATAGCAAGAGAAAATAATAACTGGAAGGAATATATAAACACCCTCTGTCCCAAAAGGGAATAATGGGATTATTATTATATTATTATAAACGATAAATACCTGCGATGCTGTGCTACTTTGAATTTGTTGCCGAACTCCCCACATTTGTTGAAATTGTACTCGTATCTCATTAAAAGTCTCGGTGATAACCGCAATGAACACATTCTTCACCAGCCAGGCTAGGAAAAATATCATGGTGCTGAAGTAAAGAACCGCTCGCCAACCTGGAAGTGAATCGATGGCCCGATACATAATAAAAACCCATCCTTCTTGCGACGCCGCTTGATAGACCGTGAAGAAGCTCGTCACTGAAATGGAGCAAAGTTTAATAAGTACAATCAAATCAAAAACAGATAAAAGTTACCGAATTCGTCGAAACCGTTAAAACCCATTACGTAACGAGACAGTTCGAGTTTCATACATTTCATTCCCTGCGGACATTGATAACCTGAATTAGGGTTTAATGAACAAAACGTGTCAGGTATGGCGAGGCTATTAATCGTTATATAACTGAAATAGATTGTCTTACATATTGGCTTCGTTTTCGTTAATTGTTTTTACTTACAGTGGATCGGTCGTATTTAAAACGCAATGATTTTTAAGTTCACCAAAGAATTGTACTCCCAATAAACCATAAAGAGACATAAAGAAAAGGAAAAACAAAGTAACGTTGTATATTTGTTGACTCGAACGCCTAAAATCGTTATTTTAATTGTAACTTCCGATGTTAAATTCAACGAAAACTTACTTAAAAATCTGATTAATCCTAGATTTTGGCATAGAAAATTTAAGGAACACTCGTAGAAACCTTATCATAATAAGTGGTCTTGGCGCTCTTAAAATTGACAAGTAACTAAACTTCGGTACGATGCCTATCATTTCGAATATTTGTAGAATTACAGAAATCCATAAAAAGAAAACCATGCTAGCATCGAATTGGCACCAGTGATCCTTTAGATAAGGGACTTCACCCTGAAAAGGATTCTGTTACTTGTAAAGATGAGTCATTTAATGCGAGGCTACCCTTAGAATGCCACGGATGTGCATTTTTGCTATCATTTCGGCGGTGAAAAGGAACGTCACCACACTATCACAACAAAACGTAACTAACTGCATCGGAGGCCATCTTTTAAAGGTTATCGGTGTGTTACAACTCACAGAAGCCAAGCTCAAAAGGGCACAGAATCTCATTATTCGTCGAATCCACCTCTGACATAAATTTTAGGTAATTAAATACATTTAAAATGGTACGATGAGTACCTTGTTAACCCACTCGATATCGGCACTTTCATTAAAAGCCTCCTCAGGTCCATAATCGGCCAAAACCGGCTCCCCCTTAATACTTTGTTTGCGTCCCAGCATCATTACTAGTCAGTCTTCCAAATTTGGCACAGGTATTTCTGAATAAATCTATTGGAAATCCCCGACCTAAGTCGGTTCAAAAATCCACATTTTGGTATTTAATTTCACCCAGCTGTAAAAAAAACTATGTAAGTGACTAAAACAACTAAACTTAATTCTTATAGCCCAGATTGCTAAAATGAACAGCTGGGCTTTGAGAATCCCCGATATGAAAAATCAATAACTTACTTTCGGCCGTAACTACGGATTTCAGCAGAAAACAACCTCACAAAAGCCGGAAAAACACACGTAAATATTTAAGCGAATGTTGCTAACCTTAGCAGCAACCAGCAACAAATTTTATCAAAATTAAAGGGAAAATAGATTTTTTTCATTGAACTAATTCAAATTCACATTCGAACTACTTTTGTTTATCCGTCAGCTGTCTACAGAATTTTGACAATATCATAGATGGCGCTGTTGTATTTTAAATGTTTTTGACAGTTAGACGGTTGTAATCGTTGTAATTTATTATGAAGTGCCTTTATGGAAGAATTTTGGATTTAAATTTAGTATCGTGTATTGTGTCGTCAAGGCCTGAAAGAATAACAAAAAACTTGTAGCTACCTAATGTAATTCATTTAAAATAAAATTCAGTCTAAAGTTTTACAGATACTTTGAAAAGTTTGGAAGTATATTCTTGCTTATTTATTATAAGTGTGGTGGGTTTTACAAGAAATTAATAATTATAAATTAAAGGTACATCGAATAATGACCAGAAACGTAATGTAAAGTATTAATAAGACACTTAGAGGTTATATATAGGAATTGGCGATCTTTCTCTGTATTGAATTTGTTTTAGCAACCTCATCGATATGGATAGTAAAACAGTCAAAGTTATATTTGTCGTCCCTGTTGGTTGCGAATCTGAAACGTATACTTCCGAACTAATGCAGCAAGCATTCGAGGTAAGTTGCAATCGGTACTTTTATCACATGTTTTCATCAATTTTAACCCCCAAGGCATGCAGACAAAATGGCATTAACACAGAATGGAGTCACGAAACGAACTGCATAGATCTACAATTGAATAAGACTGATTTTCTGGTATTTCAATCTTTCGAAGGGGAAGTGTTCGAAACTGTTCGAAAAACCAAAAGTGTGTAAGTAAAACTTACAAGGTTCGATTATCAGGTTTTGTTAATAATTTTTTTTATGTGTAGCAGAATCGTTGGTCCTTGGTGCCTTTTAATATGTTTAACGGAAGGACGACAAATCCCTAATTATCCGTGGCCTATTTACTCAGTTGCAATGAGTGGATGTACCATCACTTGTTCGTCTCTTTCTAAAAATGAAAAAAAGGACCTACAAGAAAAGGTTGAGTATATGGCTGGGTATTTTTCTACTAATTTAATGGGCAAGTCGACGCATCTCATTACTAATTCTGTCAAGTCGGAAAAATACATTGTAAGTGCTTAATCACTGTAATTTATTGTGTTTTTCAATTGCGTATGTTTAAAGAAAGCAGCAGAAAATGGCATAAAAATTATGCTAACAGCTTGGATAGAAGATGTATGGAATGCAAGCTTGAAAGAAAACGTACATTGTAACGATGATAGGTTCAAGAAGCATCAGTGCCCACCGTTTCACAAACTTATAATTTGTTGTACTGGTTTATCGAACACACGTAGGAATGAACTACGGCAAATGATAACCGAAAACGGGGGCGAATATAAAGAACAGTTACATGTCAGTCGAACCGATATCGTAGTTTGCGAAGGGTAAGTCTAATTAATAGGTATAAAGGCCGAAATAAATGTTGCTTTGTTTATTAGCGGAGCCACCAGCGCTAAGTATAAGGCGGCTAAAAAGTACAACATAAAATGCGTTTCAATGCAGTGGGTAACGGATAGCATCAAAAACGGTTACGCAATGTCGGACAATCTTTACCCTGTTAAAATAGGAACTTCCACGCCTACAAAGGAAGGTGAAGATGCCCAACCGAACTTTTCCATGATAAGTAATATCGGAAATACCAGCACGTCGTTTATGCCCGGCAAAATTCAGTTTAGCGAAACCACCATCGATGCTAGTAATGTTACTGCGTTAGCTGCGGTCACACCTGTTAAACATTCCAGTAATTTGAAGCGAAAAAGTATGAGGTATGATTGCGATTTATAGTAGATGTTTTAAGTTTGCTTTGTAGGTGATTCAAACGAGCATAACGATTTAGTCAACCAAATCGACTTGAAGCAAGTTAAAATGGCCGGACCGTTTTTAGATGGATGTGGTGTAAGTGTATAAAATGTAAATCATTTAATGTTATTACCTGTTGATCCTTGTAGATATACATAGCCGGTTTTGGTTCCGAACAACGTGAAAAGCTCTGCAAAGTTTTGAATTTTAGTGGCGCAACAAGATATGATGATATATCCGAAAGGGTAACGCATGTTATTGTAGGCGATCCATCTTGTCACGAAATTAAGTTGTTACGTTCCAAAGATGTATTGAATAATTGCGCTTTGGTTAAAGTACAGTGGCTGCTTGATAGTATAGCGCAACAAAGTCCCGCCAATGAAGAGGAACACATTCTGCGGGTTACCAGTAATTTAATAAATGAACCGAGTTCCCCTCTTAGTAAGAAGGTAAGTTTTTGAAATTTCCACCTATTTTCTTAAGTCTCCCTCTTCTTTTCTTCGCTCCCACAGCATGTCTTACAACCGTTTCTGTAGATTTATCCTCGTCGAGTCTCAGCACATCTCCCATCGATCTGATTCTTTGCGACCTGATTTCTCGAGACACACTCAGTTTTCCATACAGCTCTATTACTTCCTTTTTACCTCCAACAGTTCTGTGCAATATCTTCCTCTCTCACACATCCACCTTCCGTTGGTCATTTTTGTTTAACACTCGCAGTTCACTGCCGTAAGTCACAACTGGTCAAATTACAGTTCTATATTGTTTTTTTAACTTTTTCTAACAATTGCCTTTCAAATGAAATAGTACCAGTTGAATCGGAGCTACTACATTTTGGGGGACTTGTTCTTGAAACATTGCCCTAAGTTTCTTGCAATGTATGCATATTGAATACTTAGCAAATATTTTGTAGAGCCTGCATTTGTTGCGAACGAACAGCAACACACCGGTTGCAGAAAAAGCTCCTGAAACAACACCAATGCCAGAAGCGCCGCCAGAAGTCGACATCGTCCAACAATATTTACAACCAAATGCGTCAAGTAAGTGTACTTAACCTAATTTGTAGCAACGACTAATAAAAAAGTTTAGGCCAAGAGGATACTTTGGCGAAGCTTCTCGAAAATAACCCATTCGAATCCAAGCATGAAGCAAGCACAAGCAGCAGACAAACCGATCGACAAAAAGAAACCTTCGTGAAACCTCAAAATCCATCCATTTCTGACAGAGATGCTTCGTTATCATCTGCAGTAGACGACGACAGTAGTCAACCCACCGAGCCTATATTCGAAGGATTACGATTTACCGTAGCGGGTTTTACGGAAGAAGAACACGTACGAATTAAATTCGCTATTGAGAATATGAACGGTATGGTAGTTCCCAGGTCCTACAAGGGGGTTATCGATTACGCAGTGGTTCCCGTGTTCCGTTCCGAACTTAGGCAAAGTGCGTGCGCCGTTGTAAACGATTTGTGGGTAACGGAATGTTGGCAGGAATCCGAAATTTGTTCGGTTCAATACTTTCACCAGCCAATATCGATAAAGGAAGATACGCAACCTTTAAACGACTGTGTTGTTACTATTAGCGGTTATACAACTTACGAACGTAATTTTTTGAAAAATTTAATAACAAAACTCGGCGGAACTTGTCAGGAATTATTTTCAAGGACGACGTCGGCTAAAACCGGTTTGTTAGCGTGTACTCACCTCATTAGCATCGAAGCGACCGGGAAGAAATACGAAGCTGCTATTAAATGGGGTTTACCCGTCCTTAATAAAGATTGGTTGTTGGAGTGCGCTCGTATTTCTCATTATGCACCCGAAGAACAATACATCGTTGGCAAAGCAAAATGTAAGTCATCTTAAAGGCGAGGTTTATTTCTAACAGCTTTGTTTCAGGCTCACCGAGAAGTGCGGAAATCTCAATACGGAACAGCAAATCATCGGTCAAGACAGATACATTTACTACAATCACGGTACAGTCAGCTGCTTCTCCTCATAAAAAAGCAACGCAAGAAAATTTAAGCTCGAAGTTTAACGCCTCATTTAATACCCCGCCTGTTTACGAAAAATTACATACGAGTAGCGCAGGTAATTATATCGATCACTTTTGAATTGTGTCGTTAAAGTGCATTGTTGTAGAAAATACCCCGCCGAATCGAATTTTGAAAAACGTACAAAATACCTCAGGCGTGTCGAGTCAAATAACACCTGTTCAGAAGATAATCGCCGAAGCAAGGCGACAAAATTTACTCGGCACACCCGATCAGAGTCTTCCATTTCCTAAACCGTGGGACCACGTAGATACCCCCGAAACGCCTTTAGGTGCCTTTATTAATCCGAATCCTTCGACACATTTAAAGAAGGAAATGGTTAGGTTTTTAAATACCTTACCGGATTATAAACCTCGGCGAGACAGCACGGTGAGTAAATTTTGCAGTTCGATTAACACAGTCAAACTTGTTAATTTCGCCATTTAGCCATTGTCGGAACTGAAACGTAGACTGTGGGATAAAATTTGCCCTCCTAAAGATGGTAATAAACCTGCACAGCCTGATTTCGATTCGGCTGAAGACGACATGCTTGTTAATGCGTTTGAAAATTCATCGCAGAACTTATCAACACCAACAAAGGTTTTTTGTTTTTAATTTAAATATTTAAATATACTGTTATAGTGCCGTATGTTTTAACTTTCTTTTATTTAATTGTAGTGCATTCCGGAAAGCGAAGTTAATAATCATCTACAACAGCTACAAACCATGCTGACTTTAAGTAAGGTTAACCAGACTAATTCTGGTAGTCGACGGCAATCTACTGTTCCAGTCGTTGGTAAGGGATTTTAAATGAATACAGTGCAACCTCGATAATCCGAACTAATAGAAATTAGGGTGGTTCGGATTTGGCATTTGTTCGGATTAACGAATTTTATTTAAAAAGGTGTTTCATATAATAAAAACATAAAGATTACATTTATTTAAGGACATAGGCGATACAATGTAACATACCTAGCATATACATATATTATGTATGTATGTATGTATGTACTTAAGTCTATGTGGAATATCGATACACAAAACAAATACATAACAACATGTACAGGGAGAATAATAATAGCTGACCGTGCCGCCTCCTTGAAAAATGAACATAGTAAAAATGTGCCGCTTCATATGTATGTAAGCATCGACTGCACCTACATTCGTGTTTATTTTGACTAACCTAAAACACCAACAGAAACGTTAACCCTAATTATATTGGGAAAAATAGGCGAACTTACTTGTACTAAACACGAAAATATCAATGCTAGTCTTGAAAAAGACTGATGTAGAAGGCGAAAAATTATACTTGCACGGCAAACGTCAAATTGCGAAACACGTGCGAAGCTAATATCACACTAAACTGCAACACGCATAAGCACAGTGGAGGGAAAGATTGGCAATACCTGCCTTGGAAAGTAGTTTTTTTCGGTCAGCCTTTTCTGTTCTCCCTGTACCTACTACACATTATGTATTGTTTGAAAAAAGTCGGTAACTTTTTGTTGTGCCATACCCTTTGATTTCAATTGACACATCGTTGCTTTCTTTCGTAGTTTCCGTAAAAGCATAAAATGATGTAGAGGAACTGCATTTTCCGAAGTCCACTGAAGACAAATATTAAACCTTGTGTTTGCGTTTGAGTGTTGAATTAACCCTGTTGGCCTCTCTTCTTCTACTTCATCACTTTGGTCCATTACTTCCTCAATAATTTCTTCATCTGTAAATGTGATTTCGTGTCGCTCCTTTTCATTTCCAGTTACCCATTCTTCAACTTCATTGATTGTCAATTTTTCTCCTTGAGAAACTTTGTTTAAAAGCCCAGTTATTAAAATCAATTCGTTTTCCGTTTCAACATTTCCGTTACATTGTTCAGAAGATATTTGTTTTGCAAGCGAGGCTAATGGAATAAAATCTTCCTCTTCAAATGACAGGTCTTCATCCATTTGAGTTTCAAAATTCTCTGTCTGTTTAGGCCACAAATGATGTACAATTTGGTGGTAAAAACATAACACTGAATAGTGGCGTTCTGATGCACGAAACGAGGATTTTCAAGTTTAGTTCGGATTATCGAATTTTCGATTGTCGAAGTTGTTCGGATTACTGGAGGTAGTTATGAGTTCGGATTACTGGAGGTTCGGATTATCGTGTGTTTAGTTTATGGAGGTTGCACTGTATTAACAACATTTTAAATTTAAATATTTCGTTTTTAGCCGCCGAAGTAAAAGATTCACAACCAAACACAATTCGGTGGGAAGACTACATGGACTGTGATGATGCGGAGGTAAGCTTTGCACGTTTCTATGTATTAAATAGCTGTAAATTCAGCACTTCAGGCCTGAGGGCGTATACCTTGTTTTATTTTCTTCCATCTTTTCCATTTTTCTGCACATTTTTTGCAGTTTTTAATGTTAAGCTCTCTTAAGTCATTTTGTACGTCTTCCCACCGGGTCTTCCTCTCCTGTTGTATCCTCCTAGCTGCTGATGGAACATATGCCTTGTCAGATGGTGCTTGTCCAGTCTTGTGATTGTTTCTTTGTCTCCATGTATGTATTTCCCTCCTTTAGTTTAAGAATTATCCTTGCGCACCCTCAGAGGGTCTACGTACGTTTAATTACGATCTTAGCATTTTGAACGATACAGTTTACGTTCGTTTAATTACGATTTGGGTTAATTTAAACTTTACATTTTTCTTTCGTTTAGTTACGAACTTCGTTATTTTGAACATTCCCTATAGTTTTTTTGTTTTGTTCAATGAGATCTTGTCGTTTGGACTTTACATATTACATTTTGACTTACGTTTGATTACGATCTTACTAGTAATTTCTTTATTTGTTCGTTTGAATTAATAACTTCATTATTAATTTTCAATTTCAATTGTGTATGTGTTTTGCTTAATAGTTAATATATTCTATTTCGTTAATTACAAAGCCTTGCGTTTTATTATCAAGTCAATTGACTTTGGAGGTCTATTCTTCAGGAGGTCCGACTGAAGACGTTTACGTTATAAGGATCTGGCGCCCAAGAAACATCGTTAGTTTAGGTATTTAGTGAGCACTACTATTTTCTTTTAGGAACCTCACGCCCACGCAACAGAATAACGGGTTTATTTAGTGTTATCACCTCCGGATAACAATTGATATCTACGCCTAGTGCTGGTGTAGCATCTTTGCAGCTTTGTTTTGGTTTAGTGATTGTAATTGTAGCCTGTTCTCTAAGCTTCTTGCTTTCCTGTTGTACTCTATTTTCTGATGATGGTGATGATTCTTGGTTCAGTCTTTTTTCCCCTTTACCTCTCTTTTTTTAGTTGTAGTTCTTCTAGGGAATAACTTTCGTTTGCAACTATTTATTTGTTATTCCTAATACTCGCCTTATAACCTTTATTCTTTACATCCTTTAAATAGGGTTGTAGTTTCCTCCCGAGTTCTATACTTTTCTTGTCTAGGTCTTCAGCGATACCCAGCCCTGTTCCGTTAAGTTTTTTAGTGTTACTTAAAATTTCTATTTTTCTTATCCATGTAGTTACTCCAATTTTTACGGGCCTGCTGTTGTTCTCTTTCTGATTGCCAATTCTATATATGAAGTCTATTTCACTTTTTATTATTTTTATATCCATCTTTGCAACTATTTCCATGAAAGCTTGAATTAGGTTTCCTGTTTTTTCATTATTTTTTTCTGGTAAGCCGAAAACTATAATATTTTTTCTGCGGGTTCCTTGTTCTAGTAATTCAGTCTTTTTTTCTTGTACTTTTATTATTTCTTCCATCTCCCCTGCCTCATACTTCTGTTCTAGAATTCTTTTGAAGTATTTATCCTTCTTTCTGTTGTATGGACGACACATTGCCTTCGCTTTTCTGGTAGCTTTTTTATATTTTTCTCGTGCCTCCGCCGTGTTTTCTTTTAGCATTGTGAGCCTTGCTTTTTTCCTCTCATTTACTACCCTCCTACAACTTTCGTTGAACCATTCCTTTCCCGTTCCTTCTTTGATCTTTCCAACACTCTTAGCTCCTTGTCTAACTGTACATTTGATTGATTTCCATCTATTGGTTTGTGTTGGTTATTGATTTGGCTTTGTTCTTTAGCTTTTCAGTATTTCCCCAGATTGTAGTGCCTCTGCATTCCACTTGTTTCTCTTCCCTCCTGTTTTACTTGATAAATTAGGCAATTCCTGTCATAATTTGGCTTTGACTAAAAAGTGGTCTGAGCTGATGTCTGCTCCTCTGTATGACCTGGCATCTTCTATACTCTTTGAGTGTTTTCTCTCTATCAGCCCGTGATCAATTTGATTGGTTGGCCGTCCATCCGGGTATATTCTTATGCTTCAGCTGTGTTGTTTTAATTATCATATCACTTCTTGCTGTGAAGTCGATGAATTTCTGCTCGTTGTTATTTGTTTTTTTGTGCAAACTCTCTCTGCCGGCTATGTGTTGCATTCTTATCTCATCTTTCTTCGTTTCTTCTGCATTCTCAGTTGGAACTTGAATATTCAGTTAGCTGATTTTCCTGAAGTTTCCCTTTAGTTGTATATAACTGAGCCTCTTGCTACCTATTTTATAATCTGCAGTTGTTTGTTTCAGTTGTTCTCTTGTTAAAAACGCCGTTCCAAATCTGTTGTGCTATCCCCACCCCTCTGTTTATCCACAATTGATCCGCTATGTCCTTTGATGTTAGATTCTTGGATTGTCAGGTCATCTAACTGATATTCTTTGGCTATGTTTAATCCTCTAACATTGGCAGTTGCTTGTTCCTTTCTCTTAATTCTTTTTTTCTTCGTTTTCTCATCTACTTTTGCTGTACATTCAACTTCGCTTTTGCTCCCCTTTCATCACTGACATCTGTTTGAGTTTGCTTATAGAGTACTTTTCCTTTTGGTTTTGGGCAGTCTTGGATTTTGCAACTTTTTCTATTGCTTTCGCCTTTAAAATGTTTAGTTTCTTTAAGTATATTTAAAGCTTAAATAAAAATTGTTTCAGCAAAAACCTCAAAAAGCCGTCCCTGTTTTTATGTTTTCCGGAATCGAACAAGAACAGCGTGAAGTTATGGCTTTGCAATTAGAAAATTTAGGCGCCGTTGTAACGAATTTAGCTAACTTTGATCCAAACAGTACTCATCTAATATGTCCGAAACCGTCGAGAAATGAAAAAATCCTCGCTTCTATGGCTGCTGGTAAATGGATATTGCATACGTCGTACGTTGAAGAGTCCATCGCTCAAGGAAAATTCATCGATGTACGTTTATTAAATCGTTCGTTTGCTAGGCTTAATTTTTAAAAATTTCAGGAGGAGTATTTTGAGTTCGGCAATCCTAAATCAAAGGAAAATATCCACATGCAAGCGGAGAAAGAAAACGAAGATCGTTTAAACGCCGTACATTACTGGCGAAAAGAAGTTACGCGGAGAGGTTACGGGGCGTTTCATGATATGAGAATTATCATCTCAACCCAGAAAAGGGACGCACTTGTTAGGGTTTTACAAGCAGGTGGAGGGATGGTGGTGGACGAAAGGTATGCTTGTGATGTTGACGTAGAATAAATCGTTAATGAGAGTTGTTTTAGAGCCCCGTTTGTGGAACCTGTTCATGCGACGCATTGTTTATTAGATGCAAGAACGACGAATGTTTCTGATTATGTGCCACTTGCCAAGCAGGGAATATTTTGCATAAATGCATTGTATGTTAATGATTTTTTGCAAAGGACAGCAAGTGATGTGCGAGATTTTATTTTACCTGCGCTTGCGGAGTATTATAATTCTTAAGTGTTTTTAGTTGTAGTTGTCGGCTGAAGTGAGAGTTAATTTGGTTTTAATATTTTTTATTTTTTAATCCAGTTAATTACTGTGGTAAATAATCAAAAGTCGACCATTTAGTATTAATTCCAAATTAATTTAGTGTTTTATATATTTTATTATTTTTATTAATAATATTTAGTACGTAAAATAAAAAGTACCTATTGAAATCTTAAAGTTGTATGATTACTGTAGTTTTAAGTATTTTGCTGAAGCCGAAGGGAGAGAATCGTGTGAAACATCAGGTAAGAATGACAGATTTTTCAGTATTAAAAACCACGATTGAATTCGAGCTCTTTGTAGCTGCGAAATATGATTTCGATTAAACATATACATTAATATTGCACAATAATCAAAATGAGGTCTAATAATGCAGTTGTAGTAGGTAACTCTAGCATATAGCGAAAGTGATTGCGAAATGCTACTAAAAAAATAAAGTTTTTTTGAGATTTTTGTTATACTCTGTATACTCTGCATGTTTAGCCATTGTAAGTTTATTATCAATTATCCACCCTAAATACTTCATATATTCTTCAAATCTAATATCTTCGTTATTAATCATTATTTTCAATAAGTTTACATCTAAATTTTTATGTTTAAATTCAGTCGTTATTACCATAGCTTTTGTTTTTGATACATTTAATTTCAATTTGTTTGTATTTAAAAACATTTCAAGGGAAGCATTTAAACTACTTACTGCGCTTTTTATATCTATCAGTCACATAAATAAGTGTATCATCCATATTTATTTCTTTAAATCTGTTGAAATCCATTGAAACATTGCCAAGATATTTGAATTAGCGTATTTACCGGTTAATTAAAACTTTAATACTTTCCCGCTCTTTCCCGTACCTACTGGCATTTGTTTTAAAACGCATCGTAAACAATTGCAAGACCTGCAACTTTGGGTTATTAATTACGATTTGTAAATTAATGCTGATTTTATTTAAAACTTTTGTATTTAAATGACTTTATTTTAACCTCTTGACATTCGTTCGCGTTAACTTTTTGTGCAAGAAAATCCGTACAATGTGCGTATCTTGTTTTTATTCGTGTCTCAAGCAACGGTAATCACAATGTGATCGTAGGTAATTTCGGTAAACCTATCGAAAATATTTGTTTTAACTGGGTTTTAATTGCTGAAAAACGTGAAAATTAAGTGCTGTGGTAGTGTTAAGTGATGAACTGTTGGTGAAGTGGACTTTTTCCAAATGAATTGGGACGCCCTTCTGAAAGGTAGGTGGTCTTTTTAATGCATGTAATGCTTGTTTTAGAATTCTTCTGGGATTTATAGTAAAAAAGCTAGCTTAAAATGTAAAAGAAGGGCTATTACATCAGTTTTCCAAAAATAATCCCAAAATATTTATGGCTAGTTTAAAAGGGTGCTCATAGATGGCGCTGACGTCACAATCAGTTGCATGCACTGTTGAACAATTGATTACTACGTGATTGGAGGGAAATTTGAAATATGACATTTAAACAAATTATAAAATAAAAATTTTCATGCAATAGGACACAAGGCAATTTATCTATGTTACGAAGAATTAAAAACTGCATATAGAACTATTTATAAAAATTTTGATTTTGATATCTGTCAACATGACAGCATAACCCAACATTTCAGGATAATTAATATTTCACTAAATTTTAAAAACATGTAGTGCTGTTAATTCAATAACAAAAAAAATGCATCAGATATTGCAATTTAGTGCTTTTCCTAGTAGTGCATAGATAGTACTTTTTTCTTTCTAGTATTTGTGATGTGGCACCTTAATAATCCTATGTAAAAAAAGCTCCCTGTGTCGCATAGTTGCACTCCCATTGCAATAGCATGCATTACTCTGTCTTTTATTTACCCCAGGGTGTCTTATTTAAACCCCATTAAGAGGGCAAATAACAGACACATTTTCTATTTGTTAGCTTTCAGGTAAGGCATTGTTCTTATTTTGTCTTGTATTTACCCTTCCTGACCATATAATAAATAACTCAAACAGGGCTATCATACCCCCACATCATACAGACCCATCAGGCTGTTCTCCAAACTATTTGAAAGATTATTCCTTAAAGCTAACCCCTATCATAGAAGATCAAATTCTGATACCAGATCACCAGTTTGGATTCAGGAGTCGACATTCTACCATACAACAGGTACACAGGGTAGCAGATCGCAGTGTTTATTAAAATAAATTTATAGGTCTCAAAAGCTTATCTAAGTATTAAGATAATGAAAAACTTGACAAAAAAATAAACAAGAAAGGTGAAACTGAGGGTTAAAGATACACAGAAACTCCCACACTACGTTATTTCACCTTGATTTTTTGAATTCCTTAAATATTTGAATTTATTTATGATAGTAAAACAGGTTAATAAGTTATAAAAACATGAAGTATGTATTTTAATATACCTTAGAATGGCACCAGAACTGCGTTGGTTTGTTATTATGCAGTTATTACTAATCGTTCCTGTTATGCCCCTGCTTCCAACTGAAAGTAAGTTTTGAAATTATCAATTTATTGATTTGAGATTTAAATGCCTAATTTAAAATTTGATACCGACTAAAATGTCAGAAATGGCAAATTACATTCATAACAATTGCAGGGGACACGAAAGATAAGCTCTTATCAAGGATCAAACGTTATATTGTAGTCCAAAAACAGAGCGGAACTTTAGGAGATTCCTATGAACTCCAGGATTATGATTATTCAGAATATCCTTACCAGGTTGGTGCGGATATCCAGCCTCCTCTCGTAATTCCTGTAAGGAGACGAAATAATTATCCATTCTATATTTCTCGCCGAAAATTCGGCAACAGATATAATAAACGCAGGCATTATGGAAGAAGATTTAATGGTTCTAATAATAGCAGCAGGGCTTTGTTTGGTCGGTACACGAATTAATTGTGTTCACGTTCACGTTTTGTTTTAATTAAAGTAACTTAGTTGAAATCGAATTGGTATATAAAGAGTATTTTTGTGTGATTAGTTAAGATTTTGCTTCGAGTTAGGTTTTAATTAGGAGTTGCTGCGTAGAATAAGTTTAATAGGTTAAAAGAAGGATTTACTGCTTTTCAAGGGTTTTTAATTATGAATACCACCTGTGACACGTTTCAAAATATTTCAGAATTTTGAAATAAGGACCAGACGATGGCAAATAAACCACATAAATTAATTGGGAAAATGAAATTTGAAAGATTCCTGTATTCTTTGGCGTATGCTTAGCTCAAAAGTATATTTCTTAAATTTTCCAAATTTAGTACAGAACCGCACCAGTTGATCTTTAGGTATTTTGAGCAGGCAGTTAAGTTTTTCTTAGGAATTCTTTTATTTAGCTAACAAATGATAAATCAGGTATTTTGAATAAAAAAGGATAAAGCGTTATGTATCTTCTATATCTGTATTTGTAGCCTCTCTTACCTTTCGATGTCGAGGCTGGTGCGTCAGCGTATGTGGTCTTTACGGGTGCAATGCACAATCCGGCTCGACTTTGTTTAATATCTACATACATACTGCACCGCGTGTATAGTGTAAGTGTGTGACGTGTAGGACCTTGTTACTCTACACCTCTTGGGTCTGTATTCGGAGGAGAGCGTCGTTAATTAGGTGCCCAACGGCGAAAGGTCACCAGGACTCCAGACTACAGGAAAATTCTGCCCATCGAGAGATTAGAATCAAGAACTAACACAACGCTAGCCTGACGCTCTACCTCTGCGCCACCCTAACATCCCATTGCTTTATTTAATATGTATAATTAATCAAACTATTAATAACAAGGTGTTTTATGTAAGGAAAAAGCAAATTGGCAATTTTTCAAATTAATGGCAGACATAGGTATCCAAGATTATTTATTTTATGTAAAAAATATTAATAGATGTATGATAGCTGTAAGTTTCATTATAACACTTTTAAAACATACAGAGTGGTGACTGGAGAAATACATAGGAGATTTCCACAGTAAATATTTTAGTTTTCGGTTCTTCGTTCATGTAATGATTTTCTAAGAATAGTTACTGTAGAGTTTAAAAAAATGCATCTATTCATGATATAGCGTTGGTGCTACTAAGATCCGGATTAAACAAAATAGAATAGGCAATTTAGACTTGGAATTTGGATCAAAATGGAAATAATTATTAGAAAGCTGCATGGGAAACATACTTAAATTTTGAATAAACGGCCGCCATTTTGGATTTTTCCAAAACAGGCCATAACTTAGCAATCGATAATCATAGAAAGATGCTGTTTTGCACTAAAATGCACGGCTTGTGTAGTGTAGTGGATTAAAACATGTATTTTCTAAAGGAAGCCCAGTTTACGGTAAAAATTTAATTAAATCAATAAGAATTTCGACAAAAAACTGACTTTTTCGAAAAATACGGCATTACCATTGTTATTAATAGTTTTTTTCGTTTTTGATCGGTTCTGACGTCCAAACTCTCAGGGGACAACGGAATTCCTCCGAAGAATCTTTTCTATACAAAGTCAAACCTTTACAGAGTGCTGTATCCAGTGCGATGAAGACACTAGAAGAAAGAAGCCGTACAGCTAAATTATGGCTGCAGTATTTTGAGCAAGTTTCTATAATGCATGACTTCGTGAGAGCGAAAAGAACAGGCAACTGGAACCTTCATCTCTTCTCCGTCCAACGCATGTTTGTTCATCTCCATGCAGCTGGCCATATCCATTACGCTAAATCAGCCCACCTCTACCTCCAGAATATGTCTAAACTTAAGACTACTTTGCGGATCAAGAGTTGGAACGTTTTGTCAGTTCGGCGATCGGATAAGTTTTGGTGCGGCGTTTGGACGGACATGACCATAGAGCAGGTCTTTATGCGATCTATGAAGACTAGCGGTGGCTTGACACAAGGCTCAAATATGTCTGATGGCGTCGTAGCGCGTTGGATTTGCACCATGCCGGGAAGTCTCCAGGTGACGGAAGCAGTGGAAGCTTTCGCCGGAGTGACAAGTGAATCCTCCGACCAGCACATTTCTTCATCAAGATAGTGGCAGAGATACCACTGATTTGAAGAAATTTATAGTTTTGCTGAAATCCGAAGAGCTCATTTCCCTGTCTTCCGGAATTGTTGCCGACGATAGAGTTAATTATGACTCAGCCGAGGAGCTTGGCGAAAATGCTGTCAAAGGAATCGTGGGAAAAAGATTTGCTTGTTCACACTGGCCGCTATGGGAAAGACTATAACAATTGATAAAGATTCTGTAGTTGTCAACCCTAACCAACTGTTCCACCGCATCGCGTGTGTTGTAAGAAGTGCAGACGACCTTGAAGACTATCTACAGTATGAATTGGAACCTTACATTCAGTCTTTGCTCGACGACGTTGGTCTTCGTGAAACGGCGAAAATAGAAACGGAGTCAGGACGATCAGCTGTTGTAGTTGGCGCGGACTCAGATCTACTTGTACTCATTGCTGCCTTGACTTAACCACAATGTGCCGTGTACATCTGTCCATGTTCCTTTATGTATCTCTTTTAATTCGAACTGTATAGTTCTTATCACCAAGTTTTTGTCTGCTGCAAAATCTATGTCTCTTCCCATTATCATTATTCGCACTTTGCTAGAAAATGCACAACAGTTTCTTCTTCTGATTCACACTCTACACCTATTTGATATAGATGTTTTGTCAATGTACAATGATCTGGCAAAATTTCTATTAGTAGTTCTATTTGGAGTTACGTAAGTCCGGCCCTTTAATAATTTCTTTTGCTTGTTTGCAGCTATCTCTTGTATATCTCCATTCCCTTCTTATGTCCGCCATAACTTTTTCCTTTAGTGCGATCTTGATGATCTTGATGGATGTGGAGTTTGCATCTATACTTTGACCAATTCGTCGGACTTTTCTCCCCCCCCCCCACTCCACTGTGTCTTGGCACTTATGCTAATCGTACTCTGTTTTTTGCCCAACACCACACAAGGTCTGTTTACATTCTTTTACTAACGCCGAGTTTACCTTATATAGTACTAGTGCTCTCAGCGCCGCGTGGCTGTCCGAGAGTACTTGCTTTAGTCTCGCACATTCTAAAATGGCTATCACTTCAGTTTGAAAGACGGTAATATTATTGCCCAATGGGATTGACACACTGATCCCTGATCTTGGTACATAAATTCCCGTTCCTGCTGCATTGCTGCTTTCAATTCTGTCTTAGACCTATCAGTATAACAACACAGGGTCTCTTCAGAGTCAGGTATTTTTCTCATCGGTATTATAACTTCAAAGTTTAGTTTAAAACTATACTCCTTAGTTTGCAGTACTAATACGCCCATATGCCTTTTCTCATTTATTTCTCCTGCCTTCTTTAATCTTGTGGTATTGTATGATAAAGAATAAGTTAAGGAGTAAGGTTGTAATAATTTTGAGTGTGTCTGCTAAATAAATGGGTATTTACTATTTAATCGACGTGGGTTTTATTTATGAAGCAAGACACTACAAATCTGTAGCACACCATCATTGCCATGTTCCCTTCATCTTGATGTAATGGTGGCATCGCTAGCTGTACTGCTATTGTAATGGATGTTGGTTATCCTTCTTAATTATGTAAGCGTTTACGATCTTTGTTTCAACCTGTAACTCCTTTACTAAAAAGTCTTCTACCCTTTTTTGCACTATATTTCCTCTTAAATGTATTTCTGAGATTGTTCTTCTTTTTCTGCTTCTCCTCATTATCACCTTTATTTTTCAATATTTGCCTCATCATATCCTTTAATTCTTTCATATTTTCAATCTCTTCTATTATTTTACTATCGTTCCGACTGTTACTAACTGGAGTCTCTTTCTTTCTTTCTTCTGCTTCTGTTTTCCTTTGTTCCGGTGACCTTAACAGAAGATGTAGGTTACCTTGATTTAATTTTAATCTTTTTTTACGGATTCCTTCGTTCATTTTACGAAAATGTTCAGCAAAAAAGTTTTTAAATACGAATGTGTAGGCCTGTGACTTAATTATTTCAGTGGCGTACTACAGAGGATCAGATTTTAAGCAATCCAATAAGAACTTACAATCTTTAGATATTGTTCTTTTCTGTGGTGATAATAATTGAGTTTTAGTTTTAGTTAAACGTAATAACAGAATAATATAACAAAGGATAAATAATGTGCTCTTGAAATGGATATTGTAAATTTATAGTTTTATTAATTCACTAACATAACATGCCCTTAAAATTGGGCAATTTTAAAAGTGTAAAAACCCAAAATCTGGGAAAATGTTTCCATCAATTTGGTTTAGTTTTTTTTTAAGTACACATAACAGAGGTACATACGAATTTAAAATTTAGAATTTAGGTAATTGTGAAGGCAATTTTTGACCATTAAACCATCCAAGCAATTGCTGTTAATAAACAAACAATTTGTAAGCACTGAAGGTCAAGGCCATCCGTGTTGTTTAGATATCGTAATTATTTATAGTGTGGGTTAAAATGGAGCCAGTCATACAGTTAATAAGTGCTTTCAACAATTAAGGTCAATTATATTTTTTAAAAGCTTGTCGAGCTCAGTAGACCACAAGTGACTTTCATAACAATGTTGTTTTATTTTTTAATCTTTGGGATACTAACTTTGTGTGTTTATTACTGGATTTCGCTTAATTACAAATATTGGAAGAAAAGAGGAGTTCCTAATCCGAAACCTTCTCTACTTTTTGGAAACTTAACCGATGCGGTGTTCTTTAAGAAATCAATCGGTCAAGTTTACAACAAACATTATGAGTGAGTTAATTTGTTAGTAAGCTCTAAGATTTATTTATTTACTAATATTTTAGCGACTATCCCAATTTGTCGTACTTTGGATTTTACAAAATAAGGCAACCTACAATTGTTGTGAAAGATTCGGAGTTAATCAAGGAAGTTTTAATTAAAAGTTTTAACAGTTTCCATGACAATGATTTTCAAGTTAGCGAAAAATCTGATCCATTATTTGCGAAAAATCCTTTCGTTTTGAAAGGATCGGCTTGGAAAGTTGCTAGGAATCAAGTTTCCCCTTCGTTTACGGGCAGAAGGGTTTGTGTTTAGTTTTTTAATTATTTTTGGAGTTTCTTATGTTTTCGATGACTTTTATGATTTTCTAGATAACTCCTCGCTGCTTTATTGTATAAATTAAATTTGTGTTAAATTATGAAATAAGTAATTAATTATTTATGGAATCAATCGAAGACTGCTGTTTTTATCAGATACTTTCTGCTTATGTGTAAAGGCATTTCATGACAAATTCTGATATTAACACCTGGCTGAAAATTTACCAATTCAGTAGAACCTTCTTTTTGCCAGATAAAAGCGATGTTCCCTCTAATGGAAGCAGTTTGCAACAGTTTAGTTAACTACCTGGAAGAAACTCCAATGGGTACATATGGTTTGGAAGCAAAAGACTTAGCAGGAAAGTTCACAACAGATATGGTCGCTTCTTGCGCGTTTGGTTTCGATGCAAACTCATTTAAAGACCCTAACGCTGAGTTTCGAATGATGGGGAAAAAGTTGTTGAATCCATCGTTAATTAACGCCCTTAAGATTTTTATTCTTTTCGTTTGCCCACCGGTGGCTAAATTATTTGACGTTAAGTAAGTTAAGTAAGTAACTTGCTTGGAATTAAAGTTGAATTCCTGAAAAATTTCTAGAATCATCACAGATGACGTGGCGGAATATTTCACTTCGGTAATCCAACAATCTTTGGATTATAGGAGAAAGAACAACGTGCAGAGGGATGATTTTTTGGATGCCATGAAGGAACTTAAAAACAAATTGGGTGAAAATGTGTTTGATGACCATCATATTACAGCTCATGCTTTGAGTTTCTTTCTGGATGGATATGAAACGAGTTCTATTGTTATTAGTTTTGCCTTGTACGAATTGGGGATGAATTCTGATGTTCAGAATAAATTAAAGGAGGAGATCGATGCAACCTTAAGAGAAAATGGTGGAAAGTTTAATTACGACGCTTTAATGGGGATGCGTTATCTGGACAAAGTTATGACTGGTAACTTTTGTTGTTTTGGTTGTTTAACCTTCTTAGTTACTTCAACCCTCAGATTTACCTCTCTTTGTTGGCTTTGTTGGCTTACATTCTGATTTTTAAACTGCTTCCGGAACGAACCGTTATATCCTTTTCTTTTATTTATTTCTTCGTTTCTTCCTTACTATGTTTCTCTTTTTATGCTTTGCTTTACATCTGAGTTTTGTAAACCTTGGTACTTTGATACTCTTTTCCCCAGCTATTTTTAATTTCACCTGCTCTATCTTCTTCTTCTCTTATAGCTTGGGCCAATAGCCTGTTATTGATTCATAAGTATGAGTTCTGGGATTCTTCTTTGTACGTATAACGAGTAGGCGCTCTATATTTCCCAAAGCTTTCTATAATTTCACCAACTTATTTATTTTTAGAAACTTTGAGGAAACGCCCAAGTGTGTTATTTATGGCGCGGGTGTGCACCGAACGATTTACCCTGCCACCACCAAGTGGAAAAGGTCAACCTGTGGTTATAGAACCCGAAACACGCGTCGTAATTCCAATTCTGAGTATCCATATGGATCCGAAATATTATCCAAATCCGGAGCGTTTTGATCCTGAACGATTTTCAGAAGTTAACACTAAAAATCCTTTCCTTGCTTTTGGGGATGGGCCACGTGTTTGCATTGGTAAGGTCTTTACTATTTTGGGAAAAAGTTTGATAGTGAAAAAGCTAACTTTTAGGTCAAAGATTTGGCATTGCTCAAAGTAAAATGGCTGTTGCATACGTGGTGGCTAATTTTGAAATAAGAGTTAATAACAAAACTGCTTCCCCGATCGAAATGGATCCTCATAATTTTCTTAATACGGCGAAGGGAGGAATTTGGTTGAATTTTCATAAGAGGCGTTTGTAGAGTCTGCAGATACTTACTTAGTTAGAAGGATTATTCTTTGATATGGACATATGTCGAATATGCCAAATGGGCCAACAAATTAATATGGTTTAAATATTACTATGCTAAAATACTGTAGGTACTCCTGTTATCGTACCCTATCTTACTCCTATTACTAATAGTTGCTTTGAAAATAATTATTTCCCTGCTAGCTGTAATACCTATTTCTAAAATTTCAAATCCTTCAGAATACAAAGATTTAAGACCAATTAGCATCCTATTTGTTGTATTCAAAATTATTAGCTTGCAGCTGAAAACTCATTTAATTAAATTTAATATTATTCCTGAATGTCAATCAGAATTCAGAGCAGGCTACTGCTGCTCTACTGCTTTGTCCAAAGTTACTGACGATTTACTCACTTCCATAGATAATAATAAGGTATCAATTTTAATTCTCTTAGACTTTAGTAAAGACACCATAAACCATGAAATCCTTTTACCTATTCTGGATTCTATTGGCCTCTCTCGATCTAGCGTTGCTTTAATTCAAAGTTATTTGAAAGACAGATTACAATGTGTAAAGGTAAATAATAAACATTCTGATTATAAAAGGATAACTAAGGGTGTTCCCCAGGGATCCATGTTAGGACCCTTGCTGTTCACCTTATTTACATCTGCTTTTTGTAATAGTATATGTACGCGGATGATATACAGCTGTATTATAGCTTTGAAGGTGAACAGTATCGGCAAGCTTTAGTGGACATAAATGCCATTGCTGCTATCTCACATGAACATCCCCTGAGAATTAATCCAACCAAGTCTGTAGTTTTATTATTTGGCAATAAAAACACACTATCAAAATTAGATAACAAAATAATATTAAAAATTAATGACACCGTAATACCTGTTGCTACCGAGGCTAGGAATCTGGGTGTAATTATGGATAACAGTTTTAGGTATAATGCACAAATTTCTAAGTATATTAAACAGGCTTATATTAACATGAAACTTATTTATCCAAACAGATCTTATCTGTCGCCTGAAATTAAGACTATGCTTTGCGAAACTTTAGTGCTATCGCATTTTTCATACTGTTAGCAAATCTACTGTCCTAGTATACGGCTAACAGAATTCATGTTTGCGGCTAATTCATGGTATTAGAAAATATGATGACTTAAAGAAACAAACTAGCTTAATATTCACAACACACGAATTCTGCAGGCAGCTTTGTACCACAAAATAATAACTGATAAATGTCCTACTTATTTGTACAACAAAATCTCCTATAGAACAGATGTTCACAATTTCAATTTAAGGAATACATTTACCATTACACCTCCATTACATCGCACTTCATTATTTGAAAGGGGTTTCTCTTATCAGATAACTAAAGTATACAATAGCATTCCTCAACACATTAAAAATTATTCAATGATCAACTTTAAGGCCAAGTTGCGTCTGCACTTACTGAACTGCCAAAATAGGTAGTATATTATTCATTCAGTGGTAGAAATCATTTGTATATCTAGCTAAGTAGTGGTCACAGAATCATTAATATTGATTTTTTATTGTATTTTTTCTTATTATTAGTTGTTAGGCATTTAGTTTTTTAATAGCAATTTGTTCATTAGGTGCAGTGGAAGAACAAATACAGTGTTAACTGTTTGAACTGTTTTCCAGTGGTTTCCCCCGCATGATTTTTTGTTGTTGTTATTTTCTTGTAAATAGTATGTTGGTTTCTTATGTACAGATGGCGTGGAAATACATGCATTATTATTATTACTATTATTATTACTGACTTTCATTCCGACCGGGCTACAGAGTGCATCGCTTTTACGGGAGCTCCCGGCGGTTTCAATATTTTTAACGGTTTTCTTTAAAAAATGCAGTTCTATAAAAAGGAATAATAACAATAATAATAAATAGATAAATAAATGGTATACCTAGCACGCGGGGGCAACCAGGCAATCGCGGGGTGCCAGTAATTGTAATTATAATAAAACTGGCGAATGAATAAACGAAGGGTGGGTTTGGTGCAAATTGTGTGAATAAAAAGTGGGTACAGGCGGCGAAGGCAGGACTACAGAGTCGATTAGAAAATCCGAGCACCTGTACAGGACATACACTTCCACCTGTGAATTCGTCGGAGAATTACAACATTCACCTGAATAAAGCTAAGTCACTGTAGCATTGTTTTTATTTAACAATAGAGAGGTAGCATAGACCGAATAATAATAATAACTGTCTATCTTATTAATGTAGTAATTACATATAACGCAAATTATTGTGAATGCAATCAGTTGCAAGCGGCTTTACCATTTGGGTTGGAAGTTGGGACCATTAGCATAGCACACTGTGGGTCTACTTTGATAATAGAAATTGAAAATAGGAGAAAAATCTTTATTATTAATTTTACGACGAAAAGTCATTCTTCAGTAAAAGTTCTGAAAATTTGCATAACGCCATAACTTTTCGTTCCGAACAACTTTTCTTAGTAACACATCGGCGTACTGTGAACGGAAACAGTACTTTACTTGAAACGAAATTGACAAATAATGAATTTTATCAAAGTAGGCTGATCGTTCTGAAAATTTGCATAACGTCATAACTTTTCGTTCCGAACAACTTTTCTTAGTACCACATTGGCGTACTGTGAACGGAAAAGGTACTTTACCTGAAACGAAAAGAGTTTTTGCTCAACTGTAATGGCCTACTTGATTTAAAAAAATCGAAAGTAAACTAAAAATAAGTTTCAGAGCGAGCTGGGATTAATCCCCAAATATGAAAATCCAATTCGAAAATTTTTGGTAAGTCATACCTAATGTCAACTCCATCCGGGGACACACTGTATATAAAGGAATTATTGTAAAGGGTGGGTAATTAGTGTGGATTGCCCCAGTTTAACTGCTTCGAAATGATTACACTGATTCAAAATACACATATGTTTAACTGCTTCAGGTTGTCTTCAGACTATCTCATTAAGGGTCTGCTTCAATGCTCAACTTCTTTATTATTTATTAACAGAACGTCTTCCGGGTTGGAACCGTGTCATTGTTGAGATGCAGTTCTTCTGTCTCAACAATGACACGGTTCCAACCCGGAAGACGTTTTGTTAACACTGACACTGACCGTGAAAGTCTTCGAATTCTCTTTATTAATTGTTAACTATAAATATTTCCAAATTTGGGTTTAGCTGAGAACACTTTTATAAAAATTTTTTGTACGAATTTATTGGAGCAGTTTTTTGTTATTCCTTAATGGGGCAATCAATAAGCATTCTTGGGGACAGTTTAGACTATTTCACGACATTGTAAAATATTCTGGACTGTTGATGTTGAAGGAAACATGAAGTAGGCAGTTTGTAGAACTTACTGTCTTTTGAAAGTAAATTGCAATATTTTCCAATAGGTATTTTTCTTAGAAAAATCGATCGGCTTTTTAAGGGTATTCCAAGGTAATTTAGAGGCATTTTTAGGGAAATTTGGGGGGCATTTTAAGGAAATATGGTGCAGTTTGTAGCTATAAAAGATGAGTAATTGATATAGATTGGCCTGATTCTCCTGTTTTAGCTGCCCCAGAGTCCCTCCAGAGATGGCTCTAAATAGTACCATTAAGAACCAATAGACTGCTTCATCAGTGTTTAACCCCTCGATTACTTATTATTTAAGTATAAGGTGATGATATTTCTTAACTGATTTCTTTGGACTTTGGTCTATTTGTGCTAGAATATCATCAAGTTCTTAAGTTCATTCAGTTGGTCTTCCACAAAGTTTACCTCTGCAAATGTATTTTTCCGTGCCTAGATATAAGGCCTGCACTTCGGATTTGTATATTTGCATCTGAGAAAGCTACATTGTAAGTTCAGGAACTAGAAATTTTGCGTACCATTGCAATAATAGGCCATCAAAATAAACCCATTTTGTTCTGGAGAAAAGATTGTTCTAAACGCTTCCGCAGTTTGTTGTTTTTCCTGGTAGGTTCATGGAGATGAATGGCAAAAAAATAGAAAGAGGGAAAGGCCCCAATGGTGATTTTTTTAAATTTGATGTATTTGTCGAAAGCGCTGATATTGTGAAAATTAATTATAACAAATGTCCAGGTAGCTTAGAAATTTTCTTTAAAATGTGGTATACAAAGCTACCATTTAATCAGCACATTGGCGTACCATAAAAATTAAAAAGGGACACGACTTTTACCTTTTTAGGGATAGGTACTCGTATTTCGTTAGTTACCTATTTATTTTGTGTTGAAATGGGTTTTAAAATGGGGTAGATTTTAAGCAACAAAAGGAGCGGATAACCCCGTGCAAAAAGGCCTTGGTCTCTCACGTAGGCATCTCGGGTTCGATTCCCGAGATCGGCGATATCCTCGCTGGAATTTTAGAAGGTTGTACGCTTCTCCGCGTTTCAAAGGGCACGTTAGCACCTTAGATAACTGTTAACCTCGCAACACTGCGAACTGCGGGCGATCTTATTCACCTCTATAGATGGGTAAGGTCAGTCTCCTACACAGCATACGTGCGAAAAGGGCTCACTGCATATTGGCCTAGGATTCGTCCATAAGAGGAAGAAGAAGATTTTAAGCAAACCAATAAAAACTTAAAATCTGAAATAATCAAGTCAGTACCTATACCCGTAGCTTAGGTTTTTTTTTCTTTGAAGTGTGATACAGCAAAGATTTAAGATGAAGGTTAAAACGATACAATTCTTATGGAGACCTTCCATCTTTTTGGGGACATTCCCATATTTTAAAGCAATTACAAAAGGTTTATGACGGCAATCGGCAGTTTGAAGGCAATTTTTGACGTATAAACCGAAATTGTTTAGTAATCATTTTATAAACATTGAAGCAATTGCTGTTAATAAATAAATAATTTCTAAGCACCAAAGACCAAGGACATCAGTTTAGAACTGCGTGTTATTAGACTAATAAACAGTCCGTTTTGGTAATCAAACTCAATCAGATTTAAAAATTCGCCGAGTGTAAGCAGATCGCGAGTGACTTTTCTAACCATGTTGTTTTATCTTGTAATATTTGGAGCACTGAGTTTGTGCGTCTATTACTGGCTTTCGCTTAATTACGAATATTGGAAGAAAAGGGGGGTTCCTAACCCGAAACCTTCCCTACTTTTTGGAAACTTAACCGAAGCGGTGTCCTTTAAGAAATCCGTCGGTCAAGTTTATAACAAACATTATAAGTGAGTTAGTTTGTTACTAAGCTCGAGGATTTATTTTGTTATTGATTGTAGCGACTATCCCAATTTGTCATACTTTGGATTTTACAAAATAAGGCAACCCGCAATTGTTGTGAAAGATCCGGAGTTAATCAAGGAAGTTTTAGTTAAAAGTTTTAACAGTTTCCATGACAACGATTTTCAAGTTAGCGAAAAATCCGACCCTTTGTTTGCGAAAAATCCGTTCGCTTTGAGAGGGTCCGCTTGGAAAGTGGGTAGGAATCAAGTTACACCTTCGTTTACTGGCAAAAGGGTTTGTGTTTCATTTGTTATTTTAAGTAAAATTTTTGGTTTCCAATAACTTTCAGTTCATTTTTCGCTGCTTGCAATGTTTACTCTTTTGAAATTTTAAGGGATTTATCAAATAATTTGGACAAATTTCGTTTGGCGAACAATGCTTTTCGGCAACCGTTAACCATAGCTAATTTTATTCCCATTCTGGAGTTTCTTCAGGAATTTATGCCAAAATTACACCTGTTTTGCTCCGACTAGAGGATTGTTTACTATCATGGATTTCTTGGATAATTTTGCTACGTAACTTGCAGTGCATTGGTAAAACTATCGAGTAATTCTTCAGCTTACTGCGCAAAAGAGATCTTTTGTAATTCCCCCCGAATACGCAGTGTGGGGGAACGTAATCGGCACGTGATGACATCATTAATTTACCTATCAATCCACATGTAGTTTGCTTTCTGCTAATGTCATTTGCTTTGCTAACGGCTCTTTTTAGAACAAACAAACTTACTGCTTATGAAGGCATTTGAAGATAGATAATCTGATATTAACACTAGGCCGAAAATATTTACCAAATGTTTTAACTTTTCATGATGAAAATTAACTGTGAAACCTTTTTACCAGGTAAAAGCAATGTTTCCTTTAATGGACGTGGTTTGCAAAAATTTAGTAAACTACCTGAATGAAACCCCAATGGGCAAAGATGGTTTGGAAGCAAAAGAATTAGCAGGAAAAATCACAACAGATTTGGTCGCATCTTGTGCGTTTGGTTTCGAAGCAAACTCATTTAAAGACCCCAACGCTGAGTTTCGACTGATGGGGAAAAAGATATTAAATCCTTCGTTAATTACCGCTCTCAAATTTTTTATTTTCTTTATTTGTCCACCGGTTGCTAACTTATTTGACGTCAAGTAAGTTAAGTAACTGGGTTGAAATTTAAGTTATGGGTTTTTAAATTTTTTTTAGAATGATCACAGACGACGTGGCGGAATATTTCACCGGGGTGATTCAACAATCTCTGGATTATAGGAGAAAGAACAACGTTCGGAGGGATGATTTTTTGGATGCCATGATCGAACTTAAAAATAAACTGGGCGAAAATGAGTTTGGTGATCTTCATATTACAGCTCATGCTTTGGGTTTCTTTCTGGATGGATATGAAACGAGTTCTATTGTTATTAGTTTTACTTTGTACGAGTTGGGGATGAATCCTGATGTTCAGAATAAGTTAAAGGAGGAGATTGATGGAACCTTAAGGGCAAATGGTGGAAAGTTTAATTATGATGCCATACACGGGATGACCTATTTGGACAAAGTTATTACTGGTACTTTTTGCTGTTTCTTTTGTTTAATAGCGTTTGACCTTTTTTGCGATCCTCAGGCTTGTTATCCTTTTTGTTTCTTTGTCCTATCGTTTCCTTTATTCCTGCTTTTTACATTCTGATTATTAAACCTTGACCAGACCAAGCTTTGCATATATCTCGTATTTTTCATTTGCTTTTATAACTGTACCTTACAGCTTTCTTCTAAATCCCTCTGAATTGTTTTCCCTTGGAATCCTTTTGTATACATTTTCAACTGAGGATCTTTGTCCTCTAAGTTTTCTAACTGGCAACGTTCGTTGTTTCTGTTGCTTAACCTCTTTAGGCACTTCAATCCTTAGTTTTACCATTTACTTTAGTTCACTTCTTATCATTGACTTCTATATTCCTGCCTTTTTCATTCTACCAGAACAAACTCTTAGATTGTTTCCTTCCATTCATTTCCTCCTTTCTTCGTTACTGTGGCTTTTACTTCTCTTTTTCAGCTTTCCAGAAGAATTTTGTGTTCTTGCCTACTTTTGATACCCTTTTCATCCATAGTCAATTTCGTTTGCCGTCAGTTTTCCAATATTCCGCTTCATTATTATTATTTACATGGAGTGTGGTTGATAATCTACTGTACTTAGGTCATCGGTTTATTGTGCCCCATAGGATCTACATCCTACAGATTGGCTCCATTAGCGAAGTCTAGAGCATATCTGCAGGATGCATTTGCTACTTCTTCGGATACTAGATCCACCGCAATATCGGGCATTCACACAATATGTGCTCTGCAGTTTCTTCTTCCTCCCTGCAAACTCATTCATGACGTCTATTAACTGAAGGTGCCTTCTGAGCTGGTGGTGTTCTGTTAGCAGTCCAACTACCTTTATTATTTTTTTCCTCAGGAGTATCTGCGATTGCCTTAGTCCCTAAATAACCCTTCCGCCAATATTTACAGTGTTTTTCTCGTAATCGTTTCTTTACCAACTCCTTTGCGGTTATATATGCCAACCCCCATATCGGTTCAGGTCTCCCAGTTTTTTCTCCGAGAACTGCTTTTGATTTGATCTCAACTGCTATCGCAGCTTTTAATGCAGCTTGGATGTCCGACAATATGTATGTTAAGACTTATAGAGAATAATATGTATATTTGTCATTGCCCAGTGTTTGCTGCATATACTCGGTATACCAGATGGACTCCAACCGATTTTTCAGCTCCTGTGCTTCCCCCCTTCCCGCTTGGTGAGGCATGTCAACCCAGAAAGTTTTTCTGAAGTCAAGGACGGTGCATAAATTTAAAACAGCATAGTAGCTGTTTTCAGTTTCAAAGATTTCGGTATGGTCCTCTTTTCGCCAGGTATTTCCCCCGTATCCATTAATATTTTATCTATATGCTGTAAGAAATGCTTATGATTCCACTACTAATGGTAGTGGAGGTAAGTCTAACAGTGTTTGCATGGCTGTAGTTGTCGTAGTGCTCATCAACCCTGTTATTGCTAGCTTCAATTAAAGCTTTCCAGAATTTCATCAACTTGTTTAATTATGGTATCACTTTCAGAAAGTCTAAGGAAACATTCAGCAGTATTATTTATGGCAAGGGTGTGTACCGAACGATTTATTCTACCACCGCCAAGTGGAGAAGGTCAACCGGTAGTTATAGAACCGGAAACACGTGTCATAATTCCAGTGATGAGTATCCATATGGATCCTAAATATTACCCAAATCCGGAATGTTTCGATCCTGAACGTTTTTCAGAAGCCAACGTCTCAACGCGGCCTAAAAGTACATATTTTGGTTTTGGAGAGGGTCCACGTGAATGTCTTGGTAAAGTTCTTAATATATAGCGATGAATTTACTAGTCAAAATGTAAACTTTTAGGTCAAAGATTTGGCATTGCCCAAAGTAAAATGGCTGCTGCTTATTTGGTAGCTAATTTTGAAATAAGAGTTAATAACAAAACGGCTACCCCGATTGAAGTGGATCCCCGTTATTTTCTTAATACAGCGAAGGGAGGACTTTGGTTGGATTTTCATAAAAGGCGTTCGTAAAGTCTGCAGAAGAAAGGGTCTTCTTTTGATATGGGCCATTACACAAATCTAAGGGAGGTCAACGAGTCCATATTTAGAAATTAAGAATTCTTTATATCTTAGTTGAAGGGTTCAGAAGTTAAGAGGATTCCATTTGGGCACTTATGTTCTTCCTGTCATGGCTAGAAGAACTGAAAAGCGGTTAAATACCGTATGTTTAGTGTTCATTTATGTTAACTTTGGGTATATAATGAATATTTATAGTTGATGGAATTAATTGTTATTGTTAGTTGTTAATTTGAGCGTTCCCAAGCCAAACTTTGCAAATTTGTAGAGATAGAAAAGTACTGTCCCTACGTTTTCGCCAAATTTTCCTTAATTGTTTTACAGGCATGACTTTATAATAAATATAGACAGTGCTATTATTCAATTTTTTGGGACGAAGGGCAAGAGCCTCATTTTTGAGGTAGTCTTCTGTTTATTAATGGTGCAATTTGTAGACGTTCTTAGGGACAGTTTGGGGTATTCCATGGTATTCTAAATAGTTCAGAGCAGTTTAAGCAAATATGAAGGTAGCCAGTAATATTTTTAAAAAGGTGTTTTTCTTGGTGAGGTCAATCAAGTATCTGATGTCATTCCAAGCAATTCCTATTAGAATTTGGGGGGGGGGGCATTATGCGGAAATATTGAGTAGTTTGTGACTATAAAGGATGGGTAGTTGATGTAGATGTCCCAAATTTTACTGAATTCCCTGAACAAGTTTAGAATATACCTTTAACTGAATGACTCAAACTGTTTCCGAACATGTTTAGCTCAGACTGCTTGCGAGATTATCTCAAAACTGTCCCACAGTCGACTAATGAAGTACCTACTTCAATGCTTAACTCCTACCTGTTTTCCAAGGCAATATAGAGACATTCTTAGGGGCAGGTTGGGCGTACCTATCATGAATTTTCACAACATCAGCGCTTGTGGGGATGCTTTCGACAAAAAAATTTCACCGTTGGGCCCTTTCCCTCTTTTTATTTTTTTTGTCTTTCATGTTCATGTTTTTACCAGAAAAAAAGGGAGGATCCAAACTGTTGGAAACAAACACGTAAAGAAAAATTAAAAATTTTAACAAAAATATTATAATTTGTTTTGTAATCCCCTTTAGTGGCCGCTATTTCCTGCCAGGATAAGGTAATGGCGGCCTAGGACGTCATTACGGTGGAATGGAATTCCATGAGAGTAAATGTATTTAAAAGGGTAGAAAAATGCAATTTCTTGCAGTAGCTTCTTCATTTTTTCTTGAAATTGCTGCGGAATTTCATGGAATTAAAATGTACAAATTTGTTCAGCAATTTACCTCTCCTTTTAGATCTTTAAGCGAAGACCTTTATGATCACTTTACGATCAGCAGCAATAAGAGACTAAAAGACTATTAGTATCTTTCCACCAAATTTACACAGACGCTATATCAAACAAAGCCTGTGCTATGATTTTAACAAAAAAACTTGATCGATTTCCTGTATGAAATTCTGCTGCTCTTCTTTACCGGATTTTGATAACTTTTGCCTTGAACCTCTGTTATGTTTTTAAAATGATAAAACACTATTAATTACTTACTTTTAAATTTTAGTTGATTTTAGTGGTAAACAAAAAACACAAACAAGATAAAAAGTGTCCAAGCTATTTAAAGCTACGCGACGAGGACGCATGTTTATTAATTAGTACTTAAAATTAATATCTAATAACAACGTTGCACATATATTTTTAGCAGGTTGAGTTCTCAAGACACTATCATTAATATGCTTGCAATTTTCAATTAAAAATTATTTTATGGCAATTTTTACGTTAAATAGCCCGAAATATATTCGCAAAAACTGTACTTCGTACTTGTATTTCTGAAAAAAGGGCAAAACTACAGAAATTAAAAAATACCAGTTGAAAATATTAAATCTGAACTAATTATCCTTAAAATTCTTATAAAAGTGATCGAAATAGTTAATACGAGAGTCATTGAAACATTACCCGACAATTAACTGTGTAATTTAAATGCAGTTGAATTGCAGCAGAAGTGCAACCGCAATTCATCCAAACCAGAATCAAATACTGGTCACTATTAACTGTACAACCACATTCAAATTAATGTAGAACTGTTCGGCTGGCCTGAGATTAGGAATTCAGTCGATTTCATTTAGTTTGCTTCGATGTATTCCAAGAAATCCAATTATTTTTTTACCCTTAAGTCGAAGGGTAAATCGCAGAAGAATTACGGTATACAACTGAATGGAATTCCATGAAATTTCAGTAATTTGCTTTTACTTAAGTATGATTGGACTAACACCGAGCTAAGTATAATTTCTAAGAAATTTTATGTAGTCAACGGACTTCCATGGAATTCCACAAAATCCAAGGGAATTCTAATGAATTCCATTTGATATAAACAAAATTTTAGGAATTTCCTTATATACTATTGGACTACTACAGGGTTGTGCATTGCACGCTTAGAGCCTCATACGTTAACGCACCAGCCTCGACATCGAAAGGTATAAGAGATTACAGACAATACATACATACTATTAGACTGCCATAAAATTTCGCATAATTCTATAGAATTTTACTAAATCGTCCGAGAATTCCAGGCAATTCCAAGGAATTAGATGGAATTCTCTTTCATGTAACTACAGGCTTGAAATTGGCAGCAAATAATTACTGGCATGTTTAAAAGTGGGATTAGAAAAAGTTGATGTTAATAGAGAGGAACAGGGCTTACAGAAGATGTTCAAATATTCTTCCATTAACTTCTACACAAATACAAACTGTTTTTCAGAGCTGCTGCAGCATTCTTAAAGACTTCCCCGTAAATTAAAATAACGTCAGTTAATTCGGTTGCTAAAAGGTTAGGCTGACCTTCTGTTAAAAAGAGTTTTCCCCTATCATAGAACTTCACATTATTCCATGGATTTTCACCAAATCGTCCATGTATTTCCCTTTGTTTACGAACTTCAAAGGAAATCGAAGGAATTCCATCCACTGAGTTTCCCCTACCATAGAACTTCACATAATTCCAGGAAATTTCACGAAATCGTCTGATAATTGTACGAAATTTTCTATAGTTTGCCTTTAAGCGTGTACAGACTCCTGTAGATTTCTACGAACCCCAGGGACAGTAATTGAGCCATTGAGCCATATTTATCTTTAACAGGGTAGTCTCATAAGTAGTTTGGGGCAGCTGAAAGCATTTTGGAGCAATCTAAGGCATTCTAAATACGAGTACTTTCGGTCATATTTAGCAGATGATCATTCTCATCTAGCCATAAATAACATGTGCATTTGAATTCCCCATAACAATGTATCGACTTCCTCCCGAAAAATGCATTTGTAAAAGTATCGCCCGGTCTACCTCAAAAAGTCCTACAAACAGCTTCATATTTCCTTAAACTGCTCTGAACTACCTTGTGGTGCTTCGGATGCACCTAAATTGTTCTTGGAATTGCTTGTAATTTGCTTCAGCCCTTCTAAGAAATTCGTACAAAAAACGCAATACTGACATTATTTCTATTTATTTTTTTCTACAAATAAACCGTTAGAAAACGCATGTAAAACAATTAAGGGCTGTTTGGTGAGATTTTTGACCGTTTTATGGTTCTTCTTGAAGACACCAGATTTAACAACTAGCAAGAACATAAGCAATTAACCTAAAATTACTTCGTTAACTATAAATATTCATTTTACGAGTATATGTAACTCATTTTTAATTCCTCTAGCTATGGTAAGGATATGACCGCCCATATGGTAAATCTTCTTAACTTTGAAACATTCAACTGTAATTATAAGAAATTCTGAATTTATAAATATTGGTTTGTTGGTTGGTTGTACCAAAGGAAAACCTTTCCATCTGCAGATTTTACGAATTTTAATTGCCACAACCTAACCTAGAATATCCCGATCTAAATAATGGCCAGGTAGCTTAGAAGTTTTCTTTAAAATGTGTTATACAAAGCTACCATTTAATGAGCCCATTGACGTACCCTAAAAATTGAAAAGGGGTACGACTTTTACCTTTTTAGAGATATTTCTTTAATTACTTATGCTGTAAAAAAATGTGGACAAAAACTTGCAGCTAAGGTTTTTTCTTCTTTGAAGTGCGGTTCACAAAGCCAACAATTAATTTGTCCATTGGTTTACAGCTAGGAGTTCAGATGCAATTCTTATGGAGACCTTCCATCTTCTTGGGAATACTTGTAATTATTTTTCGACGAAAGGGATTGAAGAGGAAGGTTAAATGATATAATTTTTATCGAAACCTTCATTTTCTTGGGGGCATTTTGCTTATTATTTATCTTCCGGGAAGAGATAAGGACAGAAGTATTACAGCTTAGATGTGTTACACAAAATTAATAGGTACTTAATTAGTCCATTGGCGTACTGAAGTGACTGAAGAAGAAGGTTAAACTGACACAATTTTTATCGAGATCTTCATCTTCTTGGAGAACATTTTCGTAATTATTTATTTTCCTGCAGCAAGTGAGGACAGAAATAGTATAGTAGTAGTATAGTTTTTATCAATAAACCGAAATTGTTTAGTAATCATTTTGTAAACATTGAAGCAATTGCTATTAATAAACATTTCTAAGCACCAAAAATCAAGGACATCATTACATCAGCTTAGAACCACGTTTTATTTAGATTTCATACTTCGTTTTAGCAATCAAGTTCAATCAGATTAAAAAATTCGTTCAGTGCAAGTAGATCGCGAGTGGCTGTTCTTACCATGTTGTTTTATCTTGTAATATTTGGAGCACTGAGCTTGTGCGTCTATTACTGGCTTTCACTTAATTATGAATATTGGAAAAAAAGAGGGGTTCCTAACCCGAAACCTTCCCTACTTTTTGGAAACTTAACCGAAGCGGTGTTCTTTAAGAAATCAATCGGTCAAGTTTATAACAAACATTATGAGTGAGTTAATTTGTTAATAAGCTTGAAGATTTATTGTTTATTGATATTTTAGCGACTATCCCAATTTGTCCTACTTTGGATTTTACAAAATAAGGCAACCCGCAATTGTTGTGAAAGATCCAAAATTAATCAAGGAAGTTTTAGTTAGAAGTTTTAACAGTTTCCATGACAACGATTTTCAACTTAGCGAAAAATCCAACCCTTTGTTTGCGAAAAATCCGTTCGCTTTGAAAGGGTACGCATGGAAAGTGGGTAGGAGTCAAGTTACACCTTCGTTTACTGGCAAAAGGGTTTGTGTTTCATTTGTTAACTAATTTTTTTGTTCTTCTTAAGATTCTAATGCCTTTAAGCTAACTCAGGACCGAAACTAGAGCTTTTGTCAGGGGGGGCAAACTCGTATTTGCCGCCCCCACCATAGGCGCCGAATTTAGAAAATTTTGTTGGGTGCAAATTTTCATTACAAACAAACTTAAGAAGGCATTTGATGATAGATCATCTGATGTTAAAACTTGACCAGAAATATTTACCAAATGTTTTAACTTTCGTTCCTTTCAACTTATTTTCATGATGGAAATTAATTGTAAAACCTTTTTACCAGGTAAAAGCGATGTTTCCATTAATGGACGTGGTTTGCAAAAATTTAGTAAACTACCTGAATGAAACCCCAATGGGCAAAGATGGTTTGGAAGCAAAAGATTTAGCAGGAAAAATTACAACAGATTTGGTCGCATCTTGTGCGTTTGGTTTAGAAGCAAACTCATTTAAAGATCCCAACGCTGAGTTTCAACTGATGGGGAAAAAGATGTTAAATCCTTCGTTAATTACCGCCTTCAAATTTTTTATTTTCTTCGTTTGTCCACCGGTTGGTAACTTATTTGAGGTTAAGTAAGTTAAGTAACTGGATTGAAATTTAAGTTAAGAGTTTGTAAAAAATTTGTAGAATGATCCCAGACGACGTGGCGGAATATTTCACCGGGGTGATCCAACAAACTTTGGACTATAGGAGAAAGAACAACGTGCGGAGGGATGATTTTTTAGATGCCATGACCGAACTTAAAAATAATCTGGGTGAAAATGAATTTGGTGATGTTCATATTACAGCTCATGCTATGGGTTTCATTCTGGATGGATATGAATCGGGTTCTATTGTTATTAGTTTTACTTTGTACGAGTTGGGGATGAATCCTGATGTTCAGAATAAATTAAAGGAGGAAATTGATGAAACTTTAAGGGCAAATGGTGGAAAGTTTAATTATGATGCCATACATGGGATGGTCTATTTGGACAAAGTTATTACTGGTAACTTCTCTTGTTTCTGAGCTATTTAGCCATTTGAATCCCCAAGTTTGCCATCCCGTTTTGTTTGTTTATCATCATTGCTGTGTTTGTTGTTACTTTGCAAACTCTGATTTTTTAAACGTTTTATTGGAAGAAACCTTCAAATGGTTTTCCTTCACATATTCCTACCTTTGTTCTTTATCATGGTTTTTATATATTCCTTTTTCGCTTTTATTTCTTCTGATCCATTTTTAATTTAATTTGCTCTAACCCTTTCAAGGCAGATTTTTAAATAATAAACTATTTTAAATGTACACTTTTGACATACATTCAAGGTAACATGAAAACTGCCAAAAATATTTTTGTAATGCACACTACGAGATAATAGATTGTATCCTCAAGTTATCACAGAGCAGCAAACGTTAAAAACAATTTAAATTTGTATTGGCATAATGGTTATAAGTTATAAGTTCCTTCTATAAGTTATAAGGTATGTTTGCAAAAACTTAGTATTTTTTGGAATGATACTTTAGAAAATAGTTTTCTTGTCGTCGCACGCCGTACAGGACAATCTACTTCGGCGTTGTTCTGATTTGGAACTGCACAATCCGTACCTGCGGGATAAACCGTGCACTGGCATATGTACCGCCTTGCCCACCTCTTCTCTAGTAGAACCCTTTTTTTAAACTTGCTGATGGAAGCTTATGAACTGGGCCTACAATATCGGGGCATGTCTGTACCTGTACCTACTAGCGCACTCACCACCGCCAGTGGAAAGGTTTTTAGATCCATGCTTTTGTTTTCGGTTCTTTGGGGGAAAATTATAAAAGAATTGTCACTTCTACAAAATTCCATACAATCCGATGCCACAATATGTACTTTTCAGCTGATCGGAATTATCGCCATCCTTTTCTTCTTCTCTGCCGTTTCTTCCAGATCAGGTCTATGAAAGTTACTGCTGAGCATTACCGGTTTATTATCCATCCATTTGATAAACGAAATGCCATCATCTGCAATTCACCAATCACTATCACTTTAGTCAAATCTGCTACTACTCTTGGACACAAATGCTTTTCAGGTACATATTTGAAATTCATCTCGTATATAGCCAGTCACTGAAGCCCTTACCCAGACCTTATATCTTCTGTTTATAGATTTATTATTCGCTATGAACAGTGGCGTGCCTAGAAATTTTGTCTGCGGGGGGGGGGTTGACTTATCACTTGATTCCACCAACGGGTGGAGTCGAAGAGAAAGAAAAACATATGATTTAGAAAAAGTGATAGTAAATAAAAAGCAACATAAAAACAAAATACATATGTACATACAAACTAGATATATACTTTGGTAATAAAAAATCCAGTCGCCGTTATTTTGATTTAGCCAAGTCATCAATTACTTCATCAATACTAACAGAAATTTCTCTGCAAATGTTGAGAAGTGCTAAACCATTTAGGCTATCCTCTCCTGTCGTGTTTCTTAGGTACGTTATCAACCTTCTCAAAGTTGAGAATGTTCTTTCGTTAGAAGTCGTTGTCACAGGAATAGTGATTAATATTTTAAGAAGTATGGTAACATTCGGGAATAGTTCGAGGTATCTCTCATTTAGGTATACTAATGCATCTATGGCACTTTTTGGACGATCGTCACTCTCACTCTCATTTAGTATTTTTTCCAGAGTTTTACTTCCCCTAAAATAATGTCGAAGCTGTGAACATCTAGAAAGTGTTCATATAATGTATATAATTTTTTTAACTTTTCTTCGTCCATTACGTCTGTGTTCTCGTTTCCCATCGGAAATATTACATCGAAACTTGCGAAAATATTTTTATGGTTCTTTAAGATGTATTATAAAGGAATCTAAAAAGGGTATACAAATTGCTCGCCTGTAGTACTCTTCAGGCGAGGGAAATGGTACATTCTCCCTATGTGTCTGCCTTGAGGTTGAGCTAGTTCGAGGAACTTTTATCTCAATATTATATTTTTTGCATACAATTACTACCTTGCTAAATATTTTTTTTTGCATTTTCTTGAATGTCACTTAAAGAATTTTTAACACTTTTTGCAAGAGCAACAGCCCTTCCTAAGTCCATATTAATTGTTTGTAAACATTTGCAGAGTGGCAAAGTAATGAACAATACTTTTGCAAGTATCTGAAGTGTTGTTTGAAATTCTATAGTTAAAACTGCTTTAGTTAGGGCATACGCGTCCGAGGAGGCATCCTTATCACAACTGTTTTGTAGTTCATTCAAAGAACTAATAACTACCTCTTGCAATTCCAAATACGTCAATATGGAGTCATGCCTTTCCACCCATCTTGTTTGGCAGAGTTGTTTCAATTTATGCTTTTTTGTATCAATTATATCAGAGCTCAATTTCTCAATTTCCGTTTCGAATACATGCTGTCGTTTTGCAGTTGCATACTTTTCCTAATGTTCCCATACCATTTCTTACCTGAGAGATGTTGCAAGCATCAGATATGGCTAAATTTAAAGAATGCGAAGCACAGTGGACATAGAGAGCACAACTGTGTTCCTCGCGCACGTAGGCTTGGACACCATGCACCACTCATAGCAGAGGCACCGTCGTATCCTTGTCCAACCATATAGCTACAGTCAATATCGTCCTCTGTCAAAGTAGACAAAAGAACATTCGCTAGGTTTTGACCAGTCATGCTTGTTACAGGAACAAACTTTATAAAGTGCTCCTCAATTCTTAAACTGGTTTCATTAAAAAATCGTAAACATAATGAAAACTGTTCAGTACCTGATATGTCGGCTGATTTGTCAGCTAGCACGGAAAAAAATGTTGCCTCATTAACTTTCCTAACTATTTTCTTCGTTATAATTTTTCCGCATGTATAAATCACTTCATGTTGCATTTTTGCACTCAAGTATGTTGCGTTTTTTGACATACTTTCTAAATGCTTTTTCAACGATAGATCTCCAGAACGCAATTTCAATCTCAAAATTTCTCTAAAATTTCCTTCGTTTTCTACTGGTTCTTCAGCAGACTCAATAGACCTTGAATCTCGGTGTCCTCTACGTGGAATACACTGCTGCATTTATTTGAAAATTTATCGGGTGTTGCTACTTTTCCTCAATTAATGCCATATTCTGTGATTTTATTACGCTCAATTTGTGATATTCACTAGACTCAACGGCATCTTTTTCTTCACCAATTTACCGAGTACTTGATGTTTGCCAGTACCAGCTGTTTCTCCGGCGTAAAACACGCAGCACTTGCAATAAGCACCATCCTCCTTTTTTGAATATGCCAACCATTTCCATATGTTAAACCAATTAAATTGAAATTTTAGATTTCTTGTTCCAGTTGATGGGAATTTAAAGTTGAAATCTGGATACAAAATGTTTTTCAATAACTTATAGTCTTTATTGACTACTTTGTGGTCCGTGTAATTTGCAATATCGTGTTTGTTCTCATGTTCGGAAATTGCTTGAACATCGTTAACTTCAGTATCAATATTGAAAGTCTGAGATGTCGATGCTGTAGACGTAGATTCGGCTGCATCATCAGTCTTCTGTTTTTTATTGAAAAACGAATCCAGTGTATTAATTATTTTCTTACTGGAAGAACCACTCATGATTCCTGAAATTTCAAATGATTTATATCAGTATAAGAGTATAACGATATTTCAAATAACAATTATTCGTATGGTATACACAACATACATCATCTAAATCGTACTTACCTGAGTAGGGTGACAAAAAAGACTGTAGTCCAAGTCCAAGTTGTGCGAGCGACTTATAGCACACAATCGTAAATGTCTCAATGACTCTTCTGACTCAACATACGAGCACGAACTGCACATTGGTTTGGTTGCGCAAGCCCGAGAAGCGGGTCCCGGCCGTCGTGTCGGCTCACAACTACAGCTCTTGAGTTATTCGTGCCCCCACCTAATTTGACATCTCCAGTTCTCGGCAATGAGCAAGAGGCGCAGCACCGTCGACACCGTCGCGCAGGCGTGAAATTGCGTTTTGGAACAACAGATAACAGAAACCAGAAACCTAATAGATTATAGGTATTTTGTTTGACCTTAGGGCAAGTTTTAGGAGTCTTGGGGGAGGAGGGGTTCTAACTCGGAACCCCCCCCCCCCCCCCCCCATGGGCACGCCACTGGCTATGAATGGCTTCAGAGAGGACCTTCCCTTGAATAAAATCATTAATTCATCGCTAGAAATTATCTTAGATGGCAAATAATGAGTCGAAAAAGATCTCAGACAGCTTTTACAAGAATTGTCTAATTTTACATAATTTGTCGGTTCTCTCATTTTGGCTGAAAAAGTTGTTATTTATATGTAAATTACCCAGTGGGCCAAAAATCTCCATAGCAAGGCAATTCTTTAATTCCCATCAAGATATTTATAGCAAAGGAAATTTCTTCATTCGTATTAGCGTAGTTGGTATTGCCGCGAAACCACACGACTTTATAAGTATGAACTTCCAAAAGCTTTGGTATTATCTCGATACCACCAAGCCTGAAAGGGCTAATAATCCGCTACATTCTACAATTTTACCAACTTGCTTACTTAGACTAAGTATCACTTTCAGAAAGTCTAAGAAAACATTCAACAGCATTATTTATGGCAAGGGTGTGCACCGAACGATTTACCCTACCACCGCCAAGTGTAGAAGGTCAACCGGTAGTTATAGAACCCGAAACACGTGTCATAATTCCAGTGATGAGTATCCATATGGATCCGAAATATTATCCAAATCCTGAACGTTTCGATCCTGAGCGTTTTTCAGAAGCCAACACCTCAATACGGCCTAAAAATACATATTTTGGTTTTGGAGAGGGGCCACGTATTTGTCTTGGTAAAGTTTTTAATTTATAGGGATGAAATTAGTAGTGAAAATTTAAACTTTTAGGTCAAAGATTTGGCATTGCCCAAAGTAAAATGGCTGTTGCTTATTTGGTAGCTAATTTTGAAATAAGAGTTAATAACAAAACGGCTTCTCCGCTTGAAGTGGATCCTCGTCATTTTCTTAATACGGCGAAGGGAGGACTTTGGTTGAATTTTCATAAAAGGCGTTAGTAAGAGAGGTCAACGAATCAATATTTAGAAATTATGAGTTGTTTATAGTTAAATGATTCAGAAGTTAAGAGGATTCCATTTGGGCACTCATGCTCTTCCCATCATGGTTAGAAGAACTGAAAAGCAGTTAAATAACGTAGTTTAATGTTGCAAGGTTTATGTTAACTTTAGATATAGAATAAATATTGAAAAGTTAACGCAATAATTTTAGGTTGATTGTTACTGTTGTTGTCAGTTGTTAATTTGGGCATTCCCAAGCTAAACCTTGCAAATTTGCAGAGATAGGAAAGTACTGTCAGAAATGGTAGGTTTTCGCCAAATTTTCCATAATTGTTTTAAATTTATAATAAATATAAACAGTGCTATTATTAATTTTTTTTTTGTACGAAAGGCAGGAGCTTCATTTTTGAGGTAGTCTCCTGTTTCTGAATGGCGCAATCTGTAGGCGTTCTTAGGGACAGTTTGGGGTATTCCATATGGCATTCTAAATTGTTCAGGACAGTTTAAGAAAATATGAAGATACCTAGTAATATTTCTAAAAAGTCGTTTTTTTTGGTGAGGCCAATGAGGTATTTAAGACCATTTCTAGAAATTCTTAGGAGAATGTGAGGGGCTTTATGCATGCGGAAATATTAAATAGTTTCTGGCTATAAATGATGTAGAGGGCCTAAATTTTTATTGAATTGCCCGAACATGTTTAGAATACTTTTAACTGTTTCTATACATGTTCAGCTCAGACTACTTGCGAGAATGTCTCAAAACTGTCCCACAATCGACTAATTAAGTACCTACTGCAATGGTTAACTCCTCCCTGTTTTCCAAGGCAATATAGAGACATTCTTAAAGGCAAGTTGGGTGCATATCCGGATATTCTAAGTTAGTTTGTGGCAGTTAAAGGAACATGAGACAATGTACGAGTATAGTAAGTACTTTGTTTGAGTCGGCCTGATCCATACTTATGACAAGGAATTTAGAATGAGGAAGCCGATACTACATATGTTTAACGGCATTCCAAGGTATTCTTGAGGTAGTTTACGCCTTTCCAAGGCATTCTAAATTATTAGGACAATTCAAACAAAGTAAGGTAGATGGTAGAACTTCTTTCTAGGGTAGACCGATCAATCTTTTGAAATTGTATTTTTCTTGGGGAAGTCGATGTAGTGTCTGAGGGTATTATAAAGCAGTTAAACAACTGTATATCCATTCATTACACATTATGTGGCTCAAATTAACTCTAAGAATTCCTCTAAAAAGGACCAATAGACTACTTCAATGCTTAAGGCCAAGGACACACGAGGCGGTTTGTGACGAATCGGCCGACGATTCGTCCGCCGACTCGGCAGATGAATCGTTTATAATAAGTTGAACCGTACACACGGCTCTACAGGCGGCGCGTTGACGAATCGTCGAGCCATTCGCATGGCCTTACGAAAGCGCACACACGTAGCGTCGGGCGAATCGTCGGCCGATTCGTCACAAAAACGCCTCGTGTGTTCTTGGCCTAATCCTCTTATTACTTCTTATTTAAATATAAAGGTTTCGACATACTGATCTTGGTCCGAATATACAATAATATTAGTAGTAAGTCCAAGGCACGATGAAATTTCGTTAAATAATACTTATGAATCGAAGTTTTGACAAAAATGTTTTGTTTAATATACTTCTCCCTAAAAAAGTTGGAATACCTATACAAGAACTAAGGTAAAACGGAATGCACCACAGATTATTAAACCGAAATTATCTTGCAAAGAGTTAGAAAATGATGGAGTGCTAGTGTTTTCTAGAAAACAGACTATGAACAAAAGGTAGGTGATAAACCGCAAGTAGAATTATAATGCAAAAATAATTGGAATTTCCATGGGGTTTCCTGGAATTATTAAAAAAAAAAAAACGGAAATTTTCTAGGATTGCTTTTCATATACAAAGTAATAAGCCTGAAATAAATTAAGGTATGGAAGGCAAATGTGTATGGGAGTCTTTGAAATTCCCTTAGAATTTACGGAATTTTATGGGAGTCAAAGAAGACTCAAAAAAAAAACTTTTCGTAAAATTTCACGAATTTAACGGAAGACGTCTGAAAATTGCGTAGAATTGCGTGAAACGTCATGGTAGATCCCGGCCCATTCTAGTTAGCAAGGAAATTGATTGGAAATTGCTTTTCGATTCTCTTGAAATACCTTTCTTCTATTTTCTGCATGTCATGTCTTCTCTTCTTCTTTTCCTTCACCCTTGTGCCCTTAAAGCGTCGGATCCTCTATCCACTTCCAGAAGCTGTCGCGGTTGGCTGCCATTCTTTTTATTTCTCTCAGGTGTTTTCCTCTCTGTTCTACCCTACTTTCTAAGCTCTGTTCCCATGTTTCTCGTGGCCTTCCTCTGCTTCTTGTTCCCTCTGGCCTTGCTTCTAGTATTCTTCTGGGGTCTCTATTTCTTGCCATCCTCACTATGTGCCCATACCACTGTAACTGTCATCTCGTCTCTACTTCTTGTATTAGCGGTTGCTGACCTACTTCTTCTCCGGTTATTGTATTTCGTATGCGATCTCTTTTGGTTCTACCAACTAGTCTTCTTAGATATTTCATTTCACTCGCAGTAATTTTGCTTCTGGTTTTGTCAATTGCATAAAGGATTTTTTGAAGGTATAGAACCCCTCCTAAAATCCTCTTAACGGTTCCAAAGGGGACATTTTATATTTTATTTTATTTTATTAATTATTAATAATAAAATTATTATTTAATCAGTCCATTGGCGTACAGTACGGTTTGAAGGTGAAGATTAGAATGAGACAATTTTAATCGAAACTTTCACCTCTTTGAGAACATTCCGTAATTATTTGTTTTTTATAACAAATTGTGAAGGCATGAATAGCGTAGACCAGTGGTTCCCAAAGTGTGTTCTGTGGCACCCCGGGGTTCCACGAAATAATTTTGGGGTTCCGCAAGCCAGCTGCCATAATATTAGCAAAATAATTTACAATAATTTCATAAAGCATAGTTTTATGGAAACATTTTTCAAATTACTTTAAGGTTGAAATATGCAAGTATAGTCATATTAACAAAAGTCTTCCGGATTGGGACCGTGTCATTTTGAGACAGAAAGACTGAACGTTGCGCCCACTTTTTTAAGGGGCTTGGCTCTGGCTTGGTTGACAAGTTGAGTTACCGTTACCCTTCTGCCTCTTGCTAAAGGAGTTTCGCCTCTGGCGTGGTTGACACGTTGAGTTGCCGTGCTCATTTAGTGCTCCCTTCCTCCTGAAGAAGTCCCTTAAAAAAGTGGGCGAAACGTTGAGTCTTTCTGTCTAAAAATGACACGGTCCCAATCCGGAAGACGTTTTGTTAATACTGACGCTGACCGTGGAAGTCTTCGAATTCATTAAGTATAGTCATAGTCACGTAATATAACATAAGAATACCACTTGCATAGCTTCAAACTTTCTTACGATAGCTGCAGTCTATTACTATTTTATTTAAACCGTCAACGCATCGAGCGAGCCTAAGCAAAGTATTTTCAATTCAGTTGAAACCTAATTACTTGTGTTGATGATTTCTTGTATTGAAGTGTATTACTTGTATTAAATTATTTGTTTTTGCTTTTATCACTATCCTTAAAAACAGGCATCTATGTTTTTATTTTTCTTTTTAAATTTTATTTTAATGAAGAAAATTCTGAATTTTAGAAATTCTATAACCCACAATGGATCGCTGGTTAAAATATGGATCATTTAAAAAAACTGATGATATTAGTCATACACAAACAACAGAGTGTAAAGACATAGAGATTTCAGAATCTTATCAACCATCAACTTCCAGTAGCATCACATCACAATCTGTATTTTCTGATTCTGTGAATGTAAGGACAAAAAAACGTAAATGCATATGATGAAAGTTTATTGTTTGGGTTTATCAGTCTTGGTGATGAAGAAGCTTCAGAGGGTCTTTGTGTGATTTGCAATAAAACATTCGCAAATAGCCCTTTAGTAACAACATTGTTTCAATAATATTGCAAATGATGTTAAAGATGAACTTATTTTACGATTACATAAATGTGACTCTTTCGCATTGCAACTCGATGAGCCAACACCATATTGCTGGTCTAGCAGTTTTCTTCTTTTATTCGATATGACTACAAGAGCAAGATTGAGACTTACTCTTATGTGAAAGTTTGGAAATAAATGCCATTGGAGAAAAGATATTTAATTACTAATAATTTTATGAAAATGCACAACACACAACGGGGAAGCATGTATTGCAGTATGTAGCGATGGAGCCAAAGCAATGACAGGAAAAGTAACGTAAATTAAAGTATTGGATCTCGGCAGTAGTAAAAAACGATCTTGAGTGTTTCCCAAACCTAAATGATTTTCTACAAGAAACATCTGGATTGAACTTATGTAGATAATAGATATGGAAATCCGCGATGACATTAAAAATCATAAAACAAAGCCAGCTGCTTTTAAAGCAGCAGATTATGAAAGATATGACTTCTGATGCACAATTGCAACTTAAATTTGAAGAAATACCAACAACAACATTTTGGTGCAGCATTTTTAATTAATATACTGAATTATCAAAAAAAGCTATAAAAGTTCTGTTGCCCTTTGTTACCACATATTTATGTAAATTAGGATTTTCAAGATATAATGTAAATACAAAAACTAAATATCACAATAAATTGGATGCTGCAACAGATATGCGAATCCAACCAAATTTTCAGAAAATATTGATATCTGCATTACTCTTTTATTTCATAAAGTTTTTGCATAATTATTTTATTTTGTACAATTTATATAATTTATATTTTTTTAATGCCCAGTTAAGATTAGGATATTTGTAGATATATGGCGAGGGTTCCGCGGTATCTGAAATATTGTATAAGGGTTCCGCCGAAAAATAAGTTTGGGAACCACTGGCCTAGACTTTTCAAATGTGTTACACAAAATTATCATTTAATTATTTCATTGACGTGCCAAAGGGATTGAAGCTCACTTTAATTAAATTTTTGTTTTTACGAGGATATCTTCGTTTAGCATACGAAAAAATTTCTCTTATGAAATGGAATGCGTAGATTTCGTACTTATAAAACCCATTGGCGTAGGTACAACAGTTTTCAAATAGGTCAGAGTTTAAGCCATGCAATAATAGTATATTGTACAACGATTGAGAAAGTTGGCGATTTCCATGAGGATGAAATATTGCGACACGAGCCGAAAGGCGAGTGGAGTAAGTCATCGGCGATCTTACACTTTCCTCACTTGTAATACAAATATCTGGTTTTTTTTAATGCGAAAAAATAGTATACGCGCCGCGCCAGAAAAGTGATTTAACTAGACTCGTATGGCTCGTACTCAATCTTGCCATACTCGTCTGGTAAAAATCCACTTGGCACGTAATACGTATACTATCTACTTTGGGACTTCTTCGTTTATCTCATGGAAAACTCAGGCCATAAAATGTTTTTAAAATGGCTTGATTATTTCACTGGCATAAAACAGGCTTTTAAATTAGGACAATTTTAAACGATAAAATTTCAAAATCAGGTAAAATCAATTGGTTTAGTGTGTTGATAATAACCGAACTTTACATTTTAATTAAACATAATAGAAGTGCAAATAAATTTAGAAAAGCCGTATAACTAATGCCAAGCAATTGCGAGGGGCTTACGAAGGGATCCGAAATTCGAAGGCAGTTTTGACCATTAAACCTAATTTGTGTGGTAATCACTTCATGAACATTCAAGCAGTTGCTGTTAACAAACAATATATTTCTAAGCATCAAAGATCAAGGACATCATTTTAGAACTACACGTGTTATTTAGATTTCGTAATTCCCCTGTTGCTTTTAAATGGATCCATAGGATTAATAAACACTTCCTTTTAATAAACAAACTCAATCATATGTAAAAATTCGTTGAGTTTAGTAGACTAAAAGTGACTTGCGTAACCATGTTGTTTTATTTTTTAATCTTTGGAGCATTAAGTTTGTGTGTTTATTACTGGCTTTCCCTTAATTACAAATATTGGAAGAAAAGAGGAGTTCCTAATCCAAAACCTTCCGTCCTTTTTGGAAATCTAACCGAAGCGTTTTACTTTAAAAAATCGATCGGCCAACTTTATAACAAATATTATGAGTGAGTTACTTTGTTAGTAAGCTGGAAAATTTATTTATTTACTAATATTTTAGCGACTATCCTAATTTGTCGTACTTTGGTTTTTACAAAATGAGGCAACCCGCAATTGTTGTGAAAGATCCGGAGTTAATCAAGGAAGTTTTAGTTAAAAGTTTTAACAGTTTCCATGACAACGATTTTCAAGTTAGTGAAAAATCTGACCCTTTGTTTGCGAAAAATCCTTTCGCTTTAAGAGGGTCCGCCTGGAAAATCAGTAGAGGGCAACTTACACCTTCCTTTACTGGCAAAAGGGTTTGTGTTTTATTTTTCAAGTGAAATTCTTCGTTTCTTTTCATTGATTGCTCTTTTGCTTTTAAGGAAATTATTTGTAATTATGAATTAGATTATTAATTATGAATTATGAAAAGTATTGAGTAATCTCTCATTTTACTCTCTTAATGAGATTTTCTGTATTTCTCTCGCGTACGTGCAGTATGGGTAAGCATGAACAGCATGTTTCCATACCCCAGATATAGCTTCTGCTGCATTCAGTTTTCCTAATTTCTAATAATTTGTTAACTTCAACTGCTTAACTCCATTTGTTAAACACACAAGGAAACTTAGTCCTTATGAAACTATTCTTAGACAAATCAGAAAATAATCATGTTATGTTAACACTACTTGGTGGGAAATATTCATCAATATTTCTTAGCTGTAATTCCATTCTATTTACTCTTACGGAGTTAATCAAAGAGCCCTCTTTGTTATCAGTTAAAAGCGATGTTTCCTCTAATGGACGCAGTTTGCAACAGTTTAGTTAACTACCTGGAAGAAACCCCAATGGGCAAAGATGGTTTGGAAGGAAAAGACTTGGCAGGAAAATACACAACCGATATGGTCGCATCTTGTGCGTTTGGTTTAGAAGCAAACTCATTTAAAGATCCCAACGCTGAGTTTCGACTGATGGGGAAAAAATTGTTAAATCCTTCGTTAATTACCGCCCTTAAATTTTTAATTTTTTTCGTTTATCCACCGGTGGCTAACTTATTTGACGTTAAGTAAGTTAATTAACTCGGTTGAAATTTAAGTTATGGATTTGCAAATTCTTTCTAGAATGATCACAGATGACGTGGCAGAATATTTCACCTCGGTGATCCAACAATCTTTGGAGTATAGGAGAAAGAACAACGTGCGAAGGGATGATTTTTTGGACGCCATGGATGAACTCAAAAACAAACTGGGCGAAAATGAGTTTGGTGATCTTCATATTACAGCTCATGCTTTGAGTTTCTTTGTAGATGGATATGAAACGAGTTCTATTGTTATTAATTTTACCTTGTACGAGTTAGGAATGAATCCTGATGTCCAAAATAAATTAAGGGAGGAGATCGATGCAGCCTTAAGACAAAATGGGGGAAAGTTTAATTATGATGCTATACATGGAATGAGCTATTTGGACAAAGTTATTACTGGTAATTTGTTATAGTTTGATCGTTTTTGGCCTTTTGGTTTACCATCCGTTCTTGTTCCTTTTTGTCTTTGTTTCCCTGCATCTTGCTTTTTACGTTTTCATTTTGAAGCTTCCACTGGTACAAACCCTTTTATCGTTTTTCTTCATTTATTTCGTTTATTCCGTTTTCATTCAAAAATAATTATTTTACCACTGGAATCCTGTATCATCCGCTTCCAACTTTGCTACTATTTTCAACATTGCTTAATCCCTCTAGTTTAACCTTTTAAGAATTTTTCCATCTACTTTACTTGCGATACTAATTTTAGAAAGTCTCAGGAAACACCCAGCTATATTTTTTCTGGCAAGGGTGTGCACCGAACGATTTATTCTACCACCACCAAGTGGAGAAGGTCAACCGGTGGTTATAGAACCCGAAACACGTGTCATAATTCCAGTGTTGGGTATCCATATGGATCCCAAATATTACCCAAACCCGGAACGTTTCGATCCTGAACGTTTTTCAGAGGAAAACGCCGAAACACGGCCTAAAAATACTTACTTTGGTTTTGGGGATGGGCCACGTGTTTGTCTTGGTAAGCCTTTTAACGTATAAGGATGAGCTAAGTAGCGAAAATGTAAATTTTTAGGTCAAAGATTTGGCATTGCTCAAAGTAAAATGGCCGTTGCTTACGTGGTGGCTAATTTTGAAGTAAGAGTTAATAACAAAACGGCTTCGCCGATCGAAGTGGATCCTCGTTTTTTTCTTAATATGGCGAAGGGAGGACTTTGGTTAAATTTTCATAAGAGGAGTTTATAAAGTCTGCGGATGGAAGAAAGGTCGTCCTTTGGTATGGAAATCTGGCGAGGTCACAAATTAATATTTATTAATTACATAAGAATTCTTTATTTGTATGACCAAGAAGTTAAAAGATTTCATTTGGGTACTCATGTTCTTACCACAGTTGGAAGAATTAAAAATGCGTTAGCTAACGTAGTTTAGTGTTAGGAAGTTTATGTTAACTTTAGATATAAGATGAACATAGTTTTGAGTTAATTGTTAATTTTAGCGTTTTAGCGAAACTTTGAAAATTTGCATAGGTAAGGCAAGGACAATCAGGAATTGTAGATAAGCCCAAACACTTCCGAATTTTCTTGCCTGCATTTTCTAACGCTTTTATACTTGTATAATAAATGGAGACGCTGCTTATCAAGTTTTTCTTTTGTCACTATTAAATAATACGTCTATTAAATACGGGTTTCCTGTTAAATAATGGCCTACATTCACCCACTTCAGTTATGAATTAAAATAGGTAATGCCTCGGCCGAATTGTGGTGTAGCTTCACCCTGATTGAGTAATTGTCATCAGAATACGTTTTAGAATAATCTATTATTGTACGAATTTAGCACTACCCGCCTACTATCCTCGTATCCGAAAGAGGACATGTTTTCAGACTTTTTCCACCTTAATCATCTTACCGATCTTGACCGAGAAGTAAAGCCGAGATCTATGTTTATAAGGCATGTAAGCTAATCTCGACGCCATCAAGGTCGGCTTGTACGATTTTTTTCGAAGAGCAAGAGTTTGAATATTGAAGTATTTTGTTTCTTAATGAGACGGACGATTTGTAGGCATTCTTAGGGATAATTGAGGGTAGCCCACGACCTTCTAAAATAGTTGAGGGCACTTTAAAGGAAATATAAGTCAGTTTGTACAACTTTTCGGGTTTTTTAAGGTATATGGGGACCAAACTAAATAGATTTAACGCCGATTTAGTAAGGTTTAAGAAGAAGCTTAGCTTAAACTTGCTTAAGTGGAGATTACCTCGGTTTAGATGAGTTTAGCTTAAAGCTTAGGTAAGGTTGCCTTAAATTGATACTTTAGTATAATAGCAAGACTTGGCTTAAGCCCTAATTTAAGCCCACTTAAGTTAAGCTTCTACTGAAACTTACACTACTTAACTCTAAGTCATAATTTAGGCAAGCTTGCATTAAGTTTTAGCATTTAAAATTAAGCTATTTAGGACTGCTTGTTTAAATTTGGAAACGTTGGCATTTTGTTGGACATTGTTGCCCAAATTAAGAGCAGTAGCAATTACATTATAAGGATCGTTTTTTAGGCAAGAAAGAAATCGCGATAGGCTATACAAAAAAATAAATTTTTACTTCAAATATTAAAAAATCAAAATTCGGAATGCAATGCATATTCTCATTAGTATATGATCTTTAGAAATTAGACTTTAGTTATCTATTTCAGATAATATAAAAATTACCATCCCGAAAGGAGCTGTTTTACAGTCGAAGAATATTGGATAGAGATAAAGGAAAATAAAAACCAAATAAATTTCGAAAAATTAGCTTGTCTGCATTCCATGAGTACAGCATGTACAAAACATTTGGGAATTTTAATTTTTCCGCTTCTAAACGAGGTATTTTTGACAACAAATTAATTAACTGGTTAGGTTTCCTAAAAAAAATGTCTGCTTTGCAAGCAAGAGGATATATCACAGGCCATGTTCTTTGGATTTACCTTGTGACACATAATCAGTGGCCATTCAAGGAAAATCCATCAAAGAACAGGTTCTAAATGTAAAAGGTCAAAAGAAGTAGAATGTACAAAAAGGAAGAAAAGGCTTTCATCGTCTATGCCTATGCCAAAGCGTTTGATTGCGTCCATAGGACACTTCCTTGTAATAAAAGGGCCTCACAAGCTACCAGCTGGTACAACTTGTGTGGGACTCAAAGCGGAAATCGATTCAAAACAAAATTGTATGTTGTTCTCTTCAACACTTGTAAAAAACATTATGAAAATGACCAGTTGCCTTAGATATGTCAATAACATGCCCATTATGTGCGTGGAGACACTTCACGCTAACACGTCGATCATAGCAGCAATCCAAGGATTGATCTTGATCTTGAGAGAGAGAAGATGTGTGTTTCCCAGCGGACGTTCAGAATATCTTGAAGGGAAGAGCTGGGCATCAAAATAGAACTTAATCTAAGAAATTAGTACTTCGAACACATAGCTGGGAGATAAAGCCTGATGAAAGAGTTACTGGTAGAGAAAAGCAAGATCAACGGCAAGAGTTCGATAGGAAGATCGCCGGTTAGATGGGTGGAGCAGCCTCAGCTCCTGGCGAAAAACAAACAAATGATGCTAGACCTGGAAGATGAAGTCAACGAGACAAGACATGAAACGTCACTAAGTCTTGTGAATGTTAAAAATAAAAATTGTGCTTGTTTTTCATATTTTTGTTATAATTAGCTATAACTGGCAAATTGCAACTGCATTATTATTTATCAAGGGCCGGTATTTCGTTGCAGATTAAAGCTAAAACTTAACTTAAGCCGGCTGAAACTATGGCTTAAGTGCAATTGGGCTTAGCTTAAGATCTACTTTTAATCAGGTTAAGATAAGCTTCTGCTTAAATCAAATCTTTATGGAAATACTTTAGCTAGGTGAAGTTAAGCTAGGTATTTCAGTACGATAAGACGAGGGTGGCAGCACCTCCTTGGGTTACCGGCAGGGGGGATGAAAGTAGGGCAGAGTTGTCTTGTGACTTTACGGTGGCGCTTCGTTATTAACTTTTTACGGAACATTTCAGTTTTTATGTTTTTTTGTTCTTGTGTTGGTCTTTCTTTGTTTAAGTAGTTTTTTCACTTTATTTTGGTTTTCTTATTTTATCGTGAAATAAACATGTTGGTAGTTCAGTAGCATTATTTATACTTAGTTAATTAACCCGTTACAGTACAGACTTATGCTAAAAGTTAGCATAAATCGGGTTAACTATAGCCCATTTGCAGTAAGGCTCAGCTTAGGTCCTAGTTTCAACCAGGTTCAGCTTAAATCTGTCTTGTAGTTAAGTCTTCCTTTAAATGTTCTTAGGTTAACAGTTTGCCTAAGAAAGAAAAATATGTATCTATGTATAAATATCCATCAAATCTAACTAAAATACCAATTGTTATTGTTCCCGAATTTTCTAAGAAAAGCAGATCGTATCCATGCATTTGAAACTAGCAGCAACAGTCTAATGAGTTTATTTGTGAATCAACAAATACTTAAAGCTAGATTACCATTTTGGACCTACGAATCTACTGCTGGTCTGTGGCCTAATATTACTTAAGGACCACCATGTATGTTTTTATAAATGTATTCATTTGATTTGCCATTGTAGACCCCTTATTAGGAATTCAATGTGAACCCAATTTACATAGGACTTTGAGGAATTCCTGTCCAAAGTGAAATTCCAACGTCCAAAATTCAAATTTACTGTATTGGAAGATTTTAATGGTTATTTAAGCTACAAGGAATGTAAGGACGTATTAAAATTTGAGGTAGGCGAATACGAGCCGAGGCGAAGCCAAGGCTCGTCGCCTTCCGAAGGGAATTTCAATGTGTTGAGTTATTTGAAATGTTTTTCCACATGATATCTATGAAAATTACAAGCAGCAATTTAAAATAATAAAATTTATAGGCAATTATTTTTAAAATCGAAAAGGGCAATGCTGAAAATCGTATTAATAAAAAATACTACTTACTATTTTGCTATATGCCCAACAAAACACCTTTTCACCATCAAGTATAAGCTCTGAAAAGTCTTTTATCCAAACCGAAACCAAACTATTATTTATTGGCATTCTTTAAATAACAATCAAATAATCACGCTGGACCGATTTTGCTGTTTAATGCTCACCACGTACCTTGCAATGTTCACTACAGCACTGTCTTACAAACACAGCATTACTTAAAATGTAAGCACATTTACACAGATCCCTTCCAAGAACATTTCGGAAAATCCCCAAATCCGCTTGAAATTTTTCTGCGTAAGTTAGTCAAGGTAACAATGGAAATGAATTTCCTAAATGTCTACGCTTACGCACCTGGCGAATTCTTTTTAAAGTTTTATTTTGCGCCAAACAAAAAGTAAAAAAACGGCGAAAAACTTCACGAAAGTAGCAAAATCAACGTAATTTTGCATTTTCATTATAAAAAAAATATGCAATAAAATGCACGCAATTTGTGAAATATGCAAAAAATGCTCAAATGGAATCTAAATTATGCGATTCGTGTATAAACAAAATATTTTTGTTGGCTTATTCATATTATAAAAGATGCATTTTGCATATAATCCCAGCTCTAATTATGAGACACAAAGGCCATGGTAATTCTGTATATACAGAGTGTTCCCCATATTCAGGCAATTTTGTTGTAATAAGCTTCGCATGGATTTAATTACACAATTTTTTAAATTTAATTAAAGGTGCTCGCTTGATTTAAATATCGCAATGAAACAAAGTAAATATCGAAGCAATCGAAAGGTAAAACGTTCCCCCAATTCTTCTCATTAAAAGTTTTGTGGCACCGGATCCCATTCAAATTTCAATTAAAATTAGTCAGCGGTTTCCCTAAAAGTTATAGCTGTGGAATTATATCTGACAGTGTGAAGGGGTATGTATTATTATACTTTTCATGATCGATAGTTGACGAATGTTCAGTACTTGGTAATAACTCGAGTATTGATCTATCGTAGAAATTTGAAGAATACCATTTGGTTACCGTCATAAAGATAAAATCGTTGGTCACATTTAAAATAACAATAGACAGTTTAAATTTTTTTACTATCAATAACACAAAGGAAAGCTTGGAAATCAGACGGTAAAACGTACCAACGATTCCGTGCGCGCTCATTCGTCTCGAGGTAATGCTCAGTGCAGCGTCGCGATCCCGAGCTTTCTTATTGCGAGCTTTGAGCTTTTATCTTTAAAGCGGACCGTTGTTAAATATAGAAACACACACGTTTCTGGTTTATTAGATATTGTTTACGGAAATTGATACGCGTGTGTTGGTTTTTGACTTTCGTTTTTTGGTTATACGAACTTTGTGAGTGGGACTTTGGTAATTTTTTTTCACCTCGAGAAGGCCTTTTTTCTTTGAGGTAAGCTAATTCAAATTTCAGAAAACATATCAAGAAATTTATAAACTTTATTTTATCTAAAATTAAAATAAATCATTTAGAGATTTTGTACGAAAAAGTAAACTTTAATTACGCGGACAGCACAGAAAATAATGCGATCGTTTCTTTCGTTTTCTTAATGGGCGAGATGTCGGTTTGCGGGTACCAAGTATCACAATCCGATAAGAATTACAAAGAAGATAAAATAAACCTAAGCAATTTATTTAAAATCTCAAAGTAGGAAAACCACAATGTTTACGTGAGTCAGTCAAACTTAAAAGGCGCGTTTAAACTTGTAAGGTGAATATTACCAATTACGTTCTTTCTAAACGTTGTTTTGTAAACATATTTCCCACCAGTTTATGATTGAAAGTAGCAGATAGTTCGATACATCCGCATTACATTTATGAGTAAGGTTTCCTATTTTCGATTTGTAATGCAGGAAGTTATTAAAATGCCTTTAACAAATGAATGTGTAGGCATTCTTTTGTTTTCGCATTTTTTACAAATTGTATGAGGTTAGAGAAATATTTTGTATTAAATGTGGCTTTAATAATTAAGAAAATTCTTTTGAGGCTATTATTTATTGTTTGTATCGTGCATTCGATTATTTATTTTTTTAATTTAAATAATTTTGCGTTTATTCAGGTATCTGCATTGTTACAATTGAGGAGCTCCTGGCAAAAACCACCATGTGTTTTGAGATTTTTAAAAAAACTTTCGCAATTCTTTGCTATCAAATTGATTGTGATTTCACTTAGACACAGGTTTCCATTGAGCTTTTTTCTAATTTTTTGTTGTTGTATACGAAATATAATTCTTCTTCTTAGTGTCATATCCTTTTCAGGACGTCGGGGATGGGGATAAAAACAACATTTCTAAACGCCGTGAACTTTGTTATATCGCTACATCAGTTCAAAACAGAATCAAATCAGAAATTGTTGTTTTGAGATAATCGACAATTAAAATTTTGCTTCTTTTCAAGGAGGTATAAAAGGTTCAGTTTAATTGATTAAGGTTCCATATTGCCAAATTACATTTTTGCTATATTGCTTGAACAGATGCTCTATACGCCAAAATTATTCAGGCCTTACAGTAAAAAAACAACTTTCTTTTGAACAATTAAAGATGTTGCCCTTTTGACCTAAAAATTGTGATTGTGTTCTGCGTTGGTTCATAATTTCTTGTAGTTTTGTAAGTAGTTTTATTACTGATTGAGTTAATATCTATTCGGAGAGTTTTCAGTTTCTTTGGAAAAACTGTATACTGCGACATAAACCACTTATTGGGTTGTTACTCATCATTTAAAATAATTAATGAAATGAAAGTGAAGATGAAGACAAATAGTACTGAAAAATAACGTAATTTTTATTCTCTTAGAAACACAAGAAATAACAAATTTTTTTACAAAAAATTCTTAACTAAAACTGTTACAATTTTTTGGCTTCCAAACTAAATTGTATCATTTTTTTGCCGAATGCCAGTGTTTTCTAGGTATTAAGATTTTATGTTGTGCTTGTATCGCTTTATTTTTTCATTTTCTTCAAAATTTCTCATTTTTCTTGTTTAATTTTAATAATATTTCTTCATTGTTGTGATTCCATTTCTTGTTACGCACCGTATATATCAGTATTGCTCTTTCCCTATTAAGCCTTCAGCTGTTGTAACTTTGATTTTTATTGACCTATTTAGCCTTCAGCTTTACTTCATTTATGCATTTTTTTAAATTCTGATATGTGTTAAGTCTTGTCAAGTCTGTAATTATATCTAGTCAATATTTAATTCTTTATTGTAATTATTTTGAATCCTGGCTTTGCGCCGTCTTTGAGTCCGATAAAATAAAGCGTTATTATTAATTATTTATGACTTTTTATTATCTGTTTGATAAGTTTTTCGTAACAAAACATGAAAATATTTCGAAAAAAGAATCGTTATAAATTTAACCAGAATCAGAATCACATTCGGTGCAGTCGTCCAGATTTTTTTCTTCGATCGCTGCATTTTTCTTACATTTATTGTTAGTTGCAGTCTTTCTTTTAGTATTTTGTTTATCCTCGTCGGCAAAGACTGAAAAAATCCCCAATGAGCTTTCGAAATGGCCTTAAGTTCACATAACTCAAGAAGGCCTTTTTTAAGTGAAGAAAGCACAGTAATTGGTCCATTGGTCCATGGAGATAAAGTGCTGTCATTCCAGTTCTAGTTTTCCATTTTGTATTTATTGCTTTGTACTCAGCATCTTCGTAAGATGTCGTGTAATAAAGCATCCAAGGAGAAGTTTGTTTGACCATTATAACCTTGATATCAGCCCAAAGTACTTTCTGTAAATCTACATTTACATTATAATTATTTCCTAATAACGCAGCCAATTTTTTTAGATCTTCATTGCACATTTCTCTTACTTGATAAGGGTGTCCTATTTTTTCAGCTAGTTCCATTATTGTACTCCACTGAGAAGGTACATAGATCGGCCCTGCTCTTAGTTTTCGTTTTTTCTCTCTTTCTATCATGCATATTATCACCTTCGTTTTGCGTATGACCGGTAATTAAAAATTTATGTACAATTGAGTCCAAGTTTTTCATATTCTCAACACAATACAAATACATAGCTATCATAAATTTATTTTTATTTTGGCCATTGCATTTGTCGCTATAAAATATAACTTCTTTTATGCTATTGTCACACTGTTCTTTAAGAAAATAATAAACGCAACTACTTATTTCATTAGCACCACTATGTGCAATACTCTGATTCCACAAATAGCAGTAGCCCCTTTTGGATCCAATGTTGTACACGGTAAAAGTATAGCAAGATAGGCGACTCTTATAAAAGAAATGTGAGATATCACCACATGGAACGTTTAGAACTGATTGTTAATCGTAAAGTTTATAATCGCCACAATAGCACTCCAGGTAAAAACTGGGTAGATGATAAGGCTAGAGCCTCCAGCTGCAAACTAAAGGACCTTCGCATTATCAGTAGTAGGTATCCTGTACTCAACTCTGATTATCAGACAGCGAAGAAACAGCATCGAACCACCTGGGAATCTTTTTATTGTAGTTTTCTATGTTATTTAATAAAAATTGAGCTTTTTCGTTTGAGATTTCTGCATCTTTACAAATTTTAGTAACATTTTCGAAAATTGTTGAATTATAGTTCTTGTTTTGTTTCGCATCTTTTAACTGAGACACAGTTTTTATATGTATGATTTATTTTTTTTTGTTTCGCAGTCAAAACTTTACATTTTTGCTCTAAATTTTCGCCGTTATGTACAGCACAGAGTTCGGAAGTAGTAGGAATCGGAAAGGTATTAGAAGGAAACCAGAAGGGGTCCGTGAAGTTAGCAGGACATTAAAAGCACAAATAATTTTATTATATGCTATTTTTTAAGCAAACAATCCACTGAAGCCTAGTTGAGCAACGTGATGGGATTTGGAAAAAAGGTATGTTAACTAAATTAAAGTGTAAAAATTCCTGTGAATAGATACAATTTGAAAATGTCATTAACGTTTTAAACTATCTAATGGATGTCGTCACAAAGAGGATCAATGGCCTACTTTCTTAAAACCTGTTTTTAGCTGAATTGGGAAGGTCATAATATGTCTGCACGTCTGCACGTCAGTGGATATGAATGAAGCTGGCTGAGGTAGTAGCATGACCAACTGCATTTATATACTCCTTATTAAAATTGAGGACGGATTATTGTTTCACACCCCCAAAAAAGGTGTTTCCCCAATTTTCTATCAATATTTCGAAAACTTTTGTAATTACAGAAGATTAAAATTAAAATTTCCACTTTGACACCCTGTATCTTCCTGAACATTAACTTTTGGACTACGGTAATTTTTGGTAAATCGCAATATCTCACAAATCTACCGTTGGTCTGTGTCCCGTTACATATGGACAACCCTATTATATGGTAAATTTGAAAAAAATTATTTGAAAGCTAGGCAACTCAATGAAAAGCTGTAGATTGCAGCCTCATCAGTACAGCACATTTCATTGGTTGTCTAACATACATATACAGTAGATTTCGTTTATAACGACGATGCAGGCTACTACGATTGGGTCGCTATACGCGAATATGTAATTCAGCATTTCAATGAATGTACACATATGATATTACAATGGACTATACTTGTCATATGTAAGTCGAACACCCAATAAGAAAAATTTTAATAAAACAACAGCTTAACAGCCAGAAAGCTTTTTTGTAACTGATCATTGAATTTAGCTATGTACCTACCATAATCTATAGGTACAAAAAAAAAAGGTTGCCGCTTAACGATAACAACTGAACTTCTGTGAACGTAAACAAATCTTTGTGTTGTGTCCACTGGGTCGCAATAAACTGCAAGGGATTATAGGAATTTATTACAACTGACTCACAAAAAATTGTCGCTACACCCCTAACTGTAATGAAGTATAACTAAGAAACTACAAAAAAAAAAAATAAAAACCTATTTGTTTATACATGACCCTGTCAGATGGAATCCGATAATATCTATTTATTACTTATTAAATGCAAATGAAGCCAATGCACGATATCACTTGACAACAGTACCGGTATCAGCTTTAGTGGCCTCTGTCATAGATGGACTATGGACAAATTTTGCTGTATCTAAATCAGTACTGTTCACCAAATAACACATACAGGGAATTTTTCTTTTTAGTATACATATCCCCTATGTATACTTTTATAATAAACGCAATATATAGGCAACCCACTATACACTATAAACGTCACGTCACGTGGTGCGTAAAGGTTATGTTTCATGTTTGTAAATAAAAAATAAATCAAAATTAGTGGAATAACAACATAATTTTAATTCAACGATTATTCTAAAACATAAAATATGAACAATACAAAACAGAAAGGAAAATAAAAACAGCAACAGTTACAGACCAATTTTTTGACATTAACTTAATTTGATGATTTTTGCCACAGCATGCTAATTTTTTAAATCATCAAATTAAGTTAATTTCAGAAAATTAGTTTTTAACTGTTGCTGTTTTTATTTTCCTTTCTGTTTTGCATTGTTGATATTTTATGTTTTAGAATAATGGTTGAATTAAAATTATTTTGATATTCCATTAATTTTGATTTATTTTTTATTTACAAACATCAAACATAACCTTTACGCACCACGTGACGTGACGTTTACAGTGTATAGTGGGTTGCCTACTTGCGTTTATTATAAAAGTATACATAGGGGATATGTATACTAAAAAGAAAAATTCACTGTAGTTACTTTTATGTTGCTTTCCCAACAGTTAAAATCCAAACCAACATACATTTTTGTTTTAACATGTTTACACTCATCCTTGTCAAAAACCTTAGTATACTTTTTATCAAAAATTTGTTCAAGAGCAGGTTTTGATTTTTCTGATTCGCTTTTCTTGCAATATTTGAATTCAAGTATGGCGGCAACTATTCCAAGAATCACAAACATGTCGAATTCATTTTCCTTGGGCTTCCTCGAAGTGCCGGCCTTGGCTTTGCGTTGAGGTTCCACCTCTTCCGATGCTTTCATCACAACTGCTCTGTTAGCTCGTGTAGTGAAAGTTGTACTATTATATGCCAAATAAAAAAGGAGGTGATAAAACTCTGACTCGTTATCTGGAATTGTCGCATCATCTGAAAAGAGGCCTGCAACTGCATCACCAAGTTCCTGAAATGTTTTTCTTTTTACTATCTTCGGTTTCCTCTTCTTCACTTTCTTCTTCATCACTTGCCATTTCTAGCAAGTTCTCCAGTGCTTCTATGTATGAGTTTATACTTTGTTTCAAACAGCAATGCACTGTAATATTTACTTTGGATTTCCCTCTTTATCTCCCAATTTGGTATCTTCAGTGTCACAGCCACCCCACAGAAGCTGTAAGAAGAAATGTGCTTGTTTGCCTGTTACCTCATGCTGTGGATTACAAATGGCCTTCTTCAGTTCCAAAATTTCGTCATATGTTGACCGATCTGAAAATATTGCAATGGTTTCATTTTTAAGAAGTTTCTCGATTACCTTTTGTATCTCAGGTTCCACAAACAACTTTGCTAATATGTCTACAAAGTCTGAATGGGCCCAATAGCTATCAAACATTTTTTTCCTGCTGTGAAACACTATTTTTTATTCCCTTTTGTTAATGTCCATGATTCACTACCATATATAAGTGAAGGTCTCACCACCTTTTGATATACTTATGCTCCTGTCTTTTTGTTATTTTGTCTTCCAGGAATGTTTATCTTAGCGTGTGGTATATCTTCCAGCTTTTTCTATTCTTTCTGATATTTCCTTATCTATTTTCCCATTTTCTTCTATAATTGTACCCCGATAATTGAAACTTTTGAGCTAGTATTTTTTCTTCTGTTTGATTTTTATGTGTTCTTTCTTTTGATACCATTACCACTCTTTTAGTTTTGTCGATATTAATTTCCATGTTTATTTTCCTAAGCTCTGTTTGATAGATTATTGATAGGTTCTGTTGTAATTTTTCTAATGATTCTGCTACTATAGTTAACCACGTCATCGGTAAACATTAATTCTTCTATGGTTATCGTTTTCATTTTCCATGTTCCTATTTTCATGTTTTTTGACTTAGCATCATCTAATACTATTGAGAACAAAAATGGGCTCAATACACATTCTTGTTTTAACCCCACCTTTGTTTCGAATTAATTTGATTCATTATTGTGTGTTCCCACTTTGTTATTTTTGTAGAGGGCTTTTATAATTTCTATAATGCTTGTTCCTATTTATTTGATCACTGAATAGAATAACTGAAAATATTTTTATAAAAAAGTAAATCCCCAACAATCAAAGAAAACATTAAATCTTCCTTTACTAAAATGACTGCAATAACTATAAAGTTCTGTGATTACTGGGCCTTTCTGATTTTTTGTGCTTATTCTAATCTGACATTTATTTGATCACCGGGTAGAATTACTGTAAATATTTTCGTGAGAAAAGTAAATTCCCAACGATCAAAGAAAACGTCGAATCTTTAGCAAAACGATTGTATCTATCAAAAATATTTTGACGAACAAATTAAATCCCCATCGTTCAAAGAAAACGAAGGATCTTGTTTTACTAAAATGGTAATAAAACTGAATGTTATTTGAGCACCGGTTAGAATGATGTAGAAATATTTTTAAGGCATTAAATTCGTAACGATCAAATGAAACCTTGCATTCTTCTTTATCGAAATAATTGATCAATAGAGCTTCCATTCTAGTATAACAACCATTAACATTTGCGTTCGCCATTCTCATAAACCCCGATTTCTGGCTATAAATGGTGGATATAACTACAATGTCTCAAAGTTACGAGCACCTCTAAATACCAAATACTCGTAAAAGATTAATTCCCTTTCCTTGTTGATTACGTGGATAATCCCATTTTAAAAGATGGCCCGCTTTATATTTGAAACGTGATTTTAACTTTGGGTTAATTTCGAAATTTTGTTATTTATTGCTTAAGTATTAAAGCATTAACGTACTATTAGTAATATTTAAAGGTCCAGTAGGATATAATTGTTAAAACATATGCCGGTGTAAATCCTTCACATCATTGAATGCAACCATTTCTTAAAGATTGAGGTTATTTTTTGACAGTTTGAATTTTATTTGAGGTTAGGTTAGGCGATTTGACCGCATGGTGGTATATTATTTATTGCTAAAGATAGGTCCTTCCACTTCCGGATGAATTTAATTTTTAGATTTTCGCTATAGAAATATTAGTATTAACAAAGGTGGCCAAGGAAGGCACATTTATCATATCAGACCAGATTTAAAACAGTTAAGAATTGGTCGAAATGGTTTTAATCATACTTTGAACATACGGGGTCTGATCAAAAAATATCCAGGATGGTTTTATAACTTTGTAATGACTGCTTGCTCAATCGGTTGTTTCACAGTAATGTTTTCTGTTGACGTTTGCGTAGTTGTTTCTCGCATTTATCATGTCGGCAAAAAAGGATCAACAAATTTGCATCAAATTTTGTCAATAAGTTGGCGAAACTTCTAAAAATACGTGTTTGAAGTTTTAAAAAGTCTACGGCGAAGATTGTATGAGTCGTGTGTAAGTTTATAAGTAGTATAAACGCTTTGCAAACGGTCGTGAAGGTGTTGAGAGTGATCCTCGTTCTGGAAGATTTACAAGCAGCAAAAGTGCACAAAATGCCAAAGTTGTGCACGCAGCTGTGCGAAAAAATCGCCGAATTACTATTCGTGAGTTAGCCACAGATCTAAACATTAGTTATGGTTCGATTCAATCCATTCTTACGTAGGATTTGGGTATGAGACACGTCTCAGCTAAATTTGTACCATGTCACGGCTTTTGAGATTTTGCGTGAATTAAGTGTAATACGTTCCTGTTGTTCGAAGTTTAAGCCCGCCTGAAGCTGCAGAATTCGCATGAATAATGGCAGATCGGCGTATTCTTGTTGTTGCGAAATATTTCGGAGAAATCCCAAATATGATGAGCAAATAGGATGATGCAATATTTTGTTCAGTATATTTCTTTGTTAAAAAGTCCGGGGAACCACCGATTGCAAGGCAACGCCAGGGTGGCGCCGTTCAAGGTTTCTATATTTCCGTCCCGCGTACCGCAAGGCGCGTTTCGTCATCTTCTAACTTATGAATTCATTCTGTGTCATACTTTGAGTAATCTTTACATTCATTAAACTTCGTTGTTAATTCATTACTGCTATGTGTATTTTGTGTTTGTTTTGATAATTGTACATAGTCTTGTGAGCTTGGCTACCAGTAACAGCAGTATTTCTTTCAGTAAGTAAGGGTAAGTAGCATCCAGCAGTAGGGTGCAGCCACCCCAACCCCCTCGAGCTCAAAAGGAACCATCTGCGGTACGTTCCTCGAGTGGCGCCCAATTACGACCCCCATCTAAAGGTTTAAGCGTTTCGAACCCCCTTTTTCTCCACTGCTTGTTAGCCGCGAGCCACCGACCTCGACGTCGCCCCATAGGTTATCTTAGTGCGGAATTATCACGTGACAACCAAGACTTCTCACAGATGAACATAAACATGACCGTGTTTTAGCGATCATAACTAACGGTGAAACATGGGTTTATGGGTATAATCCCGAAACTAAGACCCCAATCTTCACAGTGGAAGACTCCAAATTCTCCTAGATCCAAAAAAGTACAACAAAGCCGTAGCAATATTAAGACAATGCTGACTGTCTTTTTCGACCACAAGGGAATTGTGCATCGTGAATAGGCTTTACCTGGCCAGACAATTAACAAGGAGTATTATTATCAAGTTCTACAACGATTGCGGGACGCAGTTCGCCGCAAAAGGTCGGAAGTGGCGAGTGGCAATTGCATCACGATAATGCCCGCGTTCACGCATCTCAACTTGCGCAGCAGTTCCTTGCTAAACATGGCATTCCACAAGTCCGCCAGCCACCATATTCGCCAGACCTTGCTCCCAGCGACTATTTTATATTCCCCTAAATCAAATTTCAGTTAAAAGAGAAACGATTTCAAGACATTGAAAACATATAGCTGAACACGACGAAGCAGTTAATGGCTTTCGGACACTGGCATCAACGGTGGATTAAGTGTGTGGTTTCGGAAGGAGACTACTTTGAAGACGATTAAATGTCAATTTCATAAATCTTGTATTTCTTTATAAATAAAGCCATTCTGGATATTCTTTGAACAGTCCTCGTAGGTATAAAACAAGAAAATAACCAACGAACCAACGACGATTCTAAAAGTCGATGACGTATTTTAGAAGATAAACCTCGAAATGTAATTCTGACGGTTGCACTCAGCAATGCGAGAGTGTTCAGCGTGACTTGCGTCCGAGAAACCATGGACTACTAAAGCTTAAATTTTATTGATCGTTGGGTACTAATTTTTAATCAAATTTACAATGATTTACTGTTTAACACAATTTTTGGTGACTCTTTTTAAATTGTTTTATTGATATTCATTGATTTTTATTTTGGGCGGGATTTAATAATAATAGTTTAATAGTTAATTACTATTAACTGTTATACTTCATTTTCTGTAATCAAAAATTCATTCGACTTTAGTTTTTCAGTTAAAAAAGAATATTACTCGAAGGTTAATTTCAGTTTTTCAGTGACCTGCAGTATTATAAATAAATCTGAAAAGGTGAGAGGTTGGTTAGTAAATTGGCATCTGCTAAAATGTATTCTTTTACAGCACAAGGTTTAGGTAATTTTTCAAACGTCTTCTTTTATTAAAGCCTCCGAAAGGCCAGTGCAAGGGCGATTCTAAACAACTAACAAGCTGTAAATAAATTACAGGTCTCAAAGTATGGAAATATTTATTTAAGACCGCTCTGATGTGCTTTTTGGGATTTTTAAAAATATAATTTGTCTTTCTCCTTAAAGACTTTCAGAATTTTCCTGAATTTGCAAATTTTCTTTACTTTAATGTTTCCTAAAGGTTTTTTATGGGTCCTTTTGTGTTTTCAAATATACTTTGATTTTTATTTTATGATTTTTGAGATGTCGCCTTGGAAATAAATTCGTAAACGAACAAGCTTTGGTGATTTAGTGGATTAGATGTCTGCTTTGCCAGCAAAAGGATACAGGTTTGAATCTTAGCCGTGGGCCGATTTTCAAATCTTGTTAGTTAAAGCTTTGGTAGTTAATCAATAATAAATAAACAAATAAAATAAATAAGTAAATAAGCTAAGAAATAAATGAATAATTGACCAAAAAGTTTGACTACATAAAATATGTATTTCAAGCATGTAATAAGGACAAGATAAATTCGAGAAATTTCACTGCTTTGTGTTCTCATTTTAGAGATACATGCCTAAAACAACGATAAGCTCTTGTTATGTTTGGTTAAGATAAGTGAGTAAGATGTATGGAAGGCAATTTCTATTCCAAACATGCTTCAATTAAACTTATTTGAATTAACTGTATAGGGCATGTGTGGATATCTCACAGTTCATTATTGTAATGTTATTTGAATTTAATTTAACTTAATAGATTTTTAGAAAAAGAAGGTTGGGAAGGCAATTAAGAACAAATTAAGTGAAAGCTTAGCTTTTGCACGAATTTAGGGAAATTTAAATTTGCTTTTGGTTAATTTAAATGTCAAGTTTTACAGGAAAATTTAAAGTAAATACATAAGTTATTGCAACATAATTTGCCTTTTTTGTTTCTTTAAAGTTTATTCGTCCGTTTTAATGGGAATAAGATTTTTTCAATTGGCAGTAATTTTTATTAGAAATTAAACGAAAGTTTGAATTTGACAAATTTTGGATTAAATTTTTTATTTCATTTTTAAATCAGTTTGAGTTTTTGCAGGTGCATATTTCAACCTCGAAAGATGATTTAAAAACCTTTTAAGGAGGTTTTAAATCGGAGTGCATCCCATAAGATTGGAATAATATGCACGTGTTCTTCGCACGTATGGTCATTCCTTGCTAACAAACAATCTGTATGTTCAATATGTTTATTAGAATTAAAAAGAATAGGTGTAGTGGCCTTACATTTATTTGGGTACTTTGTTATTAGTTAAGCCGTAGATTTAGGAAAGATCTATTTATCTATTTATTTTAAATTTTATTTTTCAAATTTTAATAATCATAAAAGAATTGCCTAAATAAATAAATTAATTAAATATTTAGTTGCTGCTTAGAATTGTAAAAAAATATCCAAATTTTAACGATTACTTCCTAATTACACAAAACTCTAATCGTTCTGTAATCAATTCGCATTCAAAAAAGTAATTTTAATAATTAGCTTTCGTAACACAATAACTTAAATAGGAACTTAGCAATAACAGGGTTAAAATGAATTTTCAGGCGAAACAGCAACTCGTGAAAGGAAATCGGGCGTTTTATTAAAGTTTTTAATACAGTTTTGATGCAGTTTTAATGTAGTTTTAATGAGATTTTGCTTTTTTATTGCGGCAAAATAAACGGCGTTCAAGTTCGGAGATTTAAATCTTTTTGCTATCTTTATTTTTTCTGTCTTTTTCTAAAATAAGTAAAGTTCAACTGGTAGTTTTCTTTTTGCATTTTTTTTTTGCTTAGAGGTGGTCTCCTTGTAGTGCCTGTACTGCGGCCAATAAGGCGTATTGTACCTTCCAGAACAGCGAGACATTTAGAGGATATCTGTGTCTTTAATGAAGTCCAGAATTTTCTTTAAATTAATGTACCGGTCTTGCCTCTTCTTCGGTCCGTTTTCTAGCCCCAACTCCGCCAAGGATGCTACGCCTACTATCTAAAAAACCGCCGCAGTGGCACAATAGGTGGAGAACAGTTTCTTCCTCCTCGCAACGCCCTCTGCACGTTGGTTCTTCTATGTATAGATGTCTATTTAGTTGACAGTGACTCGTCATTACACCAGTTAATAGTCTGACATTCTCCCTACTTATACCTTATACTGAGTAAGTTACCCGTTAATTTCTCCGAAGGGCACCCTAGAAGTTTCCTTCCAGTGTGCGTATTTTGACCTCCTGCTTTATAACTTCTGATGAAATTCCACAGGCTGGTTCCGGTCCCATAAAAAGGTTTATTTCTCCCGTTCTTTGCTAGACGGTCGGCTTCTGGGTTTTCTGTTATTTTTGAGTGCCCAGGTATAGCCTATTCGTTCGGGCCCGTCATTTCCACCTGACTTCTTAAGTTATTACAACGGACAATAAAAGTATTATGACGAATTAGAGGTGACCTGCCATAAAAACCCTACCAGGCACCGCTTTAAACTGTTGCCCAAAATATTTTGACATTTTATAAAGGAATTCTTCTATTTTAAGGCAGCTGTAAAATTTTTCTAATCCGGCCTAGTAGAGATGATTTACGAAAGTTGTATTTAAACCTCATAATCCACCACTAAGCTGTAAAATGCCTCGAGCAATTTTACGCGGACCTCCGAACCGACTATGCCCATACTAAGGTAGTTTCACTGTATTGCTTGTCTCGAGTTCGTTCACCTTTGGAGCCATCTCTATAAAATGCCAGCCCGCTAAACTACACCGGTTTTTGCTTACGTAGCCAGTCTTCCCTAGTAGAAATTATAATTCCAAAGGTTCTGCTGGTGTACGTCTTTTTAATCTTATGTGGCACCATACTAAGTGTAGGGTGTTTATCGATTTCATTTAGGATGCCAAGGTGCCCTTCCCTACTTTTAAGGGTGGATTTTAGTTAAAATATTTTTCGTTTTGAAGTATCTTGGGTTGCCTAACTTAAAAACAGCCAAGAAGCGGTGAACCAAATGGTGCAGAGTGCTTAGAGTGTTTGACAAAACGCAAATTACTCATCCCTAAAGTGTTTTAATTATTACTTATCTTATTAACTTTCTAGTATTGCTTCTACATAAAAAAACTTCTAAATTCAGTAGGTATAAGTATTTGCGAATACCGATTTTTAATCTCTTAAACCTCTTTGTAAACATTGACAGTGACATTGACAGAGTCGGTGAATGTTGGGTTGCCTATCTTTAATCAGTTTTTAAAAATTTATACGCAATTTTTTCTAGAGTTAAATAAAGATCACGCTTAAATTATACAAATTTGCAAAAGGGTCGATACATGCATAGGAAGGTAATATTGAAACCCACCCCGCTACAGGCGAAAATCAATTCATTCTTGATGGATGTCTTGTGCAAGTCCCTTTTCGTAAGTTTTTTATAATAGGCCATAATTTAATTACTATATTAAAATTGGTCGTTCTGGCCTTGTAGCGTATGAAGGAAAGGCCTAAAAATTTTAATTCATACCCGTCCTTCTTTTCAACTGTCATTATTTAACCGTACCGTTATTTTAAAATTACTCAATTTTCCGCGCGTAAACATGCTACTAAAACCCCCCCTTAACCTGTATGCCCCACTTGCTACCCTCGACTTTAACATCAGGTGACGAGGGGGCGGATTCAGCAGGGTTTCCAAGGCCGCTGTGGCCCCTGTAATCTCTACGCAAGCTAATCTTTGCACCTTGCTTAACTTGTCTCTGCAGTCTTTGACTAGTGTCCTCGGCCACCATATTAAAGGTGAATATATTATTATAGGTATCACCATACCTATTATATGTACCTATATCCAATAGATCATTTTAGGAGATAACCCCCAGTTCTTCCCGAACATACGTCTACAGGCTTTGGTAGCTTTGTTCGTTATCCTCTCCAAATGGGATTTAAAGTTAAACTTGCTCTCCAGAATGATTCACATTGTATTTGTCTATGTTTATCTACATGCAATAGGATGTACAGTTGTACACCTCTATTTCTGACAGCACGTCCAATAGATTCTAGGGATGTGTTCCCTCTATATCCAGAAACACACCGATCGTACCCTTTTTATTTCTTACTATGAAAACCACTTTCCGAGTGACTTCATTGATTGCCGTCTCGCAAGAGTTTCTTGGCTGATAGGCATGCTGATGTGGACTGAGAGGATGGACGCTCAGTACTTCTTCCCTTATACATATACCTATCTATGAACCTCTCCAATAGTTTCAGGAGAAAATCTGTCATTTTGCCTGGGGGTATGACAAACACTACTTGAACTTCTCTCCATGCTTGAGGCACATATGCTAGTGCTAAGCTAGCCCTCAGTAATGTGCACTGTCTAGACGCCAGTAAATCTACACAATGTTGTAACAGGACTAGAAATATCCCATCCTTTCCAGGCGTTTTGGATGTTAGAAACTTATTAATTAGTAGCCCATTCAAGTTTTGTTATATTTATCACTTGCAAAGCAAGTTGTCAATCTTTCGTTCAACATCAAGGGTCTTCGATTCTGGGAATTGAGTTTGTAGTAGAAGTCCCAAGGTCCGTCTGATTTTTAATAGAGCCAATTATGCAACTACTTTCTTTTACAAGGGCCTTTGGAATTCTCACACCTGCAGGTGCCTCTTCGATCCTCTGAGAGTACCTTCTCCAAGAGTCTCGCTTCGTCTTTCTTACAGCTTTGTTGTATTCTGTGAGTGTGGTTCTACAGGGTAACTCAAAAGTATTGTCATCAATTTTAAGGGTAGGTAGAGCATATCAAATAGACCAATTTTTCTCAATAAACCATGTGTAGTAAGTAAACGGTAAGCTCAGAAAAAAATTGTTTTGGGGTCCCTGCGATAGGTTCTGTTTACATTCGAAATTTAAAATTATCAATCGCCTTTCCGTACTGATAAGAGAGCCCAGATGTGATGTGTACGTAGTTTAGTCAGTTCATTGTTCGCTTTAAAAGTGCACTGTTCGCGCTTGAATGGAAGGTTATTCTAACCTTTTAATAACCGAATTAATTGTTATTTTAATTTACGGGAAAGCTCTTCAAAATGCTGTAGCAGCTCTGAAAGACGGTTTGTGTTTCTGTTGTGTGTGTTTGTGTTTGTGTAGAAGTTAATGGAGGAACATTTGAACACCTTCTGTAAGTCCTGTTCCTCTTTATTAACATTGTTTACTGCCAGTCTCAAACCTGAAAAAATTTGAGAGGAAAGTGAAACCTGTAAATTACATAATTGTGTAATGTTTCATTTATTGTTCCAGGGCCAAATTTCTATCACAGGCTTTTTAAATGAATATTAGCCTGCGGTTCTCAAAAGTGTCTAACTAAATTTAAAATAAACAAAAATCGCGATAAGCTTTGCATTTTTGCTGTAATGTACTTCTATTCAGGTCAGCAACCATTCAATTTAATGACGATACTTTTGAATCAACCTGTATATACCAGCATTACGTTTTGTTGCATTGAACAACCTTCTAGTTATTTTCGTACAAAATCTGGCCTAATTCAAATTTAATACAATTTAATTAATTGCTTTAAATTAATCTAAGAAGAATATTTAATTAAAACCACTACGTTGTGGGTCTCCTTCCTACACATTAAACTAACACAAGGTTATACCGTTTTATATTGACATTAATCACGACTTTAGCCAGAAAATAATTTTAAACATGAATTCAAATGTAGGTAACTTAAATTTTGTTTATTTTCTATAATAATTACAACCAGGACTAAGAGCATTATAAAATAGTTAATTTTGTTTGATTATTTTCTTTTGCTGTTTGCCTTGATCTGAATTAGGAAGAAGTGAGAATTTTAATCATTTTTTGGATTAATTTTTAATTTAAGTAGCTTTTAATTAGCTTCAATTTTCAAAATAATTATGATTTTTAAGGCCCCATCTGGGATTTCTGAAAGGAAGCATACCTTAAGTAATTAAAAACCGCTGAATTTTCATTTAACCTGGTTCGAATTAGGAAGAACTGAGAATTTTAAATTTCTTGGATTAATTTTTTTAATTCGAGTTTTTAAAAATGTCGAAGGTGGGAACTAACCTAACTGTTAAGTTGTTTCAATTTTCAAAATAATTAGGATTTTTAAGGCTCCCCCTGAGATTTCTTAACGAAAACATATTTCCAAAAAGGTTGAAGTCTAAAGCTTAGTTTTAATTAGAAAAAACTGAGGATTTTGGACATTTTTTTGATTTAATTTTTTGATTTTGAAATTTTAAATGATGAAGATGTGAACTAACTAAATAGCTTTCATTTTCAATGTAATTAGGTTTTTTAAGGCCCCTTTATAATTTAAAAAGGCTAAATTTTGATTTAATCTAAGAAATTTGGTTTGAATCAGGAAGAAGTGAGGATTTTAAGCATTTTTTGAATTTAAATTTTTATTTTGAGTTTGTTGAAGGTGTGAACTAACCAAACAGTTAAGTTAGCTTCGATCTTAAAAATAATTTGGACTCTTAAGGCCCCTTCTGAGATTTCTTAACGAAAATACAATTTAAAAAGGCCGAATTTTGACTTAAACTAAGAAACTTGGTTTGAATTATGTAGGACAAAGTGACGACGGTGCGAACTAACTAATTTAACTCTTCAGGTTTTACAATTTTCTAAATTTTTCCCTATTTAGTCGTATTTTTAATACAAATCCATGGATATATTTATTGGATATGTGCCAACCACCTAAAACTTTAATTCCGGTCACTTCAAAATACGAGTTGGCAATAAAGCACGTCTTAAAGGGGAAAACTAAGGCATTAAACCTTCCAAGCTTTCTTGTCTTGCACAGAATTCCTGATCCAAGTCCAAATTTATTGTTTGGACGTATATTTAAAACCCCGACTTTCCCTTTTTCCCCACTGTTTGGGTGCACCTTTTTCGTTTTGTAAAAAATTAAATTATTCGTCTGTAGCGTTTGCAGCAAGGCAAAAGACGTTCTAAATATTCTGAATATTTTTTGATCGTAAAGTTAAAAAGGAAAAAGTCTCGGTTACTTTTCCGCTCGTCTTATCAGGACGGCCAGAAAATAATTTAAAGAAAATAAAACAAAAGTTTTTATATTCGTTGAGTCATTGATGTACCCGTAAGAAAGAAGTACTTTCGAGTTCATGAATAAAATTCTGGACTTTCGTTTTAAAACCCCTTCATCCCCGGAATGAAATATGCATAGTATTACGGAAATGGCGGGGGGTCAAAGGGGGCGCACCACCTTCTCGTGTGTAATATACTGTTTCTTTATTATTCATTACTGTATTCTACGATAAAGTGGAATGCGCCCTGGTATTTCTCGTCTACTTAATTATCGGTGTTATCTTTGCTTCATTTAACCGTTCTAATATTGTTTGTACGGTTATTTCCGTTTTAAAACGATAAAAATGCATTCGAAAGGAATTTTTTGTTAAAAGAATGTCGTATCGTTCAAGGGGATTTTATGAAACATTAAAAAGATACGTGCATCGTTCGATGTTTAAAACATCTGTTCGGGGAACTTATCGTAAAATGTAATAAGCAGTCGGAATTATTTCATAAATGCTTGGATTTTATTGGTGTGATTGCTGTGATAACTAAAAATTTGTTTGAAATGACGTTTTTTTGTAATAAACCTGAACAAAACATAGCATTTTTGTTTGCAAACGTAAATTTTAATAATGTCAGTGGTTGTTTATTCGTTAAATAATTTATTGCAAAAGTGTTATTAACAATATTTTCGATGAATAATGGGGAGCTCTAGTATTTTAGAAAAGTTGTTAAATGCGTTAAATGCCACATTCCTTAGGCGCAACCTACGTTTTCGTGAAGCTTCTTAATACCACAGTCTAGTAATACAACCAGTCGTTTCACTTCGTGTCGGTACCTTTGATGTTCATGTCCCCGAAATGTGCAGTGCGCATTCGGCTAGATCATGAATCTCTTGGCGCGATTTTTGAATAAACCAATAAACAAGCACGTTGTTTATGGCGGTTAAATACACATCTACGCAAACATGTTATTTTTCTAACTGCGCATTAGGCTAGGTTAGCACAGGCGCACTGGAATTCGGACCCACAAAATTCAGGGAGTGACACGACTGGTTGTATTACTAGACTGTGCTAATACCATGAATTCAAAAAGAAATTACATAAGGCTTGGCCATGGAAAAATAAAATAATGTCTACTGCAAGCTTTAATTAATAAATTCTAAAGCTTGCAATAGACATTATTTTATTTTTCCATGGCAAAGCCTTTTGTAATTTCTTTTTGAACTCATGGTATTGTAGGTGTTCCACGTAGTAAATAAATAACTTTATTCTCGTTTAATTCAATTTAATTGCAGATCTCTGATTAGTTTACAATCTAATTTTTATGATGACTGATAACTTATTTATTATTAAACAAAAAAACTCAAAACTATATCGTTACTACACAATTCCATGACTGCAACTATTTGATGTGAGACGCGTCGCCACAGTATTTTATATTTGATTTGAATTACAATAATCGTTGTTCAATTGTTTTGATGGCCACGTTCAGTGAAACGTGTCCATTACTATTTCGGTTGCCTGCTTCAAATATTTAAAATGGCTGAAGCTTTTAAATGGGTGCTTATTCCTGGGTGTAAATTATGCAATTCAGTATTTTACTGAGATGACTTTATCGACAATTGAAAGCCTGCGATAGAAATTTGACCCTGCAAAGATAAATGAAACATTACACAATTATGTAATTTACAGGTTTCACTTCACGTACGCTTACCTGGATGGCTTATCAGTTGAGCAAGATTTTGAATGTAAACAGAACTGACCTATTCCAATACAGGGACTCCCAAGCAATTTTTGTATTGATCTAAATTAATTTTTTAAGAGGTCACCGTTTACTTGCGATACATGATTTATTGAGAAAAGTTGTTCTATTTGATATGCTCTACCTACCCTTAAAATTAATGACAATACATCCTGTATAATCTAAAACCCTTTTACCACTTGGTGGTGTAGACTGTACATAATTCTATTCTTGTATAAATTGTTTCCACTTTTCCAGTCTAATATCTTTGCTTCTGTCCATGTTTTATCCTTTCTTTGTAGTATTTCCAATACAGTTTTTTTTCACGTTTTTCTGGGTCTGCCTCTTTTCTAATTTTTCTGTATCTTTGCTTCCAATATTCTTCTGACGGGTTTAGTCTCTTCCATCCTCTGCAAGTGCCCGAACAACCAAGTTGCCTTTCTTCTATAAATTCCAATGTGGGTTGAATCTTTCTTTGTAACCTCTTTGACTCTTCTCAAGTATTCCATTTCAGGTGCTTGTATTTGACTTTCTTGCATCTTAGTTAAATTTCATGATTCGCATCTGAACGTAACACCTTCAATTTAGTTTGTTGTGAGATTTCATTTTTAAATATTTAGAAATTTATGGGTCATGGTGCAATACAATTTGATTGCTTTTTCAACTATGTTGTTAATTTCCGTTTCTTGTGTTCCTTTGTCATCTATTTCCACTCACAAATATTCATTTGTTCTTTTTTTTGTAAATCTCTATATTTGTTTCTTGTCTTTCTTCTCCTACTACCATTACCTTTCTTTTATTCTTATTCATTGTTATTCCATTTTCTTTAAGTACTTCATTCCATGTGTTTATATTAGTCTGTAATTCTCTTTTACTTTGTGCATACACTACGTCTACGTCATCTACAAATGCTACTTCAGAGATTTCTATCCTTCATATACCTACTATATATTCAATATCCAACCATAAACTTTTTGCTTTATGCAGTAACCTTTTTTAATATGTCGCCCATGTATATAAGAAGAGCACTGGGCTCAGGCCTCTACCTTGTCTTAGACCAGTTTGTGTTGAAAATTCTTCTGATTATTTTCTATTAGGTACAACTGATTATTATTACTATATATTTTGTGCACTATTCTTATTGTTTTGTCTGTCTTCTAAAATTTTCCATAGTCTCTCTATCTCTCGTGATATCATATTGAATGCTTTTTGCACATCTATAAAACCTAAGCATATTTTCGTTTTTTTCTTTTATCAATTTCTCTGTGATTTTTTTCAATGTAAAGACACGATTTTGGGTACTCCTTTCACTTCTAATCCGCTTTGCGTACCTTCTAGTTTAGTCTCTACCATTCTTCTTATTTTCATGTCGATTAATTTTTCTAATATCTGCATAGCTCAACTCAATAAAGTTATACCTCTATACTTATTACAGTCTCTCCTTTTTTGTAAATGGCCACTAACCTAATAGTGGAGTAACCTTAGGATTATATCTCGGATCCGGTCAAAACTACTCCGATTTGAACGATTTTTTTTTAAAACGTCGTAAATATAAAACTTTACAACCTTTATAGGTTAAAAGTTGACGCTCATTTTTCATTAAGAAGTCAACAAATGTGAGCGATTTTTTAGTAACATTAATTTGGATTCTATTTAGTTAGGGAATAGTAGGCAATTTATGTGAGCTAAATTTATAATTAATAATCTGTTAATAAATCTGTATTACACTTTATAATTTGACTTTATTGATACAAAATTAACTGAATTTAATTAAGAACTTAAATAAATCTCAAATTAAGAACCTCATCAACGTCTAAGAGATACTGGGTTAGCCGGAGCTTAAAATAAAAGCAAAAGTAATAAAGATTCTGTCAGGGTAAGTAAATTTTAAAATTGTAATTAACTTAAAAAGCTAAAAGAAGAAAACCATCACAGCATTTATTGGCACCACAACGTGGTACGTCATAGCAATCTATTATGTAACTAAAATTAGTTTGTTTGAAGATTGGGCATAGATTACCCAATTAAGTAATTTATTGAGATTACTCTATTCAAATTCTTTTAAAAAAATGTAAATTTCTTAAGAATTTGTTAAATATCTTATTCCTTAGTATAAACCTAATTTTTCATAATTTTCAAATATTTTATATTTGATTTAGGTCGGCAGTACGGCAGCGTGGGGGCGCACGTAGCACTGAAATATAGAAAGTTAAGCAAAGACCTGCTTGGTCAGAACTTGAATGGGTGACCGCTCTGTGGTTCGGTGTGTCCGGCCCCCTCGACACTGTAAAGGTATAAGTGGGTAAAAGGAAAAGAAGAAGATATTTGATTTAAATTACCAAAAACGTTTTTCATCTGTTTTTATGGCTACGTTCCCCGAACGTGTTACTGAACATGGTCATTGTTGCCCGCTTTAAATATTTAAAATAACTGGAAGTTGTAAAGGGCGCTTATTCGCTTAGCCAAAATTTTAGATTATTTAAATAATAATGTATTGGGCTGACATTATTAATAATTGAAAACAAATGCAATATTTTTGAAGAATTACCAGGAATCCCAGTATTTTTCAGCTGCTTAAAAAAAGTTACAGATTTCTTTATTTCTTATTTTTTTTATGGGCTCGTTTGGTAACATATTTAGCTGAACGTGGCCATTATTGTTCTGGTTACCTGTTTGCAACACTTAAAATTGCTGGAGGTGGTGAATGGGTGCTTGTTCAAGGGAGTAGAGTACTTAATTAAGTAATTGAGTAAATGATTAACGATTAACGTGACTTTAATGAATACGTATTCCCTATTTGTGAAAGATTATCAGGAGCTCCACGATTTTAGGAGATGTTACAAAAAGTTGCAAATTCCGTAGGCTTAACTTAATTTTTCGTTGAGCTGCTGAATGTTTTATATTAAATTTAAATCACCAAAAACGTTCTTCATCTGTTTTTATGTATACGTTTAGTGAAACGTGGCCATTATTGTTTCAAAACACTTGAAATACCTGCAGGTATGAATGGGTGCTTATGGGTGTAGATTACTCAATTAAGTAATTTATTGTGATGACTTTATCAATAATCGAAGGCAAATTTCATATTCGTAAAAGATTATGAGGAGTTCAAACATTTTTAAAAATTGTAAATGTCTTAGGAATTTTTTAAATATCTTGAGTGTCATAAAACCCTTGAAGTTAACCTAAGTTGTCGTGGAATTTCTGAATATTTATATTTAATTGATATTGTAACGTTTTTATAACGTTTGTTTAAAACATCGGTCTGTGGTGTTAACTATTTATTAACAAATTTTAACAACGTAATAAGTAAGACGAAACAACAACTTAAACACCAAGAAGTAAAATTTAAAAGGACCCAAAACTACCCTACCCTAATTTAGTTACACAGTTTATTTATTTTCACACACTTGTATTATTCCGCGCACGTTTATATTTACCGAGCGTATTCGCACATGGTCGCTACTGGCAGACTGTTTTGTTCGCCAACGAAATGCGCCTTATATACCAACTGCGGCCTTCCAGTCCAATCCAGAATGCTCGATATCTTTCCACGAACGATGACGTGTATCGAACAGTTGGGTTTGCTTGCGAGCTTCAGATGACACGTCTCGTTACAATATTATAACTGTTTTCATACCCATGTTTGGTAACACGTTTCGCTGAATGTAGCCATTATTGTTCTGATTACCTGTCCGAAACACTTACTTACCTAAAATTTATGGAGGTGAAGAATGGGTGCTTAATCAAGGGTGTAGAATGCTTAATTGAGTAATAGATTTACGTGATTTATTAACACATGAATACAAACTCCTCCATATTTGTGACGGATTAATGGAAGTTCCAGGATTTTTAAGGAGTTGTATTAAAAAGTTGTAAATAATTTAAGAATGATTTTTAAATAAATGTTGTAATTCTTTAATTTAAATGACCAAAAACGCCCTTTAACTGCTTTTTTCTACAACCACCATGGAAAGTGGGATTTTCAGACTTCGTCTCCATAGATACGAGTATTGAAAATGAGTGTTTGCCGAACAAGTGAAATTAGCGTGCGGAAAATTTACTTTCCGCACGCACATGCATGATTTTCGGTGCGGCAAAGTATAATTTTGCCGCACCGAAATCAAAATGTCAAATCTGACATTTGATGAATGTCAGATTTGATTTTGCAGAAATATTTAAATTTTTTTATGGAAATGTGGTTGTAGAAAAAATAGTGTGTAATACATGTGTTAAAAGCTTGTATTTGCCACTCTCATGTGACTGCAGCACTCACTATCGTTCGTGCTGCAAACTTCACATTCGTGTGGCAAACGCAAGCTTTCAACACTTGTATTACAAATTACTATTATGACTAGGTTCAAGGAAGTGTGTTACTGAACGTAGACATTTTAGTTGTGTGTCTGAAATCCTAACTATCATTCAAATTCCTAAAGCTGGCTTGCATGGCCGTGAAGCAGAGATACGTTGCTTGGACTATTTTTATTATCCAGCATTGGCCATTAAGTTTCTCCCTTTTGTTATTGTTAAACAAATGCAAATTAAGGTTAATAAAGGAAAGAAATATTGATATATCATGTACTTCCTTTGTTTTCGTTCAGTGGAAACCGAAGAACATTTGTAATGTTTACTCTTTAATGGTTCCGTGAAGACATCTTTGTTAGAATTGAACGTAAATAATTTTTTGCGTTGATCTTCCCTTATATCTTTAATAACGAGGATGTCTTGTCAAATCAATGAAAATATGTCAGTAATTTTAAATTTGTATTTATTCATATATCGACGAACTGACCGAGTGGTTAAAGCATTTGACTACGGCGCGAACGGTCTCGGGGTCAAACCCGAGTCGAATATTCAGGCTACCCAGTCATTGAAAATAATTAGGAACCGAAACACAGTAGTGGAGCAGGGAGGGTTGGTAGTTGTCGAAGGGGTGGTACTTGCCATATCACTCCGTACGCATAGTGGATTTAGAAGGCCCCAACCCTTCATGTTGCCGGCCATACCCTCTTGCGGAGTGTAAGTGCCGATACCTTTATTTATTCATATAAATACAAATAATAAAAAGGTTTTACAATTTATTATTATATTTTGAACCGAACTCATATTAGTACTATTAATTTGGTGCAAATAAACAATGTTAGATATCGCTTAAACCTGCATTAAATTCGATTCTAAGTGGGATTAGTTGATTATATATTTTTAACTCATGTCAAAGATGATGCTAAAATGTACCATAAATACAGTTCCTTAAAAATTTTCAAAGAAAAATGGTGCGACTACTCATACTTGGAAATACGACACAATTTTATTCATTGTTGTTACGAACCCAAAACGTAATTATTTTTCCAAAATTTCGTATTTAAAGAATTTTTGAAATGTGCAGGAACTAATTTCCAAAAATTTCAAATAAAATGCTTAAGATTGCCATGGAATTGGCTAAAAAATATCGCAGCAAGTTTTGAACGAATTCAAGCCGAAGTTCTATCAGTTAATTTTCAAGGTGTGTGCGCATCGACGATGCTTGAAACAAACACTTTGTAGAATTACAATAATAGTTATTTATTCAATTTTGCCGTATAAACTGACGTTTAATTGTTTCTGGCCTGCCCATAAAAGTTGATGTTTTATAAACAATCGTTTAAAATTTTTATTCCGCTAGCGATTTAAAATTTTTATTCCGCTAGCGCTTTAAAAATGTCAAATCGCTTTAAAAATGTCAAGTAAATGTCAAAATTGAATAAACAGTTGTATTACACTTGCGGATTAAATTAATGTATTAACTCGCGGTATTAACGCGCTTGCGGCTGCCGCCGCTCGCGCGTGTAAACGTACCGCTCATTAAACATTAATTTAATCCGCATGTATAATAAATAACTATTATTATACATGCGGATTAAATTAATGTTTAATGAGCGGTACGTTTATACGCGCGAGCGGCGGTAGCCGCAAGCGCGTTAATACCGCGAGTTAATACATTAATTTAATCCGCAAGTGTAATACAACTGTTTATTCAATTTTGACATTTACTTGACATTTTTAAAGCGATTTGACATTTTTAAAGCGCTAGCGGAATAAAAATTTTAAATCGCTAGCGGAATAAAAATTTTAAACGATTGTTTATAAAACATCAACTTTTATGGGCAGGCCAGAAACAAATAAACGTCAGTTTATACGGCAAAATTGAATAAAATTCTTAAATATCAAAATTATCAGTTATAGTTTCAATAAAAACATATAAACCGTGCACTTGTTATGTAAACAAAGCAAGTGATTCAAAATTTATTTGTTACTTTAAATAATAAGAAATGCTGAGCCTGATTTGAGTTAAATTGTATTCCTTATTAACGACTTTGTTTATGAGTTTTACACTACAAATGCAACTAAAAGCAAGTATAGCCAGATATTAAGCGAAGAGAAGCATAAAGAGTTTAAATTCAAATCTTCGTTTCGGAACCAAATAAAACTATAGAATTTGATAAGCAGGCTGTGCCCGCAAACAAGTTGAAACTCGGCTAGTAGCTAGTACTTTGCAGGTGTTTCGGAAAGTGCATAATGTTAATGGTGTATAAACTGCTCTAATTTGTGAATTATTTGTTGCTAATATATGCGTTAGACTTAAATATAAACTATAAAGTGTGCTAATTTGGGACTAAGTAATTAGCTAACATTTGGAAAATTGCCCGAAATGAAGGGAAAAGCTTCGTAGTTTGACTCGTTCAGAAAGGTAAGCGTTTTGTTTCTACGTTTAATTTTTTTAATAGCGAATTTTAACATTGGATCTATTCTCATAAACTTAGACTTTTGATTGTTGATTCAAATTTTATTATTTTTGATTCTACCTTAGTCAATACACCCTGCAATTATTCTTCCTTCTTATCAGATTTTCGAACATTATCGGATTATTGCTAATTTCCATGCATTTTTTGGTCAATTCTTTGCTTCAGTTATTCCAAGAAAGGTTACTTACCAAAAGTAACCTTTGACTAAAAATACTTTGTGCTCGAAAGTGTAAGTTGTTGCAGCAACACAGAACGATTTTTGTTTAGTTATAAAAACAGCCGATTGGTAATAATTTTCTGACACACTGAAAAAGAACCAAACAAAATGTCATTTTAAATTACATCTCGTTTTAGCTTCGCCTAACAAAATCGCTGAACTTGTTATTTGAACATCCGTTATTTTCCTGTGTTAGTCCAAAAGTTAGGGGATTGTAAAACTAGCTTTCCCCCATGCTAAAAAATTACTAATTTTTTTCACTTAACTAATTTGGTGTTATTTTTTATTTCTTGGAAGTTAAGAAAATGATAAATCGAAGGAATTCATAAGAAACAGCTGGCTTTAAGAATTTAAGAAAGTATGCTATCTATTGTGGCCAGGAAATTTTGCATTTGAGTTGTGATATCTCTGAACTTGCTGGAGGTGGTGAATGGGCGTTTATTCAAGAGTGTTGATTATTTAAATATGTAATTTACAGAGATGACTTAACAACTATTTTTTTTTTAGAATTTGCTTGTAATGTTCTAAATATCACCTTTCCTAAGTTTAACCTAAGTTCTCGTTGAGTTATTAAATATTTTATATACGTATAAGTGAAATTGCTAGAGACGTTCTTCCAATTATTTTTATAGCTACGTTCGCCGAAACAAATTACTGAACGTGGCCATTATTGTTTGGGTTGTTTGTTTGAAATTCTAGAAATTGCAGGGTGGTGAATGGGCGCTTTTTGAAGGGTGTAAGATTACCAATCTGTCTGTCGATCTGTTTGCCACGCTTTTTAAGCCAATTTATTTACTTATTTTTTTAAATTAAATATATGAACAAGTTACGAAAAATTTATATTTTCTGTCCGGCGAACTGACGTTCGTTAAAATACGTACTTAAATACGGAACTAAGCAAACTTCTTCGTGTTTAAAGTCGATTTAAATCTCCGTTGGTTGTGAAAAAGTGAAATGGCAAGATGTATTTGTTTCTTAGCATTTTTCATTAAGCAGGATTTTAAAGCTTTAATAAGTCAAATTGTATATATTAAGCACACATTCCACCTTTATTCTGTATGTATGTAAATGTGTAGAGATAGAGAATGATAGGAAGATACACCTCTCTTGCAGTTTTTCTTATAAGGTTGGAACATTGATTGAGGTTGGAACTTAGGGCTTTAACAGCAGTAAAAAGAACTTGGAAAAATGGAAAAATTGGGTATTTGTAAAGAAATAAAAAAATATTCGCGAAAAATTGCGATTTTCAACTTTTTTACATTAATGCTTGAAAATTTGCATATGGGTTTAAAATTCAATTCTAAGCAACTTTTTCAAATAATTTTCTTTGATATTTTGTCATCTAACCTGACTTTTTCTGACTTCACGGTGATTTTTTTAAATTTGTCGCCATACCAGTGGTCATGTGACATATCTCAAATTTGATTTTTAGGATACCGGACATGCAGAACCGATCCCCCAGAAAAGTTTTTTCGATACTCTAATAATAAAAATGTTTCCCGTAGGTTGCATACTTTTTGCCGGTCACTGTATACCTTCGCAACAAAGGGAGATGAGAGATATACAGGGTTCGTCAGTGAAGCGGGAAAATTTAAAACGCCTGTATCTACATAAGTTTTTATTTTAACATTAATGTTTTTACAGTTTTCTGTTAAGTTAGACTTGCCATTTTATTTTTTAAAAATAACGCTTGACAGGTGCGCACCATTACGATCTACGGACTCTTGTAGTCTTACTCGAAAATTTTCCATTACTCGCCGTAACATTTCCGGTGTAATACGTGCAACTTCTTCTTGAATTTTTAGTTTTAGTTCCGGTAACGTTTGCGGTCGCTCGACATACACCTTGCTCTTGAGCCAACCCCAAAGAAAAAAGTCGCATGCGGACAAATCAGGAGATCTAGCCGGCCAAACAATGTCTGCATTTTTTGATATGATATGGTTCGGAAAGAGTTCCCTTAAAGCAGTATGACTGGTAGCACCGTCTTGCTGGAACCATCTGTGGAAATCGAACCACTTCTGACATCAAAAATGCTGTGACCACGTTTGTGTAATGAACTGCACTAACGGTTGTAGCGTTTCCTCGATCGTCTTGAAAAAATAATGGTCCAATAATGCCAGATGATGAAAGTGCACACCATACTATCACCTTCGAACTATGCAACGGTTTCTCATGTAAGACTACAAGAGTGCGTAGATCGTAATGGTGCGCACCTGTCAAGCGTTAATTTAAAAAAATAAAATGGCAAGTCTAACTTAACAGAAAACTGTAAAAACATTAATGCTCAAATAAAAACTTATGTAGATACAGGAGTTTTAAATTTTCCCGCTTCACTGACGAACCCGTTACATCTTTGTGGGCTTTTCTTATTAAGACGAGCTTTTGAAGCTTTAATATCAAGTTAATAAAGCCAAATTCTGTATTTTAAATATTACATTCAGTCTTCTTTCTTTTGTATATAAACGTGTGAATAAAGAAAGATGGGAAGATATAGCCCTTTTTTGTAGTTTTGCTTAGTCAAAATTTATACAAAACATCCGTGGCGCGACTAGTTATTTCAAATGAAGTATAATTTATCCAACAAAAAAGATGGGGAGATGTACCTCTCTTGCTATTATATTTTCCATTAGAATGGGCTTTTGAAGTTATAGCACCATAATAATAAAGTCAATTTCTGTACTTTAAATCTACATTCAGCCTTCTGTCTTTTGTATATGTTATATAATGTACGTGTAAATAAAGAAAGATGAGAAGATCTAGTGTTTCTTGTAGTTTTGCTTTCAATCTGAAAAGTTACACGAGCATAATGAAGTCAAAATTTATACGAAACATCAGTGGTGCCACTATTTAGGTTGGTATATAATATAATGAACGAATGAAGATGGAGGATTCATTAAGAAGGCGCTTTAATATTAACACAATAAAGCCAAATTTAACATTCAACAAGTCTACATTCGGTCTTCTTCGTTCTTAACATAGACGTGTAAATAAAGAAAGATAGGAAAATACATATACCTTTCTCTTGCTGATGTTAAAACTTATGTAAACTATCCATAGTGCCACTATTTCAATTGATTGACACGCGGTATAAGGAAAAATGGGGGGACACCTCCATTTTTTAAATTATATTTTAAGATATCAAAATGAAATTTGGCATATTTATGTAATGTATTCTTAAAACTGCATTATTTGATATAGAATACAAGTTTCTATCGCTTCCAGTTTCCCCGCAATTAGTCTCAACTTTGTTATTTTAAGGCAACACCCTGTATATTTATACATTTTTGCAATCTTCACTTAAATTTCCGTATGTTAGTATCAAGTCTGAAAGATTTTGATGACAAAGAAAGATTTATTTATTGATCTAGATCTAGAGTACCATGACCTGCGTAAAATGAAAGTCAGGGCTCCCTAACACTCAAAACAAATTGTTTTAGAACTAGCAAGTATGCAGCTAATTTTGTACATTTCATTTAGTTGTTGTTTTGATACTCAGTCCCTAGATTCCTTAGAGAACTCTCTATTTTAATATCTTAGTGTTTCACCATATTGCCATTTGAAAAAAAGAGAGTTATTGTAGAAAAATTATTTTTGCCAACTTTAAGTCATTCTAATACATCAGGGAAAACGGTTGAAGTTCTAAAACAATTTGTATTGAGCATTAATTCTTAACCGCCGTTGTGCGGTCACTGAGACCCAGCCGCATTTTTAATCTTGGTTTCATCCCAACCCCTTTCTTTTAAAGACGTCCAGTATTTTTTTACCTTCAAGTTAATGCTAATACAGCATGTGTACGGAGTGGTTTGTTTCGTTGTTTGAAACTGACGTGTTTATTAAATTTTAAAGTTTCGCTGCGGTCGTGTTACTATGCATTTGCGCCCACAGGATCATCAGACAATTCGTGCGACTGAAATATGTGTATTTCTGTAGACAATAATCACGAAATGTATATTAGAAAAATATTTGTATCTATCTGTTAATTTTTTTGGTAGAGCTGTTAAATATATTCCAAAGTACTATTATATATCAAAAAAAGTCAATAAATTTAAATTTTTTGTTAAATAGGAACTAAGAAAAGAGCGCGGTCACTCGCACCGCAGGACGGTGACCACGTACTGAAGATAGCACGAGGGCGGTTAAAGGTTAATAAGGCACCCTCATTACTGATTACTTTGCTATCAAACGTTTCACACTTGATTTTAATATACGTAATGTAACAACAGATCAATAAAAAAACCAATTAGGGTAGGCTGTGAAATTGAATTATTTTGAATTGGTACTTTAGCCACATCCACAGAATGACATTTCTGACATGAATTTAAGGTTATGAACTTTGTTTACAATAAAAATGTCAAATTACAAACGTTATAAAATGCCATTCTGTGGATGTGGCTAAAGTACCAATTCAAAATACCTAATTCAATTTCACAGCCTACCCTAATTGGGATGTTAATTGATCTGTTGTTATAAATATACAGCTAAATGCTAATGCTAATTGCTAAATGTTAACTCTCGGACGCTAAAATTGGATATTTTATTTTAGTTGGTGGCTCAGAAGTGAATCTGCTTCGCAATCAACTCACATCGCGTTCGAACCTCGTCGGCAGTACGAATTGTTTTAATGAGGTGGCTGATTTTGTTACTTAAATTTAATTTATTCCGTTGAAACTTGTCAGGGATGGTAATTTCATGTTTTAATTTTAAATTCACGCCAAACGACTTGCTTTAATCTCAAAACCAAACCGCAATAATTACCCAAGATTTCACAAAGAACTCGAGATTTTACTTAAAGATAAAAAAATGCATTAGTATCGATTTCGTTTAAATTTGCATCGTATTCGGAAATGCACACAAACTGCAGACGAAGCGCAGCAGTAAAATTCGCGTCGCCTATCGATTTTTTTCCTTTTTTTCGACAAAAGCAACTTTATCTTGTACATTAGCCTTTGTAAAGCTTTTCAGCGGCGGCAAGCATCGAATGTGGTGGCAATAAACTGAAGGTGAGGTTAGTGTACTTAGGGGTATCTAACCGCACCCTTTTAATTCCACTCAACCTGTGTATTTATTGTCACCTTTGTTATTGCTCCCTTTTGAGGTAAGCACTACCGTTAGTAACAACAACAACAACGAAACGCGAGAGTTGGAAGAGAGAGAAAGATCGGGACTTTTAATTTGTATTTGACTGTGTGCCGAGCCGATATCTGAAATTGCTTTCCTTTAATAAATTTTGGCACAGCACTCACTTAAGAATTGAAGGGGGATGGTTTTGCGTTTGTTCGGTGGAAATTGTTTGTTGGCAAGGGGGCAACATTTTCTTTGGTACGAGGGTCGTGGCTAATGTTACTCGTCATAATTTCTTCAAGCAGCAAGTTTGACTACTTCGTTTTGATTTCCCTAATTATACTTGAGTTAGTTTAACGTCGGTTAATAAGGGGTGGGTTTTACGAAAATGTCCCTGAAAACACAGATGAAAAGCTTAGTTTTGTCCAGGTTGTCTTTTTAATAATTTAGTGCGGCTTCATTGAAACGTTGCTTTACGCTAGAAATCACCTCATTACCAATGCGCGCGTTAAAATCTCCTAATATTATCGTAGATTCGTTCTGAGGTAATGATCTTTTGAAGTTGATCGTAGAAGTTTTCCCGTTCTTGTTTTGGTTTATTGTCTTCTGGTGCGTATATTATAACGAAGTGGCTTTTGCATTATTGAGGGTTAGGGCCTCTTATGTTATTATATTTATTATGAGGGTAGAGACTCATAGCCAACTTCATTACGAGTGTTTAGGCTTGGCTTCTGCAAGAGGTTATATTAAAATACCGAACTAACTAACATCAGATATATTGGTATAACTTAGTTACAAACATTATTTAACTGTTCAACAAACGTGATCCAAACATTTAACAAGTCCTAAGTCTGATTGACTTAATACGGCTTACAAAACATTAATATCAAGTTATAATAATAAACACTAATCTTACATGAACATCTTTAAGAAGGCATACATCTTGGTAATCACTGTTAGAAACGATATGTAATCCAACCCCTGGTTTACTACCAGAGTTGGTCCTGTTAGAGTCTCTCGTTAAGGTCTTTAACTTCCTCCTCCTTAACTTTGTATGTGAGACTCCACCAGGAGACTGACTTCCCTCTGCAGGGCTAGCCTTCTTATACAAAAAGTTGTATCCCTTCTACTCTAAAATTCTTAACATCTGCTAAAGCTCTTTATAATATTTGTCATTAATTCTTACGTTATATAAACATGAGTCATGGTCTTTCGTGTTATTTAATGCAGGTGTTCATGAGTGCAAACTTTTTTTTTTTTAAGATAGTTTATGTCCGGATCAGCTACTTTTAGCTATACACGGAACTTTTCACTTATCACTTTTCACTGTATTGTCTTAAGGAGGCCTTCCCCATTGGGGTTCCTCAATCACTGAGCTCGTCGTCAGTTATTTGCATTAAATCTTGGGTTAATTTTCTTTTTAATCGCTGGTGGATCGCTTTCTCACCTAGTGTGTACCTAATGGCACCGGTACATTCGTTGAGTTTTCCATGAAATGTTGTGATACATTTTATGATGAAAGAATGAATTGTTGGCATTGCTAGTTCGGTATGCAGTTGAGTGTTACGCATAAACCAGGGTGAGTTTGTTGTAATCCGTAATATTTTATTCTGGAATGTTTGCAGTTTTCTGATTGTTGATTTCGGGGCTGCGCCCCACACTGTACATGCGTATGTTAATAGGGGTCTGATTAGTGATTTGTATATTAGTATGGAGCACTCAAGTTTTAAAGGCGATTTACGATTTAATATGGGGTATAACTGCGACAACCTGCCATGGCATTCGTTTAATTTTTTGTTTAAGTGTAGCTTCCATGTTAGTCGCTTATCCAGATATACTCCCAGGTATTTAACACCATCATCCGATGGATTCCATTGGATGGGTTGGCCATCTATTAGGATATTTGTGGGTATATTTGGGCGTCTCAGAGTGAATATTTTAGTTTGGCATTTAGTTGAATTAAGAGTTATGTACCAACGGTTTAGCCAAGCACTCAGGTCGTCCATACTAGCTTGTAGCTGTTGCACAGCATTTTCAATATTTACGTGTTGACTGACTATTGCAGTATCGTCTGCGTACATGGCTATTGATGAGTTATTTATTTCTGGGATATCGTGCATAAAGATATTGTACAGTACCGGACCTAATAGTGATCCCTGTGGTGCATCCCTAGTTGATAAACATATTTAATTATTTCTTACTTTGTAATGATTGCGAAACTTTGTTATATCAGTCACACCTAAATGCCAACTTATTTAATTTATTTCTTATGACGATGTTTTATATTATTCCTGCTACATTACAATATCGACATTATATTCAACTGCTGAGTTCCTGTGCGCATTTTAGTGATTAATATGCGTGACGATATACACGTATATTAACAATCTTCTACATTATCTTTGTATTTTTTGTGAATTGCTATTGCCGCTCCTTCTTTTGCACGTTCATTTTTGTTCCTTTCACTATATATTATTATATAATCATCATACATTTTTTGTCCTTTTCCCTTTCTTTTGGTTTCTTGCAGTGCGCATATATCAATAGTGTGGTCTTTTAGTTCGCACGCGGAACGTCTTTTTTCTTTCAATTCATTTGCCTTTTCTTTGCATGGGTTATCGTCTTTGGACCAATCCTATTTCGAGGTTACGGTTCTGTGAGCGATAATTCCTTTTTACGGTGGGTAAGTTGCTAACCCATTCCAGCAACCCTCCTCCTTTTTCTGGGCTTGGGACCGGCAACATAATCGTAGAGCTACGATTATGCAGGCGGAATTGATGTCTTATTTAAAATTTTAATTTGATGTTGTTTCCCTCAGAATATTTGATTGATTCGTTTGAAAAGTAATTGAAACAGGAATAAACGATCTTTATATTTAATTACAAGCTTAAACATAGTTTGGATTTTTTGTTAAAACGAATGCTACAACTAACATAGGAGAAGGCTCAAACATATTTTTGAACAAGTAATCGCTTTCCATTAAAAGTTGCGGATTATTTTAAAAGAAAATACTTACTCAAATATGGAAATTCTGTGATTAAATGTTATTTCCGGTTTTACCGGAAGCGATACTGTTTTCAAACATCGCCATTCCTCTTCGAATTTTTAACTTAGTTATATTTTATCCACTCCGAACGGGGTAGTATTTGATTAGAGGCTTGTTTTTCTTATTTTATTGCTAGCGATACTATTCTAACAGAAACAAGTCTTTAGAATGCAGAAACAAGCCATGTTGCCGGTCACCCCCCGATATTTCTCGTTTAGACGTTTGCAAAAAGACATGAGTTCGGCCTTTTCTTTTGCTCTTTCGTTTTAGTAAACCCTTCAGCCTTATCAGAAGAATTCAGAAATAGTAGTTTTAGTAGTCTAATTTGATTGGAAAATTCCGTTCTTCAACCTATTTTCTTTGCTATTGAATATGGACATTCCAATTTAAGTTCAGATCTGAGTGCTTCCGATTGCTCTCAGTTGGGTCGTTTCATGAAATTAACCGCAGAGAAATTTGTATTAAGATATCATTTCCGGTTTAACCGGAAAAAAATTGTTTTAAAAATATCGCCTCTCTTAAATCTCTAATTTAATAATATTTCACTCTGTATCTTCGTTCTTTTGGATGGTTTTTGATGTTTGATAAGAAATTTTATCTGTTTAACAATAGTTTTATATATGTACATTTCCATTTTTTCTTTTTTTTAGTTACTAGTGATATTCGTTTTGCAGAAACAAGTGTTGTTATTCCAAAACTAAGCCTAATCTAATGTCTTTTCAAAAAAATTATTTCTTTAAAACAAAGATTTTTGGTACCTAATCGAAATTTCACGTACCACGAAAATTAGTCCTCAAAGTGTATATGTCATACCAACTTATTAGCCCAAAGAACATATTATTCAGGTTAGTTTAACAGAATTAGGTCACTATCGAAATTATGTTATCATGTTGATTAGTCTTCAGGGGATTCAATGAGGTAAGCTAATTAAGGGAACTCCTATTATTTATGCGTCTGTAGGTCGGTATTGATTTTTATATAGTGATGCATGAATTTAACTGTCATATTTAAAGAAACCGCATTTTTTTCGGACTACCAGGTTTATCCAAAGGACCTTGAATAAACTTTAGAAGTATGTGCTGCACAAATCAATGTTTTTGTAAAGGAAATTGCTGAGCAATTTATGAAGAATATTTTGAAAAACGTTGCTTCCGGTTAAACCGGAAGTACTCATTTTTGCTATTTTAAATGGCACATCCTGCAAGTTTTTTATAGATTGCGAGCTATGTTTAATGCTGATTGTAATGAAACATATTGAGAGAAACTTGTTTCGGTAGTTATTCAAATGTTTAAAAAAACTGGCCACGGGGAAACCTTTCGGGGTCTAAATACTTACAAGAACACCAGCCAACATTTTAAAGAATATCTCGGATTTAAATACTGTGGTTGATAGGACATCATTGTACGAGTTTTAATGTCAGGGAAATTTTCTAGAAAACCTAGAAAGTTGCTGAATTTTCCATTTAAGGTTCTGTGATGCTCGGCCTTACTTAAGCAAGTCAAGAATCTTGGCAATTTAAACAGTCCAATCTCGTAAAATAGTTTTAAGTAGGTATCTATTATCATCAGTCTAAACTCTTAGCTTTTAACCTAAGTTAGTTTGGCACCTGAAAACCTACGAAGTGGACATTTTGAACGAAAGTTATCCCCCAATAAAAAAGCTGCTGAATTTCTTGGTGAAGTCACAAGAAAGTAAAACGCCGGTAGTGGATACACGTCGTCGATGTTGGGGGTAAAATAGTATCCAACCTCGACAAGAAAGGCATTTGGCTCCACTAATGGATCGAAATCCGTTGTAGAAGCTGACTGCCGCACGCTAGCGTTACCTGGGGCATAACCCCTTTCATCTCTCTTCCAAGTGCTTCACCACACAATTATCCTCTATCACACTGACTCGATAGAACAGACATAAAAAACGATGGAAATTGGTTTCGAATTGAAAATGTATTTTACCTTCGTTCCCCCGACGTTTTCGATAATGATGTCAAGTTTACAAATTATACTAATCACAAACGTCCTTTCTACCCACGTCAAATTGTTAGTTTCAAATAAAATTGACTGATTTAAAGCTTCGATAATGAGGAAAAGAATGAAAGCTCATCAAACCGAACATTTACGGAAAGGAAGGTATTTTCTCAAACTTTGCTTTCTAAACTTTTACTCTCTGCGGTTAATTTGATGAAACGACCCAACTGAGAGCAATCGGAAGCACTCCGATCTGAAGTTAAATTGGAATGTTCATATTCAATAACAAAGAAAATGGGTTTAAGGACGGAATTTTCCAATCAAATTAGACCACTAAAACTATTTTTTCTGAACACTTTTGGTAAGGCTGAAGGGTTTACCAACACGAAAGGACAAAAGTTTTCTTTTTGCAAATTATTATATTAGAACATAGAGGGTTAAAGACTTGTTTCTGTTAGAAGAGTATCGCCAGCAATAAAATAAAAAAGACGAGAATGTATTTCGATCTTTAAGTAAGGAAAACTATGTTAAACAAGTAAAACCTCGTATCAAATACTACCCCGTTCAGAGTGGGTAAAATATAAGTAAATTAAAAATTCAAAGAAGAATTGCGATATTTAAAAAACAGCATCGCTTCCGCTAAAATCGGAAATGATATTTAAATGTAGAATTTCCACATTTGAGTAGTTTCTTATAAAATAATCCATAACTTTTAAAGGAAAGCGATTACTTCTTCACAAATATGTTTGAGCCTTCTCCGTACGTTATTTGTGGCATTTGTTTTAACACAAAACCCAAAATATATTTAAGCTTGTAATTAAATGTAATTATCGTTAATTCCTGTTTCAATATTACTTTTGAAACGATTGATAATCGATCGAATATGTTCTGAGGGAAACAAGTTAAAATTCAAAATTTAAGAGAAATGCCATTTTAACACCGCGAGCTGGATCATAGGAATAGGCAGATTGAGGCCTAGGTAACAGACTCAAACGGGGCCAACCCTTCGAGTAACCCAAGTATTGGGTTAAAAGTTAGTTCCAACGTTGTTTCCAAGATGAGTGCCTTCATAAAGATATTTATGTAAGGATAGTCGAGATGCTTGGGAGCCCAAGCATTGAGACCCCTCAAGTTAGTTCAGTCGTGGTGTACAGAGCTCAGTTCCCATCCTTCGTACGTAATGATTGATGAAATGGTTATGTAAGATTATTATTTAGTATTTTTGTTAGAATGTAATTCAATCCATTGTAAGCCTTGTTAATAATTTGGGTGTGATTCTTTTTAATAGTTTGGGTATAACCCTTTATTTCATTTATTAACTTAATGTTTGTAACTTATCCTTTTTATTGTTTAATGAGTTTATTTGTAACCTTGTCAGTAAACAATGTTTGTAAAACTTGTTTCAGAGTTCGGACAATATATATTATGTTATATTAGTTGAATTAGACTTTCATTCAATACCCTTCGCACAGCTAAGTAAACCCCACATAACGGTGTTGGCTCAAAGCATCTACCATCATTATTTAGTTAACTTATTTATTTAACTGTTTTACTTATACAGCCCTAACTCACTTCGTTACAATATATTTCAGTTTGTAGTTAAATAAAAACAACGTGAAATTCTGCGTTGGAAACCGTTGAAACGAATGATATAATAAGTCGAATAAGTATATACAGTGAAAAATAATTAAATCAAGAAATAATGATGATAGCTAAAGGCAACTTCACTTCCGGTTAAACCGGAAAAGATATTTTCCACACAGAAATACATTTAATTAAAAAAACCTAAAAGAAAGCATTAAAAAACAATACACAAAAGAATTATTTTTATCATCTGTGAACTTCAGAAAGTAGCTTTTGTGAAAGTAAAGAAAAGCCACCAGAATTCATATTATCATTAAAGAAAAATAAAAAATAAGAAGCTTACATAACAAATACCGTCTTAGAAGAGTTGGCTTTGGTGTTTGTCCATATTTTTCAGTAATGGCCGTCTTTCAGGCAGTGGAAAGTTCTTGTAAGCGCCCACTCGATTCTAACCTCACAATTAGCTTTGATTTACATTCTTCACTTTGCTTTTATTGTTTTAATTAAAAGGCGGGTTTTGTTCCCTTTTATTAATTAGGGTAATATTTCTGTTTGATCGCGGCTCTCTGTGCCTTTCAAGTTGCGGGCGTTTTTAACCGAATCCCTGAAACTTAAGACTTTCAAGAGAAGGGCTTTAAATTTTCCTCCTATCTGATTTTTGTTTTTCGATTTAGGAAGTACGATAATACCTTTCTTAGGATTCCTTACTTTTCAAGCTCTGGGTTATAGTTGGTGATAATGGCGTTTTTATGCGAGTTAAATCTTCATTTTGGGTGGGTTTTAACAGAAAATAAAAAGATCTGTTTTAGGAAGTGTGTAGGAGATCGTAACGGCAGCATGAACAGATTTTATTGCTTCCGTTTTACGAGCAATACATGTCTATTATTTATCCATCTAGGGTTAAAAGGATCTACTTTTCATTTAATATTTAGACAGTTTTTCAATATTTAAAGCAATTTTGATAAGATAAAATCTTCCAAACTTCAGTCTTATTTACGCCTTTTAAATGATTATTTTTGGCAGTCAAGTTTCACAGGTTTAAAAGATAATAATTGAGAACAAATGGTGGAGGCGCCCGGCTTCCCTTTCATCTGTACAGTTTAGTGGATTTTTTAATCTAAACAGCTTTATATTTAGCTTTTTTAAAATAACGCAATTAACAGTTATGCATAAGTTCCCCTTAACCGTAAAATTCCGTTTATGGAATCTCACTTAAAAAAAAACTGAAGAAAATCCAGTAAGTTAAGTTTTTTGGAGCGTAATAAATTTGTGTGATTCACCGTCTAGGATGGCTTTTTAAAAGCCAGTAATAAAATCGTATGGCTTTATACTTTTTATCTACTTTAATGTGGATATCTCCTAGTAAATCTGCAGTTGCAATAAAAATGCCGTTCGTTTCACGAAAGGCAGCCTGTCTAGCAATTTTGTTCAATATTTCAAAGACTGTCACATACCACGCCCCTGACTACAATGTTTTATTTATTGTCTTTCATATTTCACTTGGCAGAATTATGATGTCTGTATTAATAGTTATTTCGCCGTTATTAATTTTTAATTGCTCAGAAAGGTAGCAAAATTGCAGACGTTTAAAATAAAATACTGCAGAAAATGTTGTCCAAACCGGGCAAATGAAACGTGACAAAATTAAAAATTTAAGGATATTTACAAAGAATACCACTTCCGGTTAAACTCTAAATAATATTTTATGTAATGCAGAATTCCCATTTGTAAACAAATATTTCCTTCTAAAATGCTTGATAATCACAAAGATTTTTTTGTTTTGTTTCTACCTTTTTTTTACTGACAAGATATTTATTTGCAATCTGCAGTAGCAATAGGCAAATTAGATCACTATAACAAATTAGACATTACATTATTAATTACATGTAAGAACAAACTCCCTTTGACATTCGTCATTGTGATTTTACTTCTACAGCTAATTTACATTTGATACTTAATATCTAACTAGCTAATAGTTTGTCACGTGCCTATTCTGCACTACGACATTAAATGGGGGATGTCAAATCCGGGATGCACTTGGTTAGACTGCAGTGGAGAAGGGGAGTTCGGGACACTTGAAATACTACTAAATAACACTTATCAACCCTTCAAGCAGATGATCGTAAATGGTAATTAGGGCGCCACCATGATTGAAACCACCCTAAGATCTAAAAGAAGGAAACCCATCATGGAAGATTTTCAGAGCTCGGAGAGAGGGGTAGTCGTATAGCTAGGCTCATTAATCGGCTTACCAGGTTTTTGAATAAGTACTACCTGGACAATTTTCCACTGAACTGGGAAATTTGCTGTTCGTTATTGAAGATCAGCGTTATCAATCCAATGGTTTTGGGAGGTAGTTCCTTTAGTATATGCCCATATTGCCCAGTAATTAAATCGTATCCTGGATATTTTTGCAGTTTGTATTTCTAGCAATCATTGTCTCCACTTCTGCAAAAGAGAAAAATTTGAAGGCGATGAGAGCTGGAAAGGGGCCATTAGGTAGTGCTCCACTTCATTGTCTTCATGTAGTGCATCTTCAGCAGGTAATGGTTGAAATATTTCTTGGAGATGAGCGGTAAATAATTCTACTTAGTTCATATTGTAACAAAGGCAAATGTAAAAAATATAAAATTAGCAATCTAAACACACGAACGAGCGATATGACGTCATTTTGTAAGGTCAGTCCACTAGCAAGGCACACATGCATTGCGTATCATAATTACATCTTACAAGAATGCCAGAAAAGCACGTACGCTAAGTGCATTGCACCACTAATTCGATATGATACTGGAAAATTGAGAAGAGGGAGTCGATTCTTTGGGTATAAATACTCAGCTTGAAATACGTTAAGTCATGGTTATGTTCATCCATCAAAGTTGCAGTATCTACGAACAACCGACACCCTCAAAGACGATGTTTTCAGTAATATTCATGTAAGACTGTTTTTATTTAACCTCTCGTAAAAGGCAAGCAGTTAAATTAACTTATTTTCATTAACTTCTAACAATATTGAACAAATCCACTTCGTTACAATATCAGTACGTATGCATGTTTAATCTTTGTTGTGATTCGGTGGTACTGGTTCTTTTGGTCTATTGCGACGACTGGTAACTTTCTAGAGGCAATATTTAGGGTTGTTTTTCCATCTTCTTCCGACGGCTTTTCGGCGTCTTCTTTTTCTTTATATCTATCGAACATTTGCCGTGACGAAAAACTTCTTCTGAAATTCATAATAATTATTTAATATAGAGAAATGTATTCGTTATAAATATGTTTGAAGGCTTTTCTATGTTACTTCCGGTAGGTATTTGTCTGGACGAAAAACAAAAATTGAGGTTTCATTTAGGTAAAAGCACTCCTAATCAAGCTATATCAAAATAATTTCGCTTCCGGTTAAATAGGAAACGATAATTTAATAAAAAATTTCTGTTTTCAAACAAAGATTTTTTTAATGCTTTATAGTTTGATGGAGAAAAAATTTGTAGTGAAAACTATGTTTGAGCACTTTTGTATGTTATTTGTGGCATTTGTTTTGATTAAAACTAAAATTTTAGTCCTGAAATAAACAGCAATATTATTGAACCCGTTAAATCGCATAGCAAATACTGTTGAAACGAATGATAACTAAGACAAGCTAAACGTCATTAAATTAATAATTTAAGGGAAGATGACGATATTAGAAATAACTTCACTTCCGGTTAAGCAGGAAATGATATTTTTATAAAAAGTTTCCATCTGTAAACAATGAATTATTTTCTAAAACGCTTTATAATATTTGATAGAGAGAGATTTATTGGTAAAAAATATATTTGAATGTTTTTGTATTTTACTTGTGGCGTTTATTCTGATAAATAACTGAAATTTAAATCCTCAAATAAAAAAAATATTAGACGGGTTCAAACACAGCAAATACCGTTCAAACAAACGAAAGCTATTCAAATACACATGCTAAACCTCAATAAATTAAAAATTTAATGAAGCTTCCGGCTTAACCGGAAGTGATGATATTTTCATAGACAACTCCCAATGTTAAATTATTATTCTATTTTACAATACTCTGTAATGGTTAATCGAGAAAGTTTTACTACTGAAAAATATATTTAAGCTTCTCGTGTACGTCACTTATGTCCTTTTGTCTTTACAAAAAGGAACTGAAAATAGGTTCGAGTCTCTAAATAAGTAAAACCATTGTTGAGCCAGTAAAATCTCGTAAAAAGTAGCATTCCAGTAGGAGACAGTCAATCAAATGTAGCGGGTGAAATGTTACTGAGTTCAAAATGGAATGAAGAAAACTTCACTTTCGGTTTAACAGGAAATGAAATTTTAATAGAAAATTCATACATTTATGGAAATAGTTTCTTCTGCAATGCATTGCAACGTTAGATGACAAATCTTTTTAAATATTCTTGGCAAAAATTCCGTATTAAATACCGTTCAACTGAACGATAATCGGCCAAATATCTAGAGTGAGATATCATTCAACATTCAATTTTTAATTTAATGAAGGCTAAAGATATCTGAAAACAATGTCTCTTCTGATTAACCAGGAAGTGAAATTATTTTCATAGAAAACTCTGCTAGAGTCAAATAACTATTTTCTTTCGAAGTATTTTATAACGTTTATTGGAGAAAGCTTTACTCCTGAGAATATATTTGAGCATTCTTGGTATATTATTTGTGGTGTTTGTTTTGAAAATGAAATCAGTTTCCAGATGAACTGTTGCGTTGTCCTTAAATTATAAATTCAAGATTGAATAACCTGCCGAGTGTTATGATTTATTTAACAGTGGTGTACTTCCCGTTAAACCGGAAGTGATATGTTAATGACGAATTCCTATTTGTAAATATCTACCTTCATCTTCTAAAATGCTTTGTCCAGTTTCGTACAGGATAATGTTTTACTGACAAATATATTTGCAGTAAAACAAAAGATTTGCGGTGTTTGTTGATGTACGACGTAATCCTGAGTAAAAGAGCAAAACTTGTAGAAAATTGATGGGTGCCAGCAAATAAGGGGTAAAATATACATCAGAAAATAAATACGAACAATGTGATGTATCCGAGAGCGTACAGAAATATAAATTAAGTTCTCGAACTATGGTTTACTCAACTAATAAATATTGTACAACCGTAACAGGCAATAAATTGCGCCCGAAACACATTGCTTTTGTAAACGGACATCGATTCTCGAACGTTTCTTAGTTTTCTGGTAACTTCATTGGGATTCCAAGCAAGAAACTCACGTCAGGTAGAATTTTGTTAGCTTAACACAGCTTTGTGAACTTGATTGTTCCCTTGCTGAATCTGCACGGCGCGAAAGTGTTGGAACTAACCTACTCTATTTAAGAAACTGAGGCGTAAAATTCGTTCGCTAACTTAAACAAACAGAATTTATAGGCAAATCAAATTGGTACGCCAGTTTCATCAGGCGATATGCTTCCCTGTGTTATTATCGCATTTATATTCGTAGTGTTTACCCATATCTATTCTTGTAGAGACGCTGTGGAGTATCTGTACTGTGGCTTCATCAAAAGTATGGGGCGATTTGTAAAAGCGGCACGACTTTCATTTTATAACTTCTGACTTTGATTAGCATGCAGCATGTTGCAATGAATGGATGAGGTTACGTGTTCTGTGTGGCTTTCGAACTCAGGTACGAGTAAAAAGTTGCATTTCTTGGCGAAAAGGATAATAGAAAGACGTGGCCCAAAAAGAGCTCTTCAATTAGAAAACTCGAGCTTGCGTTTGTTAGTTTTTGGTACAGAACAGGGGAGGATAGTTTTTCTATTTTAGCTCAATAATTGTTTGTTTTTACCACTTGGGGAAAAATAGATTAGGCTAATTTATTTCCATATTTTATAATATGCGGCCGCTGCTTATTCTAGAATATGCTAGAAGCTTCCAGGGTGTTCTGATTGTTCACTTGAAGGTTCTCGCTGACTTGCTGATTGATTCGCTCTTGCTGGAATGCATTTTTATATATGGTTGATGTTTACTCTAGAATACGGTACAAGCCTCCAACGTATTCTGATGCTAATTAAGGTTTATAGATGACTCGTTGACCCACTCCTGCTGGGATGCATTTTTATAAATGCGATCGCTGCTTATTCTAGAATACCGTGGAAACCTCCAGGATGTTCTGTGCCTTTGCTATTCTCACCAAGCTTCTCGATTATTTGTTCCGCTACCAAAAAATTGGCCAAAAGAGAACACAAACGTGCTCCAAACTGAATTGCTAGTAGCAATAAAGTTGGCCATAATAATAATAATAATAACAGCATGCACTTCGACAGTATTGAAAATTTATTTCCGGCGTAAAAATACCGTAAATGTATTTCTTTGTCGAGTTTAGCGCTCTATAACGAGCACGCTAGTTATGTAAGTACAGACATTACTGGTTGAATAGTTCGGAACGATATTTTTAAGAAACTTCTTGAAAGGATTTTCCCTAATGGGGGGTTTAAAGCGAATTTGGGTTTTTTTACTTTTTTCCCGGTGAAATTTTAGAAAAGCCACCTTCTTTTCTGCACCAATTTAGGTCTTACTTAATACGTTATACAAAAAACTAAACGAAGAAAGTGGAAGATTTTTACCTAAGTTAAATAATTTCTTTTGTTTCAGGAATCCTTAGTGCATTTGTGGAGGGAGATTCATGCAGATTTTGTGCATAAGGTAGGCAGTTTTTGTTCGAATATAAACCGTTTAGGTTTTAATAGGTTTTTAGTGCGCTACGATTTTTTGTAATAAGTTGTCGGATTACCATTTTGCATTGCGCAAACATTGTTGAGGTTCTGAACTAGGCTAAGGAACCGTGGCCAACTAATACTAAAGAAAGCCATGGCTTAACTTAATTATCCTGCTTGTTGTTTTGTAAGTTTGCAGACATCATTAAACGTTTGTAAAATAATAAAACTGTTCAAGAACCAAACAGGAATTTAGGAATTGCGAAGTGATGTCTGACAAACGTGATGGTTAAGATCAACCCTTTAAGTGATAGACTTAAAATGAAATAAGAACAACATATAACGCGATCGGCGCATAGCGCGAATTTCGGTCGGACTATTCCATTTCCAAGTTTCTGAGGGAAGACGCATCATTCAGTGGGGGCCATTACTAGTAACTAAGAATCGCACTGTACTAACGGCCGTCACTGAATGATGCGTTTTCCCCCAGAAATTTGGAAATGGAATAGTTAGACCGAAATTCGCACTATGCGCCGATCACGTGTTATATTGTTCTTATTTAATTTTAGGCCAAAGTATATGTTCGAAGGTCTCACGTATATTTCGTGTAGCCTCTTTCCTGTAGTTTTATATTCTAAGGTAACCTGCATCTACCTAACCTCAATTTCTGATGTACCGGAAACCTAATTTACACAGTAAAAACTGCCAAACTCTTATGGCCCACTAGAAACCAAAGTAAACCTAAACGGATAATAGAAACAACCCTTATTTATCCAAAGTAAAATTAAACTCTAAGCCTAGCAATATCCAAAAACCAGCAGTGAAAATATTTACGCGTGGCAATTCTATATTTTACAAGAAAATATTTGTAAAGCTAGCTGGTGCGTGTTGTGAAAATATTTGGACCCTTTTCATAATCCCCGTGTACGTGCAGAAATTTCGGAAACTGTTAAACGTCAGATAACTTTTCTCTGGTTAATTGCTTCATTAAGTTAAAATTGGTAGTGGTGGTGTTTTAAACGGACGACCCCCGTTACTAAATTTAATTAATTTTCCTAATTATGAAGTCAGATACAGAGTTTTAGACTGGACTGATATTAATGTTTGAACTGTGCCACAAATTGTCTAATAATTACTAATGAGTTAGTGAATAAAAGCACTTTATTACGACGAAATTATTCCGTGATCCCTGGGAATTTATGGACGAACCTAGCTAGCTTTCCTTGTTCTGATATTAATTTAATTAAGTGGGACGAAATTACCACTAAATAAATATTAAAAATTCTTTGTTTAATCTGAAATGTCGCGATTTTTAAATTTTGAGTTATGTTTTTAAATACTAAGGGCTGATTGAATATTTTAATTAATTCTGGGAATTAGCTTGTATAATTTTTAATACAAAATATTCCTAGTCTAATAAAATCTAGTCATTTGAGCTTTGGTTTGACGAATTATTATTGGGCGCTTATACCTTTTGCATAAGTAAATGAGCCTCCGTCATAACACCAGGTGATTAAATCAGTTTACAGATTGATTTTTGTTTGTTTGTTTATTGGCTGAAATCAGGGCTTGCGGGTGCCAAGTATCTCCATGTGTGGTAGTAACGATGGATAAACCACAAAACTACCAACTTAAACTATGTCACCTGTCATGTTTGAGGTTAGGTTTTCGCTTTGTTTCACAAAATTGATGCGTCGTTGTTACCAATCATCAATCATCAAATTTATTTGAGCTCTATTTGAATTCCCAAATTGTTTCCTTTATAAAACTTCCAAACGTCGATTTAAAAAAATATGTCTAAATTTGTGTTTAACAAGAGAAAACATCAAATATGTCCCCCGAATATTGAGCGGCTTTATATGCCATTGGCAATTATTCTAGTCGAAATTGACTGAACGTGCCATTATATCAGCTGGAACATATCTGCGGATGCTCTAATAAATCACCATCGCCGTTGTCACAATAAATGGAAGCTCTCTCGGCTTCGACAAGTGGTTCAGGTGTCGATTCCATCAGCCTTGCCGTCACTCCACCAAATAATATTGCACGTCATACTAAGCGCACAAGTAGTTTTCACGTGGAATCGATTCAAGCGAGACATGTTTGTTGAGTTTTTTTTTTTTTTATATATAACAGCGGATGAAAATGTGTTTATTGAAAGTTTTGTTGTTTTTTTTTTGACCTATTTGACCCTCGTTTAATTCAATTTGTGGCAGTAAATTGATTTTTATTTTTTTCTGAAGTGTTCTTGCTTTATTAAAACGTCCATTTTGGTTTTGGAAATTCATTAAGAAATATTTTTAAAAAACTGCGTGTTTATTACACTTATATAGGGCGATCAAAAAAAGTTCATCAGAGTAAGGTTACGTCATAAAGAAATGATAATGTCAGGTTCTTCGTGTTAGTGATATTCTCTAATCATTTGGTTTCAACCACTATTAATAACAGTTGTTTACTTGAACTTAGTGTTTAAAGATCAGTCTTGCGACTTTATAGTGTTTGTTTATTTTAATTTTATTTCTTATTGGACCCTTGTAAGTGTTGATACAATTTGTGAATATATGTATTGTTAATTGAGTCTTCTTCCCTAGTTTCTTTCGCTTTTCGTGACCAACCGTAATTTATTCTTCTACATTTTTCGACGGGCTGATAGCCACGGTCTTTCACGTAGGTATCTCGTGTTCGATTCTTGCGACAGGCGACACACTCGCCGGAATTTCTAGAAGCTTCTTTGTGCTTCGGAGGGCAGGTGAAACTTGCGGTCCTGGTTATCATACGGTAACAAAGGTGAATGTGAGAATACCAAAACTATAAAATCTGAACGCACGCGCGGTTGATATGACGTCAGTTATTAAGGTTAATGCACTAACATGTTAACAAGGCACGTGTATGCTCATCTTACAGAATGTTATAAGAATGAAAGAAAAGCACGTACACATTGAAGTGCAATGTACTGTAAAATCCGACATCCCGCAAGAACATAGATAAGAGACTGAGAATATTGAAAGAAGGGGGTCAATTTTCTGTATAAATACTAAGCTGAAATACAGTAAAGGCATGGTTTATATTCGGCTATCGAAGAAGCAGTATGTACGAGAGAATTGACACCCACCAAGGCGATGATTCCAGAAATTGCATGTAAGATTGTTTTATGTTAACTTAACTTTAAATTTGGACTTGTAAAATATTTGTATGAATTATTTAAATTCGTTTTAAATGTAATTGTAATTTACATCACTTCACTTTGAACTGAGACTTAACTAGAACAATTACCACTGTAAAAATTAAAGCACAGATATGAAATACATGCTGTTAGTTGAATTTGATTTTGAATAAAAAACCACTCGTAAAAGCCAAGCAATACACCAATTGGCGACGTTGGTCAAAGACTCTACCAAAATATTAAAGTAACTTATTTATATTAATTGCTAACAATAAACCAACCAACGGCTTCGCCACAATACTAACAACTTTGATAATCGTTAACCTCGCAACACTGTGAGTCGATCTTCTTCACCTATTTCGACAGGTAAGGTTAGCCTTCTGCTCAGCATATGTTAGTTGGAAACAGACTATAAGAAGAAAAAGCAAAAGAAGAAAACCTTTATTTTCACTGAAGAATGATCTGTGGATATGTTTGCCTCTTTGAAGCTTCATATCGTCTGGGTTTCTGATGCCTGTTTTCTTTTCTGTTAACACATGGTATATTTGGTTGTATGTTCTTCCGGTTGGCGACCTCTATCTCCCTCTATGTTGTCCATATGTGTAAAGTAGGCACTTTTAGCAAACTTACTTACAGCAAATTATTCGTTTTCCCTCATTCCCATTAGTAACAGCCTGTCTACTTTCTCATCCTATTATGGGTTTATAGGTTTTTCTCTCAGCAGCTTGGTGTTGAAATTTTAAAATCGCAGTCTGCTACTTTTCCACATCGTTCTTCAAGTAGGTTATAAGTTATAATATTCTTAATCTCTTGCATTGTTGATGGGTGCATGTACATATGACGTTTATCTTTCGATATGCAACTTTTCCTTTCCTCTTGTCTTTCTTTCTTTTTCTATTAAATTGCTATCCATATATATTTTCCTGTCCTTCAGCTTCTTTTTATTTGCCTTTCTTTGTATCAATAAACATATCTTGTACGGCTACAAATAGTTTTCCTTTATATTTTGTTTAATTTCCAAACACTTCATTGAGTTTTGCATCAACACCCATCTGGCATCGTCCTGGATGGAAATTCCCTTTAATATCTTTCTTCCTGTCCTTTTTTCTCTTTGTCCTAGTTTGACCTGCTGTTTTTTCAAATAGCTCCTTATTTTCCTCTTTGTACGTTGTTCTTCTTCCAATAATCTGTTCAATGCTTGTCCTTTTCTTTTTCTGCTGCGTTTTTTTAAAGCTTCCTGCAGATTTTTACTTGGGGTTCTGTACGTCTTCTTCGATTTTTGGAATATACGTGGAGAGCCCTAATCCTTTTTCCTTTTCCCATCTTCCGAGGTGCACTCGTTACTCTAGGTTTTGTGGAACGAGTACTCTCTATAAGTCTGTTGTTCCTGTAGTATATGTTCCACTTCTTTCAATAATCTTTTCAATCGTTGTTCTTAACTTCCCTCCTCCCCTTCTTCTTATTCTGTTGCTTGGTATATAATTTGGAACCCGAGGCCTTTGGTTCATAAAGCAAGTATACCAACCTTACCGCCATCGAGGCCGCCATATTATGTGTTTTAAGGACTTCAGAGTTCACCTCTTATGCATTTATTTCTTGGTCACACTGTAGATCTGCTTAGAATCTTCTCCATGCGAGATTATTTTTAATAAAATAGGCCATCTCTGTTGACAAAACGAAACAAAACAAACACGAAGCTATACTGGGCACCTTGAATAGAATATTTCAGTCATGCATAACGCATAGTATTAAATTCCAGAAATTCCGGTCGAACTCCGGGTTGTTTATATATGCTGCACTACAAGCACAATTTTGTCAACTTCGTTGTAAACTCCCTAGTTTGAGAACAATAATTCACTTTATTTAAAGTTCGCTTTCTCATTTCAATTTATAAAAGTTTACGTTACGTCTCTGTCAGTTTCATTTAATTTTTAAAATAAATCTTTAAAAGTTCTCGAACGGTCTATTTGGCTGGATATTAAGGCTTACAATATGAAGCTTCTAAGATATAAACTTGTACGAGTTCAATTAGTGGGTTTCTTCCAAGTTTTCTACTCCAAACTTTTGTATTGGATTTTAGGGGGTTCTTTCAGGAAAATAAAGAAGTTTGTTGTAATTCCAACTAGTATTACTAGCTTAGATTCTGTTTTACGTTGATAAGAAATTATCGTTTTGACTTTTTCTAATTTAACTTTTAAAGGAATGTTGCTGTTTTTCTTAAGTTCTTGATTTGAATTCGTTTTCTTGTAGCTTCACGACAAAGAATTGGGGTTACATGGCTGATTTTATGCATAATTATTTAAAAAAAAAGAGATGGAACTATAAGGCCTTCTCTGGGCGTTTTCTAAAAGTTGGATATTTTCTCGCCTTGCTTGCTGTATATGTAACGAGGGTTTTATTGCTTGTTCTAATCGTGGAACCCTTTATAGACCTTTAATTTCATTTCGAAAATATTAAAATTTGTCCCATTTATTTCGAAACGCTCCCCTTGCAACGAACTGACAAGAAACACCGGATTTTGTACTTATTTATGAGCAGAACCGAATTCGGACTTAGTCTCAGCCCACCCAAAATAATTTTTAGTGAAATTCTGAAAAGGTCACCCGCATGGAAATCCCTTTTTGTTTCCCTTAAATGATTTCACGGTTCAAAAACCGTTGTTGTAAACCATTCAGGCAATATATTAAATTATAGAATTTTTGGACCGTGAACAATATCCGAAGTTCTAATTTTATTTTATCGATTTCTGGCTATATTTTTTCCACAATAAATAGATCAGAAAATTTACTAATATTTGTGAAAGTTTTCCTTTCTTGGATTTTAAAGAACAAAAGAATATATTAAAATGTAAAATGTTTATGTGTTAAGGTGTAAAAAATTTGTCTGGGTTTTCAAAACCCAGAATGGAAAACTTCCCCATTAAAATGTTTATGTCCCTTTCGGGGATTTCTCGCCGCATTTAGCAAAGCATTTTAGAAATAAAAGTTGAAACAGGGTTCTGCTTTTGTATACAAATGAAATTTATTGTTCGGTGCCGTTTCGTTGTACACCACATGAAAATTTTATCTAGTAAACAAATTTTTATGCAAAATTTCATTCGGAAAAAGTGCAAATTTAATTTAAAACGCAATTCGCGAGAGGTCGCTTTACATTGTTTTTAAAAAAGCGTTACATCACGGACTACCGTGGAAATTTGTGGACATTTTTTTAAAATAAAGATGCAGGAAAACGTCCGTTTTGCGGTATTATTCGCAGTTATGTTTTACTCCCTCTGTTTCGTGTTAATATAAAAAGTTAGTTTAGAGTTGATTATATCAGGCTCACCTTTTATGTGCTCTAATGGTCGGGTTTTAAATTTTACTCGGTCGTATAAGGGCTCTAATTTGGTTTCTTTACCTTGTTTGCTTTTATGGTCGAAGTATTACTAATTGAGGACAAAGTTTGTACCACCCAAAATCTTATTACTAAACTAAATAATTAAAATAACCTTATTTACTAATGAATGGAATAACAGAACTAAACACTAACTCAGTCTAATTTATTCAAACTGAATGTTTATTTATGGCACTCTTGCCGGGACGCATTTTTTATATACGCGGCCGCTGCTTGTTATAGAACACGTTAGAACCCCCCGGGTGTTTCGGGCGTTCGCGTTTCGATTACATGTCCCACCATGCTATTAAATTAGATGTTTCACTTAAAGCACTAGGGACGTAAGTCAGGCGCAAAGTATTTATTTTCAAACTGCAAACCTATTATATTGGTATTTCTTGTACTTAAAATGATCGTTAAACTTCTAATCTAAGCTTTATTCCTTCTTCTTAGTTAAAATATTATTGTAAGGGTTGTAATACGAGTATGGTATTTCGTAACCGATGCAGAAGGTAACACGTGAAGCTTTGCAATTTATTTGTGTTAGTAAGTTGGTTTACTTTAGTGGCTTTCCCACTTCAACCGGAGCAATAAGGTTTGATTGATACAGTTTGATTTACGCTACACCGCACCGTTACCAATTGATTTAATGGTGTTCCTATTGCCCTATTGTGTTTAGCTCACTACTGACTATGCACTAAATCAACTGGTTAACTGGCTGTTTGCTTCTGAATTCTACAGATTCAATTAAGTACAAATGAAAACTAATTTTGTTGCTAACTTTCCTTTTGTGTTTAGCAAATTTTTTTAAGTCTTTAATGGATGATACAGCCTGTAAGTTGCGATTTTAATTTACTGAATCGATTCGAGACTTATTTTATTAGTTTGTAAACGTTTTCCGTAAATTTAACCTTGATAAAAGTTAGAAACAAAACAAAACATCATCAGTCGAAGCAACTTTCAAGTATAAACCTTAAGCCTTAAGCGACTATTCAAGTGTTTTCAATATTCTTAAATTCAACGAGTGAGTATATAATGTATAGAGCAGCAACTCTATTTTATATTTTATGTAAGATTACTTGAGGTCCATTTGTGGATTTCTGAATCGTTCGTCAATAAATCTAAACATTGCAGGAGTGCCTGCTTGATTTACAAAGCCATTTCCAATACTCGGCGTCCTTAATTATACTTTGTGGCGCAGGTGGCGCTATAGTATTTACTTTTATTTGTTATTTCGAGTTAGTTATTAAGGCTTGATGTTAAATGTTTAAAAAGTGCCTGCGCTGAAAATAATAGAAAGATATTCTTGTAGATACATGTTTTGCTCTCTACAGTTGATGAGCTCTACTGTGGCTAAGATTAACTAACAACTGAGAGCTTCAGTATTTCCACTGGTTGTAAGTACGTTGACACTTGCAGGTGTGAAGGTTTCAGGGTTTCATGCGTTGCCTTATAATCCCCGAGTTTAACTCTCTAAGTGTTATATGCTCTATGGTAAACTAGAAAAAAGTCTTAATCTTTGTTTATTAATAAACGACACATTGGGTTGCCAACACAAATATATCCGATTATAATATACAATATGTTTACTTTTCACACAGTAGCAAGGCATTTTCACACATTTTTATGACTTTGAGACAAATACAGGGTGTCCCAGATCGAGTGGGATTGCATGGGTAACTTTCTTATTATTGAAGATGGAGATTCGGTTAAATTGGCAATGTTTTTCAGTTTTATATACTGATTTAAAATCTGTTTGAAAAAGTTCAAAATGTCGAACCCGTCAGAAGTTATTTAAAAAAAACTCTTCGCAAGTATAAGAGATACGAAAAAAAGTTTCATATGAAAGTCACTGTTTTCGATAAGACCAATTTAAAATTGATGTCGAACAAACATTCAAGATGGCTGCTTTTGAGGTACTCGTATCAACTTCCTTAAGTTAAATGGACGCCATATTGGATTTTTTTGTTACTGAATAGAATTTTTTATTCTCTTTTCAACGATGTAAGATAACGTATGATTGAATAAAATATACCAGTAAAATTAATTGTTTTTACATTTTAATCAAGTATGCTTATATGGATCCAAACAAAATTAGATTAAGTACCTGCTATTTGACAGATTGTGATAAACTTTGTTATTGTTTTTCATCGTAGCTACTTACCTACTTGATTATACGTTTAAAAAGTAATGTCACGATGTTTTTTGTGGTTCAAGTACTTAATACTTAGTACTGAATTAATATGTTACTAAGTATTATAGGAATTACATACAAAGGTTTTCTAAAATAAATTTCACCTAATTTTGTTTGTATCCATGTAAGCCTACTTGATTAAAATGTAAAAACAATTAATTTTACTGGTATTTTTTATTCAATCTGTAAGTCTTACATGTATTTACTCGAACATCGTCTTGAAGGGTGTCAATTCTCTCGTAAATACTGTCGCTTTGACGGTTCGGACAGAACCATATTTATTTATATAGAAACTTGACTCCCCTCTTTTAATATTCAGTGTCTTATTTTATGCGCGTGGAGAGTATCGAATTACCTAGTAGCTCATGCGAGATGTCGGGTTTTACTGTTCAATGCACTTCCATATACATGCATTTTAAAGATGCAACCTCGACACGGCGCGTGTGGCTTGCCAGTGAATGACCTGATCGAATGACGTCATATCAACCGCGAATGCCTTCAGATATTATAGTTTTGGTATTCTTACATTCGTCTTTGTTACCATATATTTTACGGTTAAACTAGAAAAACCTAATTTCTCAGCAAAAATATTTCTAATATTCTGTTATAAATAAATAAGCAAACACGCTCGCTTACGAACACGAATCTCCAATTTTCGCAATTTTGTAGGCACTTGAGACAAAAATACACAATAGCAGCGCCTCTTATGGAGAAGTACATAGTTAATTAGGTCCTTTTACGATTACGGCCAACTAATATCTAAGAATATCGGTACTTTTCGTACGTCAAGTGGCTTTGAGGAGGGTTCTATCAGTACACTAGTTGAGGTTAAAGCTCTAGATGTTAATATAGTCTACGGTTAAACCAGAAAAAGTTAATTTCTAAACAAAAGCGTTTCAAATTTTCAGCAACAAATGAACAAACACGCTCGGTTATGAACACGAACATCCGATTCAGCTGGATTATACTTGGATATTAAGGAAATTTCACACTTTTATTGAAATGCTAATGTCCCTTTTATACGCTTTTTTAAGTTAAAGTATCTCTATTGTTTTTCCCTTATTCGAAAAGGTCACGCTTTACATTTTTAAAATAATAAGGAGTTACGCAGAAATCGATTTATTTTTATTAATTTAAATAGTAAAGCATTTTCTGCTTCCTCTCTTATCTTCCGTCTTCCATTTTCGTGTACAAAAGAGCCTTCTTTTGTCCGTCTAAGCTACTATTTTTCTTAATAAACATTCATCTAGTGTTGGGTGCATAAATAGGTTAAAGATATCAGCTTATAATTAAAGAATTCAAAAGCGCCTCCAGGTAAATAAAAATTTCATTTATATGTAAAAGGAAACCTGCCCGGCGTTCAAATTACAAGAAAATCATCGGGCCATGTTTTCATAAGGCCTTACAATGCAATCTGTGAGTCAATAATGTCAGAAAGATCTAACGATACAAGGAGGGCTTGCGAGCAAGCACTAATTTGCATGTTAAAGCTCTGATCTCGGAGCTTACGAGCGTTTCGGGGCTCCGAATTCAGGAGCGAGAAGAGGCTATGTTTTGTACAAAATCTGCCTGACGAAATATCCTTTAACTCGTGGATATAACTAAGCCGGAAATCGTTCCCTCTGTATTTAGACTGCGCTGTTTTATTCGAAGGGTTAAATATGAGATACGTTTCCAATAAACGAACAACTGAGAATTGGCCGATTTCCATTTAGATTTTATGTAAATGATAGCAGATGGCCGTTGATGTACTAAATGTTAATAGGCCTGCTTGATTAAAGTAAATCGGTTTATAAATTTGCTTAAAATCTTAATAGGAGGGTGGTTGGCACTTGGAAATATAAAAGAATTAAGAAACTAAGCTAATTTCAAATAAAACGTTTCTGAAGATTATAGAAAAATTAGAAACTTAAAACTTTAGCACCGATATTTCGTAAAATTCTTCTCCTTTGTTATCCTTTGGACTACTTCCTCCCGATTTTCTTGGTCTCTTCCACAGACCATTGACTCCCCATAATTTTCTAGCTCATTGCATAAACCATGTTTCGCATGATTTCCGTTCGGTAATCTTTGATGCTTCCCATTTCCCTTTGGTTCTTGCATAACCCCGATCTTGGAAGTTGATGATACGCAATATTTTTCTTACGTATAACTCGTGCTTTAAATGGAAATTGGTTTACCAAAGCTTTTTAGACGTTTTGTTAGTTTTATAATAGTAAGTTTGTAATTTTTTTTGATCACGGTTTGCATGTCTTGGCTTGTATCATTTGTGATGTGCACGTTACAATTTACTGTCCTTTTTATTTATATCTACTCTAAATAGACGACCAAGTTTATTCCAACATCAAAATATTTCATCTGACAGCTGTTTATTTATTTATTAGGGTTGTTAATGTTCTATGCCACATATAAAACCCGACGATTTTGATTTAAAACGTCTTAATCCGACAAGCCCAGTTTCCAGCTCCAGGTGTGCTAAGCATGGCGCCACTTACGACCAGAGACAGTGGTTGTCATTGGACGAAATTCTGATCAAGAGACTTAACAGCTATTAACCACATGATGTATGATGATGTTTTTAAAAACTAATCAGGCGTGATAAAGCCATTTTAGCCCTCAACTGCAGATCAATTCCAGAGGCTAGCAAGTTCTGCTATCACGGGGGTCGTATCACGCCTTCAGCGTCCCTGGAAGCCCTTCTCAACCTAACGCCCCTTCACATTGTGATTGCGGCGAAAGCACGAAAGTCGGTTTACAGGCTGTTTACCAGCGGCCTTTGGAAGGGTGACGGGAAACTGAAGGGACACGTTCAAATTATGTTTCGTTTGATAGAGCATGACTCGCTTAGTGCTCGGAACGATGTAGTGTTTCCCTGATATTCCTTTCAGAAGATAACAAGATAACTATCCTTGCAAGGGACGAATGTTCTCCACTGCTCAGAGACCGCATCAGATCTTCTGATCACAGATGGATCGAAAACAGATGCAAGCTCCAGTACTGGCATTTACGGCGACCAATCCAGAATGAGATAGTTTCTCGTACTAGGCAGGTTTTTTACCATTTTCTAGACTGAGGTCTTTGCAATCTTAGTCGATGCCCAGGTAAACTTCGCCAGAGGATACCGGAACTCTACCGGCTCTAACAGTCAAACAGCATTCAAAGCTTTGAGTTCTGTAAAAACCAAATCAAAACTGATAAAGGAATGCTGAGCGGCCCTGGAAAGGGTCGGTTCAACCAACTGGGTTTGACTAATCTGGGTGACTGGTCACAGTAACATTCCAGGCAACGAGAAGTCCCACCACCTGGCCAAGGAGGGCTCCTCGGAACCCATTTTTGGGCCCTGAACCGACCCTCGGTCTACCTAAGTGACCTTGCAAGGAGTTAGAGACTGGACTCACTCTCAGTTCATCTCATATTGGGCTTCTCCCCCAGTGCTGAGACAAGCGCAGACCTTTAAAAAGTAGGCCCGAACAGCTACTTAGATTCTGTAACGAAGCAGATGAAACGTCTAATCACTCCTTCTGCGATGCCTACTACTTCTTCTAAGGTCTAAGCCATCACCTATTTGGGGCCGGTCTTCTACAGCCCGGTAATATGCGGAGCGCCTCTAAAAACAAGATCTTGGCCTTTGGGCTAGGTGCCGGTCTGTATAAAGACATCGCTTAATTTGCGGCGAATACACAATTGACTGGAGTACTGCTACGCTGGAAGAAGAAGAAGAAGCCATGCTACATCGGAATCAAAAAAATGATATGCAACACAAACTAAAAATGACATCACTTCTACAATCAGCTGAGTAACTAAATGCACCACAGCTATGTCACGGCTTTTGAAATTTTGCGAAAATTAAGTATAATACGCCCGTGTTGTTCGAAGTTAAGCCGGCCTTGAAGCTTGCAGATCTGCGTGAATAATGCCAAATAAGCACATTCCTTTTTGGTTGCGAATTAATTCAGAGAAGTCCCAAATACGATGACGTAATATTTGTTCAGTGTATTCCTTGTTAAGAATACGGGAACCACCGATTGCGTAATACGTCAAGGCGACGCCACTCACGGTTTCAATACCTCCCCCCGCGTACAAGGGCGCGTTTGTCCATCTTCTTCTAATATCCTTCGCTTTACGGAAAAGTAGAAAGACAAATCAGAGTTTAGCCAGCATTGACACCTGTCGATCGTGCACTTTTCGTTTCGGGCCTTGGTAGCGTTTTCCCTAAAAGCCTCTCGTTCTCGTTTAGTTTTGAAAAACTATTTCACGACATATTGTCGGATTATCCAGCCACCCCAACCCCCCCCCCCCCCCGCTCGAGCCAGAAGGAACCAACTGCGATACGTTCCTCGAAATCAACTTGGGTGATTTCTGCAGTGGCGCCCATTTCTCTCCCGATTACGATCCCCCCTTATTTGAAGGGTTTAGCGTTTCGAACCCCCCTTTCCCCACTGCTTGCTAGCCGCGAGCCACCGATTTCGACGTCGCCCTATAAGTTGTCGTAGTGCGGAATTAACGTTACTGTTTGGCTTTTAAACAGGAATTTCTGTATAAATTTGCTGTTCGAAGAAAGGTCGTTGTTGGAAATTATTGCTATTGGCTTGTAAGCGTAAGTTTGGGTTCATAGATCGAAGTCTCAAGTCAGTTAAGTAAGATTAACCACAATTATAAACATAGTAGTTGGTGGCTTACATAAAAACCAGACTCGACAGCTGCGAGCCCATTAAATGATAGGACACACGTGTTGTGCATAACCGTGCATATCAGTCTTTTAGACCATTTTTACCCATTTTCATAATAATTGCATCTATCAAAACTATAGACCATAGCAGTCGTTGTGCATTGAGATTCTTGACTCTCGCAAGCTGCATGTCTAGATCTCTACCAATAAATAAATAGAATAAATAAAATTCTAAGTATTATTGCTGTTACATTTTTATAGTTTCCCATAAAAAATTAAGATTAAATATATCTTCCGAAACTTCCCGATTTAAAATTTCAAATATTTTTATCTCTATTTAAACTGCTTCTTATGGTTCCACCACTGCCTAACCGATTGAACAGATTCATAATTCTTGCATGTATTTGAATTACTTGAACGATGAGCTGAGGTTGATGATTGACAGCTAACTAGTTAATAAAGTTGTTGATATTGTCGGCAAGTTTTGAGTCTTTTCGGGCACTTGTTATTCAAACACGAGGCTCGTTGTTGTTTTTGAGATCTTTCGGACCCCTTTAGCCGGCTATTTACCTGGGAAATTGGTAATCTGGTGTGGTTACCGAGGAATCTTAATTATAAGTTCACAATTTAATAACTTCCAAGGGTGAGAGGTCACATAGGTTATATGAAACAGTGACATGGGTGGTTTCCCATTAGTCGATTATGTTCCGTCATAGTGGGTCCGCGACACATTACTGTCTTTTCACAGGTTTATAGGAAGCTAGCGGGGTATCCATCGCCATCACTTCTAAACATCCTAGCTGTATAAACCCATGTATTTAAAGGATTTTGTCTGTTTTTGGTGGAAACTATTGTAGAAATATAAATGTTTCGAACTTTTTAAAAAAGGTTATCATAAAACTTTGCAACATTTGATGGAGACGTAGGGCGTTCACTGGTAATTCCACGGATTTTCCTAACTAAAAACAATTCAGTTAGAAAATAAAGTGCAAAATCCACATTACATTTTAATATTCGTACAAAACTTTTGCATCTCACAAGGTGATTTTTGGCCTAAATACCAAAAGTTTTTAATGACACAGGAATTTAATAATTATATAAATCCGCAAACAGTACATTTAGTGATGTTTGTGAGGTTCGCCAAAATTACAAATTCTTATTATAAAACCGCACGCTTACGAGATTGAGGTTTTGCCTTCTGTTATTAATTTACATGTAAACTAAGGGAACGCTATGCCTACTAAACACGCAACTAAGATAATTACTCGCATCTGTTAAGAGCTTTCGAGGAAACAATCTAAAATCGGATGCCTTTTCGAGTTAATTATTTGAATAATTCCCGTATTCAATCCATCATTTCTGATTAGCCTTAAATATTATAACAATGTCACTTGGGTTCTATGTTCTAAATAATTATTGACTTACTTGACTTAATTCATATTACTTCGTGCCGGAGCATAGGGCTGTGTCCCATCTACTTTCATTTGCTTTTTTTTAAATTGATAGTTTATGGATCTGCTCGCTGCCACAGTTCTTCATTGGTGATGCCATGCCTTTGGGCCACAAAGGTTTCAAATTTTTTCCTGAGACATCTATTAATAAAGGCCTGAAGTCTTCCTAGGATGGACTTTGCGATTTTTCAGGTTTCGCTGCCATGCAGGGGGGCGAATTTTACGGAACTTCTGAAAATTTTGAGTTTGGTTGCTATTGATATTGCTGATGCAGTCGAGGTCTTCAAGCTGTTCTGTGAAGCCCCAGTTGTATCCTCTTCTTCCTTTCCATATGACTTGTTTCATTAGTTCGTCCATAAGCATTAGGCAGGAGGGGACAAATTGCAGCCTTGCTTTACTCCTACCGTTGCCTGTATTGGTTTCGATACAAATCCCAAATAAGACTATTTGATAAGTTCTGCTATTTTCTCGGAGTCTCAATTTCTGTATGATGTGCCATAACCTGTCACATCTTCATAAGTCAAACGCTTTTTCGAAATCAACAAATATTAAATAGAGATTTTTTATTCAAGACATTATTGAATGATTGTCTGAAAGAACGAACAGAACCAAATGTATCGAAAATAAGGCCAAGGGAGGAAATTCTTCGGCGTCTAAAAATTAAAAATATTTGAAGTGGTGAACGAAAGTTAAAAGTCAGAGTATTTTTCTATAATTTGCTAACGGTGTCGCTCAAGTGTGACAACTTTCATCGCGTGTCAAATTACATAACCTCAATTTTTGAACCTTTAAAGCCCCATCTACACCGTACAAACTGTCAAATACTCATGGCCAACTAGAAATTAATTTATCTTCTTCCTTTTCCTTATTTTTGTTAGTGTTTGGCCAATTCACATAAATCTAACAAATTCATAGTTTATAATCGAGCATGTACCAAATTTGCATACGCGTAATTGTTTAAATATTTACCCTGTAACACAATCTGAAACAAGTTTGGCGAACCGTACACGAAATTAATTACAAAAGGTGATTCGTTGGGAATGTTTGCTCCCTGAAACTCGATTTCAAATAATCGTCCGAAAATAACTAACAAAACGATCCCCGATTTTCCTCGAGCCTAATGTCTGAGCTCCCCATTCAAACCGGTAATAATCTTTCACGTAGCTTTCACGGCGATTTTCGTAAAAAGAAAAAAAAGAAGCAGGAAAAAGTACACCGTTTCGAGATATTACGCTTACGCTTTCAAAGGGATGCCTTTCGGGGGGGTCGGAAACTGTTACAGAAAAGCCAAATGATTGATTTGTGACGCAGAAGCGAATCCTTCTATTATCTTGAAGAAAATTAGTTCCGAGTTGGAAGTTCTTAAGGTACGAAATCGTCGAGTTAGTATTGATTTCCTTTCAAATGGAATCAACTTATTAAAACGTACCCATTTCAATCGAACCCCTTTTTACTGACGTGCTTGATGATTTCAAATTTCGGATTTCAGGTTTCAGCAGGTGGACCATACAGACATTTAACTATCTTTTCATAGTTATCTTGAATGGGTTTTAATTTCCAAATTTGTAACAAATAGAGCTTTTAGAGTACAGGAAATAACTTGATAAATTTCTTAGAAATTCCAGAGCAACCGCATATAACTTATCGAAGGAATTCCGGCGTTGGCGTAGTTTTCCGTTATGAAAACTATTAACATTTATGAACTCATTTGAGAAACTTTATTGCTTTTACTTCCGGCTATTCTACTAACTTAGTTATCGAATAAATCCAATTTTAATAAGTTTGAAGTTAATTCGCTTCCGTAAATGGCATACTTTATTCGACATCCTTTTTAAGATGAGTCTCTAAAGCTTTGATGCCAGCGGTGGGATCGCGAATTTAAATCAGATTCTAAACTAGAACCTTAGAAGACCGAAAACTTATTTAGTCGTCACAAAAGATGACTTAATACCAGTAAAAAACTTACTAGAACTTCCTTTAAGAGGATATTATAACAAGTTTCTTCTCTAAGCTGCGTACATTAAAACAGAAATTGAAGTTAAAATCTTCTTGTAAAAGGGATTTTCATTAGCTAATGAGTAACGGTTCTTGAACCATTTGTCATCGAGGCTTTCGACTACAAAATTTCTGACAGCACGCTGATAAAGGCGAGCTTATTTTAATTTTAACAGTCTTAAAGCTGTCTTCGATCATTTAACGCTTCGGTATTGAAGGGAAGCTAGTCGGAAATTAATTATTTTTGAATTTGCGTTTAAAATGAGGGGTTTTGATCAATGATCGAAGTAGCCTATTTTTTTTTAAATTTAAACTTGAGACCTAAAGAAGGCTACGAAATATTTTTAGAAAAGTTCTTTAAAGAAAACCAATACCCACACAGATCCAAAAATATATCAAAATTTATATGTAAGTAATTTCCCAAAAGCTTTAGTTCTCCAACGCTCCTCGGCTTTTATTGAATATTTGTTTGAGTGAGAAACTCCCACAGTTCTAACTTGTCAACCCTGCGCTTTTAAATAACGTTCGGCATACATATTATAGAAGCAGTAAAACTCAGAACTCGGGGCACGTTTCCCGTCTGCTACCCTAAATTGACGTGCTACTTGTAACTAATAACTTAATAATAACAACAGCTTTTGCTGTCCGGCTTAAACTTCCAGGGTTGTGCTGGTTTATTTCAATTATCCTAAGTTTATTAACGGGCGAATTATTGGAGCTTGCTGTTATTTGCTGAAGCTTTTGAAATGGCTTGGACGTATTTAAGATCAATTAGATAGAAAAGTTTTAGAATTTACTTTAAACAATTTAAATTATCGCATATTTAGTTAAAGTAGGCCATAGAAAAACGAAGTAGAACATTGGAAACCAACCCCTCCCATTGTATGATTTTTTTTCTATTTTTGATATTCTTCTGATCACACGATATGAAGAATATGAAGATTTTTACTTTGAAAATTTTAAATTCTGAGATAATGAAGTGCATTTCTAATAAATGTAGGCCGTAGAAAAACAACGGTTGAGAAATGAAACAGAAAATTAGCATGTGTCATGATGAGTCATTTACTATCATCTAATTTTTAACAAGCCATCTGCTTTATTGTAAGAAAATAGGGGTCTCATTTTGTGTATAAATAGGTCAGCTTATTTGACGAAGAGTTAGTGAAGTCTGAGCGCAAATGATTAGGCAGATTGAGACCTCAGCACTTAGACTTCTCAAGTTAGTTAGTCAAGGTGTTTGAGAGTAGGCAGATTAAGGCTCAATCACTTAGACTTCTCAAGTTAGCTCCGTCGGTGAGGTTGCCGTCTACAAAATGGGTGCTCTAAAGAAGGCGGTCAGTCAGTGTCAGATAATCAGTGTAGTCACATCCGTTGTCGTTAGTGGTTGCTACAATGTATGTACATGTAAGAACATTTTTCTGCATTTAATTTAAATGTAATTCAATCCATTGTAAGGCTTGCTAATAGTTTGGATGTAACCCTTTGTTTTATTTATTAACTTTAACATTTGTAATTTATCTCTGGAATTGTTTAATGTGTTTATTTGCAACTTTGTCAGTAAACAATATTTGTAAAACATAATTCAGAGTTCGGACAATATATGTTATGTTAGTTGAATTAGACTTTCAATCAAAATCTGGCGCACAGCTAAGTAAACCCCACGTAACGGAGCTGGGTCTAAGACTTTGGTGGTAATTCTGGCATTCAGTTCTGTTATGATTCGGGTATATTCTTTGGGAATATCGTTTTATTTTAGTATTTCTAGGACATCGCCAAGCTTCACGCGGTGAGGTCTATGAAACACAGTAATTGGGGGAGTTATATTCGAGAGCTTTTTCTGCGATTTTCCGTAGGATAAATGTTGCGTCTATTGGGGGTCGGTTCCTTCAGAAGCCCTGTTGTTCTTCATTCATTGGGATTATGGATTATATTGTCGTTGCGAGCTCGCTCGTGAATAGCTTCATTTCTGCGCTTCACAAAGTTATGCCCATGTAATTCGAAGGTTCCTTTCTGTCTCCTTTTTTAAATGTTGGTGGATGGTGATGCTTTTCCTCTACTCAGTTGGCGTTTTATCCTGGATTGTTAAATAGTTTAGTTAATTCCTGTAAAAAAGAGTTCCCACCATCTTTAACGAATTCGTTATACACTGCGTCCTCATTCGGTGTTTTTCTATTTTTCAGTTTCGTTATTGCGTTTGTGATTTGTTCTTCTGTTATTGTTACTGTTTCGCCGACTAGTTATCTGTGAATCTCTTCTTCTTCCTGGTCTTCCGTGTCGGCATTGTCGTAGCGATTGTTATAGGTTTTTTTGAACTTCAGAATTGGTACAACGACCTGTAGTTTAGTTAACACCTGAAGCATAGCAGTATTTCGGGTTGCCTATACGGCTTAACAGTTTATTTTGTTGACCTTTTGGAATTTTCCACTTTTGAGGATTTTTGAATCTATTTGTGAATTAGTCCTTCTGGATCATTTTCGATTTCCTGTTCTTTCCGGCGTGTCGAGTTCTCCAAGTTGAACATCTTCTGGGACTGGGAAATATTTTGTCGTTGTGCATTTTTATATGGATCATCCCAGTCTCCGAAGTACTAAATTGGATTAGGAGAAGCATATTGTAGGGATTCCTTTAGGCTGGTGCCCTTATTTATGGAAATTCCCTGTTGGCTGGTGCCCTTTAGTGTGGAAATTTCTTATTTGTGGGAGTTCCTTTAGGGCTGGTTGCCGTTTTAAGCTTCTGTAATCTAATCTAAGTCCAACTTTTCTTACACTCGACGAGGGGTTTTACCATCTTATGAGGTAGGCTAGTGCTTATTTCACGTTTAATTCCCGCTAATATGTCGTTTTCGACTTTCAGCCCCTTTTAGGCCAGACATTTTTAGGCCAGAAATAATTTTGACGGCCAGTTATTTATGGAAAATTTTACGGCCAGTTATTTATGGAATATTTACGGAAAGTTAATTATGGATTGAGATTTTCGGATAGTTTTGGTATTGGATAGATGTGTGGCCAGGCTTTATAGTAAATTCCTGTTGTGTGGTTCCGTCCTTTGTTAGTGGCATGTCGTCGTGATGATAAAGGTAACTGAGAAGTCCGCAGCCTGATTTTGGTCTGTGAAGAGTTTCTGTTCGACATAACGGTGTCCTACTTGGTTGTCCTGTAAGGTAGACTTTTACAATTTCTTACAATGATGTACGGGTTGTGTTAATCTAGAATCTTTGTTGATCATCGAATTCTGTCGACGCATATGCTGTTACGTATTTAGGCACGTTTTATGTATTAACCGTTTATACCTTGGTGTATTCAGGTACCGCCATTTTGTAATAGTTAATTTACTCTTTGTTCCCTTTGAATTTCAAGATTAACCACCGCATTTGTTTTATGAATATCAAGACACGCTGAGTTGTCGTGATACAGAATCTTTAGGGTGACGCAAGGACCTCGTGTAGTTGCTAAATGTGCAGTAATTAAATAGTCCATGTTTAACTTGAGTTTATGGTGCGCGATATTAGGGTAGTGTGAGATACAGGCCTGAATCTATGCGATTCCTTACGTTTATTTGAGACTTATGTTCTTGCGATATTATTGTTCCTTTCGGCGACTCACTTGTACGCGTTATTCTTTAACTTCATTGGGTTCATTCAGCTTTGGTTCAGATATGTTATAGTAGGTAACTCAAATTAGGGTAGCGTGAATTGATCTAATCTCCTGGCTTGAATTATATAGCTTTTTGTGCTTTGTTATCATTACCTTCAATAGTTCATAAGTTTGCTTATATTTAATTCAGTCACTACTTTTTTCGATTCACAGTTTATCACCTGATTTATATTTATCAGGTTATTTAATTGTTTACCTATTATAGATACACATCGGTTACTTTAATCCGACTTTGTTGTAGTATGATTACTTGTTCCTGTTGGTATATAAACCATTTATTTAATTGTTATTTATTATATGTCATATTTACCTGGTGTATATTTGCATAATATACTGTCATGTTTACCTTATACTCGCATATATTATTATTTGTTTATATTAAATACTTGAACGACCTGAGAGACCTTTTATTGGGTTGTATGTGTATTTTCAGAGAATTGGTTATCAGTTGCGGTTCCTATTTTTCCGAAGGACACGCTTGTAACTGATTGGCGCCCATTCATTTTTTACAGCTTATTACAAGAACCCCGACCTTCCCACTTGCAGAATAGTGGACGACGCCCATATGTATCAGAGCCAATTAAGATTTTTTTGATTACACGATGTAAACATTTCAATTTTTAAAGTGAATTTTCAGAAATCCAAGCAAACATTTTAAACTTAGTTTTAGAAAATTAAAACTAATGAAGATTTTCTTTGTTTCTTTTGATTTGTTTACATTTCTGATGTAGTTCGAACGTATTGAAGTTGGTTAATGAATTACAAAATTGGGATTATATGAGATTTTGGCTTTGACCTGTAAATTGTTTTTAATCAGATATTTGGGATTAAAGCAAACCTTGGAAAAATAATATGTGAGAAACAAAACATAACAATGGAACACACGCCTACATATTTCATGGTTAACTGAGATTTATTTGATCGCCCGATGTAAAAATGTCAAGTTTTCCGTGGATTTCCATAAATTCGAGTACGAATTTTATAATCAGTTTTAGAAAATTAACACTAACGAAGATAAATATTTTTGTTGGGCCTGGGTTGTTAATTTTCACGAAGGTATTCGTTGTTGAAATTAATTACACGAAAGGATGGACGCGTTTAGTTAAATTTGAAACGTGATTAGTCGATTACTTAGGGTCAAGGATTTGTTACCCGGGCGTGGATTACAGGTAGGGTAGGTAAATCCTTAACAACATTAAGATGCTTACAACATCGGTGCTGATTTACTGGTCCAGATACCTTTGGTTATAATGTAGCTACGTCTAAATACCGAGTGATCTTGTCGGGTTCATTTTATCGGTGAGGTTGATCAGCCCTGGATTGAAGTTGATCAAAGTAATTTGGTGTTACTTAATTCGTGATTAATTGAAGCTTTGTGGCTGGTGTTAATTTTAGGCACTTTCTTGAATAAGCTCGCTGGTTTTAGCACCGAAAATCGTAGAATTGAAAATATTCGAAGTGGTAAGGCTAAAAAATCGACCTTAACCTTTTAGATGATGCATGTTAAACGTTACGACATTCATTTAATTTTAGCACGGGGCAAATTAATGTTATAAAATTATATGAATTCCTCGGTCGAAATTAATATGCCCCATTTCTACGACAGTTTTGTAGGTCAGCCGGTAATTAACGTCAAACATAAGGGAAATTATATTATGCTTGATTTCCGGCATGTACTACTCAGGGATAACTTGACATTGTGTTTATTTTAATAGATTCGAGGGGCTGATATCTGGTTAATGCTGATTAAAGCTACCTAATTGTAATGAAAGCTTTCAACGTCGTTAGTTATGATGATAGCCTTGTATTTGTTTTGGATTAAAGTTGACAGGGAGGGACGATTTCGGGGCCTAAGAAGAATTAATTGTTTTGGATCGATTGTTTAAAGCCTTCAAAGTTTGCAATTTAAGTAGTCATTAGCCCTGAGGTAAATATTTTAGCTTGACTCGTTGGGTTTGGTTTAATTAGCTTCGTTTTGGTTCGGTTTTGTTCGATCCGTTTCGGTTTGGTTCGTTCAGTTCGGTTTAGTTCTGTTCGGTTCGGTTTGTTTCGGTTCAAAAAACGAGGATTTTAAATGTAGACTTCGTGTTTGTTATCCCTTGCTTTTACTAAAAAATTTAACCTCAAGCCTGACGACTTAACTTGTAATCCAGATTTGTATCCAATGAACGCCTTCTTTAACCTCCATTTGGAGCTAAAATAAAACTGATAATAATTCTCCTTTCTGTTCCAAACTCCTAATTTTGAAAAAAATCAAATAATTTAATTTACCTTTGGTTTAATAACATTTTAATTTACGTAGGTGTAAGTCAAAATAATTACAATTCTCACCATTTCGATGAAAATGTCAGAGCAAAAATGGTTTATTTGAGCGTATCGATTGACCCGCTGTGACCTAGTGACATTGATGTCGTTTTGTATTCTCTGCTAGAAACAATCGAGTGAATCGTTGAATTACTGTTGATTCGGGGGTAAAGTTTTTGTTGGGATTCCTATCGCAGCGGTTTTCGAACCACGGGAAGTGAATTTGGGGATAATTTCAATTTAAACTTGATTCAATTATCGAATGCATTTTATGGATTTGTTGATAGGAAACTTAATTGTTAGTTTGACGGAAACCTTTTACATTCTTTCTGTATTAACAAACATTTGGTGGAGGCACCGGAATCTTGTTTTGGATAGCTTACGCAAAGCTTCAGTTCTTACAATTTGAAATTTTAAGTAAGAAATCATTTGGAGCAATTGACGGAGGCACCGATATTTCAGTTTAAGGTTAGGTGCATCCCTTAATTGGCGTAAAATTGCAAAACATCTAAAGAAATCCCTTTGTATTTCAGAAGGAAGAGTAGCTATTGTTAAAATTCGAATTAATCTTATACCAACTTCGTTGCAGAAAACGGTATAAAATGAAAAATGCCCAAAGAATAATCGCTTATGAATAAGTGAAGGGATATTTTGAAGGGTTATGAAAGCGATAAAATATTCGACGTCGCCTGAAATGTAATATTTGGTCATTCGAGTAAAGAAATTTCAGTTATCGACTGAATAAACTGACAGCGAACAATGCCGATAACTACATTGGAATGAATGACATAAAATATTTCTTTTTAGGGCGACAGAAAAATTGGTGGCGGCGTTATTCGGGAAATATAAAAAAATAGGGTTGTCTTTCATTCTAGGACGTGAACCAGAAAACCCCAAACTAGTTTGTTGAATATCCTAGTTGGGTTCCAAAATGAAAACCTTCATTAACAACTCAATTTCTGTTACAAAATAACTTTATTAATAATTACCGTCCAATTTGAGTCCCAAAGACATGTAATATAATATAAAAAGAAATGCCAAACGCAAACCCTATTCGGTTAAAAAGTACAACAAACTCTTTAACAATCATTTATTCAAATTTCCATTATTTTCTTGATGTCCAGACTAAGTAATTACCGATTTGATTACAGCCTTAAATGCTGGTGGTTTATGTAAACCATTTTTTTTCGGTTTAAATTTGAAATTTGCATGTCAACGTAACATTTAGTCCTAAAATCGAACATTCAGGGACAAAGAACGTTATTTTTACGTAGCGTATTAAATTGAAACAACTTTCTTAATTGCTGGATTTTGAAGTAATTAGAATCGGTTTACGAATTAAACCACGAAAGCAGGATCGTAATTAATATTTTGCTTAATTAAATCCTCGAAGGGGTGCTTCGAACTTTTAGAACTGATATTGGAGATGTACGACCTTCAGTTGTTTGTTGTTGATGGGTAATTTAATTTAAAGCCAACTAAGCAGTTGCAGAAAAAATGTTGTTGCTACTAATAGGATTCGAACCCTATGTAATCGTAAACTAGATGTTCAGCTTGCTGTGCTACTTAACTTTCAACGAAACTATAAAGTTGAAGCGAATTTTACAGGAACCGGTTCTTTATACTCTTAAATAGCGAAATCACTCGAAAAAGTTTCCAGAGCCTTTCCCCAGCAGTCTTATTGGTACCTTTATATTGTATCTGTGCTTTGTACTGTCACAAGTTGCCAAATTCGAAGTGTTTACAACGGAAATTGTGAGAAACACCTGCTCGTGACGCATGCACCTGGAACTTACAAGAAGCGAAAAAAATTTCGGCTGAAATGGCTCGGTGTTCTAGAACTAGAACGAACGCTCTAAAGTAAAGCATTAGAAGTATTGCAGATACAATCAGAATGTCTAAATGAGAGTTAAGGCTTGAAGTTTTTAATTAGTGTGATAAGTATGTAGGTGCTTGTCTAAATCAATTGTCACGACGTTTGAGATTTCGTGTAAATTAAGTGTAATACATCCCTGTCGCTCGAAGTTTAAGCCCGTCTAAAGCTTGCAGAATCTGCGGAAATAACGTCACATCGGCGCATTCTTGTTGTTGCAAAATATTTCGGAGAAGTCTCGACTATGATGATCTAATATTTTGTTCAGTGCATTTCTTTGTTAAAAAGTCCGGGGAATCACCGGATCGCAGGAATGACGCCAGAATGGCGCCATTCAAGGTTTCCCCCCACGTACGAGAGGCGCGTTTGGTCATCTTTTTCTGACATCCTATTCGCTTTACAAAAAAAGGGCGAATCGGAGTATAGCCAGCTTTGAGATCTATCGGGCTTCGTAGGCCAATCCCGAAAAAGCCTCTCGTCTTAGTTTGGAGATATATGTTACGACGTGTTTGTCGGAATCTTTTAGAGAGTGCCTTACCGTTTCGGAAATATATTGCTGTGTGAAAGTTTAGTTGAAAGTTTAGTGTTAGCTGTTAACCATGTTTGCAGTAGCTTGAGTAAATGTGGCACCCCTCAATCCCCTCTCACGTAAATTAAGATAGAACTTATGAATAATTCATCCCGTGTCATATTTTAAATAATTCTTAAAACTTGCAAGAAACGCCTGGCTACGATGGTTCGGCTTTCTAGAACTATAACGAGCGTTCTCGAGAGAAGTATTAGAAGTATAACAGACACAATTAGTATGAAAGTTTAAGCTCGAAGGATTGAATTAGGTGTTTGTATAAATAAATATTGGACAATTATTTTACTTTTATCTGAGTTGCAGTTTAGATAATTAATTATGTGCTAAATAATAGGCTTCATCTGACACGCTAGATCTTACAGTATGCCAGTAAGATTTTATATGGGAATCTGGCTCGGCTTTCTATAACTAAAATGGGGGTTCTAGAGAAGATCATTAGAAATACAACAGACACAATAATATGAGAGTTAAAGCTTGAAGTTTTCAATTAGTGTAATAAGTAGGTGATTGTTTAAACAAATACTCGTCAATTACTTTATTTTAGTTGCTGTTAAATTAGTTGTTGCAGTTTAGATGATGAATTAGTTGCTAAATATTAAACTTTGTTTTAAGCGTTTCGACACATTAGATATAATAATATGCCAGTTAAATTACATTTGGGAATCTTATATAACTTTTAATTTTTATAGAAATGCTTAGAAACGGCCAGAACTTGTAAGAGGCTCCCTGCTTATGACTCATGAGGTTGAAACTTACAGGAAGCTCCTGGCTGCGATGGCTCGGCTTTCTAGAACTAGAGAAACAGTATAACCGTATAATAGTATAACAGTAATTGTAACAGTATATCAGACACAATTAGAGCAAAAATGAGGGCTTGAAGTGGTTAATTAGATTTTTTTGGACAAGTATTTTACTTTCAGTTGGTTCAGTTTACATAAGTAATTAATTAGTTGCTAGATAGCAGGCGTCCCGCCACGTCGAATCTTATAGTATGCCAGATAAATTTTATTTGGGAGTCTGATCACACTTTGAATGCCTTCCTTTGCCAACAGCCTTTTCAGTATTGTTATATGTTTTATTTAAGCTTTGTATTGCCATAAACTGCCAATGAGAAGTGCTTAGAAACGATTTGAACTTGTGAGAGGCCCCTGGCCCCTGCTCATGACTCCTGCGGCTGGAACTTCCAAGAAGTGTCCGGCTGCGATGGTTCGGTTTTCTAGAATTATAACGAGTGTTCTATAGAGGCTCATTAGAAGTATAACAGACAGAATCTAAGGATTGAAATTTTTAATTAGCGGAAGAAGTGGGTGTATTATTGGACAATTATGTTACTTTAAGTTGGTTTTAAATTGGTTGTTGCAGTTTAAATAATTAATTAGAAGCATTGCTACAACGTGTCAGTTAAATTTTATTTGGGAATCTTATCAAACTCTGAACGAATTTTTTTGTTTGTTTTTGTTAATTATTTTATGGCTTATTTTCATTTACAATAGAATTGTATTTATTATTAAAGAAAGTGGTAGTTTAATATTTACAGCGTTTGAGTAAAACCATAAATAAATGTAGAACCCGGTTCGTCGGCTCGTTGTAAATATTATCTTGGAAAACACCACCGAGAACGAAGGGTTTTAATTACATAAAATTCTAACTAAGCTGCATACTTTTCGAAGCATGATAGGCGGATTATAGTTTCATAACCGTTCGATTTTGTTTACGTTTAATATATTTAAGTGCTCTGTCGATGTGGGACGTTAGCATGCGTTATTTGCTTGGTTTTAATACGCCTCTGTTGAATAAACCACCTACACCGGTATGACAGGATTTAATAGCTGTGTTTTTTATTTTAAAGCATTTAAAGGGAATTACAAAAGTATTATCGAAGAGATAAAAAGTTGCGTCGTAAACTTCTCTGGAACAAAACCCAACGGTTTTACTAATCGGCTTGCAGTAGTTTCTAAAGCAGGTCCAGCTAAGATACTTCAGCATTTTTCCGATTACATCTATCATTTGTTGTGTTTACATATCTTTAAAGTTGGTAAAGGAATGTTCACATTAACGTTAACAAATATGAGCTTTTAGTAGAACATCTGAAGGATATCGAAGGCCTTGAAGGTGTAGTGAATTTGACCTCTATTTTGCAATCAGAATGACATATTAGGTTCGAATTTTAGTCGTGACTGGATGTTTTTAGATCATCAGCGAATTCTATTAAATAAGTTACTAAGTTAAGAATTAAATTAAGACAACGTGATCAGTCAATAAAGGAACACCAAGGCTAAAGTCTCAGTTTTAGAAAAAAAAAATGTTTCCAAGTTTCACGTACTCTCACAGATTACAACTTTAGTTATGTTTGTACGCCTTTGTAATCCCCGGCTTTAAATTTAGTGCCCTTCCGGGTGAAATATATTTTGCATAAATCATCGACTAGACCGCGAAGACTTTTGGGAACTAACCAGATATGTTTTTCCTTTTGTTTATCGTGGCGAACGTTTCAATGTTTTTGTGGATTTTAAGTATTGTTCCAAATAATATTAAACTATTTAGGTTTGGTAGATTAAGTTTTTTATCGTCGATATGTTCCTATTTACCTTCTCAATGAGCAATAATAACGCTTTCATTTGTCAGCTTGCAGTTGTTTGTAAATCCAGCTAAGATACTTTTAATTGTTGATGTATTACTATTTACAATATGCTCACTGAGCAATGGGTCAGTTATTTTTTGCGCCAGTTGGAGGGAATACTTCTTTGGAGTTTCTGTGACACTTCTGCTGGAGCTTTGTCGTTTGCCAAGATGGAAGATGGCAGTTTCGTCTACCAATGTAGTCCCAAGATGTTCCCTTGTGGCACTCCTAGTTCTATTGGATGACTATGCCCTTCTTCGTGTTTGACTACGAAGTGTCTTTCATGTAGGATTTTATGTAGTATCAGGTAGAACTTGCCAGGAAGGAACTTCTCAGTTAGAATCGATATCAGTTTTTTAGTAGCAGTTTTCGAAACAGTTTCCAGATGATGGGCAGTAAGCAAGCCTATGGGCGTATACCATTACCAAGTTTTTGGATGAAGATGATTTTAGCAACCTTCTTCTGCGTTTGGGACACGATACCCGTTCTCTGAACTGCATTAGAGCTAAAATTAATTACCACCTTTTTTTTCCCAGGTGGAGCTATAGTTATTGCTAATGACTTGTTTAGTCATCACTTCTTATTTAGTTTGTAGCCTTCTTCTTTCTTTATGCTCTTCTCTTTGTGATTTACATGGAGTTTCTGGAATCTTCTTGAGTCCAATCTTATATTTGTGTCCGAAACTTAAACTAACAATTCGATAAGCACCGTCTAAATTTACACATGCAATACAATACAAAATATTCACTTGAATTGGCTTAAACCTTAAACTATAACCTGAACGCAAAGGTCTTTACTTGAACACAAATTACTAAGACAAACTGGTCAACTTGTTTGCCAGGGCCCTCAACCTTTACAATGTGAATGTTCAATCCGCCCAAGGCGTTTCACAAACTCTTCAACAATACCGCTGGACAAAACACTGATTGGCCAGACATCGGTTAATACTTTGCAAGTTGCAAACAAAACACAAAGACAAACAAAAAGCGGTACGTATTGAACTCTAAAACAACTGAAGAACGCTAAAAAGGCCTGCCGACAAGCGGCAATCGTAGAACTCTTAACTGAGGTTGAAACATAGACGGCATAGCAGGAGCAGCGTAAAGAAGGTAAAATTACCTGACAAGTTGTTGGTCAGGGAGTAACGTGACGGACGTGAGACTGAGAAGAGCCATGATGTTCCTCCTTCCAAGACAGGTGCAAAATGACGAAGAATAATCAGCTATGGGTTTACTGAATCCCTCAACTGAGGAAATTGTGTGGAACGGTACTTTAAACCATCACTAAAACTTCTCACACAAAACTATATCTTTCCGGAGTATATGGCAATCTTTTTGTGAATCCGACCAAGTCGCAAATTGTAATCCTCTCAGAGGATTACCGATATAGAGGCCTTTTGATTATTTAAGGACCCAAGTTGGACACGATAAACCCGCAGCACGTCTTAAAAGACGTCCGATATGGTTAACTAACTGTCACGCACTGAAGAGGGGAGCGGAAAAGAATTTGAAAGTACGCTGAAACAACTCAGCTGACACGGCCTAACGTACACGGTATTCTCCCGCACCGTATCCCCAGAAGTTGCAATAACGGAAACAAGATGAGATCATGCCTAGGTGAAATACGCGTGAAATAGGCCACCTTGGGAATTTGAACAAGGAAATGTTTCACAAAGACGAAACATACTGAAATGACTTGAAGAATTCGCAGAAAACGCGCTGACATTATAAACCTTTCGTGCCCTTCAGACTAAATTGGAATTAACTGTAGTAAGAATAACATAACAAAGCACGAAAGCCAAATTACGAAAGACAGGATCGTATTAAAGGATTTACCACAAATTTAAAATGACTCTAAATTTCCTAAATAACACGGAATTGCAAAACCACGTGACATGCTTTATCGTTGTCTTCGGAGGGAAGCGGTTGGGTGCTTTATATGTAGTAAGAAGTTGTTTCAATTAATGCTTCAGTGACCGTTCAGGACCTCAATTTCTTTGTGTCATTTATTTTATGTGCATTTTCGTATTTTCTTTATTTGTTATCCTCCTTTCCGCCCCTTTCCTCCATTTCTTGTACGGTGTGTTATTAGGTCATACCAAGTGATTCTGTTGGGTTCAGATTGTTTATCATGACTTTAATTTCATTCAGGGAGAAGGGTTTGATTGGCGGCCTCAAGTAGTTTTCGCCTTTTTGCTCGATATTTATTACCCTATCCTTCGACAGTGGGGTGAACACATTCTTAGGATGTTGGATGAAGGCATTTGGGTTTTGACTAGTTACCTTCAGCTCCAGGCCCAATGGTATTGAGCCCTTTAGTTGCCTTGCATAAGCAGTATTCAGATTTTTCAGGTGCTGTAGATCCTTCCATGTAATTCTTGAAGAATTTTTCTATGTATTTCCCAACAAATCGTTTTAATTCTCTAGTTGCTTGGTTGATTTCTAGCAACTTGGTTGATCTCTAGTTGCTTGGCCAATCTCTAGGTGTTTCGTTGGACACTTGTGTTTCTGCAGGGTATCGTCTGCTTTGTCACCACCTTTTTTTCAGTTGTTTCATTGATAATTGCTTAAGGTAAGTGTACCTTTGCGAATGGAGTATGCGTGTAGGCGTAACTTGCCATGCTGCCTTTTGTATAGCAGTCGTTAACTTTTCTACTGCTTCTTCTATGTCTTCTCGTGTTTTTAAGGGTTTAAGTTTTTCGTCAATTTTTCCCTGAAGAAATCCCATCTCGCTGGTGGGTTAGGCAGTTGCGACTGTGTGTTTGTTTTTCATGAATTAGAGTTAAATCTGCCGAAGAATGATCGATCGAGTAAAGGGTAGACGAATAAACTTCTTTTTTGGAGCGGCTGTCTTGGCTTTTCCTTTGTCATTTCTTCCGTTTGATTTGCATTTTTATATATTTTCTTGCTTTTTTCGTTGCCTTTCTTTAGTATGTTTGTTTATTAAAAAAAATTATTTTTAGCCTCTGTATTTTCGGCCCTTTCGGTTTAAGGAAAGAATTTCCAGATTTTCAGATTTAAATTGATAAAACAATGTAAACAAAAAGGCAATTAATTCTGTAATTCGAGATTCGATTTTTTTTCTCCGGACGTATTCTCTGCTTTCCCTTTTCCGTTTCGTTGCAATGCTAAAAAAATAATTATTCTCCCCCATTAATTTCAATAGTAGGTGCCTAACGATTCCAGGATTCGAGTGTTGCCGATGTTATTAACAATGAAATGCTGTATCATCGTTAATAGTAGGAAGCACTCCATTTCCTATTGAATCAATACTCCATCAGACAGAATAAAGTCCAATTACTGTGGAGGTCGAGGCTCGCGGCACGTTGTGGTTTCCGGAAATTTTATGTGCCTACCTTCCTTCGAAATAACGTTCATGCTGCTCGAAGCCTTTATTGCCCCATAAGATTTCCTTCTTGTAGATTTATTACCTCTGTGCTACTATATTCTTCTCATGCGTTTTCCTCATTTTTCAGCAACTTTTAATATCTGTAATTTACACCTTACGCGCCCTCTCACAATTTGTTTTTTTTTAGAAATATCAATCAATTCTCGATCATTGCTTTATTACTTAAACCACTGATTTTATACAAAGGTAACTTTGATTATAATAAAGCAAAAATATAAAAGTAAGCGAAATGATTAAGAAATGAAATTTGGAAATGCAGGTTAGGGTTGTAAGTAACCCTTGTTTCGTGAAGAGGCATCAAAATCACCATAGTGATCCGGCAAGAATCTCATGTTAAGGGTCCACTCTGCAGGGAATTTGGAACCTAACCTACACCGTCAAATAAACTCTTGTTATGTCTCGTACAAGTGTCTGTTTTATATTACATGAATTTCGAGCACATCCCCTTTACACGTTGGGGTAGTCGAGTAGCATAAGGCAACCTGAAATTTTATTCCACTATAAAATGGCTGATTTACATATTTACTATGAAGTGTGATTATTATTTATTAAGGTTAAAGGTGCGGAGTTTCGTTAATAATATATAACAAAAGTTGGGTTTATGATTTTGGAAATTTGTAAGGGAAGTATTTTTATATAAAAATTTGAAATAGGTTGTCCTGCCATTGATTTGTGAAGAAATTTCAAGAATTCTAGTTGATTTTCTAAATTAAAAAATTTAATGTCAAAGTAAAATTTTGAATTTTCAGTTTAAAAATATTTTAACACAAACTCAAGGTTCAAAGTTTTGAGCTCCGAGGTAGAAGCTAAAAAAAGGTGAGGCTTAAAGTTGTATTAAAATAAAAGGCTTTTAACAAGTAATTGGAAAAATATGTCTGTAAATTAAAAAATAAAGTGTATCAATCGAAAACCTGCGTAGAATCTAGAATTTTAGGGCCGAACCTCTACCATCAGCATTGGATTAACTTAATTTATTTAGCTTATTATAGTATACAGCCAAAACTCGCTACGTTACAATATTTTTTTGAATTTAATTTTAAGCTTATATTTGGAATTTTGGCTTCGAATTCGAAGCTCAAGAATTTCACCTTTAAAGTACTTTGTAAAAATCAAATATCTGAATTTAATTTTAAGGAGGTATATTTCGAACTTTGGGGAAGTTTTGGGAATTTTTGTTTACTTATATTATAAGTATTGATAACTATAACACTGAATCATGTAAGACCTCTAATCCAAAAATTGCAGGAATTTATGGAATCTGAAGCTTGGAACTGACGAATTCAGTGAACGAAAGTGCGTTTTTTAAGCTTGAAGACTCAAAGAAAAAGTCAAACAATCTGTTTAGGTTGAAATTTTATTAAGTGCGACATTCAAACAGAAAATTGTAATCATTCGCACTTAACGTAATTTTGTGTGCTCGAACCTTTTTGTCCCGATAATAATAATCCAGAAGACATTCAAACCCAATTTCCTTAAATAAATTTGTTTGCAAATCTGCAAAATTGCAAAAAAAAAAATAATTTCCAACGAACGCGTGTTTCGCCGATTGTGTGGATTTTAAAATAAATTAGCTTCCCTTTCAGGTTAAAACGCTCACTTAATTTTCTTTTTCTCCTTTTTATCGACTTTCTCATTTTTTTTTGAGGGTGCGTTTTTAAAAATTACTAATCTAAACTGTCATAAAATAGGGCGTATCGATTTATGTGAAACTTACGAATAGGAATTTTTGACTGCAGTAAAGCTCATCGGATTTTCGCATTATGCCCCGAACAAAATCTAATTAATCTCAGTTTTATTTTTAATATCGAGGAAAAGCTTCCTTCGAGCTAAGAGGAGCCTTATTAATGGAAAAGCAATCCTGGATTCGACCAACGCTTTTTGTTAGAACCACTTTTCCCATCAACAGAGATGATACTAATTACACTCGATATTTGAGACTTTCTGAAAGAGGGATATAAATATAATAGGTGTTACTGAACCTTTCTTGACTTTGGCATTTAATAAATCCGATTTTGATTTTTGGAACGACTGCAGTTTCCTCGTTTAACTGTAATATCTGAGGTGGAGGTGCATTTCTTGGACTAAAGTTTCTCTAAACTGTGTAATTTGTGTTTTCCTTCTTGTTATGGATATACAGGGTGGCCCAAAAACGCTCGAACACGTCAATTTTAGTATCAGGGGGGGACATCTGAATTGATTAGTATTATTTACACAACTTCAACTCTAAGATGAGGGTGAATTGCAGCTCAAAATTTTAAATAGAAAGGGGTGTCAAACGTTACATAGTTCTAAAGGCATTTCGATTCTCTTTTCAACAGTCTTTTTATCCGATCATTAATTCCAGAAAAAATTACATTTAAATTTTGATCAAGTAGGCTTAAACAGTTGAACGTAATAAGCAAGTACTTTGTGAGTTTGTCAGCATTTAAATTGATAATGTTAAGAGGCCAAAACTTGCGTCTGCTGTTTTCAGTGGGCCACTATGTATAAGCTGATAAAGCGTTTACAACGGATACATTTAGCGATACCACTTCAATGATCTCCGGTTAGAAGAACTATAAGAGTTCCGTCATTATAGGCTGCTGGTTTGATTTTGTCACCTCCTGTTTGTGTCACATTTGCTGTTTCAAACTTATGGCAAGAACATCACTCCAGTCCTTCCACTTTAGCACCATAACCCCATTATCATTCTGTATAGCAACAATATATCCCTCTTAGTTGACACTTGATTACGTCGGCGTCGGCCGGATTACGTTTTCTGTTGGACCGCAGTGTGTCGACCAAAAAAGTGTTTTTCTCTAACAGTTGTTCTTCCAGAGTTACGCTATTATACCAGTTATCAGCGAACAATGATCTACCAAAATGAAAATACGGTTCCATCAACTCCACTACAACTTTGGATGAAACACTTGTACCTACTTGAGCGCTTCTTTTTCTGCATATACTTTGTATTGGAGAGTATACAAATTCTTGGTACATAATTTAAAAATTTCAATGCCATATCGGCGAAGTTTGTTCTTCAGATATTATCTAAACGATAGCCTACCCACAAATGGCATTATTGACTCATCAATGCATACTGACATCTCCGGAATTACGCAATTATTAAATGCAGACAGTAATACCACTCTATCTTTTTGCTCTAATTTGTTCTCTAGTTTCACTATTCTTTGTTTCAGACCTTCATTTTCTTTCTTTATTTTTCTTATTTCCTCTCTATCTTCACTTTGATCCTGTCTTTTCATTTTTATTTTATTCATTATCTGTACTACGATTTGTTTCACGTCTGATGTGGTTTCTCCCTTTACATGTGTTCTATGCATCCTCTTCGATATTTCAAACAACTGGGTGGGTTATCCATTCCTTTTCACGTCTTCGGAAGTGTAAGACTCACTATTATCCGTATCACCATAATACTTTTGTCCTTTGCAGTTACTGAAATTATTGCAGTATTGGCAACGTCGCTTTTCAGTTGCATGCAAGGTCTTCTACTATCAGTACTTCCTCAAGTTTACTCTGTTTGTTTACTGTTTTTACCTTCTTATTGCGCAGATCTTTTACTTGTTATTCTCTTCCCCTTCTCTTGCCTATGCACACCATCTTGTGCTTAAATTCGCTCATTAGCTTAGGCAATTAATACTACTGTCGTTATTAAAGTATATCTAATAAAAAAAAATCGGAAATAGTTTTGGAAGTTTTAATCCACTAAGACCTTCTTTGGTACCTAGCAGTTTTAAACAAGGTCTTCAAAAACGCATAAAAAGAGGCTTGTTAAATCAACTGATTATTCAGACATTTGCGTGTTACAATCGAAAGCTTGCCTTAGCGTGATCCGATGTTCCCTTCAACGACTTCCTTCCAACACCTAATGATTTCTGATAGGCTCTTTGAAATGCTCAAAAAGTACCTGTCCATTTTCCATAAATTATTCAACACCCATCACAAGCTTCAGTAATATAAAAAAAAACTACACAAAGTAGTAATTTTGGTTAAACTACCCAAATTTCCACTGCCGGGCATATTTTTTGAAATTTACGTTTTCATAAATAATTTATATTCCAATTAACTTAAACGACTAGGAATAACTTTTTTTACGATGCCTCTATTGTACTTGAAAAGAAAGTATTTTTAGAATACAGATGAGGCCCTTTACTATGTATTTTAAACAACTTAATGACTATGTAGGACATTTTTTTGTTCACTCAATAGAGCTTTGTTCTTTACAAGCTTCTTGTCTGTAATTTCTTAACAGGAAAACACACGCAAATAAAAAATCAAAGTAGGCTATTTAACTTTACAACCATCAAAATCGAAAAACAAAACTATTTCCCTTTGAATCCAAGTCAAATCACTCCGGGGTATTTGAATTTCGGCTCGTTGCTTCTCTAAGATTTAATATTCCGTTAATTATACGCAGAAATTTTCAACCGAAAGAATGGTCAAGGGTTTTCTAGATTTAATTTCGTGGTCGAACGGGAATTTATAAAATTTTCATAAAAACCAAAAGTTCCATCCAGTAATTTTTAAAAGGATTTTCAGCGAACTGAACCGAACAAAATTCACAGATTTTACCTACGGTCGACTATTTATATCTTACGTATTATGCCCCGTTTCACTAATGTCTCTGTTTTAGGATACACTTTGTGTTCAAACACTTTTATACTCTTAATTACGCTTTGTTTGGTTTGTAATCAAGTTTGAAGGTTAAAAACGGATACCAAAATGTGTCGAATTATTTATAAAAGTTATCATCTCGTTTTTTCTGGTTTGATTTACTCAAAAATAGGACAAGCCAACAAGCTTTGTTATTACAGCATTTTGTATGTGTATAAAGCCTTCTTGATATTATCAGGCCAGAGTAGGCCATGCTAAGGAGAAGTTTTCGTTGATGTAAACAAGACTTTCCTTTGTACTAATCTACCAATAATAATTTCGCACAAAAAAATAACGCCACTGCTTCGTTAGTTGATTCAAGCTGGAACAATCCGGACAAACCATAGATTTCGCCCAATATACAAGCAATATACAACATCACATCCTCTACATAACCTAACAATCAAAATCTGACAAAACAGCAACCTCCTGATTCTTCAAATACATTTTTAATGCCGCCAACGTTTGAAGAAAATTTTACACGATAAAACTAGGCTTCAAAAATTTCTTCCAAAACTTGAAAAAGTGGCTTTAAAGTTTGGCTATTTTGAGATTATTTTTTTGATGTTTTCTGTTGTTATTGTAGGAAAGGTCGTAACTGGTGGGAGAGGAGGCTCATAGTCAAGGGTGTGTAATAAACAAATAACATCATGTGCCTAACAAGCTACACGCTAAATCCATTTCTTTGCGCTTTTTGGCAACATGTATCTTCCATGTCAGTCGCCTATCTAGATGTAGGTATGGAACTTCGTTGGCTTGGGGTATTATAATTATTAAAATGCTGATTGTAAGTATGTAAGTTCTCTTCAATTCGGAGGTCGACTTCGAGTTTCGTTTAAACACTTTTTCTATATCTTTAGCGAAAGCTTCGGCCTTTCCGGTTCTTGCTCAGTTACCTCATTCATCTCTCACGGGAGGAGAGTGCGTTTTCGGTTGTTTAAAACCTCTAGTGGCCATCCACAGAGAATGATCGTACGGAGAAGGAAAGTTTATTATGCAGTGCAGTGTGGGACATCCCAGGGTAGCACGCTGGGTCCGATAATTTTTATTATACTTGTTAATGATTTGCCTGAAATTATAAAGGATGGTACTGTGCCTCGCATGAAATTGTCCGACTCGCTGCGCTCGTCGTTCAAACGTCATGCTCGGCACCCAAAATGACACTTCTACTCCTAATAACACAATATACTATTTTCATCTTTGTGTCTGCTGTGCCAAAAGGGCCCATAAAATATCCGAGGTTAAAAGACTGATGAACTCTTACTGTTATTAGAAACAATTTGTCATAAGTTTCACCTAATAATATTAACTTTTATTTATCGTTGTTTTGTCAAAGTCTTCTAAGTTGAACAAATTTCCTTCAGTTTTTTGATAATAGTATATTGTACTATGGGTATATTTATATACGAGTAGCCCTACAGGCTTGGTTGGCTACTTGTGGCCATTATTTTCGGTTAAGCGCCTTTTCCCTCCATCTAGTAGTACCCATACGGTTTAGGTCCTGTTCTACCTCGTTTCTCAATCTTGATCTTGGTCTGCTCTTCCTTCTCTTTCAACCCAGCTTGCTCACTACTATTTTTTTTGCAGGCGTCCATTTGTCATCCTCATCCTCAAGTGGCCCATCCATCTTACTCTTTATGCTTTTGCAATACCAATTATTATGTCTGGTTCCTTGTAAACTTTTCTGCACAGTTTTCATTAAAGTCCACACTTCACTTCCGTGTGTCACCACTGGGCTTATTACTGTTTTATAGATCCTTTCTGCTTGGTTTCCTGTAATGCTACGATGTCTAATTCAGATTTTGAAATTACTCTTATCAGTTTTTTTTTAATGCGCCTTCTTCGGAAGTTTCTGTTGCAGTCCATGTTGCTACAAATAAATTTTGTCCTGCAGTTGTGTTTTTAACTACATTCGTTTTGTGTTTTTCCTGTTTTTCTTTTTGATTCGTTAAATCCGGTTTTCGAGTACCTTGACTTGCCGTTTCCGTCTCGTTTGTTTCCCGTAGTACCTTGTGCGTTTGTTATATTTTTCCTTTCAAATTTCATTATTCTTTCCTTTCGTGGTTCCCAATCCCATCGTTCTTCATTCAAAAATATCTTTCTGAACCCTACTTTCGCTTCCTTTCCACGTTTCCTCTCAGATGTTGCAGTTCTTCTTAAACTAGCTTGTACTTTTCTTTCTTCCGGTATCAAGTCATCCTCTATATACGTATTTGTTCCTGCAAATTTCATCTTTCCATCTTTTTTTCCCATTTTTCAAATTTAGAAATTACAAAAGCATTTCTGTTTTTGGCTTTGTTATTTCCGGCGCGTTTATCTGGCCTCTAGTTTTAGTTTTATTTTTAGGAATTGTTCAATTCTTTCCTTTACGCGGTTGCATATGCTTTTATTACTATGTTATTTTTCTGCTCCTCCTTTTCGGCTATAAAAATTATATTTTCTAACATAACTACTTACATACTTTTTTACTTCCACAATTAATTGCCTAATTATTTCTTTCAGTTCGTCATTTTTTTGCTTGTTCCAAATATTTCGGAGCTTGATTCCCGTTCCCTCTTCCTTGCATTATCTTAGGTTGATGGCCCTTCGCTATCATAGCATGAAACTGCTGACGCCTTCATTCTTTAGCTTTCTGCGTACGGCGCTTGACCTTTGTACGTACGCGCTTGTTATCTACGTGCACTAATTACGCGGTTACTTCTGCCTGCACAATTTTAATTTTTAATGATTTTTTTACCTAACTTGCTACCTACTTCCGATTTTCCTAATATTACTATTACACTTTTCGCTTATAAAGCACTCGCTATTTTCACACGTTCGAGGATTTAGCGCGATAAATCCCTAGTTTTTTGTGTAATTATATCGGCCCATTTCGAAAACGTGTACTCTTCTTTGCGTTCCATGCCTATATTATGATGGTAATTACTCAAGGCGAGAAGTAACAACCATCAAAGGCGAGTAGAATACTATACCTTCTATTTTTCATTAAGTTTTTTAATACCGACTGGAAAAGTATTACCAGAACCCTTGAAAACAGCGTGGTAAAAAATGCTACGTTGACCTAAACAACCTGGCTCCTACGTTAACAAAAGGGGTTCTGAAGATTTTGAAGATCATTCAGTATATAGAAAATGAATATATCTAACAGTTTTCTCTTTATATTATTTAATGTGTTACCTATGGAATTTTATATTTCTTTATTGTGTTTGTAATTTGTGTTGTTCTTGGTCCATCTAATCATATAGGATGTTAAATATTGTAACGTAGTGGTTAGCACCAAAAGTAGTGTTAAAAGTTAGTAAAGTGAAAAAGATTAAATTTAGTAGAATTTCTGATACTTCTTAAGTACCAACGTGGTGGTGTATTTAACCAGCTACGCCACGAGGGGGTTTGCTGCGAGAGGTTTTATATTAAAATTCTGATTTAACTAACATAACATAATTATATTGTCCGACTTTGATTAAGTTTCAGTATTATTTAGAGTTACATTTAAAGATAAACACTTAAGCCACTTTAGATATAAGTTCCAAGTACTTACAAATATCGAAGTTAATAAAATGAAACAAAGGCTTCAATCAAAACTATTAGCAAGTCTTACTATGAATTAAATTAAATTAAAAATCGTAGGAAACATCACTAGTACGAAGAAAATGACTTAAGTAATTATAAATAGTTCTTGCTGAGCAATTGCTTATTTAAGAAGGCAGCTCCCACGCACACGTGTCTTGAAACACCTTGCCGTGAACATGCTGAGCTGTGCAATCTGGTTCCGTTGTGTATTTTAAAAAATGCTATTTCGGCGTTTCCACGAACTCCACAGCTGGCTCGAGTGTCATCTTTTTGGTTCACGGCGGTCATCCACGTGCATCTTGGATGGGAATCAATTAATCACGCATTCCACGTTGCTAAAATTTAGAAAAAAAATATCACTTCCCTTCCCATTGTCCGCAGGTGTTTTAGTTTGTCAGGGTACTGAACGCTCTTAATCCCAAACTTAACAAACCAAAAGCATGGCTTACTATGGATTAAAATATTGTAAATAACAAAAATGGCTCTTCCCGAAACTAACAAAAAAGGTCTTAAAATTAATTATGAAAGTCATGGTGCAAAGTACAAATACTCAGATAATGAATTTTCCACTCCCACTCCATAAAATAAAAAGCAAACCAATCAGACTTCCTTGAAAATGAAGTAAATGTTCAACTAGTTTAACCACCAACACGTTTTGTGTATGAGAGTGGGTGAAATTCCACACATTATGGATCCACAACTAGAATATTACTTCACTGATATGTTAGCCGAGTGCACAGATGTAATACACGAATGTCATTTACAAAATGCATTTCCCTGAGCAGAAAATTGAGATGAATATCACGAGAGAAAGGGGGCGACATCGTGCAATTACAATTCAAACTGTAAACGTTTCATTTCAAACTCCACTCTATTTTCTTTTCCTTCATTTAAATTCTACGTGCCCCGTTATCCATTACTTTATTGTCTAACGTACCAAGCTTTGTGGAATTCAAATGTCAGTGAGTACTTTCTGCTCATTTTTGAGGGACTTTAATTTAAATAGAATTGAGGAAATGCTTCTCGGTTCGAGTTAATCTAAACCACTATAAAAAGTTGTGCTCTAATTTCGTGAGAAAGTTAAGCTCGGCGGCGTTTATTAAGTTAAAAAGGGGATTTTGATATGCGTTTCTAAAAGTTTTTCAGTCAAAAATAAACTTAATTTAGGATTTTAAGCTGAATTAATTTTCTTTAAATCTGGTTTTAGAAACTCAATAATTGACCAAAGAATGTTCAAAGAATTCGAATTATCTTAAATTTTTTTAATTGTAATTCCGAACTTCGCATTAAAAATACCTTCAAATTTCAAGGTCTAAATCTGAAGATTCGATCTGTGAGACTCAATAATTAAGCAATTTGATATTGATTTAAAGATTCGAATCATCCGGAATTCTTAATATCTTGGGTTATAGTTTCAGTTAAAAAAAAACTCCTTCGAATTTAAAGATTCGAATTACCTTAAACTTTTTAAATCGAAATTTGGAATTTTGCAATAAAAATACAAATCTGAAGCTTTAAATCTGAAAATTTGATATTTGGGACACAATAATTGGACAGATTAAGCTCGAAGTTTCGATTTATTTTAAATTTTATAAATTCTGATTCTAACTTTGCATTAAAGAAATATAAATCTCAATCTTTAAATCTGAATATTCGATCATTGAGGCTCAATAATTGAGCAATTTTAAGTTCAACGATTCGAATTATCTTAAATTTCAGAAATCTTAAGTTGAACTTTCGAACTTTGTATGCAATCTGAAGCTTTAAATTTGGGGATTTGATCCTGGAAACTCAATAATTAAACAATTTCACGTTCTAAGACATTCAATTTTCGAGCAACCAAAGTTAAAAAATCTTAAGTTGAAGTTTCAAACTTTACAATCTTACATGTAAGTCTAAAGCTTTAAATCTGAAGATTTGATCCTGGAAACTTCGAATTGTCTTAACTTTTTTAATATTAAGTTGAGGTTTTGAACTTTGCCTTGAGGAATTCGAAACTGAAACCCTAAATCTGAAGAGGATCAATAATTCGACAATTTCAAGTTTGAGGGTTTGAATTATTTGAAGGATCTTTGAGGCTCAATAATTGAGCAATTTCATATTCAAAGATTTGAATGGTCTTAATTTTTTTAAATCTTAAGTTGAACAAAAAGTGAATAAAAATTCCGAAACGATTTATCTCACCTCACTCTAAAAGTTTCGATATTTTTCTACCATTTAAAGGTTTTGTACAAAGCCCTGATAGAAATTCATCGTTCAGAATAAAATTAAGTCTTTAGATAGCTAAAAATTTAAAACACAAAACGTTAAAACCCATTAACTATCAGAAAAACTAAGCAACTTTTTACAAAATGAAATTTCCGGATAAAGCATGACAAAAGCTCGCAACGATAAAGCTGAACAAAGCTTGTAAAATGCAAATCGTTTAACAGAACATTACGGGGAATTATTCAAACATTTAAATTTATTCCATTACAAGCTATCATTACTAACCATCAAAATTTACAACCGATGTGAAAAACACTATAAAATGTTTTTGGCGGTAATAAATAATAAATAAAATAAAAATTATAATTCGCCGTTTGTCAAATTGGTCATTTAAATTTACCTTAAAATAACGATAAATAGCGTTATGAGCCCACTTAGTAACAATGTTAAACTCGCAATGACCAGAAACCAATTTTCTAAGTACACATCAAGACGACCATTATCGAAATTAATGTTACTTGCTGCTATAATAGAAAATCGATGGAGAAGTAGCCACTCGACTAAGTATTTATGTAGAAACTTCAGCCGGTTACCCACAACAGGGTTGCCCATGACTTCGTTTCCTTCATCACTAATTTATAAACTTTGAATAACTGAGCCATTCGTGTTGATGAAGTAATTACTTAGTTATGGGGGAATCATTTTCAAACAGATATATAAAAGTTTAACTAACGTTAATGTCAACACAAACACCTGTGGTGAAAGAAATGATGATTAATACTTTGAAATTTAGCAAGCCAAGGACTTTGATTTTTCACTAAAGGGATTCTCTAACTAGTTGACGAAGACTCCAACAATCTCCAAAAAATATTTCAGTTTCCTGCCTGAAATCGTTCAGTTTTTCCCCTTTAAAAATACGTAGCCCCAAAAAAGCAATTTCAAAGGATTAATTATTCTTAAACGTTAAGGAAACGAAATAAGTCCAAGAGTCATCAAGGAAGTTATGTAGGTCAATTATGGTTCATTCAACTTCTGGAAAACTGAAAAGCTTACTTTCCTGAAAAGCCCACGTTGTCTACCCACCTACGCTGAAATTACCTAAATAGAGTAAAGTCTTAGCACCCACACATTTCCTCCACAGTTTTCCAACGTAAATATCTCAGTTACTAACCTGAAATTTCGCTTTGTTAAAACTTTAGTCGAGTAATGAATATTATGCACTTTAAATTAGAAAATAGATGTAGTAAAGTTTTCTAGTTAACATTAACTTGAGATTTAGACTTTTGAATTCTTGAATCTTTAACTCAATATTTAAAAAAATTCAGTTAGTTCGAACCTTTGAATTTGGAATTGTTCAATCATTGAGTCTCAAAAACCAATCTTCAGATTTAAAGCTTGAGATTTGTATTTTTTTGTAAATAAACTCCAAATTTGAATTTCCCAGATCGAATCCTGAAATATGAAATTGCTTAATTATTAAGCCTCAAAGACTCTTTAAAGCTTGAGATTTTATTTTTTTAATGCAAAAGCCTTTAACTTTGAATTGCTCGATAATTAAGTTTATAACTTAGAATCTTCAAATTAAATCAATGAATGCAAATTTTCTAATCTTAAACCAAATTTCGGATTGGATATTGCATATTAAATTTAAAAGTGGAAATTTCACCACCTATCTAAATCCAGGTTTTTAAAAGTCAGTCCAATTTCCAAGGTTTGGAACTACTCGTATCTTCGAATTTAGAGCTTTTGATTTCTTATGTTAATCTAAAATTAAAAATTGCATTTAATGATTGGATTTTAGACTTAACTTCAGTATTTAACTTAAAATGCATTGAAGGGTCTACCACTGCTCTTGGAACGGTGTACGTCATACGGGGAGTACGTGGGAACAAGCAAAACAGCTTTTACAACAGACGTACGGACCAGTGCGTCCTAGCTATAGTATACTCCGCGAAATGTTCAACACGGAGCAATCGCTGACAAAAGAGTCTTGCTAGCCGGCATACCCACATCAGCCCAACCAAATGAAGAAGTACAGGTCGATATCGTCTATGGGTTACTCCACTCCAAAGTTCGTAAAGCCGTACCCAGGGCAAACATAATTTCTTTCCACACTATGTTAGAAGAAATTAGAAAGATCAAGGACTTCTATCTTCCCATTAAAGAGAAACAAGCGACAAATAATACGGTAGCAAAAAAGAAAACTCGGTGTGCGTTCTGCCGCTATTCCGAGGAAGAATGCCGCAAGCGAAAAAGAGCAGAACAGTTAAGCCAGAAGGCAGAACTGCCGCCCGTAACAAACAGTAAAGCACTTTCTCCTGTTACGGTTGTGGAGAACCGGGCGTGATAAAGAGCAACTGCCCAAAATGTAACAATCACCCCGACGTCAACCTCTTCTTGGTCAACTCCGTTCCTGTCATCGTTAATCGACAAATTGCACAGGTAACAATCATTGAAAACACAGGAGGCACCTGGACACAGGACTACGACAGAGCATCCCTGGTACGGACCTGCTCCAGAGAAACTACGCTCACTTCACACCGCTCACGGTCAACCTTATTATGGCCGATTGGAAACTTTGAACACAGAATGTTCTATCCACGACAGCGAAGGTACGAATAGGCTATAAGACAATCCCGACAACGTTTTTGGTCATCTCCAGAGTCAAAAATCATACACTTCTAGGAATAGACTTCTTGCAAGCTGCCGGAATGGTACTGAACACCACAGAAAGGACATGGCACTTTGCTGAAGATACAACCACACTATACAAGTTTCTTTGGAAACCTGCACAAGCGTTAGTTGCAAATTTAACACTTCAAACCATGAGTACATATATCGGAAAAATTAAAGCCACATCAAAAACTGCTTTTCGGACCCGAAAGCGAAGACGAATTTTCAAACCGCTCCTTATGATATATTCGTATACGAAGCATCTCAGCCTACAGCGTTCACCTGTCCACACTCGCCTCAGAAGAGTCTCCCTACTAATATGGAAATCTCAATGATAGATGTAGAACCTATTACTCTTCGAGACAATGAAGGTGCATGTTGACCACCGAGCAGAGAGGCGTCCTTAATAAGATCCTCCAAAAACATGAAGATTGCTTTCGACTAGGGGGAGAACCGACACCGTTCACTGAACCCGTTATAATTACCGATGGTCAACAGCTCATCGCAGTACCCCCATATCGTTTGTCACCAGCTACACAAACAATCTTGAAGAGCAAGAGATATAGGAAATGCTACGGCAAGGGATAATCGAAGAATGCGAGTCTGTCGTTCTCGTGCCCAAACCTGATGGAATCACTCGCCTGTGTGTTGACTACCGACGCCTCAATAGCATCACCAAAAGTAATCACTATCCTCTGCCTCGGCTGGACGACTTATTACACACAGCCCACACCGCCATAATGACCACGTTGGACCTGAGATCCGGCTGCTGGCAAGTTTCAGTGCGCCCAGTCGACCGAGACCTCAAGGTATAATTAGCGATGTTAGTAAAAGATTATCATACTTCGTGGCCCGAGAAGCTTCCAGCCATTCGGTTCGCTATGAATACGGCCACTTGCCAAACCACAGGACAAACTGCAACCTTCCTTACTTTTGGACGGGAACTCAGAACTACCGATGATGTTACCCGATACCAAAAGGCCATTCTCCAGTCAGAAAACTTTGTCGCAGAGGTCACACCGTACCTCCTTCGCCTGACAAATACGATACGTGAGGCTAAACTTTTACAAGAAGCTCAACAGGACCGCAGCAAGATATATGCAGAACAGAAACGAGAAGGAAGACCCTCTTACAAAGTTGGAGACCAAGTATTTGTACAAACAGATCTAAAGGTACAATGGCGAAGTTTCATCCAAAACGTGACAGTCCCTACATCATCCTTCAGAGAAAATCACCAACAACCTACGAGGTTGCCGCATCAGGTCAATCCCAAAAGCTGGGAACCTATCACACGTCCGCCCTTAGCCCGTATCACGGACCGAATGACCAACTCCCACAACCCATACAAGCCATTCGCAAGAGAGGACGTCCCAGGAAACAACCTTCATCTCAGTAATGCTGGACCCTTCGTCGGGATTCCAGAAGGATCCATAGGGGAAGGATATAACACGCGCCTGCACCCTGGCCACCCACAATACACAACCACTCTAACACTACCAGAAGGGTGCGCCACAGTTACCACTAGCCAATGAACCATTCACGGGGTGTATTCACTACCTACTTCAAAATGAACACGGATCATTGAACGGTCTAAGGTGGTTCGACATTTGGTTTGGGGGCAGCTTACCTCATCTTCTAGTAAGAAAAGAATCACTCCGACACCATTGTTGTGATATTATTATATTTACTATGCCTGTTTTGCCTTGTCTCTGGCCTGTTTGATACTATAGTAAATAATTAATCCTCGATGTGTGTGTGTGTTAACCTTAACCAACCCGCTCATCACAACTTTAAAAATTTAAATTCAAAAAGAATTCGAAGATTTTTAATTCAACATCTTCAGACTGAATGAAATTTTAAAAATATTCTTCTAAAATCTTGAAACATCCGATATTACAGTTTTGAATTGAGATACTTAACTTAATTTAAAAACAAAGTAAAATTTAAATGCAAAATTAAAACCTAACATTAAGGTTTAAACAGGTTAAATTCACTTGAATTAAAATGAGATCTCGACATTTTTATCAAAATTCGATATTTTTCTTAAAATTAAAGCTTAAATGTTAGATTTTGTTTATTTTTCAGACGTTGACATTATGTTCTTAACAATCAATTTTTTTTTGTTTATTTGGGTGAGATCCAGGCCTCCGGACGTCAAGTTTTAAAGTTAGAATTCCAGTTTTTGTTCTTCTTCTTAGAGTGGCCCTTTACAGGGCGTTGCCGATCCTCTATCCATATGCCTGTGGTGTGCGTGTCAGGTAGCCTACAGACATAGGGGACCTACAGCTTAACTTAATCTCCTTTTCAAAGGGCACACGAACATTTTTCCAAAATTCAAATTAATTGGGAAATAATGGAAATAAGATTTTAGATCGTTGTAACTCACTATTCGTAATGTAGCGTGTAGGCAACTCAACTAACAGAGTGCGTTAGATAATAGGAAATATTTAAAATATGAAACAGAATTCGAATGCAAACTATGTCGTATTAGTCCAAGAAACAAATTAATAATCCCAACTTGTTAGTTATTACTCGACTCTACAGTTTTGAGTCATACACAAATCCGTGCTTATTTAAGTAGTTGTGCAACTTTATATACATCAAATAGAATGTAACTGCATGTAAATGCCAGCCTTAAACGTGTTTCATTTTTCATGCAAACTTCATTATTGTAATTAGTCCAGTCAACGAACGCTCAATAGGGGGGTGTAGAATGCATGGAGGGTGTCACAATTTTTGACTTCAGGGCTTTGTTTGGAGTCGTTAGGAGGTAAACATACTAAAAGTCCCCGGACATAGGAGGTGAGCGGGGTGCAGGGGGGGACCGAGAAGATCCCTTTTTTAGGTTTTTTGCTTGTATCTTGAATAAGGTGCGTCTTAGCGAAAAAGTTATTATATACAAAATCAAAGGTGTCAAAATTTTCCACATTTTTGGTTGGTAAAGTTTTTTTATATCTCCAACCGTTTATGCGATATCCGCTATCAAAAATCGCTAATTTTCGAAAAAAATATATAAAAAGTATATACTATTTTGAAGGAAATTTAATCCTGTACAACTTCTTTTGTGGGAATTTTTCTGTAAACCGAAGAGATGAGGTGCTAGAGAGAAAAGTTTAACGAAAAACGGGAGGCAAAATATTTTCGTGCAAATATTAACGATTTTTGATAGCGGATTTCTCATAAACGGTTGGAGATAGAAAAAAACTTAAACAAGCAAAAATGAAGGAAATTTTATCGGCTTTGATTTTGTATATAATGACTTTTTTGCTAAGATGCACCATCTTCTAGGTATAAGCAAAAAAACAAAAAAAGAGACCTTCTCAGTCCCCCCCTGCACTCCGCTCACCACCTATGTCCGGGGACTTTTAGTATGTTTACCTCCTAACGACTCCAAACAAAGCCCTGAAGTCAAAAATTGTGACACCCTCCATGCATTCTACAATCCCTTTATTGACTGGACTAAATGTGTTAGCTTAGTTTTTTTTTCTCTTTTGTTTTGAAATTTAAAAACCATAGATTTTTTTTGTTTTTATAGAATAACCAAGCGCTACAGTTATGAAATATTTGAGCGCCAGCATTAAAAATTAGTTATTTTGCAAAGTTAATTTTAGCATACGTATTTTTTGTTATGTCCTGTTATGACTTACGAACAAATTGGCATTAATTTTGTACTAAATTTTTTTGATTCTGAATTACATACACATACACCAACATAAAAAATTAAAATTAAATTTGCAATTCTGATATTAAATATGTACACGGTCGACCTAGTTTTATACAAAAAGCACGCAAAACGGCGTTTTGTATCAAACATGCATCGCAACAACATAAAAGCACCCTCATCCCCTGCAGGCCATGCATACTCTATCTACGTATTCTAACTCCCACCTGCATCCTGTTTCCTGAAATCTAGGCTACCGAGATTATGGTAATGTATAAAATAAATTTCCAACAACAAGCTACCAAAACGTACCTACTGTTTGTAAGGCTTTCTTTCCTTACCGATGCATTCTTGAGGATTGCTGTTGTAACGCCAAGGAAAATCCTAATCAAAATTACATTAGCTTTTTGGATCGATACATACAAATGCCATTATGACTTTGTTGGTTTTGTTTCGAGACTCGACTAGTTTTACAACTTATAATTGTTTGTTTTTTTCTTTTTTATTTTATTTACAGCTGTTAATCTTAAATCCAAGTCAATTTCAGCAATTTTCAGTAGAAATTTATATATATTGTCGTTTTTTTCAGGTACGTGCATTAGGAGTAGCTGAGGAGGTGAAGGCAAGGTAGGATTAAAAATGTTTCATAACTTATATAACTTGCTTTCTAATTATGGAAAGTGCTTTTATACTGTCGAATCCAATCTCTTCAAAGGACTGAAGTTTTCAGAATACCTTGTAAAGTTTGGGGCAGGCGCCGAATTATATTCTTCGATTATTTAAAGTTACGCAATTAGAGCATTTGATAGTTTTGCACAGAACCGAAATTTCACTCTGAAAATCTCAAAAATTGGGAATTCTAAACTTTGATATTACATGAATAGGAAATTCAAGTTTAAAATGTTTAAGTTAGATTAAGGTTAAGAAGAGCCTTAACTTTAACTTAAAAACTGAAATTATACTCTCAAAAATTTGAATAAATTAGGAACTTTGAGCTTTAACTTTAAATTCCTAAATAATTTAAGTCAAGGTTTAATTGAATGTAAACGTCAGATCATGCTTAAAAACCTTGATATATTAAGAATTCTGAGCTTTGACTTTAAATTCATTAGAAATTGAAGTTGGAAATCTAGAAGTTACGGTTCAATTAAAGTTAAATGTCAGAATACATCACCTGAAATCATATTCGAATTTTAAGTCGTATTTTAAACTGGACATAAATTTAATGACAAAATTTTACCCTCAAAAACCTTAAAAACTAGGAAATCCTAGCTTTTACTTTAAATTCATTCGATATCGAAATGGGCCATCTTTAAGCCCATATGCAATTAAACTTAAATGTCGGAATTTATTATCTGAAGTAATGTTTTCAAACTTTAAGACAAATTTAAAACTCGACCCTCAAAAACCTTAAAAATTAGAAATTCGTCATTTAAAGGCAAATTTTCGAATTATAATCAAATTACAAACAGGATTTATATTTAAAAACCAGAATTTCACCCACAAAATTCTTAAAAATTAGAAACTCTCAGCTTTGATTTTAATTTCATATTAAATCCAAATTGCAAATCTTTAAGCCAAGGTTTAGTTAAATCTAAATGGCATTCATCATCTGAAAGCAGACTTTTGAATTTTAGGTCCTAGGACTTGTATTTAAAAGCGGAAATTTCACCCTCAAAATCAAAAATTAGGAACTTTGAGCTGCGACTAAATTCGAGGTTTAATTAAATCTAAACGCCAGAATTCATCATCTGAACAATCTGAAGACAGATTTTTGAATTTTCACATGCACTATACACATGGTGCTCGTGACTCGCATGCAGGCCGGATTGTGCATTTCACGCGTAAGACCACATACGCTAACGCACCAGCCTCAACACCGAAAGGTATAAGAGATTAACGATTACATACAAGTCAAAATTTAGACTGGACTTAAATTTATAAACTAAAATTTCTCCCTCAAAGGGTTTACAAATTAGAAATTCTGAGTTTTGACTTTAAATCCATTGGGAATCTTTAAGTCGAAGTTTAATTAACTCTAAACGCTAGAATTAATCATCGGAAAACAGATTTTCGTATTTTAAGTCAAACGTCTGGCCCGAGTTCAATTTATAAACCTAAAGTTCACCCGCAAAGTCCTTAAAAATTAAGAATTATGAGCTTTGCCTTTAAATTCATTACAAAGCTCGTTGGAAATCTTTAAATCGAGGTTTAATTAATCTAAACGTTAGATTTCGTCATGCAAAGTTGTCACGTACCAAACTCGCACTGCGACATTATAGGGGGATGATGAAGTCCCTTAGTTGCGCGGCTAGCTAAAACAGTGGAGAAGGGCGGTTCAAAACAGTAAAACCCTTATTCAAATAAGGGTGGTCACGATAGGGATGAAAACGTTGTGCACCACTGTGATATTATGTCACCCTAAGATCTAAAAGGAACCCACCACAGAAGATTCCCAAGGGCTCGAAGGGGGTTGAGGTTTAGACTGCTCCCTGCTGCAAGACGATACTTACCTTGCTTGACTGAAATTACTTACTTACTGAAATTCTCAAAACTTGTAGGCAGGCTAACACTGTATATACGTACGTAAATCTTAAACTAAACACTAATGCACAAATATGATCGGGAAGGGCTGAACACAGTAACAAGGCCAAGCTAAATTGACAATGAAATATTTAATGAATCAAAAGGCAAACATGAATACCAGAAATTACACAAAAGACAATCAAAAATATTACGTTGAAAACAAGTAATAAAAACTACACTTACGTTACGGGACGATAGAATTGAGGGTACTACATTTACGTTAGGTACTGCAAAACATTTACAAACTTAGCCCCTCAATTCCCAGGCAAAAAAATATAAGGAAACAACAAATCTTAAACTAAAAATTCGATAAGCACTGTTAAAATATTAACTTAAAGTTGAACTATAGTCGAAACACAAATGATCTTTACTTAAACACAAAATTGCTGAGACGAACTAGTCCATTCGAAACACAACGACGAACAAAAGGCGGTACTTATTAAACTTCAAACTAACTGGACAACGTAGATGAAGGCCTGCCAGCAAGCGGCAATCGTAGAGGTTGAAACATGAACGACAAAATCAGGTGCAGCGTAAAAAAAGGTAAAATTACTTGACAAGATGTTGGTCAGGGAGTAATGTGACGGACGTGAGACTGAGAAGAGCCATGATGTTCATCTGGCGCTCTTTTAATGAATCCGACCAAGTCGCAAATGTAATCCTCTCCGAGGATTACCGGTATAGAGGCCTTTCGGTGATTTAAGGATCCAAGCTGGAAACGATAAACTCGCACCACGTCTTAAAAGACGTCCGACATGATCGAGCTGTTGTCACATACTAACGAGGGGTGTACAATATTCGAACGACTTGAGGCATGTCACCTGACACAGCCCCGCGTACAGGAGGATTCCCCAAACCGTATCACGAGACGCTGTATCAACTGGAACAATATGACATCATGTGTCGATGAAATAAACGCGAATTCGGTCACCTGGGGATCTTTAACAAAGGAACATTTCTTCAAGGGCAAAATACTGGTGTGACTTTGAAGAATTCGTGGAACTCCAAGCTAAACACGCTGACCTGGTTTAACCTCGGATGAGCTACAGACGTAACATGAATTTAAACTGTAGCAAGAATAAAATTAAAAGACAGGGTCGTACTAAAGTATTTACCAAAAATTTAAAATGATTCTAAATTTCCCAAATGACACGGAATTGCAAAACCATGTGACAAAGTTAAATTTTCTAAACTTCAGGTTGGACTGAAATTTCTAAATTGAATTTTTACCCCCAAAACCCTTAAAAATTAGGAATTCTAAACTTTGACTTTAAATTCATTAGATCTCGTTGGAGATCTTTAAATCGAGGTTTAATTAAATTTAAACGTCCGAATTCTTCCCTGAAGGTAGATTTTGGAATTTTAAGTCAGATTTCAGACTCTGAAGGACAGAAATTTAACCCTCAAAAATCTTGATAAATTAGGAATTCTGAACTTTGACTATAAATTTGTAAGAAATCGAAGTTGTAAATCTTGAAATCGCGGTTTAATTAAATTTAAACGTCAGAATTTATCACGTCAGATTTTTCAAATATTAAGTTAAAATTTACACATAACTTCAATTTTAAAGCCCAAATTTTACACTCAAAATTGAAGTTTCTTAATTTAAATCTTTCAGGCTCATCTTAGAATCTTTTTTAATTTAATGTGACAATCGTTTGTTCTGAATATTGATTTTGAATTCTAATATTGTTAAAAATTCTGAGCTGACTTTAAATTCATAAGAATTCTCGTAGGAATTTGTTAAGGCGAACTTTAATTAAACTTTTGTGTTTTATTTATAATGTTTCGTCTTTAAGAAATGTAGGTAAAGAATACAATTTAAATACTTTGATTGTTGCTCAATTTTTAAAATGATAGGAAGAAAAAAGAAAGTTTTTCTAAAATGTATGGACATTTTGGGAATTTTGGTTATTTTATGCACATTAGAAACAACCTTTTTACGTTTTTCTTTAGTAGGTATTTACTATACATACATATAAATAAATGCATCGAATTTGAAACGAATTATTTTTACAGAAATGCTTACTTTATTCAGAGTTTGATAGTTTTTGAGCTTTTTGGATTCAGTTGTTTTAGTGGCATTCGAAACTAGGAAGCTTCCATTTTCTAAAAATCAACGACTTTTTGGGCTTGTTCGATTTCATAGTTTTGTTTATTGTAACTTTTGATTGTTACTAAAAAATTGTTTTAAATGTAGCAGAGATAAGTTGACAGTTAGAATTAATTTTACAGAAATTCTTTTAGTTTTTCGGTTGGACTGTTTCATATACATACATTACAAATGCAAGAATTGATGTTACACTGATGTTACAGAAATTCATTCTCTTTTTTCAATAAATCGATGATTTTTGGGTTCGATTGTTTCACGTATATTTGAAAAGGCATCAAGCATCAGACTTCTGGTATTTATAAATTTGATTAAGAAAGTAGTTCGAGGTCACTTGAGAAAAATTTACGAAAGAATTTACTATTGAGGAACTCCTTTCAATTTTTTCAAAAATCAACGTTTTTGGGCTGATTGTTTTACACACATTAGAAAAGGTAACAAGCCTTCGACACTTATTATTTCTAAATTTGTACTTTAGAAACACTTTTCCTGTTCCAAAAATTGGGCTTTTTGTGTTCAGCCAAAGGAAAGCTAATGAGCCTTTCAAACTGTTTGGATTCCTAAATTTAAAATTTATTTAATAAAATTAGACTTGTTTGACTTTCTTGGACTGGATTATTTCACATGCACTAGAATTCAGTAAATGTTTCTAGGTTAGTTGAGATAAAAATTCGACAGCAAAAGTTAATTTTCCAAAAAATCATTTCATTTTCCCAAAAACCGAGGTTTTTTAGGATTGTTTTCTATTAATTAAAAATGTTAACAAACCTTCAAAACTGTTAGTGTTTTTGGTTTTCATTACATGAATGTTTTATTGCTAGTGGAGATAAATCGACCACCAGGATTAATTGTGGTTCCCTATTTTCAAAAATAACAATTTTAGTTTTTTTTTTGGGTCCCATTGTTTTACGTAAGTTAGTAAAGCTAACAAGCTTTTAAGAATATTAGTGGTTTTTGTTTTTTATTACATCAATATTTGATTGTTTGTAGAGGCAAATCAACGGCAACGATTAATTTTAATTTCTCTTTATCAAAAATTAACAATTTTTGGGTTTGATTGTACTTTAAAAAACCCAAAAAGCCTTTGTTCAGTATTGCTGGATTTTATTAAGAACATATTTCAATCTCCATTGAGTTGAATCGACACCCGAAATAAACTTTCCAGAAATTCATTTCTTTGTCCGAAAAAACCAACAGTTTTTGCGATTTTCCATCCCGATTGTTTTAAGTATATTAGAAAAACTAACAAACTTTCAAAGCTATTAGTATTTTAGGTTTTTATTAAATAAATATTTTAATATTAGAGATACATTGATGACAAGGATTTTTGAAAAATTAACAGTTTTTGGGATTGTTTTACATGCATAACAAAAGCCATCAAGTATGTTTAAGTTTATTTAAATAAATAATTCAAAGTTATAATGAATTCAAAGACTTCCACGGTCAGTCTCAGTGTTAACAGAACGTCTTCCGGGTTGAAACCGTGTCATTGTTGAGTTCTTCTATCTCAACAATGATACGGTTTCAACCCCTAAGACGTTCTGTTAACAATTCAAAGTGAGAAAAATTGATAGAGAATTAACTTTTCAAACACTTTCCTCTTCCCCCAAAAATATTTGGGCTTTTTTAGATTTGTCTTATACCTACTATTTCTCATTCTCAATTTGATTAAATAAATATTTTAAAGTTAGCACAAATAAATCGACAGGATTTACCTTATGGGGATTCTTACTTTTTTAAAAAATTAAGATTTTGAACGTTTTTGAGTTGGATTGTTTCGCATATATTAGAACGCCTAATAAGTCCCCGAAACTGTTGGTATTCCTGCAGTTTATTCAGTAATATGTTTAGGTTTATTGACGTAAAACAACAGTAAAAATTAATTTTACAAACATTATCTTCCTGTTTCAATATTCAACTATGTTTGGGCTTTTTTGGAACTAATTGTGTTGCTTATGTAAATTAGAAGAGCTGACACACCTTCAAAGCTCTTAGTATCTTTGGTTTCTATTAAACATAAGGCGACGGCAAGGATTAATTTTGATTTCCTTATTTCAAAAATTAATAATTTGGCCCACTTTGGGTTTGATTGTTTTGCGTTCTTTGGAAAAGTTGGCAAGCAAACGTTTTAATATTTAGTATCTACTTAATTATTAAATAAATGGTTCGGAGTTATAGCAATAAATAATCGACGGTAAAGATTTCAAAAACGTTTCATTCAATTACTTTATATCAGAAAAGCTAGAAAGTCTTTGATATTCACATATTTTTATCGATAAAAGCTGAAGTTCAATCACTTATTTTCTGTCTTAAAATTGCATTACGAAGGGAGAGAAAATCACATGATTTTTACCAGATTTTTGCGTGTTAGCAAAACGTAAGTTTTCCGGGTATTAGGAATTCTTTTGGTTGTTCATCACGTAGACAAATAATCCCAAAAAATCTCCGACTTGACACGCGGTCACATGAGTAACATATGCAAGTGCGTGCGACTAGAATTTTTAAACTCGTCAGTTCCCAAATCGACTTACCAAATACAAAATTTGTAGCATTGCATTAAATTTTTATGCTTCGAAGATTTATTATTAAAATTTTAACCTGATTTCTAAAAGGATTAAACTGCTGGAAATTTAAATTTTAATTAATTGAAGCTTAAAGTGTAATATCAGAATATAAAAAAAAATAATTAGTGGATAGAATAAACCGTAGAAATTTTGGGAATTTTCACGCCAATTGCAGGGTTAATCAAGGATTAGGAGAATACAACCAGTAAATCCCAGAGTAACTTTAAGTTAATCTCAAGCGACGTGCCAGCGGAAAACTATCAGTTTTGTGTGTTAAGTCTCGCTTTGGTCTTAATTCGTTTTTCTAGAAATTCCACGAGTATTAGCATTTATATTTGACACAACGATAATAAAATTTGAAGTCGGTTTTAAGCCCACACGCACCGAAACTGAGAGCAAAGAAATTTCATTTTCACTTTAATACGGAATAGAAAATAGAATTCTAAGTTGGTGGATTCAATTTTACGTTAGCCACCTGACTGATAAACATTTCATGAGTTTATAACTGCTCGCGGTTCCTTTTAATATAATTTCACCGTGTATAACTTTTGTCCATATTGATTTCGTGAGACGAGAGGAACGTATGATAAGCGCACCGCATGCAAATCACCTCTTTGTATGCATGAAATACAATGTTTTCGGTGTTTCGCCCTTCTTTCGTTTTCTTACCATAGTAGAATTCGAGTTGCTCTTACGGGATCGTAAAGAAACGATACTTGCGTTCGTTTCAAGTCCCTTTGAAATTATGTCGACCCTGCAATATTTCACGTCGTACACTTAGGTACATCGAACATCTTACGCATTGAACACGGACTTTTATAAAATATTCATCGACTTCGACGACTAAATTAGGATTTATTTGAAAAGCAGGTTTGTTCTTTGTTATTTATTTCCTGATATGAAGGGACAAACACTTGAGAAATGCTCGACGATAAATCTTCCATGAAGAGAATACCGCATTTCAATTTTTTTTTTTACATTTTCTGTTGATACTTAAAGGAATATTCGCCAGATTTAGTTCCAAACGGCGCATTAACGTTAATCAGTGAAATCTTTTTTCTGTGTAAAAAAATAACAAAATTAATTATCGTTAATTAAAATGGACGATGAAACCAGGACTATTGTAGATTCATTGTTTGATATTTATTTCCTGATCTAAGGAAACAGTCGATGATAAATTGTTGAGATGTTTTCCATCAATACGCTGCCATATTTCTAATTTTTTTTCTTTTGAAACTCAAAAAAATATTCGCTAGATTTGGCTCTGAATATATCGACATTTGTTGATATTACTCGGTGAAACCTTTCCACTCATTAAGAGAAGAAATACCGATAATAAAATGACAAAACTAATCATTAATAAAAATTTAAGACTAAATTAGCACGTATTCAGAATTACAATGGTCCTTGGTCATTTTATCTCCTTCTCCGTACGTAGAAAGTCTTGAGAAACACTCAGCGATAAATTTTTCATGAATACCCTTTTTCGAAAAATTTTTAGATATGCCTGTTGAAAATTCAAAAGAATATTCTCCAGATTTAGCCCCAAATGGCACATGGTTTTCATTTATTTGCATTTGTGAATGTTCGTCAATTAAACCTTTCTTTCTCATTAAGAAAAGCATAAATAGGGACATTAAAATAATTTGATGTCTTGCAAGTGAAGTGAAGTCAAGGTGAAACTATCTACTCCGAAAGTAAACCCAATTTTTGCGAATTTTCGAGTGAGATATTTCATCAAAGTAGAAAAGTTAGGAGAGGCGTTACAAAGTGAAGTGTTTGAGATATAAAACACAAGCAATAGACGTCCAGGTCAGTCTAGTAATAAGCGAAATACATTTTAATCTCAAATTGTTAATAAGAGATAAGAAAGCAGAAACCTCCAAAGGTAGGCAACGCATTATACAGCTTGCTGCAGGACGTGAAGTATATACATCGGACGAAGAAATGGCAGAAAATCATGAAAATAAAGGGCAGGCGATCACTGATAGCGAGGACTATTCGACAGATGAGGGAAAGAAAAGAAGAAGGACAGAAGACCAGGAGGACATTTTTGCAAAATCTAAGAGGATTCAGAGAACACCAATAAAAGCGCAAAAAAGCGAGAATAACTAGATCTACTAGTCAGGATGATAACGGATCTTAGAGAAGATGTAAAACAAGTAAGATATGAGCAACAAAAGTACCATGCCGAAATGTTAATAATTCAAAAAGAAAACGGAAATTTAAAAAAATAAAACGAAATGATCAGGAAAGAAAGTGGAACGTGAGGGGGACGTACGAAGAGGGTGCGCTGAAGAATGAACAAGTAACATAGAACAGAGTTTCCTCGTAGATATCTCGTAACATATCAAACCAAAAACCAGAGAAATGCCTTACGTTCATTTTAAAATTATGAATTAATTTAACTTCGTTAATTAAAACCAAACTTCAGTCTATTGTGCCGCTTTCGTCTTGAAATATTTACCAGATTCTTGTAACAGATATAGAAATACGAATGGATAAATTACTTAGACTTAGGAAGTTCTTCTAAAAATTACATTTTCAAATTTTGGGAAATCAATTAAAGAAATTCAAATTAAGTTCGAATTAATAAAACATTTTAATTTCGTTGGAACACGACAATTTTAACTGCGCTTAAAAGTTTTAGATTAAATTTGGTGGAATCCGTCATCTCTGTACTTTTCATTCGCTTCCCCCCCTTATTTTCTACGTAAACATAGTAATGTAAATAAAGGTCCCCAAACAAACTGCCACGAATTGAACTGATCTTATTTAATGAAGTTCGTTCACTTCTGGATTTTCTTTCGTGGGAAAATTGCATATGTTTGAAGGCCGTTTGTTTTTAAGTGATTGTTGGCAGCGTTTTTCTGTTTCAAGTTAGGTTTTTCTACTTCAAATTTGGTAAGTTACATAATATATCACACAACGTTGGATCATTATTCGTAAGCCATTTCTTTATTGGTTGTATTAACTTACGTCCCTTGGGCCGTAAGTGAAGTCACTGATTTAGAACTCATTAATGTCAAACTATTACATATTTTAAGGGCAGCTTTTATCGATTGGACAACAGCTACATGATTTACTTATCTCCCTTGTTGCGCAATCACTTATTTCACTGAAAGCTTAAATAAATTAAATACGAAAGTTTTCTCTTTAACAACATATTAAAGTTATAAATTTTAAATTCGCACAATTCAACTCCCTAAACACCCCCAACCCTTTTGTACAATACAGGCGTGCTTACACCCGTATATAAACGAATTCAAAGAGATGGCACATTTCCAAGAAAACTAGAAGCCTTCTACTCGAAAAGTTTTACTAAACTTGCAAGTAAAATCCGTCCAATTGAGAGATATTGAATTGAGCTAAGAAAAGCAAATAATATCATCTGATCCTGATAAAAGTTACAGCGCCATTAGTGGTTGCTAATTAGGGGATTCTACACGTGACGCTCGGGATACATCTGTGCTCTTCAAAACTTTTCAACTAGATGTTGGAACTTTCTGTCGATTTTTTATTAATGATGGTTCATTTTCATGTTTTATTATTGATTTTTGAAGCCTTTTTAATGAGCCTGACAGGTTTTGCTGAACAACTCACATTAACTAATGTAAATTAATAAAAAACAAATGAGAGGTTTGAGACTAAATCTGTCGAATATTCTTTTGAGCAACAGCAAACGTCTTGTGAACAACAACAATCTTTAAAATTTTTTCCAAATATAGCATTATTTTGATCGATTATTTTAAATTGTGTTTCAATAGTAGGTATTTCCCCTCAAAACAAGAAATAAATAATAACGAACGACCTAATTTCATCGTCGATTGTTATTAATAATAATTAATTTTGATAGTTTGTACTGCCAGTTAAGTTTCTCAACGATAATCAAAGATTTTACTGAATCATATTAACACATGCAATTAAATTTTAAACAATGTGCCGTTTGGGGCTAAATTTGGGAACATTTCTTTTACGAAACATGGCGCCGAATTAGGGTACTCTCTTGAAGAAAAACGTGTCAATGATTTATCTTCGAACATTTTTCAAGAGTTTCTACCTTCTGATCAGTAAATGTTAGATGACAAATAACAGTCTATTATTCTCTAACTTCTAGTTTCGACATCAATTTTTATTAATGCTGATTAATTTTGATATTTTATTATCGCTACTAAGCTTTTTTTAAAGAAGAATGCGAGGTTTCACTAAATAACATTAAGAAATACAAATAAATAACTATAGTGCGCCGTTTGGGGCCAAATCTGGCGAATATTTCTTTAGATTTATAGATTTATAGATTCTATACTCTTTAGTTAAACTATAAGTTAATGATTTACACAAAGCGGATTTGCCTTTTTAACAGCTTCATTTAGCCCTTGGGCGTATTTTAATGAGAAATCCATATCTATTCTCCTTTTTAATGAAGTCAAATATAGTTTGTGTACGTGTTAGAATTTAAAAAACGATTTTGTCACAGGAAACTTTTTAGCAAAGAGGGATTAACGTTGATTCCTAGTATTTATCTCAGAGAACATTTTATGTCAGCACTTTGAATAGTAAAATATTTTGTATCAAAGAAAATCAAGTTCTACTATGTTGTTCCAATCCCCGACTGGTAAACAGTCTCTCTGTACATTGAAAAGAATTTTACGAGTATTTTATGTCCAGATTGAATTCAGAGCATAAAAAGGGCGATACGAAACTTTGTATTTCAATCATTTAGCATAACCATCGACTTCCTGTAAATTTACGACAAGTCACACATCATTTCGCCGCTTATTCCTGATTTAATCCTGAAAATCTTTTTTCCAATAGATAGGTAACTTAATAAACAAATAAAAGAAAAATCGTTTAATGGAACGATCTGGTTTTGATTCAATATTTGTATATTACGGTCACGTTTTCGGTTTGTTAAAAGTCGTATTTTTCTTTCAATTGGATAAAAAGGAGTAATAAACGGTTCAAATCCGACGTGAATCTGAGAGTTTAGAAACGGTGTTCTAACACATTTTGATTACGCAAAGGCTCGAAACTAGGTCTACTGTTTACTTTTCAACGAGGAAAATTGCTTTTATAAAATCCCGAATAAAGGTCTGTCGGTTCGAATACGTCCTTTGAGATTTCGGTTCACACCAATACAAAGTCGTTTCCCATGCAAAGTTTCAAAGATGTCGCTCATACAAGCCGAAGAAAAAAAAAGAAAAAAACGTGTATGGGAAGTTGAATGGGATTTCGTAACTCGCGACTTTTTAAAGGATGTCGTATAAGAAAGTTTGCCAGCAGCTGTTATCCGATCGACGACTTCAAATCTTTGTTTCTTTGGTTTAACTTTGTTTCCCAGCAATTTAGCTAATACGAACAAGGATTTAGGTCACTAGTTGCGTCTTTCTTCCGTGACTGCATTTGTTAAGTCAAGGAGAAAAAAGGTTTTTCCTAGTCTTGCATTCGAAACAAAAACATGACGTCATTCCTTGATTTAGATTGGATTAATGCTGAATACGCCCCTGATTAGCTCTTGTGGAATTAAGTTCATTTATTTTTAAATGGCGAATATTAAGAACAACAAAAAACTGAACGGTAGTAAAATCAAATATTATTTTCTCAAATCAAAGAAATTAAGAAATTCCCGAGAGTCGAATTTCGAACTGCACTTGAATTTAGAAACCAAAATTTCACCACCAGAAGCTTTAATAAATTAGGGCTTCTGAGCTTTAATTTTAAATCTTCAAATCTAGATTTAATTCAACTTCGACATCAAAATTCATCATCTAAAGCTAAAGGTATAGTTCGAATTTTTAATAAACTTCAAATTTGAATAGAAATATCGAAATTTCATCCTCAAAACACAATTCTTCATCTGAAGGCGGATTTTCGAATTTTAAGTCAATTTAAGGGAGGACTGAAATTTAAAAACAGAATTTTCACCGCCTAAATTTTGGATTCTGAGCTTTGGATTTTTGGGCTTTTTGGAATTTGGTTGTTTTACTGACATAAGAATACCTACAAAGTTTTTGAAATATTCAGGATATTTCAAAGTTAATGTAGATAGAATGGACAGTTTGGATTAGTTTGACAGCAACTCCTTTTTCCAATTTACGATTTTTGGGCTTTTCGGATTCGATTGTTTTACATTCATTGGAAAGGCCAGCAAGGATTGGAAGCTTCCGATGTTTCTGATTTTTATTAAATAAATGCATCAAAGTTACTACAAATCAATCGATAATAATTAGGATTAATTTTATAGAAATTCTTTATTCTCCAAACAATTTTGTGGGCTCTTTTGAGTTCATTTGTTTTACATACGTTGGAAGAGCCAGTAACAACACGAAGCTTTTAGTATTTGGGGTTATTAGTAAGTAAATGTATCAACCTTGTTCGAGATAAATTGATATCAGGGCTTAATAATTATAAAAGAAGGAGGCCGTCGAAATTTATTGTATTTTTGGTTTTTGGTAAATAAGTAGGTATTGTAAAGCTAGTAAGGATTCATCGACAGCTCGCAATTCGGTTGCCTTTTAGACTTACCTATTTTACTAAAATTAGAAAAATCACGCCAAACTACTGGATTTTCTCAAAATTTTGGGATTTTTTGGTTTTACCTATATGTAAAAAGGCTTTGAAAGTTACAAAATTGTTAGACCTTTTAGTAAATTAGTACAACTAAATCAACAGCAGGATTATTTTTACAAAAACTTAACCAATCTTTTCCAAAATCGGCTGAGGTATTGAACCTTTAGCACGAACATACAATATTTCATTTGAACCATAAAGCCTAGATTAAATAAGTGGAAGTTGTTGCTTGAAATTTCATTAAATCGTATTGACTTAAAACCGGCAGGAAGTTTCTATTTAAATTTTAGCGTTGCAATTTAAACGGACTTAGGCAGACTATCTCCCAGATTTCCAACTTAAATCCATGCTTTGTAACAGATATCATTCCGAAATGTCTGACAAATTTCATCAGCACCTCAACAGCTGTAAAGCGGCGCTGCATTGTGATTGCCAGTACAATTGAAACCATTCTGTTTTATGCCAACAACATTCTATTGTTCGTTTCGATATAACTTGTGCAAAGATATCTGTCGGGGTAAATCGATACATAGCTGGCGACTTTGTTTATAAATGTGCACTACTAACCCCTCCAGATTATTATTACTTTTAACGTTAATAAAATCCGTGTAGAAAAAGTTCTGGTTACCCCGATTTTAGCAGATAGTAATAAAACACCCCAGCCCCACGAACATAAAACGAAAAGTATTAAAAGATTTTTATGTGGTTATAAATTCCTCAACGAGATTACCTATTACTTATTATGCTAGCTATATTTAGAGTCTGCTTCAGGTGCCTCGAGATTATGAACAGCTAATCCGAAACGCATCTATATTAAGACCGTCAGAGATCTAATCTTACACCTAATCTCTGTCTGCCTGCAAACGTGACTCGGAAAAGTGCACTTCTAAAGTGGTGCAGTTTAATTTTGGACTTTAACCAAATCCCATGTTAAAGCTTCCTCTATTCCACGAGAACATTCCCTTAAGCTTCAGATTTAGTTGGAATTTAATGATTTATCACGTCGTCGTGTTGGAAGGCACGTAAATTAAATTAGATTGTAAAGTGAAAATTAACATTCGGGTATTTTCGAATTTTATTAAATTGTTAACCTTATGCTTGTTGGGTAAAATGTTAAAACCTGTCTTAAATTTCGTATTTAAAGCATGCAACTGGATTTGCGCTACTGTTCAGTTTGGACCGTAATGTTTCAGAATATAATGAATTCTGTTTCCAAATGACTCGATGTAAGAGAAATCCACCTGGGTCCACAATATTGATGCAGTCTTCTAACATAATAGCTTCATTTGATGGTATGAAAATGTCATACATTGAAGATTTTTTCGTCCTTCGGATGCCAGCTTTCTTAGAAAGAGACAATGGATATGGTGCCAACTCGTACTCCAAATGCTTCTCTAAATCTTCCTTTGTTTCTTTCCAAATGGCCATTCTTTGAAAAAGCAGTAGGGGATCAACTGGTACAACCTATCCATTAATCTTTACAGCACTATTTACAGTAGCTAAATGAAGAACTTTGTCTTTTCGTGACAACTTCACTGCAAATAAATTATTTTCAATCTTTTTTTCCATTGCTATTTTACCAACTGCAATAGCATTGTAGCAGTAGCTAATGACATCATGCATGAATGTATTCCTTAATTTTCTCTCTCTCTTCGCTGCCGTCTCAATCGAAGTTGGCAATCATCATGGTATATTCTAATCTATCGTATGTAGCATGGAGTTCTTCTCCGTCCATTCTTTTACGTTTTTAAACCATGACTTTTTTCCTTCTAATATAAGTTGCAACAGGTTGTATTCTCTCAGTATGTGCCCAAAGTATTTCGCTTTTCTGTTTTTTACTATTAAAGTACTTCTAATCCTATTCTATTCATCACTTCTTCGTTTGTTACTCTTGCGGTTTACGGAATTCTTAACATCCTTCTATAAATACAAATCTTGAAAGCTTGTATGCGTGTTTGAGCATCTTTTTTCATCGCCCACGTTTCACATCCATATAGTATCGTTGACCAAATGTAGCATCTCATTACTCTCAGTTTTATTGATAGTGATAGCATCAAGTTACATAATACATTTCTCATTTTAGTAAAATTACTTCGAGCTATCGAGCTATTTCTATTCTTATCGTTTATGTTTCTTCCAAAGTATTTATAGTCTGAAACGTTTCTGATATCTGTGTCATTTATTCGTATAGTGGCTGCCACTTAAGTGATCTAGAAAACACAATGGAGCTTGTCTTTGCAGTATTTATATTAAGGCCCATTTCCTTTCTTTTTGCGTATAAGCCATCCATAAAAGTTTGTAGATCTTATTAACAAAACGTTTTCCGAATTGACCTTCTTCTGTCTCTACAATGACACGGTTCCAATCCGGAAAACGTTCTGTTAATACTGACGATGATTATGGTATAATCTGCGTACCTAATATTATTTATAATCACCATCATCAATTGACATGGAGCAGATCCCCGTGTATCATTCCTGGATTACGCCACGCCAACCCCATGCCAACAAGGTGTGAAGGGATTTATTATGATAGGTGGGGATTGGGCGCACCGAATAACGTTAACATGCCTGTGACGCCTGCCGCAGAACACCGCTTCTACAGTGCAAGGTAGTTAGTGGATCACATATTCAATGGGAGGTGGATACATGACCGAGATGGCTAAACATGTTTTATCATCTTACACTAGTATTACTGCTAATTTCCTAGGTCTATGATATGAAACGCCTTATCACAGACATGCCTGCCCTATTACATGTTACTTTATGCTAGCTTAGTCTAGTTATTACTCTTATCATTATTAATATTATTATTTTCATTGTACTTAAATCGATGTTGCGTGCCCTCCCGTGCTCTTCAGTGTGTGTTCCGATTTGTAACTTGTCTCGTGGTAATTTGCTATTTTTGATTGTAAGACTTCCGTCTTCTGTCGCTGTGAGAATGGATTCGTATTCGTCGATTTGCATGACGGGGCCGAAGCTGTGATCCAGATGGTCGTATTTGGGAGCTAAGTCTTTGATATTTTCTTCCAGCTGCAGTTGCATTTCTTCTTAGTTTTCCCTCGCACAGTTTGTGGTTTTCCTTCATAAGTCCAGGGCATCTTTCTTAATTTTCTTCATTGTTCTTTCTATCTTCTATTATTTGATCAGTTATTGCTAAAAATAGGCAGTTGTGACGGTGTACATGATTTCTCGTTCCATTTTGTTGCTTATGATTTGTTGCTATCTTCCTGCCCCTAGAATAGTTTACGGTGATTTCTTGTGTTTATGCGTACTTACTAGCTATGAACCCTACCTAAAAGTCTAACTATTTATACGCCTATTGCCTATTAGGAATTACAGAATCTTTGTAATGCTAGGTGCTATTCGTATTTGATTTCTATCTCCTATTTATGTATTACCTTATAGTCGCCGTCAACGAAAATGGTCAAAACCACCCGAGCTCCAAATCTACAATCCTTTGTGAAACCTACCGAAAGCGCGATCCGCACTTAAAAATTCTATTTAAAAGAAGAAAAATTGTAAATAGGAAATCTCAAGCGGCTCTAACCATTTTTCTTGACTACCTATATCCATATATTTTTAAATATTGTAAACACGCGCTTCTTTGCCTAAATCGGTCCCTTTGTCCTCTTGTTACAGCTGGGCTTGTAAATATCGTTAGAACGCTAGGGCTGTTAGTTGTCCCGCTATTTATTTTACTATCGAGAGAAAGTTCGGTTTCCCTAATTTTTGGGAAGGCTCGGGTCGTTGGCAAACTACCTGCCAGCGGTCGAGTTGGGCGAAGTTAAGTGGTAACGCACCATGCAATTTAATTACATTTACTGTAATTTGCGTTGTAATTATATAGGTACCTCTAATTTAAATGCATTAATAAGATATACAATTATTACTATTCGGTCTATGCTAGGTTAAACTACTCTATTCTTAGAACTCTAAATGTTACAGTTGTGATAACACTTATCTTTATATTGGTGAACACCTGTGATTTCGCCCTGAAATTCCACGTATGTACCCTGTACGTGTGTACGTACGTGATTTTGGTCCGTGTGATTTGCGCCGCCTTTTTTATCGCCTTCTTCCCGCTTACCACTTGCACTTGCACTAATTCGCTTTTAGCTTATTTATTCACCAGTTTTATTATTATCACAATTACTAGAGCTTTCCTATTAGTGCAGGGGCCTGGGGTATGCGTGTTGAAAAGTGTGCGTCTACGGATTTTCTCTTCGGATTTTCTCTTCGGATTATGTTAACAAGGTTGTTAGAGATGCTTTTTATCTTGGTCACATGATCTGTAGTTCAGTTTTTTTTCAAAATGGCCGCCAAAAATTCAGGGTGGGGAAAAAGTCACGCAATATCACTATAACTCTTTTATTGTCGACTTTTAGAAAAAATATTTTTAACAAAAGTTGTTAGATGGTAAGTAAGCAAAGAGAATTAACAGCTAAGCTCCCTTAATTGCAATATAATGTATGGCAATGATAAAACTTAGGCTAAAAATCGGATTACAAATGATTTCAAGTTCCCTTAATTGCAATATAATGTATGGAAATGATAAAACTTAGGCTAAAAATCTGATTATAAATGATTTCAAACATGCTACGTAAAATTGGTAAATGCCGTGTCAGTTTGCACTATTTCTATTGGTTACCACTGATGCCAAAAATAATACGGACTGGTTGAAGAATTAAACACTTTGCACGAACGGATTAAACAAAAAGGGCTCTTCATGTACTTAAATACAGACAAAGTTGACTGGTGCCTGTCCACGAGTAAACCGATATACGGTATTAATTAGGGTTGAAGCTGGTATGGTTGCAGCCGGCAAATACAAAAGGGGCAGCCTGAAATATCGTAACCTGGGATAGCGCTTCGTTGAGGGTGGCCCAGATGGAAGCAATGGTAGGCTTCGAGTCCCAGGGAGAGGTAGCAATGGTTGGTAAAGAAAAGGGGGATGTGCCCTTTTCTCGGAAGTAGGTGCGAAGACAACGGGATGTCCTTGAACTGGTAGGTTATTTGATCCAAAACGAAACGGTACTCCACCAAACACTAAACTTTCACACGAAACTATATTTTCCCGGATCGATAAGACACTCTCTATGAGAATCCGACAAATATGTAGTAAAATGCTTTTCCAAAACTAAAACGAGAACGAGATGCTTTTTCGGGAATTTTCCTACCACGGCCCGGAACGACCACTTGTACGACCGCCAGGTTTGAAAGATAACTATACTCTGAGTTGTTTTCTTACTTTTCGTAAAGCGAATAGATGTTAGAAAAAGAACGCCTTTTGTACGCGGGAGGAACCTTGAATGCCGCGTTACCTCGTGATCGGCGGGTGGTTCCCCGAATTTTTAACAAACAAATCCACTGAACAAAATATTACACCATCCTATTCGGTCATCATATCAGGGATTCCACGGAAATATTTCGCAACAACAAAAATATGCCGATCTGGTATTATTTCCGCAAATTCTGCAAACTTCAGGTGGGCTTAAAGTTCGAACAACAGGGACGTATTACACTTAATTTACGCAAAATTTCAAAAGCCGTGACAATTTACCAAACATTTCCAGAATTTTGAAATCTTTCAATTTATTTAAAGTAAATTGTAAATGTGTTTTTGAAACAAATAGAACCAAAAAATGCCCAACATTTTTTAACAATCCAGCAATTTTTGGAAAATTAATTTTTGTTTTTGGTTTGTTGGAAGTAAATTTATTAAAAGTTCCGAAAATTTTGAAACTTTCAAAGCCCTTTTTAATATAAGCTAAACAAAGCAAGCTCAAAAGTTAGTAAATTTTGAAACAATCCAAAATTTCTGTCAGACTAATTTGTGTTGTCGAGTAATTTATACCAGTTTTGAAGTTTGAAGTTATTTAACTAAAATCAAAAGTCCTGAAAACTTTGCAACCTTGTTAGCTTTTCTAACTTCAGTAAAACAAGCGAATCCAAGTAAAGCCTAAAAATCGTTAGATTTTTGGAAAAATAAATGAATTTCTGTAAAACTAATTCTTCCTGTTACTTTATTTCTAGTAATTTTGGTAGAATCAGGCTATAAAGACATTTTTAATATATTCTAACAGAATTGTAAAAATTATGTTGTTAGAAAACCATCACCTGCGCACCAACCTTTACATTTACTTTAAATGTTAATAATAAAATATTTCGCCAAAAAGGCGAAATCTTAACAAATTCTATTTATAAAAAAATAAATAATTTTTTTTAAAAGCTTAATCATATATTTTTGTTGAATAGTTTTGTCTTCGTTATATCCGTCACATAAAATTTATTTGTTTACAAGGTGTATATTTTTTTTGCAAAAATATAAAAAGTTCCTGTGCAGCTTGCTCTGCATTAAGCTCCCTAAATATTTGCCTTTTTCCTTTTTGAAGACACGTCAATAAATACGATTTTCTGTTCCTGGAATTCTCTTTTTCCGAAAAATACAATTCTGATAGATCTTTGCTCAAATTGAATCCAAATAAAGCTACTAAGGCGACGTGATAACCTTATAACAAATATGAGAGCTCCTATCTTATGAAAGAGTGAAGGTAAACTAATTAGCGAATACAGAAAAAAAGCGAATTAGGGAAAAACTAATTTTGACTGTCAAGAAACCTTTTGGGGAACAACAACACATATCACGATTGGACGGAATTGTTTTATTAAAAAATATATGTTTAATTATAAATTAATAATACGAGCAAGTAAATAATTATATTTGTTTACCGAGACAAAGGAAAACGTGATGGCGATTTTAAAAGTGGGTGTTAAAACCGAGAAATAAATTTTATTAGTTAAGTTGGAGCGTAATTTTCCTTGTTTAAACCAACCCTCCTCGTATAAAAGTGCGGTAAGTATTTTTATTTATTTTATTTTCCGTCGGTGGAAGTGCAAATTCTTGCATCGAGTTTAAAATATAAAAGTAAAGCCAGAGACGACATCTAAAATTTTGTTTGAAGTTCTCAAAGGCTTTCTATCTGAATGGAAAATGGTCCTCAAATACACTTGAAGTGTAAGTGCACTTTCTGAAAAGCACTACGTGAACAGTTTGGTAACATAAGGATAAAGTAAACACTATTTTAATGTAAAAAAATCTGGTTGCAGGACGTGGCTTAAATTGTAGTTTCTTTTCGGTACTAAAACCTAAAGGTTCGGTAATGCATACAAAGAACGGTCTACCAGTTTATAGGTCTTATCTTTACTTTAAGTTTTAAAACTAGATAACTTTGTAAACTACATAGACATGAAGTTTGAAAACTTTGTAGTTTCTGCAAAAACTCTTTAATGTTATACATTTCAATTTCAAGTCTTCAAAAGTATTAACAATAAAAGACGGCGAACGTTTCGTATTTATTTTTATTGCGTTAGTTTTCACGGTTTTAACTAACACGTTCTTTTTTAGGGGGTCTGCTCGAATTATTGGGGTGTTTACCCTAACAAGTTACGAGCCTTTGTCTGCCTTGAAGGCAGTCCTTAATTATTAAGGTTTGCTAAATTTATTTTTTTTAATGGTTAAATACACAAGCAAAAAGTGATATTTTGAAAATTTTCTGAATGATTTTGCTTCAGTCTTAGTTTTATAAATAATTAAAAAGACAAGGAAAATATAATATTTTCCGGCGCAACAAAGGTTTTTTGACAATTCACTAAATTTTTGAGCGATTTTGTTCCAGTTTGACTTTTAATAAAAAATAATAAAACGTAGGGATCTAAAACCTGAATACAAGCCGAGAGTGGTGAACAATAACTGTTAAGTAACATACAATGTTACAGGGCCGTATCGAGTACAGTTTTAAGGATACGGAACAATTTCGCGGTACCTAGTGAATGAAATGCGGAATATTAGTACTTGTCGGGAAAAACCGTGAAAAAACATTAATATAAAAGGAAGTGCTAGTGGTTAACCCAATTTAATAATAACTAAAATTAATAAAAGCTGAAGAAATACGAGCGATTGAAGAATAGACCTAAAAATAAGAATAACATTACATAAACACATAAAAGTCAAAATTGGAGAAAATTTTAGAGGAAATAAATTTAAAATTAGAAAAACTAGATAAGCTAGAAGAGTGGAATACGAGGATAGAAAAGAAGATCGATAATTTTCAAATTGAAATATCAAAAGTCAAAAAAGAAAATGAACAACTGAAAAAGGAAAATAATGACATTAAACAGAAATTAATAGAACAAGATAAGATGATTCAGGAAATGGAGAGAGAAATTAAGAAGAGGAAGATAATCATACATGGAGTAGAGGAACTAAAGGAAGAGAAAGAATTACGATTAAAATAATTAATAAGAATTACACTGAGAGACATAGGAATAATGATAGATATGGAACAAGAAGTGTCAGATATTAGAAGGATTGGCAGAAAAGTACAGGGAAAAGAGGGACCCATAATTCTCAGAGAAGCAGAAATTCTCAGAGAAGCAAAGAATCTAAAAGGGAAAAAGATTTATATAGAAGAGGATTTCCCAAAGGAAATACAAAAACAGAGGAAAGAATTGATAAGATATATGAAAGTAATAAGAGAGAAAGACAATCTAACCACAATCAGATATAACAAACTGATAGTAAACGGTGAACCATACACTCTTGAACAACTCCAAGCGATTGAAATAAATGGGGAAGAAGGAAGAGAAGAGCTAAAAGAGACAAGTAGAAAAGGGGGAAACAAAGAAATAACAGAAAACAAGAACACGAATAAAATAGTAGAAATACAATGAAAGGAAAACGAGTTAACTAAGAAAGGAAGAACGATGAGTCAAAGATCACCAGGAAATTCAGAGGACGAGAATTTGAGAGAAATACTACTGAAGATTACCAAAACAGGGCATTTCTCAAAAAACTAGCAAAATTTAATAATGGCCGGAAAAAGAAAACGAATAAAGCTATGAAAAAGGATAATGAGAAGGAACATAGAAACAATGATATAAGTATCCAAGAAATAACAATAGGGACATGGAACTTAACAACGTTGACAGGTAAAGAAATAGAAATAACAGAAGAAATGCAAAAATTTGGTATAGAGATAATGGGAATTAGTGAAGTTAAAAAGAAGGGAAAAGGCAATATACAATTGCCAAATAAATATAGTTTCTTTTATTCAGGAGTGCAGGAGGGTCAGAGGAGTAAGGAAGGTGTGGGAATAATTTTATCAGAAGAAATTAATAAAAGAATTAGCAAATATACACCAATAAACTCAAGAATAATGGAAATAGAATTAGAATTAAATGGAAAAGTTAGTATAATACAAATATATGCTCCAATAGAGCCGAACCTCGGGTTTTTCCAGTCTCTTGTTCCTTCTTTCGACTTTTCTTTCGCTCTCTTTCTGTCCTTTTTTGCGCCTTTATTACGTCACGCAATTCTTATGTAATTTACTTTGTCCAAAAGGTTGTGGCAATATTTTTCGTTCCAAAGAATGTATCCTCCAATTTAATTATTTTTCTTGTTTTGATCTTTTTCTTCTGTTTGTTAGGGTTTTAACTGTCTATTTGGGCTTCAGCACTGAAATTTTAAAGAGTTAAATCTTTCATGTAATTGTTAAATATTTTTTTTGGGTGACTTTTAGATTTTTATTTTGTTTTAAACAATTAATTTTGCACGGTTTGTTATCGATAGCTTTGATTTTCTTTGTTCTGTTTCTCCGTATTCGAGTTTTGGTTTTCTTTTTTACATTTTCAGTACTGAAATTTTCAGTAATTAAGCTCCTCGCACAAATATTAAACAATTTTCGTGCATGATTTTTAGTTATTTTGTTAAAAACAATTTTGCAAGATTTGTTTATCCAAAACCTCGATTCTCTTTTTCCTGTTTCTGTTTATTCTAGTTTTGTCCTTCTTTTTTGCATTTTCTTTAAAAAAATTTAAAATCAATTGTTTGCACAAGCTTTAAACAATTTTCTCAAATGATTTTTGGACATTTATTTTGTTCAAACAGTTCTGCTCGATTTTTTATTCCTTGAATAATTTTCAAACTTTTATTTTGTTTAGAAATTTGTGGTGGATTTCTTATTCACATGTTCAATTACTTACCTTATTTTCCTCTTTCTGCTTCTGTTTATTCGAGTTTTGACAGCCTTCTTTACACTTTCAATACTGAAATTTTAAATAACTCCTCACTGAGTCGTTAAACAATTTAGTTTAGATTATTGATTTCTTCATTTTATTATGGGAACGATAAAACACGTCTGCATTCGACAAATTCTATTTTGTTACTGAAATCTGGTAAATAAACAAAAGCTCAACCAATCCTGGGGCTTAAATTTTTCAAATTGAATCAATTTAAAATTCATTTTTTAATACATTAAATCTAACATCTAACTAAATCGAATTTTATTTACATATTTACAAAGTATATAAAATTTCCTTCAAACCAATATGTATTTCATAATTATTTATGATCATTTAAAATTCATCAACTTTTAGTACTTCATTATGACTTATTTATTTACAAAATTATTATTAATTTCAATTTAAACTATCAGGAAATGTTCCTTATTTTCTGACTTACATTCTACCTAACTAACTTTTAACTTAAAATTGCCTAAATTTGTCCTAAAACTACTTTTAAAAACTTTGTATTAACAATTAATTTATTATTCTGATTGTTTGCATAGTATTGCCTTTCAACCTTCAAATTCTTAACAACTTTATAGCTTATAAGCTTGATCAAGTTTTAATTATACTTTTACTTCGGTCCTATCTCTTTAATATTCAGAAATTTAACAAATAATATTTAATGACATAACCTTCAAATTACCCAAATTTCATTTACATTTTAATACATAATTTTTAATTCAATCTGATATTCTAGCTTAGAAATTTAAATAAATAATAACCTAGGAATCAACATATCTCATCCTATAACTGAACAAATCGAAATAAAGAAGATATTGGCATATTCAACTTACGCCTTTCCGATGATAACTCTCCGATCCAAATTCCCACTCATATCTTGGATTAACCAACTTTACAGTGTTTTAAATATTAAAAATTGTTTATAATAATTACTTTTGATCTACTTTATAAAAAAAAATTGATAGAATATTATTTTCTTGTTGGTATTTGGTGTATATTTTTAAAGATATTAAAATTTTTTTATGCCCCGATTATGATCTAAATATTCTGACTCTTGGAACAACCTTTCTTCCTTGTCGCACTATAACTTAGAACTTAGATGATCGATATCTTTTCCTCTTCCTGACATCTCATTTTTTTCGTTTTGGTTTTGGATTATGAAAGTTTTTATAATGAAAGGTATGCTCAAAGTATTACGACAATGTATGAAAACCTCCATATGTTCTTATCTTTTATTTTAGACCCCTTCCTGGTTTTCCCTTTATCACTTTTTTATTCTTTTCCTTTTGTATTCGTTTCTTCTAATTATCAAAATTATTTGAGCGTATTTTTCTAGTTTTTTAGTATTGTGGCGAAGTCGGGGGTTGGTTTATTGTTAGAAATAAATATAAATAACTTTAATAATTTAGGTAGAGTCTTTGGCGACTTAAATATTGCTTGGCTTTTTACGAGAGGTTTTTATTCAAAGTCAAATTGAACTAACATCATGTATTTCATATCTGTGCTTTCGTTTTACAAAATGACATAAATTGTTCTAAGTTCCAATTCAAAGTAAATTGATACAAATTATTACAAGTTTCAATTAAAAGTAAACTGATATAAATTATTCTTCTAAGTCCTGATTCAAAGTAAAGTTATACAATTTTTTCTAAGTTTCAATTACATTTAAAATTGGTAAGTCCGTAACAAGAATTTAAATAATGCACACACAAATATTTTACAAGTCCTGAATTACAGTTTAAGTTACCATAAAACAATCTTACATGTATTTATTGGAACATCGTCTTGAATGATGTCAATTCTCTCGTACATACTGTTGCTTTGATGGATCGGACACAACCATGCCTCTAATGTATTTTCGCTTAGTATTTATACAGAAAATTGACTGCCTTCTCTCAAGATTCAGTTACTTAGCTCTGCGCGTGTGAGGTGTCGGGTTTCATTTCCATTGCACTTCTATGTGTACGTGCTTATCTTTCATTCTTATAACAATCTGTAAGATGGGCATACACGTGCCTTGTTAGTGCATTAATCATTATCAACCGCGCGTGCATTCATATTTTATAGTTGTGGTATTCTTACATTCACCTTTTTTATGAATTTAGCGATCTTATTCTTTCTTTTCTGTTTTTCTTTGCTTTCTTTTTGGCCTTTCTTTTATGTTTTTGTTACTCCCCACAATCTTCAGTTAATTTACTTTTCTCTAAAAAATGTGTTGCTATAATTGTTTTGGCACTTTTAATATTCATAGCATTATTTATTTAATTTTAATTTTGTTTTCTCCTTCTGTGATTACTCCTATTATTTAAACGATTAAGTCTCACGCAGTTTGCATTATCCTTTCTTCAAAGCTCTTGTTTAGTGCACGCTTGCATAATGAAACGTAACGTATTAAATAGAACAAACACAGAAATTGTATAAACACAAGAACTGAACTACATTCGCCACCTCTTGCAAACCTAAGGTACAAGGTTTCCGTAAAATTAATTAGAAACATTGCACATCTCCTTTTGCAAACTGATTGATTAAGACCCTTCACGTAGTACGTAACCTGCTTTCGGTTTTGCTCTTTTTCGACTTATTTCCAACAGCAGTAAACCGAGTTTATATCTAATCCAGCTCACACGAAAGACGCTAGTTTTAACCTCGTCGTATATACACTTAACGATTGGCAACGGTTGGCGAGCAACAGTTTCTCGCGTGAATAGTTTCCAGTTTGATTTATTTAATTACTGAACTTTTGTCCATGTTCACATACTGGAATGAAAGATATTTTCTGATCCGAATGGTCGTTAACGTCTAAAGTGGAACCCGATTATACTTCCGGATTAAAGTCGGCCGGAACGAATAATTGCAGCGAAACCCTAGAAAGGAAATAGATTTAGGTTAAGTTTTGCTAATTTTATTTTATAAAATCGATTAACTCAAAATTTGACCTAAATCGAAGTTTTGCGGAATAAATATGTTTGATTTTTTTAATTTACAGTATTCTTCTTTCTTAACTGTAATTAACATGAAACCATTTCGGAATAACCCTACAATTGTCTTAAAATACTCGTAAATTAGGAAAGATTAAAATAACTTGATTCATAAATTAGCAAAGAATATAATATAATAGATAAAGTGGAAAATGTGAGATAAAATAAAACAAGATTCTAAAAGAACTAATACGAAAAACACCTCTTCCAAAATCTTTCTCATTTTTCAATTCTCAGTACACGGCTGATATTTTTATCCCCCAACAAAACACGAAAACCCATCAAATGTTATTGATAATCTACTCAGAATTTTTTTTACAAATTCTTTTATAGCCTCTTCTTCTCGATTTTTACAACCTCTTTTCATGTAACTTCTTCGGCCTTTTGCTACAAATCTGTACAGCCTTTTTTATAGATTTGCTCAAACCCTTTTCCGATAACAAAATATCTACGACGATCTAAATTATCATTGCCCTATCCTGCTGAAAATCTGATATTTGATATTTCATTGTGCAAAATAAAATATATAAAAAAATATTTATGGTGTACGACCAGGTGTTTTGCTCTACTGTTTTGTTGTTCTGATACTGCAGGCCGGAATTTTATTAATTGAATTGCTTATAAGCATGTATTCTTAATTAAAGCTCCAATTTGGTACAGCTTTCCGATTTGAAAATGAAAACACGCACCTCTGATTATCTTAAAATAATTAGTAGAGTGAAAATAACCGACTTGACTCATAAATAATTAGGAAAATCCAAAGAGTATATTATAATGTATATAATGTATTTGTACAAAAAAGCACTTGTAAAAGTGGTTCTCCTATTACAAATTGTATAATTTCTACTGACTAGAAAAATTAGGTAGGTACGAGTTTGGACACTCGAGACACAGCCAAACCATTCTCAAGCTTCGGCTTCTACAAGATTCAACCTCTACACATTGTATACTCTTTAATAAAATTAAAATTTATTAAAACAAATAGTGGAGGTCGTAATCGGGAGGAAAATGGGCGCCACTGCGGAAATCACCCAAGATAGTCTCGAAGAACGTACCGCAGATAGTTTCTTCTGGGCTCGAAGGGGGTTGGAGTTGGCTGCACCCTACTGTTCAATGTACTTATCCTTACTTACTGAAATGAAACACTGGTACTGGTAGATAGGCTCACAGGGCTATATACAATTATTTTTACAACATAAACACAAACACAAATAAATGACAATAACGAATTGACAATGAGATTTAATGAATGCAAAGAAATGTAAGAACTTGCTACAATTGTTAAAGGTTTGGTCATAGCGGGGTTAAATATTTTAATAGCTTCATGTGCTTGAAATGTGCGGGGCAACATAAAACGAAAGATTGTAAAGACTCAAATGAAATTAAGTGTACAAATTGTTCATACAGTAACAAGAAATATAATACAAACTATAAAATTGATCACGTGGCAACAGATAGCCACGAATGTGAAATCTTGAAGGCTAAACTAAAGAAGTTTATAGAATCTACTGACTTTACAATGACTACTATACCGAGACATCTCGGTAAAGTAGATAACGTACAGCATCCTGCTGCAGTGGCACCGAAGATATCTGGCTTATCTGCCACATCGCTTCACTCAATCAACTCCAATTTAACATCCAAATGTTTTATATAAGATTAAGAAGTTAAATACTATTTAGGAAGATTATTTTGTTATTTAGCTTTTAGGTATAACCACGTCGGTCTCTAGTTCCAGGCGGGAAGGTGGTGGTGGGAGGCGTGACGTCTGGAATTCTATGCGCGCAATGCTGCAGTCTGCAGTTTATTGCAATCATATCTGTTTTGACTAGACAATTTGAAGTTTTTTAAATCATCTGTGCGAAAACTGACGCCAATATAAAATGTTTTGACAATAAATAAGCTCGGCGCAATCCGTAATCTTGGGAATTCGTAGGTTTTTATCGTGGTGCCTCATCCACGCTGTCCAGCTGATTAAGCCAGTACTACCTCCGGTTCCGGATTTTGGGTCTCCCTTACTGGTAAGGGGCTTTGCACCCTGCAAGTGGCTTACGGTTTATGGCACGGGCTATCTTGCTTATGATTGACACTAAAAAATAACCCAGAGGAGTCACTGGCTATTCCCCTATCCGCCATCTGAGGATGCGCCCAATAGGCACTCAACTGACGGGGCCGGACATTTTTAATTTTTTTTTGTTGAACAGATACTACAAAGTCTAATTTTCTTCTTCTTCGTCTGTGTCATGTCCTGCATGCTTAAATGGCTTCACTCGTTCTTTGGAAAAATCCCTACCACTGCGTGAGATTCGAACCCAAGACTCCTAGCTAGGACCCCAGAGTTCTTACCACTGCACCAACGAGCTTCTTCATAAGCTAGTATTTTTAACAAAAGTTCTAATTTGATACAGCTTTCCCTTTCGAGAATGAGAAGAGGTTCCTCTAATTATCTTAAAATAATTCTCACTTTGTGTCAGTCTATTAAGGAAATGTGTCCTCTGCAGTGGTAAAATAATTAAATAATCAGTAAATTGAAAATAATCTGATTCATTCGCAAATTAGAAAAAAACTAAAGAGGTGCAGTGCTCGTGTATTTGCCCATATATCTTTTCTGATTGAGAGTGCTCGCTTTTGTAGAGAAAAACACCTGTAACCTCGGTTTTTCTACTCCAAATTATCCACTTTCCACTATTTAGACAAATTAGTTGCGAGTTTTAATCGTTGGAGACACAGTCAAACCATTCTCAAACTTCAGCTGATGTACTATCTTTCATAAGCTACAACCTCTACAGTCTACACATTGCATACTCTTTAGTAAAATAGATAGAAATTATTAAAACAGAGCATTTTCATTCATGACAAAAAATCTGAACTGATCCAATTAGCAGAATTTGGCATAAACAGAACATATTTTCAAACATAATTGATTTTATTCGTTCATGCTTTCAAATCAAATTAAAGAATTAAAGTTGCATTATCGTGTTCTGCATAATAAATAAATCCGCTCCCATTGAAAAACTACCGGAAACTAAATTATTATTCGTAAAATATGAAACAATATTGGTACAAATTAATAATTACAGCTTTTATCTACGAACAATAGGTTTTAAATTTGAAATACAAGAAGCTTTTGGGCTTTTTAAATGTATGTTAACTCGCCGTTAACCTTTCAAAAGGAATTTAATTAATCCCAAGGATGTGACCTTTTGTACATTTTAAGTTTTTCGTGGTAATGTGAGTTGTTTAATTTTAATTTTTAATAGAAGCAGTTGAGTAAATACAACTAAACTACAAAAATAAACAGAAGAGGTTCTTTTTGGGAATCCACCGACAAATATCTTTCAGAAGATGAGGAATTCGTGTAATTTCTACCGTGTAACAACGTGGAAGTCTGTAGAGTAAATGCCGCATTTGGCAAACACTAAGGGCCAGACTAAACCAACTAGTGTTTTAGAGTGTTTGATTAAGTAATTCCTTGTCTAATCTAGTAATTTAGAAAACTACAGAGTATATAATTATTATTATTTTATTATTATTATTATTATACATGATGAGCAGAGAATAAATCTATAAAGCTCTAAATTAATACAACATATTTAACCCATACAGTAAACATAAAATATGAAAAAAAAACAAAAAAAAAAAGCAAATAATTCATAGGGAAATAACGTGATTTTGTTACCCATACCAAAATATAAAAATTTCCGTTGAGTCCAGAAGTTCAAGCTTTTCTTTCTGCATAGTTTGTGTCAACAAATCCACTTCTGTATATCCTTAAAATTATATATAATACCGGAAATGTTCGCAAAACTCGTATCATCTAAGCTAAAAGCTGAACAGTCCCGACTTCCGCTTCTCACCGTAAAAGAACTAAAACCTATTTGCATAATTTCCCTAAGTATCCTTAAACGCTATCACTTAATCTAACCTTATCATTAAGCTTAAGTGCACGATTTTACTTTAAAACAATTCACTTTAATTGCAGTTAAATATTCAAATATTAAAATAAACGATTTAATAATCTCCAGGCTAACTTTAAATGGGGGTGAGTTTCCTTATTTGCAGTTTCGGCCCGGCGGGACTTCCAAGGAGGCCCACTTCTTGCTTAAAGTTTAAGTTTGCACGTTCTCGAAATAAATCATACTTTGTTCAAGTGGTAAGTCAAACTTGATTTATATTTAAACGGTCTGTTCTGCGGCACAATATCTTCTTCGTGCATATTTAAACATGGTCGACGGTTGGACAATTGTTCTGAAATTTAAGTTACGTCCGCTATATTCTCCGCTTTTGCTTTGGTATTCAACTTAATTATTTAGTTGTTCTTTTTGGTTGATATTTATTTAATAATTGGATTCTTTTTGAAAGCCGGCCTAACTAAAAGGAGTAACAGTTGATGACGAACAGGTTACTTTACGTACCGCATAATTCTTTGTAGATTTACTCGTTCTTGCCGGGACACATTTTTATACATATATGCGGCCACTGCTTATTTTAGAATACGGCGGAAGCTTCCTGGGTGTTCTGGGGCTTTACTATTCGTAACTTGCTTCTAGATTGCTGCTGATTTTATTTGGTAGCCTATTTTGAGCTTGTTTTAATTTAATATTCAGAAACATATTATCACTTACAAAATCAGACCTTTGATAAATCTATCTAAATTCATTAACTGAAAATAAACCACCAAAAAAGAAGCACACAAACAGTCCAATTAACATCGCCAGTAGTGGAACGTAAATAACGTACAAACGTGCATTAAATAATAACGTTGAACTTTAGCCTGTGAATAAAAAAAAAGTTAATTTAACGTTATTTACTCCAGCGACGCCAATTAACTCACGCTGCATTCAATACAAATGAAAATTTGCAGTTGATAAATATGTAAACAAGAATCAATGCCTTAATTTACTCTCAACATGTGCTGCATTGTATGCAACAAATTTTCCAATTATCGTTTTCATAATTACACAGACAAATACTTCAACTAAGAGACTACTTAATGAACTACTTAAATCAAACACTACATACAAACTAGTAATTTCAGACTGTCCCTTAATGGTTGGCTAATGCGGGTTTTACTTTGTTGATTTTGATGTTGTTAAACTGTGGAAAATACACTCAAAGCTAGTTTTTTTTTTGTAGTTTAGTTCTGAAAATTGCTGTTCACCCAACTGTTTCTAACAAGAAACTAAAATTAAAAAGTTAAATTTCCACTGACAAATTTAAGACTGTATCAATAACATAACCTTACTTCTCTATGAATTTTTAGTTAGTAGATTAAGCAATGAACTACTCAATCAAACACTTAAAAAAATAGTAATTTCAGACTGTCCCTTAATGCTTGGCAACTGCCCTGTAGATTTATGTTGTTCTTCTTCTTAGCTTGCCCTATCCGTTCCGGACGTTGGCTACCATAATGACAATACGTATTTTATTAGCTACACAGATGTGACTCCGAACCATTTTCTTAGGTTGGCGAGCCAGGAAATTCTTCGTCTACCAGGGTCTCTGTGTCCTTCAACTTTGCCCTGGATAATATTTTGTAGTAATCGACATTTGTTGTTATTTCGCATGATATGGTCAAGGCATTCGATTTTTCTGCGTTTTACGGTGAACAAGATTTGAGGTCTGCAACCCATTCTGTCAAGAACTCTATCCATGGAATTTTGAGAATTCTATGGTACACCTACATTTCAAACGCTTGTAGTATCTTCTCCATAGCTTCAGACCAGGTCCATGCCTCACCATCGTATAACAGAGTAGAGAATACATAACAAGATGTAGTAATCCATTTTTTTAAGCATTAGACTAAGGTCTCGCGAGCAGATTCTGGCTTTTTCGATGTTGCTCTTAATTTCTCTTGAGTGATCCCAATCGTCATTGATTTTACAGCCTAGATGAGATACTCTCTCTATGGGTTGATTGTTAGCAAACAGTGCTCCTTGTTGTACTGGGGTTTTACTAATTGTCATGTATTTAGTCTTTTTTGTATTCAATTCCAGTCCATATTCTTCGCTTGCCTTCACAACTCTATCAAGCAGTTCTTTTAGTCCCCGCATTCTATCTGATATCAAGACCGTATCGTCAGCATAACGGATGTTGGTGATGACTTCTCCACTGACTTTGATATCCTGCTTAACTTTCTCGAGAGCTCTTTCCGAGCTGTTCCGAATATACATAGGTTAAATAGGAGTGGGAAAATCACACAGCCCTGACGTACACCTTTTTTAATTTCAACCTGTTCTGTTTGTCGGTAACTGTTGCCATTTGACCCCAGTAGAGATTGGTGGTCTTTGTCATCTACGCCAGTCTCTTTTAAGGCTTGTACCATTTCTTTGTGTTGACATCTGTCGGAGGCCTTGGCGTAATCCAGGAAGCACATATGTACATATATACTTCGTAGTTAACATCCCTGCATCGCTGTACCAGAACTTGATTTGCAAATAATGCTTCATGGGTACCCAAGCCATTCCGCAAACCAAACTGCGTTTCACTGATATTCTCCTCGCACTTCCGGTATATTCGGCTAAGGATGATTTTGAGGAATATTTTGATTACATAAGGCTAAGGCATTTCTCCTCCTCGGTATAGTAACAAAGGTTGATATCAACCATTGTTTGATATTATGCCAGTGGTATATATTACGTTAAAGAGTGCTGTCATCACCTTGATAGAATCGTTGTTCATAATCTTAAGAAATTTGGGTGGAATTCCATCCAATCCAACGGTTTTTCCATCATCATCACTTCAGAGATAGTAATTCCTGGATCTGTTTCGGCCTCTATTTCTGGTTGGTCTGGGCGTTGATCGTCGTTAAATAATTGTTGAACGTATTTTAGCCATACTTTTAGTTTTTCTTCAATTTCAATGACAATCTTAGCGTTGAAGTCCCCCATCACGATGATCGCCTCTCGTGTTTTGATATTCTTAAGTACTGTTTTGATTTGATCATAAAAGGCTTCCACTTCGTCTTCCCTTTTGTCGCTGGTTGGAGCATATACCTGTATCAGGTTGATGTTAAAATGCATTCTTTTTAACTTAAGCATTATTACCCTATCTCTCTGTGTGATACATCCAAGTATCGTGGGTTGTGTTCTTTGATTTATTATAATGCCGACTCCATGATGGTGTTATTTGTCATTATTATCGATGTAATAAATTTTATGCTGGTCTATCTAAAGTTCCCCCGTTCCTGGCCACCGCATCTCACTAATGCCCATTATATCGATTTGAAGTCTTCTCATCTCCTTGATGGTGTTGTGTATCATTCCTGCTTTAAACATACTTCGAACATTCCATGTGCAGATCTTTAATGGTGCAGTTCTTAGGTTTCTACTTATTTTCCAGAGATTTAGCAGGATGACGACCTGGGAGGCCCTGCGGTTTGATATTTGTTCTCCTCCCCTGCCGGATCTTGGCTTCCGATGGCCATCCTCTATACTCAGGATTGCCAGACCCTTGGGCCATTCTGAGATATTGGTTTCCGGATGGTCTCCAACTCTTATTTATGACTCCTAGAAGCTTTATAAGCGGCCACATAGGCCAAACTAGATGACAGGCTATGTGTGGCAATCTTCAAATGATGAATTGAATGGCTCCCATAGTACCATGTAACAGAAGTCCTCTATCTTATCAACAGATACGGGTGGATGAACAAGTAGCGGAAAGGGCACTCTTTCGCCCTGGGTTCGAGACTGGCCCCGAAGGCGGAGGATCTACTTATTACATATAGACAACGGCATAAGAATGTGGAAAGCCACGGGATGACTGCCACATTAAAGATCCTTATGGATATCCCAAGAAAAAATCACAATGGGAAGTGATGCTAAGAAAGAAAGAAATACTGATCATTTATGTTGTTAAACCGTGGAAATAAGACAAATTTCCCATTTTTTAAAAGAGATTTGTCAGTAAATTTAGAAAACAAACCTCTTCTGCTTATTTTTGTAGATTAATCTTGTTTACCCAACTGCTTCTATTTAAAAAATAACATCAAAAAACTTACATTACCATGAAACTATTAAAGTGTTTTAAAGGTTACGTCTTTGATACTAATTAAATTCCTTTAACAGCGAGTTCGAATACTTTGAAAAAACCGAAAAGCTTCCTGTATTTAAAATTTAAAACCTATTGTTAATTTCAGTTTTATTGTTCGTAGATAAAAGCTTTAATTATTAATTTGTAACAATATTGTTTCATATTTTACGAATAATAATTTAATTTGCGGCAGTTTTTCAATGGTATCTGAGTAATTTATTATGCGGGGCACGATAATGCAGCTCTAATTTGATTTGAATGCTACTAACGAATAAAATCAATTTTGTTTGAAAATATGTTCTGTTTATCCCAAAATTGTGCTAATTGGATTAGTTCGGAATTTTTGCCGCGTATGAAAATTCTCTGTTTTAATAATTTGTATTTTACTAAAGAATATGACATTTGTAGAGGTTGAATCTTGTGGAAGATAGTACGTAGGCTTAAGCTTGTGAATGTTTTCGCTTTGTCTGTAATGTTTGAAACTCATGAATAAGTTTTCTATACAGTGGAAATTATACCATTTTGAGTAAGAAGGCCAAAGTTACAAGTGTTGTTCTATACAATAAACAGGCGTTGCATCTCTATGCATGATATTATACTCTTTAGTTTTTTCAAATTTAGGAATCAAGCCGGTTATTTTCACCTTATTAATTACTTTGGGATAATTCGGGGTTTTTGTATAATTTTCGAATAGGAAAGTTGTGTCAAAATTCTTTGATTAAAAACACATGCTTAAGCTGTCACGTGCTAATTCCGCACTACGACAACTTATAAGGGACGTCGAAGTCCTTAGGCTCGCGGCTAACAAGCAGTCGAAGAAGGAGGGTTCGAAACGCTGAACCCTTCAAATAGGGGAGGTCGTAATCGGGAGGAAAATAAGCGCCACTGCGGAAATCACCCAAGATGGTTTCGAGGAACCTACCGCAGATTGTTCCTGCTGGGCTCGAAGGGGGTTGGGGTGGCTGCACCCTACTGCTGGATGTACTTACCCTTACTTACTGAAATGAAACACTGAGGTACTGGTAGCCAGGCTCACAAGGCTATACACAATTATCTTAAAGTAATCACAAAACATAAATAAAAGGCAAGAATGAATTAACAAAGGGATTTAATGAATGCAAGTAATATTCAAAATATGATACAGAATGAATTGACAAATTCTGTCTTAAATTACGTGAAAATGAGGATTGAGGGATGCCACATTTACTCAAGTTACGGCAAAGATAAATAACAGCTAGGCTTCCTTAATCGCAATAAAATGTATGGCAATGACCAAGCTTAAACTAAGAATCTGATTACAAATAGTTTTACACATGCAATATAAAATAGCCAATCATGGCGATTGTTCGCACTGTTTCTGAGTTATTAACACTAAAGCAAAAGGTAATACACACTAGTTGAAGACTTAAACACTTCACCGAACAAATTAAACTAAAAGAAGAATGTTTGATGTACTTAAATTACCGACAAAATTAACTGTTGCCTGTTTACAAGTAATCGATAATATACGGTACTGAATTACGGTTGAGTTCGTACAATCACCACCGGCAAGTAAAAGGGCAGCCTTAATGTTCGTTACCTGGGAAAAAGGGCTTTCTTGAGGGTAGCCCGGTGAAAGCGATGGTCGTCTTCCGCAATGGATGGAGTCCTTTTCCGGAAGCAGGTGCGAAGACAACAAGATGTCCTCAACTGGTGGATTATTTTATCCGAAGCGAAACTATGTGGAACGGTACTTCACCAAACATTGAACTTAAGCGGAACTTCCAACATAGAACTTATATTCCCCCTATACGAATAAGACACTCTCTGGGATAATCCGACAAATGCATAATTTACTTACTTCTAAGGCAGTGATAGGGCATTTTCGTACGTTGTTAGGTATTTGAGATAAAAATATGACATACCAGGGCCTCTGACTGAGAGTAGATCGTCAGTCAGGCCCACCCTGGTCATGGCTAACCAATTTCTAGAAAGTGTCAGTATTTCAGCCTACGTCAACTGGCTTTAAGATCGTGCCAGGACCGCCATATGCTAGTAAGCGCTTTAGAAAAGTATAATGCTTGATATTGGGTAGGGATGTTATACCACATGCATATAAAACAGTCGTTGAATAGAATTCTCTTTTTAACATAATCAACAATATTTGATAGGTTTTCGTGTTTTGCTGGAGGATAACAAGATCCGCTGTTTTCTGATAATTGAAAAATTAGAAAAATAAGAAGAATGATCTTGGGGATGGGTTTTACTTTTTTGTATGTCCAATTATTTAGCAGTTCTATGTGTGATTCATAACCTACAAAAATAGCAGTTCTATGAGTGACTTTAAGATACAACACTCGCAGTTTTTTAAATTTTAGAATCTTATTCCGTTTCGTCTCATTATTATCTCTGTATTATTAACGAAATATTTTCCATCAGGTTGCGCATTGTTATTTACCTTTCTTCCATAAACTTTTGGTGTTAAATAAATACACAATGTATGGACGTTTAAGACAGTGGCAAGGCATTTCTGCACATTTTTAGATACAGATAAAAAAAACGAAATACCAGTGCCTCTGACGGAGAGTACCAACAGATGTAAAACGCCCTTTGAGAATTCTTCAAGCAAAATGGTCGACAAACAGATTATATCCCAATAAAGGTTTAAAATATGGCATAAAATATAAAACTCACTAACGTTTCAATTTTACTAAAGGCCTACAAGGCTAACGAATACCATTTTAATAATGTCGTACCTCAGGATGATTCAAATATTTTTGGTAAAACCAAGGTAATGACCGTCTGTTCACGACGAATGTCAAATGCAGAAGGAAGCTAACCACTAAATTTGCCAACAGAATTTTCTGAAAAAAACCAACCTAAAAATTACTAATTCCCTACTAAGTGAAATTCAAAATAAGAAGAGGCAGTAAGAAGAGGCGCCTAAAACGTATGCATTGTATGCAACCATGCAAGCTGAGATGTACATGTAATTGGGAAGTCTAAAGAAAAACATATATAACCAGACTAATTTGTCTAATAATTTACGTAAATAGGAGCAATTTCTACTGTAACAGTGGACATGTCTTAATATGTAATATTTAATTTAGCTGGCCTTGGTCAGGCCTACTCTAGTCTTGACTAACAAATTTCTAGCGAGTGAATTTTTAAAATAATTTTGACTACATCTTCAACAACGTTTGGTGGATTTTCGTGGTGTGTTAGGGGACAAGAAAGTCAGCGTGTATTGAGAATTGAAAACTGATTGATCTTGAAAGGGGTTTATATTTTCTTTGTATGTTTGACTATTTATCAGTTCTATGTTTGATCCTAAAGCACAAAAATTGCAGTTTTATTTAAAATTAACGATTAATCTCATATTTAACACTCTATGTAATATACACTTTTTAGTATTTGTTAATTTATGAATCGATTAATTAGAGACATAATTCCGGGATGATTTCATATTGAATATTAACTACAATTAAAAAAGAATCTTGAATTTTAGCTATGCTAATGTGTGAACTCCAAAGTACCGAGTTGTTTTCCAAACGGGGCCTCATTAACGATATCTTTTCCGCCTGGTGGCACACCGCTATTTGCTTTTACATAACATTTTTGATATTTTAATTTTTTATGTCCAGTGTTTGATAAATACAAAGTGAATGTACTTCTAAGACGGTGGCAAGGAATTTTCGCACATTTTTAAATATTCGAGACAAAAATACGTCTCGTCAAGGAGGCCTACTCTGGCTGTGGCTAAACAATTTCTAGCGAGTGTCAGTATTTTAGGCTAGGTCAACTGGTTTTAGGATCACAACAGGCCCAACATATACCGGCAGGTGCCTCAAAAAAGTATAATACATGTTATACACATGGGATTTAAAAAAAACAGTAAAGTTTTAAGTAATTTTTTCCCAAATAATTTAAAACAATTACATTTGTGTTAGTTTAAAGCGAACTCCCCAGAGGAATTATATTTAACAAATTCTGTTACAACTTTTCCCTCCTAATCTCGAAGAAGTTTGTTATTAAGTTAATCTCTGTAGGGACAAAATTCATACCCCAAATCAATTTGCATAAACAGGTTTCCTTTCATGACAGGAAAAAATGAAATTTTTGTGCTCGTAACACGTTTCATTTTATTTATACATTTTCTAAGGTTTGACTTAATCTCTTTTCAAGATGGACCTCTACAAATTTGAAAATTTTCATAAATTTCTGCTTTTTAAGATTGGCTCAAAGTGTTTGATGCTTGAACTGGTCACAAGTTGCTTATCAGATTCAAATTTGGAAAATTTGGGGTTTGGTTAAGCATTTTTAAAAGTAGGCGAGTAACATGGAAATAAAATTTTGGATAATAGAGAAATGACAGTTTTTCTACATAAATATTTCTGATAGTCCCAGTTTCATACCTTATAATGTTGTTGATTTATTTTAAGAAATATCTACCTTCGGAAACAATCAAATTCAGGTTAATTGTACATTTCTTTTGTTCCGAAAATATCGATTGTTACCTGCATTTGGGCCTTTAAAATTTACCTAATTGAATAAATAGAGTTTCAGGCTACGAAAGACAAATGCTTTACTTTTATTTTACATGAAAATTTCTTATCATCCGAACTGCCGAACTGTCTGAAACTTACTGAACGAATAAAATTAATGAAATTAAACTATAAAGTTTTGGATGTTTCAGACGTAGTTCTGGTTTCCTAATTTTCTATGTAGAGGTTTATTCAGCCAAAGTTTTTGAAAGTAACATGAAAACAAACTTTGCGTGTGATTTGCAGGATTTTTTAAGTAGTAAGTAGGAGGAGGAAACAACCAATTAAAAATAATAAAGAGTGATTTTCAAACAATCTAAACTGATTAGGAAGTCTAAATGTAATACATAAAATTAAGTTAAATAGAAAGGGATATTATTACGAATAAGAAAGTCGTGAATTGAATCATTGCTGGTTGGATTGCTCCAAGAATAATGGCACTGCTTTACCCACACCGCATAGCAAAAAATTTAATCAAATGAATTACTATTATTATACCCACTATTTTTCGTAGTTGTGTGCTTTATTTCGATATAATGAATTATTATTATTATCTTGTGTAAGGAGTGTTATCAATTTATAATCAACTCGTGGCGTTGCAAGGGAAATTTTATTTAGCACCGTTGTTATTTATATTTTGTGATAAATATGAACGCATTATCCGCTTATTTTTAATACGCCATATTTTTTTTCTATATTAAAAATAAACGAGGACGATTTTACACTCAAGTAAATGCTAATCTGAGCAAAGACGAATAAAAACGGCACGTTATGCGGCTTTGATCCTGTTTGCGCTTTGTTGTCCAGTTCATATCTTTTTGCGGTCTCAGTTCTAACATAAAATTATCTAAAAAGCGTAAACAGGCAGCGGTGCGACATGTTAACACCCAAAAACATGAAAATAACTAATCCCGCACGCAAGCGAGGCCGCGGCACGGTCAACTGCTCAAATCCCGTGTACTTTCAAGCAAGAAATTGTTTAAAATCAACGTCCTGTGAGAATTTTACAATAATCTTCAAAAGGCATTACCTTATGTAAGCACTACAAAGCCCCGATAAGATACGGATGATCGATCAAAGCTAACGGATTGACGCGAGCACGTAAACTGTGCACATGTGAACTAAGACCTATTAAGATTGGTTCACAAAACATCAAAGTATTGTTTCTGTTAATGAAATTAAGCTGCCGCGAACGTATAAGCTGGCGTAAATTATTGGTCAAACGTGTGTGTATGTGTGTATGGTGTGTGTGTATGCTGGGGTCTTACAGATCGCTGCGTGCGGAAGCGGCTCCCGCTATCATCATCGACGCCGCTTTTCCTACTTACGCTTTTATTCGAGCTTAATAAAGGATTAAATGTGCCCGATTTTCCTTTGTAAACCTTTAAATCATTTGCTTATTTAGGGAAAAATGCCGATTTCTTGCGAACCAAAGCGTGAAAAATCTCGCCGAATTAATTTTTATAACCGAATATTCACAAACCCGTAAGTTAATTTCCTTTCTGCGGGCTTTAACTTCCTGTTCAAAATTTTATTTATTTCAAATGTCATCGTCTCGTTAAGTGAGTTTTCGAATATAAACTTTAAATTTATTTTTCGAATCTTCCAAAACGAATTTTTGACGAAGTAAGCGTTCCAAAGTTCCAAAACTTTCTGCAATTTTAGATTTATTTGGATTTATCGAGAGTTACTTTAAACTCAATTTTTCGGTTTAATTTTAGAAAAGACGTGCCTTTCTGTCTTTTTTGCAAAGATCTACCTTTGTTTTCTGCTGAAATTTCGGAAAAAATTGCTAAAAAATCAAATTTATTTTTGTTCTACGAGCCCAACGTCAATGAAATTCGTACACCTGTATTTTTCGCTAAACCTATGCCTATAAAATGCTAAAAAGCGGCTTTTTACAAGAATATTTTAAAACATTTATATTTACTGTAGAATTTCGATTTCTTATCTTAAAAATAGGTATTCTTATTTTGCTGAATTTTAATAGCTAGTACCAATAAAATTAAAATTAAATCTAGACATACGGTTCAATGAAATTCGTACATCTAATTTTCGAGTTCACTCAAATTCGTACACTTAGGAATCTGGTCTAGTATTCATCCAGTTGCTACGTATTTACCGCGGTAGAGTTATTCACAATAAATTTGAAGTCTTTCACCCTGAAAACAATTAAATTTACTGATGGAATAATGGTATGGGGGTTACGTAAGTGCCAATGTTGTGGGAACCCTTCATTTTTGAGACGGTGTTGTTAATGCCGCGAAATATCAAAGTATTCTTAAGAATCATGTTCTACCGTCCATGAAAAAGCTATATACTGATAAAGACATTATTTTTCAACGAGATGGGGCAAGTTGCAGTGGCTATAAAATCACAGCATTAATGTTTTGGACTGGCCGTCATCTAGTCCCGATATGAACCTCATTGAAAACCTTTGGGGAATTATCAAAAGGGTTCTACGTAAAGGTCGTCCTAGTACGAAAACTCTTCTTAAAGGAAAAATAACCAAAATCTGGAATTCTGTCATTGCACAGCCGGGCCAAGAACGAATAGGAAGCATAAACAAGCGTCTAAGAACAGTAATTGCAAATAAAGGCGATGCCACGCAATACTACCTAAAGATGTACATAGGTACATAGATACTGTAAATAATGGGGGTTTCCTAACTATGAAACATCTAGTATGTTTATTATTACATATTATCATTAAATCCCATTATTCCCCTTTGGGGATATAGGGTTATTTACAAAAATATAATAAACATTTTACTGTGGGGTTATTTACTTATTTATATATAACATTTTACTGCAAACGGTTTACGAATCGTTTCCACTCTTGTCTTGGGCAATTACACGTAACCGTCTGATGGTTTCCCACATTCTTCTTTTACTGCCATTTTCCATGTAATACGAGGGTATCCTCTGGCTCTTCCACCTTGTGGGTTCCACTCCAACGCAATATGACTTGGAGTATCCATGACTTTCCTCGGAGCATGCCGCAACTATCTGAATCTCCTTCAAATTTCGGTATTAACATCTTCTCCATAATTCAACATTTGATATTCTGTTTGGCCACCAAATTTTTAATAAAAACCTCAACAAGTATGTTTAGTTTCATGTAAATCAAAAGTCAATAAATTCAGTTCATATGTTGCAAATCCGTTTTTATTAAATTTGTTTGAGTAGCTCTTTCTTAACAAATTACTTATTATATGTTTAAGGTAAAAAAACTTGTAAAACTATGATTGCATTCATTTAGGGCTCGTATATGTTGTAAACAAACACGATAACAATTAAAAACCTAGCAATTAGATGAATACTAAATTAGATCCCTAAAAGTGTACGAATTTGAGTGAACTCGGATAATAGGTGTACGAATTTCATTGAACTGTATGTCTAGATTTGATTTTAATTTTATTCCTATCAATTATTAAAATTCAGCAAAATAAGAATACCTATTTTTAAGCAACAAATCAAACTTTTATGCTGAATATAAATTTTTCAGACTATCGTTGTAAAGAGTCGCTTTTTAGCATTCTAAAGGTGTAGGTGTAACGAAAGATAAAGCTGTACGAATTTCATTGACGTTGGGCTCGTATATTAATATTTTGAAAGTTCTTTCTTATTCTACTTCCTTATGCCTTTTGGCGTCCGATTAATAGTTGGTGCTTTCATTTTCATATCCATGTTTTTTTAGGTCTTCCCTTCTTCTTTCATCATCCTTTTAACTAGTCTATCTTCCCCGTACCAATTGTACTATCACTTCTTGAATTTTGCTAGTATAGTTTTTAATTCTTATCTTACTTCCTTATTCTTTCTTCTGCTCCCTTTTGACCTTCCTACAATATTTTATAGGAATTTCATTTCCGGTTCCATAGCATCTCCCCATTAATAGCTTCCTCTACTTTATGTATGTATGTATCTATCACCACGGATTTCGTTGTTCTCTTCATATATTTTTGATTTTTGTTCTTGGAATCCAACTTTGCTCATGTAGTTCTTTCTCCATTGTTTACATTATTTTTGCCAGGCTGGTCTTTAATGCAGTATAGTTACTATAATAATAATAATGAGCTATACATTTCCGAAGAAATTTAAGCTGTTCTTGCAAACTCTCGAATCTTTTTATTGTGGAGGATACTTTTTCTTGCCCTTATAGGTCTGGGTGTGTTTTCGCTCTTAGCACAACTTTCCTCCATTCTTTCCTGTTTTCCATGGGTCTTCCTATCGGTCGTGTGTGTAGTGGTGTCCATTCCGTGATTATTCTCTGTGGAGTTGTTTCTTCTTTTCTGCATAAGTATCCATACCATCTAATTCTTTGTGCCTTGTGTACTCTTGCTATGTTTTCACCGTTCAATATTTTATCAATCTCGTGATTCATCAGTGGTCTTATCTCATCTTCCTGTTCTCTCTCGAGTCCCATGATTGTTCTGATGATTTTTCTTTCAAAAATTTTTAATTGTTTCTCTTCTTTTCTTGTCAAGCTTGCCGTTTCTGCTGCATACATTACAACTGGTCGTATCATTGTCTTGTATACTTGTATTCTCGTCCTTCTGCTTAGTCTCTTATTCTTCAGTAAGCTTTTATTTGCATATAGTGCTTTGTATCCCTGCTGGATTCTATGTTTTGTGTTCACTCTTTCGTTTCTTCTATGTATCAGGAACCCAAGATATTTATATGTTTCTACCTCTTCAAACTTGTACTTATCAATTTTGATTTCCATTAATGTTTTTTTTCCTGTTGCAAATTTTTCTTTTGATGTTTTTTTCTATTCTGCTAAACGTACTTTCTAGTTCATCTCTTCTTCTTGCTATTATTGCGATGCCGTCCGCATAGGCTAATATTTGTACTGATTTGTTATTGTACAGTTCTGCTTTGTTTCTTTAATGATGCCATCTAGAGTTATTATAAAGAGCAGCGCCGATAGAGCATCGCCTTGTCTCGTCCCTCTATTTACTTCAAATTCCTATGTTGATCCTTGACTGAGTAATACCGAAGCCCGTGATTCCTTCATTGTCATCTTAATTAGTTTTATTAGTTTTTCTGGTGTTTGTGTTGCTTGTAGTTCTTCTATAATTTTCGTTCTTCTTAAGTTGTCGAAGGCTTGCTTATAATCAAGAAATAAGATATGTAAATCTATATCATATTCGTAACCTTTCTCAGTGATTTGTTTGATTGTGTGAATTTAGTGTAATACGCCTCTGTTGTATTACTGATTGTACCTGGCTATTTATTCTTGTTCTTTCACATATATCTTCTTCAGAATTGGTTATTATTTTTTAAATTTCTATTCTGTTGTGATATTCTCACTTTTGTTGAATTTCTCTTGTATATAGTAGGCGATATAAGTCATTCAGAGGTGTGATGCAAGTGCTAAGCTTCGAGAGTGTTCGAGACGTTGTGCTAAACTTTCAGCATGCGGCCAGTTCTAGACAATTCGACGCGGCGGCAGCGCGTAGTTAGTCACAAGTCGATCGAATGAAGTTTTAATGCCTCTAACTTGTTTCTTTCTTTATCCCCTTAATGTTGTTGTTTTATTCCTATTATTTGTTAAACATGTTCTATTCCGTTCTTCTCCAAATTTTTCTGTTTTGTTTCTTTAATTTTCATTTTGACTATGCTTCTTTTTTTATACCATCTTTCCTGTCTTTTTAAATGTTTTCGTACATTTTTTCCGGCCTTTTTTGCTCTGTATCAGGTTATTTTTTCGTGTCGTTTCACGCATTTCTTCTATAGAATTGGTTATTAAGTACTTTTTTAATTTCTTCCATATTTTTGTTGAATTTTTCTTCCAGTATTTCTTTCAATTGTAGCGAGATACACCATCCTTTTATGTGATGCTAATGCAAGTGGCAAGCGCTGGGAGTGTTCATGGCATTGTAAGTAGCAAGCACAGAGAGCGTTCGAGACATAGCTCGAAACTTCTAGTATACAGCCGGCTCTAGAAAATGTGACTCGGCGGCAGCGTGCAGTCAGTCATGAAGTGCTGTATGTTAGTAAATAAATGTTATTCTTTTGTTATTGCTAAGGTTACTTGTTCATACAGAATTTATCTCATTAATTTACCAATAGCTACTCTGCTGCGTACCGTCTTTGTTTATTACTTAGGTCACAGAGCAGGTATTAATTAATATCTGCTCTGTGCTTAGGTTTATAATTTATGATGTAATCCTAGCACGGAATTCTCTTCAGTTTTGACTTTCTTCCCGTCTTTCTCCAATTTCAAATAGTTAATGTAGTATATAATAATAGTGAATAAAAATATTCAAATTGTGTCATTTTCGTTTGCAAATTGAACCCCCCAAACTGCGTAAGTATCTTCAGTTATTACTTGAAAATTAGCATCCTCCAAAAAGAACGTAGTAAAAAAGCTGAACACAGAACATAGTCAGCTTAAACCCCTGAAAAGCGAGACAGGAAATGGCATAACCACCCACGGAAGCTTTTCAAAACGCAGGGAAATGAATTAACTTCTCAAGGTTTTTTATAAGTTAATTTTAGGACAAAGTGGAAATACGAAACTTTGGTATTCTTTTAAAGAACAACCCGATTGAATTTCATTGACATTGATTGCAATTAATTGTTTTCCAACGCGAGCGACCTTTACAAAAACCGTTTGCATCATAAATTTCACTCAGTTACGTAGGTGGATATTACTAAATAACAGATTGTCGTAGGTCGTTTTACTACGTTGTATGCAAAAGCGTACGCCGAAAGAAAATTAAAACAAAGTATCCGGTGTGAGGGTGGATGAGCAATTCTCGTAATTGAAATATATTCCCTTCGAGTTTTCCAGCATGCATAAAGGTCAAAGTCCCATAAAGGTTAATCAGAAAGTTTTAAGCATATTTCCTTATTTCTTCAGCAACTGGGTTATTATTATGAATTGTTTAACTTTGTTGCGGTTTTGGCCTAATTGGGTGTAAACTTCGTTCAACCATTGAGGGCATTGAGTATACCATAATAGAGCTTGAATGTTTTGGACGTTAAAAGTCCAAATTTACGTGTTTGTTGTGATTAATTCCAGCAGTGAATGCGAAGATTACTGCAGATTTTAGTCTTATTTCGCTTGTGTTGCCCAGAATCAATAAATTCTATACTCTTTGGTAAAATAGAAAAAACTACTAGGTAATTGGGTTGATTACCTCGATTAATTTGTAGAGTACGAATGATTCCCATAACTAACTCAAGATAAATTTATTAAATTAATCAATGTGGGAGAGAATGCTGGGCGTCTAGAATTAAATTAATAATCGGGAAATTAAATTAATGTGTGCAACGTTTCGAGTTTCCAACATTCAACTATCAATAAAGCGAAACTTAACAAGGTATTCAAACATCATCCCACAATTAGAACAGTTAAGTTTAACACAAAATACGTTCAAATTCGCATTTGTTGGCTTACAATACAAATTAACTGTCGAAATCTTATTGAAATATACTGGTATTTAGGGATACGACTGCTCATTGTTTAATGTCTAAAGGTTTATTGTGTATTAGGGGGATGTCACCCTAAAATATTCTGCCTCAAGTATTACACTGTTGCATGCATTCAATGTGCACTGCATAGGTATTGCAAGTATTACCCAAGTATAGCATAAATATTGCAAGTACTGTATAGATATTGCATAGGAATACATATACCGGGTGTCCACGATAAGGCGCAATATAATAATCTGGGTTACCTGCGGAATAGGTACGGAATTTTGTCGTCAAAATGTTTCAAATTTGAATCTGGAATTTTGAAAAGAAACTGCAGATTCTAAAAATGTATAAATATATAGGGTGTTCCACTTAAAATAGCAAAAGCGAAACTGGAAGTGACAGAAACTTGTGTTTTCTATGTCAAATAATGCAGCTTTAACAGTATAGATATACCAAATTTTAGATTAATATATTAAAACGTAATTCATTGTATGTTGAGATCAATCAAAGTTCGCTCTCAAGAGAGAACTATTTTCAGATTCCTAATTGCAACAAAAAATTGAACAAGTAATCATAATTTTTTTATACTTTACCTAAGCTGTCTTCAAAAGAGACTTGTTTGTTGTTTTGTTTTTAATTTCTCCGCGCTGGTAAATCCCAAACGGGTTTGTGTTTGTTTTTGGACATGATTTAGTAAATCTATACGAATTTCTATTACTATGATTATTAGTGGAAACCATTTATTTGGAATTTTCCTTTTGTTTTTTAAGTTTAACCAATTAAATATGAAAAACTAATCTCAAGATCTGTCTTATAACGAAGATCTAAATTGTTATCTTCAAATATCACCGAGTCGTTAATGCTTATTTCTCCTTCTTTAGTAATTTGTATTCTAAAAGCATAATTGTTTCTTGTTAAATCTGTATCTCGAACTCTACAGCCTACCACTACCTAAACGGGTATTATTATTACTTATTACTTCTTCTTGAGAATCCATAAGACATGCATAAGGCCCATTATGACATACGCTATTGAGACAAGAGCAGAAAATGCAACCACAAAACGCCTTCTAAGAACAACCGAGATCCATAACAGGCTATACTTTAAGAGACAGACAGAGAAACGAAGACATTAGACACACATGTGACATCGATGATGTTGTCAGATGGTCAAGAAAAAGGAGAAGAGAGTGGAGGGATCATGTCGATAGGATGGCTGATGACTGGTTGGCAAAAATAACTAAATCCAAAAGGCCCCCTGTGCGACCACTAAAGCGCTGGTATGAATGCTGGACATCGTTGTCACAAGACCTACTACAACGAGGATTTTATTAGTACATACAGGACTAAGTCCTAACTTAAGAAGATGGTGATGATGACTTCTTCTTGAATTGGCATACCCTTACATGGGGTTGTCGTTGTCTTCTCTCCATATGCCTATGGTGTGCGTGTCAAGTAGCCTACAGACATAGGGGACCTACAAATTTAAGTGGGCTTTGAACCACGGAAGTTCCTGCAGTTCTACCCTAGAGTTTGCCATTGTCTTCCGAGGGAAACAGTCGGGTGTGTTCGGCGTATGTGTGCCCTGGGAATCGAACCCGGGCCAGTCTCAGTGATCAGACGCACGCTGAACCAACTGTGCCAGGACCACACTTATTACTTATTATTATTTAAAAGTCAACAAATCGATGACTTTCTAACTACAAAATTACACTGAAAAAGAAGAAAGAAAAAGCACAACGAAAAAGAAGCATAAAGGGCCAACTGGGATAAAAATAACAGTCAGGTTATAGTCCTTGCCTTCAAATTAAGCAATTTTGTTAGAGCTAGTGAAAGAGTTGATGATGATATTGTAACGAAGTGCTTTTTGCATTTATTGATTATGATGGTAGAGACTTATAGCAACTTCATTACGAGTGTTAAAGCTTTGCTTGTGCAAGAGGTTATATTAAAGTACACGGTTAACTAACATCAAATATATTGTTATAACTTTAAATACGAACATTATTTAAACTGTTCGACAAATATGAAATCCAAACACTTAACTGGATAAACGGCTCAATACAGCGTACAAAACCGTAATATTATATTTTAATAACAAACACTAATCTTACGTGAGTCGCACACATCTTGGTAACCATGTTGTAAAGAATATGTAACCCAACCCTTGGCTGATGGCCAATGGTCCTGGTAAAAGCTTCTCGCTTGAGTATTAATCAGACATCGTAGTGAGACTCTATTCAGAGACTGACTTTCTTATGGCAGAGTTTCTACATTTATACCCTCAAGATGCTTAACATCTGTTCAAACTGTTTATACAATTTATCATTAATTATTGCGTTAAATAAACATTAGTCATGGTCTTTCTTGTTATTTAGTGCAGGTGCAATGCAGGTGTTTATTAGTCACTGCATGTTTATCTGCAAATATCGTAAGACATTGAGATGATTCATCATTTAACCAGATGTTCGCATGACACATATTTATGCAGGTGCATCCTTAGTTGACAAATACATTTAATTACTTCTTATAATAATAATTATTGCGTAACCTGCGATATCAGTCATACTCAAATATTAACTTATTTAACTTAGTAATTTATTTCTTATGGAAATGCTTGTACACAATATTTGATAATACCCACTTTACTACAATATCGTGAAACATGTATACTTAATAGCAAAACTCTCTTGAAAAAAAATTTCAGAAAGATAACTGAATAAGAAAGAAACAAAGAAACGAGATTAAGACAGAAGAAGAATATGAAAAAATCTTTGGATGAAAGATGAAAAAGAATTTAAAAAGACAAAGAAACGACAAATTAAAAAGAAACAAAAGATGGAGACTAACACAGAAAAAGATTAAGGCCAAATCCTTTAATGAAAAACCAGAAAAAATGAGAAGAAAACAAAGAAATAAATAGAGAAAAAGAAGGAAAAATGAGAACCAGAAGAAAAAGAAGCAGAAACGAAAATGAAAACAAATATTTTGGGAATTATAGCAAAAAGAAGAAAATAAAATACTTACTGATTATAATAGAAAAAAACAGAATGAAACAGGAGAAAAAGAAACAAAAAAGATAAACTAGGAAAAAAATAACCGAATTTCTCTTCGAAAAGTTCTAGTCTTGGCCTTAAAATTAAGCAGTTTTCTTGAAGCTGGTGGAAGAGTTGGGAAGGATACCATGAAACATGTACAACAGCAAAACTTTCTCCTCTAAAATTAAAGGTAAACATTTAGAAAAAAACAATAGAAAGAAGAAAGAATTACAGAAAGGCAAAGAAAGGAGAATGACAAAGGAACCAGAAAGATACCAAAGAACGAGATTAAGACAGAAGAAGATGAAAGCAAAATCTAGGAAAATTTAGGACTTAAACATGCCTCTTGGATGAGGCCATACAAAAAAGTATGTTGATGAAGAACTGTTTTGATTTGATTTGAAATCAGTTTCAAGTCTAACAAACATCTTTAAGTAATTTTTTTTTTATAACAATATTGTTGCTAGCCACGATAACTTTAAAGTTAGCATAGACTTATAAACCAGAGTTCTCGGATTTAATTCCCTGGTTTCCCTTGAGTTCGGCAAAATTCTAGTCGGGTAGTGTTAAATGACCATTGAAATCGACGCGCGTTTGAAATCCCTGGCTTCCGCAAGCCTAGATTTCGTGCAATAAACAAATAAACAAACAGTACTTTTGATTTCATGTCTGTATATTTGCAGTCCGAAAATAAAATTGAAAAGGCTTAGTAGATTTTCCCAAGCAACTAACACATCCAGAAAAGCCCAAAACGACAGTAAAAAAAAATTAAATAAATACTTACCAAAAGTATTAACCGGCTTTTTATCCAAATGACTGTCTCCATTACACGCCTGTTAATATAATAATTACAAGAACGGGGAATGTCTCATGTACAAACACCACGGATCAATACGAAATACAACACGCACCGCGTTTAAAGCTGACTCTTCGTGTGTTAAAAATTCCCAGACTTAATAATAATGGCATAACGCGTGTATAAAACCACACCTTTTAAAAATATTACTGGCAAACGATTACTGTTACGTATTAAACAACCCCCAGGTAGGTTAGATTGATGAGAAAAACTTACTAAACTTGGTAGGCGAAATTTTCCAGGAAATCCACAGTTTACTTAAGAAAAATTGCGGTGAATGGGTTGGACATTCATTCAGCTTTGTAAAACGGTTTTGTACACAAACTAGATTTTTTTTGAAAAAGGGTAGGCTCATTCCAGAAAAGGTGGGATCACTCGAAAGCTGAGTTTGAAAGAAACAATTTTAACCAAATTAGCCTGCTTATTTCGTATTTAATTTTTTAAAGAACAACATAATTAACGTTAAATAAGGGCCCTTTTAGTCCTTTAAAAAATTACAGTGGAATTAGTAAAACAGCCCAGAAATGCGGGCTTTTAAAAATGATTTCAAGCACGCTGTTTCCCGACACTAATTATCTGTATATGACTGGCTTGCATCAATATCCTGGTTATAACCAGCGTCAATATTATTATCCATTAATCATTCTCAAAAGCAAGCATTGCATGGCTAAACTATGTCCATTGAGCAAATTAATCACATTGTTATATCTCAGTCTCCATCAAAATTACTCTTGTAAACAGAACGATCCTATCATCCCCCTTAGCAGAAAAAAAAACGAACCTAATTATTACATCACGAGCACGATATCTTTAGATTTAAACTCCATTAAAAGAGTTCCTGGTTAAAGTGAGTGAACGTTCATTCAATTAAGTTTGCTCTTTCGGAATTTGATATTTTACTCTTAATTACTCGTATTTTTATTCGTGCAAGGAATTTAATTATGATTTCACTTTGCCTCTTTGATGTTACTATTTAGGAATTCTGGCAAATAAAAGCTTACAAATAGTACAAAAGGTTATCCAAGTAGAGTTGGCGAACTGTAAAGCTAAGAAGGCGCCTACTGAATTTTTGAGCAAATAAAAAGCTGTTCTGAAATCAAGTAAATGATGCATGAAAGGGAAAACAAACGAAAAAGAAAACTCGTGTACATGAGTAATCGATATTATGTTTTTTATTGAATGTTCGGTAAAATACCGATATTCTACTGTTTCTGTTGACTTATTTACTTACTATTATTAAAAGCGTTTTCCGGATTGGGACCGTGTCATTGTTGAGACGGAATAACTCAACGTTTCGCCCATTTTTCTATGGGGCTTCTTCAGGAGGAAAGAGAGCACGGTAACTCAACGTGTCAACCACGCTAGAGGCGAAACTCTTTTAGCTAGAAAAAGAAGGGTAACGGTAACTCAACTTGTCAACCAAGCCAGAGGCGAAACCCTTCTGAAACGAAACAGAAAACCGAGCGACTTTATACCGGCTGTAGCCGGCCAAGCGTATCTGACTGTGATGACGATTGGTCAGGGGTGGAGGGAGCGGAATCAGTAATGATAGCGGACTTCCAAATATCGGATAGATAATAGTCATAACTCATAACGTAGCTCACTGTGATCTACAAAAATCGTGAATGCATTAGGTACGCCGAGTTTGTCAGATTTCACAACTTCGACGTTACTTTAATTAATAATGCAACGTAGTGGCTACCACCGAAAGTAATGTTAATAATCAATAATATTAAAAAGATAAGTTAGTTAAATTTATTAGAAAATCTGATAATTCTTAAGCACCAATGTGAGGGTATATTTAACCAGCTTCGCCACGTGGGGATTTGCTGCTAGAGGTTTTATAACAAAAATTCTGGTTCAACTAACATAACATATTTTGTCGGACTTTGATTAAGTTTCCCAAAATAACATTAAGAGCTAAGTGGAGTTAAAGATAAACACTTAAACAATGTTAGGCATAAGTTCCAAGTATGTACAAACATACAAGTTAATATAACGCAGCAAAGAGTTCAAGCAGAACTATTAGCAAGTTTTACCATAAATCGAATTAAATTAAATTAAATAGAGAAAAGTAATGTTACATCAAAACCATAGGAAACATCAATTCACGCGGGACCTGACTTCTTCCAGAGACAACTCCTCGACGATGGCACTAATCATGATCAGCACCTTTTATATAAGAACACACGTCCGAACATCATCTTTTCTGAATTCTCGGCGGTCACGTACGTGTATCTCGCATACTTGGATGCCTTAATTCCAGGAATTCTTAGTCTAGTGTAGTGACCATAGATAATACGTCATGTTAACCTATGGTTATTTTCCACAATGAATTTCGTTACATTGCATCATTACAATAAAACAGGCTTATAACAGGCAAAGCCATGCCTACATTAATGAAGTGCTTTCCTAACGAGGCCCACTGTGGTTTAAAATCATCTAGAAGGTATTATACCTACTCGTAGATGTGGTGTTTGTCAGATTACTCACTTCAACCTCGAGATGAATTGGGTAGTTCTAATAAGACAGATTTATAGCAGTAAAACCTCTGTCTCAAAATGTGGGTCATTGTGGTCTAAAATTATCCAGAATGCGTTATACCTATATTTGTTAGATTTTACGGCTTAATTCAACAGCCGTTTGAATGTGCCTTTTATCAAAAAGACAGGTTTATAGTATGAAAAGCCGTATCGATACCAATACAACTATCTTATAACATGACTCACTGCGACCTAAACGGATCATGAACGCATTAGATTATGCTGCTCGAACCTCAAAATTTATTAAAGGGCGGTTGAGTGAATGTGTTCTTTACTAACAAGACAGTTTTGATAGCCGAAAAAGCCTTAGCTAGACCAATAAAACAGTCTTATAACGTGGCCTATTGTGTTCTAAAATGATCAAAATACACAGGCCATGCCTATCAGATTATACAACGCCAATCTTAAAATTAATTCAACAATCATTAATTACCAACAAAACAGGTTTAAAGCAGGCAAAGTTCTGTTTATGTTATTACAAGTTCTTTGTAATACAGTTAATATTTATAAGTTTTATATCATAAGCAAGTTATAGTTAGGCAAGACTTTAGCTTAGCAGTATTTTGGGTTGCATGTCCTCAATTTTGGTTGGAAATTCACTTGGCGACCTTCGTGGAAATTTCCAGGCCCGATTTGGTATTTGGTATTGTGACCAGGCTTAATGTAAATACCTGTTATGTAGTTCCGTCCCTTGTTTGTGGCATGTCGCTGTACTGATTATTGAAACCCAGAAAATTCCTGCAGATTGATATTGGTTTACAAAGAATTACTGTCCTACAATATTAGTGGTCTCCAACGCCAGTTATCCTGTAAGGTAAATCTGTTATAATTTCATTCATTACGAGGGTGTATAGGTCGTTGCAACCAACCTCTTTAGGTATTATAGTACTTACCCCATTTATAGGTAAATTCATATTACCGAATATGTTAATAAGCATTTATTGTAGTGAATTACCTTCGTAACCCATTTTTACTGTCAAATTATATCAGCGCCATCTTGTAATAGATAATTTACGCTTTTTCCTTTGTAGTTCAAAATTAACTACCGCATTTTGTATTTATGAATACCAAAACTCGTTGAATTGTTGTGTTATCCTGAGGGTGACGCAAGAATTTAATGTAATTGCTTTAATGCGCATCCAGTAATTAGTCACTCCTAATTTAAGTCATTTGCACGCGATTTCCGAAAAGCGGACAACACAGGCTTGATTCGTGTGCGTGGCCGCTGGCGTGTACTTGAGATTTTCATTCTTGCGACATTAGTTTACATTCGGCGACTCACTTGTACGCGGTACACTTAACTTTATTAAGTTTATTTAGCTTTGGTTTAAATATTGTATGGTAACTTAAATTAGGGCAGCGTGGATTAATCTAATCCCCTGGCTTAAGTTACAGAGCTTTTTGTTCTTTGCTATCATTACATTCATTGGTTCAAATCTTTGCTTATTTTTAATTCAGTTACTACTTTTTTCTGATCCACCGATTACCACGTCATTGATTACTTTAAATATTTAATTGTTCACCTAATATGCATCGGTTACATTAATCATTGTGTTTACTTGTTATATATTTACTTGTTTGTGGTGGTATATAAACCATTTATTTTATATTATATAGCACCCCGCTATTTATACGAGTATATAGTTATCATATTTATCTGGTGTATGTTTACCTTATACATATTACTATTTGTTTACATTAAATACTTGGACGATCTGAGAGTCCTTTTATTGGGTTGTATGTATTTTGAAGTATTTTCAGGGAATTGGTTATCCGTTGCGGTTCCTATTTTTCTGAAGGGCACGCTTGTAACTGATTGGTGCCCATAAAGTTTTTCTAGCTTATTATAAGAACCCCGACCTTCCCACTGGCAGTCGGCGGCGTGTTCCCGGGAGCTACCTCGGTATCCTTCTCCTGTTGTTTCGTAGCTATGTCTATACTAATGGAATAGTTTTCTAACGTGGCCCACCTTGATCCAAAAAGACTATGAATCCATTATACATGCCGTGCTTTTAGATTATACAACTTCAATTTTGGACTTAATTCGCCTGTTGGTAATGTGAGTTTTCTAGCAAGACAGGTTTGAAGCAGGAACAGCCTAGTCTACATCAGAAAAACCGGTTATTAATGTGGCCAGCTGTAGTCGCAACAGACTGTAAATTAATTATAAGTATGTGCCATGCTTGTCAGATTACACAACTGAAACTTTAAAGTCCAGTTCACACAGTAAAAACCAACAAATAATCATGGCCGTTGAATAGGTTATACCATCATGAAATACTAAAGCAACTGAAGTCCAAAATATTTAACAACTTAGCTCTTAAATCTACTTAATGTAAAACATGTACTCTGAAATATTCCATAATGTTTTCGGAAAGGTTTAGTTCTACGTGAATTAGTAAAAAATGTATTTTTATGTTAGTTTCTTGGTTAGTCCTAGAATTTGTGGTTTTTTGAATGCAAATGTCAGTTTTTAACTTAAACACAATCGGTTTTTATGATCTGACAAAGCCGTTTTACATTATATTCCGAGGCTGCTTGTTAATTTTATATTACAGCCGTAAGCCTGAAAATCGTATTAATATTCAGTAATGGAAATTCATTCGAAAAATTCTAAAACAAACCCTAAGGTCGCTTTCCAAATCTAACCCTTCGGCTTTTTATTCCGTTAGCATTAAACATTAATTCATTAACAGGCTGATATTTTGTAACTTTCTAAGTTTTTCCCCTACTAATTGCCCTTCACTAACTTTAATTAGCTCTGAAGATTAACTTTACGTTCTAACTAATATAAACCTAATCCGATTTTCAGCTGAACGAAAATAGTAACTCTAACCCGAGAAGTGAGTTTTTCTTTTGAAGGCAGTTAAGTTGGTTTAATAAACTCGTGTTTGCATTACGTAAACCCGTCCTGCGGGATTTTTACGATGTTGAAGAACCAAAAAAAAAGGAAAATAAGCCAGATTCAATTTACATTAAATAGTAAGCACCTACATTCGTTCATAAAATATTTATGAGGTTTACTCCTTGTTACAAATACGTAGCAGGTGTAACGGAACAGTTTTTCCTTGGGGCTTGATAGTTTTCTTCTATGGATTTAGTAAACACGTTCGTGCCCCAGGGAAATGCATTTTAGTTCACGCTAGATGCATTTGTTCACCTGTTACGTGTGCCTTATTCAGAATTAAAGTGGTCTTTTGGATGTCACAGACTTGCTCATATAAAAGTTGTTGGGTAAATAAACAAAACATGAAAAGTCCAGCGAAGATTCTTCAGCGTGATTAATTCAGAAGCTAGCTTTAATAATTTTTGACGTTTGCAAATTTGAAAGTTTGCCAAAATTAAAAGAAATTCTCCCAAAGCACGTAGGCAGGGAGTTAAGGGAACTTTAAGAGAAAGTCACGGCTTTCATGATTAAGTGCATCCAACTAAGATTAATATATTCCGGAGTTTGTTAAAGAAATTCCATCTGGTTGGGTAAGAAGGTCGTACAAAATGTAATAGCGTCCCTAACTTAAATTTTAAGTTCCGCCCGTAATAAAATATAAAGGTTATTGTTAGAAAACGTCTTAATTCACCCAACTTTGCGTGTATAACCTTAATCGTAGTAAATTCTTTCATTCTCGTACAACGGAAACTTCATTTTTAAGGGGTTTTTCAACTGCTGAAAAGTAAATATGTACTTTTCATTTAATTTTCGCCTATTTGCTTTTTAGATCTTTGCCATTTTAATGTTTACATTTGGTTGCCCAAAAGATTAGAACTTTTATCAAAATTCCGCCATTTTCTTCCGGTGTAGTTTCCGCAGATTTATGTCGAGCTAAAGCAAATAAATAGCGGTGCATGTTTGCACCTTATGATTCTTTTTTTCTTTCATCCCTGAGCTGTGACCTAAATTTTTATTATATTTTATATGTAATGAAGATGAACATCCAACAGTTGCAGGTGACGTGCGGGCTTGATTGATCATTCTCGTTAACTTACATGGGGTGTAAGATCATTTTTTATTAAGGAAAGCGTTTGAATTTATTTGTAACCTTGAACTACACCTTGTTGTAACCCACTTTTTAGGTTTTAAAACTGGAACAAGGAGAAATTGCTTTGTTTTTCTGAATTTGTTGTCGCACAGTTGAATGATAAGCTAATAATTTGAAATTAGAAGGCCAAAATTTACGCCTTAAAACACTTTCATAAAGCATGTCCTTAGGCTCGCGGCTAATAAGCAGTCGAAGACACCGTGTTCGAAACGCTAAACCTTTCAAATAGGGGAGGTCGTAATCGGGAGGAAAATGGGCGCCACTGCGGAAATCACCCAAGAAGGTTTCGAGGAACGTACCGCAGATAGTTCCTTTAGGGCTTGAAAGGGGGTTGAGGTGGCTGCACCCGCACTGCTGGATGCTACTTACCCTTACTTAGGTACTGAAATGAAACACTGGTACTTTGCTCTTCTGATCCATTGTAAATATTTATACAATAATTTTCGACACCCACAAATAGAAGGCGTTTCTTTTATCAAATCAAATTGAACTTCAAACTGAAGTTTAGCCGTGATTGGCTGACCGGTTTTGTATCAAAACCGGCATAAAACTAAGTTTCCCATAGAAATTCTTTCAGATTTCTGCCGTAATTTATAACTATGATGCAGTGTCGTAACGTAACCTGATATTCCGAATATTTGTGACTTCGCTGCGCTAATACGCTTGAGTGCATATGATTAAGCGCCAATAACTTAGCTACATAAAGTAAAAGAAAACCAATAAGTCCTTATTTTCAAATGTCTATAAAACGTTTTTCATATTCTTGCCTGAAGTTTGGAAAGGATTTTCCATTTTATTTCGAAGAATTTTGTTTCCTAATTTTGTCACCCGTCTTATTCATAGTAATTCCTACAAGTTTTCTATGTTTTTAACACATTTCTTGATGCTGCTTCGAAATGTCTATCCAAGGTAACCACAATAATTAAAAACCTGGCCGTCATTTATTCCTTGTTCATTTCATATGTGTTTTCTTAGCCTTGCTGACATTTTTGTTGCTTTATTTTAAAATCTGAAGGCAACCTACTTAAATCTGTTTTGTCGACGATGTTGTAGTTTCTTTAAAATTACTCTACGCTGAGCTGGAACTGCAGAATTCCTACATGCAAAAACCTCCTACATCCAAACTGTTTTGGTCTTTTAGTGCAAATTAAGTTAGTAATATATTAATTTGCCAACGTAAGCTTGGCGAACAAACACAATTAACGTTGTATCTTTAACTCAACAACAGCGAAGTTCCTTACGTTGACATGATTTAGCTATTCTTGGTCCGACATAATGATATTAGCAAATGCTTCGACTCCTCGCTAATCTAGTCCCGTGTCCCTTCGTTCTCTTGCTTCGCTACAAGTGACCCGATTTCAAGATTACAACTACCCTATCTCAATACTGCCCTTATTCGCAAGGTTGCTGATAATGTCAGTAGGCTGAAATTGGGGTTTCGAGGTTACGTGGCATAAATTGGTAATTATTTCCCTGGCTACAAATAAGGATTCATAAAATTTTTACGGGCGATTATTGTGGGTTCTTCTTTGTAATTAAAGCTGAATTTTTACTAGTCTTTACGTTGGTTTGCAGAAGGTAAAAAATACGAGTTTAATTGACTGGAAGAAATTCAGAACTTGCCAAAGCAGGCGACTTTTGAAAATCGCAAGTTAAATATGGAACGTACGGTGGGTGGAATTTAATTTAGAAGCGCCCTTTAATAATAAGCGAGGCTTATTTGAGAAATTATATGTCCCGCCCGAAACAACTAGAGCGACATTGAGAAGGGTTGTCATTAATATTAATGAAAGTTGTTTCACTTGGAACAATATAGACGCTAATATTGATAGTTAATATTGCAAGATCCAGAAACTGATAGACTTACATTACGGTACGTTGTGAAAGTTCGCGGATGGGAAAGTTCAAACGTAGAAATAACGTTTAATAATTGAAACTAAACTGAATTTTTTAATACTATAATACGAAGGTTCTTCAGGGTGAAAACCCACGCTAAGTTTTCTATTCCGTCAGATATTTCTAAGGTGGTTTTTGCTGAATAAATTTTGGTATTTGTGTGGTCTTAAAAGGAATAAAAAATGAAAGGACTGCCAATTATTTTTGAGAAGTAAATAGCCATTGAAGGGTATCGAAAGTATGCATCAGGTGGTTGTGGCTTGTTTGTAAACAAATGTGGGCTAAAATCGATTTTTAAGACGTAAACTTGAGGATCAAACTCCCGAACTTAAATAGTGGTGCTGGATATTTAGAACACTAGTTTTTAACGTTATTATTAAGTGAGATTTGATTATTCTCCTCGTTTTGAGTGGGTCCGGGGTAATTGCCTTTGGCCGGCGCAATTATCCGTGTAGAATACTATCTCAAGGTCGTCGCTATTAGAAGCATCAGCCATTCCTTCCATGTGCCTATCTCAATTGCCACCCTTTTTGCTTCACCTTTGTACCACATGCAACAATTTACGGGTTCTTGTCCCTTTGCGAAAGATCCGACACTATAAAATTGTAAGTCGATAACTTTGACCTGTTGTAGAAAGTGGACACTTCGCCATTTGGAGTTGGTTAAAGAAGCCTGCAAAACTAAACATACCACTTGGAAAGACTGTTTCTTTCTGCTCTCTGCTCAAGTTCTTTCCTTCAGTATGTGCAGCAAAATTTTTGAGAAGGTATATACGTACATAGATATTCACAACATAACTTGAATATGTTCTGATGGCAAGACAGGGCACCAAATAGATCACCGTTTCAGTTTCTCTTCAACGTCTACGAGTATCTCGTTGTTGGGGTCTTTCAAGATGCCACTGCGGCGCCTCTGTTGTTTGCCGGTGAGTTCTTTGATGCTCTTCTGTACGTTGAACAGGTCGTACTTCTTCTGGAAGTCTTCTGAATTTTTCCATCAACCAGTTCTCTTTAGCTTCTATTCATTTTGCACGGATAATTCTGTTAACTTCGATACATTTAGTTTCATTTTTGTCTTCTGTTCCCTTCTCACAGCCACTAATAGTAGTAATGTCGTCTGTCATCCATTGTTATTTTATGTTGTTACTTGTCATTCCAATTGTCGATTTCCTGGGTAGTGAGAGCTTCTTTCGGCTGTTTTCCACATGGGCCTTATATCTGTACTGTGTTCTGGTCTTCTTGGTATTTTCATATTCTTCAGTCTATTTTCCAGATTTTATCTGACTTTTGTTCTCGTCGTAAGGTGATCGAGTTTTCTTATTATGTCTATGCGTTTCGGTTGTGTAACTCGTCTGGCCTTGACGAATCGACGCATTGTTATGTCCATTACGACTGTGTTGTGGTGGCTGTTAATATCTGCCCCAGGATATGTTTTGACCGCCTTTACGAACTTGTTCAACTCAACATTTATATCATATATTAGTGATAGCAAAAATAAAGCAACAAATCCTCAGTAAAAAAAAAAACAGGAAGAAGTTGAAAGAAGTGTGACCTGGACGAATTGCAAGATAGAAGAACCAACAACAAAATTGGAGTTAAACCCACGGCGAAATCGAAATATTGAAGAGGAATGGATAGAATGTGACCAAATCATTCTGGAAAATGGCTAGGAAAAGATAAAAAAGAAAAAATGAAGCTGGGTGGTTTGATGGTATGGCAAAAAAAATTAAAAACGCAGAAATTAGGCCAAAATAGAAATGTTAACTGAAAATACCTACTTTAGAAAATGGGCTGAGGAGAAGAACAAAATAAATATGCCAGAAAAAGAAGAGGGAATACATGAAAAAGTAACTATAAAAGAAACAGAAGAATATTACATCAATTAAGAAATCAGGATTTAGGAACAGAGAAGAAGAGCTAAAGAAGTGGGAGCAGTACTTTAAAGAGCTATTAAATGGACAAAGCCAAAAAATAGAAAAAGGCCAAAAAAGTAGAAGAAGAAGGATCACAAATACAGACAATAACAGTAGAAGAACCATCTGAAGACCAAATAATGAGAATAATCTGAAACTTAAAAACAGTACAAGCCTGCGGAAATTCTGAAGCAAGAACCTCTAGAAAATAACAACACAACTGTTAGAAAGGATATGACAAAAAGAGGAAATGCCCAATACCTGGACTACAAGGATACTGTCCTATATATAAAAATGAGAGAGGTCAGACAGATAGATTCAGTTGGTACGGGTATGAGCTTCCTACGATCCCCCTACCCCTTCTTGGCTTACTCTTATTCGTTCTCTCCGTTAATCTGCCAAACTTTAAAAGCTTGGTTAGATCCAGTTCCTTCAGCTCTTTCGATCTAATATTTTTCTTGCCAAATATTGCTCTCCGCTGCTCTCCACTGCTCTTCGTACTTCTCACACTTTGCTGGAAAATGCATAGTAGTTTCTTCTTCTGATTCACACTATCTACAGTATGGGTTAGCCTATATTCCTATTTTATACATGTGCCTTCTCAATGTATAATGACTTGTCAAGCTTTCTATCGTTATTCTAATAGATTGCCTAGGTCTCAGGCCCTTTAATCATTCCTTTTGCTTATCTGTAGCTGTCTCCTGTGTATCCCCAATCCCTTTTCATGTCCACCATCACTTTTTCCTTTAGTGCGATCTTGATTACTTGGTGGGAGACCCTAACTGTTTACACCTACTTTAGCCAATTCATCAGCCTTCTCGTTGCCCTCCACTCCATTGTGGCCCAGGCACCCATGCTAGTCGTAGTATCTTTCTTCGTCCAAGATCACACAATGTCTGCTTACATTCTTTTACTAACACCGAGTTTACCTTCCATGTTGTTAGTGCACTCAGCGCCGCCTGACTGTCCGAGGGCATGTGAACTGTTTCCTATTTCTCGTACTTGCTCTAGTCTTGCACATTCTAAAATTGTTATCCTTCAGTTTGAAAGACGGTAATGTTATTGCACAGTGGGGTTGATACAATGATCCTTGCTGTTGGTATAAAAATTCCCGCCCCTGTTGCATTCAGTTCTATTTTTGACCTATCAGTATAACAACACAGACAACATTCTTCAGAGTCAGGTATTCTTACATTTGCTGTTCTCACCGGTATTATAAATTATAACTTCAAAGTTTGTTAGTTTGCAGCCTTTTTAATATTGTGATAAAGCAATGTTCCAGTATGCATCATGGAATGCATCGTCACGTGTGTTAATATCACGTGCTAGTCAAGCATGCATGCGAATGACCGTGAAAGACGATACCTCGCAGCTGCGTATAAACTGAGATAACATTTTCTAAAATGCTGAAGTCTGTGCCCCTGTTCTACACGTGTGCGTGGGGAGTTGACGTCTTATGTAAGGAATTGCTTTGACAGAGCTCACCATGGTTGGTAGGGTCGTCAAAAAGCAATCATCAGGTACCTACTTCGTACTAGTGATGTTACTTACGATTCTTATGTAAAACTATTTTTGTGTGTTTAACTTAAATGTAATTCAATTGATACTAAGACTTGCTAATAGTTTGGATCAAACACTTTGTTTCATTTTATTAACTTGCTGATTGTAAGTACTTGGAACTTATCTCTAAGATTGTTTGTTTACTTTTAACTTTAACTTTAACTAATATTTTGTAAAACTTAATCAAAATCGGACAATATCTGTTACGTGTTAGTTGAACCAGACCTTCAATATAAAACCTCTCGCAGCAAATCAACCCCCACGTGCTGCAGCTGGTTAAATACAGCACCACGTTGGTACTTAAGAATTATCAGTACCTAGTCTACTAAATTTAATTAACTCATTTTTGCTAACTTTTAATAATATTGGTGGAAACCACCACGCTACAATATGCTCATGTGTTCTTTCTCATTTATTCTTTCTTTACGCTCAGCTGTCCTGTTTAATTTATAACACGCCATCATTGACATTCTCTCCGCCTCTTGATATGGCATCGCTAGCAGTACTTCTACTTGGTTGGATAGACAAATCAACAAATTATGAATTTATACAAGAAACCAAACATGGGCTGGGCCATGTCTCAAGGACACTTGACAACAGACTACCAAAGAAGGTACTAAAGAATTGAGATAGGGGGAAAGAAACGAAGAGGTAGACCGAAAAGAAAGAGGCTGACAGCACTGAAACAGGACTTGCTACTTTTGGATGCACCAAGTGAAAAAGGAAAGAATGTAATTGACTTTTTACCCACATGATTTTCGTAAAATCCAGACACCTCAAATTTTCAACATTATTAAAGAAAGTTTGGTTTACATCAAGCTAAGGTTTTAAATTAATTCGGCCATTTGTGTTTAGTTTCGTTACAATACAGAAACAAAGGCAGAGGAACGTCGTTATTCCCCAAACATGAGTAGAAAAGGCTCTAAACTAATGCCAAGCACGTGAATACTAACGAAATTTAACAATCTGATGTTTTATTCTGAACTGATAAAATCTAAATAAGGAGCCAGACAGATTTATTTGTAAATGCTTTAGTTTCGTGATGGTGAAGCTTTGTAATTAGGTACAATAAAAGCTTTTACTCTTAATGAAGCTGGGGACTTTTTACGTTGTATTTTACGAAGTCAGAGACTCTGAAGTTTAACTAAAATTTTCTGGTTGATCTGGAAAACATGCTCCAATTTGATTAAATTTCCAAATAAACATTGACCCGGTTTCATCCGAATCGACTTGCACTTTTGTTCCCCTTTGCCCCAGATTACCTAAAATGAATAATTTATTTCCATAGTTCCACACACTCAGATAACCCTATTTTGTTAGTAGTAAACATGACAAATTGACAAAGTTTCTCACAGTAATCCTTCCAGTTTGTGCACGTCCTTTAGATAATACAAAACTTTCACTCTGCTTACTCAGCATGGACATATTATTTAAACCTTGTAATCTTGTAGGGCTATAAGGGACAAAGCTTTTACTGAAACTCGGTAAACCAGAACCTTACTTGACAAATTTGACAAAGCGATAACGGAAAGGTTGATCCTCCTGTCATTGTTATTTTAATATAACCTGTTTTACCATGTTTACATGACTCATGCAAAATAAAGAAGATGGTCGAAGGATATTCTGCTGAAAAAATCGCAGTTCAGATCCGACCTGCATTAAAATAAGAATCGACAGCTGCAAGTCCATACTATAAATGGGTGGATTGTAGTGCGTTGTTATTTGTTTCGAATTTATATCTCCTTGACCCAAGCTAAAATATTACCCTCAAATTCGCAGGTCACTGAGGATGTTTTTAAATTGGATAAATTGGCACTTGCTTCCATAGTTTTACACTTATCAATACCCTCATTAACTTCATCTTCAATCTTTTTAAAAATCATTTTGTATAGTTTTTTGCCTGGTAAAAATATTGTAACGAACGATGTTCTAGCATGCACCGTGGAAAGTTGAAGCGCGTTGATATGACGTGTTATCTAGGGTCATTACACGAGACGGGAATGAAGGCATCCAAGTGTGCGAGATGCACGTGGATGACCGCCGTGAACCAGAAAGATTGTACAACTCACGGCAGGACGAATGCAGATAGCAAGTGCATACCTTTGCTATAAGACACGTGCGCGTGGGAGCTGACTTCTTATATAGGGAATTGCTCAGTAAGAGCTCTTTATGGCTGGTATGGTCGTAGAAAAATTATATACTTAATTTATTATTTATATATTAATATATTAATATATTACTTATTTTTCTGTATTTAATTTAATTCAATTCATAGTAAGACTTGCTAATACGTTTGAGCGAACCCTTTGTTTCATTTTATTAACTTCGTTGTTTTTATGTACTTGGAACTTATACCTAAAGTTATTTAAGTGTTTATTTTTAACTTTAACTCTGAATAATATTTTGTGAAGCTTAATCAAAGTCTGACAATATACAATATGTTATGTTAATTGAATCAGAGTTTAAATACAAAACCTCTCGTAGTAAACCCCCACGTGGCGTAGCTGGTTAAATACACTACCTCTGTTGGTACTTAAGAATTACCAGAAATTTCACTAAAATAATTAACTTATTTTTACTAACTTTTGATATTACTTTTGGTGACAACCACTACGTTACAATATATCGCCAGCTAAACTCTCAAGTAAGGAACGTAATTTTTTACGTTTAGTGTGGACCATTTTGATAATGAAATGAGTTTCACTGCACCAGGAGATTTTTTGCAAGGTTGCACATCGGTCTTATTTTGATAAATCAATCTAAACTCAACGAAATTTTACTTCTTCAGTTTGGCAAAAATAGGACGTTCAAGCATCATCTTGTTTCGTAAACATCGTAAATGGAATTCAGGCGGATGGATTATCCTTTCGTATCGATTAAGAAAATAAAAGTTGACACATTTAAAAAAGAGGTTCACATTGAAGCCTATTGATGCGTGAAAAAGTAAAACATTTGTAAAAACCGACAACTACAACTTAATAACGTTGGTTTGGAAATTGGATTGGGCATTTTCTTAAGTAGGTCAGTTTCCTCTTCCTTTATAGCGTAATATATCAAAGGAAAGCAGGACGAGCGAACGGAGAAAAGAAAAAGGCCGTGAGCTGAGTTTTATTGCATAAAACGTGACAAACGCGACAGGAACCCGAGCATTTCACAGTATTAAGAAAGGAAAAAGACTTGGTCTAGATAATAATCCAGTTTACCGCCGACAACACCCGTTAAACGGTTAAAAAGGCAACTACTCGCCCGACTCCCGCAAACGTTCCTTTAATTTTTCTTTCGCGAAGAGATATCTATCCACCCGGTGTTTCTAAGAAGGGGTCAAATTTCCATAAGGTAATTTAATTAGATAATTAATTTTAATTTTGTAAGCATGCCGACGTGAGCAACATCGCAACATCACTAAAGAGTAATGGATAGGAACTTGTAGCAAGTTGTTTAATAAATGTTGGTCTTCATTAACGTTTTCATTTATCTAACGCAATTTGCAGACGCTTTAATAGCTAAAGTTGCTGCTTCCATGGACCTTCATGGAACTTAAGTGATTTCTTTTGTCACTAGTCTGAAAATGACGGAATCAAATTACCGATATCTTTCGCTGATAGAGGAAGCTCGAGGATTTTATGTTTTATATTACTCATACTGATATTCACACACAAAATAATTGCAAGATTGTAATTTTACCCCCTTAAATAAGGTAACTCCAAATCCGAAAATAGATATTTCAAAGTGCCAAGTCTAAAGATGCGTCTATTATGATAAGTGATAGTTATTTGACTTCCTATTTATCCTTGGAGCGTCGTTATCGCAACTGTTCGACAGCTTTCAAGATAAGTGGAACTCAGGTTGAGCTGAAATATATCTTTCGATTACTCCGTCTAGACCTTGGATTTAGAACGAAGCACCCCTGTGTTTAATAATATAGATTTCTCTTAAAATCGATGTCTCTTCCTTTAGAACGGCGGAGTTATTATTTATTGACAACTACGAATGGCTTTGCAGCTCACGATGTGTTGCCAAACCAATTAGTTAACTTAAGGAGATTGATATTTGGTATACGTTACAACGCGTGCTCCAATAAATTTTATTGTAGCACAATATGTAATCGAGAAGCGAGTTATGAATAGTAAACGCCCAGAACCTTTTAACGTATTCTAAAAAGAAGCACAACAATAATAATTAATATAAACACATACATATTTCAACAATATGGCCATTCTTAGATACATTAGTAATTAGAAATTGTAATAGATTATAATTTGACATTTATAGAGAAAAACCAACGTTAACGGATTTATTTTGGCAGAACTAAATTGCAGTTCTTCGACAAAACTGGCAGCCTTTAAGTTCTTAATTAATAGGTTTTCCTCTTAACAAAGCTGGTTCAGGTTATAAAAGGTATAGGTAACTGTTTATATTGATTTCTCGCCTAAAACCATCGGTAACCTTATAAGGAGATAGAGGATAACAACGAATATTTGAAATTCTTCAACCCTCCAAAGCCTTAAAAGTCAAGAATCCCAAAGAAATTGTATTAAAATTCCTTTTCATCCGGCCACGAAAGGTCTTGAGAAAATATATAAAAATTCTAGATTTGTAATTGTGTACGGCTCCGGCAATGTTAGGAGTCATTTGATAAAGGTGACGGTTCTTACACTCCGCTAGGGAGTGTGGCCGGCAACATGGAGAGTTAAGGCCTCCTAAGTAGCTTTCATATCCGGTTGTCTGTGGTAAGCACCACGTCTTCGACAACCACCTACCTTCCCTACTCCACCACTATTTTCAGTGACTGGGTAGGCCACCCGCCGAGCATCCGACTTGGGTTTGATCCAGAGTCTGTCGAATCATACGCTTTGTAGGACGTAATTCATGGCCGTACTTCGGCGCTCCCATGCGGCCCGAATAGTATATAAGCACGTAGATTTCTCTGACGATTTGGCCAAGAGTTTTTCTTCAGAAGTTCTGTCTCAGATAAGTTTTCTTTTGTAACTTGGCGAAGAGAATATGTTTTTATATTGACCCCAACCAACTTTGTCAGTTTGTCACAAAGGGGCTTTTAAAAATTGATATTATGCGCATTACGTCATGTCGACGTAGGTATGTAGCTTACAAACCGCACGAGCCCTAGCAACAGATAACAATAGGCGAATTTTGTATTGCCAGTGGTTCCAACAAAATTTAATAAATCGCTAAATTTAACGTTTCTTCTGATGATGCTTGATTTATCCTTTAGAGGTACTAATTCACAAAATACGAGTATGAAAATGTAGGTTAATTTATGTCTTCTGCAAAAAGGTGGTCATTTTAAACAGTTTCTTTAATATTTGTGTCATTTCATTGTTGTTATCATCATCTAAACTTAAAAAAATGGGTAATTTCTTGAGAAATTGGTTTATTTAAGACCAAAACAGATTCATTAAAAATTACACAGCTTATCGCTTGAGCTTCACTGAGATTTAACACAATGTTGTTGGATTACTTGCGCTTGTGATGGCTCTGACTGTGTCTAAATGCTAAGCAACGGATAAACTCGGCTTACATTTGTATATCAGAATATAAAAAAATGATTTAATACAACATAAACGTAAAGGTATCGGCTCTAACGCCTCCTAGGTTGCTTTCATACATCGGTTGTCTATGCGTAGGGAGTGATGTGATAAGCACTGTGCCTTTGACAATCGCCTACCATGTCTATTCTACCACTGGTTTAGGTCCCCAATTATTTTCATTGACTGGGTAGGCCACACGCTGAGCATGCGACTCATGTTTGACCCCGAGGCTGTCCACGCAACGGGAAATTCTTGTCGAGAGCCACACTGAGCCTCTTTCAGTTGGTGTTCTACTTTGCATCGCAGCCTTCTTCTTCTTTCGGCAGTGCGAAGAGCAGGGCTCAGCCCCCAGTTGGTTAAGTTATACTTTCATGCAGACCAAGACCTAGCATAAAGGCTATGATTTTGCCCACAGAGGCGGCCGTATATCATCTGGCTCTAGGAAGCCGGCACCAAATAGGCGATGCCTCAGTAGAAATAGTCTGGGACATGGCAAAAGGAGATGAAGGGAGGTTTCTTCTGTTGCGTTGTAGAATCTGAAATTTGGGTCATCGGAAAGGCCCATGAGATGAAGATGTCTTTTAAAAAGGCTATACCCTGTAAGTAGGCCTGAGCATCACACCCTAATTTCTAAAATTAGTAAATATATTTTTCCAAGAACACTAAAAAGAGATATTCTCCTGTTATTAACACACTCTCGGTTGTAAATTATTGAGACTATCACAGCCAGCCCCCAATCCATTTGGATTTTCTTTTGTTGCGAAGCTAGCTGGGTTACTTGTAGCAGTAGCTTTACTAGTTTTACTGCATTTAAAACTGTTCTCTGGTTCTTGTAGGCCTGGTAGTCATCTGATTTCCTTGATTGTAAATATTTTCTCTATAGTGTTTTATTTTCCTTAGCTTGTACCATAATTTTCTTTGGCCATCAAGGTGTTGCGTTTTGCTTTTGCCGCACACCTCCTCCTTAATGACTATGGTATTAAAGTCAACCCAGGCTTCTTTTACTTGTACTTGTCTTATTTGTTTCAGTTTCTTATTTATCTGTTAATTGATTCTGGATACTTTCTTTAGGAGTCATTTTCTCTTAGGTTGTATGACTTAATCTTCTCTTTCTGTGTCTTTGGTGTTATGCCCTTTGTCTTTATCTAAGTAGATGGTAGTTATTGCCTATCTCTGGTCCTCTGTACACTCTCGCGTCACGTTTCATTTGATTGGCGTTATAATAGCATAATCAACGATAAATTTCCTGTTTCTGGCTGGTTCAACTCTGCTGTATTTGTGTGAGAATTTGGTATTGGCAACAACCAGATTATTGATGGCACACTTCTGCAGAATTTATTCCCCGTTATTGTTTAGTAGTTTTTCTATGCTTTTCCCTATGTAACCTTATCGACCTTTTGGATTTTTGCCGGCTTCTGAAGGGTGTCAAAATATTCATTTTTGGTTTTGCCTATTGCGTTTGGCCTATATGTTTGTATTACTGATACAAGTGTTTGGTCTTCTTCGATGTCGGTAACCATGGATGTAATTCCAGTTTCTAATATTACTAACCTTGCCTTTGCGTACCAAAAATCCTACACCATTGCATGTTCTATTTTTGGTACTCCGCTGTACAGAAACATAGAGTCATCGTCCCATGTTTAACAGCCTTGTCCTGTTCTTTTAATTTCCGTTATAGTTAGATATTGCGCCTTGGTTTTTAAGATCCATTGAACTAATTACGTTTCCTTTCCGTTTACTCCTCTAATATTCCAAGTTTCTGAAATCGTCGTCGATGCTCTCGCCAATTTGGTTCCCGTTTCATCCATCTGCTTTGCTCTCTATTTATTCCTCTGTTTATTAAATTTTTGGAATAGCCAGGAATCGGCTGTAGAGGCTGCCCAATCTTCCACGCCCGTGTCTTTAATTCTGAACGAGAGACCTTACAGGGTTGTATCCGCTGGGTCAGCAGAACCCTGATTTTTTAACGAAGTTGTTACTCCTTCTCCTCCCCGTTTCGTACCCTGGCTTGAGACCGGCTTACGCAAGATTTAATTATATATACCAACTGCAAACTTGCCACGTGCTAATTCCGCACTACGACAACTTATAGGGAACGTCGATGTCCTTAAGCTCGCAGCTAACAAGCAGTCGAAGAAGGGGGATTCGAAACGCTAAACCCTTCAAATAGGGGAGGTCGTAATCGGGAGGAAAATGGACGCCACTGCGGAAATCACCCAAGATGGTTTCGAGGAACGTACCGCAGATTGTTCCTACTGGGCTCGAAGGGGGTTGGGATGGCTGCACCCTACTGCTGGATGTACTTACCCTTTTACTTACTGAAATAAAATACTGCTACTAGTAGCCAGGCTTTCAACTTTCAACACAGAACTGATATTCCCCCATACGAAAAAGACACTCTCTGGGATAACCTGACAGTATGTCGTATAATAGTTTTTCCAAAACTACACGATAACGAGAGGCCGACAAACACGGGATATTGCTACCAAAAGTCCGAGAACGATAATTGCACGACCGTTAAGTTGGACAGCTGATGTGCCTTTTTTACTTTTCCGCAAAGCGAAAAATGTTAGAAGAAGATGGACAAACGCGCCTCTGCACGCGGGAGCGAACCTTAAACGGCGCCAATCTGCCTTTGTGTCCCGCGATCCGGTGATTCCCCAGATTCTTAACAAAGAACTATACTGAACAAAATATTGCATCATTTTACTTGGGATTTCTCGGAAATATTGCACAAGCAAAAGAGAATGTGCTAATCTGACGTTACTTTCTGTGAATTCTGCAGCTTCAGGTGGGCTTAAACTTCAGGCAACAGGGGCGAGATATAATTAACTTACGCAAAATTTCAAAAGCCGTGACAAACTTACTAACCTAAAAATTATAAGTTGGTGTTATAATTGAAATGAATTCGAAGACTTCTAAGGTCAGTGTCAGTGTCAAACAACGTGTTCCTGGGTGGGACCGTGTCATTGTTAAGAAATAAGAAGTCATAAGTGGCTTCATCAGGAGGAAAAAGGGTCACTAAAAGAGCAAGAGGAAGAAGGGTACGGTCACTCAACTTGTTTTCTGAAGGGTTTTGCCTCTAGCTTGATTGACAAGTTGATTACTATGCTCTTTTAGTCCCCCTGATAAAACCCCGTACAAAAACGAGAGCAACGTTGAGTTCTTCTTTCTTAATAATGACTTGGTATTATGGCTGTAAATTTTAAAGCTTGCAATAGTCAGACGGTATTAAAATGCAAATACTCCAGAATATTAATTTAAGCCCGCGGAGCTTTAATTTGAGTCAGTTAGTTGACCAAACACTCATGTATTATTATTATACATATATGTCACCAATTATTACGGACTCTAACCTAACATTAACGAGAACTCAGTACGCCTTGGGGGCTTCTACCGTATTCTAGAACAAGCAGGGGCGGCATATATAAAAATCCATTCCGGCAAGCCCCAAAATAAACAACGAAAAGTCTTTATTCAGGATTTTGCTAGTTTATTTGTTCATTGTTCATTTGTTTGTTTCCCAGGGAGCCGAGGCTTGTGGTAGCCGGTAGCCAAGGACCTCTTGCAGGAATGTTCCAAAACAAGATATCTAGACTCCCTCAAATTATTAGGTCTTACATTTATTTAATCACGGGGTATATTCAATTTCTTTAAGCGTTTAAATCGAAGTGAAAAAATTTCAGAATATTAATTTAAACTGGGAGGTCTTTAGTTAGAATGATTTAATTGACCGAACCCTCAACTATGATTATTACATGAATACATGCCACTAATTACAGAACCTAACCTAACTTTAACAAGACGACTTTAGTGCGTAATATTACGAAGTAAACCAACCCGAACTCCGTTTAAACTGTTCGTATTACTCAAAGTGATTAAGATCTCCTAAGAACTATAAGTTAAAAGGAACAGGAAATGAAATAGCTGATGAAAACGGCCAAACTGATGCATCTATATTGCTGTTTGAATAAGTAAAACTTAGTCTACTACAGGCTATTAAACGAGAGTTTTAACTAGTTCAAACTTGTAGTGAAATATAGGGAAACCGTTCGTGGAAGTAGATAAAACTAAATAAATGCCTCTCTTTTTAAAGTTAAATGGTGCAGTAGTTTTAGAATTACTTTTGAATTAAGTTTTTATTGGACGACGATACCGCAGGGAATAATGGGCTACTCGCACTTTTTCTACGAGTTTCTAGATAATTTAAACTTATTACCCTTGTAAATATTATGTTGCTGAAGTGGATTTATAGGTTACGTATAAAAAGGGCAAGTTGGGTTGCAAATTGTGATTTCAAATGAAACCAAGTAGACTTTTACTGTATGGAGATGCTTGGTAACCGCAAGCCTAGATCTCCTCAATAAATGAATAGATACTGTGATCTGTTAATCGATGGTTTTGAGTTACCTGCACTTGTAGGCAAGTAAAAAATTAAATTATTTAGGACATCACCTCGCTCTAATGTGAGTTATGTGTATGTGTATGGCTATTTCAGCAAGGTATTTTATGGATTTAATGTAAGTTAAAAAAACAGCAAAATATACAACTACGTACGTAACTCTAACCTAATGATATTTTATTTAGAGTAGCTCGACTAATAAACTGGGCTCATCCAATAAAGTCCTTCATTATATACTCGTTACATAAATAGCGTACATGTATTCATGGCCTCTTGATCGAGTTATTTTTTGAAACATCTGAAGCCCCTGTTATATTCTTAATCACATAACCAAGCTAAACCTATCTAAAATAATATTTTAATTTAAATTATAATCAAGCAAAGTTGTATAGGCGAAGAGTTGACGTGGTGAAAGCTGTTTTCATTTTAAATGAACTCTAACTTAACTCGGTTAAGTTAAAGTTCCTCCTGTTCGCACTATGCTTGATACATCCTAAACATAGTAATATATACACAACACGTATTTAATTCAGCGTTAATTATCTCCTACGGTGCTTCTTAGCAAATTGTCCAGGGACGACCCCACGCACTTTATGAGGAGAGAGCACCTGGATTACAATACGGCCGAGTGAATACGGTCCCGGATAATTATAAACCTAGAAACGTAATTTAAACCTATATACTCGAATATGGTAATGTTTCGTTTCAATTATTAGATTTCTGTACTCGCCTTACTACTATATTGTTTGTTTACGTTCATATGTTAACCTGGGACGAAATTTATTTGTACTGGTCGCCCTTAAATTATATAATTGTAGATTAAGCTTGAAACTATTTTTCTGCCATTGTCAGGACCAATTCATTAAAACAAATTCTATCAGCGCCTTCCATAAAAATTCAAAAGCAGGCCATAGCCCAACCAACTATAAGGCTGTTAGAGTTGTAAGAGAAATTATTAAGTAGATCATTTATTTGTTTTTTCAAATTTTTCTCTTCTTTTTCTGATGCCTTCAATGAGCGTTGGAGCTTGTTGCCTCTTGCAATTTATCGACCCACTTTTCCCTGGTTTTCGAGCTCCTGCCATTTCCTCTATATCCTTTTCCTTTTAATCTTCCTAACTATTTCAGCTGTTCTAACCATGTTTTCCTGGGGTTTTCTTTTCTCCGTTCCTTTCTATAATATTTCTTAGTATGCTTAGATTGCTTAGAATGCTGTCTGTTCTTCCCCCATCTTCATTTCCTATTCTACCGTCTATAATCTTTGAATATAGTTTGAACACCACTGTGGCTACGTCTCTATAATTTTCACATTCCAATTCATCTCCTTTTATAGATGAGTATCATTAGGTTCTCCTCCCACTGCTTTGGTATTTCTTGTTTGTTCCATGCTTACTTAAATATTTTCATTAACCAAAGTTTTTCCTCTTCTGCTATCAACTTTATTAGTTCTGCGCGTCTGCGTCTATTCCATCTACTCCACCTGCTTTTCCCGTTTTAATTTTCTGCAACACCTCATTCATTTCGCCCCATGTCTTCCATTTCTTTGGTTTTGCTCCATGTCCTTGGCGATCCTACCTTTTAAATTTATCGGCATAGTATTCTCGTCATACCTTTAGTACATCCGTTGTATTTAACTGCAGTTGGTTATTCTTCTTTCTTATCTGCCCCATCTGTCTCCTCTTATTTCCTTCCAAGGCTTTAATCTTGTTCTAGAAGCTTCTTTTATTGACGATATATGGGTGACCTATGTAGTTCCATCACGAACTCCTTCCAGTACTTTTTCCTTTCTCCTTTTACAGTGATTTTGACTTTGTTCCTTAGTCTTACATATTGTAACAAAGGCGATTGTAAAAATATGAAAATTAGAAAATCGAAACGGGGATGACGTCAGTTTATAAGGTGTCATTATTCTAACGAGGTACACGTGCGACGTATCGAATTGCATCTTATAAGAATGCAGAATAAGCACGTACCCATTAAGGAGAATGCCATTGCACTTGAAATAAGATATTCCGCAGGTGTCAGCATTCTTGTAAGGTAACAAGTAGACAATTCCCACTCTCATATTGAGGGAAAGGGCTCAATTTTCTACCTAAATACTAAGCGAAAATACATTAAATGCATGCTTTATATCCGTCCATCAAAGAAGCAGTATGTACGACAGAATTGACACCTTTCAAGACGATGTTCCAGAAATTACATGTAAGATTGTTTTATTTTAACTTAACTTAACTTAATTCGGCACTTGTAAAATATTTGTGCGAATTATTTAAATTCTTTTTATGGGCTTAATCGTTTTAAATGTAATCAGAGCTTAGCTTAATTTTGAATTGGGACTTACGAGTATAATAATTTGATCAGTTTACTTTGAATCAGGACTTGTAATAATTTGTATCAATTTACTTTGAATTGGAACTTAAAACAATTTGTCTCATTTTGTAAAACTAAAGCATAGAGAATGAAATACGTGATGTTAGTTGAATTTGACTTTGAATAAAAACCTCTCGTAAAAAGCCAAGCAATATCTAAGTGGCGACGTTGGTCAAAGACTCTACCTAACATATTAAAGTAACTTATTTATATTAATTTCTAACAATAAACCAACCAACGGGGTCGCCACATCTTGGTCAGAGGCATCTTTCCTATCTCCTTTATTTTTCTATTCCATCCGTTCATTATTTTGATGTTCTTTTCTCCACAAATTTGCTTTGCTTTGCTGATTACTATTTCCTTAAAAATGATGCACATATCTTTTCGATTCCAGCCGCTTAATTTATTCTTCTTAATAATTCGTCTGCTTCATCCTGATATTTTTCCTTGGCTTCTGGATTTGTTAGCTTAAGGCCTTGGACATACGAGGCGTTTTTGTGACGAATCGTCCGATGCTACGTGTGTGCGCTTTCGTAACGGTTCAACTTATTATAAGGGATTCATCTTCCGAGTCGGCGGACGAATCATCGGCCAATTCCTTACAAAACACCTCGTGTGTCCTTGGCTTAAGTATATATTGCCAATCTATTATACTCTGGTATTTTCTCTTGTAGTGCTTCTATTAAGTTTATGTCAGCTTTCGCCATTCTGTACATGGTTCCTAGCTCAGCTTCTTTAAAGGTTGTGATTCTTTTACGTGGTCTTTCAACTCTTGTGTATATAGAAAGAAATCTATTCTTTTTTCCTCTATGAAAGTATTTTTGTCCGGTAGAAAATGTATTTCCAATAAACATTTGATTTGACTAAATTGTATTTTCTTGATGCCATTTCTATTTAGCATATCTGCCCATAGTGCCCATGCATCCTAGTCCTCGGTTTATATCCTTCCCTATCCTTGAGTTCCAGTCCCCAGTAATATTATTTTTTCGTTTTCTTCTCTAATGTGAGAAGCATACACACACACACAGCACTACGGCCCTTGGAGAGCTTTGGCTTGTTCGACAATTGCCTTCCTTGCGTTCTGTTCGTCCATTATGCACTCGTAATGCTCTCAGATCACTGGTAATGTTATCAGGTAATTTTGTGTAACGTCTTCCCCTCGTTCAGCGGCTATCTGGGATTTTTGTAAAAACATTTCTGGCTGCTGTCGTAGTAGACATTCGCCATATGTGGCCTAACCATTGTATTCTCTGACTCTTAATCTACCCCTCCAGGTCTTGATCTTGGAGAACCAGCTTTAAGTCACGGTTTATTCTTACTCACCACCCATTCTCATTTTCGTCATGTATAGGGCCAAAGATCTTCCTTAATATCCCCCTCTCGAAACAATTCAGTAGATCTTCATTTTTTTGTGTAAAAGTCCATGACTCACATCCATAGTTAACTGCTGGTCTAATTGCTGCTTTTTAGAGGCGTAGTTCGCACGCTTTAGATACTAAATTTGAATATACTCTTAAGGCCATATATGCATCTATTACCGGTGGAAATTCTGTTTTTAATTTTGCTTGTCATGTCGTTGTTCTAGTTTATTGTAGTGCCTAAGTATTCTGCTAAAAATTTTAACTTCTATGCCTTGTAATAAGAATTTTAGTATTATTTTCGTTAACAATAAGACTTTTTGATTTTCCACCTTGCTCTAGTTGTAAAAATACGTATATTAGAACTTCTGTAAAATGTTACGCCCATCTCTCTAATATCTTATACTCGTTGAAAAGCAGTTTCCCATTTCCATCTAGATATGCCTTACTTCTAGGTTGAAAACCTGTTCTAATCTCATTGACTATCTTGTACATACTGCGAGTTTGCTTTTCTTTATGGTGTTCCTGTAAATACCGTTCACAGTTTGCCGATTTTCCTCTTTTCTTCGTCATACTATGCTATTTTGCTTCTGGTTCCAGTTCTCAGCATTTCAGCCCTGGTTGTCATTTTTTTAATTGCCTTTTTACATTCTTCAACAAACCAGTGCCTATAATTCTTTGTTTTCCTGTTGTGATTTCTGCGGCTTCCATGATTATTTGTTTTGTGGAGCTTCATTCCCTTTCAATATCTACTCCTTCCAGTGATGTTCCGTTCTTTTCATGTAGTTCAGTTCTAATATTTTCTTGGTACTGGAATAAGTATTCGTCTGTCTCTAATATTTGGACCTCCCACTTAGGTTTCTTTTCTCATGTGTGTTCAAACGTCTTTGAAATTCTGTGTCGTATTTTACTATTAGAAAATGATTAAGACACAATTCACATGTCCTGCATCAACCAAGATGTGATCTGGTTTGTGGTAGTTCCATCAGGAGATGCTCAGGCACCCTTTTGTGTGGGAAGAAGGTTCCTCCAACTCGTAGCCCATTGACGGCCGCAAAGTCCACGATTCGTAACCCATTGTCATTTGTTTTTTTATATTATATATGTTTTTACATATATTTACCAATTGTGGGTTGCAGAAAATCCTCCTTTTCTATCTTGGCACTAAAATCACCAAGTCTGATCTTCATATTATTGTTGTTACATCCACCAACTAGTTCTTTTAATTTATCGTAGAACTCTTTTTTATCATTGTCTTCTGCCTCTTCTGTCGTAATATAATCATATACGGTGTTATTCACTAGGATTTGTGTTTACTTATTCATACTGTCTATGCATTAGTGTATGCGTCTTCATTTTGAATACGGCCTTTCCCTGGTCGTCTTACTTCTTGTAAAGATGTTATTTCTATTTTGTATGGAAATTTCTTCTACTAGGCCAAACAAGCCACCAGGTCTGTATAGGTTTAATACGTTCCATGATCCTATTTTCAAATACTTCTTCTGTTGCTGGGGTTGATTCCGTTTAGTCCGTCCATCCATCCGAGGCCGTCTAGTTTTCGCAATAAGGTCTTTTTACGCCATGCATCAGCCAATACGCCAACCCTCCTCCTTTACCTGAGCTTGGGATCAGGAGGACGCCGCAAAACAAGCGTCACGTCCTGGCGGAGTTCTCTCTCTGCGCTCTCTATTGGAGCATATATCTGTACGATATTTAGCTCCTGATCTAGTTGGATTGTAAAATACATAATTTTTTTTGTGACATCGGTTTAAATTTTGTAGTCCTTGTATTGAAATCTACCCTTACTACTTCTCCCACTCTTTCTCTTGCTCTTTGACCTCCTAACACTGTAGGGTCGTATATGCTATTGTAACGGTTTTAACCCTTCGACTTACAGGATATTTTTGCCACGTTTCCTGATAACCTGGGTACATTTTGTACCCACCTTATAAAAACTAGAATTAGGCATGTAAACATTACTAGCAAAGGTAATAAGTTTTGGTATGGTCAAATAAATAATAAAAATATATTTGAGAGGCTTTATTCACACTACAAGCATTAAAACTCAAAAAAACAAGAAAACAGAAAGTAAAGTGAAAAATACATTGAATACGATTAGTAGTACAAATTAATTGCATGAATTGCATTTTTTTATCACATGTTTAATCATGATTTTTACATATCCATTTATGACAAACTTCACATTGGTGGTCTGCCTTTTTATCCAAATTTGTTGGTTTAGACTTAGTTACAACCTGGGTACATTTTGGACCCTGCATCAAATATTATCCAAAAAAACTAAAATAAAGGGATTAGCGTCAGGTATCTTTTGCAGGCACATTCCTAGAGGATACATGGACAGCTACTGAACGCCTTGGGTACGTTACATGATCAAAATACATTTTATTCCAAAAATTAAGCGCATGGGTACAAAATGTACCCAGGTTGTAAGTCGAAGGGTTAAAACGTTTATTTAAAACTTCGGTTCGTGGTGTGAATTATTTATTAACAAATATTAAAATTATTAAACAACGAAGAAACACGAAATAACACTTAACACTAGAACACAACACTAATATTAATATCGGTAAACTAATTAATTTATTATACAAGCTATGAAGTTATTTATATTCACGTAGGTACATTTATATTCACACGTATTTGGTAGTAGACTAAAGTTCGCTAAGAAAATGTGTCTTTTATATAGGCAAGCTTCAAATTTCGTAGTTCTACATTACTGTGGAACGATTAGTCATAAAACCTTCCACAACAGCTGACGCATAGGCGCGAAATGATTCACCCCACACCTGACACCTGCCGCTCGTTAAACTATATTGTTCTGAACTTCTCAGTTTTCTATTTCTTCTCTTTTTAGTTTCGCCAATACCTATAACTTGTATCTTAATTTCTTCCATTTCTTGAATCAGGTCATGTTATCCTGGACTTATTATTCTTGTTTTCTGTATCATTTGTTTCTTGTTCCTTGTACTTGGGTATTGTTTTATCAGTTTTATTTTTCCTCGCCTGCAACTTCGTTTTACTTTCTTTTGACCTTTCTACTTTGCTATCCTGTTTATCTGTATAGACGGTCTATACGAAAATCGTTAATGAGATGGAAGGATGACCTAATAACGATATGTGGGAGCGGATGGATGAGAAAGGCAAGCGATAGAGAGGAATGGAAAAAATGTGAGGAGGTCTAAGATATCCAGCAGTGGATGAAATAAAGGGCTAAGAGGAAGAAAAAGGACATAACTATTTTTTGTCCTTTTATCCTTTGTTCTTACTGAGTCTGTAACTACTAATGTTTTTCCTTTTGTTGATTCTTCCCTCCACTGGTTTTTTTTCCTTCATCTCTTATTGGTGCAAGTAGTTGTTGTACTAATTTTAGTGGGTTTTGACTTGATGTATTTCCCGCTCTGATCTTTGTCATTCCCTTCGTCATTTCAGTTCTTCGTTTATTGTTGTGCTATTCTTAAATCTGTTGGAGAGTATATCTTTCTCCGTTTATTACTAACTCATTATGCTTGAGCAGGCAGATCTGATGCATTAATAAATAACTTTCTAAAACTTTAATATATACAAAATTGACTTTTCCTTTACAAACTCGTGGCTGAAAAAATCCATCCAGTATATGGTACGGTAAGCACCATAAACAGAAGATTTGCCAAATTACACAATCAGCTAAAAATGTTTACCACCAACTTGTAAGCCTAGCACGTCCATAAAAACCTCTAAATCTATTATGTTTCCAAGTTTAAATCCAGACCTTCTCCGAATTCCGTTCCGACTAATGCAAGAATACTATTGTTTGGGTTTAGATGATTCCCGCATTTTTACAAAGACAAATGCGCAACAATGCAACTCCTTAAGGTGGTTGAACTTCGCGATGCATAAAACTCAAAACAATAACAAAACTCCGCTATGCTTGAATATAAAAGCAGGAATTCGTAAATATTTAACGTTAATCGAGTTTTCTTGGGCGTCCAAGGAAATTCGCCACTGCAAAATAACTTTTTGAATGGCATTCGCTTAATGGATGCCAGGGTTACAGGAAATTCAGTTTACATAAGACCGTTGCATTAAAATCCTTGACACTTCTACAAATGCAACATCAAAGGATTTCAAATAGAAACAAAACTTTTTAATTCCCTTTGAATAAACGTTTATCAGTTTCGGGGAAAATGCGGAATTTATTCTTGGATTCCTTAGAATTGCGTTTATTACATAAGGATTCATGACCAACAGGGTTTAAATAACGTATAAAAGAAAATTAAGTTTCTAAGTAGTGAATCGGCTAAATAGGATTATAATTTCATAGAATTTCATCGAAGCCTGCAATGAATCGATCAAAATTTAGACTGATGAAACTTCGGTAATAGAGATTTTGGAAACTCATCGCAGTATGCAGGGCTTTTCCTACTTCTTAGCGTTAATCCCTACTTGTAAACTTTGTTTTATGACTTCTTCCTCTCTGGTAATGATCATATTTCTAAGCAGGAAACTTTGCGTTTCAAAATAAGGAAAATATTAAAAGCGGGTGGATTAAAATGTAATCAAAATTCAAGTCCTTTTTTCCTTTCTACGAGTACGCTTTAGACTGGTAGATGTACATAATTAATATTATTTTTAATGGAATGTAGGAAGAATAATGATAAAAAAATAAAGTTGGCGTTAATTCAATTTAGGAAATCGTTCTAATTTGCATTGAACAACCGAGCATGCTTAAAATACGGAGCAACACGTTGCGATGTATGTTTTTCAAGCGTGATCGGATTAATTGCTTCAGATTAATTTAAATGTTGTTTAATTGATACTATAAATTATGTTTAAAACGGATTTAATTCACCGTTTGAGCGAGAAACTCGACAATGAGGATTTGCTTTCGAAATGTAGGAATCCAACGAAGGACGAGGAGCATCAAATATTTATTTAATTTTCTAACTATCGAAGAATATTTCATGATTAATACTTTAATTATTTGTTTGTTTATTGGGCGAAAACAAAGTTTGCGGGTGTCAGGGATTTCCACTACGGTCATTAACACTAACTAGTTGCCGAACCCAAGGGTTTTTCCATCCTTGGAAGGGATTTTTTTATCATGCCAAGTACTGCATTGACAGGAGGACGTCGTATCCGAACGAGGGCATACTTTCAGATATTTTTCGTCATTAAAAATATTATCGGCCTTCGTCGAAAATCGAACTCGAAATCTCTGGTTTATAAGGTTAAGTATGCTAACCTTCCGAGGCCGGAAAAAAAAGTGCAAGAATCGTTAACGCTTACCATATCAAATCACTGAATGATTAAATTAATTTAAATTAAAAGGATCAATAGCCAGGGTGGCACAGTGGTAGAGCGTTGCACTAGTCCTTGGTTCAAATCCTTCTGATGACCATTTGTCGTTGGGCACCTAATTAACGACGCTCTCCTCCGAATACAGGCCTAGAGTAACAAGATCTTACATATACATGCACATTATGTTCTACACATGGTGCAGTATGTAGGTAAAACGGCGCACCAACTTCGTAACCCGCAGAGACGGGCCGGGTTGTGCATTGCACGCGTAAAGCCTCATACGTTAACGCACCAGCTTCGACACGGAAAGGTATAAGAAGTTACAGATACTACATACCTTAAAAGGACCAGGAAAGCGAGGTTTGCCAACATCCTTTTCTATGCCGAATATCGATCTAGACAACTTCGGTATCTTCCTACCTTAAACATAGTAAAAGTTGTTTAGAGAACACTATTATAGAAGCCTTTCAACAGACGTACCTATTGAAGAAAGCAGTTCATATGTGCACCAAAATCCTTTCACTTCCGCCACTTGGCCTCTTGCACGATATTCTGTCCGCCAAAGGTGCTGCTATCGCTGCTTGTATTTCCATGTAGAAACAAATGCCAATGCGCCAACTAGCAGAGATGTTATCTGTAATCAGGTTCAATGGAGGGAGTACCAGTATTTAATTGTACATCAGCTGGCTCTGTATTTAAATGCAGAAATACTTATCAATCGCATTAGTAGCGCGTTTCTGAGGGACAACTTACCGTAAATAAAACCTGGTCTAGCCATGGCCAACTAATATCTGACGAATATCAGTTGGTTAGGACAGCCTCACCTTATTGAACCACCTTGTGGTGGCGTAAGGAGCTTAACAACATGCAATCTATCTTTGGAAAACCGTTCAATAAGACCAAGGTGGTCGTGGCTCTGTTGGTTCAGCGTGCGTCTGACCACTGAGATTAAGACTGACCCGGGTTCGATTCCGAGGGCCACACAAACACTCGAAAGTCAATGATAAACCACCGAGGTACTCTGCCTAGTAAAGTCTTCTAGCACTTTCGTGGTTCCGAGCCCACGTAAAGCTGTAGGTCCCCTCTGTCTGTAGGCTACTTGACAACCGGCAACAATCTATCAAGGGTACGCCACTCCTAGAAGAAGAAGACGAAGCAACTGGTATTAAACGTACAGATGGTACATTTTTCATAAACGTCGAAGAGAGTAGTGAATACGTTCGAGGCTCTCATGTCGACCATCGTTCTGGTTGTTCGAAATACACCTCCATATAGACGGCTGATGGAAAATTTTATACCCTCCATTACACATACTTTGTACTTATGGATGCCGAAAATTTCCATGCTTTTTATGAAACACCGTCACATCCATTTAAATTTAATTGATATTTGGTTAGTTGTGTCTCGAAGACATGCTATGGTCTTTTCGGACACCAAACTGTTGCTCCTGAGAGATACTGAACTATTATAAATGAATTTGTTAATCAACTTCACGAAGATGAGCTATAGCAATGCTATTTTCAGTAGGTAAGATCAAGTAACTGGTATTAACTAAATGTGTAGATGGTACATTAGAACGTTGTAAATATGCCCCAGGCTCTCGTCTTGATCACATTCCTGTGTGCTTGGAGGACATCTCCATATGGGCGCTTGATGGAGAAGAACAAAAGTGGTAATGCGTAAACTGAAAAATGAAAAGGTAGCCTGGACAATTAATACTTTTCATCTCTTTAGATCAGCGGGATTGGATGACATTTTTCCTGCTATGTTTCAGTGGAGTTAGCAGATCATTCTGCCTCATATTTTGGCAATCTTCAGGTGCTAAATGCTTTTAGATACATTCGCAGAAGATAGAGGGATGTTAAAGTTGTGCCTATTCCGCGATGGGTATTCGTACAGCGTAGACGTGTTGTACTCCGCTGTGCTTCATAATATTGTGATTTATAAATTAAATATTGGTGTTTTGAGTGCTCTATGATGGGTGGAAACTCCGGCACGAGTACTGAGCGAACAACTAGATCACAAAGTGCTGACAAGGATGAAACCCTTATCCAAAAAGTGGTTGAAAAAGTTCTATTAAATAACGATTTCCTGGACACATTGTTCCGATCCATGGTCACTAAAATTAATGACTTAATAGACACCCGTATAAAGAACTTTGAAAGTCAAATTACCTCATTAAAAGAAAAACTAGTAGCTGCTGAAGATCGTCTGGAAGCTCAAGAACAGTATTCTAGACGGAATAATCTAAGAATTTTTGGCGTCCCTGAAAGTTCGGCGGAAGACGCCAATCAAGTGGTGATAGAATTGTGCCGCTCAAAACTTAATATCAATATTACAACTAATGATATTGACTGCTGTCATCGCCTAAGAAATAAGGTAGGAGATCACAAACCTCTAATAGTTAAATTTTGTCGTCGGAGTGTTAAAACCCAAATCTTCCGTGCTAAAGCTCGTTTAAAGGGCACGAAAGTGGTTATAAGGGAGGATCTTACCCAGAGCCAGATGCGGATGGTCAAGGAAGCTACTACTAAACTGGGGAATAATAATGTATTCACAAGCAACGGAAATATTTTCATTAAATCTCAAAACACGATTAGTAAAATAGTCTCTTTAGATGATTTAAGAGTGAAATTAAATTGATTTGTTAACTGTTGAAGCAGTGGAAGATCTTTCTTTTTGTTTTTTCTTTTCTTTATCTTATTGTTATTTGGGAAATTTCTTTGCCTTGCTAGGCACCAGAGAACTTTATTTGCTATTTTAAGTTTAGTTTATTTCAAGGTGTACTGTTATCAATATTTTTCATGTATTTGCAATAATATTAAATTTATGCTTGCACGTATAGCGATAAAACTTTAATGCATCAAAACATCAAGTCAGCGCATATAAATGTAAGATCACTTTTACCGAAAATTCATGATTTACGGTTGTTTATTTATGAACAGAATATCGACATACTTGCTGTTTCCGAAACGTGGCTGAATGAAAATATCGCATCTCAACTGGTTAGCATAAGGGGCTATACTTTTTTAAGAAGGGATCGTGGTGGTCGAGGTGGTGGAGTTGGTTTATATATTCGGAATTACTTAAACTTTTCTATCATTAGCATGCCTAAAAATAACATAGAACAGATCTGGGTTCTTGTTACTCTAGCTAAGTTAAAAGTTATAGTTGGCTCGGTTTACAACCCTCACCGTCGAAATTATCAAGAATTTTTAAATGAGTTTGAAGACTCTCTTTCATTCTGTTTGCCTTATTCTGAAAACATAATTTGTCTTGGTGACTTTAATATTGATTTCCTTAAATCTGATGATCCAGCTACACTGTTACTTTGCAATATTATTGAGTCTTTTGATTTGCACCAAATAATCAATCAGCCAACCAGAATCACCGATACTACTGTTTCGTTGATAGATCTCATCCTGGCTTCTGACCTTTCGTTGGTTGATGCTAGTGGAATAGTTGCTTGTCATTTAGCTGATCATGATCTCATTTTTTGTGACATTATTACCAGTAGTGTTCCTGTTGAACCTACTGTTAGGACTTTTCGTAATATTAATAATATAGACTTGAACTTATTCAACTTGGACTTAGAATCGTTACCATTTCATCATATTCTTCGGATGGCTAATGTCAATGAGAAATTAATCTTTTTTAATGAACTTGTTATACAACTATTCGATAGGCATGCTCCTATGGTTACTTGTAGCTTCAAAAAGCCTCATGTGCCATGGTTGACGGATAATCTTAGGCATCTAATGAGTCTAAGGGATAAAGCTAAAGCCAAGTATAGAAGGACAAAATTGCTGCAACATTGGGACTATTACAAATCACTAAGAAACCTAACAACTCGCTCTGTTCTTAATGAAAAGAAGGCCTATTATAATTCTATATTTACTAAAAATGACCAGAGGACATTATGGAAAAATTTAAAATCTGTTGGTATAGGCTCAAGGAACCAAATTAATATTCCTCGACACCTTGCTAATCCCAATGATATTAATGATTACTTCATTAATAGTATTCCTAAGATTGCAACTAATTCAACTATGAAATACCATAACAATACTTTGGACATATATAAAACTCATGATTACGAGCATTTAAATTTTAATTTTTCGCTTGTGGATAACTCGGACATCATTAAGGCCATTAATACACTTAAATCGAATGCTGTTGGTTGTGACAACATCAACGTCACCATGATTAAATTGTGTTGCCCTTTTATTCTTCCTTATATTATTCATATAATAAATTCATGCTTACTAGAACACACATTCCCTGAGCCGTGGAAACACGCGTTGGTAAAGCCTCTGCCGAAAACAAGGCAATTAACGACTTATAAGGACCTAAGGCCCATAAGTATACTACCGGCTTTTTCGAAAATACTTGAAAGAATTATTCATTCTCAGTTATCTGGCTATATTAATACAAATAATATCCTTCCATTAACACAATCTGGCTTTAGAAAAGGTTATAGTTGTACTACAGCACTATTAAAAGTCACTGATGACATTCTATCTGCGACTGACCAGGGGAAAATTACTATCCTTGTCTTGCTTGATTTTAGTAAGGCTTTTGAAACGGTCGACCATGGGATTTTGATCTCAGTCTTGAAATACATTGGAGTTAACAGGGAAGCCCTTTCGTTGATTGATAGTTATCTGCGTAATAGGCATCAAACCATTACTCTAGATGGTGTCGAGTCTCGTCCATTACTTGTCCCGCAAGGTGTTCCTCAGGGATCAATCTTGGGACCGTTATTATACTCTGTTTATACTTCAATGTTTATCAACAAATTAAAATTTTGCCAAGTTCATGTCTACGCCGATGACACACAGCTGTATCTCTCGTCCAGTCCATCAGAGTGGATGGAGACAGTTGAAAAAATAAACTCTGACCTTCAATATATTTTTGAAGCGTCAGCCCAACATTCTCTCAAAATTAATCCTAATAAATCAGCGGTGCTTCTGTTTGGTAATAAAAATATATGCAATAGATTATCACCTTTTATCCATATCCGAATGAACAATGTTGAAATACCAGTTGCTACTAAGGTTAAAAGCCTGGGGATGTTTCTTGATAATTCCTTTCGGTTTCGGGATCAAATAACTAAGTACATATGTCAAGGTTATCAAAATTTAAAACACCTATACCCTCACAGATCGTATTTAAATCAGCAGGTTAAGAAGAAGGTCTGCGAGGTTTTCATTTTATCACTGTTTAACTTTTGTTCTCCTGTATACCATTCGGCATTGGATAAAAGGACAGTTGAACGTATTCAAAAAATGCAAAACTCGTGCTTAAGATTCATTTATGGAATTAGAAAATTTGATCATATATCCCACAAACTTGAAGTTGCTGGTTGGCTGACGATGAAAAATCGCAGGGAGCTTCAATGTCTAACACTTTATCATCAAATTCTTCTCACGATGACACCACCATATTTGTACAATAAAATAAGGTTTAGGACAGATATTCATAATATCACAACTAGATTCAGGGGACTTATAACACCACCTCACCATTCTCTCTCCCTCTTTGAACGGTCATTCTCCTTTCAAATTTATACTTTATACAATAATCTTTCTTCTGAGCTTAAGATGCTCAATCTGAAAACTTTTAAGAGTCAACTTCGTCTTGTACTTTTTCGGAAGCAGTGCAGTAGATAAATATAGTATTGGTTATGTTATTGTTAGTACTTAGGCGCCGATGTGTATTTGTCTCAATTCTATTTTGATAGCAGTACATCATCATTATTATTATTAATATTATTGTGTTATTATTATGTTACTAGGGTATTACTTTGCTTTACGTTCTCTTCCAGGTGCTTACCCATCGCGGAATGTTAGGTATAAGTTAGGACAGTTAGGCTAGGTATTGTAAGTTGAATTTACTGTTGTCGTAATAATTAAAGGTTTAGGTGGAAGATCAGTAAGCAGCTAGCTGCCCTCTGAACCTCGCCTTTTGGTTCTCTAATTTTTAGCCTCCCACTTATCCTGTATATCTATTTTAATTATTGTAATTTTTGTTAATTTGTGTGGTTATAACTTGGAGAATAAAGACTATTATTATTATTATTATTATTATTATTATTATTCTTAAGCTACGTTTAGCATTTTCTTCCCTTGTAGAGTGTTTTCTGGATAACCCTGATCTATAATTTGCTGGGTCATACAGATAAGACACATCCCCCCTAGCTTTTTTCTCAAAAATTAATAGAAACGCTAGATAAAAGATTACTGAGAAGGTCGTATTTAACCAAAGCAACCTTAAGAAGTATAGTCATATAAGCCTTTGTTGCAATTCCTTTGCCAAACTCCATCAGGCCAATTATGTAGCTTGAAATTCTTCATTCCAAAGGCTGTGGAAAGGATATCTGACGGAGATATTGGGGATGCCACATTGAATACAAACACCAAAGCATCCCAATTAATATGCTGTAGTTCCAGGGAGATCTTCAAGATATCAGCTACACTTTGGAGCAGAACGAATTCAACCATAATTGAAAACAAAGCTACGGGGACCTTGGAAGAAGAATTTAACTCATTCTTAAAGAGGCTGTCCACAGGGTGCCTCAGGTAGGAACAGTAGTGATTTTCCGTCTTCCCAGATTTATCTTTAAAAACGTTCTTCTTCATGCAGTGTTTATCCGTTCGAATGCTGACGACTAACATGGCTACGTTGGCTATACTAGCTACATCCTAGGAAAGTTCAGTAGTTAGGTAGAACCATTATCTAAAGTCGTAGAGTCAGAGAATTCTCCTTCATCCTTGTTTCTCCATATTTTTTACCTATGGTTTTTAGGAACTCAGAATGACAATTATCTGGCTCGGCTGCCTTACCATTTTTTGTAGGTTTTACTGCAGTTCTTACCTTATCAGTTGTAATTGGGGGTTCGTTACTGCCGTTTTTCCTGTAATTCCTATCCGTTTCGGATGCTGGCGACTAACATGGCTACTTTCGTTTTGTTAGCTACCTCCTGTGGTTAGGTTTACCCATTGTTTAAAGCTGTGGAGGGAGGAGATTCTTCTTCTTCTTCCTTGTTTCTCCTTACACTTTGCCCATAGTTATTAGTAACTTTGAGTAAAAATCTTTCTGTCTTACCATCTTTTGTAAGTTCTATTGTAGTTCTTACCTTGTCAACTCTAACTATAGGGGGCCGATCGTTGTCGACTGTATTGAACAAGGTGTCTTCGAAGGTCATCCCCACTTATTCTTTCCAAGTGCCTTTTATTCGTTCTGTCAACAATCGGGTTAGCTTATTCTATTATGTATTCAAACTTCTTAAGTTTACAGAATTCTGCTATTACTTTGATATTTTTGTGGGGACTGAAAGGGTTGTGTTTATATTCCATTACTATTTGTTGAAATTATTCTTCCATCTTCTATCCACTTTTTTGGCTTGTGTGATAGCCTGTTGTATTTCCTTATCAATTCGTTTGTGTTTGTTTGCTTTTTCTTACTGTGCAAATTCTAGGCTAGCGTTGCAAGAGAATTCAGCTCGCGTCGACTTCTATGGTTATTGGTACTAGAATTTTGCCGAACTCAAGGGATTTTCTTTTATGGACTTATCCTAATCGACGAGAGCAAGACCAAGAGGAGCATTGTACTCGCAGAATTTTTCTGTAAGTCGGTATACCGATTGTATACGATCAATAATGCTATAGCCCCTACGGAAACCTGCTTGTTCAGACAGTTACTAATTGTTGGAAGACCCCTTGTTTAATTTTTCTGGTTCTCATAGTTTGGATGTTATATGGTGCTATTTGGATTTTTGTTGTTCGACTTCTCTTGGGCATGAACAGGTAGGAATTTCTGCTTCCCCCAGAATCCGTAAGGCTGATCTTTTAGAAGGTGTGAGATTTTCCCTTTAAGGATCTACCTAAGTAGGGTACGTCTTCATACGTTTCTAAATTCGCCGTAGTTTGGGGGATAAGTAAACATAATTCTTCAGGCTGGCTAGAGGGGTTGGAGGATAAGTGGGGATATAGGTAGGATTAAATGTAGGTTGGGTAAGATTTAGGACTTAGGACTTACTTTGAGGAAACCACAGTTCGCGTGGGCAGGGTCACTTCCTTGACATAGACCTGTCTCCGCCAGGACCGCCCAGATTGTCTACCTCCTACCCACTCTACCCGCACTAGTTTTAGGGATTAACCTGGCTAATAACTCAAAGAGTCATACCAGTAGAACGCCTGATTCTGGGAGTAAGCATGAGAAACCACATTCCTAATGGAGGTATACGTAGAAGAACAAAGGTAGAAGATCTCGGTATATACATCGCAAGGCAGTAGTGGAGATGGGCCGAGCATGGCATGCCATGATAATTCTTTAACGGAGGCTACGACTACACAAACGGCGTATGAGAAGATCAACAAGACGCTGGCATGACGACTTGAATGACTTGGAAGAAAATGGCACCAGTTGGCACAAGACAGAGAACAGTGGAACAAGCGAGGGAGGGACTGTTCAAGAAGATGCATCACGTAAATAAAGAGCCTGAATTCGTTGGAGTTAAGGATTTTGTTATAACTCTTTGGCAAGCAGAAGTTTGGTGAACCATTGATTAAAGTATAATTAAAAATTACGCCCGTAATAGTCGCAGCAAAAGGAGAACTGATATGGTCTAAAGTCATCATGCAAGAATAGCTTTTGAAAGGCTTTTGAAGGAAATTGCAAGGTGTTGCACAAGTTTGCCACGTAAACATTTTTTTGAGACGCTAATAGTTAAACAAGTTGATAACACAAACTATAGAGGACCATTGTAAAGACGAATCAGCAGAACAAGTTCTGTATGAAGGTTCTACTCTTATCATATTTACTGGATACATGTTAGGGTCATTATAACCTAACCTGGGTGGCCACAATGAAATGGTTGGAATTGGCAACACTCCCTTGACCAAGTACTTCAAGTTCTTCAAACGGGTGCATGGATTAAATGAGATACCGTGGGTCTGCACTGATTCATGGGGCAGGACAATGGGGCCAAATTATTAAGACCTAAAACCTCTGCTTAAATTAGTTCGTTGTTTGCGGTTTCACCTCTTGTTAGGGAATTTCCAAGATGGAAGATCTCCAACTTTGAGCTTATGCCGCGCACCAGTTTGTCGCTTAAGCGGGATATCATATACTTAGAAGAAGCACAAACGTCGTAAGAGATTTTTCTTAAATATATCTAATAATTTGGTTTGACCTTTCTTCAAATAATTAAATTAGCAAATCCATCTAGAAAATCAGCTTGCCCAAGTAAAAAATTTAAAAAACTGTCGAGAAAGTAAAAGCAACTTTAAACTTTAACATTCCAAGCCCCATTAGCATCAAAAGCATTTCCCCCTGCCATTTCATAAATCTCAATGTACAAAGTTTTTGTAACGTCGTGCAACAGGGCGACGCTTTAAATAATTCCGACGGTTTGTTTGAAACATCAGCATTTCGCAATTTTATCGACGTTCGGGTAGGTTGTGCCCTAATTTTAAAACGGGAGAGAGTTGCCCAACGGTGATGATTTGACGGCAGCTGATTCAGCATATTCCCCAGTTTTCTCCCCTTGTGTTTCATCAATTCATTTAAGACGTGAAAATGAAATTAGTTGCCAAATGTATGCGGTTCAAATTGAGTTATTCAGATTGGCTTTCTGTACGATCGAAGGAAGGGAACTTTTCAATGGGATATAATGGCAATCAAAGTGGGATTTAATATGCATTGTCTTTGACTGTTAACCAAACGATTCTGCTTTAATCAGGAATTATTCGAAATGAATCGTTTTACTCGCTTGGGACAATTTATTGTTTAATTTTTTGTTTCTTGTTTTTGGAGTTTGTTCGTTGACTTCACCTGCTCTTGCCGGGACGTAGTTTTGTATACGTGGCCGCTGCTTATTCTAGAATACGATAGGAGTTTGCAGGGTGCTCTGGACGTTCGTTGGCGTGCCCCGTTACAATATTTTTAAGGGCTTCAGCTCGCAGAAGGAATAAATAGGCGTTTCAAACTCCAAAAATCGGCAAAAAGAAACGCAAAGAAGGAAATTTAAATAAGCGTCGATATGTATCGAAAATTTTGTGAATCGTAAGCGAATTAGAATTGGATCAGTAAGGAAAAATCGTCTTTATTTTTCAACGGCGGCAACTTTATATTCAGGTCGCTATGTGAGTTGTATATCGTCAGCATTCTTGATGTTGCACGTTTCAAATATTGTATTTGTAAATGTTTCGAGCTTTTAGATAGCAGGTGGAGATGTTTTCGGAATACGAAATTAAATTTCCGTCATTAAACATATTTCTCCACACGAACATGGTTTTCTTCTTGTTTCCTTTTTCTAACACCGCACCGAAAGGATGGACGACAGATGCAAAGAAATATTCACGTTTCTGTTGCAACAGTTTCAGATCGAATCTGTTTTTAGAAAGACCGTTTATAAATTTCTAGTTATTCCGTTTTATGGTGGTATAAATTTCGGTGCAGCTTATTCTTTTGAATGAATTTTACGCAACGGTGCACCTGGAACAACGAAATGCTGAACTCAAAACTGACTCTATTTTTTATGTTTCGGGAGCAGATGGAGTTAATATCCTCGATTTATATTTTGGGTTTGGAATGCTACATAAACTGGTTGTTTTTCACTAAATCAATCAAAATTCTAGCCAAACTACTTAAGAATATTCGTAGTAAAATTCCAAAATTCAACCAATGAGTAGATCATGCATAGAGGTGTAATCTTCTGGAATGTAGGGAACGTAGTGCCTAGTGCCTTGCCGAACTTATTCGTTTGATTTGTGGGAATTCAGCAACAAATCAGATATGTTTTGTAGCAGAAACTTGGCCAAAACCCTAAAAATCTTACGGCTGCTTTCGACACAGCCTTGTGTTACGTACCTGCGACCCTGCCAAATACGTGCGTTACTCCTCTATACATTTTATACTCTCTTGTAATTCTTTTAACCTTTCTGGTGTTGGGAAAAATTTGAAATTGTCTTTAATCTGATTTAAGCTTTAAACTAGCTTTTAGTGTTTTGAATTTGAGGTTATGTTGGGGAACAAAAGGCCATTCTCAGTGCTAATTTGGGAGGAATTGGCGATTTCCCGCCGGTCTATAAACTTCTTGTAAATTAATAAATCGAAACTCTTGCCTTGGAAAAGGAAAACTCGTAGAAAAATCATAGTCAACGTTGAGTGAAAACTGTGAACGAAATTATACTAACAAACCTCGTCTCCTATTTCCATTTCCGTGTCCTGTTTAACCTTCTTAACACCTATTTATAATTTCCTTATGTTTCAGCAAAACTAAGTGTGGAGTTTAAACACAACGCGTTTTAAAAGTAGCAAACTTCTAACAAACAATAAATATTATTTCTTTTTATCTGCGTTCGTGTTTTATTATTTTTCTCGGTTCTGAATTAAATTCGGACCCATTTTACTTGGAATTACTGTTTTTTAAAGCTAATCGATGATGGATTCTTTAAGAAGTTCAAAAGAAAATCATGTAAATAAGGAAGTATTTGTGTACGCTTACGAAATTTAAAATAAAGTGGATACTTGGCTTAAGTTTATTTAATATAAAAGATTTTCCTGTTGCGATTGATTTGGGATCTTTAAATATTTTCTAGACGTTTGTTGTTGTGAGCTTCTTGTTAGATTTAGACAAAACAATTTTTTGTAGTTAACAGACACGAATTTAGCACATATCTACAAAGTAAATAACAACTTTGTATGTCGTAGAACAAAGATGTTAATTATTTAGATCTCAATATGAAGATGTAGATATTATTTTACAACTTCCATATTGTTGTTAAGCAAGTTTTAGCCTACATCACGACTTAATAGTTTAAGTTTTCAAGCAGTAAACTTTAATAATCTTCAATTTTATGTTTAAACTTCAACAAAACGAGGGTAATATAAGGCTCTATTGTTATAAATTTCTTGTTTCAGATTATCTTGTGGATATTCGCCGTTTTGGGTGAGTTAAAGTCCTTTTTATTAGGCTTAATTTTATGTTCAGTCTGTGATAAGGGTGAATCACTACGATTTTATAAATTATTTCTTTTCGTGTGCTGTTATTTATTTATTGCCAGTAAAAATAGTTTGGACAATTTAAAGCCCAAGTGAATCCTATAGTCTTGTTTTCTTATAAACTTTTACAAGTAAGGTCGTAAAATTCCATCAATTCTTTTGCAAAAAATAAAAAAACTTAAACCCCATCAGTTCCAGAGATAAATGACTACAAGCTAGGACAAATGGTCTGCCTTCCTTGTTTCATTAATCGTGATTAGCTGTAAATTTTGAAAGGGATTGTTGTAGTTGCACATCGTTCTTTGCTACGTTTGGGTTTGTGACTTGGTGGTTTTAATAATAATTACTAATTGATTAACGTTAAATTAGTAAGAAATTCGGGTGTTTACTGACATGGATGTTGATTTCGTGTTTCTTCGGATATTTTCGTGTTGTATATAGAGCATATTACAAACATATTACAGAAAGGCCAACCTAATAGGATTTTGAGTTTCTGGCAACGTTTGGTCGAAAATTCGAAAATATAAATTGGATTTCACATTCGAAGCTTTGGATTATTAATATCAAAAGTTCAAAGATTAGACATCGAATATGTTAAACACTGCTTACGTTCGAATTCAAATGCGAAAGTAATTCGAATTCATTTGCTTTGAGCTCGATTTCTTAACTTAACTTAAATTATAGAAAACATGTTCTTAAGATTCAAAATCAACAGTTATATTTAATATTTGAAAATTCCAAAATAAAATTTGGATTCCAGATTCGAAGCTTATTTCAGTAAAAATTCGTTCAATTATTAGACTGCGATTCAAACTTACTAAACTCTATTTTGCTTCTAAATCTAATTAAAATTCGAAGATTTTGCTTATAATTCGAGTTTTAAGATTCATTCCTAATATTTATCCTGACTTAACAGTCTCAACTTCAGATTTTTGTGTTTTATACAAAATGTAAGTTTATATTCAGGAATTTCAATTTGGAACTGAAAATTCGATGATTTGATGTGATGTTCAATACTTAAACCTGAAATTCGAAATTAAATTGAGATTCCTAATTCGAAGCTTGCTTGTAGAAAAAATTCGATTCTTAATATCAAAAACTCAAATATTAGTCTGTAATTCGAACCTAGTAGTCAGCGATTTCATTGGAATTCAGATTTAAATTAGAATTTACGAACTTGAACTTTAGTTTGCGAACTGGAAATTCGAATTTTAAAAGCTAAATTTGAAGATTCGATCCTTCCAGTTTCTTGCACTTTATACAAAATAGTTTGAATTCGCTCCTTCGAATTTAATTTTCAAACTTCTGTATTTTCAATTCGAGCTTAAGGTCCTAAACTACATCTGATATAAATTAAGATTTTGGCACTACTGATTAACAAAAAATCTAAAAACAGTAAAATTGTTGTCTGTGGAGACTTCAATGTAAATTTTCTAGAAAATAGTAACATTAAAGTATCTTTAATTGTATTGTTTATGTCGTATGCTCTACAATCAAAGTTGCAGGCACCAACGAGAATAACGGCAGTGTCTTCAACACAAATTGACAATATATTTGCAAATATTATTCAAAATAATTCTAAAACTATCGACACAATGTTGTCCGACACACGGCACAGACATTTGAATTCTCTGTTTATCCGAACGTAAATAATAAGAATGAATGTAATTATTCACCAACAATAACAATAAGGTTGCATATAAAAGATTTTATTCTAATGATGATAAAAGGGTGTCCATGAAGTTAGCAAAGTAATAAAAGCACTAACGCTTATAGTTTGCACATTATTAGTGCATCGTTAGTGCACGTTAGTGCACTATAAATTAATATCAGCAAAGTGCGCATTTTATAATTATCGCAAAATATTTTTTTGCTAGCTTCGCACCTAGCAAAGTGTTTTTCTAAAATCCGAGGGAAAACCTATGAAGCGGTTAGTGCATCGTTAGTGCACGTTAGTGCACTATAAAGTTTCCGCAAAAAATTATTCGCTTTCCAGATATTAGGTATCAATTTCAATGTTCAATGTTCGAACCTAGCAAAATTGTTTTCTAAAATCCGAGGGTAGCCCCCGAACAGGTTAGTGTTTTGTTAGTGTACGTTAGTTAGGAAAAAATTGGGTATTTGTAAATTAATTAAGAAATATTTGCATTTTGCCATTTTCAATTTGTTTAAATAAATGTTTGAAATTTTGCATATGGATCTAAAATTAAATTCTAAGCAACTTTTTCTAATAATCTTCTTGAATATTTTGTCATCTAACCCCACTTTTTCCGACTTCACACGGTGATTTTTTTAAATTTGCCGCCATACCAGTGGTCACATGACATACTTCGAATTCGATTTTTAGGTTATTGGACATGCAGAACCCATCGCCCGTAAAAGTTTTTTCAATACTCTAATAATAATTTTTTTTTCCATATGTTGCGAACTTTTTGCCGGTCACTGTATATGTAATGCCTAACTGCTAAGCGTATTAATTAATAATGCCTTTATTTAGCAAAGTGTTCACCATTTGGCATAAAGATATTCATTAAATAGGCAAAATCGACGTTAATAAAATTTTAATTATTCCTTAATTATTGAAAGGAGACAAAATAATGTTTAATTAAAATTAATAGTATATTTCAACATGAAATTGTTATCGTGTGTGTACAGTTTTCTGCGAAAATTTTATATTGCCCTAACGTGCACTAACGAAGCACTAACTCTTAAGAGTGATTTATATGTATGTATAGTAGTATGCCACAAACAATTTGGTAAAGTGTTTTTCGATTTAATATCGGGTATAGCTGTCTTAGTCTGGAGTAGGCGAGATTCAGTTTATTGTTGATGTGAGAGATCCAACTAGGTACTTTATAGCGTCTTTGGGGTCATTCCATGGGATGTCCTTTCCATTAAGTTGTATGCTGGGGTGGTTTTTGATGCGTTTCAGCGTGAAGATTTTGACTGCACATTTTGTGGGATTTAGAGATATACACCATTTTGCAAACCATTTGGTCAGTTCGTTGATAGCTAGCTGCAGTTGGTTTAGGGCGACTTCAAGGCTGGTATGTTGGGTTAAAATGGTAGTGTCGTCGGCGAACAGGGCTAGTTTACTCGATGCGGGTATTGGTATGTCGTGGGTGAAGATGTTAAAAAAGGTTGGACCGAGCACGCTTCCTTGGGGAACACCGGCATGAATGCGTTCAGTTTTGGATATTGTTGCATTGATGCGTACTGCGAAGGTTCTGTCTTCTAAGAATGAGATTATCATTGCTTTTATATGTATCGAGGAATATTTAGTAACAAAGTCTTGAATATGAGCCCTTCAACCCAGACCTAATCGAAGGCCTGGGTGATGTCTAGGAACACTGCGGCTGTATACTGCTTGTTTTCATAGCCTTCTTCGATTATCTCTATCACCCGCTTTAGTTGTAGTACGGTGGATAGATCTTTTAGGAAACCGAACTGGATATCTGGAATTATTTGGTTATCTTCGAGTGAGGCGTTTAGTCTTCGATTTATTATTTTTTCTAAAATTTTGGATAGTACAGATAGAAGGCTTATGGGGCGGTAGCTACTTCAGTCGTATTTGTAGCCTATTTGTAGGCAGGTATTAAATATCATAGTTAGGAAGGCTATTGCCTTTCTGGTGAGGTTTTTAAGAATTAAATTGTTAATTTGATCGTGTCCCGGGAACTTTTTTATGTCTAGGGTATTGATGTATGTTGCTATTTCGTTCGGTGTGGCCGGCTCATTGATAGGTTGGTGAGTTCATTGCATATTGTGACAGTACGTGTAAAATTTCGGTTATCATCATTAGTTGTAGGGGTAAATATTTGCTTAAGATGGGCTGCCAAGAGTTTAGTTTTATCTTCATCGCTGCTATGGGAAGTACCATTTGAAATGAGTGTTGATATTGTTTTTTGCTGCCGTGTTATGCGTTTAGTGGCTTTCCATAGTTCTTGACCGTTAGGTACTAGGTTCCCGATATATTTCTTATTTCCTGTGATCCTGTGGTTATCGATTTCCCGCCTAATTTGGTGTGAGATGCTGTTAAGTTGATTTTTGCTTCGGGGGTCTCTGGTAGTTTGCCACTCGCGTCGTAATCTGCTTTTTTGTTTGATTAACTCTAGGATGTTTTGGGGAGGGATGTCAGGGGTGGCTTCTCTTGAATTGCGAAAGGGTTTGGTTGCTGTGTGAATTGCAATATTTTCATCTATGTCTTGTCTGTTAAAACTATTTGATGGTATAAGCATGAGTTTATATAACTCTTCCTAAAAATTTTCCCAGTTAACGTGTCCTTTAATTAGTCTGGGTAGTGGGGGTCTATTTAGGGAGGCAGTAGTGAAAGATATTAGTACGAGCAGGTGGTCTGAGTCTAGTTCTGATATGACTTCTTGTTGTATTGGGTTGCCAAACCACCAGTATCTCCAGGATATCAGGCTTGTGGTCAGTCCTGTACGGATAATAAGTATAATCGGTTGCGGCCTCGATTTGAAGCTGGTGTCTTATTGCATATTCATTTAACCTTTCCCCGTTGGGGTTGTTTTCGCGATATCCTCATGGTCTGTTCTTGTTATTTAGATCGCCTATGAGCAATGTGGTTAGTTTAGGACTGAATATGTTGATAAAATCTTCTTCGTTGAGTATTAGCTTAGGTTGTTTGTAGGCGCATATTATCCTTATTGGGTGGGAGTTATGAGGATTTAGTGTAATTGAAACTATTTCTAGACTTATTGTGTGTATTTCAATAGGAGTACTACTTATTAGTTGCTTTTTGATAAGTATAGCTACTCCACCCCAGGCTGTTTTGGTTGGTCGGTCAGTTCTAAAGATGTTATATCCAACTACTTGGAAGGTTTCTTCTTCGGAAACAGGCTATGTCGACATTGTATCTGGCGAGGAATGAAATGAACAGTGATCTTTGGGTTTCAATTTAGGAGTGTTATATTTTATAGGGATTTTGGTGGATTGGCTATTGATAATGCTGGGAAGGATGTGTTGAATTAGAAATGATTTGATTTAGGGTAATTAAAGGTTAATTAGCTGTTTAATTATCTGAAGGATGGTATCGGCCAGAGTGGCGGAAGGGTTATTGGACGTAGTGTGTTCGGGTATTATTGTAAGGATTATTGGGTACACTTGTAAGGTATGAGTTTTGTTGGCTAATGTCTTGGCGTAGTATATTGTTAATTGGTGTTTTCCATGCATTCCTTAAAATTGGAATCCGTGCTTGTAGCAATTTTTTATAGTGGGACAGGGTGATCTCCTCCGCAATTGACACAGTAGGATGGGTCGTTGGGCTGCTTATTGCAAGCTTTTGCTGCATGTTCTTCTCTGCATTTGACGCAATAGAATGGCATAGTGTTTTTAATTTGTAAATTTCATTTGATGTTTCGTTAGCCATTAGGATAACTGCGCAGATGGGAATTGGTTTTTTTCTTTGTTTGGTAGTCGGACTACTGAATTTACTGGTAGTTGTTTCTCTACGAGTTCTTGCTTTATATCTTCTTCGTTAATTGAAGTTGGGACATTTTTAATTACAACTGATAGGAGTTTTTTACTTGGGTCTTGGAATGTGTGGAATTCAACTTTATTTTCCATATAAAATTTTATTAATTTACAGTAATCTTCGTGAGTAGATAGATTTATTTTTAGGTATTGATTACTGTACACTGTTGTGAATTGTCTGCTGTTTTCGGTTATTTTTTCGATGTTTGTTACAATTTCTTTATGGTTCTTAAGATTATGAAGAAATATTGGTGGTATTTTAAATTTTACCTGAGTTTGCGGGATGGGTTGACTGGTGCTATCGGTCGTTCATTGGTTATCGACGATAGAACTTGGAAGGGTGGCCGCTATGCGGCTCGATGTGTCCGGCCCCTCGACTCTGTAAAGGTATAAGAGGGTAAATAAAGAAAAGAAAGAAAGAAAGAAAAAATAAAATTGTTAAGCTCGAATTTTGTTTTAGTAAAAATTTGATTTTTAATATTTAATTACATTTATTTACTGAAGAACATCTAGGCCTGCGGGTGCCAAGGATCTTAAAATTAAAAGCTCAAATATTTACTGAAATTCGAATTCAATTAGCTGTGCTTTGTTTAGACTGTAATTTAACTACACTTTTGCAAGATTTTAATTCCAAAACAAGAATTTTCGTATTCAAGTGCCAAATTTTAATATTTCAAGCCAATTTGTCAGATTCAAAGAAAGAACCTTGCATTTTTCATCCTGAATAGAAACATTCTCTGTTTGATGCACGTACCTTTCGGACTAACAAACTGTAGTATCGCATATAACTTTTGTATATTTTATATTATAACAACGAGAATTTTTAAAATTTTTATTTTCGCTAGAACGACGCGTATATACGAGACATTCCCAGATGGCATAGGAAATATGTATGCGTCCAAAACATGCTCTAGAAAAGGCGTGCTTTCAAAACAGAAGCCCTAGGCATAATAATTGGCCCCATCTGTCGTACGTCAGGGTTGAAGAGGTGTCCATTTTGGAAATCGGTGACCCGACCTTACCAACGAAATTGATATTTCCCTTTGACGCCTAGCCTTCGCTACCTCAATTTCGTGAGATTATAAATGAGAAACGGTAAAGATAAGTACGCCACGTTGAAAAACCAATTTCTATCCCCATTTTTCTCTAAACTTAACCTATAATTATTCTTAGACATCTCAAATCGGCCAAATAATCCACGTTTTCTGTCGTCTGAAATTTATAAAGTTAATAATTCGAATTTGAGGGGGTTTCTTGTGAGATTTTAAGCTCCTTAGTAATGCACGCGTAATCGGGTTAAAGCAATGAAGTTCAAATGTAACAAGAGGGAATCGGCAAAGAAAAGGCATCCCCACATGATAGGCAGCGCCTATCATAAGGGGCTCATAAAGACATTAATATGATTTAGTTGCACATGAGGTTCACTGGATGGGAAAATATCTCGATTACACAGTACACTAAACAGCTAGGCTTGTGTCTTCCCGCTTCACCACATGAGCAATTCAGTTCAAGTCTGTCTCATCCTTTAACCTTCTCTCCAACGTTTAAGTAAATAACTATTTCTGAGATATATACGTACTCGAACTGAACAGTTAAACGAGCTGCAACTAATCGATTTCCTTTATCTCAGGAAATTGAAATGTACTGAAATAAACGATTATGGATGACCTTTTTTATTTTCTCCCGAAGACAACTTCATCAAACGAGTGAGTTGTTAATTTACGTTTCTTCAGAAATTTTAAATTGGTGATCACAGCCGGCCTGCAACCGTCCACAGCATGCTTTATATTAAAAGTGAGGTTAGGAGAGTCTTAATTTAAAAAAGAATTAGCAAAGTACTAATGCAACCACCTTCAAAATTTACAGCTAAAGTAATTGGAAGTTAGATTAGTTCATTAAAATCCCCCAGTGCCATCAAATAAAAACCTCATCGCAGTGGTCTCCAGAAAGTGGATCGTTTGTAACATGCTTTATATTAAAAGTGAGGTTAGAAATTACGTCACCAACCATACGGAATTTACTACTAATTTTGGATATAACTGAAAATCTGAATTTAGAACGATTTGCAAACATATAAAGCAACTAAAGCGCTTTCAACTATTTGAAGGTTTTTTCAAAACGTACAATGCCATCGAAGGAGCACCTTATGGGGGTAGCCTTCAAATGATAACCGTCCGTAGTATGCTTTATGTTAAAAGTGTGGTTAGATGTTAAATCGCTAATGATACCTCCACGGAATCGACGCATGTATCCAGTAAATATCAGAATTTATTATTAATTTTGAAGTTCGAATTTATTATACGGGAGTTTGAAGACCAAATTCGAACTTTATTGCAAGAACTATAAATTTACATTTTGTCTAAAATACAATAATTTAGGATTCAGAGTAAAAGTCACGAAAGGATTAGTATTAAAAAAAAAATTTTTAGTGAAACTATCTTCGAATATGGAGTCCGAATCGAATATTCGACATCAGCTTTAAATAAACTGAATTCGACATCTAATCTCAAACCTTCAGTAGGCTTCGATTTAGAGTGAAGTCAGCATGATCATTAGGATGGAATCTTTAAATTTAGTTTCTACAATTCGAATGACAAGTATAACATTTAAAATTTTAAGTTCAAGAAGTTAAAAGGTTTTTGGTCACAAATTCGAGCTCCTGAATTTGAAATCTTAATCTGTATCAGCAAAACAGGCATTTATTGTAGTTTACGATTCGAATTATGAAACAAAACGTTCTGAATGTAATTCAAACATTACATTAAACTAAGAGCCATATTAATTTCGAGTTCAGTCAGGATGATTATTAAGATCGAATTTTAGTTTTGAAAATTCAAATGGCAAGCATCACTTATAAATCATAAGTTCGCCCAGTCGTCAGTATAGTAAGTTCGAATCTTAATCTGAATTCCGACGAAAGCAGAATTTTACAGGTTTGAATTTCAGCCTCATACTTTATTTTCGTAAATTTAAGTTACTGAAATCTAGCTCAAAATAAATCAACTCGAATTACTTTCTAATTAAAACTCTAAGTCCCAATTTCAAATTGAGTCTTCAAAGAATTTTAGGTGTGCGAAGTCAGATTCGTAAATTCGAATTTTAATCTGAATTCGAACAAAAGCAAAGCTTAACAGATTCGAATATTAAACTTTTTGATATTAAGAATCGAACTTTCTGGCGAAACAAGATTCGAATTTAGAACCTACATTTTATTTTCGAATTTCAGGTTCGACTATTGAATATCATATCAAAACTTCGGTTTTTCAAATTTGAAATATAACTTCTATGCTTGAACATTGAAAATTAAGAATATCATATTTTCTCGAATTTAAGCTACGAAAGTCCGGCTCGAAATTAATCTATCGATTGCGAAACCTTAATTTGTATCAGCAAAACCAGGGGTTCAGGATGGCTTTCAAAATTCGCTTCAGAAACATAACTTTCGAACTTTTAAATTCACAAAGTTAGATTCGTAAATTCGAGTTTGAATTTGATTCTACAGAAAGCAGAGTTTATCAAAAATTTTAGTATAATATTTGACAATTTAATTTTTAGTGAAACAAGCTTCGAATTTGGAATCGGATTTTTATTTTCGAATTTTAGCATGAATTTTAAATTCAACTTCTAATCTCGACCTACAGAATTTCGATTGTCGTATCTGACGAACATCGACTTTTCAGTATCGATTTTAAGTTACTGAAATTCAACTTCGGATTTGAATTACTTTTTCTAATTAAAATTCCAGACCAGAGTTTGAAATTTATCTAACATTCTTGCTATTTGATCTGTATTTAAAAAAATTAGAGTTTATGTAGTTTATGACTGGAAATTCTAACTTTTTAAATTTTAAGTCGGTGAAGTCAGATTCGTAAATTTGAATTTGAATTTAAATTCGGCAGTTTGTACTTTGACTTTCAGTCTAATATTTGAGTTATTAATATTGGTAAGAATTGAATGTTTACTGAGACCAGATTCGAACTAGGAAATCCAATTCCTTCAGAATTTCGAATCTTTTATTCGAACAATAGTTTCATCGAATTTAAGTAACTGAAATTCAAATTATTTTCGATTTAAATTCCAAAGTCCAGTTTGAAACTAATTTAAGTTCTTAAGATCTCAGTTTGTATAAGCAAAACAATGACCTGAAATTCGAATTTTAAAGCAACAATTGAATACTGAATTCGAAGGAGTGATTTCGAATTTTAACATTTATATTTTATACAAAATACTATTGATTTGGGATTTAAAATAAGTCGGGATTATTATCAGGATCGAATCTTTAAATTTGGCTTTCAGGATTCGAATCGCAAGTGTAAATTTTAAAGTCGGAATTTTAAATTCGTAAATTCGGAACAACAGAGTTTAACAAGTATGAATTTCAGTTTAATATTTAATTAATTAAATGTTTGATATTAAACATACATTTCTGCAAAAACAAGCTTCGAATTTGCTCTCTGAACTTCAGCTTTAAATACATTAAATTTAACTACTAATCTCCAATTTTCCGAACTTATAAATTCCAACTGTTTACTTCGAATTTGAACTTATTTTTCGAATTGAATTTCCATACCACGGTTTGAAATTAATCTCACATTTTTGAAATCTAAATCTGCATTGAAAAAACCATTTCTTGTCGTTTATAACCTGAAATTCGAATTATGGAGTCCAAAAACGTAAATTCGAACTTGGAAATGAGAACCTCCGTAAGAAAATGCATCTGATTTTGGTATCGAACTCTCTTTGCTTATCTACTGCAAATCTATTTTATATGATAGAAACTTTAAGTCGGCGAATGCATTCGAATACACAAAAAATTAGAATTTATACAGTTAAAATTTGAACGGTTCGAATTTTCACCGAAGTTTTACCGAGTTTGAACTCCCAATTTGTTTTTCGAATTTCAGTTTCAAATATTGCATTCAACCTCTTGCCCCAAATATTCAAATTTCATATCTCACATCGGAATATAAGCTTTTCAAAATCGAATTTAAGTTACTGGATTTCAGTCCATTTACTTCGATTTTTTAAGTCTTCCGAATTAAAGTTTCAAGCAAAAGTTTGAAATTTATTTTAGGTTTTTGAAACCTGAATCTGAAATGCAAAAACCCGGTGTGTTTATTATACTATAACACCTTAAATTTTAATTTTAACCTTTATGTGTCGACATAAATAATACAGCGTACATGGCGACAGGTGGTACCTGGGTACCACTGTGTATTTTGAATGGTGTTACGTGGGTCTTTGTATGTTTGTACCTAACAGTTGATTGTTTTGTGTCCAAGAATGTTCTGTGGTGTCCAGTCATCCGTCATCTACGGTCCAGTCTGCGTTGTGATCTTATTGAATTACGCTCAGTTTAGTTCAATTGAGAAAAAGGTATATCTACTACTCGTGGTAGTATTGCTGGTGCATCTGGTGGCGGAAAATGTAGTACTAAAATTTCAGAAAGAAATGAAGCATCGAATATCAGACCTTTAGAAAATGGTAGAAGCCCCCGGCACCCTGTTTATAACCCACCATATAATTCGACTTAAGTAGCCCCTTATTTTTTTTTACGGAAAAATCCGTGAGGACATTGAAATCATCAAGACCCCTAACAACTTGAATCGCGACACTGGTTATCATTTATGAGACATATGGAGTTCAGTAATCCCTACTGGCTCCGCCCCCTCCACTTCTAACCAGTAGTCGTCTTCGTCCGATACGCTTGTCCGGTCACAGACGGTAGAAATTCACTGCGTTTTTCTGTTTTTCCTTAGAAGGGTTTCGCCTCTGGCTTAGTTGACAAGCTGAGTTACAGTTCCCTTCTTCCTCTTTTACTAAAAGAGTTTCACCTCTGGCGTGGTTGACACGTTGAGTTACCGTGCTGTTTTAGTGTTCCCCTTTTCTTTTTGAAGAAGCCCCTTAAAAAAGTAGGCGAAACATTGAGTTCTTCTGTCTCAACCCGGTAGACATTATGTTAACACTGACACTGACCGTGGAAGTCTTCGAATTCATTAGCAATGAGTAGAGATCGCTTCAAGCAGATTCTTCGGTTCGTCAGATTCGATAACCCTGTTACACGGCCAGCCAAACTTGAAACTGATAAAGCTGCCGCAATAAGCGACATTTGGCTGATGCTAAACCAAAATCTCTTGAAGTATTATAAACCGTATGAACACCTAACAGTCGATGAGCAACTCTATCTCTACCGCGGACGAATTAAGTTTACCCAATACATTCCCTCGAAACCAGCTAAGTATGGCATGAAAGTGTTTTGGGTTTGTAATACTTTTTATCCGTGCCAAGGTTCAATTTACACAGGAAAATTAGCGGGTAGTGAGCGACAAGTAAGGGCACTACAAACGTTCGGGCCGCAATATCACCACCGACAATTTCTTCACATCACTGCCTCTTGGCTCACTTTAGTTGGTACGCTTACGAAAAACAAACCCTACATTCTCAAAGATCTTTTAGTTAAAAAGGAATGACCGCTTTTTTCAACGAATTTTACTTTCAGTAGGTACATATATGCTATGTGCTCTGCTGATACCCTGAAGCAAAAACCTGAAGTAATTTCGTTTTATAAAAAAACTAAGTCAGGTGTCGACGTTATGGATAAAATGTTGGGAACATACACGAGCAAGAGGCTAACGAGCCGTTGGCCAATTGGCCTTTTTTTTCAATATACTAGATGTAATAGTTCTGGCTGCCTACATTATCTACACTGAAAACAACCCCACGAAATATCAGAACACAAGTAATAGGGGGAATTTCCTAAAAGACCTAGCTCGTGATCTGTTCTTGCCAACTGTGAACCAAAGAAGCGACAATCCCATGATTTTGTGAAACCGGTTTACGAAAAACGCCACTGAAAGTATTCTAGGAATTTCCCTGGAAGCTTCTCATATTCCCAATCCTGGGCCCGAATGGGAAATCTCTGGACGCATTACAGTAAAGGGCATATGCAAAATGTGTTATAACAGCGACGAGAAAATAAAAAGAAAAACCCGCAAGATGTGTTGTATTTGTATCCATCCTGTGTGCCTGCAGCACACAGATCAGAGAGTAAAATGCCAGTATAAATAATAGCTATAATATTTGATATTTTGTAACATTTGAAACCTAAAATAGCAATAAATGTATAAAAATTGTGAGAACACTGCCATTTCCTTTATTTTCCGGTACAAAATATATACCTGGTTTACATTCAGCCCACTTCCGTGGCAGTGAGCAGGGAAGTGAGCATGATAGTAGGCAGCGCGAGTATGTAAACCCGTCACTCACGCTGACCATGCTCCAGCCATTGCCGCTGCCCGGCGCTCCCTTCTTTGGCGGTATTTTGTGCGGAAGTCAAAAGACTGACAGCGCGAGTGCGAGTAAGTGTTTACATTCTGCTCTCGCTCAGTTGCCGCCGAGTGCGCGAAGGAGATTTCTATAATTCTTCAGGCTAAACCGTAGGTGATACAAACTTCTAAAAGTTCTTTTTAGACTATAAACAACCTATCTAACTAGGTAAAATGAGTTTAAAACGAATTTATTGATTTTTCGTATTTTTAAAAATGCAAGATTTTTATCCACCATCTCCTCTTGCGACGATAGCACTCACTGCCTTCGACGCTGCCACAGAAGTATTTTGGGGAATAAATACAGCAGCGCGAGGAGCAGTGGCAATGGCTGAATGTAAATGAGGCAATACAGTGGCACCCAGGTATCACCGTCCGCCAGAATGTGTTGATTTTTCGTCAGGGCAAAAGACGTACGTTCCCATATCTGAAATTTCCAAAATATGCTTAAATTTATATACTTAGAGATGTCTTAGGAGCTCAAATGTCCTCCCAAAAATGGAATATTCCATATTCTATACCCTAAAAGTACGCGGGTGCCACCTTCAGCCACATAAGGGTTAAAAATTTCTCAGAGCCGGAATTTAAGTTTTGGATATCCAACTCGTATACTTCCAATCCAAATTAATTTTTTTAATTAAAATTTCAGGACCAGGTTTGAAATTAATCTCGCTTTTTTTCAAATCTTAACCTGAGTTTATGACTTGAAATTCGAATTTAAGTTATTGAAATCCGATTCGTATACTTCGAATGTAATTTTTCCAATTAAAATTCCAGACCCAAGTTCAATCATGTTCTTGAAATTCTAATCTGAGTTTACAAAATCAGACTTATTTATAATTTATAACCTAAAATTGAAATTTTGGATCAAAAGAGTGCATTCGAACTTTGATAAGAGAACCGTAAATTTACATTTTGTATCGAATATACAGATACAAAAATTTCAAGTACAAAATGAACTCAGAAATCAGTACCAAATCTTTAAGTTTAGGAAGACTCGAATCCCATGAATAATAAATTTAACCATAATTAGTTCTATATTTAAATTTTCAAATGTTTTTAAAGTTTAAACTCAAGCTATTTTTATATACAAAACAGTAAACCAACACAATTTAATTGTGTCAAAACTTAACATTATGCATTTGTACAAATAGTAAATTTGCTTAATTAAAAAATGAAATTAAACTAAATGCAATTAAAAACCCGATGCTACGTTCATGTGCTGCTCGCTAATTGATATTAACGCTTGTTTACTTTACTTTACCTAACGCACAGGTGTGCAGGCGATAACGATTCTGCAATTGTTTTGCTCTCACATGGTTTCCGTGCAAGTTTTGGCAGTTCTTCGCTGGCTTACGTACGCTGTGAATGCCTTTCTCGTTTGTTTAATATAAAACTATTGTAAAAATTTGCAAAAATACTAATTAAAGTTTTTCATTATAAATTACGGGTAGCGTGGGTGGTTTCCCTAGAGTTTTAGTGTAAACTTCCTGTTTGTTACCTGTTTAAAAGGTAGGGTTTTTATTTTTACTTAATGAGTTGTGGGAGAGGAAAATGATTATGAATAGTGTTTCTAGGAAACTTTCTGCAATTTTCAGAATGGTTGATCAATAGCGATAGGTATATTTTTGTTCGGTATTAATAATGTACGAGATTTATCTCTAAAATTACCAGCTTCATTTTTACACTTTGGAACGTTGTTTACGGTTACAATAATTTTTAAATATTTTCAAATAAATATTAGTTGCTTGTAAATCTTTATAAATACCCTTTTATTGCTCTGGCTTGCCATAACTATTGATGATGTAACTGTTACATAACAAAAAAAAATCATCATTGATGATGTGACTGTTACATAACAAAAAAAAAACAAAATCATCAATCAGGTCACTTTTTTGTCATGTTAATAATCATTTTTAATTCACCAAAACACATAAACGTTTTAAGGGTGTTTTCGGTACTTCCATAACCGCAAGGTTTCCTTTGTCATTGTAACGTGTGATCAAATAAATGTGTATTCGGGAAAGGGGTTTGTCTGTACTCTGTAATCAACAATGTAACATATCCCGTAAAACAAACTACTTCGATTCATAAATTTGGACGATTTGTATAACAAAATATTTTGGTTAATTGAAGGTTGATTTTAATTTCTTGTAGTTTGTTCTGCTGCTATATTTTTTATTGATTTTGTAACGTGTGTTAGAAAAAAACTTATGAAATTAAGGTTTTGAAAAAGCACGTTTTAACTTGTTCCTTACAAGAAACATAACCTCATTTTGTAACTTATTTTCTACTCAAAAACTGAAGTAGTTATAATAAATTTTAATCTACCGTTCACCTCCCTCCATACATTCAAAAAACTTATATAATTAGAGTTGCCTACGTCAGCATGTTATTAGAAGTCTCAATTTCTTACGGTTTGAGTAAACATAACCTTACTTGCAATTTATTTTCTACTTAAAGACTGTAGTAAACCGGAAGTAGGGCAGAGTGGGAGCGCACGTAATACTGAAATATATAAGCAAGAACCTGCTTCGTCAGAACCTGGATGGGCGACCGCTCTGCGGCCCCCTTGACACTGTAAAAGTATAAGAGAGTAAAAGAAAACGAAAGACTGTAGTACCTATAAAGTATTATGTTATTCTAAAATCAGAACTCCTTCACCTGCTTCTAAGTTAAAAAAAATTGTATAAAATCAAAGTAGTTTGTGCTAGCACGCGATTTGAATGCAAGTCTCGACTTGTTTCATATAGTTTTTGTAAACCTAACCTTACTTGCAATTTATTTTCTACTCTGAATGTGTACGAGTTGTAAAAGATCTGATTGACTTCCTTCTTGATTAAAAAAATTGTACAAAATTAGACTCGTGATTTGACATCAAGTTTCGACTTGTTACTAAGCCGCAATATTCACGCAGACTCTGCAAGCTTCAGGGCTGGCTCAAACTTTGAAAACCAGGGCCGTATTATGCTAAATTTACGTAAAATTTCAAAGACCGTGGCACGTTTATAGCAATTCGCATATCTGTTTCACATTTCGATCCAATCATTCCGCTATTTCTTTAGTCTACCTATATTTCTTTGCCCTTTCACCGTATACCTATATGTATATGTTTGATTTAATATATTATTTATATATTTAATATAATATATTTAGTTTGTAGTTGAATATCGCAACAGTAAGCATTATGGATCATTTTCCATTACTTCAATTTAATTTTTTAATGGAATCTGTTGCTTCTTCTTTTTCTTCTTCTTCCTATATTTCTTTTCCTTATTTATTAGTTTCCTTCTTCTTCTTGTTAATCTTTTTCTTATTCTTCTTGTATAGCAAATTAATTTTGTTACGTTGCTTAAAAAAAGTTGATATCAAATATCGTTTTCCCATTTTGATGCAGTTTATTTCTTTGGTTTACCTAGATTTCTTTGTCTTTCGCCCTCTACTTATAGTATTTATTTGTTATGTATACGTGGCGAAAGCAACCGTTATAGGTGCTTTTCTATTGCGATTTTTTAATTTTTTTAATGGAATCTGTGTCTTTTTCTTCTTCCTCTTCTGTTTCTTATTCTTTCCTTCTTTTTTATTCTTTTCCTTCTTCTTAATATTTTTCTTATTCTTCATATATTCGAAATTCATTCCATAACGTTGTTAGCAATTCCTATATAGTTAATATTAGGTATCTTCTTTACATTTCGATTTAACCTTTCCATTGCTTCTTTAGCTTACCTAGATTTCTTCGACTTTTTACTTTATACTTATCGTATTTGTTGGTTAATGTATTTAGTTTGCATCTACATATGTGGTAAAAGTAACCATTATTTATGCTGTTTCTTCTTCCTCTTCTGTTTCTCCTTCTTTACTTCTTCTTAATTGTTCATTTTCTTCTTTTTAATCTTTTTCTCATTCCTCATGTATTGTAATTCAATTCTGTTACGTTGTTAATCTACTTGACCTAAAGTTCTTTGTCCTTTCACCCTGTACCTATAGTAGTTATTGTTTATTTGGTTTTTAATGGAATCTGTGTCGACTCCTTCTTGTTCTTGTTCTTCCTCGTCTTTTTGTTCTTCTCCTTTTTCCTGTTCGTTTCCTTTTTCTTATTCTGCTTAATCTTTTTCTTAATCTTCATATTGCAAATTAATGCTGCTACATTGTTAGAATTCACATAGCGTTGGTATTAAATATCTTCTTCATATTTTGACTAGATCTTTCGATTGTTTCTTTGGTCTACCTAGATTTCTTTGTCCTCTATATCAAATTTGTTGATTAATAAATTTAGTGTGTATCTATATGTGGTGAAAACAAGCATTACTGGTCATTTTCCATTATTTTATTTTAATGGAATATGTATCTCCTTTTTCCTCTTCTTCGTCTTCTTCTTCAACCTATGCAGCCTAGCAACTAGTCAATGATATTTTAGAAACTTTTAAGGGTTCACCTTTGGGGAAATGCTTTTAATGTGTTTAATGAATTATCAAAAATCTATGTAATAGAAAAACATCATATCCACAGGGATTTCAACCGCTGACCTTCGGTGGAGTAAGTCAATGGTATAAATGCTTGCGGTGATATTTTTCTATGTATCGAATTTCCGTTGAAAGTACCTACTCAATGGTACAACTACAAATGTTGCCAACTTAAAAACAAAAAACCATGGCCTGCTTGTTGGCAAATAAACGCGAATCCTTTATACATCTTCACACTTAAATTAACGCCAGCTCGTAACACGTTTATGCAATATCCAGAGTGCACACTGTCTCCTCCAAGTATTCTCAAATCCCGTGAAAGCTTTGTACTGTCTAACATTCTAAAATGTACATACATACCTCTAACTAAACCGTTTACATGTATGCGGTTTGGAACGTTACCTACTAATTACAAGCAAATAGTTTTCTGAGCTGATTATTACGTGCCTTTTATGTTATTAGGGAATTTGTTATGTTTTGGTTTATTTCACAAACTTACCCTATTTCTCTTGCTATTAACTATGTTGTTTTGTTTTCTTGCCTGTTTGGTTGAATTTTAAATGGGGTTTCTGTAAAATGAACGTATCTTTGATCGAATCTAGCTTGAAGTTTTCGGATGTTTTTGATTAATTTTGTTTGAAAATTTTCCAGTTGTGAAATAGCCGTTGCAAAGCCTACCCTGATCTTTATTTATTTAATCCAATAATACGAAGATGAACTGAGAAAATATAGGCCAACGATCTCATATACTAAGCACTAACTCCTCCTCCAAATATGCACCCCTTCTCACCCTATTAAACCTATTAAATCGTCCTACAAGGAATTAAATCAACAAGTAATCACAAACTATCCCGTATTCTTGTATCCTATCAACGGCTTAAATAAACATGGACTGCATTGGGAAACCTTTGTTATCCTTTCGCCTTTCGTATTGCAACGTTATGCAAGAACATGCCGTTATGATTACATTATTCAAGTAGTAAGAGTTATATGGGTATTATTAAAAAACGATGCGAAATTTATATGCAGTTTTATTTCAAAAACGTCGGAAAATTCTATTCGAACTTTCTGGATAAATTGCCGAAACGCACATGGGGATAGTTTCTAGGGCGACGCTTTCTAAGTTATGCTCTTATAAATTGTATCGTTTTGTTGGGAAAAATCGACGAAATTTCGATGTACCCGTTGTACGAACGAAATGGGAAAAATTTAGTGCGGACGCTTTGACATAAATTGCGTTTTCGTTTTTGAAAAAAAAAGCTTAAATCTCTTGGTTAGCAGTTAGCACCTATTATTAAAAACTGGTGTTATATTTTTCTAGGGCAAGATTTAAAAAGATTCCGTTCGCTGGAACTTAAGAATTCTCTTGCCGTAAAAATTTTGCTTTATTGAGGTAGTTTGGCTTTATGCAAAGCCTAAGGTCATAACAGCGGCCTGCACAGCCCAAAGAACTCTTATTCATTTATTTATTTATTCAAAACATTTTGAAACTTCCAGCTCGGAATTTTGGTATGAAATTCAAAATTTCGGAGTCAATCTTTAAATTATTTTGGTATGCAATTCTAATCCATTGATAAGAATTTCGAACTGAAGTCAAAGCTTGCAGCTAAAGTTTGGTTCTAAATTCAAAATTTTGACTTTATTTAGCTTTTAATCTCAAAATAATACTGAAAGTTTATTTTCATACTATTATTTTTGCTCTAAGTGTTGAGAGATAATGTTATGTTTCTTGGAAAGTACGTTCAGCGTAACCCAAACCTAAGAAGAAAGGCATCAACATTTTTGATTAAATCAAAAGAGATTGGGCCCTTTTAACGTAAGAAAGGATTATTTTTGAGAAACTTTTAAATATTTTCAAAACTACTTATAATTAAAAACTTTGTTATGGTTTGTGGCACATGGTAAGGACTGGCAGGGTCCAGTAGAACCAACAAATCACAAGTTGCTTGCATTTTAAGGGTTTTTAAGTCAAACTGACAAATTAATTTGATTTAGGTTTAAGAAAAAACTAAAGCAATCATTTATTTGGACATATTTCAAGATTAAATTGATTCTTCAATTGCTTACCCCACTGCTTTAAATTTTGTGTAATTATGATTTTTTCTAAACAAGATGCCTTTTTGTTTTACATCAATATTGCCCGAAATACTAATATTAATTCATTTCTCGTCCTTCAGCACTCCTATTGTTCATATACAATCCTTGAAAATATTATTAGCATTTCTTCTACCTCATTATAATTTTCTATTATTAATGTGAAAAGTTCGTTTGAACTTTTCACATTTTCTAGACATCTACTTTTCTCATAGCCATGCACAAAGTAAAACAAGCACGACCTATCTTACTAGAAGTTATTACATACTTGAAAGTGGCAGAGAAAATGAATTTCCGCCTTCAGTTTCCTCACCGCGGGATAACCCTGTAAACGAGTTTTTTTTTTTCGTTGCGACAATAAGAAGACACGTGTGTGAAATTGTGGCTTTTACGTGCCTTCTTTAACCATTTATTAGATTGGGAAAAATTTTAGGGTTAAACTTTAAAGTTGGTATCTTTTCAGGGTTTCAATAAAGGTTTCTGGGACTTTTCGGGTGAAATTCAGGCTTGATTTAATGTGATTAATCAAACATAGTTTTATGTAATTATCTGCCCAAATTAATCAAATTTTCATAGAATAGCACAATGTAAATAAGTTTAAAACGACTTGTTTTTTACAAAAGTAAAACGAGTCTTGTTTAGACTTGCAAATAAACGAAATGCAGGTTCCCTCAATTTTCTCGCCTGTAATTGCATCCCGCAAAACAAAGACGAAGATAATAATGAGTAGGCAATAAAACGTGACCCACATCAACGAAATTTCCTCCCATTTTCCTGTTTCAAGCAGGAAATAGGTCCTTTAGATATGATCTGAATCGATGCCAGTTGTCCGCTTATCAATGTCCGTCGAAATCGGAGTGGTTTGAGGATTTTCAAATTTATGTCGAATATGCTTTCGTCAGTTTTTTTGCGTATTGGAAGATATTCGGTTTTTTTAAATAAAAATCGCCGTTTTTAAATTTTAAACTAAAAAGGTTCCTAGTTTTGAGATTGTGGCTTGAAGTTTAAAACTTTTTGCATTAAAGCTTGAAATTTAAATCGAAAATTTAAATCCGATTACGATTTTTAGGCGCCAAACTTGAAATTTGAAAAACTGGAATGACAGTAAAACCTCTAAACTTATCTGTAGATTTTTCAAGCTTTAAAATTGTGTCTTGAAGTCTAAAATTTATAAGTTTTAATTGTTTTATAAATCTCGAAGCTCAAATCCGAACTTTAAAATTAAATTGGAAATATCTGAAATTCAAGACTAAATGCAAACTTATTTGTGGATTTGGATTGTAAAACTACAAATCTTACAAGTTTCTGTTTGTGCCTTAAAAACTAAAACTCGTGGTTTATATCCCAGCTGAAAATTTAAGATTAATAATCAGATTCAAATATTTTTGGCCCCACGTTGGGCGCCAAAAATATGCTACACCAGCACTACGCATAGATATCAATTGTTATTCGGAGGTGATAACACTAAATAAACCCGCTACTCTGTTGCGTGAGCGTGAGGTTCCTAAAAGAAAATAGTATACAACCAGTGCAGGCGAGTCATTTCTACTGTATCAAATCGCAATTCTAAAAATTAAAAATTGAAGATTAAAAAACGTAAAGTCTTAAATTCAAAATCTTGGTAGTATTCATCAACGCCCAAACTTCAAAATACAATTCAAACCCCTAGACTTATCTGTGGATTTGAACTTTAGAACCACCCAGCCTTCACGCCTGATAAATAATTTTTTGCGTAATTTAAAATTTTAATTTACAGATTTTGACTTTTCCAAGTTTAAGTTTTTTAATTGTCAATCAAAAATTAATGAGATAGGAGTTTCGCAATCACACAATAAAAAATTAAAATAAAATTTTAGTCTGAAATTCAAAATTTTGGAAGAATAAATCTATAAATTTTAATGTGCAATTTGATACGAATTTGAAACTGAAGCAAGTATAAATGTTAGTGCAGTTCTAATAACTTTACAAAATATTAGAAGTGAAGTCAAAGCTTGTAACTAAAGTTTGGTTTGAAATTAAAAATTTTGACTTTCATTTTTAATTTTAAAACAAAACATTTTCGTCTGGTTCTTTTATTTATTTCAAAATCAATGAAAGTTTATAATATCTACTGAAACTGAATTTTCAAATTTTCCTAAGTTTAACACAAAAGATGTTCAGCCTGATTTGAAATTTCAGATTTGAATATTTCAAAATTTAAGTTTCTAATTGTCAGTCAAAAATCACTAAAACAGAAGCTTAGTAAATTACATTACGATTAAAATCTTGAACTTTTAAGCTTGAAATTTTGGTTTGAAATTAATAATTTTAACTTTAATCTTTAATTTTAAAACAAAAGAAACAATAAACAATACCTAAAATTAAGATCTTTCGAATTGTTCGAAATTTAACTCAAGAAATTTTCAACCTGAATTGTAATTTGAATTTTCAATACTGCAATTTATCAAATTTCATTGATAAATCCGAAGCTAATAAATCAAAAGTTTGGTAATCATGCAAAAAAGTTTAAAGTTAAATCCGATTCAAATCTTGTAACTTCAATCTCAAAACCTTGGTTCCAAATTCAAACTTTTTACTATGATCTTCAAGGTGGATATTTTCAAATTTAAGCTTTTGATTGTCACTTATAATCTCACAAGATCATTCATTCTTTCCCGGACATGAATTAATGCTCGAATGCAGATTCGGTAAGAAAATCGTAACGACATCGCCACTAAAAGTAATAATTCGGTACATATTTAAATTTTAGAAATGTATTCTTGGAACTTGTATGTCAACTGTCATATTTAACATAAAAATTTCCACTTGTTAATTTCGCCTAGGTTGGTCTAGCTAGAGACAAAAAATTTCCAAGAAATTTGGACGTTGCCGTGGTAACTTTGCTCAATATTAACGTTTCTATTGGTCGTTAATTAGTGTCGTACAAGTAATACCACAAGTGACTAGAATATTACCGGCAATTTTTGAAACTCAGGCTTTAAATTATGGTCAAAAAAATCAAAATTTTGGGGCAAGTGAAAATTGTGGTGTGCAATTTCAGTATGAGATTATACTGTAACGGGATGCATCATCGGGAAGCGAATGCCCAGGACACCCTAGAAGCTTCCCCCGTATTCTAGTGCTAACAGAAAGCGAATAGCGAAGGCTTAAAATACCATATGGAAGTTTGCACCATATTATATATATTTGTTATCCACGATTCGCTTCCGTAAGTGAGTACCGGGACGGCCATGGTCTTATAAAATTGTGGAGTAAACAGCGGGCGCATATGTAAAAATGTGTAAATAAATTAGGCTGAATGGTGTGTAGTTCTGTTTGAAAATAAGACATATAAAAAAATTCATTCAGGACCCAAGTACGATTTAACTAAATCGTTAGAATAGTGAACCTCGTGATTATTTAGAACAATTGGAGTAAGGACTAAACCTACAGACCTACGGGCTTTAAAAAAGCATTACCTTTATCTAACAAAATCTGAACTTAAATTTTCGCTCTCAATAAGTATGTGATTGCTAATTACTTCTTTTGTTTTCAGGTGAGTAAATTTACATTTTTTCTCTACCTTAAAAACCTTCGACTTTCGCTACCAGATTGGTGAGTTTTGAAGTATTTTACTTATTAATTATATAATTATATATAATAGAACTCTTCGGTTTTTGCAATTATGGTTCAAAGCAAATAATTACTGCTTTCGCTGAAGGGTTTAGGTACGTAAAAACCCTAAAAATCTAGAAAAGTTTTTTTTCAGAATTTGATTTATATATTTTAAAATGTAGAAAGCACTTTCTTAGTTTACTACCTAGCTAAGACTACATACATTTAAACGTATTAAACTGTTCGCCTATTGTTATTTTAACCCAAAACAAATTACCTTTCTATGAAGGGTTGGACTGCATGGAAAGCCTAAAACCCAAAAATGTTTTCTTATAAAAAACTGTAGGCTGTATTTACTTGGCTAATCGCACAGTTAAAATAATATATTTAAAGCTGATTCAGCTGAAATATATGTGGGAGTTCCTCAGGGATCTGTGGTAGGTCCTATACTCTTCATTTTATAAATAAATAATGCGGGAGAAACCGTTCCTGGTGGTAAATTTAAATAAATAAACCGTTAAGAGCGGACCCGAAGGTGCGATTCTTCTTTGATTTGTAATTAAAGGATAAGTTGCATACGATTTTGAATATTTAATTGCGTGGACACAGGTTATTCAGGACTTAAATAAAGAAAAGTACAATCATCACAGCGATCATCGTCACATAATTACCGAATAACCGTATAAAGGAACAATAAATTAATAAACTAAATAAATTAAAAAGTTGATCAAAAAACCAACAAACTTCGCAAATAAAACGATAGATTCCAATATTTGTCTTTCAAAAATAACACATTTAGGGTCAACCACCATTACTTGACGAACAAAAATGTAAAAGGATGTTAGCAGAAAACATTTCAACGTCCAATATTACAGCTCGCAATATGTTACAGTTAGCAAACTTTTCTAAATTCGTAAAGTTTAAACGGCTCTTTTATGTTTTCATGTAGGAAATCGATTAAAAATTTTTACCCCAGCTTTTGCACCAAATTTATAAGTTTCTTTTTTATAATATGCTCAACGAATCGTACAAAAAATTAATTTAATGGATATGAAAAGTTTGAGTCTTTTATTTATAATTTATTAAAAAAATTAAATTAATTGGTTTTAATCGCAGAATATTTTGGTGGATAATGAGCTTAATTTTCGACAGACTTCGAAACTGTCACGTTAAACGTCAAGAAGATTAAAATATAAGCGTGGAATGAAGATATGAAGCAAGTCAGTGAATTTAACAAAGCCTGAGTGGGTGTAAGAGGCTTGGTTTATTAAATTTAATCGTGGTTTTCAGCGTTGTTATGTTTCAGCAATAATCAAAGAATTCTTTAAATTTGCGACTGAATCAAAAAGACGTTGCACAGAACAAAGAAACTTTCAACAATTAAAAAAACAGGCCCAAATTTCCTTCTCTGGAAACAAAATTGATTTTTAACTTTTTAACAGGAAAACTGTGAAAATAACTACAAAGCCTGATTATGTTAATCTTATCTATCACTAAAGAATTAATAAACAGAACGTAAAATATGTAAAAATCTGGCCCCTTAATTGAGTCCGCTGATATAAACAAATAAAACAACTTCTGGGAAATTAATATTCCTGTAGATTAACTCCATATCAGTGATTTTTACAGATAAGGCTTCGCATTTCCAAGAATCCCCGTTTTATTAAGAGAGAAATTTGTCGGTGCGCATTTAAAATTACGAAATATTTATTTCCGTGCTTAATTCTAAGAGAAAGTTAAATAAGCGAAAATCCTCTCCGTAATAAAGTAGAAAATAATTTGTTTCTTTTATGAATGTATAAAAGCGTACTAAGAAGATTTTCTTGTAACAAATAAAAAATCCGACGTTTGAACGTAGGTTGAATTTTTTGAGTTACTAGTTTATATTTAGTTTCTGGATTATTCAGAATAGAAAAACCAATTAAACTTTTTTCATTCGAACTTTTAGATTTTGCTCATGTTTATGCGGATGATATTTTTGAGAATATATTTTACTAGAAATACCATTAGTTTTAAAGTTGTTTTACATAATTTACCTAGCTTTTGTTTTGTTGAGTTTTGATTAGCAAAAGCTTAAATTTCGAAGCCAATTCACATCATCATCCGGCACGAAAACTCTCCGTAATCAATTCCCTCGTTCATCGTGCTATCACAGTGTCCCAACCCGACAGTCTTCATGTCGAGTCCGCCCATATCCAAGACAATCTCGTCACGAATGGGTATAACGAAAGTGATATTAGGAAAGTCATCAAAAAACAATTACACCCCTTATACCCCAAAAGTCCTTAAACTACCTGTACATCCCAGGCTACTACTTTCTTGCCCTATATTCTCCAAGTTACTGACCGCATAGGTAGAATTTTCAAAACCATCTTAAAACTCCCTCCAAAAGTGTTATAGGTGCTCCATTCAGGAAAAGATAAGCCTCAACCCTTGTCATCAAGAAGCGTCTATAGCACCCCCTCTTCTTGTGGTTTAGTATACATTGGAGAAACTGAACATCATAAGATATTGCTTAAAAAAACCTCGATCATCGCTAATGCCCCTTATTTTTTCAACAGGAAAATCCGTGGGGCCATTGAAATCATTAAGACCCGCAAAAATTTGAATCATGACACTGGTTATCGTCTATCAGACATTTGGAAGTCCGCAATCACTACTGGCTCCGCTCCCTCCACGCCTGACCATTCGTCGTCGTCGTCCTACACGCTTGACCGGTTATAGCTGGTATAAAACCACTGTCGTTTCTGTTTTTCTTCAGAAGGGTTTTCCCTCGACTTTATTGACAAGTTGAGTTACCGTGCTCCCTTTTACTCCTGATGAAGCCCCTTTGAAAAGTGGACGAAACGTTGAGTTCTTCTGTCTCAACAATGACTCGGTCCTAACCCGGAAGATGTTCTGTTAATACTGACACTGACCGTGGAAGTCTTCGAATTCATTATTATCATATCATATCATCTTTCGGAATCTTCATTCGAAGAACAAAATTTTATTTTATTTATTCAAAACAAATTGAATTTCCTAAATTTAACCCAATTTTTTTTAGCTTGATTTGCAATTTCAATTTTCAGATCTGAATATTTCCAAGCTTAAGCTTTTAATTGTTAATCAAAAGTCATTAAAATAAAAGCTTGCCAACTATACCAAAAGATTAATATTAAATAAGTTTTAAGTTTAATCGTTAATTTTAAAACAAATATGTTTAGATTTTCCCTGTTCTTTTAGTTATTCTTCTTTTTGTGTGTCATGTCCTTTTAAGCACGTTGACGAGGGGGTCAAAGCCACATTTTTAAACGACTTGGCATTATGAACTTATACTAGGGAAATGTATTCTCTGGAGTGGTTTCCCGTTGCCTTCTGCAGAGTTTGTGACCGTGTATTAAGTGTATAGTATGTATGTCGACCACTCAGCACACAAAATCGTTAATTGTAACCAGACGATTAAATGGTTTCACTTGCTCAAGTACCGACCACGAACAGTGGGGAATTCTTTGTAAAAATCCTTACCACTGCATGAAATTCGAACCCAAGACTCCTAGCTAGGAGTCCAGCGCTCTTACCACTATGTCTTCGGGCATTTCCTGTCTGGGTACCGAGAAGTAGTATATGTACCAAGGATAGACCTCTGTGGAACCCCGTATCACCTTCCGCTCGACGTAATTCATCGATTTATTGAATAGCTCGCTATTATCCTGAGTATTCTTCTCTTTACAAGCTCTTCCATTGACTCCCTCCCATCGAAAGTGTTGAAGATGTTTTTGATATCAGTTGTAGACAGTAGACCGCAAATTCTATTGTTATATGCAAGTTCTTTGATCATTTTCACCTGTTGATTATTTATTTTATCGAGTCTGCTATCGACATCCCTGCCCTGAAACCATATCGATGTCTGATTAGCCCCTCTATACGTATATACTCGTAGATATAAAAGTACAAGGCCCCACAGTGCCCTACTTTTTGCCTTCAGTTTCAAGATTTGGTTAGTTAGCTACTTTCATTTCTTTCCATAGTCTGCCATATACGAAGGGTTGGACTACAGTTTTAATTATCACCATAAACAGAATCAGGTAGAAAGTCAAATTTGGTATATTTAACTTCCTCTTCGCATATTTGCCCTGCCAGTACTTCTTAAGCTTTCGCAACCCATCATTATAGAAGTCCTGCGATTGCTTCTACTTCCAGAATGGCATCATTTCTATTGTGACTCCTTCAGCTCATGGAAGGGACAGGAATTGCTGAATGCGACATCAGCCGATTGCGGCGGACGGGCAAAATTTCGAGCCACCCCTGACAGCTTCTACAGCTGATGCTTGGACGAACTATGCAGGTGCATTATCGACTAAAAAATGGATTTCACCCCATCTTACAGTCAAAAGAGAACAATATTAAACGATAGTAATGGTCTGACCCTTTGGAAGGTCGCCACAATAGTATTTAAAAAAAAACGGACAGCATGACTTTCCTGCAGATTTCTACACTTTGTCCTTTTTGAATAGGGGGAGGAGGACTGTTTACACTTTTTACTCGTTTATTTAGTCTCCAGATTATTTCAGCATTCATCCACTACGGAACGTGCAAAGAATCCTATTCCAACAGAATCAACATCCGCTCCGAAAGTTCACCTCGAGTTTGCTTGTGAAATAGAATAAGCAGGTGGGGAATCCATCATGCTGACACTGTAGACATGTGCAGTTGACCATGAATAATCTTCCACACACTTCCACAACCAAGACCGACTTCATTTATGATCATTTTAATGATTATTCTACTGTCTTCCAGCACAAGAGCCTTCATTTTCTTTACCGTGTCAAGATCATCCATGATTAAGAGTCTTACGGATTGAGTCTTATCTGTGAAGAACATGTGTACAGTTTGCAAGTTCCTCTTCGACCTCACAACAGAGTCATATGGTGGTTTATCATCGCCACAAACAGTCGCCATTTCGTCATGGGTTTGGCGGGCGTTGTTATCTTTCAAATGGAGGAACTTAGAAGTAGTACAGGCTTCAGTTTTATTCATGATGCAGGTTGCTGGCATCTACCAACTTCCGGGACAAGTTGACATAAGTGACCTTTTGGCCTTCATCTTACTTACTGCCAGATATACTTCTTCCATCGCTGACTTAGAAGTATTGTCAACTTCTCTTATATTTTCTCAGCTCTCCACTGTCGTTATTTCCGCCTTCTTCCATTAATGTTAATTTGAAAATGGCTTGAAATTATTATGTAGAAATTTTGTGGGCGTCACCCTGTACGTTGTTATCGTCTACTATCTACTCCTTTATCAAAGGTTTTTTATTCTTCACCCTTTGTCTCACTAATTAACCTTTTGTATGTGTTCCTTGAGTCCCGAGTTGCGATAGCTAGGTACTCCAGTCCAACAATCAAGAAAGTTAGCGTCGTTATCTCCGGTTAGTGATGAAATGGGTGGCTTAACTGTTCCATCAACGCGGTACGCGCAACGCCCCTCCCACGAAGACTGGTCACTATGGAAGCGTAGACCGAAACCCCTTCACTGAAAAGTGAGTAGATTTGAAAAAAAAAACAAATAATAAGGGAAACAGGAAGCCTTTACCCTATACAAGGGATTTGTACAGGCTAAAAATAATTTTAAAAAAGCATTCCTTGCCTAATGGCATTCGCCGGAACTAATGGCCGTCCCGAAACATCCCCCTAAACTGGAATCCCGCAAATGTCTTGCACTACTATATTGGCTCTCGTTAGTTTAAAATACTTAAAGTTTATTCTATTCTGTCTTATTTACAACTATTTAAATAACAACTTGTAGCATATATTTAATACAGGGTGTCTCACTATATTTTGACTGATTTTACAAGCTTATATTTTCTAAATGGGATGAAGTATTAAGGTGCGGTTTTCACCAATGAGTTATACATGAGCCCAAGTTTTTTTTGTGGTTTTTACGAATATGCTATTCCTTCTTTAAAAACCGAAATAAAAATGGCTTTATTTGGCAGACCAGATACTTCATACAGTAGTATCTTCATAAGCGTTTATCTCGGTCATTTCTCATTCGATTTGAATTTTTAAAATATCGTTTGAACGCTAAAATATGCGCCTATTCTTATTTCTACAAATAAGTATAGGGTTGCATTTAAAAAATGAAGTATCAGGTCTGCCAAATAATGCCATTTTTATTTCGGTTTTTAAAGAAGGAATAGCATATTCGTAAAAACCATAAAAAAAACTTGGGCTCATGTAAAACTTATTGGTGAAAACCGCACCTTAATACTTCATCCCATTTAGAAAATATAAGCTTGTAAAATCAGTCAAAATATAGTGAGACACCCTGTATATAATATACGTATATCAACTTAAAATCATCCTCAGTGGCCCATAGAATGAAGAGTTGTGTTTTAGCTGGATTGAGGAAATGTTGATAAAATACAAAACAATTAATATAACAAAAAATCTAGATACTCTAATTCTTTTATTCATTGTTATTAGTTGTGACCTTTCATTTCATGGGTCACTTTCGATTTGGAAAATTTTGGTAATCTAAAGTCGGAGCGAGTTCTGGTATTATAATCATGTATGTCTAAATTGTACATCAATAACTGGGACATGTATTCTGGAAGTAAACAATTTATTATTTTGTAGACTAATACTAGAGTTTTAAAGTAAATGCGCCACTTTATGCTTAACCAATGCAAGATATCTAACAGTAAAGGAATTTTAACACTGCAGTATAATACGCATAGCTCTGTTTTGTTGCTTTTGCAATCTTTTTAAGTCTGTGTACTGACTACTTATTCATTTATTTACTTCTTGCAAAATAGCGAAGGTTTAAAATATTAGCTCAAACTAAAATTTTCTAACTTTCCCTATTTTTACTCAAAACGTTTTCATACTAATCTGAAATTTAAATTTCCAGATTTGGCTATTCCTAACTGTATTAAGATTAAATCAAATTGAAATCTAGAAGTTTAAAGCTTGAAATTGATAATAATTGTGAATTGAAGTCAAAGCTTGCAGCTAGACTTGAATTTGAAATTCAAAATTTTGACTTTAATTTTCAATTTTGAAACAAATATGTATCGTTTTTTATTCGTATATTTATTCCAAAATTTTTTCCCAAATTCAACCCAAAAAGCTTTAACTTGATTTGAAGTTCGAATTTTCAGATTTAAATCAATTTAAAAAAGCTTAATTATACTAAAAAACTAAGATTAAATCGGATTAAAATTCTGAAGCTTCAAGTTCGAAATATTGGTTTAAAATTCAACCCCTAAAAATTTCCGAATTTTCCCAAATTTAATCCAGAACATTTCCAGCCTAACTTTAAGTTTCAATTTTCAAATTTGAATATTCCTAAATTTATTAAGATTAAATCAGGTTGAAAATTCGAGGCTTCAAGCTCGAAAGTTTTGTTCAAAATTTTAGGGTATCTAGAAAATCAGTACGATTTCATGAAATCGCGAATTAGGCCCCAATTCACCAGGTCTTTAATATCGATTTTCATCCTCTCGGCATTCTATACAATGTCACCAATGAGTGAGCGACTGTTCGAGAAGGTGTTGAGGTCGCTGAATCGCACTTCTACAGCCTAATTGAGGTGTATCTAGAAAACCAGTATGATTTAATGGAATCGCGAATTAGGCCTCGCGGCATTTTTCGTAACGTCACAAATGAGTCAGCGAATGTTCGAGAAGGTGCTGAGGGCGCTGATCGAGCTTTTAGAATCGTCATGAGGCGTATCTAGAAAACCAATACGATTCAATAAACTCGTTACAATATTAATTAACCTATAAACGTTAAGATTACATGAAACACTCAACTGCAAAGTGTGATTTATGTACTTCCTGCTTAATTAATACTTAATTAATTAATTCATTATGATTCCAATTAAAATCCAAAAATCCCTAGAGTGCTCTGCACCGCTTTCGAGGTTCAGGTACGGCTATATTTTTGTTTCGGACAGAAGAGGCTAAATTAGTTAACTATAATAAGTTAACTAAAATTGGTTCCGTGCGCCTAACTTATTTACTGCAGAACTTTTACCTCGCCATAAAATTTAAATTAGAAATTTCCAGAAAAGTTCCGGGCTAACTAGCTGAATTTTTTAGCGTCGCTAATGGCTGAATAAAGACCAACAGGAACAACTGCTGCTTTTCTCTAGAATCAGGTTAAATCTAATTTAATGCATTTCTTTTCTTCTTGATTTATGTTTTACTTGAACGTTGTCTGTGGTTCCTTCGAGTGTTTTTGGTGCATTTGATGTATACGTAAAATGCATTATCGTGTCTTCAAACGACCACTTCCCGTTTGCGGTGTGGCTAAAAGAAAAATGGAGTGCAGAGTAGCAAAATTCAGGCAGGGAAATCTCTCGAGTACACTGACTAGCCGAGTTTTGGCTCTGAATTAAAGTCCCAGGGGACGTTCGTATCCCTCCCTGTAGTATCTAAATAACTATAAGGAATTCTACTCGCATTTCTCGCCATTGTCGGCCAACTCCTGGAATTCGATTCTTTACTTCGATACACTTTCTAATCAGGTTCGACTTTTTTACATCTTTTCATACCGAATAACTACATTTTGAATTTTTGAATCCCTAACAAAAATCACATTGATATTCTTACCACTTTGCAATACTTTATTTATTCAAAACTCTTAAAATAAATTTTCGACATTAAAACAGTACTAAATTAGTAAAACCAAGCAAAACTGTACGATTTGTCGCAGTTGAGTTCTTGTTTAAGTGCTTTGTATTACAGGCTCAATGACTTTGGCCGGTTGCTATTTTTCTGCACCAATCCCCTGCGCGAATACGTCCAAATTGTTTGGTTTGTTAACGTCTTAAGTAACCCCATAACAAAATCAGTGGTGTTAAGTCAAGTGATCGCAATGGCCATACAATAGGTTTTGGGTGCCCTGTCACTTATCATCAAGAAGCTATCGAACTTCTAAATTAAAATTATTTACATTTAAAAAAATTTATACTTACATACTTATCAAGTCTATCGAATAATCGGTTATTTTTACCTTGTTTCTTCAATTGTTTTAAGTCAAAAGACAGCTCTTGTTAATCGGATAAAAATAAATTTTGAAGAAAAGTTTATGGGGCACAACAACAAACGTGTTATGTAGAAATTCAAAGTTTAGACTGAAAGTTCAACTGAAAGTCTGAAAACTAGCCTCCACCAAATGTGCCAAAAATGCTCGACTGGTTTAGAGCCACGCTTTTTTAGCATGTTCAGATGCTGAATAATTAATGTTGTGAATGTTCTGAAAGTTAAAAGTCGCCTTCATTGCGATACTTTGGAAAAGTCAGCCTCAATGACGTCAAACTCAGCATACTTGCTTTATAAACCAGAGATCTGGGGTTCAATTCCAACCAAGGTCAAGTACGATTTTGAATGCGGGATAAATTTAAAGCCTTGTAGAGATACTTGGTACCCGCAAACCTAGGTATTGTCCAATAAATATACCTATATAAATTTAAAATAATAAGATCATCTTGTCACGTGCTAATTTCGCACTACGACAACTGGTAGGGGACGTCGAAGTCCTGTGGCTCTCGGCTAGCAAGCAGTAGTGAAGGGGAGTTCGAAACGCTAAACCTTCAAATAAGGGAAGTCGTAATCGGGAGGAAAATGGGCGCCACTGCGGAAAATCAGCCAGAGAGGACTTACTAGGCAGAATACACCTCGGTGGTTTGCCATTGCCTTTCGAGGGAAGCAGTCGGGTGTTTTCGGTGTATATGTGACCCTGGGAATCGAACCCGGTTCATCTCAGTGGTCAGACGCACGCTGAACCAACTGTTATGTTAGGTTAGGTTAGGTTAAATTTGTGTTAAGCCATATCAAATTAATTTAGGTTAGGTTTGGTGAGATAAAGTTAGGTTAGGTTAAGTTACTTTAGGTTTGGTAGTTGAAGTTAGGTTAGATCAGGTTAGGTTAGCTTACGAGAATAATCTAAATTAAAAAGCGTTAAGGTAAATGCATAGAAGCTAACAACAAATTTGATTAACTCAAAAGATTTGATTTTGTTATTTAAATCTGACAACCTTATTAAGTTACCACATTTAAAAATGCATGCTTTAAAACCACTTAGGGTTTCCGTTTACTAAAACCAAATATTTTTAGAAGTTATTACGTTTAAAGAAGGAAATTAAACAAAAGCTGCATATTTTATTATGTCACAAACAAATTCTTGGTATGCCTTACAATTTACTTCCAAACAAAAATTTTATTCATTTTTCCTCCTTTGAACATAATTCGTTTCTCCAGAAAAAATTATTTAAGTCTATTTTACGATAAAATGCGCTTTAAATATGCGAAGGCAAAGAGCTCCTTATAAAAAATGTACACTGCGTATAATAAACTTTTGCTTTCCCCGTAGAAGCACCTCACATAGCTACAGCTTACGTAATTCAATTTTCTTCTACTTCTAAAGCACCTACCGACTCGAGAAAGTTGGTGTGTTTCCTCTGTGTTGCAAATTTATCCCCATTCTGCCTAAGGAAGGCTGTGCGAAAACTCGCGCTGTTATGATAATTCATTTTGATATTTTGATCTCGGTTAAACCTACAGTTCTACGTAAATATCTTCAGACGCCCGTCTGAAGATGTCGGTAATATTTTAAAACGTGAAATTTGTCTAGAAATGATACTAACAGCGGTGTCTGCTATTCTTCTTTTGTTGTTTTATTTAGAATTTGCTTTGAAGGACGAAAATCTAAATTTTTTAATTTCAATTGCCCATTGAAAGGAGTTTTTATTTAGAAAAAAGGTGGGTGTAAAATATCGATGCGTTATTTATGGAAAGCACAGTTTAATCGACCAAACTGGAGGATGATGGGTGTATAAAGAGCTATTAAGTGCTTTTGAATAGAACTTATTGCGACGGTTTGGACGCAGCGTCAATGATTGTACTATAAATGAGAATGGGACGTAGGTTGGATCGTAATTTAATTGGGCGTACATAAACGTGTTTAAAATATCCTTATCTTCAATTCTATGATCATAAGTTGACTAAAACTAAGAAGTCTAGCAATGAAAATTTTTGTAAGAAATTTTATTAATCTGGCGGTTTTCGGAATTATTCTTCCTAAACTTTCATTTTTCAAATTTTTCTTTCAGCAAGTTTAGCAGTTTCAATTGTTATTTGAACACTTGGAAAATATTCAACTAAATTAAGTAGATCCAGCATTCATCAACTGTGATTAGACGTGCAAAGAATCTTGTTCCAACGGAATCAACATCCACTCCGAAAGTTCACGTCCAGTTTCCTTATGAAATAAGCAGGTGGAGAACCCATAATGCTGACACTTTAGACATGTGCAGTTGATGATGCATAATATTCCACACACTTCCGTAACTAACTTCATTCATGAACATTTCAATGGATATTCGTCTGCCTTTTACCACGCTTTCTTCACCGTGTCAAGATCATCCGAGATTGAAGGTCTTCCGTATCGGGTCTCATCTGTGGCATGTGTACAGTTTGAAAGTTCCTTTTCTACCTCACAACAGTGTCATATGATGGACTATCATCACCATAAACAGCCATCATTCCATCATGGCTTTGACGGACGCTGTTGCCCTTCAAATGGGGCTCCAATTTTATCCATCATGCAGGTTACTGATATCTACCAGCTCCTGAACGTAACAAATTTATCAGAGGCAGCTGTTATTTACAATATCATGCCCATTCTTCTCGAAGTGGCGTGCTCTTGACAGGGCGTTGCCGTTATATGTCCATAACCATAACCACTGAAGTGCTTGAACTTCTACTCCAGAGAAGACTAGACAAGAGTACCTCGGTAGTTTGCCATTGTCTTTCGGAGAAAGCGTTGGTGTACATAAGGTTGCTCAAATTACATTCATGGTTCTAACATTATTTACCAAGTATATAGGTATATATTTCTTGTGTTCTTTGTATCTTACTACCTTTTCGATTATTATAAAGACCTTGGCTGTTAGCAGATCTCATAGAAGTCTGCAGTTTTCAGGCATCTATTCATGATTTCTAGGGCTTCGTTAGTATTTGGGTAAGTTATTGTCCTCATTATCTCAATATTCTGCCCATATAATCCTCGAGCCTGTTTGTACTTCAGTCTACCCACTATGAGACATACTTTTCCCATCTCGAACTTAGGAGCACTCTGTCTTATATCTTCTCTGCAGCTTGGAAAGGACCCTTCAATGGTTTTATCTATGCCATTGGTGGCATACAAAAATCGTATGTTTTCTTCCTTGCACTAGCAACATTTTTCTATCTCCTCTTTCCCAATTTTAACTAAATACCATGAGAGCCATGTCTCATGAGGCATTGTGTTAAAAAATAAGTTAGATCATCGTGGTTTCTTTTTACCCATTTCCTAATATCCCTTATCAGTCTTTTCGTTAAACTTGGTGTGGCGTGGTGTTCAATCTATCTTTGCTTATCATGTTCTCTTTTATTTCTTTCTACTTCTACAATTTTCTTTGTCGTAAATTACAGTACGTTCTTGATCCATCAAATCTACGAGTGCATCTGTGGAAACCAACGAAATAAAAAAAGAAGGAAGGAAACTAAGGTATTATGGTGCATAACTACAAGTGTAACGGAAATACGTCACACACGCCATATTGAAACACCAACCGGCACGAGTTTTTATTGGTAGTCTAACTGTTTGTTTACGTTTTTGTCTTTGACAGTTGACGTATTTAGTGTTCTCAGCCAATGAGCTTCTAAAATCCGCCATATTGAGACACCATCTAAATTGCATACTGTTGGTGTTATGGTCCTTCCTTCTTTTTTTATTTCGTTGGTGGAAACCCTTCTGTAGGCACTTCCAACTCTTAACATTATAAATCCCTAGATGTGCTTTAGTTTTTGGCCCATTTCTCTTTTTCTCAATAATCTTTCCCCATATTATTGGTTGAATATACCACCGTTGCAAGCGGTTTGCGTTTTCTGAGGCTGGCACCCTTCTTTGGACATGATCCTGCCCTGTTGCTTTGCCACCTTTTCAGCCTTGGTGGCTGTGCAATCAATAAAATCAGCAATAAAAATTTTGTTACTAAAGATTACCCCTAAATTATTCAGGATGTTTACCGCTGCAATTCTTGGGTCTTGTATTTCAATTTTGAGTATTTTCTTTCTTTCAGTTATCAGAGCAACTGCCCCCGTCTTATGGGGGGTGAGTTTAACTATTTTGTCTCTTCCAATTCGTTTGTCCATTTGGCTTTACAGTCAATTATTTGTATAGCCTACGTTTATAATCGCTTGGGGTATGAGAGAAACTTGGCACAGTTGTAAGAGCGCTGGGCTCCCAACTAGGAGTTTTGGGTTCGAATCGCACGCAGCGGCAAGTATTTTTACAAAAGAAAAGAATTTAGTTACAACTAACGATTCTGCCCGCGGAGTGAACGAATGCAAATAGTAACAAGACATGTACATGTCGTATATTATACAGTATTTTTCACCTAGGATTTGGGTTGTGACGTCAACGCGCTGTTGATAAATTCACAACCCAACTATACTTCATCTCTTTCTAAACTAGGTTTTCATTACCTACTGCGCACAAACGCGTGTCTACCCATTCAGTTTTTGGGCGGAGCAAGTTGACGTCACAACCCAAATGCTAGATGAAAAATACTGTATAGTTGCCGCCAACGAAAATGGTTAAAAGTACTTGAGATTTACATCTATAACCCGTTGTAAAACCTAGTAGCAAGGGACTCTTAAACGGATTGTCGGCATGCACCGTATTGTTAAATTTTAATGTAGCAATTTTTAAGTGCGGTTCACGCTTTCGGTGGGCTTTACAAGGGGCTATAGATGTAAATCTCAAGTAGTTTTAACCATTTTCGTTGGCGGCAACTATACATTTACGTTCTAAAACGTTATTGTAATCAATATTCCAGGGTAGGGTACCCAGGACCGAGCTTTCTGGTACCCTCTTTGTGATCTTGATGTTAAGGTTTTCCTCTACCTATCTCTTAATTTAGGTTAATCTAACTAGATTTCTCTTGAGCTACGTTCAGTTTATCTCATCTAACTTTCCTCAAAAAGTTGTAAAGAGCTTCTCAATGACTTTATCTTTGTCTTTCTCCCTTAATGTTAATTTGGGGAGAGCTTCAAATTTTTTTCGTAACGATTTTCATACTTAGATCTTTGTCTTTTTTTAATTAGCCCATTTCTCGCCGTTTTAACTAACCTAATTTAATTTAACGTAATCTAACCTAACTTAATTATTAAAGCTGACATTCTTCTTCTAAAAGTGGCGTGCCCTTTAAAGGGCATTGCTGATCTTCTTTCCATATGTCTGTGGTGTGCGTGTCAAGCTGACCTAACTTAATTTTTGAAATCGTTTGCGCCAAGCTAAGTTGATTTAATTTAAGCTAACCTAATTTCAATTGACTTGAGACAAGCTAAGTTTACTTAATTTAAACTAACCTAAGTTGACTTAAGTTAAGCTACCCTAACTTTATTTAATTTGAAATCGTTTACGCCAAGCTACGTTGATTTCACTTAAGTTAAACTTTTTTTTAAGACGAGACACCAGCCACGCTTGTGAACTGATGTGTCGGATTCTTACCGGTTAAAACTCGTCATGTTCGCCACGCTTAGGGCAGGTGGAACTGTTTGACACATACATCGCCTGTCCGCTGGTCTGTAGTCATCTGCATGACTAATTTTGATCTGCATTCTGTCTGAGTCGCTCTTCTTTTTCTTTGTTTTGTATGATAGATTTAATCATTTTGTGGATACAGTTCCATTTGAACCTTGTTTCCACCAGATTCCCCGCATGCAATTCTTCTCCCACTTGTATGCATGTGCTAATTCGTATGTTGTTCCATTTGTTACATTGGAAGGTGGTGTGTTCCACCATGTCGAGGTTACCACAGTACACACACGTTTCATCTTTTCTTTCCATATTTTCTTAGTATACCTTCTAAAAGATCCATGCTGTGTTAAAGCGTTCCATGTTTACATTCATACATTTCCTTATTTGAGGTATTAACCTTTTGGTCTATTGAGCATTGGTGAGGTTATTGTCCCACTTTACCTGCTATTTATTCAGGCTTGATTCTTATCTTTGTCATTTAAGGCATCCTTAAGCTCCAGATGAGCTTCTGTGGCTTTCCTTATCAAGCCCTCCTCCTTATCTCTTTTTGAGTTTAAGATCATAGGTTTTTCTCCCAATTCTCCCAATCTACAATTGAAGGGATTACCGACCACAAGAGTTGTTCTCATATACACGGATTTGTTGCAGTCGAGACCTTACATCGGCCTCCTCTGGGATCTCAACTTCAACTACTTGGGTGTGTGTGCATATCATTACCCGTTGAGTACTGACTGCTTTCGTCTACCTCCATTGCGGGTTTTCTTCTAATGTTTCATTAAGCCAAAGTTGAATGTCGTCTCTCATTAGCCAATTCATATAATGACCGAGTTTACCTTATCTTCCTTAATTTCTGATTTGATTTTGTATGAGCCCTTAACTATTTTATCCAGAGCAGCTAGACTGTTCTTTATTCCCTTCAAAACCTGATTAAACTTATCCTTCTTTTCCTTTGAGCTTTTACTTATCTATTCTCTGATTTATCAGTCAGCCCCTTATACTTGCCCTTCTTCTGGATTTTACTCAGTGTGTGATCGTGAGGATCTTGCGGAGGGGTTTCTTAACACCATCTCTTATTTTTGGATTATCCGGTTCTCTGTCTTTCTGCTCCATGACTTCAATAACGTCATCATCTGGGTTACTATTTTTTAATCTCCCACACGCGATATCGAATAGCTGAAATAAATTTAATAAGAAAAATGCTAGGACCAATTAAACAGGCGAAAATGAATATAGACCGATGAACAACCAAGAGTTACTACAGGAGCTGAAAGGGAAAGACATAGTCATATATGGATGGGGCATGTTTGGAGAGTAGGGGAAGACAAAATAATAAAAACAATAACAGAATGGGGACCAGCAAGGAAAAGAAGACGTAGCAGACCAAGATCGAAATGGATGCAGGAAGTTAAAAGTGATTTAAATAGCGGAAGAAGCTGCAATGACTAGGAAGAAATGGAAGAAAATATGTAAGGCAGTGGAATAAAAGCTGAGATGGGGACCGATCCACCTCGTAAAAATGGATCAAGCAAACTTGGAAGAGCGGCGTTACCCCAGTAGGGGTGTTAAGCCACATACATACATACATACACGCGATATCGAGCATGCTATTTTGCCTGCTCGATAAGGGCGATGAATTTACCGATTTCATGCCACTCGCGTTACCGTCTCTTATCGGAAGTCCACAAGGAAGACCTTCTTCCAAATATTTCGTCCTCTGTTATCGTTCTCTTCCTCAGTCATGTTATTAAACTCCATGTTCGTGTCTTTTAAGCTTACCTAACTTGATTTAATTTAAACCAATCGTTTGAGTCAAGCTGAATTGATTTAGTATAAGCGAGCTGAACATGATTTCGTTTTAGCCAATCTAAGTTGATTTAATTTAAGCTAACCCTACTAATTTTTTTTGAGTCAAGCTAAGTTGATTTTATTTAAACTAGCGCAACTTGAATTAATTTAAGCTAACGCAACTGGATTTTGTTTTAGTAAAGCTAAGTTCGTTTAATTTAAACTAATCTAACTTGAGTTAATTTAAGCTAACCCAACTGGATTTTGTTTGAGTCAAGTTAAGTTGATTTAATTTAAACTAACCTAACTTCAATTTACTTGATCTAACCTAAGTTCATTTAATTTAACTTTATTTTCGCTAATATAACTGAATGTAGCTGCTTAATAGAAGAAAATCTAACTTAACTTAACTAAAGGTTTCTTTAAAACTTTAAACCTTTTGAGCTGTTTGTGATAATGAATTGCGTAAGTTCAAACAAATAACTACAGTAAATGAATCATTCATTAAATTTAACAAGCGTAAATCACACTTAAAACAATTATGTACTTAACAAGTTACGCTGTTCGTTATTTTAATTATTAATTAACTACAATTTTTGAAAATTGAATGATATTTGAAATTTTCTTGAGTTAAATAAAATAAATTTGAGTATTTTGTGTGTATTTGTAGCCCAGAAATTAGAACTCAATTATTTTTTAAAGAGCTATACCGTGTGTTTGAGGATATTTTTAAACAATGAAGTAACTTAAAGATTTTGAAAATCCCAGTGCCTCCACCAAATGTTCCACAAAACCCAATTGTTTTACCAATAACAAAGCTATTTAAAATTTTTCTTTTAATGTAAAATTAGCAGCGGAAACCCCTACGACCAAATTTTTCAGAAGCCCTGAAAAAGTAAAACTTTTAGGAAGCAGGGCATTATTTGTCGTGGACCTAATTTTTTTCTACGATAAAAACTAAATTGATCTACAAATGAAAAGTTGGCGTAGAATTCCTGACCCAGAACTTTCCCGAAACGAAAGTTTTGAGGCCACTTTGCATACGGTCGTGGCATAAAAAGCAGTGGCTTACATGCGGCGGCGCATCGATGAGAGCGTCGCGATGGAAACGACGCTGGGTGGGAGCGGCGTCGGGGTGGGGACCGTATGTCAAGTGTGTCCACTTGTCAGTCAGTGTTAGTCCACACGTGCTTTTCGCGACGTGGCCAGTGGTCCTCCACCACTTCCGGTGATAACAGCCTTTTTTGGGGGCTTCTTGTGCAACATGTGAATTATTATTATTCAAATTTTAAAACGCTGGAAATTCGAGATCATTTTTATTCACTTGTTTTACTACGAAGTGTAAGTTCGGTTGTTGTTATTATTGTTGTTTGTTTGTTTGCTTGTTGGTTGCTTAGTTGTTGTGGATAAACTGTTTTACCTTTGGAATAATTTTTTTAATTTTTTCTTAGGCGTTGAATTCACTTTGGAAACTTTTTAAAAGTTATATCAAAGCGTCTAAGTGGGAAGTGGTTCCTTTCATTTGTTTCCTGAAATTCATTTTAAACGATTTCATTTGTTTCGATTATGAAATTTATTTTCAAAATATCTTTAGTTTTATTTTTATTGAAGCCTCTTATTTGTTAAAAACTTATTATTATTATTACAAATGTAAATTTATGTAAATACTGAAGTATCGTTGAATTATCCTTGCCTAACAAAGGGCCATTATAGGAATTTAAGTTGGACCAATTCCTTTTAATTCATCCTAAACAATTTAAAAATAGTTGAAATAAATGCAGTTCTAAGTAAAGGCCTGTTTGTGAGTATTTTTCAAAGAGGTTTAAGATGCAGTTCGATCACATGAATCTTAGTCAAATCCAAACGTTTTGTATTTCTTTTTCAATTGAAAATCTTCAGCTGTTTCAAGCAGCAACCTTTGTTGTTTACAAAAAATATTATTTTAGAATTTCGAATAATTTCATTTGGAAAACCCAAAACTGAAAGAAAATAAAAAAAATGAATGTGGCTAGACTAAGGACATAGACCTGCAACATTAAAAATTCTTGCGTGTACAAACTGCCACTTTATTCCACAACCTACTATGAATTATTGCATGCTAATTGAAAATAAACCGAACTTAGTTATGCCTTTGTTTTCGTATAATTAAATTAATACTGGGTGCTTTCGGTAATACCAACCAACACCCTGTTTTAATTTTACTTATTATTCAATAGCCTGAAAATTTTCGCCTGGACAACCTGCATTTTATTATTTTTTTCAAGCACGCTGAGAATTACTAGAAATCTCACGAAATATTTATGTAGTAAAAAACTTAAACAATAATTTTTGGATGATAAGGAGAAGCAACAGTAAAAATCCCCAACGAAACCCAAGTGCGAACAATAAATTATTTAATGGCAGCTGAAATGACAGACAGCAATTTTGTTACTTGGCTTTAATAGAATTTTCTATGATTATTTTGTTTTGTATTCATCTTACTGTTATTATTTTGAAGGGCAAGGCATGGAATATTTTCAAGTTCACATTATACAAATCAATAATAATTTCGAAAGCCAATTTTTTGAAAATTTTCCAATGCTGATTTCATTAAAACGGTCGAGCTTAACTTCGAATGATTTAAAAAACAAGAGATACTTGGCATCGTCAATTAATTACCCAAATAAATGAATAGAATAAATAAAATTAATAACGAATTGATGAACTGTAATTCAGATCAAATTAAATTCAATAACAAACAAACTTTTAATGGTATTGAAATAAATCAACCCCCTAATGATGTCTAAACTAATAATTTTTTGCATTTTGCCCAGATTACGTATTCCAAGTTAGAAATTCGCGTGACAGACGTGCAATTTGGAAAGCTTTATTGCTATATTTATGACAATTTACTGTTTGGTTTCTATTTTTGGTGAAAATCTGATAAGTTAGGTGATTAGTTTATGTTATTATGGGACAATAACCGGATATTTGCACAGTCAAGGTTTCGTTTTATAGATTTTTCTTAATTTTAATTTGTGGATTTGTGTGAAATCTTTTTTCAATGGTTTGAATTTCCAAAAATATTAAGAAAGGATTTTTCTTAAAAATTATGCCACAAGCGCAAAGATTTAAATCTTAATGACAATGATCAACGAATGGTTTTCATGTAAGAATTTGTATCAATTTTTGACTTTGTTTTAAATTTTAATTTTGCCTTTTTACATAGTTTTCTTCGATTATCCTTAAATGTTATTGTATTTCCAAGGTCATCTTAAATTGCTGATGATGAAATTTTCCTTTTAAATGATAATTCGTGTGCTTTTCTGATTTGTCAGCGATTCTTTTCAGTTCATAATATTTTACCCTGTTTATCTGGATATCTGAAACTTTTTAATGACTTTTCAAGACGATATTGTAGTTAATCTTCCTGAAACTTTCCTTGCAACAGGATAATTCACGTAAGTTTTTAATTTTTGATATTTTTCTTGCAATTTCCACTTATTTCATTACAGTCCTCTCTGCTGATTTTTTTTTGCAATTTTATCGCAGTTATTTTTACTTTTTTGATGATATTTCAGTTAAATTTTCCGAAAGATTTCGTAGGATTTCCAGTTATTCCCTTTTTGTCTTGATTACTAAAAGTGTTTTGATGATTTTCCAAAGTTTACTTAAATTTCCCCTGTTAGTATTTTAGCTAAATTCTCTGAAACTTTCATTTGAAAAGGATGATTCATTTTCTTTCCTGATTTTCAGTGATATACTTAAGGCTCCAATTATTTCATGAAAATTTCCTCTTTGGCTTGATTTCTGAATACGTTTTGATGATTTTCCAAGGTTTACTTAAGCTTCCTGTAAATGTTCTGGTTAAATTCCCTGAAACCTTAGTTTGAAAAGGATACCTAACTCCTAATTTTTCAGTGATTCCTCGTGTTTCCGATTATTGCACGTAAACTTTGTTTTCTGGAAGCACTTTAGCTTCAATTTGCTTCTTGATTTTTCAATTAAGTTTCCTGAAGCTTTCGTTTAAAAAGGATAATCCGTGAGGTAGGTATCCTGATTTTTCAGTGATTTCGTAGAGTTTCCTGGTATTCTATGAAAATGGTTTTTGAGGTTTCCAAAATTTACTTAAATTTTTTCTTGAAGTTTTAGTTAAATATCCTGAAACTCTCTTGGATTCAAGGATCATTCTTTGGTTTTTCTGTCCTTTCAGTAATTTCCTGGAATTTCCAATTATTTTAATGAAAATTCCATTTGTCTTGATTTCTGGAAAAGTTATGATGATTTTCCAACGTTTACCTAAACTTCCTGAAAATATTTTAGTTAAATTCCCTGAAACGTCAGTTTGAAAAAGACAATTTCTAAGTTTTCGATAATTCCTCGGGTTTCTAATTATTTCATGCAAATTTCCTCTTGTTTTTCTGAAATTTCGTAACGATTTTTGCCTGAAAAGGGCTAATTCATTCTTAATTTTTTGTTTCTCTTCGCAGAAATTTTCCTTATAAAAGGAAAACTCATTTGTTTGATTTTTCAGTGGTTTCTTAGATTTCCCAGTTATTTCATGAGAATTTTTTCTTTCTGTCCGATTTTCCGAAATCTGTGATGATTTTCGACGATTAGCTTTGATTCGCTGAAAATCTCTTGATGATTTTCCAAAATTAACTTTAATTCATTGCAACTTTTATTTGAAAAGGATAACTCCTGATTTTTCAGAGATTTTTTTATGTTTCCAATTATTTCACGAAAATTTCTGCTTTCTAACTGGTTACCTGAAATTTGCTTCAACTAAATTACATGTTAAATTCATGTGCTTTTCTGATTTTTTTCTTACTTGTATCACCTACGGTTTAGCCTGCAGAATTATAAAAATCTCGCATTTATAAAATTACCAAAAATTAATAAATTCGTTTTGAAATTTACACATATTTCTTGGAAGTTTTTCTTATCTGTGTGGTTTTCTGATGCCTTTTAATGATTTTCCAAGATTGTTTCAGTTAAATTCCTTAGCACGTTTTTTTGTAAAAGGATTTTTCAGCAGCTCTCTGGAGTTTCTAAGCCTTTCCCTCGGCCTGTCTGATTTTCTATGTTTTTTATTGATGTTTTTCTAAATTCCACTTAATTTTTGAAGATATTTCGGATAAATTCAATTGAAAAAGGATAACTCATGTCCTTTCCTGATTGCTCCATGATTTCTTGGAGTTTTCAATCATTTAATGAGTTTCCTCGGTCTATGTGGTTTCTGATTTCTTACATAATTTTCCAAAATTTTTGTTTTTTGATGATATTTCGGATGAGTTCCATTGAAAAAGGATAGCTCGTGAATTTTCCTGGCTCCTCCACGATTTCTGGGAGTTTGAATTTTCCCTGCCTGTCTTGTACTTCGAACGTTTTTTCCCTGCTTTAAACGAAATGCTTGTTTTAATCTAGGATAATACCCGCAAAGCGAGTATTTTTCCATTTTGTCTAATTTTCCTGCGCTAATTCCCATCTGTAAGTTTTTAAGGTTGAAGATAATCCGCAGTACGCATAATAAATTCTTATTTTGTATCAAATTCCGCCCTAAAATTTTGATGTAATACTCCCATCAGTATCATTATATCCCTGTTAGATCCCCATTAAAGTAATGAACGTCGAATAATAAAATCCGTAACTCGATGTATATACTAACAGGATTACTTACGGTTAATATACTCTTGCATTTAGACAACCTTCACGTAAGGTACACCTAGAAAGTAAAATCAATAACAGTATGTAATATAATACATATTCCGGTACACAAAGATGGGATGGGCAATACATAATTGACACGTATCTAATTTAATTACGCCATTCGGCTAGTTAAAACAGGAAAAAAACGAACAAAAACCAGAAAAAAAAAATTAAACGCATAATTTAATTACCTCTAAAAGGTAGAAGTACATGAATAATTGTATTTAAACTAACTACATTTTTCCATTTACTTGCGCATGAATATTTTTCATTAAATGGGAGCGTACTTAATTAATGCATTTTAAATTCTACGAAATATCCACTTCGAATGTTGATTTTGGTTATGAACGAGAACGAAGTACGGTTCATAATTTCTCGGTAATAATGCTAATAAAGAGTTGTTAGTATTTTATTGTAATTTTATAAATTGTAATAGGAAATGGGCGCAGTGGTTCGCGAATATTCTCGTCTGAAAATTCTGATTATAACTGCAATTTTAATGCGTTTTCTTTTATACGACGGCATCACAAAGAGTGTGAGAAAATTCATGGCGATTGTCAGTCTGTTAACTGATACCTGAATTCTCCAGGTGCAATTTTGATTTTAACATTAATTTAATGAAGATATTTTGATGGAAAAATAAGTAAACAACAGTTTTATTTGTCACATCAGGAAACTCATACAACGTTATGGTGTCTCTCAGGGCTTCGTGGTAGGTCCTGTTAGTATATAAACAAGCACTTATCTTAGACAAGGCCAACACATTAAATATGAAAGACAAAGGAGACTTTCGTGAAGTAATTGGAAACTCCAAGAAATCAATTCAATGGAATTTAGCCAAAACATCTTCAAACAATCCAAAGAAATTTTGGAAATTCATAAAAAGAAGGCCGAAAAAACCTTCGTGAAATACTTGCAAACTCCAAGAAATCATGAAGAAATCAGGAGAGGGAACGAGCTATCATTTCCAATGGAATATCTTCAAGAAAATAAAGTAAATCTTGGAAAATGGTCCAAAAAGAATCCAAAAACCACATAGGACGAAGAAACTTGGCGACTCCAAATGATCGAGGAGTAATCCTTTTTCAACCGAATTCATCCGAAATATCATCAATAAAGTTAAACAAATTTTGGTAAATTATCAAAGAAATCAGAAACCGCATAGACCGAGGAAACTCATAAACTAATTGAAAACTCCAAGAAATCATGGAAAAATCAGGAAAGGACATGAGTTATCCTTTTTCAACTGAATTTATCCGAAATATCTTCAAAAATTTAAGAAGAAAAATAGAAAATCAGATGGGTCGAGGGAAAGGCTTAGAAATTCCAGAAAGCTGCTGAAAAATCATTTAAAAAAAAGTGCCAAGGAACTGAAAAAATCTTGGAAAATCATTAAAAGGCACCCGAAAACCACACAGATAAGGAAAACTTTCACGAAATATGTGGAAATTCCACAAAAAATCAGTAATGTGCAAGAATTATCCTTTTCCAAATGACAGTTCCGTGTAATTTAGCTGAATATTCTTAGAAAATTTAAGATAGCTTTGGAAAATCAACGGCAGTTTCCAGATAACCAAATAAATAATAAATCGATACTCCAAAAAATCATCAAGAAATCAGGAATATTTCTTTACAGAGGATGGCTTTAGGGAATTTAGCTAAAATATACTCGCCGAGTTTAAGCAAATCAAGAAAGTCGGCAGAAAATTTCAAATAACTGGAATGTAAGACGAAATTTTCATGAAATAATTGGAAACTTCAAGAAAACGCTAAAAAATCAGGACAGCCCATGAATTATATTACTACAAGGAAAGTTTCGGGGAATTTTGCTTAAATGTCAAGAGAAACTTTTAGAAAACCCTAGGAATTTCTCAGAACCAAATAACTAGAATGAAAAACGAAGATAATTGTAAACTTGTCACATGCTAATTCCGCACTAAGACAACATATAGGGCGACGTCGAAGTCGGGTGGCTCGCGGCTAGCAAGCAGTGGGGAGATAGGGGGTTCGACACGCCGTCGTAATCGGGAGCAAAACGGGCGCCACTGCGGAGGTCATCCAGGATGGTCTCGAAGAACGTACCGCGGATGAGTTCCTCCTGGGCTTGAGGGGGGGGGGGGTGCTACTTACCCTTTCTTACTGAGAGAAACTCTCCTACTGGTAGTCAGGCTCACAAGGGTGTACACAATTATCAAAATAAATACAAAACACAAATAAAAGGCAATAGTGAATTAACAATGAGGCGTTATTACCGCGGAACTTCAGGCGGGCTTAAACTTCGAGCGACACTCAATTTACACAAAATTTCAAACGCCGTGGCAAACTCCAAAAATTGTTGAAAAATCATGATAGCACATAAATTATCATTTTACAAGCGAACGTTTCAGGAAATTCAACCCTCTCATGACAGATTTTTTTCGACGTGGCAACACTGGTCCTTTATTACTTATTGAACATCTTTAAGAGTACTGAACCTGATCCTCGCAGAGTTTGTCTATTAAGAGCGTAGCTCGTGGTATTTTTACTGTGAAGGGTTCAACGGCTGGTATAGTCCATTCACCTTCCAACACCTGGACCTAAGGTTTTAAGTTTTAAAGGCTTAGAATACTCGAGATGCTGATTTTTTAAATTAATTCGATTTCTGATAGGCTGGTATGCCTACCAAACAACCAACCAACCAACCCTTTGACGCTACAGTCCTGGTCTCCTTAGCCCATTCTGTTCTATCCCGCGCCTATCAGCCTCCATCTCTAGTCATTACCATGTATTTTGTTTTATTTTGATTAATCTCCAAACCTATGGTTTTACCTGCTTGTTCCATTTGCTGAAAAACTTCTCCGCCTTCTCTTAATGCATTTGTAGTTCTGTTGATTAAATATATGTCGTCAGCATAGGCGAAGCACTGTATTGTTCTATTTAAAATTGTGCGTCCTGGGTTGGTGTCTATGTGCCTTATTACAAATTCTATACTTATATTAAAGAGGATTGTCAACAATGAGTCTCCCTGTCTCAGGCCTTTACTGACACTAAATTCGTTTGAACACTCGCCCAGTATCTTTACTTTTCTTTTATTGTTGTTTAACGTTAATTTGGTTAGGTTAAGTAATTTGGTGGGAATGCCTAGATGTTTCATTACCGTGAACATCTTATTTCTATAGATGCTTGTTTGTAATCAATGACCAGCTGGTGCAGCCCGATATTATGTTTATAACATGCCTTCATAGTATGCCTACCACTGGTTGTATTATCATTAGTTACTCCTTAAGCTTGCCATTCAAGAGTTCTTAAAAGTATTGTGTCACCAAACCATCGGGTTTTTGAAGAATGAATGAACTGTAGCACCTAGGTTATTAAAGATTTCCGTATTTTTCATACGTTAATTAAAATCAAAGCAACCATTGTTGTACTAAAATAATAGTAGTCGTAGTAGTAGTAGTAGTAATACATAAAGTTTGTTTTTCACATTTTGTAACAATTTCCTCCATTTGTAACTATGTAAGCCTGAAAGTTTGAACAAATTTGCGAAGTCGTATTTCAGTCATTCCAGGAGTTTCCAACCACGTTGGGTATTTAAACCCAATTAATCCAACTGCAAAATAGAGCGTTGACTCCAGTTGGACCCCAATAATTATTGGGCCACATCTAGGCCTGCGTGCACAAAGTATCATCAAAAAAATTTTAGATTTCTGCCATAAATATTTCAGCTGACCTTGGTTGGGATCGAACTCGAGCTACTTGGTTTGATTTACCAGGCAATCTTATCTATACCACTAAAGCCTCAATATTTAGTTGATACTTTGACTAAATACCGCGTAGTTCTGAACTTTAATTTTTTATTTAATATTATATTTGATAGTCGTTTTGAGACGTTATGTGTGTTGCTTGTTTTAGGATGTTTAGGCTCGGTGTTTCTTGAAATAATACGAAATAGTTTGCCTTCGAATTCTGTTTCATATTTCAAATATTCCCTATTATTGGTTAGCATGTTGGTTGAGTTGCCTACACGTTACATTCTGTGGATGTGGCTAAAGTACCAATTCAAAATAATTCAATTTCACAGCCTATCCTAATTGGTTTTTTTATTGATCTGTCGTTATAATTCAGCCCAACTCAAGCGACTTCCTTTCTCAAATCCGAAAGATAACAAATGTTTCCGCATCAAGAACTGATTTTTCCTTAATTCCAAATCGTCTAAAAACAATAGAAAAATCGGGAAGCTACAAAAACAGATAAGAAATTGCAACTTCTTGTGTTTTTGAATTTTATATCTCCTGCATATAGAAAAATTTAGTGAGTATATATCCAAGCAGGTTTATCACGTCATCACTTTCAGCTCACATAATAAAACTTTATGAAAATCCATCCAATCTCAGAGAAGCGAATACACTCAGGGAAGTGAATTGAAACTGCATCCGGTATATTGGTAAATCTTTTCGTGTTTGATTAATTTCGACTGTCGAATCGTTCCACAACAAAGGAAAGGAAGCAATTTTAAAAATATACTAAAACTAGGTTAGGTTGGTGGTCATCTACTTTTAACGAACTTGAATTCGCTTGTTGAGCACCGTTCAATAACGCATTAGTTTACGTTCTAAACTGAAAACTGATACCTAAGATAGTTTCCACTCCAACTAGCTAATTGGTATTAAAACGGAAGTATCGAATAACCGTTAATCTATTTGTGTTTCCTGGAAAATCGCTGTTTTGAATTTCTTTTATTTTCGATATGTCTTAATTTCTAATGAACAAATTACGTCATTATTAATTTTTTTTAAATAAAAATAAAATTGAATTATCTTTGATAGGACGTCCTCGGCTAAATCTCACGTCTGTTCGAATGCGTTCTGTGCAATCTTCCCAGTATTTTCGGCAAATTACGTCCTTGTACCAGCCGTAAATCAAGTTGGTGCGTTATGAATCTCGCTTACATTTCGTATAAATCAAAAAATAATGTCCGTAACATGACTATAATAACTCTCATACAGGTGAGAAGATTGTTCATGCGGTTACTACAGGAAGACTACTTTTAAAGGCCAAGTTTTGTTGATTAAAATACGTATTCAGTTTAATAACTCTCCGATTTTAATTTGCTTCTGTGTTTTGAATTAAATTTTGGAAATATTCGTTTAAATTTTGATTTTCGGCGCCTCCGCCAAATGTACTATTTGCAGTTTTTTCAAAGCAATCTGAGCAGGTTTTCTACTTTGCACTTACTAGATAGTAAAGTTGCCTTTGTAAACCAAAGGTCTGCGGTTCGATTCTGGCTGGGGTCAGGTGATTTTTTTTAATTCGAAAAAATCTTAAACTTTGTTGAAATACTTGGTATCAGCAAGCATAAATCATGCTTAATCGACAAACCAATATTTTTATTAGTTGACTGCCTTAATCGTTTGGAGGAGTAGTAACATTTACTTGTAAACCAAAGGTCTGAGGTTCGATTCTGGCTGGGGTCATGTGTTATTTTTTAATTCTAAAAAATCTGAAACTTTGGTGAATTAGTTGGCATCATCAAGCTTATATCGTGCTTAATCAACAAAGCACTACATATTTTGATTAATTGACGATTTTAGTCGTGTGGAGGAGTGGAACAGTTTCCTTGTAAACCAACGGTCTGGGGTTCGATTCTGCTAGGGTCAAATGAGTTTTTTATTCAAAAAAATCTGAAACTTTGTTGGGATTGGCAAGCTTAAATCTTGCTTAATCAACAAACCAATATTTTCATTATTTGCAAAATTTTCTGGTAAACTATTGGATTTCGGCCGAAGCCAGTATTTTTCAAATAACACTTATTTATTCACTAATTTATTAACACTAAAATTGACCAAAAGAATGCACTAACTCAGTTTATTTTCTTTGCACATTCTAAGATATGCGGCCGATGCTTATTCTAGAATACCGTAGAAGCCTTCGGGGTGTTCCAGGTGTTCACTTCGCGATGATCTGCTCCGCTACAATATCATTTAAAATTAATATTTAATACGTGAACTGTGTATCTTTCTATCGCCTTCTAAAATTAATCAAAACAATCGACTTTACAGCAAAATTTTAAAAACTCTACATCTACAAATAAAAACCCACTTTCGCATTCGTAAGTCGTTGCTTTCACGTGTCAGCTCCCTGAATTACAATAAAATACAACACAAGTTGCGACTCAGCTCGGCTCCTAACATCTAAATTACACAACTTCCGTAAATTTACCTCAAGAGACCTATAATAAGCTTAACGAACTTAGTTTGGCGTGTTTGTTATTTTTAGCAAAACAGATAATAAGTAGTTTAATATGTACTACAAAATAATTAGCCTAAAGCGTTTTACCTACGTTTGATATTTGGTATAAGTTGAAAGTTACTTGTTTGGGGGTGTAAATTAAGTTTCAACCTATCGAAAAGCGGGCTTAGTTTTAAATATGTTTGAAATTAAATTTTTGGGGATTTGGGGGGTTAGTTTCGTGCATATGTTTTGGACAGATTCCTAAATTTTAAATAAAGAAAAAAGGGGGAATTGCCGCCCCATTTAGAGGGAATTTAAAACTTTTTCTGTTTAATTAGAGCAAATGCAAAAGTAAGCTTTCAAGAAACACCGTTAAACGGATTGGAAGTGCTTAAGTGATTTAGGACAAGATGTGTTTGTCATAAGGATAATGCCTTCGTACACGAACACCACGATGTAGTGACATTTAATTGGGAGATAAGACGTCAACTGACATTTAGACGATAATGAGATGATGCAGACTGTAAATGAGGAAATGCAAACCGGGTAGAAGCTGCCTGATAACCCTGAGAACACTTTGATCGTTTGAGATTTAATGGAACTCAAAATCTCCTAGTTGAGATACATTGAGATTCATTTTATAATTAATTGCGTTTAAATTATTCCATTCTTATCTTCAAAATTCAAAAACCCCAGTCTAGGTCGACATTCGAATTTAAGTAATCCAATTTGCTAAGCACGTAGGTCACCCACCGCTCTTTTACCAATAATTTGAATTTATTGGAGGTTTTCTCGACGCTTTAAACTCGAATTACTGCAGTTTAAATGTATTTGTTAAATGAATTAATCCACAATTTGCAATTTGAATTCATTTTACAAATTGTTATCTTTAATTTACGTTTTAATGCCGCTATAGATTCACTGAAATTAATCAGTAAAATGCAGCATGTGGAATATTTAGTTGTTTGAGTTTTCATTGTCGAATTGAATAATCAGCCAGCAGCCAGCTGAATTTAATTTCATTTTGTCCTTTTTTCGTTATTGTACGCAACGTATTGCTTTGGTATTTACTAAAAAAAATGTGGGTTTTCTGTTGGAATTTTGTGACAATACAGTAAGAGTTTTTAGCAACTATAATACACCTTAGTGCTCGATTATTGCATATAAAATTTAGAGAAGCAGCGCAATTCGACCAATGAGAATATCATTTATAGAGAAGCAACGCGACTCAACCAATGAGTATCTAATTTATAGAGAAATAACGCAAATCGATCAATGAGTAAACAATTTATAGAGGAATATTTCATTCAGTCTTCTGATTTCTGTTGCCTCAAATTTAGAAAATTCGCTGAAGTTTTCGAAAATAGAAACAAACTTGGTCTTCTGGCTCTTCACCGATCATTGTTGAGCCTTCTGCTGATACGTTAACCTTAATAAATTTGGCCCTCCTCTTTAGTCTAATTTACTTAAACGTTAAAATGGGGTTTTTAAATTCCAGTTATTCTCAATTTTATCCGGAATAATCGAAAAAGGATTTATTGAAATTCTGTTTTCGGGGTATAAAAATTAAAAAGTAATCGCCGTAAGAGTTTTCCTAAAAATTATGTAAAATAATGCGCATTAATTAAACCTTATTTACGATCAAAAAGGCGTTTTTAAATGTGATTACCCTCGAACGAGGTCCTTCTTTGTTAACGGTGCATTTAGAATTAGTTTCAGCAGAAATATATTTTAAATATCATCTCTTTTGTTTCAGAATAAATTGGAGTAAAACAAGCTCGGTTCCGTAGATGTGGGTGGTTTTCATTATCACGTAGTGGCGGTTTTTACAGCTTTTCAGTGTCACGTAAGTAGCTTTTTATTATTATTATTTCGTACACCAACACCTTTTGTTCTAAATTTAAGCCGTTAAAATGTCCGAGTTCGTTTCTGACAGCCGTTTCCTTCACGTCGATGAGCCAAATCACGGGTTTTGGTGTGTGTAATTTCCTCCGTATTCCGAATTTATAAACTTTTAAATATTTATAGTTGGCTTTTAATGTTGGCGTGAGTCATAGAATGCATCTGGTTTTACCTGCATTTTGTGCAATTAGCCTTCGGTATTTTGGTGGAATTTAAATTTGTTTAACTAACATTCTGACGGAGCTTTGGAGTTGGATTTTAGAATTTTAGGATATTGATTTCAAAATGCCTTTGGCACTTGATTTCATAGCCAAAGCTATTTAGGTTAGCACTTTATTAATATTAATATTTATCTGAAATCTTCAAAGAGAAAGAGAAAAAGAAACGAAAATTTGAAGAACTATTTATTTCTTTACGGTTTTCTGTTGTTCCCTTTTTAAGAGGTTTTCTTCTTTTCGTTGTCTTTTACTTCTGCTCCTCTACCATCCTCTCCTATCCCTTCCTCTCGGCTGTCTTCTTGTTCCGTTTTCCCGCTTCTTCTCTTCTTAGCACTCTTCTTTTTCTTTGCACTCCTATTTTTTGTCCGCCTTCTCTTCCTCGCATTTTGCCTCTTTCTTCTCTTCTTCCTCTTCTTATTCTCTCTTCGTCTTCATCTTACTGTTTTTCTTCGTTTATTTTGTAGTTTTTTATGTAATTTTTATTAGTGTCGAATTTTGCGCATTTTTTTTGTTTTCAACATGAAGTTTATTTCTTAACTTTAGCTATTTTCTTCTTCTTCTTCACTGACATTTTCTTCTTTGCTAATTATATTTTTTCTTTCCTGCTTTCCATGAGTTTTGTTATAATTTTTTGGAATCTCCTTTTGCTCCTTTTAAGTAAATTTCTAAGCCAATTGAGGTCTTCTTTTTGTGTTCGTCTTCGTTTTATTTGGTATATAATTTTCATATAGTAGCTTGTGTGAATTTTTCATTGTTGCAATTCTTCTTTCTTTCCCTAACAATTTTTTTATTTTATTTTTAAATGAACTCAGACCCTCACTTTTCACATTTTTTCTCCTTCTACCCGCCTTTTCTCCGTCGTCCTTTTTTCTTCTTCCTTCCCTCCTTTCCTAGTGTTTTTTCATCTCCATCTTCTTGCGTTTTCTTCTTCTTTTTCCACATTTTCTAAGCTTTTGTATTGCTTTGCTTTCAGGCTTAAATTCACCTCTTTTCTTGTTTTTCTTCGCCGATATTGTCTTCTTTGCTAACCTTAGTTTTTAATAAATTTCTTGCTTTGCCATAATTTCTGCTTCTTTTGTAAAATTATAAGTTGCTCTTCTGCCATTTAAGTCTTGTCTTCATTTTGATTTCTTCTTTGTGTTGTTTTATATTCCTATTGGTTATATGTATTCTTATTCTTTTGTTAATTTTCATATTGATTATATCAGCTCTTATTTTTCATGCTTTTCCTTCGTGGTTCAACAATTTTCTATGTTGTGCTTGGCCTCCTTACCTGCTTCTCTGCTTCCTCCTACCTCTTCTCTTCTCCTCCTCTTTTCTTTCTTCCTTTCCTATTTTTATCCATCTTCATATTGTAACAAAGGCGAATGTAAAAATATTAAGCAAAGTTTAAAATGAATTTAATTTATTAAATTCATTCACGTGTAGTTGAAATGACGTCATTAGATGAGGACATTGACTAGACAAGCCGCACGCGCCGTTAAAAGCTGATACCTTTTGTACGTACTTTTGTGTAAATTCAACAAGCGTGAGAAATGCTGACCAGCATTCTTGTAAGATAACAAATAGACATTTCACACGCTCATATTAAGAGAAGGGGACCAATTTTCCGTAAATAACTGTGACCAAAATACAGTAAAAGACATGGTCTATATCCGATCATCACAGAAGCAGTGACTACGAGAAAATTGACACCCTTTAAGATGCCGTACTAGTGAATACATGTAAGATTTGTTTTATTTATTAATTCTGGACTTACAAAATATTTGTGTGAATCGTCTAAGTGCTCTTTGTGGACTTAGCCGTTTCAGATGTTATTTAGAACTTATAAAAATATTCAAGTAAATTAATTAAATCCATTTTACGGACTTGGTCATTTAAATGTAACTGGAAGTATAAATAAAAGTATAAATTTTGTATTGGAGACTCAGACAAGAAATGTAAGATTTGGTAACACTAAATCACGTACATAAAATATATAAATGTTAGTTGAACTGCACTTTAATTTAACACCTCTCGCAATAAAGCCAAGCAATCTGCAAGTGGCGTTGTTGGGTAACGACTCTACCAAACTAACAATAACTTATTTATATTAATTATTAACAATAACCCCATCCACCGCTTCGCCGCAATATTATTTCTTCTTAACTTTCTCCATTTTCTATGTCAGTTTCTTGTTTTTTCTTCTTCTTTTTCTACATTTTCTAAACTGGTTTTCTATTATCTTCAGTTCTGAACTTTTCTAATTTTTTTAGCTTGAGCATAGATTTCCTTTTTTACTAACCATAATCTTTAATGTGTTCCTTTTTTCTCTAAATTTTATCGCAATTTGAATTATAGCTTCTTTTATAAAATTAGAAGCTGCTTTTCAATCAATTAAGTCTTGTTTTCCTGTTGCGCTTTTATATTTCTGTTGACGTTCTTCTTCTTGTTTTAGTTTTATTTCTTTCTCTTTCATTTGTTTTGTTGATGACTAATCTGCAATTCTCTAACTTTCTGTTTTATAATCTTTAATATTTGATTATGTTTGTTGTTTTCAGTCGACTCATGCCTTCTATGTTCTTCATTTCCCCAACAGTTTGAAACATAATTTATCTCTTTTGTTTTTTTTTTAATTTTGCTGTTGGCGTTTGTTTTATGCAGCTAGGTCCTTTAATATTTTGTTTGTAAATATTTTGCCTCCTCATTTCCTTTAGATAAAACCTGTTTCTCGACTTTCTTCAAAGCAGTGTTTCTCTATTATCTTTTAATATTTTAGAAACATCTGAATTTAGTATTTTACCCTGTTAGGTTAGCTACCAAGCGAGATGTTGAATGTATTTAATACTGCTGTGTAGGGATTGTTCACGTCGTAGTTCATTGTAGAAGAAAAGCTCATTTTCTAAAAACATTTGGTTTAGTATTTAATTTCGTGCTGCTTCAGGCTTGGTGATACCAAATGCTTTTTAAGCAGCCTTCTTCAGTTCGTAGCCTGTTTACTTTTTTCTTCGAAAGAAAAAAAGCTCAATGTTTTGGAAATAACTGAGGTGTTTATTTATGAGGCGAAGTTCAAGCTTTCAGATTATGCTAACTGTCTTTTGTTCTGCCGTTTGAGGCTTCTTCAGTTCGTAGCTCGATTACTTCTAATTGTTTGGTTTCTTCAAATGTAGAACAGCTTAGCTTATAATTTTGTTCTGCTTTTAGTTATCAAGTAGAGTTCAGACTTGGCAACACCAAGTGTCTTTTGTTCTGTACTTAGAGGTTTTTTTTCGTAACTTGTTTAGGTTTAATCGTTTGATTTCTTCCAAGGAAAACAGGCAACTTTTTCAATGTGAAATCCATGCTTGGGGTTACCAAGTTCATTGTAAGCTGCGGCTTTAGGCTTCTTCAGTTCATAACTTTTCTTCTTCGATATAACTGAAATTAGTATTCTTATCAGGCGAATTTCAAGCTTTTACATTACACTAACTGCATTTTATTCTGTTACTTAAGGCACTTTCAGTTGATAGCTTGAATACTTTTAATTTTTTCAAAGGGAGAACAACTGAATTTTTCTGAAATACCTTAGTTTTAGGATTTAGGCTTGTATAGTTCGTTTATCAGACAAGACTTAGACTTGGAGTTGCCATGCGCTTTTTATTCTGTTGTTTATGGTTTCTTCAATTCCCAGCTTGGTTTTGATTAGCTGTAATTATTAGATTTCTTCAGAAGAAGTAAAAGCGCAATTGTTTCGAATATCAGAATTAAGTACGAATTAAGGCGAACTTCAAGCTTGAGGATGTTAAGTGTTTTTTTGCTATTGTTTAAGGCGTTTAAGGCTTCTTCATTTCGTAGTTTCATCATTTCTTGAGCAAAGTAGTAGTCAAGTTTTTCGAAATAACTTAAATTATTACTTAATTCTGTGCTGCTTATTTTATTGTCAGGTAAAATATCGAGTTGTAGAAGTGTTGGTTTCTTCCTTGGAATACTTTTCTTCTTCTGATTTCTTCCAAAGAAGAGAAGCTACATTTTTTAGAAATATCCAAATTTCGGATTTAAATTTGTACAGTTTGTTTATCAGTCAAGATTTAGAGTTGAAATTGAGTATTTAATTTTATGCAGTTTGTTTATTTATCAGGTGAAGCTTCGGATTGTGGATGTGTTTCTGTACTGTTGTTCCTTCACTTGGATTACTTTTTAACCTTTTGATTTCTTCAAAAGAATTTAAATGTCAATAGAATTTAAAAACTCAGCACTTAATAAAATCACATTTCAGTCATCGTCTTGTACATAAATAATTCTTGAAGACAGTGCTGATGTAGGTCAATTAATTTTAAAAGCATCGCTAATTAATTTACCTTGATTATTACCCTAATGCAGTCAGTACACTATGTTAATTGCGTTAAACTAGAGAAGCGTGCGACACGGTAACTCGATATGAAGTGTTTGTTTGTGGGAAACTGCGAAGTGCACGTAAATTTAACTGCAAATAGCAGTAGTTTACTAAAGTATTGTGCAGGAGGAACACCGTTCCAACTCAAATTTAGGGTATTTCTAGGCGACTGACTTTGTTTAGCTGCGTGGCTCAGCACAATAGGGTGACAGAGCGACGAAAGGCAATTAATTTTAAAGCCTTGGCTGGATGTCAGAGCAAAATCCTAGTTTTCAATTTCTAGGCTTGAACTTAGGTCAACTATATTGCGAGGTGAGCACGTAACCCACGGGCTACTTTTTGTTAAGTTATTTTTTCGGAAAAAGTTAAATGAAGTATTCTTCCATTAAAATTTTACGAGCGGCCACAAAATTTTCCAGAGCGGGTTTTCCTAGTATGAACGAACGTTGAGTGTTTCATTTATCTAAAAGGTGTACATTACAGGCGCTCACTTGACATTTATGCCAAAAGTTGTACCGAAATGACGTTATAAACGAAAATTAGGTTTACGTTGTAATAATAAGTAAAATGGAAGCAATAAACTGGAAACATTAAAGTTGTCATTATCCGAAAGCTTACATCGTGTTATTTGTTATTACGTACTTCATATTGATGTAAAGCATTACGCGGAATCGTAACATAAACAGATTCGGGTTGATACCAGCTGCTTTTACAGGTCACTTGTCAACAATTTGATTTAAATCCTATCTCCACGTTTTACACATTACAAATGCATTAAGTTCACGCTTAAAATTTAATCTACCATTCTGGATTACCGTGAGGTTCTTTAACCTATATTTTTATCAGGGAGGAGTTTCCAGATTGTCCGGTACATCTCAAAATTCTCCAGCAAATAAAAGCAGGCCATGTTATTTCCAAAATATAACATAAAATTCGGCCATCTTCTTTTGCTCTAAAATTATTTTCAAAATTTTTAGTTGAGTCCAAAGCTGCAAGAATTCGAGTTATTATAAAACAATATAAAAATTAGCATTATTCGAGCACAATAAAAATTCCTTCAGAAAGAACAGGAATTGACATTACCTAAATAATAAATGAAGCGGAATGTTCGAGGATAAATTTACTAAATACACGTGACAGTAAAAACCCATCACAATCTAATTTTTCATTATTATAGATTAACTGTCAGGTTCATATTCGAAACTTTCTTGTAAGTTTTTATCTGGTTAATAATTGCTTTTTGTTGTTTCTTGTGTATCATCAATTCGTAGTTATTTTAGGTCAAGGTTGGCCATGTTTCGTTGGTGTAAAAAAGGCTGTTGCCAGCTGTTAAAAATAAGGTTAAGAATAAGGTTGGCTGGTAGCCCTGCTACTGTTTTGGTGGAATTTTTTGGTTCATTTTGGTGGTAGACTCCACATAACCTAACATTAAACATCTGACGAGGAAGTAAGTTGTTCAAATGTTTCACAAACCTAATACCAACTAATACATTGAAAAGGATGGCCTACTGCAACCCTGGACGCATTATAGAAATCCAAAGCGACGTTTCCCTTTAAACCCAAATATCCTTTTGAAGAAGAATTTGTTTCGGCCAAAAGAATTGTTTAATTGAGCAAAATTTCTTATGGTTTTCTAGACGATGTTTATTTTGCTAGTAAACACGGTAGACTCCACATAACCTAACATTAAACATCTGACAAAAACGCAGGCTATTCAATTGTTTCATAAACCTAATGCCAACCTAAAAAATTTAAGAACCTATAAATCTTAAATAGATGCGAATTAACCGAAATTATTTCGAAACGATCAATTTTTCCAAAAATTTACTTTTCGAAGGGGAATCGAGTTTTCAAGCTATGTAGGAAAAGTTTTACGTTGCTAGACAAGGTACGAAGCTTTGAAGAGTTTAGAAAGTAATTTTTGTAAAGTTCTGTGGTTAAAAAACTTGAGCGGGTAATCAAAATCGCATTAACATTGTAAAAACTACTAAATTAAGTATGAAAGTTGAAGGTACGATAAGTTCTCGTCTTGATTAAATTTAATTCTTGGTTGTTTGACATCATTAAAGAAAAAATGTAAGCTGTGACGTATTTCGTAATTTTCCAGGGTAATATTTCGTAGTTTTCCAGTGTGGCATTTACTTATTTTTTCCTAAAATTCAAATATTCATCGGAGGAACCGAAAATTTTCTAAATTTTTGTATTTAAGTTGATGATGATGACGATGATGATGTTTAACCGAAACGCGTAAAAACATAAAGATGAGATTTGTTCCTATTATTCCGTACCCTGAGCAGTGCTGGCGTTTCTTCAAATTTAATCTTAGAGAAAGTACTTTTTAGGTCAAAAGAGAATTCTAAATCCTTGTTTTAGGTCATATAAGTCTTGTAAGAATTTTAGGTCAAATTAAAACTTCAGGTCCTTGTTTCAGGTTGTAGTTCATTTTTAAGTCCACTTTTTAGATGGTATAAAAATTATATGCTTTTGTTTTAGGCCAAATGAGAATTTTAAATCCTCGTTTTAAGTCGTATGAGAACTTCAGGTCTTCATTTTAGCCCAAATTAGAGCTTTGCGTCCTTGTTTTATGTGGTATTGTGGCGAAGCCGGTTTGCCGTTAAGGTTAGAAGTAATTAGAAATAAGTTACTTTAATATTTAGGTAGAGTCTTTAACCAACATCGCCACTTGAATATTTTGCTTGGCTTTTACGAGAAGTTTTTATTCAAAGTCAAATTCAACTAACATCATGTATTTCATATATGTGCTTTAGTTTTACAAAATGGTACAAATTATTCTAAGCCCCAGTTCAAAGTAAAGTGATACAAATTATTCGAAGTCCCAATTACATTTAAAACGACTAAGTCCATAAAAAGAATTTAAATATTTTACACAAACATTTCACAAGTTTTGAATTAAAGCTACGTTAAAATAAAACAGTCTTACATGTATATTACTGGAACGGCGTTTTGGAGGGTGTCAATTCTGTCGTAGATACTGCTTCTTTGATGGCCGGATATAAACCATGCCTTTAGTGTATTTCAGCTCAGTATTTATAGGTCAAATCAGAACGTTTGATTCTCCTTAGGTCAAGTGATAACTTCTTTAGATATTCGTTGTAGGTCGCATTTGATTCAAAGACCGCGTTTTAGGTCGTTTAAGAATAGTAAGCGCTCGTTTTAAATCAATTGAGAACTTTAGGCTCTTGTTTTAGATCAACTGAGAACTGTAGATTCTTAGGTTATGTCAAATAAAAACTTTCTTGTTTTAGGTTACATTTGATTTCTGTGTTTTATGTTTTATAAGAACTTTAAGTTCTTGTTTTAGGCCAAATGAGAACTTTTGGTCCTTGTTTTAGGTCAAATAAAAACTTTAGGGCCCTATTTTAGGTCGTTTTTGGGTCGATATGAATTTTAAGCCCTCATTTTAGCTCGCATAAGAATTTTTGTTTCTCATTTTTTATCACAAATCTTCGCCCAGTCCTCTCTACCTCACAATAGTTACGCCACTGCCCAGAAACAACTAGCAAAAAGGCCTTTCTCCAAAGCCTCGAGATACAAAGCTTGCTATTTAATGCTATCACAAGCATAAATACAGTGCTTAACCCTTATGAATTTCGTTCCTTAATCGCCTGAATCGGCTCATTTAAAATAATATAACAAGTCCCTTTCCTTCATAGCTGTAAGATTGAATCCAATACCCGAAGATTTCGACTATCTAAACTTGTATAACCCAACGATCGGTCACTTGATAAGGGGGTTGTAGATTAAACTTGACTCCTACGCTTGATTTGGTTTTAGGTTTAAAGCAAGGAAGGAAATTCGAGATTATTTTTATGGAAAATCAGCTTTTTTGCTTAAGGAGATCGATTTTAATCATGATTTTTGTTGGTAAAATATCTATGAAAGGGGTAAAACATTGCAATTTCTGGAAGGAGAAGGCAGAAGAGATTGAAATGATATAAAAACAATAGCATTCCCAGCAGTTTTAGTCCTTAAACAAACCAAAAATTGGTCTGCAAACAATTCGAAGCTTCTTCGAAGCTTATAAGAATGTAGGGTTAAGTGGAAGTGTCAAGGATTAAGCAGGGCCTGGGCCACTAAGCGAATTTCTAAACTGTTATTCTTAAAAATAAGCCCTCGTTACTATAAAAGCTGTGGCAAAGCTAAGCCTGGATTTCACCCAGAAAAGTATTTCACAAATTGACCTAAGACTTTATTTTCTTTTGTTATTATTATATTGTTTTCATTTAAGAATTTGTTAATTTTGGAACTTAAGAGGAATTTTTCAAACAGAAGATTTACGCCCTTTTTTTCCTTCAACTACATCAACACATTAGCAGTTTACTTTAAATGAAACATTAAACGTTTTACTGCAAATAGAAGGTGAGAGTATGTAAGTTTTACGATACCTTACGCGCCCTACGTGCGGGTTTCCCCCAATTCTGAACCTTTATTACTTTATCGTCCTTGCCCGGCTTTTAAAGTGCGTGTTTTTAAGTAAATAGAAAAAAGAGGCTTAGTAGACGCTAATCTTTGTTGTTTTGTTGATGTTCGTAAACAATTCCGACCTGCTCAAGTCATCCAAAGAAGAGGTTACCTTGTAAAGCGAAGGTCTGGGGTTCGATTCCAGCTGGTGGTTACGTGATTTTTTTTTATTTGAAAAAAATTGAAGCTTTGTTGAAGGACTTGGTGCCAGCAAGCTTGTTCGACAAACTAATATTTTCGTTAGTTGGCGGTCTTAGGCATGTGGAGGAGTAGGCTTGTAAATCAAAGGTCTGAGGTTCGATTCTGGCTGGGGTCAGATGATTTTTTTAATTAAAAAAAATCTGAAACTTTGCTAAGATACTTGGTATACGAAAGCTTAAATCTTACTTAATTAACAAACCAATTTTTTCAATAGTTAGCGGCCTTAATCATGTAGAGGAGTAGCTAAGTTTCCTTGCAAACCAAAGGTCTGGAATTCCATTCTAGCTGGGGTCAGATGATTTTTTTTAATTCGAAACTTTGTTACAGTACTTGTCATCAGCAACCTTAAATATTGCTTACTCAACACTCCAATATTTTCATTAGTTTGGGGGGTCTGCTCAGTTTTGCAGTTTAATTACTTCGATTCAAATCATCGTGGTTTAAAAATTTCCTGGAAGAATTAGAATACGTAAATTTGTGCGAAAATCGTTGCCATAGTGCACTCGAAAATTGTTGATTTTCGCAAGGCAAGTTCGGAGAATTTTTAGGGTAGTTTCTTATTTCTATATGTCCTACATTTCAGTCCTGAAATCCCTTATCGGATTTTGATGAAGTCCAATATAGGAAACCTTCGCTAAATTTATCGCCTAACCAACACTGTCACTTTGTTGGAAGGTTAGAGGGACCTTTAACCCTTTAACCCCCAGCAAACCTTCAGGTTTTGCTTATTTTTATCCGTCTTTATTTCGCCCTTTAGAAATATTTATGTTTAGGCAAAATAATTTCGTTAGAAGCGCTTTGCCCTAAAGTGAAAAATTAAATTTGAGCCTGAAACTTTTTCTCTATTGTTGTTGAAACGAAACCGAAATGGAATACCAGATCCGTCGATTTGGGACGAACTTACTTTCTTTTCAGATTTAATTTCGTTCGGACCACAGGGATTTGGAAGCGCACGACTTATTCTGCTTCGATTTCGTTTTTGTCCTTAAATTCCTTTCACTCTTGAGTTTCAGGCCATTTTCTGCTGCTTTACTCTACGCCTAATCGTTGCGAATGTTTTCTATTTTCCATTTAGGCACTTAAATCGGTTTTTTGTGCTTTTTTACCCATTAGGGATTCTACTAAAAAAAATTATTAGAGTTGTCTGGAGCTTGGGGTTACTGGGAGGGGTTAAGGGTCATCATTTGAGGCGTGAGTTTCAAGTCTGAAAAGGGCTGAATTGTTTTTATTTTTTCTACTGTTTCGAATTTGATTAGTCTACTTTTAATTTTTGCAGTTAATTAAAGAGGGCTTCCTGACAGAAGAGCTGAATCAATAAAGTTTTTCAGTTTTTCCAAGAACGGGTTATAATCTCAAATGTAACGTTGTCCTTCTCCCTCATGTAAAGCCAGAAGATTCACTGCAAATTGAATCTGGAAAAATAATAAAATTGTAATCCGGTGTAGCTTTAAATCAGCAGAATATTTCCTGTAAAAAAAATTAGCTGTTTTTACTTTTTTTTTCAGAAACGCTCTCGTTGTAATAAATCAAGTAAATATCCTGAATAAAGCTTTTTCAGTAAAATCTCGTGCTTGAAACTAAAGTTGCCAAGTCAGTACTCGAAAATTAAACACTTTATAAATTATAAAGTCGGTGGTTTTGTCGCTTTAGTGGCGTATTGCATTTTGTTTCGTAGCCATGCATAAAGCACGTCCGCGACACATTTTTAAAGCCCTTTCCCGTCTGCTACACCTGAGATATGGGACTAAAACTTTAAAATTAACCATTAGTTCCGTAGTATAGTGAATCAACCCTCCTGGAATGCAATTAAGAGGACGATACGGGTTGTCTTTTTTCGCCTTTTTATTTTTGTTTAGTTTTTTCCTTGCAGGACAAGCACGCATTTCCTTTACAACAACCATTCCGGAAAGGCAATCAAGGGAATGTTCTCAAGTGTCAGGAACATTATTACATCTTGTTGTACCTTCTACTTTTGTATTGTTTGCATTGTTGCCATTTTTGTTGCTAGTTGGACAAATATCCCGAACTACTTCAGGAGCTGAAACTTGAAACGAACAATGTTTCTTTCATTTACTACCAATCCGTCTTGAAAGTGATGAAATTCCCTTCGTTCCGGAAAAGTCTCAGCGCGAATTAATTTACGAGTTTTATGTGTTGCTGAAATGGTAGTTTTACTTTGTTGCCATTTTACTTTGTGCTGCAAGAGTTTTACTTACATCATGTTACCAATTTGCTGAGATTCGTCAGTCTGAAGGGCCTTGAAAACCAGATACATATTTCGGCGAATAAGGCCCTTTTAAACAAACTTAGATGGAGTTCATTTGTCGTTGAAGATCAATTTACAACAGCAAAATGGCTGAGACTCCACATTTCGTTAGTTAACAGAACACCCTGTATATTTCGATTCTAGATTACATAGATTAAATTCTCTTTCCACTAACTCACGAACATAAAGTGACCTCTAACTGACATTTCTTTTAAATTACGTTAAACCCTAGTTGACCATAGAACATATTTAAATCCAGTGATGAGCAAAAACAACAAACATGAAAACTTATAAATGTATAATTCATTCACGAGTTAGACAAAGTAGGCCATACCTCCAACTTGCAGTGTTGCCATTGTTTATTTGAAAATTGGGTAGTTTTCTGTTTCGACCATTCGACAGGGCAATGTTAGGTTATGTTGCCATAGCCAACCTTAAAATAATAATCTATCAACGAACAGATTTATCCCAGCAGAAGCCTTGTTCACACCGTCGAAACATGGCTTACTGCGATTTAAACGCATGATAAATCCATTATAATTTATAACAGACGAAGCTTAAAATCAGCTTGATAACTCAGTGTTTAACGTTTAATTGGTAACCTGATTGTATTTATTGTATTCGTCCTAATTTTCTCTCTAAATGAATAATTGAATCCCCATAATGCACTTATGAACTGTAATTACCTGAATCAAGTTTTAATGAGCGCTAGCGGCTCGGAAAATACAAACCGAATTCGCTAATTATAAAATGCGAACTTGTTGCTGCTTTCGTTATTTTCTGACAGTGTAACCTGTTGTTTGTGTGTTATTTAGAGCTGCATTTTTATTATAAAATATGTAAAGCTAAAGGTTAGGTTAGGATTTCGTGTTCTACTTAGAAGTTCATTGATTTTTCCATTCTTTTGTTAACGTGTTTTACGATACAATTTGCACGTTTTAACGGCTTTGAGAACGTTAATGAGCTTCCTGAAAGGATTTTTGTTTAAAACTTTGCTAAGTAATTGTGTTGTTCCTTCGATTAATTAAAGTCTAATTAATTAAAATTAGCTCTTAATTTTAATTCTGCAAATCATAAAGCATTTCTTCTTTAGTTTGAGCTTATTTTATAATTTTTGGGGAGCAAAAAATATTTAAATTAAACAATTAAGAGCGAATCAAGCACTTGGTGGAGGCGCTAGCGCTAGACGATCAGCTTTGAGCCCACGTAGAACATTTGGTAGAGGCGCCGAGGTTACCTTTCTGCTTTTTCCTTTTAAAGTTTTTTTCCATAATGCTTATTTAACAGTCAAATACGCATCTGTGTATGGGATAAAGGAAATTCAACGTTATTTCATTCTACCCCGGAGAGATGAGGTGGCGGGCCGCTTTTAGAAGGGCAGAACTCCTCTTCAGCTACGGAGAACGGATATGTAAGGATAGGTTAAACTAGGATGTGGATAAACTAGGATAAAGAGGTTACAGGTGTAAAAAGTATGGGGTTTACTTTGATAGAGATAGGGTCTACGGTTCGATTCTAGCTGGGGTCAGGTGTTTTTTTTAATTCGGACAAATCTTAAATCTTGGTGAAATATTTGGCATCAGCAAGCTTTACTCTTGCTTAATCAAAAAATCAATATTTTCACTAGTTGACGGCCTCAGTCATGCAAAGTTGCCTTTGTAAACCAAAGGTCTGGGGTTAGATTCTGGCTGGGGTCAGGTGATTTTTTTTGAATTCGAAGAACTCTAAAACCTTGGTGAAGTATTTGGCATCAGTAAGTTTATTTTACTTAATCATCAAACCAATATTTTGATTAATCATATATTATGGAAGAGCAGCGGAGTTATTTTGTAAACCAAAAGTCTGGAGTTCGGTTCTACCTGGGGTCAGATAATATTTTAATTTGAAAAAATCTCAAACTTTGTCGAAGTATTTGGCATCAGCAAGCTTAAATCTTGCTTCATCAACAAACTCATATTTTCATTAGTGGACGGCTTAGTCATGCAAAGTTGCCTTATCAAATCAAACGGCTGGGGTTCGCTTCTGGCTGGAGACAAGTGATTTTTTTATTCGAAAAAATCTGAAACTTGGTTGAAGTATTTGGTCTCCGCAAGCTTAAATATTGCTTAATCAAAAAACCAACATTTTCATTAGTAGGCGGGTCTGTTGAAGCCGTCTGTTTTGCACATTTGGTGGAGGCGCCTTTCTTTCATTTTTCCATAATTTAAAAGTTTATTTAACAGTGAAATACTCACATTTGTTGTAATCTCTTAAGTAAAAGCCTTCTTCCAAAAAAAGCAAGAAAGATGAATAAAGCAAGGTTAAACGTAAACCAAAGAAATGAATGCTTACGTAAACGTGTATTTTTCGTACTGAATACCACGGATGATAGAATTTGCTTCGAGTTATGGGATTTGCTTTGATAAAACAGGGATTAAAGGAAACAGTACAAGAATAAGACGATCGCAGCTTGTAAGGTTTTAGCGAGATTAAAACGATGCTGGCGGTACCGTACGTTAAACAAAAAGATTTTATGGAATCAAAACTTTTATTATTTACAAAGGAAACGTCTTGGTTTTTAATTTTTTAAAAGTAAAAAATTAGAAAAACTGAGCATACGGCCTTGTTTTAATGGCACTGTGAAATTTTCAGACGTATGAAATATTTAATAGATTATTCAAGTCTTGAACAACTAGAACAGAAGCGTTAATTTCGTAAATAAGTAAGATAATATTGATTTTGTCTACGTGGCTTTGAGGCTGAATGAAGTTGGTTGTTCTCAAAAATTGACATCATTTCGAAGTTTTCTGAATCAACGTGGAGTTAGAAAAATTAGGACCCTTTTTGTATAAATCAACAGGTATAATTAATTAATTTCTACGTATAAGTCCAGCCAATTAATTATTCTCGTTTCTTCGAACAAACACAAACATCAGGATTTTTTAAAGATTTTTTTAAAAACAAAATGGAATTATTTTTGGTTTCTAACATAAAGCATTGGCTTTACAGAATTTACATTGAAAATATAAAAGCAGTTTTCAGTATATTAATTTTTAGTTTCAGACTTGAATTACAGAATTAATTTACACAGAAGGAAGTTTTCAGTATTTTCTTTTTGGTTGCAAACTTGAAACCGAAAGTGCTTTCAGTATATTAAACTCGTTTATTCCGAGACGTTTTAATGAAGAATAAACCGAAAAACGAACCCGCTTGCTCATCAGATTTATAAACACACTGATTACAGAAAAATGTGTGTTGACGAAAGCAGGGAATTTTTTTAGCATGCCAGAAACGCCCTAATCAAATGAGCTTCCACCAGCAAAATGAGTTAAAATATATTGATACGCCAGCAGGGGGTGGTAATTACTTGTATCGCGAAAATTTAAAACGCAGCAGATTTCAAATTGATCAATTTATTTGTATTCATTTCAACGTTCACTCTCGATAGGAATCGAAATTTTGTAAATAAATCGTACGAAATTTAATTTACACCTTTTTCTAATTCGATTCATATTAATTTATATCTATTTAATTAATAGGTGTTTAGTTAAACCAAGCATTAAATTCAACCTACGGGAAAACCTTCCTAAAACGTCAATTTCTAAATAAATTGGCCCGTAAATTTGTTGGCTCGGTTTTATATTATATACTTATTCAAGATTTATATATGAGTTACAAGGGATAACGAGCCGAACCGCAAGGTTTAACATTAACAACTTTTCCACCGAAAGTGCTAATGCGTTTTAACACGACGAAAGTTGCATACTAAATTAGAAACGATTGCAATTTGGCTCTGATTTATGACATGTGCTTTGCCAAATGCCTTGCACTATAGCATTAACACAAGTAATCTTAGGTTAGGTGCTATATTAATGTGTAATATTCTGGTTAACGTAATTATAAGTGCGGAAAGTTTAAATTTTGTTGGAACGTCCTGTTAAGAGTATGATTTACAAGAAGGTCAGGATATGAAATTAAGTAAGAGAGAAGTGGAGGAAGAAAGCGAACAAAGGGACTGTAAAAATTGACCCAGATTCACATTTTATTTATCAACCGCAGGCCATGATTATTTGCTGGTTTTTACTGTGTGAACTGGACTTTAAAACTTCAGTTGTGTAATCTGACAAACATGGCATATATAATTCATTTACAGTCTGTTTAGACTACAGTTGGCCACGTTAAGTACCGGTTTTTCTGGTGTAGATAAGGCTTTACCTGCTTTAAACCTGTCTTGTCATTACCAATGACGCTTGAAGTAAGTTTAAAATTGAAGTTGTACAATCTAAAAGCACGGCATGTATTGTAACAAAGACGAATGTAAAAATATTAAGCAAAGTTTGAAATGCATTCAATCTATGCACGCGTGGTTGATATGACGTCATTCGATCAGGGCATTCACTGGCAAAGCTACACGCGTCGTGTCAAGGTTGCATCTTTTAATGCATACATATGGCAGTGCTTCATGCTTCAATGCAGTTATGGACTCTCCACATGCATGAGATAAGATACTGAATATTGAGAGAAGGGGTAAATTTTCTGTATATATACTGCAAACAAAATACGCTAAAGACATGGTCTATATCCAGCCATCAAACAAGCAGTACCTACGGTAAATCGACACCCTTTAAGATGAGGTTCTAGTGCATACATGTAAGATTGTTTTATATTTTAACTTAACTCTAATTTAGAACTTGTAAAATATTTGCGTAAATTATTTAAATTCGTTTTATGGACTTGGTCGTTTTAAATGTAATCAGAACTTAGAGTAATTTATATTTGTTCACTTTGAATCAGGACTTGTAATAATTTGTATCAATTTTTTTTGACTCTGGACTTAGAGTAAATTGTGACAATTTGAACTTAGAATAATTTTGTATTCACGTTGAATTGAAACTTAGATTAATTTGCATAATCTTTACTTTGAAGCTGGACTTGTAATAATTTCTATAACTTTACTTTAATTCAGGACTTAGAACAATTTATATTATTTTGTACAACTAAAGCACTGATATGAAATACATGAATGTTAGTTGAATTTGACTTTGAATAAAAACCTCTTGTAAAAAGCCAAGCAATATTAAAGTGGCGACGTTGGTCAAAGACTCTACCTAAATTATTAAAGTAACTTATTTATATTAATTTCTAACAATAAACCAACCAACCACTTCGCCACAGTATAATGCATTCATAGTTTTTTTGGATCACAGTGGGTCACGTTATGAGATGATTTCGTTGGAGTAAGCACGGCTTTGCCTGTTGTAAACATATCTTATTGGTGAAAGCCACATTGAATTGGGAACTGTTGAATTAACTCTAAGAAACACGGCATGTATAATGCATTCTGGGTTCTCTTAGACCATAGTGGGCCACGTTATAAGACGATTCCATTAGTGTAGACTGAGATTTTTCTGCTTTAAACCTGTCTTGTTGGTAAAAGTGATGTCGAATCAACGACTGTTGAATTAACTTTAAGGTTGCAACCTAACAAACAAAGCATGTATGATGCATTGTGGTTCTTTTTAGATCACAGTCGGCTACGTTATGAGACGACTTCGTTAGTGTAGACAAAGTTTTTCTATCTTATTGGTAAAAGCCATGTTGAATCAATGACCGTTGAATTGAATTTATGGTTGAATTTGTAAAATATGACAAACACTATAGTGCGCCACGTCGATGTAGACAGGACTTTGCATACTTTAAACCATGTCTTGTTGATAAAAATGGCATTGAATCAACAACTGTTGAATTAACTTTAAGGTTGCTGCTGCAGAATCTGACAAATACCACCTGTATAATGCATTCTGCTTCATATTAGATTTTAGTAAGCTACGATTTCGCCTGTTACAAACTTATTGTTAATTGCTCGAACAACCAATATTATGTTTGATGTTGTTAATATGTTTTGTTGTTACATCCGGCCCATCGAAGGACCAATGTTAATTGTTATATGATTGATATTCCGATCAATGGACCAATGTTGTTGATAATACCAAATTATTTTTGGTAATAGTAAATGCTTGATTAGTTATATGATGTTTAAATATTAGTGTATCACAATGGTCGCTTAATACAAATTGTTTGTTGTTGGACCACACTGGTCGCTTGGTTTTTTAAAGTATATAAAACAAAAACTTGCTGCTACAATTTTATTGAACAATTTATTTGTACAGCTTATTATAAGAACCCCGAACTTCCCACTGGCAGTCGGCGGCGTGTTCCCGAGAGCTACCTCGGTGTTTTTTCCCCTTTTTTCCGCAGTATAATTTTGGCGTCCTTTCTTCGGAACGTTGAGCCTATCTTCGATTGCTTGTAGGTTGACCTCAGATCGTTCAGTTTTCTAAATTTATTATATAACGTTTATGCGGGTTGTTTTACTGTTGCATGTTTTCGGTGATTATTGTAATACATATAAGTTAGATTTGGATTTCCTTTTGGAGTGAAGTTAGGGAACAGCTAAACCCAGTACAGTTTTTGATATTTTTGGTATTCAGCAGTGGTGATTACTAGTTAGTTTAATTGTGGGATATTATGGATCCTCATAGATTAGTACGGGAAGATTCGAAGGTAGGTACATTTAGATAGTGTTTGTCCTTAGTCATATTTATGGGGGTGGTTGGAGGGTGACTTTTGTGTGTCTATTTAGTTTTGGGAGGCTACTGTTACTGCTATGTTAATGTATTTTGGTTAACGAAGGCAGTTAGGATTGCCCATCGTATCCTCATTTTTGTCACGTTAAATTAACCTCAAGGTTAACGTTATGGCATCTGACAAACACGGCATATATCATCCATTCACGATGCTTTTGGACCACACTAATCCGCATTATGAACCTATTTCATTAGTGTAAACAGGGTTTTTCTTGCTATAAACCTGTCCTATTAGAAAACATTAAAGCAACAATTGTTGGATTAACTTCAAGGTATCTAGAAGTGTATGATCTGACAAACATGGCACGTATAATACATTCTCTGTCGTTTTAAATCACAGTAGGCCACGATACAAGACGGTTTTGTTGGTGGTAGACACAGGTGGTAGATACAGCTTCCTATAAGCCAGTCTGGTTATGAAAACTGTTGAATTAGATTCACGATTGAAGTTTTTTCTGACAAACGTGACTTCTATAATGCATTCACAATCCTTTTAGATCACAGTGGGTAAAAGGGGGGAAGCAGAAGATTTGTGTAAACAGGCAGACGCCCGGAGTAAAAATAGTCATTAAAAAATAACCTTAATTATTTTAAAGTTATCCAAGTAATCGTTGAGACAAATTGCAGAAAGATCTCTATTTGGTAGAGATCAGCTTCGTTTCTGCCTCTTCTTTTTCCCTGGTCGATTTCACCGTAGAAACAGTTCGACCAGAGAAGGTGTAAGTAAAAACAGTAGAATGATTTTAAATACTTTCAATTGACACTTAAATATTATTATTAATAGTTACTAGTTAAATTGGAGTTACCTATGCACACCCTACCAGATTTGAGAGTGGCAGGGTGGTATCTTGATAGACAACAAGTTGGGTGGCGCTGCAGCACTTACATCCGCAAACGCATTAAATACAAAAAACAGTATAACAGTATTAAACAAATATAAAAAAGAAATACCAAACATAGAAAGGAACAAAAGAAAGAAAGGGAAAACAAAGAACATTTTAATCCCCAAATCATTAACCACAAATTAATAGAATTCAGCCTGTTATCAAATTCACGACCGTCACTTTCGACACCCACAGACATAAAAGATGACACCTTAATTTCACACATTGTTGATCTCAGCACGTTCTTCGCATGCGACCACTCTGAAAAGGCTCACTTAAGTTCCGGACTGATTGGTAGTGGCTAAAAGTCGCCCTAAATTTAAGGTAATTCGTTTAATTTACTTGTACTCTGTTCTGTGGAAGCTTAAAGTACTGAAAGATCATTTCAGTGTGATTCGAGATGTTTTTCAGATATGAAAAATTGAAAACAAATATTAAAGAAAGAACATTTCCAGTTTCAGGTGGGAGTATTTTTAAAACATACACAAAAATAACTTTTATTTGTTGTCAACAGTCGATCAATAATGCAAGGTTGTTGATTGAATGCTACCTTGTTATTCTTGTGTTTATTTTCTTTGACGTAAAATCTACGAAAATAGAAGAAAAATCCAATTTTAATGTAACAAAGTTAAAACAACCACCGTGAAATATGTTTCCACTTTCAAACAATTTACAAAATTAATGTGTTGAGTCCTTTGCAAACCCTCTGGGGGTTATTAAACATACAAATATTATTAAAGATAATTAAGAAATATTTTTAGAAAAATTCGTTCGGAATAATTTTTTTCATGAGTATAATCCATTGCTATATTTTTTGATTCTGGTTGGCCATGGGTTTTGGCAGTTTTACTGTGTAAATTTGGTTTTTTTCTATCATTACTCTGATGTATTTAAAAATCTTTTCGTGGCTTTCCTTTGCAATAACTTTAGAGTTTAGAAAAACTGTTTGAAAAAAGCTGCGAAAGTTAAGAAAAAATTAAAAGCTTAAAGGTTAGTTTATAAAACGGTTTCAACAGCCACTAATTATTCTCCTTTAAGCTTCAAGATGAATGAAAACAAAGTGGACCAGGCTAATGAACGTTTAGAAAACACCTCAAAGTGTTTCATCTTTTTTTATTTTTTTAAATACAAAGTGGCGTGTCATATTCTTACTGTTTAATGCTCGAGTAATTAAGGTTTCCTTCCGCAGATTGTTATTTGCTTAATTGGAAGGTTAAAAAATAGTAAATTTAAGGAAGCAATAAATTCGGAAATATAAAAATTTCTTTAGATTTAGGATTTGCATTCTGATTCGATGGTTTCGAGTTTGAAATTTTATAATTGCCGATTAAATATAGAGATCATTTAATTCCAGCTTGAACTTCTTTAAATCTAGTTAAGTCAACTCCAACAGTAATCCCATTTAATTAAACAATCGTAACAATAAAATAAAATTTTTATCTGCTAAACTAATGCAATTATTACTTTAGTTATAAGTTGCGGAAGTATTATTCCGGATAATTAATAGTTAAACTATAAAATCTGAAATAATAATTAGAAACGGAGTATCGCAAGGCAATTAACTATTAATTTCGATGAATTTAAGAAGCTTTGTTTTAGATAAAGTAAATTTTAAAATTACGGTATAGGTTTAAAACCTACATCTGAGTCAAAATAAAAATATATAGTGGAAAAAGAAGGCTGTGATTTAGTATCGCATCAGCTAATTGATGTTACATTGACGAAAGCTAGAAGTTGCAATGCTTTAAAATTTGAGATGTTTTTTGAAGCAATTTTGGTTTTTCTGTTTAAAAACCTGCAAACAAAAAATTATATTGAAATTAAACACGTGGATTGTTCAATAGAAACACCTTTGGACTGCGCAGCTGCTACTTTAAGTACTAGTGTCGCGTCTGTCAAAATTTTTTACTGTTTGTTTCTTACTAAGCATTGTGATTAAGTTGGAAATTGGCATTTATGGTAGAAAATCCGTCCAAAGTTAATCTGCGTGCTGTTATTCCATTTTTGACCACCGAAGGGGGTCAGCCAATGGAAATGAAAGCTGTATAGGATGTCTATAGTGGTGGTTGAATCGTGCAATAAATTTCGACAAGGAAGAGAATCCACTAAGGATATGGCCCATCCAGGAAATGCCCGTGCTGAAGCATCAGATGCAAGTAGGCGCATTAAAGTTAGAGAACTCAATATGGGAACTGTCCATTATGGATAGTTTTGGCTATCACAAAGTTGCTGCTCAGTGGATTCCACGACTGCTTACTGATGAGCAGCAAAATTTGCGTTCGGCCTTATCATTACAGCATTTGATACGCTATCAACAAGGTAATACCTTTTTACACCAAATTGTTGCCGGTGATGAGTCTTGGTGTTATCACTACGAACCAGAATCCAAACGCCAGGGTATACAGTGGAAACATGCAGAAACTCCGAACTTAAACTGTATCGGGGGATTACAGATCAAGCCCAAACAGAGTGTGAAGTATCTAGAAGTGATATTGGACAAAAGCCAGAATTATGACGAACACATCCAATCAATTAATAAAGCAAAAAAGGTCATTGTTGAGACTTATGTCTAAATTTGGTGGCGGAGGGGAGAACACAAGAAGATTGCTAAACTTAGTCGTACAATCAATAGTGTTATATGCGAGCCCAATATCGGGAAAGGCACTGCAATAAAAATGGAACGAAGATCTGTTGAATAGCTTACAGCCAGATATTCGTTCGAGATTGTCCTGCAACCCCTACATATTCTGACTCGACCTAGGGGAGTATAGTTTTCGCTAGAGTAATCGCTTTAGAACTGTTACGCCAGGAGAGGAAAACCACAAGAGTAAACGTTGAAAGAATTAGTAAACAGGAAATATGAGAAAGAACTATAGATCTCTGGTAAACCAAATGAAGAATGGATACATACTCTACTCCCCAATATCAGAGTATGGGTACACCGAACAGTGGAGGAAGTGGACTATCATACTACGCAATTTTTGAATGTTTTATGAAATACTTGCTGATGTGGAACACACAATCTTTCTCTGCTCACTAAACACAATATTTTATAATCTTTATGATTGAAAGTGAAGAAGAACGATGAACGAAAACGAAGAGTAGAACAATACGACAGAACAGCTTCCAATAGCCCGTCCCCTGAAGCAATACTTTAGGGTAATCCCAGAGAGCATATTACAAGGTCGGGTTGGCGGGAATCTTTTAGAAGATTTTTCCCCTCCTACGTAAAATAAATGGTTGGGTTAGGTAGATTAAATTAGGTTACGTTACTTATCCCTAACAACGAAAGAAGAAGAAGTATATAAATACCTTATGATGCTGAGGGGGGGGGGGGCATAAGGAATAAGAGAAAGGAAGTTCTTATAGGAAGTGTTTTTAATGTAAAGGCACACTGTTGGGAATCAGCAACAGAAGAAGAGAAAGGTAAAATTTTGGCCGAATGGATAAACTGGAAAGATTTTTGAGAGAGCGAATGGGATGTCTTTCATGGACATTACAATATGCACACAAGGCCTGGGTAAACTAATCAAAAACTGGTACATACGCTCGGAGGAAAGCTTGAGCTTCCACAAGAACAATTACATAAATATTAAAAAGAACGTAAAACAGGACGCGTCATTGGAGAGAGACAATAAATTAAGGGATGCTCGTATATGACAGCAGTAAAACAGGACAAATGATGGAGGCCATTCAAAGAAGAAGAAGGGGAATTAATTACCACAATACCGCAGAAGAACTTCAGAAGATGAGAAGTCAACCATATGACGAGGTACAAAAAGAGAGGGAAAGTAAAGAGGAAAAGGACGCTGAAATCGCAGATTCGATTGAATGCCTTGGTTAGAATACTTTTGAATAATTTAGTGAATTTTTGAGTTTGGAATTATATATTTTGGGCTCAAATTTTACGCTTAAATTTCTCCAATTCTACTTTTAAATAAAAGGGCAGGAGGAAGTGCAATTAACAGTCGTGCGTAATGATAAATAATAAAATAGAAGCAGCCATTATTCCACTTTTTAAATAAACTTGAGGCCATACATCGTGCATGTCAACATGATGGCGTATTATATGATTTATATGAACGTTGAGAACTGAAGCAAATTGTTTGCATGGTTGGAATTTTCAACAGATAGTTATTTAAAAATCTGCGCACATTTAACAATTAGGACAGGAAAAACCTAATTAAAAAAATATTAAACACATTAATTGGGCGAGATTTAGGCTTTTATTTGTTTGTATTCGTTTCAGGAAATATACATATCGTATAATTAATTTAGTAACACATAATTATGTAGCTCCCCCACACGAATTCACGTACTTGGCACAAATGTAACGCAAATTATGCATTTGGTCAAGCATGTAATAAAGGAAGATAATTACGTTGTAACAAGCAAGCAAAACCTTATTACCCTCCCTTTGTTTTATTAATTAGTAACATTAAATTTAACTATTTACGTTAAGCAGATCCATTCTGGACGGGTTCTCAGGTGCAACTTCGCTTTAATGTTCCCATATAATTCAAAAGAATGAGATTTTCCAACAGTTTCCTACAAAAATTAATAAGGAGGTTCCGACTTAGCTGGGAGATAATATTCGAAATGAAACGTTTATTTATATGTTGCAGACATAACCTTCTAACCAAAAATAAGCGAGTTATTGACCCAACTGGCCAGACCATTTTGCAATATATTGCATGTGGAACAAAATTTATATACGTACTTTTGAATCATGGATTAAACTAGTTTAAAATAAATTCTGTTTATTTTCTTTGCAGTTCTGAAAATTGAGTCATTTATAAAATTCCTGAAAATATACAGTTGCAAATGTGAATCGAAAATACTCACTTTGGTTTCTTCCTTGTTCGTATTCTAACCAAAGAGAAAGAAAAAGTGGGCGTCTTTCACGGATAGAATTTATTCAGACTTTTAATTAAGGACTACCGCCCGCCCATTCACTGCTTTTATTATTTAAGGGTTCTAAGACACGAATCCGGTCACTGAAATCGGGGTTTTGACGCCAACAAATTGTGCCTTTCAAAAATGAATTATTAAAGGTCAGTTTTCGATCTCGTTTTTAAAATTATCACAATTCTTCTAAATAAATACAAAAATTTGCATAAATTCTTCCGATTTCCGAGATGAAAATATAGATATACATATATAAACGCACTGGCGATACAAATGGCGAAGGTCCAGAACACCCTGGAGACTTTTACCGTATTCTAGAATAAGCAGTGACCGACTATTTAGTTCTGTTGATTTTGATGTTTATATATTAGAAAATAAATATTGTAATTATTCAGTTACGTTAAATCTTTACAATAGGCCATGTTAGCAAGTTTTATTAGTGTAAATCTGCCTTTGCTGTAACGATTATACTCAATTTTTTTGATTATGTTTCATAGAAAAACAAACGGAAACAACAGAGCATTCGATTAGGAAATAAATTCAAGGCAAAGGTAGTAAATGTAGATCACGGCTTGCTTTGTTATAAAAGGAATGTCTTAGTTTTAATAATAATACTAATAATATATTGATTGCTGAAAAATCATTGAAAAACTCCAGCCTCGAAGATCAAACAGCCAAAATGTGTCAATGATTATGACATGTTGACTAATTAAAATGTAACACCGGGCAGAGCCACGGATAAACCTACGTAACTAAACTTTATGACAAGGGTCAGATATTTTTGGTAAGTGAAATTTAGGTAGGCTGCGGGAACACAAATTATTTAACAGCCGAACGGAGGGAATACAAATGTTAACATCGGCATCGATTCGATTATACTTACGAAACAAAAACCGAGAGTTATAATAAGAAAACGAAAATTTTTTGGAAAAACAAAACCAGAACAAAACAAAACAATGATTTAACCAGCAAAGCCTACTGAGCAACAGTACAAAAAATTTTACTGTAATTTACAAGAGTAATCAAAGTGCCAAAACTAAATTTTGCTTCTCCTATAATCTCCAGACGTTCCTCAAAGCAAGTTGCAAAAAAAACCAAAATAGCAGAATCAGAAAATCATTCCAATTTCCATTTTCCCGAATCAATCGTCGCGAAACGATCCTTTAACCCGTAAAGCTCATTCTGTGCCAAATTAAGTCTTTGTCTTTTCGTAGACGATCAGCAAGGATGTCACTTTCACGTGGCGCTCTTCCCCTTGTTCCTTTTACCGGGCTTTTACCTTCCGATTTCCGATCGATCGTTGAGGGTAAGGATTGTAAAGAAAAAGTGTTAGGCCAACACAATTCTAAAAAAGACTTCAACCTATCATAAGCATCTGCAACAATTTTTGTGCGAAATTCTCGTTAGGTAACTTGTTGAGTTTTAACGACCCCTTTGGAAATACGGTGAAACATCTGTTGTACAGCTAGTTGTTTGATGCTGCAGTGCCTCCGGGAATACGTGGGAGACTTTAATTATCCAGGATTGGGGAAGTTTTAAAGAATTTGTAAAATTTCCTGGCGTTTTCTTGGACGGAACTGGGTTGATTTATTAGCTGAGGTGATCAACCTGAAGTTAAATTGGCTCTGAATCATTTATTGGATTTTCAAATTAATTTAAGCTTTTTCAAAGCCCTTTGGAACATTTCCTTGTTCCAATTATTATTTTTCTAAAAATATGGAAAGTTCTAAAACAACAAGAAAACTTTCGAAAAACCCCTGAATTTTGAAAGCTTTGTTAAAAACCTTTACAATATTTTTTTACGAAGAATTCTTGTACTTAAGTGATAACACTAAATGTAAGTATTTCATTATTAAATAAGCTTTCAAAAGAAAAAAGAAAACTTGGAGCATCCACCAAATGTGCGAAACAGAATGCTAACTTCAGCTTCAGATGAAAATGTTGGCTTGTTGACTAAGCAAGATTTAAACTTACCAGTGGCAAGTACTTCAACAAAGTTTTAGATCTTGTCGATTTAAATTAATTACCTGACCCCAGCCAGAATCGAACCCGAATCCTTTGTTTTACAAGGTAATCTTGCGACTTCTCCACGTAACTATTGGTTGGTTGATTAAGCTAGATTTAATCTTGCCAATGCCAAGTACTTCAACAAAGTTGCAGATTTTTTCGAATTAAAAAAAATCACCTGACCCCAGCCAGAATCGAACCCGAGACATTTGTTTTACAATGTAACCTTACGACTCCTCCACATGACAGTCGACTAATGACAATATTGGTTTGTTGATCAATTTCTAAAAACAAGAACAATTTTCAAAAACCTTTTGGCTAACCTTTAAATTTCGAATGCTTTGTTAAAAATCCAGAATCATTCATTTTGTGCTAAATATTTGGCTGGCCCACTTTGCTATTCGTTTGAGTTTTTACAAGATTTTGTAAAAATAAACGCTTCTGAAAAACAACCGATTTAGAAAAATGCCTTTTTCTTATTTAGGCATTCTAAATTCCATCAAGGAAAGGTTTTGAGAGGCAAGAAGGACCTTAAAAACGTTCTTTTGTTTTAAAGACTTGGCTCTAATTTTATGAGTTTTGAGTTTTTTGATCAAATATCTTCGAGATCCACAAAGATATGTTTTTTCAGAGTTTTTAGTCAATAAGGCAAGGAGACTGGGATGTTTTTCGCTGATCGTTAACTAATTTTTCAGAACTTTTAAAGGTTCCTGAAAGGCATTTTTTTGAGAAATTTTGGAATTCGAAACGAAAACGAATTATTAAATGCGACTGCAAAATAGAAGTATAAAATAAACGTTAATTTGGTTCGTGAATGCAGTAAAATATACCTCGTTTGCAACGTATTTGCTTGCTGGTTGGCCATGTATATTTAGGTGCTTTTCAAGTTTAAACGAAACTACAAAACGTTTATCAAACACCTGACAAGAAAAATATAAAAATATGGCAACGAACTTAAACTTAACCCTTTCGCTACCAATTTATTTCCCTCAACTTATTCGGTTTATTTTTACATAGTTTAAAAATGTGACTTTGATCCCCTCAACTGGCAGCCACACCGTCATTACGGATCTCCTGGCTAATAATGCCATACGCTTAAATAAATAAATAACAGCAAGATATGCTATCAGTCATAACAAATAAAATATTTTCAGATTTTTTTGTACGGAGATGTTGCTTAAGGGTGGTGGGATATATATGTCCCACTGGTAAGGAATAGTAGGATATTTATGTCCCAATGGTACTCAAACAGCAAAATAAATTCCCACTTATTTTATTAAAAAAAAAACAACCTTATATTCTAGCAGAACAGGTGCTAAAAGAAACTTTTTGATAGAATAATAGTACAACCAAAATGTTAAGTGTGATAGCTACAGAAACATTTCTTGCATAATGGTATATCACATGCAGTACAAAGCGTCGTAGTTCTTTTTAGAACAGTTATGGCATCTCCTTCGAGTGGGCTCTTCCACGGGTAAATGATCACCAACGTTCATTGTAGATTTCGACGCTGTGGATGGCCTGCCGTATTGTAGTTTTCTGACAATTTTAGCATGTTGCCTACCATAAAAAATTAACGCTTCAGCTAAAGGGACGAGAAAATCTAAGAAACAACCTTTACTATGCCTAACCTCTCGAAAAATAATCCATGAGTTTACTGCAGGTGGCATGAGTAGGCGATAAAAAACTCGTTTCCACCACTTCAGTGTCTTTCTGTCCATATCATACAACCCTACTATCTGGTATGATATGTCTACACCCCCCATGTGGCTGTTGTAATACTCGATTGATTTTGGGCAGGGGACCTCTTTAGCTTTTCTGTTTACAACTGTCATCTCACTACCATGGTAGTTCGATATAGCGAGAACACATTTAGTACCCTTCCACGAAACAGCAGATGTTCCATACTGATTGCATACAAATTCAGCTTCACCACGATCTCTCTTCCTCACTTCAAATTTAGGCATATTCTTGCGATTAGCAATTGCAGTTCCTACTACCGCAAATTGACTTTCATTGACAAGCCGGATAGATGTAAAGAATCTATCGAAACGCAAACTTACATCTGGATCTCTTATACTGTTTGATAACTCTCTGACAACTGCTTCACCGAGAGCTGACCCTTTGTCTCTGTTTTCGTCTTTTCCTGCGTATAAGTTTAATTATAATTATAATTCCCCTCTTGGTAGGTTTAAAGGGACGATACTGCTTAAGAGTACTTCTTCCCTTGCATTTGGCCATGGCCTCGTCAATACTTTGAAACGTACTTTCGCTTCTAGCCTTGGGAAAAATGTGCTTCATACAAGACACTACCTCTTCGATATAGTATAACTTGTGAGCATTTTCTGGCTTTGCTGGGGAATTAAAATACAGTTTAGATTTGATGATAACAACTAAAAACTGTTGTGGGAAATCGCCTGCTTTATGGCGTTATTTCCAAGGGATGTGTTAGTGGACCAATAACGATGCTGAGCAGGAACTCTGTTATATGACATAATGAAGTAACATCCTACAACAATCATAATTTCGTACTGATCAGTGTTGTTGTAGAATTTTTAGCCTTTCGTTCGTTTTTTCAGCGATCCAGAGAAACAGGCTCTTGGGAATTAATTTTTCTGTGGGAACACGTTTCCTGGGAACGAAACTATTATCCACAGGTTTCCATTTGTCAAGTGTTAATAAAATTGGAACTTCTTCTATTTCCTCATCTTCACTCACTTGTGAACCTTCTAATTCCTCGCTGTAGCTTTCGTTTACTTCTACTGCCATTTTCTTCTTCTTTTTATTTTCTATAAATTCATTTCTCCTCTTTTTAGATTTTGATGTAGTTCCTATGCTAGAACTCGTAGAGGGTTGCATGTTATTATTACTGGAAGAGGCTGTTGATGGTGAATATTTCGAACCGCTGCGCTATCAATAAATGGTTCTTCTATATCTGATAAATTGTCGGCCAATTCCTGTAATTCCTTTTCAGTTAGCATTCTTGTACTGTAACAAAATATCCATAAATTACCACTGGGACACAAATAACCCATATTAAAATACAAGTGGGACAATATAAGTCCCAGAGGTCAACATAATTTGCAGTTTAGGTTACACTTTTCGTATACAATAATACATTACTATCTTTTTACTCATCTGGCTATGTTTTCCACATAAATTAAATTAATTCTGAAACTATAAACCGACAATACAACAATATAAGCTGATCTTGAGCTTACAATTTGGCTTGGGTGTTAACAGCGTGTGCCCAAAAAAATGCTTTTAACAAAGTCAACTTATCGAAATAAATTTGCAAACATTTAAGGCTTTAATTTTTCTAAAGAAAAATCAAATTAATTTAGAAATGAGTACAACCGCAGCCCACTTTCTCAAACCTCGCAATAAACTGAGGAAGAAGTTTCTAATTAAGACGTAAACGTAATTTCCTGAAGCACTAAAATCAGTGCGTTAAGCACGCTTTGAAAATTATTGTCGTTAAAACGTCATTTCCGCAAGCTAACGAAATTTTCTTAACTGCAAACTGCATTTCCTGTTCCTGCAGGTTCGCTTTTCAGATCTTTTTAAAGCAGCACATCCATTTATTAATGCCACGGCTATGCCGTGTTAGTTAATTTTCCAAATATTTATTTTTATGACTCCAGCTTTGTTACTATTTTAGAAATTTAAACAATTTACAGGAAGTTCAAACTTATTCGCAGTTTAAAGTCCGGAAACACGTGCAAAACCGTTTCAAATCTAAATTTCAGAAAGCATTAAACCGTAACCCTGTGCAATATGCTTAGCTTGCATATCCGATGCACCTGGCGACTGCGAGTAAGTGTATTAAACATAAAATTTTCATGGCATGTTGTATGATATGCAGCAAAATGCATTTCGTACACAGCAGTTCCATTCTCCGGTTTGCTGAAACTTACGACCCCAATCTAGCTTTTGAAAAATACCAAAACAGTCTTGTAACAAGTTCTACGTCAAGTGGAGTGCAATTCCATTTAGCAGGAATCGGGAAAGAGACATTTCGCCAAAATCGTCCTAGAACATGAATATTTGCTGAGAATAAAATATTCAACATGTGCAAAAAAATACAACTTCTTGGATATAAATAAGTAAAGCTTCATCAAAATCGGTTCTCTGATTAGTTTGTCCAAGTAAAAGACCTCAACCAGTCGTTGCGTCGAAATAATTCGGAACCTATGAAAACTCGCTTCGCCTTCTTCATACAAATGGCGAAGAGTGACAACAGTTTCAAAGACTTAGAGTTGGTGCAATGGGTTCTTTAGGAATTTGCTGTCCCAAGGAAAGCTCTTACGCATTGTTCAAATAAAAAACCATGGCGAGCATCGTCTGGGACGTAAAAGCTGTTGGTTTAATTGAATGTACTCGTATGTCTAAACCATGTTATTCATTGGTCACCTCTCCATTATTAAAAATAATTCGGATTTACGCCGAAATAGCATGGCTAAAAGGGTGGACCTGCCGCAGCTCCTGCTTCCACACCTTAATCAGTAGACCTAGAGGGATCAAGCCAAAGGAGCCAACCCATGAAATGCTACCACGTCCTATTATGGACAAACGTTTGAGGAGATAGTAAGCGGACTCTTTGTCCATTACATCGTTTTTCCCCATGCTTTTCTATTGTATTGCAAATCCTTCCGCGGTTTTGCCCCTTGTTATCAATTACCCTGTTACCTTAATGGCTGTGCTGTGCTTTTTTCTGTCGTTTTCTGATATGCTTACCATATTTTGCTTCTGCTGCTCTTCCCAATCATTAATAGAAGCATCATGTTTTTGCTGATACAAAATTTAATCAATTCTTTAAGAATAATGCTTTTACTGTTTCGACCATGTACTCTCTGGTCTGAATGTGGCACAATTTGCCTTCCAGGTGCCCATAAAACTTAAAGGAAAATCAGAAAGACTATAGATAAAATCATTTCAAGGCGACAATCAAGCCTCGAGACGCCTCTTCTGCGGTTGCAATCGAGATCAAATGCATTGAAATTGAGGCAAATTGTTGGATGGTTGTTAAATACTTCGTCTAGTTCGTCAAGAATATTTTATTATTTAAAGAGTTTCTTCCCCAAAGAAAACTGACAAGCACTGTTCAAATTAAAAACCATGGCAACTATCTTATGGTACGTAAAAGCTGTTGGTCTAATTTAACGTACGTCTAAAGTGTTTGAAACGGTGAAGTAGTATGGCTGTGTGGGTGAACCTGCTGCAGCTCCTGATAGGGAATGCTCAACGCTTTTGATTAAAAAATCTTGACATGATTATTCTAATATAGCCGACCTGAGAAAATCACCATGGCCTGTTAAGAGCAGCAGATAGAAGGGAAAGTATGCTGTTTCCGCATTACAGTATTTTTTTCCATTTCTCTCCACCTTCTATTCTTCTTCTCCTTTTATGTAGGTTAAATCCTGTTTTTCTACACGTGTGACGGTGTTTCTATAGAGTTAGATGCCCAGCTCTCTATCCATCTTTTCTGTGGTCTGCCGGTGTTTCTCTTTCCTTCCGGTTTAAAATCTCTTGCTATTCTGATTAGTCTATTTTCTTCTGCTCGGTCGACTTGGTTGTTCCATTCTTTCATTCACCCTTTTACGAATTTTATTCTGTCGCCTATTTCACATTGCTGTCTTACGTCTCTGTTTCTTATTCGAACATATCTTGTTTTACCTATTATCATTCTCAATGTATTCATCTCTGTTGTTCGGAGAAGTTGTTTCGTTTTACTTATTTCAGCACGCGTTTCTGCTCCGCATGTCAAAACAGGTCTCACCAGGGTCTTATAGATTTTAACTTTCCCTTCGGTCGATAGATACTTATTATTCCAGGTTACGTCTCTAAGATAACCAGATATGCGGGCTCCCTTCATAGTCTGCTTTCGTACTTCTTTATTAGGTATGTCGATCGCTGGAGATGTCGATTCCTAGGTATTGAAAACTCATGACTTGTTCTATTACCTTTTATTCAATTTCCAACTTACATCTAATTGGTTCTTTGGATATCACCATTGATTTGGTTTTCTCCGTTGATACCACCATATTGTATACCTTGGCTGTTTTTATTAATTGATGTAAGAGCCTTTGCAGGTTATCCTCCGAGTCAGCAATTAACACCGCGTCATCTGCGTAACACAATATTATCACTTGCTTGTTGTTGCCCATCCTGTACCCATCTCTCTTTCTCCACCTTCTATTGTGAATCGAAATACGCGTTCCTTTTATTTTTCCCTTGTAGATTAACAGTCACCCCCTCATTTTATCGGCTGTACTGTGCTTTTTCCGGATAGGTTTTTGTTTTACCGATATGTTTACCACGTTTATCTTTTGCTGACCTTCCCAATAATTAATAGCTGCCACATTATGTTTTTTGATATTCTCATGATAGTATATCAAAATACAAGCAATTCTTCACGAACTCTGCTTTGATTGTTTCGATCGTGTACGTTATGGTCTGGATGTGGCGCCATCCACCTTCTATGTGTCCAGAAAGGAAAATCAGAAAGACGATAGTTTCTTCCCCTACGAAACTGATACCCACTATTCAAATGGAAAACCATGGCATCCACGTTCTAGAACGTAAAAGCTGTTGGTTTAATTGAATGTGTGTCTAAAGCGCCTAAATCAATACAAAGGGTTGGTGTAACATCTCTATCATTTCTATCATTTGCTGATATGCTCACCATGTTTTCGCTTTTCCTTGTTTCCGTATTTATTAATATATGCTACTGCTAATATCCTCACCCCAAAATTCTACCAGTTCTTCAAGAACCCTATTTTAATTGTTTCAACTATGTACTTTATGATTTGGATATGGCGCCAGTTGTCAGTTTGTCTAGAAACTTAAACTTAAAAGAAGCTAAGAAATGTGACGCAAATCATTTCAAGGCGACCATGAAGCCTCCAGGTAACTCTTCTTTAATTAAAATCCAGGCCCCAAAACACAAATGCATTTTAAGACATGGCAGGACTAAGCCTAAAACTAAGCTGAGAAGCTACCACGCCCTATCAAGGGCAAAAGATAGAAGGAAATGCGTATTTTTTCTATTTTTCTCCTTATGGGTTATTAGTGACCCCATCACCTTAGGGTCTGACCTACGCTTTATTTCCGGATGAATTGCTTTAGAATTTGCTGACATGTTTACAATGTTTTGCTTCTGCTGGTCTTCCCAATTATTAATATCTGCTACCACATGTTTTTACTGATATTCGCATTACAGTTCATAAAAATTCGACCAATTCTTCTGCTTTGATTGTTTTGGTCGTGTACTTTGGATATGGCACCACCTGCTACTTATTGGCCCAGAAACTTAAAGGGAGCTCAGGAAGATGACAGAAAAGCATGTCAAGACGATCCACAAGTCTTGCGACGAGTCTTCTTCGGTTGTAATCTAAGCCAAATGACATTGAAGCTGGGCCAAATTTGAAAAATAAACTACTTCTGGGTTGTTAGGTTTTCCAAATTCCCCAAGGATCTTTGCTCGTTCAATTGTTACCTTCCATGTGTCTAGAAAGTTAAATGAAAATCAGAAAGCTGATAGAAAAAAGTATGTATTATCAAGGCGACAATCAAACTTCGAGACGACTTTTCTTCGGTTGCAATTCAGACCAAATGACACAAATGTACTGAAATCGGTCCCAAGTTTTATGGTTGTTAGGTACTTTTGCTAGTTCCCCAAGGCTTTTTTATCATTGAAATATTCTCTGAGCGTTTGTTTGTGGGGAGTTTCTTGACTTTTTTACTTTTTGGTGAGTATCTCACGATCAGTTGGTCAGCAATGCCCATATAAAAGCTAAAAAATTTTGTTTTACCATGGATTGATTAGTATAAATACTAAATCAACTTTTCTAAAAAAAAAAACCATCAGCATTTTCCCAAACACAAAAGAAAAAGGAGTTTGAAGATGTTCTTTTACCATAGACTGAACTTTACCAGGACCCCCCTTCTGCCCTAGAAAAACCCATCAACCTTTCCCCAAAATATTTTTTAAAGATTCAGTTGAACGATATTAATGTACTTAGGTACCAAAGAAAGCTAGTCTTTGATTATTACGAATTGTTCTGTTCTTCTTTGACAACTGATACTGTACGAACTATACTTCAGCCATTTGCTGATCTGTCAACAATGATGTGTAAAACATAACCCTACTTTAACTAAGCCCTTACTTGGTCTTGACACTTGTCATTGATTTCTTTTTTTATATATTTTTAAGGCTAAGGCACGACTAAACAGAATAACATGATCAACATAAAAATCTAACCTCGAATGTGGTATAAAGCTTATCACTGCTTGTATATTTTTCCAAGGCCACCTTGGTTTTAAAACAAAAAATAAAAGAGATTTCACCTGATAAACAAATAAATAAATAAACAAAAGTCTAAATCTAACCTCAGCTTTCTTGTAATGCTTATCACAGAGCTTGTACTTTTTTCCAAGGCTACCTCGATGACAGTTTTTATTTGCCAGCAAAGGGTGCAAGAAAGAGAACGCTTAAACCCAGAAAACTAAAAGGCGTAATTAATTAGAAACGTTATCATTCAAGCACCTGCACTAAAAGGCAACAAAATTAACGGTTTCAAAACGTTAGAATAAGTTTCTGTCACGACATCGCCGTATCCATTCCACTTAAATAAGGTCTGACCGTCCAGCACGTGTGAATTTTTAATATTCGAGAATTTCTAAATGTCGGTCAGACGATCGATTATATCATGTAAACAAGTTGTTAGCGTTTAATCCTGGGCTCCAATTATGGACAAGAGTTTTGTAAATATTTATCTATAACTCGTACATTTTCTGTATATTAAATTCCAATAGAAATTGTTTAGATATGAACTTGAATATTCGTTTTACTAGAAAACTTGGCAACTTAATTTGGCTTTAATGTAACTTTCTGTTAACAGGATACGGAAGTACAGTCGGTTTTCGGATGATTAACCGACACTGAAAATTAAGCGTCAACAGGATTCTATAACCTTGCAGAATTTGAAGGCTTAATTGGTTCCTAAAAATTTTTTCAGTGCTGAAAATGATGTTTGAACCTATTTTGTGTGATGTTTAGATGTTTTTCACTTCCATCTGCGAAAAAATTTCGTGGGTGCATCGTATTACTACAATCGCTAAACTCATCCCCACTCCTATTTAGATTTTCAACCTCAGATCCTTCGTCCACCGTAATAACCGAAATTATTTGCGTTTGTTTTTCAAACCGAAAACATCGCATTTTGAACATACATGTGGATAATCAAGATTTCTGCGGCGACTTTTGCTCTTGTTAATTTTTTTTTTGTTGCAGTAAACATGCTGTTTTATATTTTACCAAAGAAGTAGGTCAAAAATATTTACAGCGCCGTTTTCCATGCTTCAAAAGTAGTTTTTGCGGCGAGCTAGCTTTTAGCCATTCTGAAAATTAGTCGTCAAGGGAAATATGTGCCATGAATAGTAGTCATTATGAGAATTACATGTCATAAACCACAGTTCCCTTAATAACACAAATGAAACCATTAGATGGGTTGTTTGTTTATTAAAATAATCAACTTTGATGGTTTTTGTTGGTTTATCGGGAATTAAATTGTTATTGAAACACGAATCGGACTGTTCGTTGGTTTGTTGGAAGTTTTAAGGCAATTATAAGCAATTCAGGTGGAATTTTTTGTTGTTGGTTAAATAAGCGTTGCAGTTTTCAGTCATAGAAGTAATTTTGGAATATTTGCCATGTTACCAATTCTGTAGATTTAGGGAAAACAATGACAGTGTGGCAACAGTGTTTCGTATGCTTTATAATGGTAATAAATAAACAATTGCTTGCTGTTAACAAATGAAACTGAACCATGAACTATATAATAACAATAGAAAGAAAAAGAAACAAAAAAACAATATATAAAATCATCAATTGCTATGGCCTACCTGGTAACAAGAGGAATATAAGTTTATATGTTTATAAAACATATATTCGTACAGATTTCTTTTGTTTATTTCCTGAAAACGACTAACAAAAATTTAGCAAAGATTATTTTTAACGAATCGTATGAACCCCCCTGTATATACAATAATAGAGGTGTAGGATTCCGATTTGCAAACTCATAGCGAACCTGGCCCAGAATTAGTCATTTCCGCAAGAACGAACGTTTTAAGATATTCATTGGCTATTTTAAATCTGTTTTCATGCGAGATTCCTGATTTTACTCGCGACATTGACAGCTATAATTAACTATCGGTTTTTAAACAGACTTCAGCTGTTGAGCAATCCGTAGGTTAATACCAATCCGCTAAATCAGTCATAAAACAGAATTATTTTGTAATGAATGCTTCGAATTTTTATTTTTATTTTCATTTATTTTTTACAGACATCAAGCTTTCATCAACATACACAAGTTCAGAATTTACATGAATTTTTTTGTTCAGGGGATTTTTGACCTCTTCATAAAAATAAAGCTGGTGAAATGCGGTGGGAGGCATTTTATTATTAGTAAATTTGCGGAAATAAATGATGGATAATTTTACTTTTAATCCTGTAATTTTTAGAATAAATGTTGTGGCTGTTAACCTTTTAATTTTTCTGTAATTTGGGAAATTGAAAAATAATTGGATTCATTCAGTACAAATTGGTTGCCTTTTTTGCTGAAGCTGAAGTCCATATGATTTTCATTAGATGTATGCAATTGCAATTCAGTACGTAATTTTAATGAATTATAAATAAATAATTAATAAAAAAAATCTGGAATATGGAAATATACCTATCACCTCCGCTGCGATTCGAACCACTGACCTTAGCCTCCGCACATACTTTTCTTAATCAATTTAAATTCATTAAAAATACTTCCCAAAATACGTAAATCCTTAAAAAATTTGATCTATAAACATTGTCCTAATGCGCATTTCAAAATATGTATTTAAAAATATTACTTGCGTAGAGATTTGAACCACTGACCTTCGACTTTGTGCATAATTTTCTTAATTTGTTAAAGTACATTGAGAAATATCTTACGTAAAAGTCGAATCTCGAAATAGTACAGCAAACAACACGTATTAGAACTTTTTTCAAGATTTGTATGTGGAAAAACCGTACCTTCGCAGCGATTTGAACCACTAGCCTTCGGCTATACGCATAATTTTCTTAATGAAAACTATTAAAAATGTTTCAGTAGCGAAATCTAATCTCTAAATATTATATTGAATTAATTTTCAAGCTCTGTAAATGGACAAACCTTCGCTCCGCAAGGATTTGAACCACTGGCCTTCGGCTGTACGCATAATTTTCTTGATTCTTTAAAATACATTCAAAATATTTCCACCAAAGGAAAGAATTCTCACAAATTTATTCTCTAGATATTATGATAAAGAGTTTTTCAATAAATTTTTAAGAACTGTACTAAACAAAAACCTAACTTCCGCATGGATTTGAACCAGTGACCTTCAACTATACGCACATTTTTTTAAATTCATTAAAATGCATTTCATATGTTTGCTTTAAACGACTGAATTCTCACAAAATAATAAGAAATCAAAATCCGCACCTAGAAAGAGCTTACTTCTACAGGGATTTGAACCAGTAATCTTCGGCTCTACGCATATTTGGTCTTACTTTATTAAAATGCAATAAAAATATTTCCTCCGAAGAAGTACGATAAAGCGTTTTAAAATAATTTTCTTCCGCAAAAGTTTGAACCAGTGACTTTCAGGTTTAATTTTCTTAATTAATTTAAATACATTCAAAATACTGCCCTCCAAAGGACTGAATTCTTACTGTTCGCGTAACAAATATAAATTTGTTAATCACATGAATTTTGAAAACTTGGTTGCCTTGACTTACCTTGAATTTCAATGCTGAAACAGCTATATCTGCGAATGTCTGGTTAAGGTTGTACACTTGAACCTTGAACAAGTAGCAGCCAATTCCGAATCACTGACTAGTAAGCGTTTCTTCTTGCGTTTTATTCCAATACACACATGTGAACGAGCGTTTTAATGTAAAGCGTTTTATTTGCGAACGATTTTAAATGCGACACTAACTTATTATCCAACATTCACAAATTTTATCTTTATCTGATGAAGCTATTTCAAATTAATTTTCAAAATTACCTTACCTCTGCAGGGATTTGAACCACTGAACTTCAGCTCTACGCATATTCTTCTTAATTCCTTAAAATATATTCAAAATATTCCTTCCAATGGAGTGAAATCTCACAAAATAATCTCTAACTATTATCATAAAGCATTTTTGAATTAATTTTCAAAATCTGTATTTAGGAAAACCACTGAACTTCAGCTCTACACATATTTTTCTTAGTTCCTTAAAATTCATTCAAAATATTCCGTCCAAAGGAATGAAATCTCACAAAATAATCCCTAAATATTAGAATAAAGCGTTTTCAAATTAATTTGCAATATATGTAGATAGAAAAACCTTACCTCCGCAAGGATTTTAACCACTATCCTTCGATTCTACGCTTAATTTTCTTAATTTATTAAAATACATTCAAAATATTCCCCCCCAAGTGCGTGAATCCTTAGGAATTTAATCTCTAAACACCATTAATTTTCAAAATGTACATAGAAAAACTTTACTTTCGCAGGGATTTGAATCGGCTACCTTCAGCTGTACACACGAGTTTCTTAATTCATTAAAATAGATTCAAAACATTTCTCCAAAGTCGTGAATCTTTACGATTTTAACTCGTAGATATAGTAATAAAACGTTTTTAAGTTAATTATCAATACCTGTAGATAGAAAAACCTCTACCTAGAAAAACCTTACCTCCCCAAGGATTTGAACCACTGAACTTAAGCTTTATCCGTAATTTTCTAAATTAATTAAAATACATTCAAGATATTTTCATTCTAACCAATTTAATCACTAACTATTACTGGAAAGCATTTTCAGATTAGTAAATAGTATCTGAACATAAGAAAATGTTACCCCCGTAAGGATTTGAACCACTGACCTCCAATTCTACGCACGTTTTTCTTAATTTGTTTGAAATTCTTTAAAAATATACATATTTCTAGAAAAGAAAGAATCTTTATGAATTAAATTTCTAAATACATATTATGATGAAACGTTTTAAAATTCATTTTCAAAATCTCTTCCTAGAAAACCTTACCTCAGCAGGGATTTGAACCACTAAACTTCAGCTCTACGCCTGTTGTTCTTAATTCCTTATTCAAAATATTCCCTCCAAAGGAATGAAATCTCAGAAAATAATCTCTAAATATTATGATAAAGCATTTTCAAATTAATTTTCAGAATCTATAGATAGAGAAACCTTACATCTGCACGGATTTGAACCACCTACCTTCGGAACTACGCCAAATTTTCTTAGTTAATTTAAAAAAATATATTTTGATTAAAAGCATTTCCTAAATGGCGTGAATCCTTACGAATTTAATCCCTGAATATTGTAATAAAGTGCTTCTAATTTAATATAAAAGAAAAATCTTACCTCCGCAAGGTTTTGAACCACCAACCTTCGGTTCTACGTATATTTTTCTTAATTCATTAAAATATATTTAAAATATTTGCTACAATGAAATGAATTCTCACAAATTTAATCTATAAATATTAGGACAAAGGGTTTTCAAATTAATTTTCAAAATCTGTACATTGAGAAACTTTACCTCTGCAGGGATTTGTACCACCGATCTTTAGCTTTACACATGATTTTCACTTTCATTCATTTAAATACATTTAAAATATTTCCCGAAGGAAGTCTTTTAAATTTAATGAATAAATATTATGATAATGCGTATCTGTAGTAATTTTCAACAATTTTTTCATAGAAAAATCTTACCTCCACAGGGATTTGAACCTCTAACATTCGGTTTTACACATAATTTTCTTAATTCGTTTAAATATATTTGAAAAATTTGCCAGTGGAATGAATCCTTACAAGTTTAATCTCTAAATATTGTATTAAAGCGTTTTCAAATTAATTTTCAAGATCTGTTTATGAAAGCCTTACCTCCGCTGGGATTTGAACCACCCACTAACTTTGAGCTGTACGCATATTTTCGTAATTCATTAAAATACATTCAAAATAGTTCCACCCAAGGGGAAAATTCTTAGAAATTTAATCTCTAAATATTATGATACTGTGTATTTGAATTAATTTGTACGTAAAAAACCTTAACTCCGCAGGGATTTAGACCATCTTTCAGTTCTACTCATATTCGACTTCTTAATTCATTAAAATGCATTCAAAATATTCCCTCCCAAAGGAATTAACTGTCAGAAATTTATTCTCTAACTATTGTGCAAGAATGTTTGAATTAATTTTCAAAATTTGTACGTAGAAAAGCCTTACCTCCGCAGGGAGTTGAGCCACTGAACTTTAGCTCTATGTCTATTTTTTTTTAATTCGTTAAAATACATTTAAAATATTTTTCCCGAAGGCGTCAATCGTTACGAATTTACTTTCTAACTATTCTGATAAAAGCTTTTTAAATTAATTTTAAAAATCTGTACGTAAAACACTTTGCAGGGATTTGAACCATTGACCTTCAACTCACATACTTTTCTTAATTTATTTAAATATAATAAAGAATCCCCCCAAACAAACAAGTTCTCGCAGATTTAATCACTATTATTATAAAGCGTTTGCAAATTAATTTACAAAATCTCTACGTGAAAAACCTTACATCCGCAGGGATTTGAGCGACTTACCTTAAGCATTAATAATTTTCTTTTAATTCATTATAATACATTCAAAATATTACGTGAATCCTAAATGTTGTGATAACGCAATTTTCAAAATCTATTGATAGAAAAACCTCATCTCCGCAAGGATTTGAACCATTAACTTTAAGCTCTTCGCTTAATTTTTCTAAAATACATTAAATGTTCCCGCAAAACGAAGAATTGTTAGAAATTTAATCTCTAAATATTATAGTAAAGCGTTTTCAAATTAATTTTCAAAATTTGTACATAGGAAAACCACCGCAGGGATTTGAACCACTGAACTTCAGATCTATCCCTAATTTTCTTAATGTGTTAAAATACCTTAAAAATATTGACATCTCACAAAATATTCTCTAACTATTATGATAAACGGTTTTAAAATTAATTTTCAAAAATCTGTACGTAAATAACCGTGCCTCCGCAGGGATTTGAACCACGGACTTAGTACCTATCTTTAAAAGAGCCAGTTGATGTGTAATTTTCTGTAAAAACTGGTTTATCCAGTAGATACACGGGAAGAAAACCTTAAGAAAACGTAAAAATCTTACCGAAAATCTTTTATAGCTTTTACTGCAAGTAATTTAATTTTTTTGAGCTTAATTGGGAGCTAACGTCACGCCAAGGAATTTTGTTTCTATCATTTGGATTTTAAACAAATTTTAGCATTACATCCATCCCTTTGGGTCCTGAAAAGGCTGCCAGTTTGTGAGTTTAGCCCTGATTGTTATATATAAACAATTAAAAATATAATTAAAACGAAGCATCTTCAATAAACCATTTTGTGTAGTGAATCAAGTTGGCTGATAACATTAACAGTCTGGACATTAAAATTCAAAGCATGTTAAACTAGAAGGTAGTCTTGACTCAAGTAGAATGGGTTAAAACTTAATTACCCCGAGTTAACGCCTTAGTACGTAGAGGAGAAGAAAACAAGGGGCACCAGTCCCAACACTACCCCCCTTCCACCCTCAGACGTTCTTGGTAGTGTATTTACAAAGTTCTAACGCATAATACTGGCCGCGAGTGTACTTTATTTGTATACTTTCCAAGTTATTATAGGGTAAGCACTCGCCCACAAGTACTTGGGAACTTAATAAGACTCGGCGGTGTCTTTTCGCAGACCTCGAATTTATATTCATCTGCTTAATGCCCAATTTAATATTCCGCCCTATAATTCGTAAGAAAGTTCCTTAATCTAAAACACCGCTAACTTAATCGCATTTCAATTTCTTCCCGGCTAATTTTGCACGAGTTAAGAAACGACTTAAATATTACGCCCTCTTTCCCTAGTTTAGAAAATAATGCTAACGATGTCACAAAAATAACCTACTTAAATATACATCATTTCTCCATTAGAATGTTACGAAAACGATAACGTCGGAAACCGGTTTTTTCACGGTATTTTTTTCGGAAATTTATGTTGGATTGGGAACATATTTCATTTAATTTATATTGAAGCATTTTGGGTAATTGTTGGGGTTGTTTTTAATTTACGGCGCTTCCATCAAATGTTCTGCATACGTATCCGAGCACTAAAGTTATTCCAAATGCTTTTCAAAGTTAATTCGAAGTGATTTACTTTTCCGATTAATTTTTAAATCCGCAAAGCATAATCCTAACCTCACAATGCATAAAAAATTAAAGCAACCAAAACTAAAATAATAACAAGGTTTCCGTTTTTATTCATTTTCAAAGTGAAAACCTAGCCTGACAGCTGATTTTTCCCTGGAGGTCTATTTTTCGTTACATCCGGCTTCATTCGCGCCTGTCCGGTTTTTGCACTGTTTTGCGGTTAGCCTCAGTTTCGTGTGGGTTGGATTCAACTCAAAGTGTTAAAATAAAAACAATATGACTCTCCTTACTTAGGTTAAAGCCCACATTTAACCCAACCTACGTTTTACTTTTTATCTTTTTGGTTTCTGTGGGAAACTTCCTCTTTTAACTTGAAGCTTGTGCTTAAATACTACGTAACATTTTTTTAGTTAGCTTTTATAGCTGCAGCTTTATCGGTAAAAATCCTAAAAGTTCTTCGTACTTTCTATTAATATTATAACGTAGTGGTTGTCACCAAAAGTATCGTCAAAAGTTAGTAAAAATTAGAATTAAATTTAGCAGAGTTTCCAACGGGGTAGTGTATTTAACCAACTACGCCACGTGCGAGAGATTTTATATTAAAATTGTGATTCGACTAACCTAACATACTGTCCGACTTTGATTAAGCTTCACAAAATATTATTCGCAGTTAAAGTGAAAGATAAACACTTCAACACCGTTAGGTATAAGTTCCAAAATTATTAGCAAGTCTTACTATGAATTGAATTAAATTAAATTAAATTAAACAGGAAACATCACTGATACAAAGGACCTGACTTCTTAAGGACATGGTTCTTCGACGATCACACCAACCATAAAGAGCTCTTACTGAGCTGAGCAATTGCTTATACAAGAAGTCAGATCCTACGTAAACGTGTCTTGGAACAAAGGCATGCATTTTGCCGTGCCGATGCTATGTGCTGCAGCTGGTTCACAGCAGTCACGCACGTGCATCTCGCAGACTTGGATGCCTTCGTTCCCGTCTCATGTAATGACCCTAGATAACAGGATGCATGCTAGAACATCGCTTCATTACATTAAAGATTACAGCCAAAGTGTCAATTCTCATTAAATTAGGTTAGTTGCAAAAGAAGCTTGAATTTCAGTTGTTACTTATATGCTTAGTGCGATAAGTCCCTGCTAGCGCGTCATACAAATACATGGTAAAATCAAGCTACTGTCTTCAAATGTTACACTCAATATCGCCTTATAAATGCAACTTACCAGATCAACGGTTGGAAAAATAACCGGCGTAATCAAAAGAGTTCCTCAATACCGTTTAAATATGAATTGATTTCAATGCCAAATTCTTTTTATTGAATAAATCCAACATGTTGTTCGAGAAAATCAAACCTACGTATTTTTTTTTTTAGACAACACGCCTCCTCTTTCGCAGAAATTGGTGTGACGAAATGCGAGTTAATTTTTATTCAGTTGTGAGACACTCGGAATGGTAATTTTCTTGCCTGTTAATTACATTTATGAGCCTGAAAGGTACGTAGCGGATTTAAGCAACAAATTACCTGAAGAATGTGATAAATTGCTTTATGTCTCGTATAATTTCGTCGAAGAAAACGCCCTTTATCACGCTATAAAACGCGAATATTTTAAAAAGCTCGCTTTAAAAGCTGACATTTAAATATTTTATTAAGGACGAAAAGTTACTCGCACTACATTTGTGTTATGAAAATGGAAAATTTCCTTTTAGAATTTCACATTTTATTTATTGGGAGCTTATTTATAAAATAAAATTTCTAAATCAGGGATTAGGTGAAAAATTGCGCTAAAAACAAATAAAACAAAGAAAAATCAAAATTTTTGAAAAACGTCGAGCTTAAAATAGAAAATTCAAGCCGTAAACAAGGCGTCTGTTGAAGCCAAGTACCTATGAGGTCCTAAAAACTTAAGCCAAAAACAAATGCAAAATTGTAAGTAGCTTGAATAAAAACCCAAAAATAAAAATTTTGAAAAACACCCAGCTGAAAGAAAAAATTGAGGCCGAATACAAGTCGCTTGTTAAAGCTTGTTAAAGTAAAATCAACAAAAAAAAGTTTCGTTCGTTTTCAGAGTGTTAAACAAAAAACAAAAGATAAACGAACCTGAAAGCTCATCCTGCTTTATTCAGTGAACATAAATCAATCAGAAATCCACGCACAACTCGCTGCTACAACAATATAAGGTTTAAAAGCTCACCGATCCGTCTTGAAACGGCATGAAAATTGGGAAATATATTTTATTTCAAATCACATTTTATTTTATTTAACCTCTGATCAGTCCCAACCCTCCGAATTTCAGGGGCTTAAAGTATAAATTTATCACGGTGTCGATGGGAAAAAAGGAAACAAGCCGGAAATATCTGTAAGGATCCTTTGTTGCAATTGTTAGAGAGAAAATTCTCGAGGTTTCTAGATAAATTGAATTACTAAGGTTTAATTTGGAAAAGGGTTTTCAGGTAGTTGAGTACACGTACCGAAAACACAACCAACGAAATTATTGTTTTCAGGCTCGGAGATATGTTTTTGTTAGTTTAGTTTGGTAATTGAACATTAGTGGTGTTCAAACGTCCCAATTTTTAAGGAAATTTTGAAGTAACAATTGGACTCCACCAATTGTGCGCCATTTTTATTTTAATGTTTTTACCCTAATTTTAAAGTTCTGAGCGCTTTCTGTTGTTTTTCCCAAGTTCTCAATAAGTAGGCTGCAATAATAACAATCTATTTTTGTCCAACTTCGAGCCTTTTACCGTATTGTTTTCGGACATCCCATTACGGCATTTTGAGCCCGGAAAAGTTGGCCAACAATGTCGCCCTAAAGACCATTTAGTGACCTTCTTTTGTATTTAGCACATTTATATTGATTTGGATGGGCTTTTTGGGTTTTTGTGTTGGATGCGATTTTCTCTTTTTTTTTTGCTTTCGGTTAGCTTTACTGTAATTATGAGGGTTGTGAGGGCGGAGGCGGCTTCAGTTTCAGTATTTTATTTATTTTTTTGTTTGGCCTTAATTTTTCCCTAATTCGGTAATTTTTGAAATTAAAAATTCCCATACTTTATGGTTGTGATTCCTTTTTAATTAACAACCAGTTGCTTTAAGGCTTGGCCATTTTCAAAACCTGCAACTTACCAAAACAAAAGCGTTGTGTATATTCCCGGCACCTCCACCAAATGTTCGAAATATCAATTGTTTATCTATTCGGATTTGATTTGTTTCAAACAACCATTTGCAGAAACCAGTAACATACTTAAATCTAAAACGTGAGGGTTAATACCCCATTGTCTTCCAAATAAAATCCCTTTAAAAAAAGGGAAGCGAACACCGTCCTAACACGAGTCCATTAACGAAAGGAAAACTCGGTCGTGCGAAACTAGCCTCGTTTACGTGGTAGAGAGAAAAAAAGCAGCAGAAAGGAAATTGTATGTAATAGGTAAACATAGAAAGGGCTCTCCCTCATTAACCGGCAACTCTCGTTACTCGGCTCATTAATATCACTTTGCGGGGTCCTGGAATACATATCCCGGTTGCTACCCTTTCGGGCAATCGTCCTAATGTCCGGTAGCGCGTGCTTCCTTCTCGTTAGTCCATCCACCACGTGGCTCACGTGTCACATCTCATTAATTTCTCTCCATCATACCGAACGCCGTACAGATTTTTGCCCTTTTTTAGGGATAATTAGTAGGCTATTGGTGTTTTATGTAAATCGAGCACTTATCTTTTGTACTTTTGTGCTCGTTGTATTACGTTGGAAAAAATAATCGGAAAAGGGGGAAAGAGTTTTAATTTGGGTTCAGGTTCAGGTTTAGGGTTACACCTCGTTTTCGGTACAGGTCAGCTTCTCAACTTAGTAAATATATTGATTTAGTAACATCGGAAGAAAATTCAACGAAAAGCTTAAGTTTTAAAGTGCAATTTTCGGAACTAGATTATCAGTATATCACGAAACATTTAGATTTTAATTAAATTAGTGCGGGGTAAACGTTAATTAACTAAGTACTTGCGCGATTTAGCGTGATACTTACGAGCTTCGCACTTTATCGTGCGTGTTTTAAAGTAAAAACTGCCAACTGAAAAATTCAGTAGGCCTTGGTAGGTTTTGCTTTTATTTATTGCCTGCTTCGATTTTCTTGTTTTTAAATGTCCTCTGTCTTCGCGCTGCTTTTGTTCGATTTTATTCGGGGCTTTCTACGCCTTCTTAGATTGTTTATTTTTTGTTCTGTTGCCTTAACCTCTTTTTTCTGGTGTTTTCTTTACTTTTGTAACAGTGACTTGATCTACTTGCTCTTATAATATTTTTTATTGTATTTCCGTCCTTTCGCCTCATTTTTACTGCTTTCCCTTTTGGTATTTAATATTTTTACAGTTTGGTCTTTTTGCCTTCTGGTTATTCTTTTGTTTTTATGCTACCGTTAGTTTTTTGTTACCAAATTTAGACCAAAACTCGAAAATTAACACATTTTTTTTTCATTGCAGCTTGAACACGTATTTCATTGCTTGTTTGCTGAATGCCTATTCACTCATCTTTCTTCTTTTCTTCAACTTTAATTTGTTGATTCTATTTTCTGGCATCTCTTATTTGTTGTTCTTCTTCTTTTTCTTTTACTCGTCCTTATTTTAAAGACTTAAATTCTCGTCCTTTTGGCTTCCCTTTCCATATTTTTTCTTAGTATACATCTGCTTGCCTTTCTAATGTTTGTATTCTCTCTTCTGTCCCCTTTTTCTTGCAAGTTCTTGGTCTTCCCTTCCTCAAAATTCTTTTAATGTCTGATTTGTTTTTCGTTTCGCTTCCTTTATACTTGTTGCTTTTGTCCTTTCTTCTCATATTGTTTAGTGTTTGATTTCTTACATCTTGCCTTCTGGTATTTTGTTATACTTTTGTCGGTTAATTTTGACCAAAATTCACATCTTCTTGTAATGGTGTTTCTTCTTCATTGCTACTTGAAGACATATTTCGTTGTTAGTTTTCTAAATTTCCGTTCACTTTTGTTTCTTCTTTTTTGTCTCCTTAGATGTCCTTCTTCTTCTTCTTCTTCTCTGTTTTTATTCGTCTTTTTTAAGTCTTAAATGTACAGACTTTTCCCAATTTCACTTCCTTTTATTTGTTGCCTTTTATCCTTTCATCTCATGCTGCTTGGTATTCGATTTGCTTCTGGTATATTGTACTTTTGTCTTTTTGCTAGCTTTAGTGTTTTATTACCAAATCTTGACCAAAACTCAAAAGTCAACCTACATCTTCTTCTTATTGCCTGAAAACATATTTTTTTCTTTGTTTTCTGAATTTCCACTTACTTCTTTTGTTTCTTTTCTGTGACTTTTCTTAGATGTTCGTCTTTTACTTTTACTAATTTTCTTCATTCGTCGAAAACTAGAGAGATCTTTTTTAACGTGTTTTTTCTTCAATATTGCTTGAAAACGTATTTCATTTCTTGCTTTCTGAATGTTTATCACTTATCCTTCTTCTTTTATTTATTACGATACAGCTAATTGCCTTTTTAATTTTGTCATGCTAATCTCTTCTTCTTTTTTTACTCGGTCCTATTTTAAGTGCTTTTCTTGGTGCTTTCGCGATTCATCTCCCTTTCACTTCACGCTTTTCAGTGTTTCACCTCTTGCCCTTTTGACTTCCCCTTTCTTCTGTTTTCGTTAGTGCATGTCTGCTTGCCTTTGTACTCTTTTTGTTCAGTTTTGTCGCTTTGCTAGCATATTTTTCTGCTTTAAATCAACATCGTTGTGGGCCTTACATTTTCTGAATTTTTTTGCTTATTTTACCTCCATTTTTGCATTCGCCTTTGCTACAATATTTAATATTACTGGGTATTTATGCTGAGAGACTTTGGATTGACTAAAATATTCTGGTTTTATTGTCCTCTCATTGTCCTCCACGTTTCTTCCTTTATGGCCAGAATATTTTAAGTGATTTTCCCTTCCATGTCTTGCCTTCCTCTCCTACCATTCATTTGTACTATCATGTTTGCTAAAACAATCGAAACTCAGCACATAAGTTTAACTGACCCACAAAGCAACAATACCATTGTTCTAAAGCACACCGTAACAGAAAGCTCAACCAATTGCAACAATTTCCACAGAACCTAACTTCGAGCCTGTATTTCGTTTAGTTTTACCACCACCAAAGAACATTCTGCGGTAATTCCCGTTAAAAGCATCTAAGGGTTGATAATTAAAGTAAGTAAGCTGATCAAGACTTCTAGAACAGTAAAACAACAAAGCTTTGTACTTAATACCCGTCTTTCTCATTAACTTTTCTTTTATTTTATGCTTTATAATACCTTTACAAGCTGTTTATGATGCTTTATAGGTATTTCCTTTTAAGTTTAAGAACTTGGAATAAGTTGCCGTTACGTTCACGTTACATCAACAAGTTATTGCTCTATCGATTTGCTGTTTTTTCCCCTTTTTCTGTGTTTCAATGGGTTCGTTTTGTGCACGTTAACTGATCATTAAGGAATTAGAAATCGATCGTTTCCTTGATTCTTATTTTAGTAGTCGTTTTAAAGTAGGGATTTTCTAAGGTTAAAACAGAATTTTGGTTATATTAAACAATCTGAAAACAATTAAATAGAAAAGGTGCTCGAAAAATGGAAAATTACCACCCAACTCCCACGCATAAACATGTAAAGCTTTGAATTCTTAAATTCGTGATTGTTTTTCTTGATGATGCGTAAAAAAACTCTTTATTAAAATTTGTTTCTCATTTTTTTCCAGGACTTCCAACTTTTTTGCAATTATCCGGACTGCTTCAGGCACGGGCGGTTTGTTATCGGTGAGTTACATTTGAAAATGTAGAACATAACTTCAAATATTACAAACGCCTACTTTGAATATGAAAATTTATAAAAGGCTTTTGTAGTCGACTCGTTTGATGTGTTGCCAGAAATTTCTTTTGCTACGTGTTTTTATGGATTTTTAACCAAAATTACTGCCGGGCTGGTAATAAATGAAAGATGAAATATTTGTTTTAAATTCATTTTCAAAGATTTAGCTTAATATTCTGAATTTTAAATTCACTTTCAGCGCCCAAACTTTAGGCAGATTATTTATCAACTGAAAAAGTCATATTTTAATACAAAACACAAGCATTAAATACGAATCATTAAACTTGTGGATTTGGGTTCAAATCTTGAACTTGGATTGGAATTTTGGATTCAACTTTAAATTTCAGATTCAAATCTAAAATCTGGCTGAAACTTTTGGCTCTTTTTATTCAAGTTTGTGTTGAATTTTCGACGCACATTTAGAGCTTAACCTGAAGATATGCACTTGTAGTATAGAAATTTCAGGTCCAAATTTGAGCTTTGGATTCAAAAACCTCTTAAAGCAAAGCCAGAGGAGGTCTTAAAACCAAACTGACCATTTACAACTCGAGTTTTCCTGTTTTGATTAGATTGTGGATGATCAAATCTTAAAATCAATTGAAATTCCTTAGTTTTGAATGTGGATTTTAGACCAAAAGGATTTTCGAGCAAAAGCTTAATTTTGGATTTCATATTTCTAAATTTAACCTTTGAATCGGAAATGTGAACCTTAGAAACTGAAATTGAATTATTTAACTATCTTTTCAATCTTGGTTTTCTACTCAAATTGGGAGTTAAGTCTGAGATATTGGATTGACTTGAAACTTTTGGTTTAATTTGGACTGAACTTCAAATTCTGGGTTCATAGTTTCGCAAAAATTATGAGCCTCTCTCTCATAGGATTTTGATTCAAATTTACAGAGTTGAATCTGAGACTTTGTAGTTTGACTTATAAATATGTATTTTGGACTGAACTTTTTAGATTCAATATTTAACCAGAAAATTATAAATTTTCCATGGGAATTCAGTCTGAGATTTTGGATTGATTTCAAAAATTGTGTTTTTATTCGGTTCAAATTGAAAATTAATTAAAAATTTTGATTTGGTTTGGATTGAACTTAAAATTACAAATTCATGTTTGAAATTTTAATAAACAATTAATTTACCATAAGATTTTGTGTGGATTTGCTGAGTTCAGTCTGAGACTTTGGATTGGTTTTACAGTTCTGTTTTCATTTTTTGGATCGAAACCAAAATTCTTAGTTGAAATTTAAAATTTTAATAGAAAAGAATGTTGCTGTTTAGTTTAGTTGAGTTTATTCCGAGAGTTTGAATCAACTTTCCAATTCTGGTTTCGTTTGGATTTGCTTAAATTTAAAATGTCAAAAGATCAGCTCCAAAATTCAAAAAAAAAATTGGGTAAAATTTACTCAGTTGAGTCTAAGACTTGGAATTGACTTCAGAATTGTGATTTGATTTAGATTGAAAAATTCAGTTCAGATTGAAGTTTTTTATAAGGAATTCCCATAAGATTTTGTGTGAGTTGAGTTGGAGACTTTGAATTGACTTTCAAATTTTGGTTTCGTTTGGATTGGCTTTAAAACTCTGTTTTCAAGTGGAATAAATTTAAACCACTGATTTCAAATCTAAAGTTTAACTAGAAAATTCTAAATTTCTCTTTGGATTTTATGTAAAAGTCAGTTTGAAATTTTGAATTGACTTTGAATTTTGGTTTCGTTTAGATTGAATCTAAAATTCTCAGTTCAGAATGCAAATTTTGTGCGAAATTTGTTAAGTCCGCGACTTCACATGGTTTACAAAATTCTGATTTGATTTGGATTAAACTTCACATTCTGAGTTCAGATTTAAACTTTAACAAAAATTAGTATTTTATTTGAAATTTGCTGAGTTCAATCTGAAACTTTGGATTGACTTTATAATTTTGATTTAACTTGGATTGAACTCCTAATTCTGAGTTCGGGCATAAAGTTTAATTGAAACATTTTTCATTTTTGTTTCGGAATTTGCTAAATTTAGTCTGAAACTTTGGATTAACTTTAAAATTTTGATTTAATTTGGGTTGAACTTCACATTCTAAATTCACTTTTAAAGTTTATCCAAAAAGTTGAGTCTAAGTAAGATTTTGGATTGGCTTAAAAATTTAATTTCATTTCGACTGCACTCCAAATTCACTTTAAAGTGTTAAATTTGCTTAGGATTTTGTATCAAACTTGTTAGTTTTCGCCTGACTTTGGATTAGCTTTAAAAGTTTATTTTATTTTGCATCTAACTTAAAATTCTGACTTCAGCTTTGAAATTGTAATAAAAATTTCCCTCGGGATTTTATACGAAATTTGTTGGGTCTGAGACTATAAATTGCCTTTAAAATTTTTAATTCTGAGTTCAGATTTAAAGTTTAACTACAAAATCATAGTTTTGTCTTGGATTTTCATGAGCTGCCTAAGGCTTTGGATTAGTTTCAAAATTGGTTTAATTTGGATTGAACTTCAAATTATTATGAGTTAACATTTGAAGTTAGTTTAACCTGAAAATTATTGACTTCCTTTCGAATTTTGTATAAAATTATTTGAGTTACTCCCGTGATTTTGGATTGGTTTTGAAATTTTCGTTTAATTTGGATTAAACTAAAAATTCTAAGTTCCAATTTAAAGTTTAACTGAAAATTATGAATTTACCACGCGAAATTAGCGTCGACTTTATTTGCGTATAACTGAACTCAAGATAGGCAATCCGCACTGCCCAACACAAACAAGAAGTTCAGTTTCCAGTTAATATTTCGTAAAGTAATTTGGGTAATTAATTGAGACTCACAGGAAGTATTTAGCACACTTCCATCTACTACTCCACAAACAATTAAAAAATGAACGTTACGAGAACCCTCTCAAAAAAAACTTAGAATTTGTACCGCCACAATGGCCGGATCACGTTTTAATTAATATTTCGTAAATTAATTTGTACCGTTAATTGAGACTTACAGGAAGTGTTTAGCACACTTCCATCTACTACACCACAAACAATTAAAAAATGCACGTCACTAGAACCCTCTCAAAAATTGACTTAAACCATGAGGTAATGAATAGGTTCTTTATGCTGAAATTTGTAATTTTCGATTTCAAACATTAAACTTCCTTGAATGCAAAGCCCGAGTGTTACAAATTGACAAGTTGGGATTATTAAATTATTTCTTGGAATAATACGAAATAGTTGGCCTTCGAATTCCGGTTCATATTTTAAGTATTTCATATTATCTAACGCACTCTGTTAGTTAAGTTGCATACACGCTACATTATGTATAGTGAGTTACAACGATATTTCTAAAATCTTATTTCATTATTTCCGAATTAATTTGCATTTTGGAAAAATGTTAGTGTGCCCTTTGAAAAGGAGATGTTTTTATCTATCTACTGACGTGGAGATTTTTTCGATGCCTCAGTTTTTGCAAATACTATTTGAATTTTTATAGTAAAATAGAGCTGACCGTTTTTATTGCTAAAACGTTATTTTTTTAATTTGACAAAACCGAGGTGCCAATACAGACAAAAGATAAATGATTAGAAGCAAAAATCATCCGCCACCTCTACATTAAAATTGTTTCTCAAAAAATGGAGCAAAGTCTGCATATACTCGACTATTAATAAGGTGTAAACTCCGCCGTTAAGATTAGAATTTGCCATTTCACTGCCTTTTATTACAACATGTCGTAATATTTTCCAGCTGAAATCCTTATTAAAACATAATTTACAAGAAATTTACTCTCATTTTAAATCAAAAGTCCACGGGAAGTGTGCTGACACCCCCCCTTTAAAAGGACCGCATCGATTTTCTTCTTCGTCCCGCACCTTAACTTATAATTTGTTAGCGTTGGCAACGTCATAAATAGTGGCATTTTGCTACTAAATTTTATGGCAAGATATATTATCTAAAACAGCTCCGGAGCTGCATTCGCTTTTACGTGTACCAACGAGTACTGTTTTAGACATATTTTATATAAACTGTCACTTCAACCTCGAACTGGAGAAATCTCGAGAGACGTTGGAGTTATGAGCTATGATGTTGTGCCAACATTGGTATTTAGTTTAAAATGTAAAACACTAACAATGTTACGCGTTAAAGGTTTCAATGTTGCTACGATCCACGGGCTAAAAGGAATATTTATAGTTCTGTATTCGGTACGTGCGGCAGAGTAAACAAATTCTCTCGAAATACACTGTAATAAAATAAAAACCTACAGTTTTTAAATTGATGGATCTGCATCTGTTTGAATGACCGGGGGCGTTTTAAAGGTAGTTTGCTCGCCTACTTTGTTTTCTGGTTCCGGCAGTTGTTGAATTTTTTACCAAACCAGGGCTGTTTCAGTGATATAATTTAATAAAAATCGGACTGAAATTACTCTCGATGACAGAGCCAGGCTTGCCAGTCGTAAAATTCGGGTTAAAATAATCCTAACAATTTAGAAACAGAGCACCCCCTAACCTAACTTTTCCAAATCTGACCAAATAAAAGGTTGCTCAAATTTCACAAGAATTTAATAACGGCGTAATAAATTGAAGTCTCAGCCTATTCTAGAATAAAACAATAAAAACTTGAATAAATACAGAATTCCCAAATAAGGAAGGAAAACCGTAGTAATGCTACGTGATTCTGCATACAAGAACGTTAAATATTCGTGCAAACGCTTTATCACGTAGATCGTGAAAACAGGTAGACGCATATTTTTACTGAAATTTATCGATGAAAACTTCTCTAACTGGCAGAAACAGAATCGGTGCAAATATGCTCGTTTTCTTTTCCCCACTTTCAGAAAACCGCAGTGCTTTTATTAACCTTTTTTTCTGATTTCCTGTCATACTAATTACAACCAATTTTTATAAAATTAACGCGAGTAAGGCGAGGTGACGTTATCCTAATTGGATTTAAAAGCGATTTCCTTACTATTTGAATGAAAAATTATAGACCGTTTATGCCTTATTTGGATAGTAGTTGGCCACGTTTTCAGTTTATTACCTTGGTAACGAAAATTCGACGGCACCCTTCCACAGAATCTAATATTGAAGGAAGATTATATCAGTAAGCCGTCTAATTTTCTTTACAAGCGCTATAAACTGCAGTCGAACAAACCAATTATTGTTCAAATAACAATTGAACATCGTATATGTCACACATTTCATTTAAATCCTGGTTGATTATGCATATTTGACAGTTTTTACTTCATAAATTGGGTTTTAAAATGTCATTAAATTTGAGGTTTAGACTTTTCATGTTTCAAAATTGGAGCTTAAGTTGCTTGATAACTTAGGATTTCATCTGTTTTACTTCACTGTGTAAATTGGGCTTTTAAAGCTTCGATAATTAATGTTAAGTCGCTTGATACTTGACACATTTGACACATCACGTAAAGTTATTATTAAATTAATTAGCAATAAATAAAATGAGGTTATGCAACTTAGACTGACAATTTACACTGTGTAAACTGGGTTTTTAAAGCTTCAGAAGTTGAGGTTAAGTCGCTTGATAGTTAAGACACATCATGTAAAATGACGAGATTGTTGTTTGGTTTCTTACATCAACATTAGATAAGTTGAGGTTAAGATTGGCGGTTTTTGCCATGTAAATTGGGCTTTAAAGCTTCAGAAATTGAGGTTAAGTCGTTCGATACTTAAGACTTCATCTGTTTTGTATCTGGCACGTCACGTAAAATGGCGAAGCTATTATTTGATGTCTTTCATTAGTAATAAATAAATTGAAGTTATGCAACTTATTGTGACTATACAGTTTCAGAAATTGAGGTTAAGTCATTTGATAGTTAAGATTTTATCTGTTTTGCATTTGACCCATCACGTTAAATGGCGAAGCTATTAAGTCACTTAGGAGCTTAGGACTCACCTGTTTTACATTTGACATATCATGTAAAGCAGCAAGGCTGCTTGGTTTCTTCAATTAGTAATAAATAAATTGAAGTTATGGAACTTAGATTGACAGAGTTCTTCGTATAAATTGAGTTTACTATTTATACCTATGACTTCATCTCTTTTGTATCAGGCATGCCACGTAAAATAATATGGTTCTTATTTGGTTTCTTATATCAACAGTAAATAAGTTGAGATTGAAATTGTGCAGTTTTTGCCGTGTAAATTGGGCTTCTAAAGCTTCAGAAATTAAGATTAAATCGCTTGATTCTTAAGACCTCATCTGTTTTACGTTTGACACTTTACTTAAATTGATGAGGCTTGTGTTTGATTTCTTACATTAGTAATAAAAAAACTTGAGGTTAAACAACGTAGGTTGACAGTTTTTGCTGTGTAAATTATGCTTTTCAAGCTTCAGAAGTTGAGGTTAACTCACTTGATGCTTACAACTTCATCTGTTTTACATTTAACACATTACTTAAAATGTGGAAGTTGTTGTTTGATTTCTTAAATCAACAATAAACAAATTGAGGTTAAGATTGACAGATTTCACGGTGTAAGTTGGGCTTTTAAAGCCTCAAAAATTGAGATTAAGTCGCTTGATACATCTGTTTTGCATCTGACATATCACGTAAAATGACATGACTGCCGAAGGGTTTCTTGCAGTAGCAATAAATAAATTGAAGTTACGCAACTTAAATTGATGGGCTTCACTATGTAAATTGGGTTTATAAAGCTACAGAAATTGAGATTAAGTCGCTTGATACTTCGAACTTCATCTGTTTTATATAATAATAAATAATAAATAAACTGAGGTTATGCAACTTAAACTGAGAGCGTTCACTGTGTACACTGAGCTTTTAAAGCTTTAGAAATTGAAGTTAAGTCGCTTAGGACTTCACCTGTATTACATTTGAAACATCACGTAGAATGGCAAGGCTACTGTTTGGTCTCCTACATTAGTAATAAATAAATTGAGGTTGTGCAACTTAAATTGACGGGTTTCACCGTGTAAATTGGGCTTTTTGATCTTCAGAAATTCAAATTATGTCACTTAATACGACACGTAAGGCTGTTGTTTGGTTTATTATGTTGACCGAACATATCAGACAATCTACAACTGTGACAATTGTGTAATTTTAGAACAAGTAGAAGGACAATACAGTGTTGCCAAATGTTGCTTTAGTTGAATATTACAGACCTCGATTTGTTTTACGAAAACCTAATCATTAACAGAAATTAAACATTGTCTGGAAAGACAACCTTCTTCTACATAACCTAAAATTTGACAACTCTCACAGACTGTCCAATTTTCTTTGCCAACTTAAAAACCCGAAATCATGGCCAACCATTATTCAAATAACAAGTGACGGGTGTATATACAAGCATGTTGTATATAATATGAGCTGAAACAACAAGAAAGTCAAACAAGTTCCACAAACAAACCGACAAACGAAACAATCACAATCGTTTTATTATGTCTTCGATAAAAGATTAAGTAATCCCCAGTGATTACAACTACATTTAAAGTACATGTCCTGCGGAACAACGAGAAAACCCAAACCAAAAACTACAACCGAATGTAGACTAGTTCTTTGTACTTTGCCAAAGGATTACCGGTCTTAACCAATAAAACGACTCGTCCAGTATTTTTCCGTGTCGAATAAATCCCTTAACCGGCGAAAATTTAAAATGGTTGCCAAGTTGGAATTACATTCAGGAAAGTTTGTGGGTTTACACTTTGCAATGTTGGCAACACACGAATCTAATACAGTATGGCTATTAATTTATAGTATAGTACTATATTAGTGCCTTTAAATATTTTGTTTCGTGTTTTTTTTACCTATTCTTGGATATTTCGCTGCCAACTGTTAAAAATTAAAAATTACGTAAGTACAACTACACTAATGAAATCAAAGAAGGAAAAATGTCAAAGAACTGGCCACAACAAATATTTAGAACATTTTAATAACCCACATCCTTTTGATTCTTTTAAAAAATCAATTAATCTAGTAACAAGGTAACAGTTTCTACCGGCTCAAAGAGGTAACAGGCTCGCCTAACGGCTCGCCAGTTATATCCTCTTATCGCCAGTGAAAACTGCTTTACCTTGCTTGTAATGTAAAATACTATAAAAATCCACCAAAGGTGTATATAACTCATTGAAAGTTAATCCGTAAATCCGTGCTTTTGAAACAATCATAGGAACAATTGAATCATAACATCAGATTATCTAACCTCAAAGTTCAAATATTTAAAAGCCCAATTTACACGGTAAAATCCTTCAATTAAAATTAAATTGTTAGCCAAAAGTGAAACAGAAAGGCGAAGAAATTTAGGAAAAAATAAATACTCTAAAGCCATTCCAGCGGTTCAACATGAGATAGAATTAAAGCGTAAGTGTCAGATTTCTTAACCTCAATTTTCAAATGTTTAAAAGCCCAGTTTACAACGTACGTAACACCAAACGTTTACAACTCAACAAATATTAAAATCAAACGTACGTCTGTGGTTTTCAAACGATCAAACATTGATAACAATTGAATTATAACCATCAAATTATCTAACCTTAATGTTCAAATATTTAAAAGCCCAATTCACAAAGTAAAAACCCCCAACCGAAGGAGTAATGAAACCTAATCATAGATTAGAATATGTGATAATCTCATAACCTAATATTTGTTCTAAAGCCAGCCTCAGACACTGCTTTTGTAACCTAGGAGAACTTTTCTGGTGAAAATGGAAAATCATTTAGGGTCTTTTAAGTCGCAGTAAACCATCATTTAATTATTTTTCTAATTATGCTGATGTTATAGCTATTAAGACAACAAGTGTTTTATAGAAGGTTTAAAAATCAAGGTCGTAGTTCAAATCCGAGCGAACGAAGTGAGCCGAGGATTTGATAGACCGAGATTTTTAAACTATAAAACACGAGTTGTCTTCAAGATTTTTTCTAATACTAATATCTTTCACTAATATACTACACTGCTCAAAATAAAATAGGGATCACTTATATTTTGAATTATATTTCGTTAAGGAAAGATTAGATGATGATGCCGTCGATGGTAGTCATATACTCATTTATCTAGTAGGCTAGTAGGGTGCTGTGACTTCGTTATTTTCATTTGTTTTACTAGCAAATTGAGTTGAATCTCAATCCAACGACAATTTAAGTGTACTGTTATAGTACGATTATTGTGTATTTGCCATTTTAAGAAACAATTACACCATGGCAAATCGTAATGAAGTTGGCCATCATTTAAGAACACATTTAAATGCCAATGAACGAATCCGTGTTTTAACACTTATACAGGAAGGCCGATCTCAGCGGTATATCGCCAATATCGTTGGTACAACGCAATCTGTGGTATCTAGACTACTTAAGAGGCATATTGATACAGGGAATGTTGTTAAAAGACAAGGATCGGGCCGTCTAAGAAAAACAACAGTTGAGCAGGATTGATTTATTCGTATTTAAGTACTTCGGAATCGTACATCTACTGCGCGTGATGTTCAGAGAGATCATCTGCGAGCCATTGGAGCATTTATTAGTGATCAGACAATACGGAATAGACTCCACGAAGCTCAAATGACATCTAAAAAACCTGTGAAAGTACCTCGATTATTAGTTCGCAATCGGCAAGCAAGGCTGCAGTTTGCTAGAGAACACCAGCATTGGCAGTTACAGCACTGGCGCCCTATAATGTTTTCTGACGAATCAAGACTCACAGTGTCAGGTCATGATGGACGTACCCGAGTTTGGAGACGACCTGGGGAACGATATATACCTGCTACACTGGTAGAAACTAAAGCATATGAGGGTGGTTCCATAATGGTTTGGGGCGGTATCACTATGCATAGCAAAACAGACCTTATCATTGCACGGAATGGTAGTCTAACGGCCCAACGATACCTAAACGAGATACTCTATACTCAGGTACGTTATTTTGCACAAGATGTAGGCCACGAATTTGTGTTTATGCATGACAGTGCTCGTCCACAAGCTGCCAACGTTGTGCAAAATTATCTTGGGGACCATAAAATTCAAACGCTACCTTGGCCTGCATGTAGTCCTGACCTAAATCCCATCAAGCATCTCTGGGATCAACTAGGGAGAGCTGTTAAAACCTAACCAAATCCATCAATAACAATCCAAGAGTTGGAAACTGCCCTTTTATAGAGGAATGGCAACGGATTCCTCAAGAAGCAGTTCTACGACTCATCCGGAGTATGCCTCGTCGTTGTAATGCTGTTCTAAGAAGCAGAGGTGGTAATACATCATATTAAAATGTAAGTTGTCAAGACTGTCTTTTGTTTCTTTAAATAAAAAAATCCAAAAGACTTTGCCTTCACTTCGATTTTTGACATTGTTTAATTTAGAAGGATTCAAACAAGGCATATTTTTAGATATTCATTAAATGATATATGTATCATGTACTCACATGTTCAAGCAATGTGTGTACCGAATTTCATAACTAAATGCCAACCTATAAAAAAATTAGACGGGTTATAAGAAGTGATCCCTATTTTCTTTTGAGCAGTGTATTAGAAATTTTAATAAATTATTATTTGAGACGCGTCACAATACACAAAATGTGAAGATTGCTAGGCAACGACGTATTTTATAGAGAAAAGCATATTTTAAAGGCCTATAAAATACGTTGTCATTGACGACGTATTTTATAGAGAAAACGTATTTTAAAGGCAACATAACAAGTGAGCTCTTATGCACCATACAAACAGTATAAGATATTAGTATTAGAAAAATTTATTTAAAAACAAAACAGTTTATTTGTATGTCGAATATTAAATGCTAGGTTAGGTAAAAGCCACCCTGTTGCCTGTTATTTGTTTATTTATTGGACGAATAACTCTGAACAGAACTAACTAAATAACAGAATCACAGTTTCTACAAATAATGCTGATTTTGTCGCGAAACAAAGCCTTAAAAGTAATTCAGCGTATTTTTAATGCCAGGATAAGCAAAACTTTTTCCCTGTCATGGCCTTCTGTGTTCAAATAAATCCTGAATGGGTTATACGTATTGCCTGTTAGTTTATTTATTAAATTTATTTGGAGAAATCTGGGCTTGTGGGTGCCAATGATCTTAACGCACATCGACTGCCATGGTTATTTAGCAGTACCTGACTTGTATTTTACCGAACTCGAGGAGCTTTTTTTGTCTTTATAGATATTTTGGTTAAACTGAAATGCAAATACAAAGATGCTGATATTACATTTAACAAACGAATTTTCTCTCAAACGTAATGCTTGCAAAAGCCCAAAAGAAATATTATGATGAACTAATGATATACAAAGTTAGTAGATTTTTAGAAATGGTTTAGGTTTAGACCATACAAGATTGCGTTTTCGGACTAAAGCAAGGCAGAAAATACTTACCGGAATGGCATTCAGTCAATTTTACCTTTTACTTGATTTGATCCACGTTTTTGACTTTTGAAAGCTTTCTGTGTCTTAAAACTGCACAACCAAATGCCATCTAACAAAATATAAAATATGTAAAATAACCCTTTCGGTATTCTTAAAAAGCCAATTAAAGATTATTAAGGTCTCTACGAACAGTCTATAGACTCGCTATAGCGAGCTTTAGTGCTGACAATGTTAACAGCTGAACGTGAAGTCGTTCAGTTAAGGAACAACATAACCAAGCGTCCAAATAAATTCTGAACACGTACATGAGAGAAATCCGGGCTTGCGGGTGCCAAGTATCACAACACGTGTCGACTGCTGCTGTCATTTAGCACTACCTGGTTGGTATTTTGCCAAACCGAAGGACTTTCGCCCCTGAAATGATCTTTGTGCTTATACGTATCACTGCTTTACTGATATGTGAAAACAAAAATTCTTAAATTGTAAAAAACAAATTAAGCGTAAATAACAAGAATCGCTTCGCCAATTAACAAACCGATGCTCTGCCAAATAATCATTCAAAATAAGTATCAAATTCAGGGTTAAGTTAATGTGCCAAAAATCCTTGCTATTTTTGGCATTAAATATTTAACATTTTCTTCTTTCGAGTTATACCCCTTTAACTGCCTCGCAGGTTCGAATCTTTAATTAAACTGATTTTAAAAATCCGTTTTTTATAAACCCGCAGCACTAAATTACGATTTTAATCAACTAGTTTCGAAATTAATATCAGCAGTTTAGTTTACTTTAATGCATAAATAAAATTTATTAAAAAAAAGGCCGTCGCTATGTAAAAGCGGATCAAAGGGCTTAATATCAAATGGACATATTTTTACAAACATTCTGCAGCTTTGATGTTTTGCTTCCCATTCGAGTTTGTATTGGTAATTTTTATTGTAGCAAATGAACCTTAAACCAATTGTTAATTCTGTAGAAGCTCAATTAAATTTTATTGTTTATTTAAAATATTTCCTGCTTTACTTTGTTTTAAAATAGTGGAGGGGTTGGAGAGCCTGAATAAATCAAAAGATTAATGATTTTGTTAAATTTATGATTGCTGTATTAAGTATCATGTTTCAGAATTTTTCTATATAAAAACCTCAGTCGGGATCGAACTCGCGTTTTTAGCATTAAATTACAACGAAGGCCATCTTTATCATTTTTTTATGTACCTATCAGAATTTCAGCTCCTGTCTTAATATACTTAAATATTCCCTTTATGTGAAATAAAAACAGTTTCCTCACACATTCACCCTTAAAACGTGTTTCGCAATATATTTCTATTGCGCCCAGGAACAGCTTTATCCCTTTCGGAAATAAATATAGTAGAAAGATTTCCCTGACAAATATACATAAAAATTGACACAGGTGCAAAGCCCTGAAGGACCATAAAAATAATACGATTGCTTTTCAAGCCATAACAAGAATGGTGAACTCATACTAAGAATAGCATTCCTCTTTTAGGATTGATACTATATTGAAGCACGCAAACCGCTACACTTTTGTGTGTTTGCTAGATTGGAGGGCCTTTTTACTTGTTTGAAACTGCGATATTTCAAATCCTTGAGACTTTTCTCACTCGTAGCTTAAGGGAAAGTTTTATGAATGACGATATTTTAGATGCAAATCCTTTTGGTTCTTTATGTTAACGTACAACTCGCGGATTTTGGCACTGCAAAAGGTGTTTAAAATTTATTATTTATTTACAAATTAAATTTAAAAACTTTAGCACCAAGCCAAAATCATCCAAAGCAAAGTTCGAAGGGAGTAAACATCCCGAATAATTTCGTAATGCATTTTATTCCAATCTAACCTAACCCCTAAAGCAGGTGACCTAACCTAAATTTAATGGTCCGAGTTAATTCCTAATACTGTAATTTCCTACCACTGACGAAAATATATCGTTTCCTGATAATTCTACCGTTCGGATTGCTTGACGACTGATTTAGGGCCAAATCTATTTTTCGACTGTCTTTTCAGGGTTTTCTCCTCCACTCTGCTAAATAACCTGTTTAATTTTTCGAAGTATTTGGTTTGGTTTTATTATTACGATCTGCTTTTGATTTTTAAGCCCATTTACAATTTTTTATTACAGATTTCGAATAATTTCTCTAAAACTTCGAGCTTTAATAGTTAAAAAAAACTTTCGAATTTTTCACCATTTTTACAGTAAAAAGATAGATTCGTTTGATTTATTTCTATAGTTTCCATGGGCTTCTTCATTGTTGTAATTTTTTGGCACATTTCCAGTTCATAAAGTGTCGATTTCGAATAATTTTTCGAAGACAAAACGTTCACAAAACTCTTGAATTGTTTGTAATTTTGTGCCCAAAGGCTCCTTTGCTTAATAAAAAAAAATAACCCAAACTTGCTTTATAGTTTTACAAAAGAAAAACTTAGCTTGTTCCTTCAAAGTAAACGTCTTTTAATAAAAAAAAAATTGTCAGTTTAAGGCTCTGAAATTTTATTCAGGATTTAACCTTTGTAAGTTTTATATAAAAGCTTTGTTATAAAATAGAAACTCCCCCATCAAATAATGTAGGGTCATTGTGGGAACAGTGAATCACCATTTTTTCAGTGCCATATAACTTCGTAAATGCATATTGTACAAGTCAAACTTAAATGTGTACAATGCTGGCATTTAGCAACATTTTCTTCTAAGACATCCCTCCTTGGACTATTAGGATGTTTGAGTAGGTAATAAATGTTTAAAAAAAAAGTGGGTAATGATTCACTGTGTACTTAGGGGTGTACACAATGACTCACAGCAAAGTACACAGAGAATCACAAGATTTATGTAAGGAAAACACAGTAATGTTCATTTAAATATCGCTTGTAATTAATGTAATCACAGAACATTACAATTTGTACTTATTGTAATTTTTAAACATTAGCTTAGTACGCATATCAGACCCATACCAGTCTTTTATCAATTCTAGGAACAAATTTGCCTGCCACCTTACCAAGTAAATATAAATTCAGAAATTTAAAATTTAATTTAAAAGTACACAGTTAATCACGATAAAAGTACACAGTGGATTGATTCACTGTGTACTAGTTTGTAAAGATTCACTGTGTACCACTCCCGCCATTTTGATTTTGTTAACTCATTTACTAACTTAAACACCGACTTGAGCAGTAGGTATATCATAAAAATAATGCTCAATGAATGATTATTACATACAAATATTAACATATAGATTATTTTCAAGAATTAGGACAAGAATAACTAATGAAACTTACATGGAATTTTTTTTTTGGTCCATAAAAAACAAAAACGCACTCCCAGAAAACGTGTGAAAACTTATACCGGCGTCACAGCTGGAGTAAACAGAGAGGCTCTAGGAATGTGAACTAGTGGGAAAGAGACAACACGATCGCGTTATTCTTTTAACCCTATACGTCACTGATTCACTGTGTACTGTAGATTCACTGTTCCCACAATGACCCTACGTGAAATGAAAATTTAAAATACAAAGGAATATTAGTTGGGAACGTGAACTGCTTACAAACATGCAACGGTTTCATTCCGTTAATTTCGTTAACTTTCCTACCATTAATTGAAAGTTTCTGGAATTAAATTCCCGTTGGGATCTACAACAGACTATTTATATTAGGTATTCATAAATATTTTCTAAAGATTTCACTTTAATTTTATTTCACTTCGTTGATTACTAAATTTTAACTGGTTGCAAACACCCAGGAAGATTAATTACCAATTTTAAAGAACTTTAATATACTCCATTCGCTGATTATCGGGCATTAGTTGGCCATGACCACGTTAGGCGAAGCCTACAACCAGCAAGTATCAATTTGAGGCCGATGGAAGGTTGGCCATGGTTCTAAATGATATTTTCACCTTTTGCAAACTTTGTTGAGCGTTTGATTTGTGTTCATGCTAGGGAATTGATTAAATGGCGAACAAAACAAAAAGAGAAACTGTAAGGAAATTAACATTCTAAAGCCTAAATTTCTTAAACTCAATTTTCGAATGTTTAAATGCCCAGTTTACAACGTAAAAACCATGCAAACGTTTTTAAAACAAACGTAACACCATGCTTTTAAAGCGAACAAGCGCTTGAAACAATTGAATCATAACTATCAAATTACCTAACCACTTTCGAATGTTTCAAAATTCGTTTACAACGTAAAAACCACCAAACATTTACGGCTCACCAAATATTAAAATAAAACCTACGTCTGCGGTTTTGAAACAATCCAACATTGATAACAATTGAATCATATCCATCAGATTACCTAACCTCAAAGTTCAGATGTTTAAAAGCCCAATTTACCTCCAAGCTTTAGCAATTTTGCAGAAAGAGTGTAATAAAGCCTAAATAACGGATTACAAAGTCAAAACTGGAAATCAAAAAACTGCATTATTTTGAATGGTGTGATTGGCATTTTCGCTTTATTTATATGCAGTTAACAATAACGATAGGTTATGGTGCTTTGTTGAAATGTCAGACGAGGCGACCTTCATTAAAAAAAATTATGTTCAAGTACACCGCTGCACTGGCTGTTCGTATTGATTTAACTTGAAGGTTGGATTACTCTTTTGTTGTAATTTAAATACTGTCAGAATTGATTAATTTTTTTCTGTGAAACTGGGCTGGAAAATCAGTGACTAAGCTCCCTTTTAGCTGTGGAATGTGGATTTGGGACGAATTCTTGTTTTATTTTTCGTTTTCTTGTTATCATGTAAATTCACTTTTTTTTGGATCGATTTGTATTGAGTTACTGTTTTAGCGTCGGAATTCCGCAGATTGTATTGTTTAAAGCTGTATAAGTCTCTTTTACACAGTAAAAATATTAAATTGTTACTTAATTTCTAATATTTAATCACTTTCAATTTAATTTAATCCACATAGATTATGAATGTTTGGCGATTGGGCTTTAAAAACTGTGCTATAATGGTCAACCAGGGTTAAAAAACCATGGACGGATCATACCACTTGCCTCGCAGAGCTGGCTTTAATTGAAGATCACAACTAACAAATTCTACAAAGGAATTTAACTATAAAGTATCAGATTAGGGTACCTCATCGTTTACGCTGCAAAGTCCCCTTTACACAGTAAAAATGTCGAAGTTCTTCTTGATATCATTTAATTTTAAATTATTGCTAATTATTTAATTTAATTTACATGTCTAAGCCTGTTTGATGTTGTCCTGCGTAAATTGGGCTTTGAATGTTTGCGCAACTGGGCCACCATAGCCAACTAAGATCCAAATAAACCTTTTTCCACAGTAAAAATGTCGATGTTCTGAATATTATTTTTAATTATGTCTGTCTACATAATTTCATGTCTGCAAATCCTGTTTCGGGTTTTTTTCTAATTAAATTGGGGTTTGAATGATAGGAATTTGAAATTTTCTGAACAGAGATTTTCCTGCCAGGACTAGCGACTAACAAATTCTGCAAAGGAATTTATCTATAAAGTAGCAAATTAGTAAATATCATCATTTGAAGCTGTAAAAAGTCTCTTTTACACAGAACTTTCTTCATATTATTTAATTTTAAACTATTTTCAGTTATTTAATTTAATCTGAGTGAAACTTGCGCATTTGAAGGTTTTTCTGGGTACATTGGGCTTCAAGTGCTTCGGAAACTAAGCCTGTATGGCCAACTGTGATCCAAATAAACCGTGAAGGGATCATAGCACCTTTAAGACTTCGTTTACTCGAATTTGAAGCTTTCTGCACAGAGGTTTTTCTATCAGGGCTACCTTTAGTTTATAAATATTGTAAAGAAATTTAATTACGAAATATCAGTTAAAGCTGCAAAAAGTCTCTTTTACATAGCAAAACTGTCAAACTTCTTCCTACTATTTAATTTCTAACTTTTTCAGTTATTTAATTATAATCTGAGTGGAGAGTTTTTGCTTAGTAAATTATTGGCTGCTTCAAAAAATAAATCACAATGGCCAACTATGATCATAAGAAACCGTGAACGGATCATACCACATCTAAATATGTTTTTACTAGAATTTCAAAAGGTTTTTGCTTCGACGATTTTCCTGTCGAGATAAGTTTTAATTCAAGATCGATCGCAACTAATAAATTTTGCAAAGGAATTTTGCTATACAGGGTTATTGGTAATTCGATACATTCCTTTGGAGATATGATGAGACAGGAGCTAAGAAACAAATTAAACCTAACATACATTATGCAAAAATAAAAAAATAATTTCTGAGAAAAACGAATAGGTAATTTTCGTAGCTGATTTTTAGAAATCATTTTTAATAAGTTTTTATTTAAAATTTTCACATGATCGAAATGTTTCAGGATATTTTCCATTCGAAACGGATGACCATAGAGTGGGACATGTAACCCAGTCAAAAAGTTCAGAAAATGTCAAGTAGATTTTTAAAAAATTAATTTTAAAGACATTAAGATCTACTTTTTTGAGAAAAACACAAAAATTGAAATATCTCAAAAACTATTGAGTTTTGCATAATGTATGTTAGGGTTAAATTTGTTCCTTAGCTCCTGTCCCATCACATCTCCAAAGGAATGTATCGAATTACCAGTAACCCTGTATAATATCAGATTAGTAAATCTCGGCATCCAAGGCTGTAAAAAAGTCTCTTTTACACAGTAAGACTCAAGGTTATTAATTTCTTAACCATTTTCTATTATTTAATTTACAGTATTTACACTGAGTGAATCGTGGGTGCTTGAAGGTTTTTGCTGGTTAAATTGAACTTTAACTGCTTCGGACACTAAACCGCCATGGTCAAATATGGTCCAAATAAACTGTGAACGGATCATACTAGATAATATTTCCTTCTTGCATAGAGGTCTTCCTGTCGCGGTTGGCTTTATTCAATATAGCAACAACAAATTTTGCAAAAAAAATTAACTACGAAATATAGAATTACTTCGTCTAAATCTGCAAAAGTCTCTTTTACACAGTAAAACTATGAAACTCCTTCGTAATATTATCTAATCTTTAATTCATTCGAATTAGTTAATTTAATCTAAGTTTGTTTGATAGGCTTTGCTGTATAAATTGGGCTTTAAATGCTTCGAAAATTATGGACCATGGCTAACTAGGGCCCAAATAAACTGTGAATGGTTCATATTACCGCTGAGATTTCCTTTACGCGAACTTCAACTTTTCTTTTATTTACTTCACATACTTTTCCATCAGAGGTGGCTTTAATTTAAGATCTAATACATTTTAGGAAGGAATTTTGCTCTAAAATATCAGATTAGTATATTTCATTATTTACAACTGTAAAAAGTCGGTTATACACAGTAACATTGTCAAGCTTAGTCCTATTAACTTTTTAATAATTTTCAATTATTTAGTTTAATCTGAGTGATCCTGCGTGGTTAAAGGTTTTTAATTTAATCTGAGTGAATCGAAGGCTCTTTCTGGGTAGATTAAGCTTAAATGCTTTGGAAACTAAAGCGCCATAGCGTCTACAGATACCGTGAACGAATCATACTACCTGTAAGCTTTGCTTTACTCAAATCTGAAGCTTTCTGCAGAGAGATTTCCTTTACACGAATTTCAAGTTTTATACTTCACAGACTTACCCGCCAGGGCTGGCTTTACTTTAAAATCGAACCTAACAAATTTTACAGTATCTTATTAGTAAATCGTTTCATTTAAAGCTGTAAAAAGACTTTTTTACGCAGCAAAACTTCTTCATATTATTTAATTTAATCTAATCTAAGGGAATTGGACATATTTGTAAGTGTTCGCTGAGCAAATTGAGCTTCAACTGCTTCCAAAACTAAGCCAACATGGCCAAATAGAGTCCATATAAACCGTGAACGGATCATACCCTATAAAAAACATTTTACCGGAATTTTGAGCTTTTTGGTTCGGACATTTAATTCAGGATCGCAGCTAACAAATTTTACCAACGAATTTAACTATATAATATCAAATTTCGTTTAAAACTCGAAACAAAGTCTGATTTACATAGGAAAAATATCAAAGTTCTTCTCGGTATTATTTAATTTTTAAGTATTTCTAATTATTTAATTTAATCTGAGTGTATCGTGCATACTTGAGGGCTTTTGCTGGGTAAATTGAGCTTTTAATGTTTCGAAAACTTCACACTATGACCAACTAGGGTTCACATACACCTCCAAGATTTCCTTTACTCGAGTTTTAAAATATCTATTTCAAGCTTCAGGGTTGGCTTTAATTCAGGATCACAACTAACAATTTTGTAGCTATAAAATATCAAATCAATATATCTTATCGTATAAAACTGTACAAAGCCCTTTTTATACAGTGAGCGCGTAAAGGTTGGAATAAATTCGATAAAATATTTATTGGGCAAGTAAGAAAATAATGCTCGGACACGTCGATTTTCTTTTTTAGATGCGCATTTTTTAGTATACGTATATTTTTTATTACATCATCCCTGTTCGAGTTATGACGTCATCCCCAGTTTTTTTAAATGGCAATACCCTCTTTTGATAGTACCATTTAAAAGAGCGCATTTTTCTGCGTATAGATGCCAAATTTTATGGTATGTTACATAACAATAGTTTCGAGGAATTAGTACCACAATTGTTGCACCATTTTTTATTGACGGCGCATTAAATGCTGAAAAACATTTAAATTTTTTACAACAACAGATAATTACCGCGCTTGTAGCACTATATCCAAATAATCAAAATCCCCAAATGCCGGACGAATCAATATGGTACCAACAAGATGGCGCGTCACCACATCATTCACAGATTGTGTGTGATTATCTGAATCGCCAATAGATGGATATTGTCAAGAGGTGAATGATATGCAATTTCAACGTTTAATTTAATGGGTTTTAGTTGTATTTATTATTTCTTCTATTGTTATTTCATTACATTGTTATGAATTCTAAAACGTTTTTTTTTTTCGAAAATATTGTTATGTAACATACCACAAAATTTGGCTTCTATACCCAGAAAAATGTGCTCTTTTAAATGGTATTATCAAAAGAGGGTGTTGCTATTTAAAAAAACTGATGATGACGTCATAACTCGAAGAGGGATGACGTAATAAAAAATATACATATACTAAAAAATGCGCATATAAAAAAGAAAATCGACGTGTCCGAGCATTATTTTCTTACTTGCCCAATAAAGATTTTATCGAATTTATTCCAACCTTTACGTGCTCACTGTATAGTAAAACTGCCAAACTTCTTTGAATTTTTACTCATTTTCAATTATGTAATTTTTCTGCATAAATTGAACTTTAAATGCTCGAGAAACTAAGCCATCGTGGCCAACTAGGGCCACCATAAACCATAAACGGATCATACCACCTTTACTAGAATTTAAAGCTTTTTGCTTCGGAGAATTTCTCTATCAGGGCCGGCTTTAATTCACGCCCGAAACTAACAGATTTTTCAGTGGAAATCCACTTAATAAAAATGCTTTATGGCTTGTCTGATTAATTTCAGGAGCTAAAATACAAGGCACTTGAAGTTGTTGCTATGGCAGTTTTCAATACGTCGAACTCGTTCACATAATAATTCACCGTTGGAATTCGGATATCAGAGTGGTTCTCCGATATTCAATAAAACTTTTTTTTAAATTAATGCGGGCCATTTGGTATACGTCAGTGGGTCGTTTAATTGAAATGTCAGATATGAGGAACGTCCCGTCCCGAGTACCGTCGATTATTTTCTCGAAATTAATGCGCGTATTTTTCTGGAAAAATAACAATAAAAGGATTGTAACAGGTCAGTAGCCATAAGGAATTCATTTTTCACACTTACAGTCCGACCCTTATAAATTGTTGGAAAGAAAGTTGTTTATCTTCGCACAAGCTAAATGACGTATGGGTTTTAAAGCGTTCCGGAACACATAAAGATTTAGGACGAAACGTTTTTCTATTGCACATTTCTGAAAATGTATTTTATTGTGACGGCAGGATACAGAAAATGATCAAAGTTTTACGGTTTAATCACGTAGCTTATAAATCAACGGTCGACACACTGTTTGGAATTTCAACTATAAGCCAAAGTTATATTTGAAGTGCTCTCTCGAACGAATAAAAATCGTTACAGGGATTTATGGGGAAGTTTGTTCAATGTCTTCTATTAAATCCCTTTCGGAAAGCGTGTAACGTCTGCTTTCATCGCGAAAAATCGAAAGGGTTAACTTTCGTTAGGTTTCGACGAACTCGACTCCGCCAAAAAAGAAGACTCATTTTCGGTTAGACAATTAAGCTTTCAATATAAATACTTTTAAACGGCTTCATCTACCGCAATTTTCACAGAGAAAATTGTCGGTGCAATAAAAGCTTATTTCGTCGTCTAAAATTGGTGTTGTTTAATCGTCTGATGGTCGAGACAAGACCGTTAACCTTTCTGACACCAAGTTTTCACAGAGAATTTGAACGAATTATAAAGTTGGCGTTGGAAATTGTTTTTTGAATTAAAACATTTGAAAGATTTAACCACAGTCAACTAAGTTTCTGTATTGGAAAATAAAACATAATTATATGGTTAGTTCCGTGCCTTGATTACGGTTTCAAATTGCAAATTTTCGAGGAAAAGCTTAACAAAGCACGTCAAACACCGGAAATGAATTTCTGTACACTTTTAGCATGACTAAAACAAATCTAAAAATATTTACGGCCCACTAAGATTATGCCAAGCGATTCTTAGAACTGTTGTGTTTATTACAAATCGACAGATACAAATCAATTGCTTTTGCAAATTACTTAGAAAATTTTGTTTAAATTCTTAAACGTAGTTTTAGTAGGTGGATTCTGTTCGAAAGATCGTCGTTTTATAAAATCGGTCAGACATCAGCTTTTCTTATCTTTATTCCGATCAGGGTACCTGATTTCGACTTTACTTTGTATACCGAACCGTTCGGGAATCTTTGCATAAAGCAACCAAAGAAAATATTTTCTTTTATCCCTTCGAATGTAAGCTGATTTTGCTTTTATTAATGTTTTCGTTTAGAGAAGGATTCTGTTTGAGAATTTGACACTTCGAGTTTCATTCGCACCAAACTTACTTCAGTCATGATTGAGTAAGACATGAATAAGCATTATTAGTTCTAATGAAAATTAGACACAAGAAACGTTGGAAATTGTGAGAATTTGTGCCAAATTTAATATTTGTTTTAGCACAAGAAAGTTTCAAATTGTGCATCACTTATTTTATCCTCCAACCAATATTATTAGTTCTAATGAAAATTAGATAGAAGGAGAATTGGAAATCTTAAGAATTGAGACCAAATTTTATCAAAATTTCTAACATTTTCTAATTGCACTCGTACCAAACTTATTTCAGCCGCGCTCTAATGAAACTTATTTCGACCTTGAGGAAGTATTGTTAGTCCTGATGGAAATTAGATGCAAGAAGAATTGGGTATTTTGTGACAATTTAATTTTTGTTTTAGCACAGGAAAGTTCCAAATTCTATAAAAGCGTTTAACTTTTTCGAATTTCATTTCTGCCAAACTTATTTTACCCACGTTCTAGTGAGACTTGAATAAATATTATTTATCACAATGAAAGCTAGGCACAAGAAGAATTAGAAGCAATAAGAATTTGAACTAATTTCTGTATTAGTTTAGTAGGAATTCCAAATCGAGTCAGAAAATTTCATTCATACCGAATTTATTTTACTCGCTTTCAATAAGACTTATTTTATAGTTGAGTAAATATTATCAGTTCTACTGACAATTAGGTACGACAAGAATTAGAAATGGTGAGAATTTACTCATAGTTTTAATGGGAAAGTTCGGGATATATTATGATGCTTTGAAATTTTATTCATAACAAACTTATTTCAGCGTCTTCGGTAAGACTCATTTTAACCTTGAGTAAATATTATTAGTCCCAATGGAATTTAGGTACAAGAATAGGAAATGGTGAGAATCTTATCGAAATTGAATCGATATTTTAGAAGGAAAGTTCCAAATTATATTAGGATATTTGAGGTATTCAAATTTACTTCGCTCGCTTTTGGAAGACTTATTTCATTCTCGCGGCAATACGTTTAGTCCTAATAGAAATTAGTTAGAATGAGAATTAGAAATCGTAAGAATATTGGCCCTAATGAAAATTATCTACAACAAGAATCAGTAACCGTGAGAATCGGCACCAAATTTAATCGCTGTTTTAGAAGGAAAGTTCCCAATTGTGTCAGGACGTTTTGCCAAACTTACGTCACTTGCTTTCAGTGGGGCTTATTTTATCCTCGAAATTATTATTAGTTCTAAGGAAAGTTAGCTAAAATCAGACTTGACAATCGTAAGAATTGGAACCAATTTTTACCAGTGTTTCGAATTCGAATTTCGTTCGTGCCAAACTTACTTCATCCACGCTTTAATTTGAAATAATTATGATTAGTCCCAATGAAAATTGGGCACAAAAATAATTAGAAATAGCAAGAATTCGGACCAACTTACTTATGAATTTAGCAGAAATTCCAAATTGTGACGGAATATTTAACATTCTGAAATTTCATGCATGTCGAACTTATTTCCCTCACTTTCAGTGAAAGTTATTTTATCTCTGAATAAATAATATTAGTCGCAATAAAAATTAGGTACAAAAAGAATTAGGACTTATTGGAATTTTCACCAAATTTAATCGCTGTTTGATGTTTGCAAATTTCATTCGCTTTCAGTAAGACTTAATTTATCTTTGAATAAACAGTATTAGTTGTAATGAAAATTAGGTTCAAAAAGAATTTGCACCAAATTTAATCGCTGCTTTAGCAGGAGAATTTGACATCGTGCCAAACGTATTTCCTTTGAGTATATATACTCTCTATATACTCAAAGCGTATTTCGCTTTGGGCGAGACTTCTTATTTTTTTATACTTAATAAAAATTTGGTACAAGAATAATTAGAAATAGTGAGAATTTGGACCAGTTTTAGCTGGAAATTTGTTATTAAAAAATCATGTCAGGATGATCTATTGATTTATGGAGATACTTGGAATGCTAAATAACCTTGAAAACTATTGGATCAAATCACAAACTCGGTGTTAGGTTTGTTTCTAATAACAGTTAGGTTCAACAGCAATTAGAAACAGTGAGAATCGACGTTAAATTTAAATTTTTGTTCTTACAGAACGGTTTCAAACTGTTGTTAACAGTAATCGACGAAATGTTTGCTTAATTTGATTATAAATACTTGAAAAAATCATTCTTGATCGCAATGAAAATTAGGTTCAATGGCAATTAGAACTAGTGAGAAATGGTGCGAAATTGAAGTTAAGTTTATAATTTCACCAGGATTTTCCTCGCCTCTGCGACTGCTAAAAGTACGGCTGAAGCTTTGCCCTACAAATTTTCCTTTTAACACTTGTTGTTATGGTAAAAAGGCACTTTCAACTGTCTTATTTAACACAATATTATCATATAAGAATTTAAATGAATTTTTAATTTCAAAATCCCCAAGTATTGTTGCTAAACACATTGTTCGAGGTTTCCTTTCGAACTTTTCACCTCATACTTGTCGCTTGATTACAAATTAGGTTAAACAGGAATTGGAAACGATGAGAAACTGCATGAAATTTAAATTATATTTTTTAAATTTCAGGTTTAGTGAACTTCCTAATCAAGTTTTTCTTTGAAAATTTTCGGTTTAATACCTGTTGGTAAGATAACTAAAGCACTTTCAACTGTCTCATTTAGCATAATATCAAACGGGAATTGGAAAGTGTGCGAAGTGGCGTGAAATTTGAGTATGTAATGTATGTATACATTTTTTTCAAATTTCAAAAACAAATACTCAATTGCGGTTACTTAATACTTGTCGCATGATAACATAAATTAGGTTAACTAAGAATTAGAAACAGTGAGAAATAACAGGTATTTCAATATTTCAAAAGGAAAACTAAAAACTGCTGTTGCTCAAAATTCTCTTGCCTTTTGCTTTATCTGCTTTTGAAATTTCGTATCTAATAATTGTATGCAAAAACAAATTAGGGTAAGAAGTAATTAGAAGCAGTGCGAAATGGCGCGAAATTTGGATACGTTTTGAAATTCACTAGGAAAATTATACTTGTTGGGATCATAACAAAAGCACTTTCAAATGCTTCGCTTACTTTCCTAGTTTGTTATATAATATGTTTTATGTTGCCAGTTGTTCAGTCTTCTGTTACTAAGTGGTTTTTTCAATATTTCTTGCGAAATGTCCTTTCTACTGAACGATTACTTCTTTAAATTACAGTGGCGTAGCATGAAAATCCTATCCCTTTTTTACCACAAAAAAGATTATATTTCTTTTAAATGCGCAGCACGTCCGTAGAGACCCGTTGAAGTTCACGAAAATATAAGACAATGAAAATGGGCACCAAAAGTATCTGCCCTCCTCCTCGCTCCGCTCAGTTACGCCACTGCCAAATTAAATAAATATTCACCAGAAACGAATTAAAAATATTAAGATTATAGTAAGGCGAGCAATTCGCTAGCCAAATGTAATTAAATACAACAACCCGCATCACTTGTATAACCTCCAGCTCTTTAGTAGTTCTGGACTTTGCTGGTTTCACAACTCCCACACTAATATCTGTTGGTTTAAACTTTGTGTACACCAACAAACTACTCCAATATTCCTTAATTATGGAAAACGATTCATCTTAAAATTTACTAAATTAGACTTTATTATCTTCTACTCTAAACCTTTTTAAAAGTTACTCTTGTTGAAGCATTGACGTACTTAGGGTTTTTTGCGTGGAGGGGATTTTACAGATAATTAATTAATAGATTTTTGAATTGGTTACTTAAGCGCCCTTTGGCTACGTCCATGTTCTGAACACCGTAATTCATTCAAATACCTTAATTACTCTAAGTTAAACTCCAAATGAAAATGCAAGGAAGTGCCACGGATTTCCAAATTTAGCAAAGCGATCCATCAAAGAAAAAACCAGACCCACGAACTGGCACAGGGTAGGGTCAAGAAATTTTTAAAAATAAACCAGTTACAAGGTTGAGAATCGGAAATGTTTACGCTCACTGAGAAGTATTTAAATTAACTTTTTGGCTTAAGAAATGGAAGTGATGCCTTGTGTCAGCTAACGAAACGTGAAGGCAAGGGACGAAATGTTACGGTGTTTATTTATGTATCACAACAGAAAGGATGAATCAACCTGATTGCGTTCTTAAAATACACGCTGAAATTCGAAAGTGGAATGTTTTGGGGTAGACGAACAAAAAATTGAGATTAATATGAACAAATTCACTCAGAATTTGAACATTAATCTTTGTTTTTTTTTTTTTTTTTAGTGTTTGCGAAAATATTTCGGAAAATTGCAGTTATAACTAAGTAGGCTATGAGCTCCATAGGCGTAGAAGGGATTGGGGGCTTCAGAATAAAAATTTTTATATTTTTGTGCAAATGGGTATAAAGCAATTTTTTCTAACTTGACAGACAAAAAATGGGTGATAATACAGAATTATAATGAATTTGAAGACTTGTCAGTCTCAGGATTAAGACAACATCTTCCGAGTTGGGGCCGTGTCATTGTTGAGACAGAAGGATCTGTATCTCGGCCTAGGGACGCCTTAAGCGTTCCGGGAAAAAACTCCCCCTCTTACGTTTTCGACAACGAAACTAACGAAAATCGGCATCCGAAAATCTCCCCCCTCCACTGTCGACACACACCTCCTCCGATTGTTACGTTTTCCGTGCGCTCTAGCATCCGTATCTCGACGGATTCCGAGAGAGCGTAGTCTGTTTAACGGGAAAAGGTGCTTTCGTGCAGTTTTTAACGGACATATATATGCCGATACGGATGCCCCTTTTATGAATTCGGTTTCTTTGTTTTTCCATAGTTCTTCTGTCTCAACATGGCACAGTCCCAACCCGGAAGACGTTTTGTTAATAATACAGAATTAGTTTGCAGAATAAAGTTAAGAAATTTGAGTAGTTCTAAAAACATAATATTGTTTCTTGGTCAATTTTTTATTATTTATTATTTCTTTCTGCTCTTCATCTTTAGCTTCTGTTTTATTGCTGCTTGCCCATGTACATTTCTTCTTCTAACTGTTACTGTTCTTCTTTACTTCTTTCTGTGGACCTCCTTTTGCTTTTTACTTTCCCTTTTCTTTTACTTCTTGTCACATGTACAGGGTGGCCCATTTTCGATGTTTTTAAATGGGAAGTACCCTTAATATCGGGGATAGGCAAAAACTGATGTCGGAGTCCAGGGCCCTTTTTTGATGCAAGTTCAAGTCCCGAAAACAAAATTCCGCTATCTTTTGTTATTTTTTAGTTATAGCCCAAAATTCATAATTTGGCCATATCGAAAACTTCAAATAACTGTCTTGGTTTTGAAGATATCCAAAAACGGTAAAAACATTCTACAGGCACTTTTTCAAGTAGAATACGATAGTCAATCCAGATATCTTCTAATTTTCATGTTTTAAGAGTTATGACATAAAGTTGGCATTTTTTAAATATAAGTCGTAGTTGGCCATGATACCATTAAATTGCATATTTTTTCTGCTTTCCGAAAATATATAGTTTATAGGGTTTAAATGTAGTAACAATGCCTTTTTTGAACAAAATCGGATTACTTGATGTTGTTAGCAATTAGTGGGCCATGGTTCATGATAGCAATAAACAAAGGCTAATAGAGCGGGTGCATGTGATGTCACCAGGCACACAATAACGCGCCCGATTGAAAATGAACGACAGTTTTGTAAGTTAACAAAACTAAATAATTACTTTAATATTTTGTAGAAAATCTCGCGTTATCTTTAACAGCTTTTAATTATCTTGACATATGGAGATTTTACAAGTTTCTACGTATAACCTGGCAAAATTTTTAGTTTCTTGTTTTACAGAGCTTTTCTCTAACTGCTTTCTCTGGGAAATATCACGTTCCCTAATACTCTTTTTAATTCACGATAAAATTTTCAATTACGTTCGTATCAACTGACCGTGGGGAAAATTTTAAGTAACTGAAAATTTCAAAATTATGTGGGTTAAACCATCCCTCATCTGGTTAAACACATCTTTATTCGGTTTGATATTGTAATATGTAATATTTCCTTTTTGGTAAAATTAGTATACCGATGCATACAAATCTACCCTTTGTTTACCCTACAAGAGTTCAGCTGATGACCTAGTGACGTCACATGCAACCACTCTACTACTTTTTGTTTTGCTATCATGAACCATGGCCTACTAATTGCTAACAACATCATAATATAATCTGATTTTGTTCAAAAAAGGTATTGTTACTGCATTTAACCCCTATAAACTATATATTTTCGGAAAGCAGAGAAAATATGCAATTTAATGGTATAATGGCCAACTACGACTTATATTTAAAAAATACCAACTTTATGTCATAATTTTTAAAACATGAAAATTAGAAGATATCTGAATTGACTATCGTATTCTACTTGAAAAAGTGCCTGTAGAATGTTTTTACCGTTTTTGGATATCTTCAAAACCAAGAGAGTTATTTGAAGTTTTCGATATGGCCAAATTTTGAATTTTGGGCTATAACTAAAAAATAACAAATGATAGCGAAATTTTGTTTTCGGGAACTGAACCTGCATCAAAAAAGAGCACTGGACTCCGACATCAGTTTTTGTCTATCTCCGATATTAAGGGTACTTCCCATTTAAAAACATCGAAAATGGGCCACCCTGTACTTCTTATAGTTTGTTTTTATTATTTCATGTTGCCTTTTATACGTGTTCTTATTCGTTTTTGCCTTTTGTAATCATTCTTCTTTTTTTATTCTTAATGGCTTTCTTCTTTTACTTTTTGCTATGCTTTGTCTACCACATTCTGTTGCTCTTTTGCTCCTTGCTGCCGTCTGATTTTGTAGCTTGTTCTTCTTTTTCTTTTGCTTATTGATGCTCTTAATTCTTTTCTTTTTGTTGTTATTCTTATTTATTCTTGCTGTTCTTTTTTACTTCTGGCTGTTCTTCATTTAGCTTTTAATTCTAAATGTCATTCCTCATTTCTTTGTTGCTTTTCGAATCCTTTTTATCTTGCTTTTCACTGTCTCTTTTAATTTGTTTCTTGTTGTTCTTCTTCATTCGATCCTCGATGTTTATCTAACTTTGCTTCTTGCCATTACTCTTATTGTCCTTCTTTTCTACTTCCCCTTTTAGTCCTTGTTGTGGTTTTTCTTTAGCTTCAGCTTTGCTGTACTTCCATAGTTGCTCTTTACTGCCACTCATTTTCTTCTTCTTACTATTGTTGTGTTCCTGGTGTTTGTTACTATTTTTCTTTTACTTCCTACTGTTTTCTCCTTTTGCCTCTTACTATTCTTCTTAAATTGCTTCTTGCTATTCTTATGTTGACGTGACTGTTCTTTTGCTTCTTGCAGCTCTTCGTTTTGAACTTTTCCTTGTTGTTTTTTCTTACGTTCTGCTGTCCTCCTTTTGCTTCTTGTTATTGTTCTTTTGTTTGACCTTCTTGTTGGTAGTCCTTTTTATTTTTTGCTGTTGGGCATCAATAACCCCGTAAAATATAAGGACTTCTGTAGTTTGATTAGATCGAACCATAGGCTTTTTGCAATTCTTTTTAATTAGGCCTTCGCCGTTCTTGTTGATGTTGTTTCAAGTGTTGGCTTAAAAAGAAATCGATGATTTTCCGTTCTGGAGAATATTTAAGGCAATGGAAATGTATCAGCAGTTTGAGCGTCATGCGAAATGGGTGTTGTAAAAATTTAAGGGAAAGAATCAACACAACTTTCTCACCTTCTTCCTTATCTACTGCAGGTGACAACTTTAAAGTGTAACTTTACATAAGACATACTTTCTTGTTTAGAAAAAGGATTCAGGTCGCCGAAACCTAAGATGTACCGGTCAAGTGGGGTAACTTCGGACAGCATTGGTAAATTCGGACATCTGGGCGTAAAATAAAATTATTATTTTTGCCATCTGGTGGTTGAGGTCTGAACATGTTTGAATTTGTAAGCATAATCACTGTACTTCAAACTATACAACAAAGTAAAAATCAATTGTTTTGAACGTGTGATTTCTAATATAAGGTGAGTTAAAAAAATGTCACTTCTTAGATATCATAATTTATAACATGTGTAGCTCTTCACTCTGAACAATACATGTTAAAACAAGCATTTATTTGTATACGTTGGGGTATCAACAGCATATTGCCTAAAGTTGAGGTCAGAATTTCGATTCATCAAAATTTTATAAATTTTTAGATACAAAATCGTTTGTTTGTAGGGTAACTTCGGACACAAAAATATGGTGAGAAATTATAAACGAAGATTGGGGGGAAGACCATATAAATATTATAATGAAGAGAAAGTTGCTTTAGCGGTTCGTGATGTAAAAAATCGAATGCTGGGTATACGAGGGGCGGCAGAAAAATATGGCGTACCAAAATCGACTATTTCCGACAGAATTAAAAATAGACACAATAACAACCCAGTTTGTATTTTCTAGTTAATAAACTTGTTTGAAATGCCCCTTTATTTTAATATTTTTAGTATCCGAATTGACCATACAGACGTGTTTACTTCGTTTTACACGCGTTTTAATAGTTGTCCGAAATTACCTCACCTGTGCGGGAAAATTCGGACACTATTCATTACAAAAAAATACATACTTTTATGTTCAAAACTTTTTTTCTGACGTGTATATATAGAGAAGAGATAACAGAGAATATAAATTATTTTTTTGAGATTTTATCATCCTCACAATTTTATCGTATCCTACAAAAACTTCGAAATTCGTCCGAAGTTACCCCACTTGACGGTATTTGATGTAACTAAATTTAGAAAAAAATGTTAACTTCCTCCTGTTTTTCTGTTATGGAAACCTCTTAATATTCTGGCCTTAAAACGACTAGAAATTATTGTTATGGTTTTGCTGCTGCTTAAAGTTTTACACCCAAAGGGCTTCCTATTAGAGAAAATGATGTTTCGGTCATTTGCAACACAAAAGGAATTAATTTTTTTTGTACCTGTATGCAATAAGCAATTGTTTTAAAATTTGGCGCTTCTGTAGCACATCAAATGAGTGCTAATACGGAATTTTTTTAGAGCATAGCTAAGCAAGCTATGAGCTCCACAAGCGTAGAAGGGATTGGGGGCTTCACAACACAAACAAAATTAATTTTTTTTTGATATTTTTCTATAAGCAACTGTTTAAAAATTTGACAGTGCTAATGCGGAATTATTTTTTGGACTAGAGCTAAGTATGCTATGAGCTCCATAGGCGTAGATTAGACCGGGGTGCAAAAGCACAAAAATACGAATTAAATCATTTCCTCAGAAATTTTTGTACTTGCGTGGTTTAAGTAAGTTCCACCCGATAAATTTTAAAATTTCACGGTACTGTAACAAAATAAAGGACTGTTAATGCAGAAACACTGACTAAGAGGGCTATAAATCGTGGTATTTACGTACATATGACGAACAGACGGAGCATCAAAGTAATAAAATTTTCTATTTATATGAAACTAACTTCAATAATATTGGCGATTTAATCTGAAAATAAAAGGTTTTCAGGATCATATTTCAGTTTTCAAAGAGCGAAACTGCAGGCTGCAGTTTATTAAATACCTCCAGGACATACCAATAGGTTAGGTAAATACATTTCGATTAAGTTTCTCTGAATGCGGGAGCCCCCAATACTCTTGTGGGTTTATTTTAAAACTTCATAGAAATCCACTGAAGTTGCACCGCTTGAAAAAGGAGGAATTTTATGACGATTCTTTACAACGAGCAGTAAATGTCGTAATTTCACAATATGAGACGATGTTGCGTGTCAAAATGTAAGTGAAGTATACATTTGTTCACATTATGTTATACAGAACATCTAAGTTGTCATATATCACATCCTCTCTTAAAATAGCGCCTCTCATTTGTTATTACTAACTGAAATTTTTTGCCCTCAAGCAAGTGACGTTTATTACATTTCAGTTTAGCAGATCTGAAATGAGTGGAAAATTGCGTTTTTTGATGAAGGAGTTGACGAACATTCTGCAAGTTGGCGGTAGGTTTTCCTTTGTCTTCCTGCATTTGTCAAAGCCTCCTTCGTGCTATGGTTGCGGCGGTGATTCACAATTAAAGCTATTATTTCGGGAAATTTTGTAACCGTAAAATTAAGAAATCCCCAAGAAACAAACGAAACAAACTTTTAACTAAAATATAAATAAATAAAACATTTAACCAAGCTCGATTAAGTTATCACCGAAGCAAAAACCGAAAGGTTTAAATATGGAAAAGGATCGGCACTTTGCTGGGAAAACTCGATCTGTTCAAAATCGTTTATGTATGGACTATGTTCGCCTCATTTCCAATTTTAATGCCCGCCAATGTCAGATATACACGACCGTAAGGGATCAGCAGATCTTCAGATATCTGAATTTAAATGACGTGAAACCGGCTAAATATCTAAAAACGAGGGTTTTTCGATTTCGAGTGGGCGTTCGCATTTTTTGACGGTGTGTCTGTGACCTAAACGGTCGCTTGAGTTTCTTCAATTCGTTATTTAAACTGTTGATGAGATGCTTGAAGTTCTTCGGTATTGATTATTTATGTTTGCGTGTTGGTTTCGCAGGGTATTTTAGAATTCCAGCTGCATTTTGCGAAGTTAGATTAGGGAGTTTTGTTCATTTGTAGGACACCACCTTCAATTGTTTTGTAGTTAGGGAAAATATCCACAACTGCGATTTGAACCTATGCTCTCTGGACTACAAAGAGGGCTCCCAATCCACCAAACCAAAAATTCAGCAAGCTCATATTTTTATCTTGTTACAACAATAAGGATAAATTTTTTGAACTTGTAAAAATTATGAAATGTCAAAAAAAGCAAACTTCACGAATATTGCCGCTCCAGAAAGCAAAGCTCTTAGCAAATTCGGTTAAGGCACGGAGTATACGTGAATCATTTAAGGAAGTTAACAAGCTTCATACTACTTAAAACCTTGAAGGTATTCTGCTAGTGCGTCAGTTTAAAGTTAAACGTAATTAGGAGATAATCCCTCCTAATAAGTAATTTAGAAGTTGAAACTTTAGACATTCGATTAGTTGAGAAGTTACCTTGAATATTATTAGATAGAAGTTATTAATAAGAGTTTCACATTTCAATTTAAGTTTGTTCTTTAATTATTTTGGAGTTACAGGATGATTCTAAACTGCTGACTTCAGTATTTAACAGAAAATATTACTGAAATAAAATTGGTGTAAAAACAAAACGTAGTAAATTATAGCATTAGAACATCTGGTGCCGTTTAAATAAATTTTACGATTGATTACACAAGCTTAAAATTACGCAATGGTTTTGAAAGCTTGAAAATCATATTTCGTTGGCGTAAACACAACCTTTCCTGGTGTAAACCTGTCTTTTTAGTCGAAATCACCTTGGTAGCCGCAAGCATAGATTTCCCCAAGAAGCAATCAACGTTTATTTATTTAATGGGCGAAATCTAGGTTTGCGGGTTCCAAGTATCAGATTTTTCCGCGTTGAAAATCTTGTTTACAAGCCAAAAGCCTCGTTCATTAATATTGGTAGGTTAATTACAAATAATCTAAATTAAGGATTGTCGATTGAAACAAGAAAAAAGTACAACGAACTACTACGCAATTCAGTTATAAAACATCAAACAAATCGATAAGATAACAAAAATGAAAGTCATGTCTCATGTCAACATCAGATTATATGGCTTGAAATTCGTTTTTGTTGTTGTTTAGATTTTCGGTGTTTGTTGAACGTCGGATAAGATAAGCTTAAAATTTGCGTTTAATAATGCATTACCCATTTTGGAGCCTTTTTATCTTTGATTATAATATAAACAGGCAGCACTGATTTTACCTTTTGCTACAATTTTAGATGATTTTTATTTTATCTGGAATATTTTGTGATGCATTTGTTTGATGTTTGTTCTTCTTTGTTGCTTCATCTTTCCTGTTGTCTCTTGAATTTCTACATTTTCTTTTTGTATTGTTTATTTTGCTTTGGATCCTTTGATTTGCTTCATTATGCTTCGTCTTTATCTTCGTTGTTCCTTTCATCTTTTCTTTATTTTTTATCTTTTGACCTTTTAGCACTTTCTTGCCCTTCATCTCCTTTATTTCCTTGCTCCGATTTTTTTTTACTTTTTCTCATTCCATTTCTTCTTCTTCGTCGCAACTGTTCTTTCTCCTGCTTCACTTCCCCCTTCTGTTGTATAACTTCGATCAATCTTACTCTTTTTAGATTCCTTATTTTACTGCCCAGTTCTTTAATGATTTTGTACATTTTTATTACAACAGCAACAGAAAATTTCTGCTAACATTTTTATGTCTTCTGTGTAAATATCTCTGTTCTCTATTACTAATATTTTAAGCACGACTGTCTATTTACATTTTCCTTGGCCATGCCTGCAACTAAATATTCGCATTTACTAATTCTGCCTGTTGCGTTTTGTCGCTTATTCCTTTGAGATTTCTTTCAGTATGTTTAACTTTTCTATACATAATTAGAATGATCGATTACCTAACAATAAAAAAGAAAACACAAAACGATTAACATCTTCAAAAGCTAATTTATTGGGATGTTATTGCGTTATTTACGATTTACAGATTTTGTTTATTGAAAACACTTCGATTAAACATTCAGGCAAGCTTTGATAACCAAAAATAAAATTAACAGATCGCCCTTGTGATTGATTGAAGTCGGGAAGTAATCGCAACAATTTCCGTTGCATTTGTTTCAAAGGAAGGTGGTATTAGGCGACAAACATTCTTTGTTTGGTTCATATCCATTCACTTTTAAACAGTAGCGTGCCACATGTAAACAGTAATATACCACATATGAACAAATATGTAACACTTGAAACAGATTCATACCGCATGAAGACAGTGATGTATCATACGTAAGCAGCAGTGGACCATTTGTAAGCAGAAGCCCTGTGAAAAACACAAAACTATTAATTAAAACAAATACGCATTCCGGCAACTAAGCTGCCATCCTCAGTGTTAAGCTTTCTTGACAAATTACCAACTTACGTAACCAAAGCTTGTTGAAAGAGGAAGTTTTCTTCTTTGACGATTTGGTGAAGAACATATCATCAGCAGTTCTGTCCCAATCAGCTTTACGTTTGCAATTTAGTGAAGAGAATATTTTCAAAAGCTGACTTCAACCAACATTGTCAAGAAAACATAAAGCCTAATGCTGTGCTTTCTTGGAGGTCTATGTAGGTCATCTGAGAAGATGCCTGGCCCTGTACCTTCTGAGGTTTTGGATCCATCAGTATAGATGGATATATCTGTCTCAGATGCATCTTCAGAATTCAGATAGATTCTGAAGTGCCTCCTAAATGTGTTGGAGAGTGGAAGAGAGTCCGTTTTCGCTCCCTCTCTTAGGATCTGACGGTGTCTTCCCCTAGCACCTGTATTCTTCCACAAGCCCTTCACCCGCAGTCTAAGAGTAGACTTTAGTGCCATCTCCTTCACATGGAGGTCCAGTGGTGAGAGGCCCAAAGCAGCTTCCAGAACTGCGGTTGGAGTGGAACAAATGGCCCCCGTTATACTCATACACGCCAGTCTTTGTACATGTGAGATCTCGGTTGCTGCAGTAACTTGTCTGATCCTGGGACACCAGACAAGTGACATACCACATGTAATCAAGCATATGCCATACATTAAATTAACATTTTGAATCATAATTTATTCTATTTCTAAATTTAGTGAAGTACTAAAAGTAGATGAACTTGGGCATAACCATAAGACATTGTAGGTAGGATTAACAAGTTAGAATAAGAAAGTTACTCATCGACTGCTGCAAGGCTGTTTATCATACAATAACAAATCTTAGGCGTGTCATTACTTTTGCACGTGATAGTACGTGGGTGATACACAGTTATTTACTCCTTTAAAACGGTGGCACGCTACTGTTTTATGTTGTACAAAAAAATATGTTGCAGGTGGCCCAACTGTTTAATGGTTTTGGTTGTAACTTATTTTATTGTGAAATTTTACTAAGAGTTTTCATTGTCTTATTTCTTCTTTATTCTTTCTGTAAATAACTTTCACCTATTTAACGTCTACAAAACTACCTTTCAACGACCTTCTTTTTATTATCTTCAATTTGCTCACTTTTTTGTTTAATATTCTGTTTCTGTTTATTATTTGATTTTCTCCTAGTCTCATAAAAATTTGAAGCAACGTATGGTTTTGTGCTTGCCAGTTAGTAGCAATCGTTTTCTGTAACTTCTGTTTATGGTGCCTTTCATACCACTTTTTGCAAGATGTCTGTTGTCAGAGCCACATATTTATAAACAAAAACTACTAATAAGCCGAAAATCGGTCAGCATCATAGCTAAAGCTCTTCTTTCTTACATTTTCAGACGATCTTTTAATTCTTGCTCTGGGAGGCTATGATATTTCTTTTACGCCACTGGAATACATATTTTAGCTTAATAAAAGTTTAAAAAATAAAGTGTGAAAAACGTAGAAGAATATAAAGTTTCTGCACTCTTACAGAGTACATGGAAACCTTGTATGCATTGTCGCAAAGGAAATTTAATACAAGTCTAATGAAGTTTCTCGTCACACGGGAAATTAATAACAAAAACCTTATTGATAGAAGTAGGTCTTCTATTAAATCGGAAATCGAATACCGTCTGCTTCACTTTAAAACTAAATAAATCCAAAGCGAAACCTATTCCTTGTTCGTTTTAGATATAATTTAACGTTTCTTAAAATTCACTTAATTTAATGATTTCTATTTTATTTTAAGGAATGTGAATTAATTTTGAAAGGTGTAGAAATGGAATCTGCCCTTTAAAATAATAATTTCGTTACAGAAAATCCCCGATTATTCTAGCAGAAAATTACTAAATCTTCAGGTGCGACTTCGGAAATCAACAAAAGGATGCAAACTGCACGGAAATGCTTAATATTTTTAGAACAGAATTGATTTTAAAATTAATTTGGCAAACATTTCAGTGCAAAATGTGTTTATTCCAATTAGAAAATCGATATTCCATCAACATGCCAACTGGTTTCATGAAACAAGTCCGTCTGTATTATTTGCATATACATATCTACTTGATAGCTTTGCATACAGCATGAGTTGTTAAAGGCTAAGCTTGAATCTCTGTATCTTTCAAGTGCACACAATATTTCGATTCAAATCCAGACGTTTCGAGTTTCTTTCTCTTTGCCTTTTTACAGAATAATTTTTAAACAAAGGGAAATCGGTAAAAAATTTAGGTTTCCCCCGACGCCGACGGTTGGCTGAAGTAAAAATGTTTGTTCAAATTAACGACCAAGTCGCAGAATTTTCGTCTAAAATTCCATAAACCCAAACAGTCTAACTTAATTATCAGGAGTCTGGTAATTCGATTTAATCCTCGCTACCACAATAACGTCGATTTTATTTCTCCTACGGTTCGTTTGTACGAATGTACTTTATTAATTGAACGTGAAAAACTTTAACCACTTACTTTAACAGCCAACCAAACTAGCATTATTTTAAGAAGCTTTTCTACTTTGGATTCTTAACATAACAGTTTCAAGTTTATTTTCAAAGCTTCCGTTTAAAATCCATCGAGATTTTTTTTAAAATATTTTATGAACTAGCAGGTAGTTAATAAAGCATTTAAAAGAACTTTTGATTGTGTTTTGTATGCCGGAATACAATTAACAGCAAAGGTAGACTGAAAGAATAACAATTAAAACTTGGAGGTACACTTTTTGTATCTCGGGGGAAATTTCAGGTTTCCGTTTAAAATTTTCTTAGATTGACTGAAATTTTATGAGAAAATAAGCGAGGGAACTTAACAAGCAATTAGATTCATTTAAAACACTTTTCAACGAAGAAGTTTACATTTCCACTTCTTGTTACTGAAGTGAATTTAATATTCTTGGTCTTTCTGTTTGAAATGTACCTTTAACTCGTGGAAGGTTTCCAAGTAACACCATAAAAACTAATTTTGTTTTTTATTAAACGAATTTTAATAAGACTCAATAATTTGTTTCTTTCCAGGTGGTCAAAACCGCTGTGATGATTTCTTACATCAGAATTGCCGATTAAAGCCCAACTCTACAAAACTGTAAGGTAAGAACTCAGAAAAACCTTTAAAATTTTCTCAAAGGTGACTTAAAGCCAGACTTAAATCCAAGAGATTTGAATAAATGAAAAGGTGGTAAAGCAAGTCATCAGGTTTAATACCTGACGCCCTAAATTCAAATCGTACATTAGTAATTATTATCACGGGCGTAGTTCAGATTTAAGCCCTGATGTGTGCTTTAATATTACCACAGCTCGGAAAGACGGGGTTGATTTATGACGAACTAGATATGCCAAATGATGAATGGCTTCAAATGCTGAAAGTTAATCCCATGGGACGTACTTGTGTACTAGTGTTTGATAGAGAAAATTCGATTTTTAGATCATTTTGTTGAAAATAAATTTGTTGAAACAAATACAACATTTATTTGGCGTAAATTTAATGCTGGATAAAATTAATCAAAACAGTTACAGTATTTTTCATCTAGCATTTGGGTTGACGTCAACTTGCCCCGTCCAAAAACTGTCTGTTTAGACACGCATTCGTGCGCAGTAGGTACTGAAAACCTAGTTTAGAAAGAGATGAAGTATAGAGTATAGTTGGATTGTGAATTTATCAACGCACTGTTGATAAATTCACAATCCTACTGACGACACAACCCAAATCCTAGGTGAAAAATACTGTACTCCAATAGGTTTACAAATTATTATTCAAAACTTGTCAGCAGACTTAGGAAATCCTGCTTCTTTTGAGTAAATAGTTTTAATGTCAAGCTATATTAAATCGTGCATACTGTTTAATATTTTTCATTAAAAAATTCCAAGGATTTAACTATTTTCGAACTTGATTTCCAAATAGAAAAGTAAACCTGAGCAACAGTCATTCGAACCTGTGTCCTCCTGTTCGTTAAGCGAGGCCTTTACCTCTTTGAATTACCAAGAAACCCACCTAAAGATCCACAATTGTACTACTTTAAAACGTTACGATTGGATTTTCTAAAACGTAGGCCTCAGCTGCTGAACCAACTCAAAAAAAAAATAAAGCCCAGTAGCCATTCGAACCTGTGGCCTGCCATTGGTTAAGAGAGGCGCTGAAACCCACCTAAACGTCCAATAATTAAAACATTACGATTTTCTAAAAGCTAGGCCTCAGCTGCTACTCGAACCTATGTTCATCTTCTTGTACTTGCCCCACTAAACTGCCAAGGGACTTACTGAAATATTCATGAAACTGAAACATTTTCAGCCTTTTTCCGAAGCTCTTGAATTTAATCTGTCAATTTTTTTTAATCAAACCTTGGTCGTTCTTCGAACCTTTGTCTGCTACAATTACCGTACGAACTACTTTACTGGGCTGCCAAAAAGAACTTGAAATGTATAAGGTAATATCAGTACAGGGGCGGTTTTAAACAAAGTTGATAAAAATAGCAGCAACTTAGTTTTATTGAATTTTGTGAGCGTGAAGCCTCTGCTGATATTACAACCCATGTCCATCATCTAGATTAGTGAGCCTTGCCTTACTAGATCAATTATTTATTAATAAATCCATTTTAAAAACTTGTCGCGTGCTAATTCCGCACTACGTCCTGTGTCTCGCGGCTAGCAAGCAGTCGAAGAAAGGGGGGTTCGAAACGTTTTAACCCTTTAGATGGGGGGTCGTAATCGGGAGGAAAAATGGGCGCCACTGCGGAAATCGCGCAGAATGGTCTCGAGGAACGTACTGCAGATGGTTCCTCTGGGCTCGAAGGGGGTTGGGGTGGCTGCACCCTACTGCTGCATGTTACTTACCCTTTACTTACTGAAACAAATATTGCTACTGGTAGATAGGCTCACAAGGCTGTACACAAATATTTTAAAATAAACACAAAGCACAAATAAAAAGGCAATAATGAATGCAAAGAAATATTCAAAATATGACACAAAATGAATTCATAATTCTATCTTAGTTTATGTGAAAAGGGGGATTAAGAGATGACACATTTACTCAAGCTACGACAAACAATGCAGTTAACAGCTAGGCTGCCTTAACCGCAATAAAATGATTGGCAATCACAAAACTTAAGCTAAAAGTTTAATTACAAATGATTTCAACATGCAATATGCAACATAAAATCGTAAATGCCGTGACAGTTCGCACGGTTATGAATCGTTAACACTAAAGCAAATATAATACGCACTGATTGAAGAATTAAACACTTCGCCCGAACAGAACAAACAAAAGGGGCGCTTGATGTACTTAAATTACAGACAAAGTTGACTGATCCCTGTCTACGAGTGAACCGATATACGGTATTAATTAGGGTTTAAGCGGGTGCAAATGCAACTGGCACGTAAAGGGGCAGCCTGAAATATCGTTACCTGGGAAAGGGCTTTGTTGAGGGTGGCCCAGGGGGAGATAGCAGGGGTCGGCGAAGAAAGGGATGGTATCCTTTCCCGAAAACAGGTGTGAAGACAAACGGGATACCCTTGAACTGGTGGGTTCTTTAATCCAAAACGAAACCATGTGAAACGGTACACCAACAAACATTAAACTTCAACGAAACTTTCACACGGAACTTATATTATATATATGATAATCCGACAATATGTCGTAAAATAGTTTCCCAGAACTAAACGAGAACGAGAAGCTGACAAACGGGAACGGAATTTTCTATCAAAGGCCCGGAACGAGAATTCGCCACGACCGCCGGATCTAAAAGCTTGCTAAACTCTGAGTCGTTTCTGTTCTTTTTCGTAAAGCGAAAAGGGTGTTAGAAAAAGATGCCCAAACGCGCCTTTCGTGCGGGAGGAGGAAAACCTTGACTGGCGTCACTCTGACGCTGCCTCGTGATCCGGTGGTTCCCCGAACTTTAACAAAGAAATCCCCTGAACAAAATATTGCATCCTGAAATATTTTGCGACAACAAAAATCTGGCATTATTTCCGCAAATTCTGCATGCTTCAGGCGGGCTTAAACTTCGAATAACAGGGACGTATTACACTTAATTTACGCAAAATTTCAAAAGCCGTGACACGTTGTCTTGTCATGGTTGGGTCTGAACCTGGGACCTCTCGATCGTGAAGCAAACACGTATCCGCTACAACACCGAGAGGCCCCCAAATTAGACTTAAAAAATGCAGAGAAAGTTGTTCGTTGGATGAATTTTATAAAGCTCGATCACTATTCGCATATATGTACATATTGTGTATGGTTAAGCCGTATCCTTGCTTAAAAAAATTTAGTAAACTTGATGAAACACTCTTGACAAAACTATCTTAAATTTTTTTAAAAACAAACCTCACCTGCAATTCAAATGCGTGTACTGTCGATTGCCACAATAAGCTTTTTCCCCAATTAAGCTTCCCAAAAGCCTAATTAAGCTTCTCAAAAAATATTGCAAAAAAAATTTTCGTTTGATTGAATTTTATAAGCCTCAGTCGTTATTCGAACCTACGTCCATCTTATCAATTGTTAAGTGTAATCCTTGCTGCTTTAAATTAGTAAAATATATCCTTAAAATTTGGTAAACCTGAGGAGGCACTTTGGATCACAGCATTTCAAAGGATTTCGAAAATTGTTGGTTTGATTAAATTTTTGGAAAATTAAACTGCAGCCAGGATTCAAAAGCATGTCGCTTTGATTGCCAAACGGGCGTTTCACCCAATTAAGCTTACTAGAAGGGAGAATAAAACAATTTATAAAATATTTTAGTATGAGAGATCGTCAAACTAGATTTTAAAAAAATAGCGAAAATCATTCGTTTTGTTGATTTTTGTAGCCTCCGTTGTTATTCAAATCTACGTCCATTTTGTCTATACTTAAGCTGCATCATTGCCTCCTTAAACTACCAAAATATACTCAAGGTAATAAGTTTGAGGACACACTTTCAACAAAGATCTCAAAAATTGTTTACATTAAATCGGAAAAATTAAACCTCAGCTGCAATTCGAACGCATGTCGCTTTGATTACCAAACGAACGCTTCCCCCAATTAAGCTTACCAAAAGGGCAACATAAAAATTTTAAAAATGCTTTAGTACGGAAAAATTTTCAAAGCCACTTTCATAGAAAAACTGAACACGGATGCTCGTAAACCCTCAACGGACATATTTTTGTTTATAGCCGTTGTAGTTTTTAAAAATATTATTTCCTGTTTCTTCACTATAACACGTGTAAACCCAGGTCTTTCATCCTAAGAAGATGCCGTAAAACTTTTACTATGAAAGATGATCAATATATTCCTGGCCTGACCGATATAAAACGGATCCTGAAAATATTGGGTCGGACGCTGCCTTAGCAAATAACACGAAGCAAACTGACGGTTGCTCCCTACACATATTTTTTTTTTTTTTTACGAAATGCCTTAATAAATATCCTTATAGGACGATACAACGGCAATTCGTTTATATTACGAAAACTATCGAAAACGCCGCCAAATTCCGAAGTGGAGTGAATCCGTCGAGGGGGACGTAACGACAGTGCGTTTTCAACAAACTCATAACTTTCGGGAATTCAAAGGGAAGAAACATCTTAGCTTGATAGGCTGTTGCATAAACCACAATGCTATCTTGGTTTACCACAGCCTTCGCGTTTAGTTATCTGAATTGCCTGTAGTAGGAATGCTTTCCTTAAAATACGCATCAGTTCATGTACATTTACCCCTTGCCATCCTTCCTTCTGACTGATAACAGGGAGAAAAGCTTTGATTTTTTTATGATAACGCTGGATCAACAGATTTTGTTTGTAAGCGTGCAAGGCCTACTTCGATCGTCACCTATCTGGGGATATCTCCCACCTTGAAAATGCAAACGTTGCAGGTTGTTTGTGAGGAGCTTTTTGTTAAGGGTGCATTTTTCATTTATTGAATTTTTTTCGGCGTTACTTAAATGGGTTGGTTATTTCAACATAATTGAGTTTAATTAGGTACGAGGTACGATAGTGTTTTGGTCTAAATTAGGTTTTAATTACGTGGCGATTTCTAAACAGAACCAATCATTAACCTGAATAAAATACCCGACTGATGACCTGGTTTTACAGAACACGTAGAAATATTTTTTGGCTTGTTTAAGTCTCCTTTTTATTTTCCATACTTTAAAGTATGATATGTTCACGTTCTTTTGACCTTTGGTTGACCATACTCACCTTGCAGTTTCTGTGTGAGTTGTTAGAGTTATCAAAGCTGTATTAAGTCTAAGAAATTGCGGTTACATAAATGTCGGTTTGAACCACCAGTAATTGAACTTAAGTGGAAAAACTATGTCCAACTACGTACCAAATAATACATGGATGAATTATACAAAGCTTCACGTTTTTTCACAAATTTTTTAAGCGATTTTTACAAAACTTTAAAGACAAATTGATTGCTAAAAGAAGCTTGAGAAATTAAATGTAAATAAGTATTTGTTTAAACCATAGTTAAGAGTAAGAAAACCATGGCCAAAGAGGAACCAAATAATACTTAGATGAATTATACAAAGTTTCAGACTTTTTCGCAAATTTGTTGTGCATTTTTTGCAAAGTTTGTAAAACCATTCAACTGCCCAAGGAAGCTTAAGAGATTTATATGTAATTACGTTTTCAAGTAAGGCGTAAGAAAACAATGGCTAAGCAGGAACTAAATAATACGTAGATGAATTATACTGTAACGAAGCGGGCTTGGGCCATGTCATAAAATAATAAAAATATGTTAAATGAACAATTTTGGTAGAGTCTTTGACCCAACTCCGTTACGTGGGGTTTACTTAGCTGTGCGAGAGGTTTTGATTGAAAGTCTAATTCAACTAACATAACATATATTGGCCGAACTCTGAACGCTGTTTTACAAATATTATTTACTGCCAAAGTTACAAATAACCACATTAAACAATCTTAGAGATAAGTTACAAACGTTAAAGTTAATAAATAAAACAAACAGTTACATCTGTATAATTAGCTTTGCCGACGGTACTAATTTGAGGAGTCTAAGTGCTTAGGTCCCAATCTGCCTACTCCTTCGCACCCTGACTTAACTCGAGAAGTCTGAGTGCATAGGTCTCAATCTGCCTACTCCTATGCACTCCGACTTCACTGCCTTTTGTCAAATAAGCTGACCTATTTATACACAAAATGAGCCCCCTCTTTTCGTACAATAAAGCAGATGGCACGCTTGTTAAAAAATAGCTGATAACAAATGACTCATCATGACACATGCTAATCTGTATTTTAACATCTTAGGCAGGTGTCCGGCCGTGATTCATACCAGTTGTACAATCTTTTCAACATGTTGACGAAATATCTCAACACATGTGCAAGCTACTTACATTACAAAGCTTCAGGTTGTTCGCCAACTTTTTGAATTTTGTTTTACAAAATTTTAGAAATCATTAAGTTGCTTAGGTAAGCTTACAAACGACTAAACCGAGTCTATCCGTACTTATTTTAATTTTTTTTTTCTTAACCCAAGTCAATCCATCAAGCTTTTCCCAGGCAAACAGAGCCCAATCGAGATTATTTCAGTTTCTTTCTAATTAAACAGAACCCAAACGAGCTTCAGCAGGTTCTTTCTAATCTGAACTGAGGTTTACCATACCTTTTCTGAGCTGAACCAAACAAATCTGAGCTTATTTGCACTTTTTACCAGAGTATTATTAATAGGTAATAATATTTTTCTGACCCAAACTGAGCCCAGTAAAGCTTATTTGACATTTTTTTAAACTACACAGAACATACCCGAGCTTTTTTAACTTTTCTCCTGCGCCAAACCATGCTCAACGAAGCTTATTTAATTTTTATTTCCGTGCTAAATCAAGCTAAGTCGAACTTCTTCATATTTTTTCGAAGCCAAACCGAAGAAATTCGACTTATTTCACATCTCTTTGCCAAATCCGACCCCAACTGAGCTTTCACTTTTAACTTGTTTTCTGGGTTAAACTGAATTCAGCCGAAATTATTTCATATCTATAGGTCACCAAACCCCTTCGAGGTTTGTCGAATTTTTTTTTTCCAAATCGAACTGAGCTCATTTGGGCTTACTTTAGATTTGGGCTAAACCGAACTGGTCCTAACTTAATTCGTACTTTAACTCGCTATAATCGAGCGCAACTAGCTGCTTACTTTAAATTCTTTTCTGGGCCAACCAAGCTTCTTCTCCAACTAAATTAAGCTAAGTCGGGCTTTTCTATACGTTTTCTCAGACATACTAAGCCCAATCGAACTAGTTTTAATATTTTTCTGAGCTGAACCAAGCTCCTTCACACCTTTTCGGAACCGAACGGTATTTATCAACATACACTTTTTCCCTGCCAAATAGAGCTGAATCCTAACTAAACTAAACCGAACCGAGCTTATTTTACCGTTTGTTTTGAGCCAAACTAAGCTCATTCTAGCTTTTTTTCACGAAACTGATCCCAACCAGTAATCTTTAAATTTTTTTCCGGGCCAAACCGAACCACGTTGAACCTTTTTATATTCATTTCTTAATTAATTTAGACTGAATCAAGCTTCTTCGATTTTTTTCTAAGCCCAACTGAAAAGCTCCGTTATATTTCACTCATTCTTTAAGCAAATTGAGCCCAACTGAGCATATACAAAACTTTTGCTGAACCAAAACAAGCTAAACTGAGCTTATTTTATATTCTTTTCCCAACTAAACTGAACCGAATAAGCTGCTTTTTTGTTATGTTCTGAGCCCATTTCAGCTTGTTTTAAATGTCTTTCTCAGCCAAACCAAGCCTAATTAGTAATTATTTAAATTTTATTCGTGTGCAATCCAAACTCTGTCAAGCTTATTTCACTTTTTTCCTAACTAACACGATATGAGCCAAGCCTTTTTGATTTTTTCTAAGTTCAATCGAAAAACTTTGTTCGGGTTTATTTAACTTTTTCTTGGACGAAGCCATATTTTTCTCTAATTAAACTTGCCTGAGGGGAATCTATCTATATTTCATATATTTTTTTAGATTTACTGGAGATCACACCATTTTCGGCCAAACTGAGCCTAACCTAGCTTCTTCCATATTATGTTTTCTTAACCGAACCCAGTCCAATAAGACCTATTTCGTTTTTTCTAACCAAATCGAGCTTTATAGCACTTTTTCTGATGATCTAAACCGAGCTTTATCACACTTTTGAACTGAGGATCTCCGAGCTTTCTCACGTTTTTACCTGTCAAATAGGGCTATTCTACTTTTTTTGTTGAGCCAAACTAAGCTCAGTAAAGCTTATTTTATTTTTTTTTCAGTCACATCGAACCCATACGAGCTTTGTTAATTTTTTCCTGGGTCAAACCAAGTTTAACTGAACTTGTTGTAGATTCTTTCTGGACTAAATCGACCTAAGCCGAGCTTTTACACATTTTTTCTGAGCAAAAGCCAGCAAACCTCTAAACTTTCCATAGTAGAGGTTCTTCACTTTTTCTGCAGCGCTAAACAGATTTATTTGTAAATACTTGTTTAAATCACAGCAATACAACTTAAGAGAAAAATGATGGCCAACTACGAACTCAATAATACGTGGATGAATTGTACACAACTTTTTGCAATTTTTTTCCTGTAAAATTTGATAAACCATCCGATTAAGTTCGAAATCTCGCCACAGAAGTATAACCCACATTTTCTATTTAATTTATTCAAAATAAACATGTAAATGTGAAATGTTAAATTAACACAAACATGTCTGCTTAATTTTAGCCAAATCTCTTGAGGTTTTATCACTTTCCCTTCTAAAACAAAACTGATGTAAATGTAAAACATTGTTTGTTACAGTTTTACATAAATTTCGCCGGCTTTTCCTTTTCCAACATGTAAAAACCTTTTAATTTCAAAGTTACGATTTGGGTCTTTTTGTTGTTTAATTTTGCATATTTATATCGAACTATCCTATCCGTATTAAATTAATAACAAACTATTTCTGGGTGGAAGGCTTAAATTTTGTATGAATCCAGTCAAACTGGACTTCCTCTTCTTGTCGAAAAAGTATTTTCTTTTATCAACAAGTAAGAAGAACCAAAACACTAACTAGAAAGGTTTGCCAATCTCCTAATGTGATTTGCAAATTAATAAAAAAAAAAGGGGGCGAAACATTGAAAATTCGAGCCAACAATAAGTGTAACACGTATTGTTATTCGATTTATGATAATAAAAGAGCAAATGTAAGCTAAATGATATAATAAATCGGCGAAAAACCATCTGTTCCCTCCAGTAAATTCAGATCTATGTACCGTGAAATGTCGTTAAAAGCTTTTCCTAGTTCCTTTTACGTCGGCTTCGGCTTTGTCTCTAGGATAACTTGACGAAACCAACGACGCTTTAAATTGCCGGTTATTTCCTATTTTACATGTTTTCGGGTTACTTAACTCTTGGTACTCTTCACCTGTTCTCATTTTATTTTAAGTAAATAACGTCGGGCGCTTTTGTTATTAAAATATTTTCCGCTCCGTTCCTTTTCCTATTTTGTTACTGGAAACGCTAGACGCGAAGGCTTATAAATTTCAACAAGTCTTTATTAAGCAGGTACTGCGCGGGGTATTTAATTAAAATGCCTGACGTGTATGCTTAATCTTTTGTTGTTTCTTATTGTTTGTTTCCTTTGTTATTATTATTATTATTGTTATTGTTTGCCTTCGAGGGATGGATGTTCCCTTTCCTTCGATCAAACCACTCACTCAAGGTAAAAGGCTTTCAGATCGCAAGTTTTTGACTTTTCGACGCCCCAAACCGTGCTGATGTGTGTAGTTCTACAGATCTTTTCGGTCAAGTCCCTTTAGAAAAGCCTTGCTGTGATCTCATGGCATAGTATTGAGTACGAGTCCAATCCCCCATTGGCACCCCCAGACCTGATTCTACTCCGTAGTAACCATCAGTCGATCCTTGCCTTGTTAATTCATCGACTTTTCCGCTTCCTTCGTTTCAGCAATGGCACGGAGCCGTAAGCAGTTTCACAGTTTTCTGTTCCGCCAAATCAATGAGTTCTTCGTAACCTTCCCTAATCTGTCTGGACGTGGATTTCGAGCTCCGAAAGCTTTTGGAACTATGGTGGTCTTTTGAGAACTGATCACCTGGCCCGTTCGTTCAATCCATTCGGATCCTTCTGGATTACCAAGTCATGCACGTAGGTTAAAGAAGAAAATCTTTCGTTGCTGATGATCTTCAACAGTCAGTCCATGACAAGGTTCCACAACAGAATGAGAAAGAATTTCCGTCTGTGGACCATTTCCTACCACCTGGATCGCCAGTGCTTCATAATAACGACCGTTCTTAACATGCAGTCTATCAACTTACAATTGCTGGATGTACTGAAAGAATTTTTACTTTCTTAACCATATTCATAAATTTCCTATCCACTAGAATGACATTCGGAAGAACATTCTTCATTGTTCGGAATTCTCCACATGGACGAACCATGACAAGATTCCACAAAAAAGGAAAAAGAATTTCTGCGGACAACCTTTTGCTACCTGAACCACCAGTGCCTCATAATAACAACTCTTCCTGTTATTATGCACTCTGTTAACCTATAACATATCTTCTTAAATCCCAGAGTTCTAATGGCTAAGGTGATGAGTGTGCTATCTCTCAACCTACAACATATCTCCTTTATCCCTGGCGTTTTAATGACTAGAATGATGAATAATGGAGCTGAAGGATGTATTTTGGACGCCCTCTTCTTTGTCCAAAAAGGCCCCTAAATAGATCTATGTAGTTACGTTTTCGTGGTATTTATAAACTTCCCTCCTGCTAGGTTAACTTCTGGGAATTAATCCTTCATTTCTGAGAATCCTCCTTAACTCGTCGATGACAAGGTTACTTCTTCTGCGGACAGCCGCTTGCCACTTGAACTGTCAGTGCTTTCTTATTAGTGCACAATCTATCAAGCTACAACAGATCTCCTCCATCTCCTCCATGGTTGAGATGATGGTGTTAAAAGATATACTATCGAAGCTCTCTTCAATATCCATAAAGGCACCCAGAAGAATCCTTTTATTTTCTTGGCCGTATTCTTAAATTTGCCTTTCACTAGGATAACCTACGAGAGCAAGTTCTTTATTCCTGAGGATTCTTCTCAGTCCATCCATAACAACAACTCTTCCTGTAGATATGCAGTCTATCATTCTACAATAGATCTCCTCCAGCGACAATGTTTTAATGGTTGAGTGATAAAGTTGAAGAATGTACTGTCGGAGACCTCTTCAATGTCTTAAAAGGCACCCAGAAGAATTCTTTTATTTTCTTGATCGTATTCATACATTTGCCTTACATTAGGAATACTTTCGGCAGAACATTCTTCATTGCTGAATATCCTTTTACAAAATATGACAATGAACTCCTTTTGTGGTCAACTGCTTACCACCAATGTGCTATCCAATAATGCTTCATATCCCACCCTTCTTCTTAACGTAGAGTCTAACCACCTACAACAACTCTCCTCCAGCCACAGCGTTCTAATGGCGGGGTGATAAGGAGTTATTGTGGAAAGCCTTGTGTATGTCCAAAAAGCAACTTTTACTTTGTTGTTGGTCGTATTTAAAAATTTCCTTACGGAAGCAATTTTTCATTGCTGAGGATCTTCGTTAGTCCGTCCATGACAAGGTTTCTCAAAAAAAGGAGAACAAACTCCTAGTCGGTACTGGACCGTTAATGTCCCATTCAGTAATAGTGTATATACCACCCTTCGCTTAGGGTGCAGTCTATCCCCCTACAACAAACAAGTGAGTTAATGGCTGGAGTAAACACTTCTTTATTTTTCAGCGCTCCTTCAACCCTTCGGATAAGGTACTGGAGTAGTATTTCATTCGACAACCTTGCTCTACAGGCAAACTACCCTTTCCTGGTATGCCTGTTGAGCGGTTTTTCCATACGTCGAAAGTATAAATACATAAGGCTGATGAGTCGTAACATGTGCTTGAGAATAGTCTGACTTACCAATCTTTAAAAACACTCTGATAGAGGTCCAGGCTTGTTACCAGAACCTTAGAGATTCTTGAGAGTAAAATGTGTAACCCCTTTTGTAACATATTCCCGAATTAATTTAGTGCCCATGCGACTTTATGAAAAGTTACCAGTTATCAATATTCCAGTCTGCTCTTGTTGCCTTATTTCCAAATGCACCATGATCTACAGTTTTCCATTCCTGATATATGGTTATAGAGTAGTTTGTCCATCGTTTTAAGTACAACTGACATAAGACTGGTCTGACTCCTTAGTATTTAAACCTGTCCGAGTTAACTTCCGTTGAGGGCCATGATTAATCTCAGAACCATACAGATTCTATTAACAGAAGGTCCGCTTTCGTTTGTATATATACTTTTCCTTTAATTTATATATCTCGAATCAGTTCATGGTCCATTTGACTTTAGATAAAGTTAACACTTTCTTGGCAATTTACTAGCTTTGTTGCTTTGTTTCTAGATACATTATGAGCTAGATTTTGCCATCATTGATGTATGCCTATGGAGCAGTTTTCAACCGTACAAATACATAAGGCTGATGGGTTGGTCGTAATTTGCTTTAAAATAAGGTAGTCAGACTTACCAGCCTCTAGAACCAGACAGAAAAGTGTCCACTCCTTTTTGTTGTAGCATAATTAAAAAGACCTCAACCACCTCCGGTGAATTATTTTTCTGTCCCATTTGACACTTTCTTGACGATTTGTCAGTGTTCTTGTTACCTTACTTCCAGATGCATCAAGACCTAAATTTGTCCATCCTTGAGATGTGTCCATGTAGCAGTTTTTTCGTCGTAAAAATGACACAAACCTGATAGAAGTAATATTTTGCTTAAGAATGGTCTGACTTACCAGTCTTTACAAGCACCCTGGTTAAACCCTTTCAGAACCTCTTATGGCCAAAAGCTCCAGTCCCTTTTGTAACATAATTGGAAGGATCTCATCCGCTTCCGATGGCTGGAATGCGTTTATTTCCTGACAATTTGCTAGTCTGCCCTTATTGTGGCGCTTTCAGATGATATATCTTTTTGAATTAGCCATGGTCTGTCTTACTTAAGAGTTATGTGGTTCTAATAGGACTCAAGTTTTTTACTCCACATTCTTTCAAATGGAAAAATCTGCAGTTGGGACACATTTCGTCGAAGCAGACTGTCACATCCTTCTTCGTTTCTCCTTTTTCATCAGAATTTACACACAGGTTTGTTTGTTTTTACACGTATGTTGCTGGAGGTACCCACTTATGGAGGAGATGAGAGAGCACTTTGGAAATACAGGCGGTATTGAACGAAAAGTTCCTCCAAGATGAGGTTCTATCAGGGAAAAATTGACTGTTGTAGCTCTAGAAACACCACAGAATGTTTTAATGGACACAAAACTAAGTCTAAATGCAATACAATGCTTACAAGCCGCTGGCAGTAATTTTCAGCAACTGGTGTAGTTGGGATAATCCTCTGTTTATGGTGCCCCTTATTATGAAATAGCTTAGTCTCAAACCTGCCAAGAAAGGTTTCCGATGGGTAGACAAACAGACCATACTGAAATTTTTGTTTAAAAATCCAGGTAAAGAACCTGTTAGCATGCTTAACCAAAATTTTCCCTCAAAAAAGGAACTTATTTTTGCGTTGTTTACAGTAAATGCGGCCTTAACATCAATTTAATGGATTTTTCCAAAATTTCCAGAATTTAAAAGTTGGAGAATTCGTATATCAAAGTTTCTTTACGTTAATGATCGATCAACTCATCGCTTACCATTCAAAAGCTCAAATTGTAACATAACAGGTATTAACACACGGAATATGTCGCGTAATTTACATACTACAAAGGAATAGTTGATACGTAAACCAATATCACATCCCCAATTGGGATAAATAGCAAACATAACTGAACCATCTGCCTCCTACTAATATGTACGTACTGCATATTACGTGTATTCGGGTTTAAATTCACCCACGCAATTCCCTTATTACAAAGGTATGAAATTGCTTGCAGTGGGCGTATTCGATTAGGCAACACTGCAGACTGTAATTGAAAAAGGGGTATCAAAAACGTATTCGGGTTTTAAAACAATACGGTTTTATCTTCTGCCGGCTTTTATTAAATTTAATTATCATTTAATTTCAGCGAAAACAGCTGAAATAACAATTGTTTCGAAGTGCTGCATCGGAACTTGTTAAAAAAAAGAAAATCGACGGAAACAGCTGAAGTTAAATTAATTCACTTGTTTTTACAAAATTAGTTCTTGGTACCGTGTAAAGTGTTTTTGTTGGTACAGAGTTTTTAGTGAAAGCTGAGGTGATGGTTTTTGTTTAGCAATGTTACCCCAACCTGGTGTTAAGTTCTTGTTGTTCACCTATTTTCCTGTTCTTGGCCAAAAACGATCGAGCATTTACATAACCTCATTTTGAATAGGTACTTGCCAGGTCAGTTAAGTTATTTTAATGCGCCATTATTTTTTAAAATAAAGATAAACCTGTGAGTTACTTTGATTAATTATTGATGAAGTGAATATGTTTATTTTGGAACTTTTTAATTTTTCTGAACAATCCAGAGAACGAATTTTGTATTTTGATTTGTAACATTTGGTGGAGGTGCCGGACAATTGTTTTAAAATTCAATGTCCTTGCCTCCTTGATTTTCCTCGTTTCGGTCCTCCTTTTTTGCTTATCTTGGTGTGGAAGTTCCCCTAAAATATCGTTTTCTAACAAAATAGAAATTGGGTTAGTCGGTATATAACACAAAAGCCTAAAAAAAATTGGAATGAATAAATAAATGATAAGTTTGAATACAATACATTTTGTTCTAGAATTCGTTCCACTTTTACAATATAAATCAATAAATTTATCTAATAATACAGCGACCGTTTGTTATTCCGGGCACAAAACTACACACAAACTACAGAGTAAAATATACATAAACGTGACAAAGGTTTAGTTATTCGATCATTCAAGCCGACACCTTTCCCTGGATATTCCTTGAAAAATGAAAAAGCTGTCTGTTTTCCAATTTATGGTTTTTTAATGTGTTTATTTATTGAGTGCCTCTTTGAAAGTTAATGTTTCGTGATGATTTGACTACCACCGAAAATAAGAGATAATTTCATATTATTTTTGGTAGGAATCGAATTGTTTTATGTGTAAATAGGCCAGATAGAAACACGCGATCGTATAAGTGGTCAATTAAGGGTTTTATCAGTCGAATAAATAATATATAAACTTAAATATTTGTACGTATTTCGCTGAAAAAAAAATCCTATAACAATTCGGTATTATTTGAAAACTCATAAAATGCACAATTAATAACTAAACCGTCCTGAATTTAATATGACTGCAAGATCAAAATGGCAAGTTTGAAAATTAAATGCGAGTTTAATTTTCCATTTATAAGCATTACCGGCGAAAGTTGTTCCCTTAGTTTCGGTATTTACATTTTCCATGCGGGAACGAGGCCCCGCTAAGCTGTATTAAAGCAATATTTCAGAATTTGTAACTGAGGTTTGCATGCGAATTGCGAACCTCAACATAAAATACATTCCGAAACTCCGAACCACGAAGTGCACACCTTTCAGAAAAACATTTCCTTTACTTTTCGAGTTAGTTATATTTATTTTTGAAGCTTTTCGACTTTTCATTGTGATTTATGTTTTTTCTAATGTTGTTTTCTTACTTTTACTGGTGTTCTCTTTTTCTAGATCTCCTTTTTCTATCTCTGTTTATCGGTTGATCTCCCTCTGCCAGTCTGTCTGGTCAGCTGTTTGCTTGTCTATTTATTTACTTACCCACCTGTCACGTGTCTTTCAAACTGCCTGTATCTCTGTCTCTATCTTTTCGTCGGTATTGCTGTCTTGTCACGTGCCAAACTTGCACTACAACATTTAATAGGAGATGTTGTTATCCTTTAGGCGCGCGGCTAACAAAACAGTGGAGAAGCGGGGTTCGAAACGCTTAAAACCCTTCAAAAATAGGAATAGAAGTAGTCATAATAGGGATGAAGTTGGGCGCCACTGCGGGATGTTACCCAAAGATGGTGGTAGGAGCGTACCGCAGATTGCTTGTACTGGACTCGAAGGGGTTGGGGTTGCTGCACCCTGCTGCAAGATGTGACTTACCTTTCTTACTGAAAATAACTTACTTAAACTTGAAGGCAGGTTCACCTCACACTGTATACATAAATCTTTAACGAAACGCTAATACACAAATAAGGCCCGGAAGTACTGAACACAATAACAAGACCAAACTAAATTGGCAATGAAATATTTAATGAATCAAAAAGGCAACAATGAATACAAAGAAATTACACGAAAGAGGGCGACAATTAACGCGGACGATAGAATTGAGGGTACTACATTTACGTTACGTACGGCAAATCATTTACAAAGTAAGCCCTCAATCCCAGGCAGAATAATATAGGATTCACAAATATTAAACTAACAATTCAGCAGCACAGCGAAATCTTTACACATGCAACATAATACAGATATTAACCTTACTTGGCTTAAAACTTGCTACGAATAAAATCTAAGGTGAAATAATACTGACAAACTTCAACTATAATCTAAACACAAAAATCTTTAGGTACTCAAAGAATACGTTGCAAACAAAACACAAAGATAAACAGAAAGGCGATACTTATTAAACAAACTGAACAACACTAATAGAGGCCTAGCCGCAAGTGGCAATCGTAGAAATCGAAACTAGTGTTGAAACACAAACGGCAAAAGCAGGTGCAGCATAAAAGAAGGTAAATGACCTGACAAGATGTTCGTACTTAAACGTTTAAGTCAGGGAGGACGTGACGGACGTGAGACTGGGAAGAGCTATGATGTTCCTTCTTCCAAAACGGGTGTAAAACAACAAAGAATAATCCAGAGGCTGTGGGTTTTCTTGATCCGAATTAAGGAAACTGTGTGAGAAACGGTACTCCAACTATCACTAAACTTTTCACACAAAACTATGTCTTTCTGGAATTATAATGACACTCTTTTGTAGAATCCGACCAAGTCGTAAATCTAATTCTCCAAGAGAATTACCGGTATAGAGGCCTTTCCGGTGATTTGAGTACCCAAGCTGGCTTTTTGTCTGTCCATCTTTGTTTATCTGACCATCCGTCTGTCATATATCTGTATCTCTATTCATCTATTTGAGTGGCCATTTCTTTCTCTCATAATCCACCTGTCGATTTTCTTCTTGTGTGTCGTTTCCCGTTACGTTTCCTTCTTAAAGCGGCTCTTCCATCTCACAATTTCAAACAAAATTGACGACGAAACCTCCTAAAACAAAGTTAGCGAGGTAAATTAATTAAAACCAATGTAGTAAACCTTAAAAAAAATTCATTTGCTCGTTATTGGTCGTACATTTTACTTCTGCTTCCTTCTGTTTTCCTCAGTTAAAAAAATAAACGAATATTAAATTTTTATTAAAAGCATCCCGTTTGATACCCAATTTGAGAGCATAAAGGAAGTCAGATCGGTCCATTATTTTTAAAAGATGCGCTCGCCAAAAATATAAAGGCAGTGACATTTACATGAAGATTAGGTTGAAAATTAATTTTCTCCAAAATGATACGACTAAGCAGAGAAGTATTTATTAAGAAACGTAATGAAACGAAACGTCTGGAAGCAATTTATCAATCTTTCACGAGCAAATAGACCTTTAGCAACTCCAAGATGGATTACTAAAGCAAACGTTGGGTTTTTTCTTTGGGATATAATGCATTATTAGTTAGTTTAGTTAAATATCAAAGCTAAAGTTTATAAATAAAAAGGTTAATCGATTGCAATTAGTCTGGTCCTTAAACTTCGGTTAAAAAAACTAAAAAACTAACCAATCTGGCTGGTTGAATATATTTCAGAAAATCATCTAGGAAAACCATTTACTCCCGCTTGTTATTTAAACGTAGTTCCTACGAAACTTACCACTTTAACTTACAACTACATAACTGCAGTTAACTCGAGACGTTGTTAATTTAATTTTTAGCATTAGCTGGCGCAGTTTAGAGTGTTTGTAGATGAAAACCAGTAAAGCTTTATGAACATGCAACGAACGTTAAGTGCTTGTAATCAATATAATTTTCATACGAGGAATTTATAGCTTTAGTAATTAACTGAAGCAGCTTCACACTAGGAAGTCATAATAAACAAGTTCTTACGTTAGTGATGTAGTTAATTACTCGGATAATTGGTGTAGGAAAATTAATGAAGAGCTGAATAGCCTGTAGTTGCAAGCCTGTTGAGAGAACTTGCTGGAAATTTTCACCTAAAACTGGGATGAGTTGATTGGTTTTTAGTTCACTTTTCTGTTGTCTTTTTTAACAAGGCTTTTGGTGTTACAACTATTTACTTTAAGGTTGTAATCTTCGCTGCTCGAGATTCGTTGACTGGTTGATTGATCGCTCTTGTCGAGACGCCTTTTTATTATGTTGGCGCTGCTTATTTTAGAACACGCTAGAAACTTCCAGAATGTTCTGGGCGTTCGCTGTTCATACGTAACACACTTCTCGCTACATTATATTAATGATCAAAGATTATTATGAAAAGTAGATCGCCAGTTAAAAGGCCAGGGCCGTCATTCATCAAAAATTAAAGCTTGGAGTCCACAACACACAAGATTTGATTTAATTTGCAAATATGTTTTATTTGAAGTCTCTGTAAATACGTATTTTCTCGACATTAGGAACACACACACTAATCGTTTGGGTACCGGAAAAGGATAGGCCCAGGGAACCACCTGTCAAAAGATATAGGTGCTTCACCAGTGTAGCAAAGTCCTTCGGTTCCGTAGTAAGCCGCTCGAATATGCGCTATCCTGTCTATTTCTTCCCAATGCATTACAGACACACAAAATGTGTGTTGCTGTTTCTGTTTACTTATAACCGAGTCTACAAGTAATGTCTCCATTGCATTTTCCGATATTCCGTAGATGTCCCTGTTAGTAAACCTGTGACGATCCTGAGTTGTGTCCGCTTCTTGCGAGGTCTGTTTATGAATGCCTTGATCTGTCAATTCAGTATCTTTCATATTGAGCGCCAATCCAATCACTTACTTAACCTCTGAACTGGAGGGGAAGAGCCAGTAGCGATGACAGATTTCCATATATCTGACATATGTTAACCGGCGTCATGATGCAAGTTGTTACGGGTCTTGATGATCTCAATAGCTTCCTGTTGAAAAAATATGGAGAGTTGGCGAGGATCGATGATTTTTCAAACATGATCTTGTGGTCAGTGTTGTGGTGGTGTTCAGCAACAACCCAATATGAGAGAAAACCTGATTTCAAGCAACTAAAAAACAATATCGTTACCAGAAAGAATTAGCAATAAAACTGACACCAACAAAGAACTTAGAAAGGATGGAAACGAATGAGTATAGCTAGCAGAAAAATATGCTCAAAAGCACAACTTAAGAAGAGTAAATTGAACGGGGATTGACTAAAGATTCCCCCAAATATCGAGGACTAAACAAGACAATTAGAGATAAATTCGTGCAAGATATAGGTAAGGTCTTATAACACAGAGTCTAACTAAGAATCGCACAACACACAATGGAAAGGGCTATATTAGGCATCACATTGAAGGACAGAAGAATATCACCTATAGCACCTGAAATGGAGATATGCGGGACATGTAACGATATCAGATACAAATCTCTGGCAAAAAGCATTTCTACAATGGCGTCCACATACACATAAATGTCCGTCAGGAAGACCACCCATTGCATAGACTGATAATTTAAAGATATCATCAGGCCTTAAGTGGATACAAGTAGCAGGAAATAGAGATCGATGGTAATTGAATGGGGAGACGTATATCCAGATATGGAGTAGTTTAAAACACTATTAAAGAAAAGAGAAAGGACAGAACATTCGCAGACGGCATCGTCCTTATTGATGGTGATATAGAAAAATTACAGGAAATGCTGGAAGTTGGGTTGAAAGCGAACTTAGAAAAAACAAAGGCGATGTCTAAGAACCGTATTTTAGGTGATGAGTCATCCAAATAGGTAAATTTAGCTAAATCCAGCGGCGCACTAAACATTTGTAAATCAGATTGCCCCCACTTGTACCGTTATGGTTCATCAATAACAACTGATTGATTTGTTGACACTACGAAAGCTTGGCCATGCCTATTGTAAATATATTGCACCATAATGATTGGTGAACTTTTCTAGAGAGTGGCAATAGTAACAAAAGTGCTACTTAAGTGTGCCAGTCTACTAAAATTATTTTACTAAATTTTTACTAGATCCGGTCTCTAGTGATGATAGAACATCATGGCGTAGTACTTATTGATAGGAAAGAATATACCTAGGACATACAAGAAGAAGAATAAGAGCACCAAGACACTGGTTGAACGATGTAAAACAAAAAGTGGGTAAAAATTGGCACCAAGTGGCTCAAAACTGAAAAATATGGAGAACTCAAGGGGATGCCTATATCCAGTTGAAGAAGAAGAATAACAAGATATTAGCTAAATAGATGGTGCTGGATATTGCTTCAAAGTTACTAATGGCTGCCTCAATTGGAGCGGTGTATTTTAACTGTTTTTAATAGCGATGGCAAGCTGGTCTGTCCTGGCGAAAAATTTGGTAGCCGTTGATTCTAAATACTTCTGCTGATAAGCGAGTCTTCGTGGTACACGCAATATATACGTTGTACTTTGGCAAAAAGGAGATGAAAACTGTTCGTTGGGATTTTATGCCATTCCAATTTAAGATTGTGAGCTTATGAATAGCTTGATCCATTGTGAATGTTTGGAAGAATGTGTGTTAATATAAAAAAGGATTTGATAACAAGTAGTAAAAGGAGAAGGGTGTGTGGCTTGACTGTATGACTGGTTCGGTGTCATGGTTACTTATCGAGGAATATTTGTTGGACTTTTTGTTGCCATATGCTGGTTTGGTAGCTCGATATGATGGGGATCCTCTGTGGCTGGCTGAGTGGTCGTCTTACATTGATTAAATAGATGATCTTGGCATCTTACACAGCGTGAAGTAGGGAAATTAGGCGCTTATCGAAGGTGTGGTGCTTACCACATCACCCATGCCATGCGAGACAACTATCTATGAAAGCGACTTAGGAGGCCTTAACCCTCCATCGCCGAATGTAAAAACCGATACCTTTACCTACTTAAGAAGAACAGTTATCATCCAAAACGTCCAAAAATGAGCGGTTTAAACCCCAGTTTAGGGTTGCAGTTCTAAAAATACTCATTTAAAAATCGATCGAACAAATTTTCATAAACGGGTCGTCTGTTTGCCATTAACTCATCCATATTCCAACATATAAGCAAAAAAATTACTATAAAATTAGGGAAACCCAAAATCTGAATTGCAAATCGTATTTCAATTGAATCTATTCTCGAATTCCACCATCGTTAGTAAAATGGAATCGTTCCCTCATTTGTATGCGACGTCGTTCTTCCACTTTGTGATTATTACAGAAATAAGTAGACCGGAGCAGTTTGACGTTTCCTATATAGTTTTTGAGAAAAATCCCGATTTATCCCCTCTGCTCCGCGGTTATAACTACTGGGTTAAGGATATCGAATTAAAATTTAATTTCAATTCCGGTACGCGTTCCATAAACGTGCGAAATTAGAACTAACTAATATTCGCCCCCCTTGAATTTGATATTATTGTATGATACTAATTAAACCGAGTATAATCTTCTGGTATATGAAGTGTCAGAATTGGGAGACGGTGACGCTAATGCCGAACATTACAATCTGTACGTGTCTCCAACACGTGACGGTGCGCTTATTTGGTACTGTTTTAACGTTTTCTATTACGCCTAAACTCCGGCTGCATCAACAGGGATCCACGTAATTGTGTTCTAATTATTTAAGCGACCTAACGTAAATTTAATTCTCCGACTCTGACCTACAAATTATGCCGAAAGCAACAACTTGTCGACTAAATTGTATTTCCAGCTTTTGCATTTACAAAATCGTAAACGCAGCTTTGAATTTAATGATGGATGGTGTTTAACAAGAATCAGTTGCTTCCAGGATTATTGTATAATTAACTTTGTATATTAACTTCCCCGATAAGATTCAAATCTCAGTCGTTTTAGGTTTGTTTAAAATAGCCCAGCAGGAGTTTGAAACGATGTCCATTTGATTACAAAGGAAGGGCTCAACGCTGTTGTTTTCTAGGTTAATACTCAAATACCTTTATTTTTCAATGGGATGATTTCTTTACGTTTCTTTTTAATCAAACCTTGTCATTAGTTGACATCAGAACCCTCTAGATTTGGAGATTAATCATATTTTAAAAATACCATTATGCCGATGTACTCCGCATGGCGCTACTTGTCCTGCGGCAGCTGCAAGTATTGGTAGCTATTAATGCACATGCTCAGTATTTCTTCAAATGGCAATCATTGTTTCTGTCAGTAAGTGGCGCCATGCGGAGCATACTTGAAGCTGATATCTGAACAGGCTGGATGAAAACGTTTACGTCGTGGTTCACATACACGCAATTAATTAATTTGTTATATCAAAACATTAAAGTAGCATGTTGCACGAGCGTTTAAAATATTGATTGCGGGTCTTAATCGAAAAAAAAATTAAAAATCACCCAATTTTTCCAATCAATCAATCGAAAATAACTTGACCTTCAAAATCCAAAAATGTTAAAGAGGTACCTAACCTTATCGACTAGTTTCAGAACCTTAATTAAATTCTGCTTTGGTGTATGTACATCAAGCCTTCCTTACCTTTTAACATTTGAAAATCAACCGATCCAGTATTACGTAGTAGAGTTTCGTACGTGGGCAGTTCAATTAGGAACTTGTTATTTTATTTGCTTCTGGTTTATGTTGAATAAACGTAAATTCTGTTGTTTTCGTACAATTTAAATATTCTGCTAATTTTATAACTCTGAAAATAATTAAGTTCAAAGCACTTTACTTAGGGACAAATTCGGTAAAATTTTCTAGGGCATGCTGCATGCTCTTCTCAAACATTAGAGTAATAGTTTAGGAGCAAATGTTTCCATGTAACATTGGGTTTAATCACTACAGGAATAAATAGCGTACTAGCTTCCGTGGTTTTTGCTTAATTTAAGAAGTAGTTGGAAGTGCTAAATAAATAATCAAAGCAGTCGAACGCATTGAGATGCTTGGAATCCGCATACCTAGTTCTCGCTCAATAAATAAATTTATGCAATTTTAAGTCATTCTGGGAACTTAACCTTAAGATGGCTTTAAATATACAGCGTTTACATCGGGCCCTTATTTATACTGAATAGGCAACCACCCACATTGCTTGTATAATAATGACCTGGGATTGGTTGCCTATCCAGAGCTAGTAAGGTGTTGTTAGATGAAAATGGGCAGGCTGTATAAGATCCAAGCAATCCGTTTCACCAGGGAGTGTTGAATTTCCACCCAGATTCGCGGGAGTACCTACCCATCAAACCCTTAACCCTCAAATTTCAAACTACGACGTATCGCCATAGGGCATTCTTCATTGTGTTCCTTCATGGGATCATGAGCTTCTACGTCTCTCTTTGCTCAGCCACTTCTTGTAGCTCTTTCGTCCGTATTACATCTCTTCTAGTTTTCCTTATCGTCATCCAGTTCTCTTCCGATTTTATCTTCAAGGGTTAAATGACCCCCGAGGGCTTCAGGTATTATCCTTATCTACACGTTGCAGTAAAAAGAAACCGTGTATTCCATCATGCCTTCTTCCTCCTGAAACCGAAACATCCAGGTCCCGTGAAAAATTAGGTCAGGGAGTAGTCCACCTCTCCGTACTACCTTTTAATCCACGCGACTACTGGGATTAACCTTTTAGTCCATTGTGCCCCAATCATTTCCCCTCAAAGTATCTTCCCTGGATGCCTTTTTTCCTCATTGCTATTCACCCTAACTGCAGCACTCCTCTCGACGCCAGCAGGTGAATGAATATGCTATTGCCACTACACGCAACCCTTTGCTTGACGTGGTTCTGTAACGTCTCTGCTACCCTCAGCACGGCCTTCCTCTGTAACTTTTCCAGTTCCCGTCTATATTTTCCACAATCTAACAATTTATGCCAAATGATAGAATTTGGCGTGGTGCATAGCGCTCTAAGACGGGTTTCTCTGGGTCCGCCGATGTTGAAGATGGCTTTTTGATATGGGCACACATGTTTAAATTTTCTTCCATCACCCAACAGCGTTTGATACCTTTAACTCCTAAAATCAACTCTTTTTGGGCATCTTCCCCAATAACTTCGTATATTGGACTTTCTTCACCCACACGGCAAGTCTGAAGAAATTGACCAAATATATTTCTTAAGATATGGGACAAAGTTGCTGCCGTTTCATAGGGTCTTGTTGTCAATTGTCTGTTTGCTAATAACATAGATTGGATTTCTGGTTGGTCTTTTTGATTTCTTAATAGCTGTCCATCAGTAACCTTAGTCGATTGATATGTTTGACGCTTCTTAGTTTTATTTTCTCCCAACTATTTCCCAAATCAAATCCTTTAGTTACTGTATTTAACCCATTGGGTGTTTGGTATTCCGCCATAGTCTTATGAGCGTCTTCTCAGCTACTTCTTGTGGAAGCAATATCTACTGTTATTTTATAGTTCATACTTTTTGCAGAAGTATCCCAGACTGATTCGCGTGCAGTCCTATGGAGGTCTTAGCATTTTACTGCTTCAAAAGCCTTAATCACTCTTGTAAAGGAGCTTCTCTCCTCTCTTAAGGGTAAGGTTAGCCTTATGTCCGGCATAGGTATAAAAGGTTCCTGAGGAAAGGGCATTGGCCTAGACTTCACTCAATAAGAAAGAAGAATTCTCCATGGTGAGGCCCCAATTAATTCTTATGGTATACCATACCAGATTTAGTACATAATGATGAGATGTAAATGATCTGGATAGGAATCAATTTACAGAGAATTTGGTAGTTGTTAGTCTGTCATAGTCTGTCATCTACTTCTTGGTTTCTTAGTTTTATTTTCTTCTAACTATTTCTCAAATCCTTTAGCTACCGTGTTTAACCCATTGGGTGTTTGGTATTCCACCATAGTCTTATGAGCTTCTTCTCAGCTACTTCTTGTGGAAGCAATATCTGCTGTTATTTTATAGTTGGTGTTTTTTGAAGAAGTATCCCAGGCTGATTCATGTGTAGGCCTATCGAGGTCTTTTTATTTTACTGTTTCAACAGTCTTTATCACTCTTGTAAATGATGATTAACTAAATATTATTGTTAATTGTCTCCGTGGTAGAGCTTCTCTCCTCTCTCAAGAGTAAGGTTAGCCTTATGTCCGGCATAGGTCTAAATCTAAAAGGTTCCTGATGACAGGGCACACTTCACCCAATAAGAAAGAAAAATTCTCCATTGTGAAATTCTCTGCTGCTATTGTTAATCGTCTCCATGGTAGATCTTCTTCTCTTTCCTTAATGGCTAAGGTTAGCCTCCAGCCCAGCATACGTGTAAAAGGGTCCAATGGGCGGGGCTTCAGCCATGGCCAGGTCGCAATTAATTCTGTTGTAAAACGTACTACTCGAATATACGTAAGTGATCTAGATAGAAATCATTTTTCAAAGCACCAACGCAAAAATGTAGTCTAGTATTTCCTCTGCACCTAAATATCAGCATACAGGTTTGCCAGTAAATAAGCTCTTCGAGAGTTTATTAACTTAATTCTGGAACTGCAACTGGTCCTACCCAATACTTCAACCTATGTTTAAAGAAAAATTAAAGGTCGAACTGGAAAACTTCGAAATATAGTCCTTGACATAACGAAGCCTTACCTCTACGTAACCTTTGACTCCAGTCGTACCTACTTAATACAAAGAGGAAACCAAAGTTTCAATTCAAAAGACGAGAAGGAAATAATACCATAATGTAAAACCTTCTAACAGGCACCCCTAATAAGTCACGCGTAAGTGAAAAGGGAGTTCGTCTTATTAAATTCGTTATTAATATAGAAAGTAAGCTTTTAGAAGTTTACTTCGCAATTTCTGGCTTGTAAGTGTACGATAGATGCACGTTAAGATAGGTACGTTAAACTTAATGAAAGCCATACATGGATTTATTATACTTGGTTATTAATAACTAATCTCTCGCTTTGATGTCATCTTTGATGCAGTTATTAAACTTTGAGAATTATGTTAGTAGATTTATGTAAGTTTTTTGTTGCTTTTTATATTTGTATTGTATGTCAGGCACAATTAAGTCGGCAAAAATTGAAATAATTTTTGACATAGTAATGTAAGATAAATGGCCAGTAAATCAGTAATATAAGTCTACGTCCCTAGGGCGGTAAGTTTCTACTTACTTCCCTACCATCATGTGAATCATTAAATAAATGAAAATTTGACCAAATGTCACATGCAAGTAACAAAACTGGAATGGGAAAAAATCCTTTGAGGTAGCCAAATTTTGGTATTTTTGAGTCGTTTCTTAAATAAAAGAGGGAAGCTTAATGTAATTCAGTTGAGTTCTGATTCAATATTTAATAAGAATGAAGTAGTCTAAAGTAGCTTTCGTTTGTTACAGGGTGAACACTAAAAATTCCAAAGGGCCGGGGTGAGACACACATGAGCGCGACTGGTGGGCCCCCCCGGCCAGTGGGGCCATGCGCGAGCTAAACGGCCCTCAGCTCCAAAACCTAACCGAAGACCAACAGCCCTACATACATGAACACCTTCTGCTCCACGCTGACGGTAAGTTTTCTTATTTACTGTTTTTTTGTCTTAAGATTCTTGGTTTCTTTCAAATTTTTTGTTGTGAAAAATACCATTCACGTAGCGATTACTGGAAAGCCTTTTGGTAATCCATGAGCTCTTAGTTTACTTTTTATGTGGAAATATTCTTAAAAGGGTGGAATTTAAATGTGGATTTAAACTGCCAACTTCGTTTTGTTTACTTTAAGCTTCTTAAGTATTTTCTGAATGTTAAGCTTAACTATGGGCTTCGTAATTATTTATTTATTTTTTTATTAGACATTATACCAGTTCAACAAATTAATTCTTATTCATGGTAGTGTTACATGATTAATAATCGAGTCAAAACTCTTTATTGTAAGCATAATAATCTAAGTTATGCAACTTGAAGTTCAACTTTTCTATCTGAATTAGTTGAATAATTCCTAATTGTACTTATTCGAACGGGGTTGTTTAAATCTCCCGCCTTTCCGGTTTTAAGCTAATTCTCATTTAATCTAATTCCCATTTAATATATATCGTATTTGGCCCAATTTTCTGGGCGTCCAATGCTGTTTAACGTATTCTTTTAACTTTTTCTTGTGCAAAGCCCATTGTTTTGTTATTTGTTTAAATATAAGAATAAGTTTTCGTAAAAAGCACTTGGTGGAAGAGTGTATAAAGCGTTGGTTCTACAAACTGAATTAACTGAATAAATAACCTGAGTTATGCAACTTGTAATTCTTGATGCTGGGTTAGCTAGATAATTCCGTTACTGTATAATTTAGCTTCGTGCAACGAATAATATACATAACTTGTACCCCCAGCTTTAACTATTAATAAATATAATAAAAATTTTAATAAATAACAACAATTGAAAATATAATAAAGCTAAGGTTTGAAACTTCCACTTTAAATTTGTCTAGCTTTAACATAGCCTTCATTATTAAACTTGTTCAAACTATGCTGTTTAAAATTCCCGGCTTTTGGCCTAATTGTCCCTTGATCTAATTCCCATTTAGCTTAAACTTAGAGGTAGAAGAAGAAAAAGGGACAGGCCGAGAAAAGGATGGCTAGAACAAATAGAGAAGATTGGAAGGCAACAAGGAAAAACATTACAATAATTGAACAGATGGCAAGGAACCGAAGGGGTTGGAAGAGGTGGGTGAATGGTGAATGTACAATAATTGAACAGATGGCAAGGAACCGAAGGGATTGGAAGAAGTGGGTGAATGATGAATGAACTAATACCTCCGACGCGACGCCTAAAGGGGCAGAAGGAGTTGGGAGAAGAAGAAATATAACAGTTAGTTCTCCGGATAGTTATTTAGACTGAAGATGTGATATTACGAATTTTAGTAAGGAGTCGAAAGCGTTACAACAATGAAATAATAACGTGAGTTAAGCAAGTTACAATTGAAGTAATACGTAGTAATTACCTTGACTCTGAGCTAGTAAGGTAATTCCGTTGGGCTTAAAATTACCGCCTTTTCGCATTTAATCCAATTGTCACGTAATTTAAAATGCCTTAGACCCAATTTTCTTAGGACCTAATGTGTTCTAACCTAAATCTCCTTTGGTATAATTTAACTTTATTGTAAACAATGCGACGCATTTTCTGATAGGTATAACTCTTGATTAATATTTAAGCAGTTGACGTCAGAAAAGTCGCAAAACACCAAACAATCTAAGTACTATAAATTATTCGTTTCACTACTAAAGCACCATAAAATAATGTAAAAATATTCCAGAATATTTTCAACAAGAGTTCCATTTCCTTAGACAGGAAGAAAAAAGGACGAATCAATGTAAAAACTGTCACAGAACATATGATATGTCGAGGCAATTTCAAATCCCAACAGGTGCGGACTGTTCTGTATGTCACAGCAGTTGGTCTGTACTTCATCTTGCCCAAAACCCTTCGAATACCTAAACGGCACGTTTTCAAATTCCTGAATCGAAATGTGTTGGCCTATTGGCCTTAAGCAACCTCAACTTTAACAACTGTTAAGTTCGGTGTGATTTTCACATAATTAGTTAGGCTCTCGGTTGTCGTTGTTTGGATATCTTTGTCTTTAAATTGCTTCAAAGTTAGGCTTTGGTTTAGTTGGGAATTTTGTACGTTGGCGAGGTGATAAAACGATTAACCAAAAATTTAACCCAAGTTTGTACGGACGGAAAACCCAGCCTGCTTAATATTTTTAGCTTTGGTGAAGTGTTGGCCTCGGTGCAAATGTTTGTTTTTGGTGTGATTAGATTAATTTTCTGTCTGATCATTGCAATTTAATTTAATTAAATTTCCTTCTTCTAACTCGGATCTTCTCTTAAAAAACAAATTTCATCGACTCGCTTAGGACAAAAATTCCCATAAAAACGATCCCAAACTCCTGTCTAGAATATTTAAAGTAAAACTAAAGATGTACGTCACGCATTTTATAACTTACCATTCGCCTTAGTTCACCCCAGCTGATTCTTTTAAATAATTCAGGACGCGCAGGCGACCTTCGACACTTAAGCCATAAAATATTAACAAAAGTTAACTGACACGTTAACCTAATTCTAAAACCATTCATTCTTAATTACAAAAGGTAAGACGTCGGAGATCCTACTTAATTTTCATACAAATTGCTTACTTAACCTATAATGCATGAAACTTTTTTGATTTAGTGGAGTTTCAAACTAAATTTTTTCATGCCCCCAAGGTTTCACGGAATGCACGAATAATTTTAATAATTTATTCCTTAATACCCTTGTTAAAATTTAAGAATTTAAAAAAAGCGCCGAAAATAAGACTTTAATCTCCTGTTTCCATTTTTATTAATTAAAAAACAAGCTCCAAAGCGATATCTGCAATTATACGATTTAAATTCTTAAGCGTCCCTTTCGTGTTCATCATTCAGCCTAAAAAGTAACTCGCAGAAATATTTATTTATATTTCGAGAATTTCGAGACATCAAACGAGGATGCTTCTCATTTTCGGGGCGGCCTTTTTATTATTAGATTTTCAACTGTTATTTATAATCTGACAAAGGCAATAAAAATGCAAATGTAATTTTTGTTTGAATACCAAAACAAAATGAAATTTACCTTGTAAAAAAGTACGGGAAATTTTAATAATTTTTTTTTGTTTTGTTTAACCTGATGGTCCAAGTAAGCCTGGTTTATTAAAACAATTGCCTGCCAGCCTCGTAAAACAAACGACGTGCGTTCATTTCGGTTTTCTAGTTTCCTCTTTGGTTCGGTATTTGTTCGTTTTTTAATGATAAGTTCGTGTCATCACCAAAAGTTTTCACGAAAAAACGATTTTTCAAAAAAAGGATTGCTTCGAATTTCCAACACGCCCCTGATTATAAATGATATGCAGGCCAGAACGGAATAGGCGGCATTCCTGCAATAAAATTATATTGGGGGAGATGTCCAAATCGATGTTTTCCGGATCACAGAGCGTGTGGAAAATTGAATGCAAACTTACAGCAGTATGAAATACTGAAAAGGGGGCGTTTTTTTTCTTGGAAAACACGTCGGCCTTCCTGTTATTTACGAACGGAAAATATTATTTTGCTGTTTTCTGATCAAATTTTGATGTTTTCAAATCAGTTTGATCATTTTTTTGGGATTATTGCAAATTTTCGTTGAAAACAATTGAATGTAATCCTTGCAGAAAGAAAGCGAATTTTCTAAATTTTTTGTTGATGTAAAACTGCTGATATTTTAGGTCGAAAGATTAAGTAAATCAAGGCCCACTTTTACTCTAAATTTAAGGAAGATCAAGATCAAGATTGTGAATATTTTAGTGATTTTTCGAATAATTTTCTTCCTGAACAATTGAGATAAATTATTATTATTGGATTATTTAATAATTTAAACAAAGTCAAGAATTAACTAAATCAAACCCTATTTTTCGCAAATTTAAAGATCAAGGTCAACTTTATTGGGATTATTTTCAAGATTTTCTCGAATAGTTTTGTTCTGGAATAACCCAGATAAACACAAAGGATTTTTTTGATATTTAGGTCTTTAATAATTTAGACAAAGTAAAGGGTTCAGTAAATCAAGGTTTACTTTTCTAAACTTAAAACATGGAATTATTTTAAAGATTTTCTCGAATAGTTTTCTTCCGAAATAAGCCAGATAAACACAAGGTATTTGTTTAATATGTAGATCTTTAATAATTTAAACAAAGTAAAGGATTCGCCGAATCAAGGCCTACTTTTCTAAATTTAAGTCAGATTGGGATTGTTTTAAAAATTTTCTCGAATAGTATTCTTCGGAAAGAATTGATATTTCTTTTGTTTAATACTTAACTTCTTCAATAATGTAAATAAAGTAAATGATTCACTAAATCAAGCTATACTTTTCTAAATTTAAATGAGATCAAGGCCAACTTGATTGGGCTTGTTTTAAAGATTGCTTCGAAAAATTTTTCTTTCCGGAACAATTCGCTTACGACACGTAAATACAAGTGATTTGTTTAACACTTAGGTGTTCAATAATTTAAACAAAGCAAAGGAGTTAGGAAATCAAGGCCTACTTTTCTAAATTTAAGTCAGATCAAGGCCAACTTGATTGGTATTGTTTTAAAGATTTTCTCGAATAGTTTTCTTCCGAAAGAATTCAGATTTGTTAAATACTTAGATTATTCATGCACTAAATCAATGCCTATTTTTCTAAATTTAAAGAAGATTAAGGCCACCTTGGATAAGAATATTTTAACAATTGCTTTGAATAATATTTTCCCGGAACAAGTCACCTGTAACAGAGCAACATAAAAAGTTTGTTTAATACTTAGGTCTTTAATAATTCAACGTAAATAAAGGGTTCACTAAAATCAATGCCTATTTTTCTAAATTTAAAGAAGATTAAGGTCATCTTGGCTAAGATTATTTTAACAATTGCTTTGAATAATTTTTCCTCGAACAATTCACCTGCAACAGAGCAACACAAACGATTTGTGTAATACTTTAGGCCTTTAATAATTTAAGCAAAGTAAAGGGTCCAGGAAATCATGGCCTATTTTGCTAAATTTCAAAAAAAATCAAGGGCAACTTGTCACGTGCTAATCTCGCACTACGACATTTATAGGGGAGGTTGGAAGTCCTTAAGCACTCGGCTAGCAAAACAGTGGAGAAGGGGGATTCGAAACACTAAAAGCCTTCAATTAGGAGTGGTCATAATAGAGATGAATTTGAGCGCCACTACGGAGAGTCACACAAAGATGGTTACGAAGGAGGTACCGCAGATAGTTCCTGTAAGGCTCGGAGAGGTTGGGGTTAACTGCACCCTGCTGCAAGATGTGACTTACCTTGCTTAACTGAAATAACTTACTTCCTGGAAATTCTTAAGACTTGTAGGCAGGCTCACGCTGCTGTACACAAATCTTTAACAAAACACTAACACAATAAACACAAATAAAAATGCAAGAATGAATTGATAAAGAAACTTAATGGATGCAAGCAATATTCAAGATATGACACAAAAGGGGTTTATAAATTCAATCTTAGGTTATATGAAAAGGTGATTGAGGGAGACCACATTTAGTTAACTTTAAGGCAAACCCGGGGGGTGTGGGTTTTCTTGATCCCAATTAAGGAAATTGTGTGGAAACGGTACTTCAACTTTCACTAAAAATATGTCCTTCCGAAATTATATATGGCACTCTTTAGCAGAATCCGACCAAGTCGTAATATAATTCTCCACGAGAATTACCGGTAATAGAGGCATTTCCGGTGATTTAAATACCCAAGCTGGAAACGATAAACTTGCACAATTGTCTTAAAAGACGTCCGATATGTTCGAAAAACCGTCACGTACTGACGAGGGAGGTGTAGAATACTCGAAAAACTTGAAAGACGCTGAAACAGGTCAGCTGACATAGCCTTGCGTGCAGGGGATTCCCCAAGCCGTATCACGAGGAGCTGCATTCAATGAAATAAGATGACATCATGCGTCGACAAAATGCACGTGAACTAGGTCACCTTGGGATTCTTAACAAAGGAAAACTTTTACAACGACGAAATATTGGTGTGAGTTTGAAGACTTCATAGAACTCCAAAGAAAATGCGCTGACTTGGTTTAACCTTGCCTGCCCTACAGACTAAAATGAAATAAAACTGTAGCAAAAATAACATAACAAATCATGGGATTAAAAATGAAAAGAATTTTGCCAAAAATTCAAAATGACGCAAAATTTAAAAAGTAACACAGAATGACAAACTGCATTGGGATTATTTTAAAAATTTTCTCGACTAGTTTCCTTCCGGAACAAGTCAGAAAATCTTAATTTAAATAAAGTAAAGGGTTCGCCAAATCAAGGCCTGCTTTTCTAAATTTAATTGAAGATCAAGGTCAACTTTTCTTTTCTTCCCGGAACAATTCACCTCATACAGATAAAACACAAATAATTTATTTACTACTTAGGTCTTTAATATTTAAATAAAGTATTCACTAAATCAAGCGCAAATTAAAAAATCGGGGTATACTTAATCAAGATTATTTTAAAGATTGCCTCGAATAATTTTCTTCCCGGAACAATCCAGCTACGACAGATAAACACAAAGGATTTGCTTAATCCATAATCTAATCTACCAAGTGGCGTTTTGTATGTGTTATGTGTTCGTAATAAATTCACTTCTCGGTATCATTTACCTTGATGATAAGCAAACTTAAACGTGTCATTAAACTTAAAGATACTTTTACAAACAGTTTGTTTAATTTAGTTTTATTTGGCAATTTAATTAAAATCATTTTTCATTGAATTTTTAACTTTCTTCTAAAAGTTTCATTATCTCCAAATCCTTCACAGAAGGCTTACACTGGGTAAAATTAAAAAGCAAATTCTAAAAATGTTAATCTTAGAATAGATTAGCACTCAATCGAATATTATCTAACGTGATAATGTGGAATGAAGTGCTTGTAAAATGCTCATAAAATAAAAATAGAGTGAATTGGTGTATTTCTTTGTTGTGTTTTCAAAAATTATGCCAATAAAATGGCGAAGTCGAACGAAATTCCTAAGGAGAAAACAGAAAAAACCGAGTAAGTTTCTTAGTTATTACTTGGATTTCTACTTATTTTAAAAGACTGAACGAATCTTTAATAAATAATTAGATCTTTAAACTAATTTTTGAGGTTATGTTTTTGAAAGTTTGAATTTAAGTCTTCTTGTTTGCTTTTCCCTATTTTTAATTTTTTTTTTGTAATAAAAATAAATTGAAGAAATATATCGGTTTTTTAAGTGTTAGTTCTTTATTCCAACAAAGTTTGAGGTTATGTTTTTTGAAGATTTGAATTTAGTTAGAGAAAAACTTACTGAAGCCTTCAGGTTTGACTTTTTTGGATTTCTTTTTGTATATAGTAAAAAAAATAAATAAATAAATCAAATTGTAAAAGGATGACCTTTGTGTCTAAGGTTTTAGTCCTTTATTCAAACAAGGTTTGAGGTTATGTTTCTTTGCCATTCTGAATTACATTCCGAAAAAGGTCTTCAAATCTGAGTCTTTTTTAATTTTTTTAGATACATTTTTAATCCATTCTATAATAGAAAATGAAATGAAAACAAATTACAGAAGAAAAGCTAGAAAATCAAACAGATAAAGTGTTTTTTTTCCTCTTTAAATTTTAGTTATTTATTCAAAGAAACAAAAATAAACGCGTGACCCACAACATCGATTGACGAAATTTGATCTTAAATTATTTATTACGCCCATCTCCAAAAATAAGAGGCTTACATTGAGAATCGATAAACCATTACCCCAAGTGGTGTTGCTTCAACGTGCCTGTTTACTATTTTTATATAAATATTCTGCAATTTTTGAAAAATTAACTTGGTATTTCTAGCTTACACGAATTAATCTGTCGATTTTTATTAACGCAGACTTGAATTTCATTTGAAAAGTTTGGAATTAGCCTTTGTTTTAACTGGATGATAATTCTCTACACAGAATTTTAGTAAAAAACTAATAAACAGACAAATTGACAAAATTTGAGGGCGCCGGACGTGCTTTAACATGCAATTTTATGTTTTACTGTGTAAACTGGGTTTTGAAGGATTCGTAAATTGAGGTTATGTATTCATCAGTTAACATAAGTCGATTGTTTTATTGTCCACTGGTTGTTAAGATAATCACCGTCAAATCTAGTAAGCAGGGCTTCCAGATTGGGGTGCTTTTCTATAAACTTGGGGATTTTTTTTCTAAATTAATTTATATCATGATTAGACATTTTTTTATCTTGAATATTGCTTTTCTGAGTTTCTTTACTTTGTTTTTTTTTTCTGAGTTACATAACAGACAAGGTTACCAGATTGAGTTTTTTCCCTCAAACTGGGGATTTTGTTTTCAGTAAGGAACATTCTAAACCTGCTGTTTTTGCTTTGAACATCAACTGCCCTTTCTGTAATACTTTCTGACGGTGCAAACACCAAAGGCTGTTGATTAGTATTGTTAATATTTTTAAAATTATAAAATGTTGGGAAATTTTGAAGTAATTTATATCATGCTTGGAAACTTTATGTACTGAATATCATGTCTTTTCTGTTCTTCACTTTGAGATTTCCTGGAGATTACGTCTTGTTTAAGAAACGGAATTACCAGATTGAACTTTTTCCCTAAAAATTGGGAAATTTATTTTTAGCAAGGAACATTCTAAACTAACTAAACAGATAAAATTTGAGTAATTTATAACTCGTTTGGTTTGAATAGTATGTTTTTATGTTGAACATCATCTTCCCTTTCTGCAATTCCTTTGCTTCATTATGACTCTGCTTGGACTGCTGATTAAGATTCTCCCACAAAGGCATTTTTTAACATTTTTTAAGTTCTAAACTACCTCCTCAAGTCAAAGTAAATTGATTCCAATTACATTTTAAAGTTATACAAAATTATGCTAAGTCCCAATCACATTTAAAATGGTTAAGTCTATAAACAGAATTTAGTCCTGAGTTAAAGTTAATTTAAAATAAAATAATCTTACATATATTTACTGGGACATCATCTTGAAGGGTCGTACATGCTGCTACGTTGATGGCCGGATATAAACCATGCCTCTCATATGAATTCGTTTAGCATTTATACGGAAAATTGACCCCCTTCTTCCAATATTCAGTATCTTATCTTATGTGCGTGGGAACTGCAAACTTGCATAGAAGCACGTACGAGGTGTCAAGTTTCAGTACGTGACTTTTCTTGCATTCTTATAAGATGTAACTCGATATGTTACACGTGTGTCTTGCCAGAATATTGACCCCTTATAAACTGACGTCATCCAATATTTTTACATTCGTCTTTGTTACAATATTTTGTTTGGCAGATTTAATTATTTCCCTAAAACTTGTTTGTATTTTATAATTTGCTTGGAGACGTTTTTGTGTTGAATATTGATGGTCCTTTCTGTAACTTTTTGGCTATTAGCCTCCTTCTTCCAACTTGATTTTCTGGGTTCACTTTTGGCTGTGCTTAGGCTACTAATTAGATTTCTTCATCTTTCCCAATATTTTTGGAGTTCTAAACTGTTTGAGTTCTTAGTTCTTAAACCTCATTCTTCCTTGATTTTCTTCTGTCCTCTTCTGGCTTTGCTTGGGCTGCTGTTTAGTGTTCTCCCAGCAAGGCTTTCGACAAACGGTACCTCGAGAATCTTCCCAAAAACTATTTCATTTTGGACTGATATGTAAAGAACTTTTTCAAATAAAGCAAATTGTTGAAGGTTTTTGGCAACTCTTAACATAATTCGAATTTCTTAGGTTTAAAATGTATTACTATGTAAACTAGACTTTAGAAGTTGGAAACAATATGGTTATGTACTGTCTTAGTCAATGTAAGTCAAAGGTTTTCCTGCCTAATGGTAATCACGACAATCTCCACGAAATTTAGCAGACAGGGTTACCAGATTCTCACGGTTTACCCTAAAACTGGGGAATCTGTTTTCAGTATCAAGCATTTTGAAGTTCTAAAGTTTTTTGGCCTAATCATTGTGCTTGGAATATTGCTTTGTAATTTACACCTACTTTAACCACATTTTTGCTCGATTTTCTTTCGGCTCTATGCGAGCTGCTTTATTATTCCAGAAAAGCATGATTTTTTGTGTTAAATATCACTTATTTTCTGTTTTTTTCTTTGTCATTTAACTACATCTTCTTTAACATCTCATCCTTCGTTGATTTTCTTTTGGTCCTATATGAGCTTCTGATTGGTATTTGTCCAGGAAAACGTTCTCCCAACAGCTTATTCATGAAGTAATTGAGAATTTTTTCCAAAAATTGTTTAAATTTTGGATTTGTTTCGAGGTTGACTCTCTATTAACCCGTCCTAATCAGACAAAAAATTCGCAAATATCACACAGATACAGCAATAAGTAAATAAATTGCTAACCAAATTTAAATAGGGCTGGCAAAATGGCGAAGGCGCCGTGCTGACCTATTCATAATTTGCAGTTTTTTTCAATCCTAGTCTGTATCAAAATTGAACAAATAAAAGTTACAAATATAAATCGACTAAAACCAATCATAAAAGCAACTCATTCACGACCCATTTGAACAAACGCACAAAAAATCCCCAAACAAAGAACGATTGGCGATTTTAAATAAAACGTTTAACGTAAATTCAGCGATTTTTGTTTTAATTCTGTAAAAAGTAAACGGTATTAATTGGTGGAGGCGTTGAGTTTTAATGGTCGACGTTATTTAATCGGCGCTTTTAATTTGTTTTAATTTAATTGAACTTCGAACGATTAAAAGCCCCTCCGTACTCTTTAATGTTTGTGTAACTGGTTTAGTTTAGTTATTAATCCTGTTTTCAGACAACTTCCATTGATTTTTGTTGTGCTGAAAACTACTTCATACTTAGGTGTAAATCTTGAATTTGTCGCTTTAAGTCCGATTTTTAATCCAAATTCGTTCGTCAATCCGACACGAGTATTCCTAAAATATAGGAATTATTGGTAAAGTATAACAAAGAATCGGTTCGTCCTCATCGGAAAACCCCCAAGTGACCTGCAATAATTCAAGTATAAACGAGGAAAAGATAGAGTAGGTGGTGGTTAGTCATGCGCGTACAACCTTGAACCATTTCTCCCCTCAAGGACAGGAAAAGCATAGATACGTCGGAAAATGTTTGACGGGGAAAACGGGGAGGAAAACTGCGCTGCTTCCACTAGCGGGACTGATAAATATGCATTTAAGCCGAAATGTTTACCCACCACCCGGTCCCTTCGTTGATTACATTCTTGACTAAGGAACAAATTACTTTGGGACTTTTGGAACTTTAAAACGTTACAATTTGAATTTAATTGTTGGGATTTTTAAAGGTTAGGGCCTTTGTTTATCAAGATGTTCAAGTCGCACTAGATACCCAAAATCAACTTGTTGGTTATTCAGAACTCAGACGGGGGGAGGAGGGTCAGAATCAATATTTTTAGACGAAGTTCTTTACTTTTCATTAAAACATTTTAACAAATCGTAAAGTCTTATTTTGAGCATAAACAGCCGAGCCGAAGTGAAACCTTCGAAGCAATTTTTACAAGGCTCAAGCTTGAGCTTTAATAGAACGAGTAAAACCTTCGAATAACTTAACTAACTTAACTTTCTTAGTCGCAATCATTTGCAAATACCATCGAAATGAAACCTAACGCCCAATTTGTATTTATATTCAACGTCTAAGGCCAAGAGTTTTTTAAGTTCCTTGCCTCTTTTAAATTAGATTTTTTGAGCTTTGAGCCTTGCAGACGGCTCAACATGATTTTTAAAACCCACTGTGTAAGGATTCTAACCACTGACTTCTGGCTATATGGGACAGCCTTTGGGCTGCAGAAGCAAATTATTAAAGTAGCTCAAAGGCTGAGCGTTGGCCTGTGTTGTCGGAAGTTAGTGGTTCAAATCCCTGAAGAAGTTTTCAGTGAATAGATTTTCCCATTTCTCTAAATATGTCCCCAAAAGGAGTGAATCCTTAGTAATTTCTTATTGTACTCTTTTGTTTATGTATTAAGCGAGATCTAGCCTTGCTTTACTCAAATTTCAAATTCAAAAATACTCAACATCAAGCAGTTTTTCAGAAAATTTGCGAATTGCTTCGTAAAAATGTTCGAAGAACATCTTGGAACAATATCAACCAAGAACGAGGTTGAAAAAAATTTCAGAAGACGTTGATGTTGAATATGAGCAGATTATAAAGGATTCCGAACAACTTTATACAATTTAGAATTTTACCCCAGTGAAAATAGATTCTCCAGTTTTAGGTAAAAAAAACTCAACCTGGTAACACTTTCCCTTAACGAAAATGTAACTCACAAAGAAATTCGAAAGTAAAGAACAGAGAAATGCGATATTGACTACAACAAATTCCAAAACAATTACTTAAAAACAGAATTCGCACTTGAGAAGTGCAAGTAAAGTCAGAATGAAGAACAGAATATTATTAAGTCGAAGAACAAGGTTAAAAAAAATGTAAATTACTATAAACTGTAACGTGCTAATTCCGCACTAAGACAACCTATAATAGGGCGACGTCGAAGTCGGGTGGCTCGCGGCTAACAAGCAGTGGAGAAAAGGGGGGTTCGAAACGCTTAACTCTTTAGATGGAAGGTCGTAATCGGGAGAAAAATGGGCGCCACTGCGGAGATCACCCAGGATGGTCTCGAGGAACGTGCCGCAGATAGTTCCTTCTGGGCTCGAGGGGGTGGGGTGGCTGCACCCTACTGCTTACGCTTTACTTTACTGAAAGAAAAACTGTTACTGGTAGACAGGCTCACAAGGCTATACATAATTATTAAAACAAACACAAAACACACATAAAAGGCAAAAGTGAATGAACAATGAAGTTTAATGTATGTGAGAATTATGCAAAATATAATAAACTCTATCGTATTTTACGTGAAAGGGGATTGAGGGCTGCCACATTTACTCAAGCTACTGTAAAGATGGTTAACAGCTAGGCTCCTTCAATTGCAATAAAATGGGTGGTACTGATAAAACTAAAAATTTGATTATAAATCATTTTCGAACATGCAGCACAAAATTGGTAAACGCCGGGATGGTTCGCACTGTTTTTGAATCGCTACCACTAATTCAAATATAATACGCACTAATTTAAGATTTAAACACTTCGCCCGAACGGATTAAAAAGGGGCGCTTGATGTACTTAAGTTACAGACAATAGTTGACTGGTGCTTGTCGACAAGTATTAAATAGGGTTGAAGGTGGTACAATTGCAACCGGCAAGTAAAAGAGGCATCCTGAAATATTGTTACCTGGGCACGGGCTTTGGTTGTTAGGGGCTGGCCCTTGGAAGCGATGGTGGGCTCCTTATCCCAGGGAGAGTAGCGTGGTCGGCGTCGAAAGGGGTGTGAAGATAACAGGGTTCCTAGGGCTGTAGGTTATTTCATCCGATACGAAACCATGTGAAAACAGTACTTCATCAAACACTAAACTTTCACACAGAAATATATTTCCGAAACGGTAAGGCACTCTCTACAAGAATCCGACAAACACGTCGTACGATACTTCTCCAAAACAAAAACGAGAGGCTTTTTCGGGTTTGACCTACGACGACTCTAATTCGCCTTTCTACTTTTTTTCGTAGAGCGAAGAGGATGTTATTCCCGCAATCCGGTGATTCCCGGACTTTTTAACAAAGAAATACACTGAAATAAATATTAGATCATCCTATTCGGGACTTTTCCGAATTATTTCACAACAAAAAATAATGTGCCGATCTGGCGTTATTTCCGCAGATTCTGCAAGCTTCAGGCAGGCTTAAACTTTGAGTGACAGGGACGTATTACACTTAATTTACACAGAATTTCAAATACCGTGACAAAACTTACAGAAAGGAATGTTGAAACGGTAACAATTAGCACAAAAGCATTTCGCAGCAAGCTAAACAACCAACAGTTTTGGCAATTAAAAAAATATCCCCAGGTTTAGGGAAAAACACGTGAATTTGGCAACCCTGATGCTAAATTTAAATGAGTTTATTTTAATATTACAGTACATAATTTAATTATCCTAACTAATCATGAAACATCTACTTACGAGTATATTAACTAACAAGAATATATCACCTCAATTTCTAAAGATTAGAAGTCCAATTTACACAGAACAAAGCAGATGACCATTCCTTCAACTTCAAAAAAATATCTAAAATGAAGTCGTTTTGGAAAATTTGTTAGATCACTTCATAAACATATTGGTAGAACATTTTCTTGGGAGAATACTAATCAACAACCTAACAACCAGAACCAATTGAAAGAAATATAAGTGACCAGGAAATTACAGAAACTAACGTTGATGTTCAACAAAAAACAGGTTATAAATTATTCAAAAAAAATTTAACAATTTAGAATTTTCCCTGGTGAAAACAAATTCCTCGGTTTTTGAGGAAAAACTCAACCTGGTAACTCCTACTCTTAGAAAACTCAAATCACGAGGAAATTACAGAATAAAGGGCAGAAAAGGTGATATTTAATATAAAAATTCCCAAAAAAATATGCGTGGTTTAGACGTAGTTTAGAATACGAATCAATAGAACAAATAGAGCAATAAGAACGAGGTTAAAGAACATGTAAATTGCTAGAAAATTATAGAAAGAAACATTGGAATGTGGACAATCAACACAAAAACATTTCGAAGCAAGTAGTAGAAATATCCCCAGGTTTAGGGAAAACCACGTCGATTTGGCAACCCTGTCTGCTATATTTGAAGAAAATTGTTGTAACCTTAGATCACGTATGATAAAATACATAATCTAAGATCCTAACTAAACATAAAACTTATATTAACCAATCCTAACGCTTAGAAGCCCAATTTACACAGTACAAATCTATGTTTTATATTCACTGTCTTAAAAATATCAGTTCTTCATCCTCAAAAACTACCCAAAATGACAGTTTCGTGAAAATTTTTCACAAACATGAAATCGTGAGCTTTAATAGCCAAAGTGGAGTCCTCAAACCAATTTCTACAAGGCTCAAGATTGAACGTTAGTAGGAGTAAAACCGTGTGAAAATAACATGCAGTAGTATAAATCTACCTTTCAAAACGAAGTACATCGAAGTCATTAAAAATACAAAAACGAACAAAACGGAAGTTAATTAAACTGTGAGTTATTGTTGGGAATTTTACGTCCGTTTATGAGGGTAATAAATATTGCCATGAGAATCGAGCTTAAGCTAAAACTCCGTAAGTTTTTAATTCGAACTTAATTTTTCGTGTTTAGACAAGGCCTTTCGAATGTAAAAACCCAAAAGTGTTTCATTTATAGATTTTCAATAATCCATTTAATAAATATGTCAATGCTTAGTTAGCCATCAATCTTATTATTTTGCTATGTAAACTGGGCTTTGAAAGCTTCAAAAATTGAGGTTATGTGATATTAGTTAATATACGACGATTGTTTCGACTCTTGTTTCTTAATTCTGACATTGTCGTTATGTTTAGTAGACAGGGTAATTCAAAATTAATTCGAATTTTTAAACAAATCATTTTAAGCCCTCAGCAAGGCTTAAATCAGAGAATGAATTTGGAAAAGTGGGGCACTTTAAAAACTCGTAACTTGAATAAAATACAAATTGTTATACTCCATTTCAACTTTTCTTTTTCCAATAGATTGAAGTTTGAGAAAGTCCATTTACGGGGTACAATTTTCGGAGTTGTTTAAATTCGACCTTTCTAAAAATCGCCTTCAACATTTTAGGAAACTTACTTTTAGTCTAAAGCTTAAAAAATTAAGATTATTATTTTAATGTAAATCCCCTGTCTTGGATTTACTTGAAAATGCTTGCTTTAATTTTTTTAATCTAAAGTATTCGTTGACTTAGTTGGCCATGACGTGGCTTTTTAACGTGAATTTAATCGTTTTCTTTTATGTTTACTCAGAACTTTACTTGTTTGCCATTTTCAATTTGCCTGAAGCTATGTGTTTTATTAACATAAAATCAAAAACTGAATAAATTTCTAGAAAGTTTAAGAAGTTCGGTAAGATCATCTTTGGTATACGTTTAGTTGAGTTTTGTTTAATAAAGTTAGGTTAGCTTCAGTTTAATTAAGTTGGGTTAGTTCCAATCAAATGAATCAGCTAAAGTTAAACTGACTTAAGTTAGATCAGAACCCACCAAAATCAGAACGTCAAATTAGGTTAGCTCAAGTTAAAATGGATTAGGATTGAATACATCTTCGCCAGATTAGATTTACGTTAAGTTACTTTTAAACAAATCAAGTTAGGTTAGCTTAAGCTAAACTAGCCTTTAGTTAAGTCAGAATCCATCAAATAAGCTCCAATCATATTAACTTATGTAGTTTAGCTCAATTTAAGATGGCTCAGACTGGATTAATTCTTCATCAAATAAGATTTATGTTATAAACAAATTAAGTTTGTGTAAGTGAAACTGACTTAGGTTAGGTCAGAACCCATCAAAATCAGACTTATAGTGTCAAATTTGGTTAGTCCCAATCAGTATAAATATTGGTTGTGTCTGAGGTCATCAACTCTTAGGAGCTGGTTGGTCACAGCCTTAAAGCTGCTTATACTAAGAAAATGTGTTCTCTGCAGTGGTTTCTCGTTGTACGATAGTATGTGTGTCTTGTTACCATCTGAAGGCCGCAGACAGAATCGTTAATTATAACCAAACGATCAAATGGCTTCACTCGCTCAAGTACCAATCACGCACAGTGGAGAATTCTTTGTAAAAATCCTTAACACTGCGTGAGATTCGAACCCAAGAGTCCTAGCTAAGAGCCCAACGCTCTTACCACTACGAACGAGCTTCATGAAGATTAGTTAGGTTAGATGAAGCCTTCATCCAATTTACATTAAGTTAGGTTAGTTCTAAACAAATTAAGTTAGGTTAGCTTAAGTTAAGCTGGCTTGGGTTAGGTCAGAACCCATCAAAACTTAGATTATCTCTAGTTAAGATTGGTTAGAATAGATTAAATCTTCATTAAATCGGACTTACTTTAAGTTATGTTAGTTTCAGTTAAAGTAAGTTAGGTTAGCTTAAGTTAAACTGGCTTGGGTTATGTCAGAACCCATCAAAATCAAGCTAAATGTCTATTTGGTTTAGTACTAATCAGATTAACTCAAGTTAAGATGGATTAGAATTGAATAAATCTTCGTCAGATTAGACTTGCATTACGTTAGGTTAGTTCTAAAGAAATAAGTTGGGTTAACTTAAATTGAACTGGCTTGGGTTAGGACAGATCCCACCACAATCAAACTTAAAATCAACTTAGGTTAGTACCAATCAGATTAACTTAGGTTAGCTCCAGTTAAAATCAAATCTTTATTAAATTAGATTCACTTTAAGTTATGTTAATTCTAATCAAATTAAGTTAAAAAATATTATTATTTTAAATTAAATCCCTGCCTTGGATTTACTTAAAAATGTATATGCTTGCTTTCACAACGTTTTCATATCAGCGGGTCATCCTAGGATGGCAGTTTTGTTCGTGTAAATGCACCTCTTCTTCAAATTTAAGGTAGAGCTAGAAAGTCTGCAGATTATTCAATTTATTTTACAAAAACCTCCTTTTACGTAATGATCAAGGTAGCTACGCAACATTCGGAAACAAAGCACCATCTATACTTAATCTAAAATTAAACAAATGACTAATTTGTCAGTACCAACACAAACCATGGCCAACTGTTGTTCACATACGGTAGTGTATGGTGTATAATCAAAATTTATTTTATGTACCTAATTAATTTAACCTTAGAATTTTATGTGAAAAACAAATGTGTTTATTGGTGGACTAATGCTACAGCAAAAGCTCGAACTTAAGCAAGAAAGCTCCCAACGGTTCGATAAATCAAGAATTTCTTTGAATTCGAGCCATACTTTTAAGTACCAGAAGAGCTTTCCAGTAATTAAACTTAATAATAACCTATCTCTTTATAAGTTAGGTTTTATTTTCAGAGCTGGAGAAGAGGATTCCTCTTGCAGCGCAGACGACTCACTGCGCAGAGCTGGAGGAGTTGCAGGAGCTGCTCCACTTCCCTGAAGAGGTTGCATTGCGCCTGGCTGACACTGAATATCAGCTTTTCTACCAGGTACACCCTTTTACCCGTTTGTTTCTCTTTTATATGTCGATATAATAACGGGCGACTCTTATTTAAGCCACTCGTTAAACAAACATACCCGAAGTTCTTATTTAAAAAAAACTGAAACTTCAACCTCTTCCCTCTTCCGCCTGAAAAAACGACAAGGACATCGTACGTTTTCAGTTTATTAAACGAATGGGATTTCATTCTGTACAAGACCGATCATTCCCATTTTGCTTCCCTGTATTAACCTGAATCCACTGTGTATTGACGGGGTAAATGTTTCTGAAATTGAATTGAATTTCAGAAGTTACGCTCTGTAAAACTCGTCATTTTTCACCGGTACATGGCTGCGAGCTGCTTTTAATGCGGGTTTTTTTCAATTTTTTTGCGTGTGTTAATTTTAACTTTGAAAGTTATCGGGTTTTAATAAAAATTAAAAGCGACGCTCTTTAATCCTTTCAAACCTTTATAGTATTAAATTACGTTTTATTTATTCGAACCCGAAGGCTTAAAGCTTTGTACGGAACTACCTTGTTGAGTTTGATTAAAGTTATATGTTATATCCTTGTATTAAATTGCGTTTGTAAAACTTTGCAATACAGACACGAAAACTTTTTTATTTGTATAAGAGGTCTGACAATTCATGTCCTCTTGCCCGAAATTGTTTTAGTTCGTATTAAAAATTAACCCCGAACTGTCGTATAAGTTTTCGATATTCAATTGGCCGTGAGTTTTCAATAAAATAACCGAATTTCTCGTAAGGATAAATCACAAGGATTCTAAAATTACACCCCGTCGTTTTTCTCGCTCGAGTTCTTTTTGTTATACAAGTTCGATTTTCTGCACCTCTCAATATCTTCCTCCTCATATTCGTCAAGCTGTGTTAGAGTTGTACGATTTTCTCTTTAAAACAAACCACCCACGTATGTTTTTTACGGTTGTTGACTTTTTATAAGCCGGTCGATTTCTTCCAATGGCCTTTTTAAAGGTTTTTAGATTTTTATATTTCCCTTTTCAGGCCTTTTATATTTCCTTTTCCACTTACGGGGGAAAAAAGAAGCTTTATTCGTCCACGGCATAATATTTCATAATATCGGAATTATTTTTCGATTTTTCATACTTTTTTATGTTTCAATAAAATACGATTTGCCCAAAAACAATTTATTATCTTTTTATTCGGCGTTGCTCACTTATTTTATGACTTCGCCGGTTTTTTGTCGGGCAATAATCTCGCTTTTTTTCTCCATTTTTTTGGTCCGTCAGTATCTCGCAATTGCTTTTCGGGTTTATTAATGTTTTTCCGGGTCAAAAAGCTTTCTCCTACTTGTTTTCACTTAGTTATCTAGTGATTCTAAAATACTTCCTGGATAATTTTTCCCTTGAGATTGTAGAGTTCTTGATATTCGTTGGCAATGACGTGCCTTTTTAACTTTAACTCAAGCGTTTATATTTTTTAATTTTTACTCACAACTTTACTTGTTTGTTATTTTCAATTTGTTTGAACCAAATTCGAAATATAAATACTTTGTTACCATAAACTTATCAAAAAGATAATAAAAAGCCATAAATCGTCAGTACACTTTATTTTTACGGATCTCAAGTTAACGGCGCGAAGGCCAGGATTCAAAATAATTACACAATAAAGAATTAAATTATTGATTAGATTTGATTATAGACTTAATAAGATTTTAACATACACTAAAATTTAAATATACATACAATAATGTAAAGCTGAGGGCTTAATAAATTAGGGAACGCAAGGAATTACCTGAAATACAAATTCACCGGCACACTGCCTATAGACCTGATGATCAGAGAAAGGCTGAGCATACAGGACAAAGACGACCATAGGGATAAAATAGAGATCAAGAGAGAAATAGTCGAGAGATGGCAGAGACGATTGGCTGGACCATCAGAGCCATTCCTAGATGGCTAAATCGCAAGCATGGAGTGTTGAACTACCAACTCACCCAAAGTCTAACGGGACACGGATGTTTCTCCAAGTATTTTTTTAAAATAGGCAAGGAAGAAACGGCAGAATGCTGGTACTGTGGGGAAGAACTGGATTGTCCAAATCACACAATCTTCGACTGTCCGAGATGGCATAGGAGTAGAACAAGAATCTCCCTAGAAGTTGGAGAGCAGATAACTAAGGAAAACATGATGGGCAGGATAATACAAGATAGAAGAACTTGGGAAAAAATCAATAGCTACATAGCAGAAATAATGAAAACAAAACAACTAGTTGAAATCGTGAGGGAGAGAGAGAGAGAGAGAGAGAGGGTACAAGGCTATATCATAACTAATTTAGCTCAATTATATAACTCAGTACGAGCAGATCAACCTGAAGCAATGTCCTAGGGCATTTCCGCCCAAATTGGCCACTTGCTTGGTTAACTACGGCACCAACTACCCCAAACAAAAAAAAGAGACTTGGGTTAGGTCGAAACCCATCGGAATCAAACGTAACGTCAAGTTAGGTTAGCTCCAACAGCTTAACTCATTTTAAGATGAATTATGTTAGGTTAATTTTTCATCAAATTCGACTCAAATAATTAATCTAGATTAGCGTAAGTTAAACTAGCTTAGATTAGGTAAGAACCCAACAAAAGTTAGTTCAAATTATTGTAAAATTTAATTGAGTTAACTCAGTTGCGATGGATTAAGTTAGATTAAATCTCCATCACACTGGAGCTCAATTTAGAAAAAATGGGTTAGATCAACTCAAGTTCAAGCAAAATTAGACTTACATTAGCTCTAATTACATAAACTTAGGTTAGCTGAATTTCAGATGTGTTAAGTTTGATTAAATCTTCATCAAATCAGGCTTACCCTAAATTAGATTAGTTCTAAACAAATTAAGTTAAGTTAGCTGAAGTCAAACTAGCTTAGGTTAAGTCATTATCGATCAAAATCAGATTTAGCGTCAAATTGGGTTAATTTCAATCAGATTAACTTAGGTTAGCTCATGTTAAGATGTATTATGTTAGTTTAAATGTTCATCACATTTAACTTAAATTAAGTTGGGTTGGTTGGCGTTAGCTCAAGTGAAAAGGGGTTAGATTAGCTCAAATTTAAAGAAATCAGCCCCAATGAGAGTAACTTAGCTTAGAGTTTAAGATTAAGTTAATGATTGAGTTACGTTAGTCCAAGTTAAAATGGCTTAGCTAAGGTCGCTTAGGTTAGCTCAGATGAAATTCAATTAGGTTAGATCAAGTTAAGATGCACCAGGTTAGATTAAATTAGATTTGCATTAAGTTACTTATATTAGCGCCAAGTTAAAGTGGTTGAGGATGACATAGATTCCAACAAAATCAGCTAAAAGTCAGTTCCAGCCTAAATAAGCCGACTTAGTTTAAGTTGAAATGAATTAGAACCCAGCGAATCAGACTTACGTCAAGTTAAGATAGATTTTTCAGGCGTGTCTTTCTGTACTAACTCTCGGGAAAGGAGTTAATTTAATATCACATTTCATAAAATACCGTGAGTTATTTTCAAAATTACAGCTTAAAACCGCAGATGCAAAGGGCTAAAATAATAAAACACGGAGTATAATTGAAGGTAGAAAGATTAAACAATTATTAAATTCAAAAATACGTTCGAATACCCCTCACAATCTGGCAACAATTAAATTCCGTGGGCGTTATTTAACAATTAAATAAAACATCTTTCGTTGAACAAAACAAATAATAAATGTAATTAAGCTTCCCCGTATTTCCGTAACAACGCTCGAGTAATTCCGTTCGATCTGCTTTTGTACTTTGTCTGATTATATTAGAACGGAATTATGTTAAGTCGATATTGCAGTACAGGATGCAATAATCTGTCCCTGGGACTTGTTACAACAATTGGCTTTCTGGGTCACTTGGTCTTCCTTGTTCAGTGTTATAAACCCTTTGATATAATGCTTTGACACTCACATGATGTAAGCTCAACATGTGCCCTCACATGGCGAGTTAATTAGGTTTATGTATTTACAACAACCGCATGCGCCTAATTAGAACATACTCGAATCATATCGATGCAAATTTTGATTACCTACATTAAGGTTCATCTGCCAGCGGACATATACGTTACAAATTAGGTATAATCCTCCCATCTTGTAGCTAGCCATGGATATTTTTGAGAAACAAACTATTAGTTTAGTTGTCCCTACTAACAAGGCTACTTTGATCCAGTTTAAACTACCATAAGTTCTTACAAGTTGCCAAGATTTGGAGCACTCTGTATGTTCGCCGAAATTTGAAGTTGGCAATTTAATTTTCTTATTAAATGTTACTCCTATTAAGGTTCGCCTCTGATTAATACCCCCCAAACTAGCAGCAGCTTTCTTTGGTTTTAGAACCAAAAACCTATCAAAAGGAAATTCAATATCATTCCCTTTCAGAAGATTCTTTGCCCCCTTAAAAAATCAGGTTACTTTGTCGAAAAAGGTTCAAGGCGTCAAGTTCACGTTTGTTTAAAATTCAAGTCGTCTTTGGTATTACCAACCGCCCTCGCAAGATGTTGCCGTGTTTTTAGTAGTTCATGCTTTTATTTTAATCTCACATTCTCAGGCTGCCTTGATTTTCAACAAGTTTCTCTCGGATACGCCGAAGGAGAGAGATTTTTACCGCCACATCGCTTTTGAAAAGAACGTAAACTTGTTATGTGTTCGGAATTTCCCGCCATCTATTCGATTTTGTTACTTGCACTCTTTTTACCTTGCTTGAAAATATAATTTGGGGCGAGAGTAAGTGTCAGGAAACTTGATTTTTATTGGGATTTTTAAAAAAGAAAAGTCTGAAATGATTAAATTTTATGTTTCTTAGTTATATTGCCTAAGTTTTAAAGACTTTAAAAACTTCAGAGCTTTGGTCATGAATTAAAGGTAGAATTTAATATAGCCACAGAGTATAAAATGTATAGAGATTCAACTTTGCATAATAGGAATATAAGCAGATACGTTTAAAAATTCGTTCATTCAAACATTGCCATAGCCATAGCCATACAAACTAAACATTTCTTTTAGCAATGTTTAGTACCTAACTATACAGTAGAAAATGATGCTGAAAGATCCGACCTTGTGTAATAAAACTCAGCACTTAAAGGTTCCAAGCTGCTACCAAAGGTAGTTTGTGCTACCAGAATTAAATTTGGTTACCTTCATCCAAATTCAGTTAGGTTAGCTTAAGTTAAGTCAGATTAAAATCCCTCAAAATACATTTAAATTAAGCTAGTTTAGTTTCAACCAAATAATGTTAGGTTAGCTAGATCTTTAAAACTGCGCATAGAAAATATTACTTAAGAGAGGGAATCTGAACGCCTTAAGCGTAGAAAACCGGTCAAGCAGAAACGCTATTTAAGAAGCGGAGAACCCGGGCGCTTCAAACTAGGGTCATCGTTCTCATTCTTTTTGGGCTTATCTATTACCACCACCATCGCCTGCTTCTACTCTTTAGGGAAAGCTCCTTACTCCAATATCTTGTTGAGTACCTCTAACAAATACTGCGGAGAATCTACTGCCATTAACTTAACCGCCTCGGGGGGAATATTATCGGGTCCAGGTGCCTTCTGAGTCATCATCTTTCTGACTGTTTCTTCCAACTCTTCTTCGGTAATTTTTGGTACATTCGTCACTGTTTCATCTCTCCATTGTGTCTTTGGGTGCTTCGGAAATAAGTCACTCATGATCATTCTTGCTGTTTCGGTTTCTAGTGGTGGTTTTTGTATTCTTAGCTTTTTCATGACTGATATTCCTGTCACCACACGTCCTTCTCAACCTCCACGCTTCTTCTTTGGCTTTCTTAATTGCTTGTCTTAGTTTCTTCCGAGCTGCCTTATACGTATAAGACCTAACCTAACCTGATCCATGTTAACTTAATTTGACTGAAATCAACGTAATTTAACGAAAGTCTGAGTTTTATTTGTGAAGATTTCCCTCAGGTTTAGCAGTCAAATTTCGATTAAAATTGCTTTAAATTTTCAAAAAAAAAAGCTAAGAGGAAAATAAACACGAGAGTGAAGTTTAACGTTCGACTCCGATTTAAAGAACTACTAAATTTAAAAGTTAAGTTTCAAAAGAGCACTTTCACGGAATTCACCCCCAGAATCGATAATTAGAAAATCGTATTATCCAAAAGGCGAGAATATCCCTTTGTTCAAATAAATTCCAGTTATTCACCCACGTTGTTTAACCCGACATTAACACACAAACTTTGCCTGAATGTAAAATGTAAAATATATGCGGTCGTATTGCTTAGCAAATTCGTAATTTATGAATATAATTTTAAACTTTGTTTATGTTTAGTTATACAAAATAAATCGCCGAGGGGGCGAACTCATTCGAATATTCAAAACTTACTTTTATTTATCCAGTCCAGACTGGTATTTTAAGACTGAAAAACGTTATTTAAACTTTTTCAAACTTGCCGGTTTGTTAATTAAAAAGCTGTGGGAGCTTCAGACATAAGATGGTTAAAAGCCAGCTTCATTTGGTGGGTTAGGTATTACGTCACTGTTGACAGTTGCGAATGTTTTTATATAATTTTGTGAAGTCGGGGATATACAGGGAATTTTTCTTTTTAGTATACATATCCCCTATGTATACTTTTATAATAAACGCAAATAGGCAACCCACTATACACTATAAACGTCACGTCACGCGGTGCGTAAAGGTTATGTTTCATGTTTGTAAATAAAAAATAAATCAAAATTAGTGGAATATCAACATAATTTTAATTCAGCGATTATTCTAAAATATAAAATATCAACAATACAAAACAGAAAGGGAAATAAAAACAGCAACAGTTAAAGACTAATTTTTTGATATTAACTTAATTTGATGATTTTTGCCACAGCATGCTAATTTTTTAACGTTTATAGTGTATAGTGGGTTGCCTATTTGCGTTTATTATAAAAGTATACATAGGGTATATGTATACTAAAAAGAAAATTTCCCTGTATGTATTAATCAACTGGTTGGGGAAGCTTTGGACTTACGAAAGTGTTCTGTGCCTTTTGATTTCGACTTTACCAGAAAGCCTTTGCTAAAAATCATTGGCCCAGAACAACCGCCTAAGTAACATCTAATATAAAGCTTGTTACATACTTCAAGGCCAGAAAAAACTAACATCAAGTGCGTAACGACTTCCAAAAAGTGTAATTACTTGCGAGTAAAATTGGGCGTTCCTGAAACTTTTAATGGAAACCCTGAGTTTGAAACGAACGACTCCGAATATAACTCGTTTAATAATTAATATCAATTAGTAAAGTCTCAATTGAGTGAATCCAGCTGCTAAAAATATGTCAAACCCAAATTAGGCTAACTTGACGTTTTGTATGTAGTATTCAGAAGAAATATCATAGAGACGAACGAATACAAACAGTTCCTGCCCTTTTCTAAAAGGGAAAAAAGGACGAAATCACAATAAAGTTCGTTTGTTTAGTTTCGTCGATAAAAGTTACTTTTGTTATCACTTTGTGATTGGTTAAATACCACATTAGGTTATCTTTTTATGGATTTACTGGGCTCGTAACCGGTTACAATTTAATGAAAGGAGTTGCGTCTGAGCATCTGAAACCAAACAGGCTTTAGATTTGTTTAAAATGTAGAATTAATCAATTAAGCACTTTTAAACAAACCTTAAATAAAACACGATAAACCAAGCTAAACCGTTTTGGAAATTTAAACAGGATATACGCAGATAGTTCGTATAATCCCCTAAATCCTTGTTAAGTTAAGCCTTTTAATACTAAGCAGATTTAAGATGATAGTAACGGGATTTGTACGTCAGCCTCTTACGAATTGAAAAATTTTTAATAGCTCATCTTAGTTGTATACAAGAACCCTTTGAAACTGGACCAATTTTCTTTTAATTATAATAAATCAAAATTGGGCACGGAATTTTTATTCCTTTGAAATTAATCCAAGAATAATTTGAGGGAAAATTTTTTTAACTCGAAAAATGTTAAATAAAACTAAAAGAATTCATGGCAAGTGGGTACTGAAACTTTGATAAAAACATAGAAAATTTACTAAAGGACCTGTTATAAATTTATAAATTCAAACAGGTCAAGGATAACACGCTCTCTACGGAATAATAAAACGAAGTTCAGGGTTTTATCTAATCTTCCTACAAAACACACTACATTTTCAAAAACAATTGGGCGGTTTTGGTTTCAAGATTATCGCCCCCCAACAGCTGTCGAGTTTACGAGTCCCTTTTGGGACTTAAAAACTGCCCAATCGAACAAAGACTATTCTGTTGGAAATTAAACAATTAACATAAATGACCTTCCACAAGCTTAAAATCGATTTAAAAACAACAGATTTTTACCGCATGGTTTAATAATTAATTCGGTCATTACTTAAATTTTTAATCAAGTTTCTCGTGACGTTAAAGGAAAGTTTTAGAGATTCACGGAAAGCGCTTTAAATAATTTAAGTTTGAAAGAATCAAACGAACTAACATAATTCCTTTGAATTCCTTGTTTTAAGTTCAAGTTTATAGCTAATACACTTAGGGCCGGTCTTTCCATCTCCCGATAAATTTAACTGGCAGATATTTGCCATGGAAACAATTGTGTTAATAATGGTTACCAAGGAAAATATCTAGAAGTTAAATTTATCGGGAGATGGAAAGACCGAGCCTTAATGATTGCCAACGCCTTGTTAACTGAGATGAAATCTAACCTAACTATTGTAAATCTGATTCGCTAAAAAAAAATTTTTCTGCGCTCGTCTGCCTCCTTCTTCTTCATTATCGTCCTAATGAAGGTGTGCATCCTTTCCCAATTTTCTTTACTCATTATCATATTTTGCACTATATTTTCTGCTGTTAATCTAACTCCTAATTCTGCCTCCAGCTGTAGTCGCTCCCTACATATGCCATTTATCACATACCAGGACGGTATGTTCTGCTGTGTCTATATCGTCGCAATACACGTACTTTTAGTTTTCTGTTTTCCCAATTCTGTACGTATAGGCTCCGAATGAACCATGCCCTATAAGGAACTGTGACAGGAAGTAGTCCACTTTCCTTTCTCCACAAGATAACCATGGGTTTATTCGCAGAATTAGCTTCTTCGTCCATTGTGCTACTTGTTATTACTTTCCCATTTTGCCTGCCATTCGTTTATGGTTTATTCTCTGGGCTCCTTAGCATTCCTATTTACATACTTTTTCGCTCTCTCCTTAATCAGCAGATATATGGGTATCACCCAGTAATGACGTAACGCGCTTCTATCGAGGTTGTTCTGTAGGCGCTTCCCACACGCAACAGCATCCTCCTTTGCAGGCTCATTAGCATCGCTCTATACTTCTGGTATTGCAGTGCCTTGTGCCAGATTGGTAGACCATATGTTACTGTCGATTGTAGCACCCCATTCAGTATGGCTCTCTTATGACTGCCGATCCCATTATTGTTTGGCATTAATTTCGTTAGAGCCGCCACCCGACCCTCTGCCTTCTTTATGATTTGCTTTACGTTCTCTCCAAATCTTAGTCTCTCGTCAAGCCCTATTCCCAAATATTTTACTATTCTGGTTCAAACGATACGTTGTCTCTTTTCCTCGAACTTCTGATTATAATTGCTTCCGTTTTATTTGGCGCCATTTTTAGAGCATTTGCCTCCGTCCACTCCTGTATGGCCTGTAATAACTCATCTACAATCTCCATGAGGGTCTCCTCATCAGTTAGTAGCTTTCACAGTTAGGGCTAGATCATCCGCATACGCAGTCTCAATACTGTATCATACAAGACATTCCATAGGATCGGAACAAGCACCGAACCCTGTGGTACCCCTTGAGTAATATACATCTTCACACTTCCGATTTCTATCTCCCTGTGTCTTAGGTAGCTGTCTGTGGTATTAATCAAATATTTCCTGATTCCGATCTCATTTAATCTTTCAACGATCCTCCTCCAGGTAGCCGTGATGTCGGTGAGAACAATAGCACCCCACTTCGTCCTACTGTCTGATGCACATTCGATCACACGTTTAACTGCATCCACCGTCGACCTCCCTTTCCTGAAACCATATTGACAGCTAGATATTCCATCTTTTTCTTCCAGTTCGATCTCCAGTCTACTCTTTAGTAGAAGTTCATATAATTTGCCCATTATATCTAGGAGGCATATGGGTCTAAAAGTCTGTACCTTGTCGTTATTCCCCGTGCCTTTCGGGATTAAACACACCCTCGCTTTTTTTCAAGTCTTTGGGAAACTTTGGAAACATAATACTTCCTCCGGTATTATCGTAACTGCCACCTTTACGGATTCTGCAGTCACTCTATCCAGCCCAGGAGCTTTCCCTATTTTTAATTCGTCACCTGCCACAATCAGTTCTTCCCTACTAAATGGTTGCACACTTTCCGCTCTCTCTACTCTTCTTCGGCGAGTCCATCTTAACCTAAGTCAATTCAACTAAATTTCACGTAAGTTTGATTTGATGAAGTTTTAATCTAACCTAACCCACTTTTTTTTACGTACATTGGAGGAGGGGAAATCTTCGAAAGACACCTTGGTCCCAGAGCTCAGGCTCAGCAACAACTCGGCACCGCTTTCGCATTCCTTCAGATTGTGTCTTCTTGTGTTACCCTCTTACTACGTTCTCATTTCATTTCCCTGGCTCTGTCGTCCTGTTCTTTCTGTTGTAGTATCTTGGTTGTCATCCTTCCATCCTTCTTCGCTTTGTATGTGATTTGGATTTAGTCTTTGTTTTATCTTCCTCTTCGTCTCTATTCGTTCTTAGTGCTATCTGCGGCATTCAAAGGTGGTGTGCCCCGCGCTATCTCGCTCTTCACAATAAGCACATTGTTCTGTTTCTGTCTTTCCTACTGCGTGCTGGGTTAGGTAGTATCCCATGTCCCCGTGAGCTCTTTGGGCCCATCTCGTTATGCTTATGCTTACGTGTCCACTGCTCTTTGGTGCTTCTCTGTTATCGCTCTTGCCATCTCATTATAGTGTTGTTTCTCTCAATTTCCTTGTCTACTTTGGTTGATGATTGATATCGCTACGCTTCCCAGAACTCTTCGCTTTCTTTCGCTTACGCCTCCTATTCTTAGTAGTATTCTTCCAAGTGATTCGATGAATCTTGTTGCCTTTCCGGTCACCATTATTATGTGCTCCCCAAATGTAAGGTGTCTGTCTATTTTTTGGGTGTACTTCCGCGCGTTCTATATTGATATATTCTTCGCACTGGCCACTGCTACCACCACTAGGTCGTCAGTAGTTCTAATTTTAACACCCCATCGTATTGTATATTCCATAGCAGCGGTCCCAATACGGATCCCTGAAGCACGCCGTTGGCCACCTTCGTTATTTTATCGTCCTCAATTATAGTTCTATCTGTCAGATAAGTTTTCACTAACCTAACTAAGTAAACCGGTATTCCCCTGTTCTCCAGTTCCTCCACTATCTTTCTCCATTTTACAGTATTGAACGCATTCCGCACGTCCAGGGTGACTATCGCGCAGAGCTTTCTTGTTTTAAGGGTTGTGGTCATCTCTCTTCTTGCTATATTAACCACTTTTTCTATGGCTTGTACCGTCGATCTTGCTTTCCTAAAATCATACTGGTCGTCCGAGAGGTCCTCCCTTTCTTCCAGTGCCTTCCTCAGTCTTCCTGATATTAGTCCGAGCAGTTTTCCACAAGGGACTAACATACAAAAGGGTTTGTATGGTGCTTCGGTGTCTTCCGGTTTATTCGGCTTCCTCTCCATGGCCACTCTACCTCGTTGTGTGGGAAGTTTGTGTGGAAGGTTCTCAGGAGTTTATTATAGACTTCCAGTATGTAGTCTGTAGCTTGTAGTGCTGTTAGGGCTATGATTTCCTGGTGCCTTTTTGGTCTTTCTTCTTTCGGCGGCCATTTCGAGTTCCTATCTGTCAAATTCTGGGATATGTTCCACTACTGTTTCGTGCCATTTCATTTCCCGGTGTTTGGGAAAGAGTACACTTGCTATTCTGGTGGCCATCTCTATTTGGTACCCTCTACCCCACACGTTGTCTTCTACTTCTTCTCCTTACCTAACTTAATTTAATTTGAACTAACCTTACTTAATGTAAATATGATTTGCTGAGATTTATACTAACCTAAACCATCTTAACCTAAGCCAACCCAACTAAATTTGCTTGTAACGGATTGGCTCTGATCTAGCCTAAGTTACTTTAGATTAGGTTAAAACCCATCAATTCAGACTTACATTAAGTTAGGTTAATTCCAGTTAAATTCAGTTAAGTTAGCTTTGCTTAACATCAAATTAGGCTGGGTTAGCTCAAGTTAGGATGACTTACATGCCATAAAATCAAACTTCAGGTTCACAAGTACAAATAAAACCTGACATTCTTTATTTTAAATTGTTTAACTAAAAGGTTCCTTTCTCAGATTTAAAAACAAAAAATCCAAACTAGATTTATGAGTCAAATCTTCCAAAAACAGCTAAAGCTTGAATGTCAGAAAAATAAAATGTAAAATCCTTGGGAGCTTTGTGCTCAAACTAGGAAAGCTTTCTTGTAAAGGAAATCAAATCAGCTTAAAAATAATACTTTCATAAAGACACCTCTAGAAAATCCAAAACATAAATAAAACACCTCCGTAATACCGTATTAACAAACCTAAAGTTAAACGTTCACCTAACATAATTTGCATAGTCTTAAGATTTTGGGAAAGGGCAGTTTACCCTTTGAATAATTCAGTGGTATTTAAAGTTTAACATCAGATCTTTAGTAGGTAATGCTTTTGAGTCGAGCTATTAAAGTATGGGTTTGACGTTAAATTCCTTAACAATCGGTTTACTTATCTTAAATACATTTTAAATGCTGTTAATTGGGTAAAACGGGGCTGAGAGTTTGAAACTTGCTTGCTTAGTTTTTTGCATTTTAGAAAGCGCGGTTAAGGTTTCCCAAGTAGAAATTGTAGCTGGATTACCGAACCAATGCAGCAATCACGTGTTTCATCGAATCAGACTTACATTAAGTTGGGTTAGTTTCAACTGCTTTAGGTTAGGTCAGTTCCAATCACATTTAGTTGGGTTAACCTAAGTTAAATTGACTTGGTTTAGGTCGCAAACCATTAACGCCAGACTTATTTTAAGTTGGGGTAGTTCGAATCAAATTTAGGTAGGTTAGCTTGAGTTAAACTGGCTTAGGTTTGGTTAAAATCCATACTTACATTCAGTTAAATTAGTTTCAAACCATTTAAGTTAGGTTAGCTTAAAGTAAGGCGGGTTAAGTTAGGCTCAAACCCATCAAATCAGACTTAAATTCAGTTAGGTTAGTTCGAATCAAGTGTTAGTAGGTTAGATTATGGAACTCATAACAATTTAAATCAGTTCCAATCTAATTAAAATAAGTTGGCTCAACTTTAGACGAACTGGGTTAGACTAAGCGAGAACCCATCGAATCAGACGTATATTCACTTAGGTTAGTTACAAACAAATTTTGTTAGGTCAGCTTAAATTAAACTGACCTAGACTAGGTCGTAACCCATAAAAATCAGTTCTAATAAAATTCTCTTAGGTTAGATTAAAACCCATCAAAACAGGCTTACACTAAGTTAGGTTAGTTCCAAACAAGATAAGTTAAGTTAGCTTAAAGTAATCTGGCTTGGGTTAGGTCAAACCCCATCAATATAAGACTTAATGTCAAGTAGAGTTACTTCCAGTTTAATTAAGCTGAATTAGCTTAAGTTAAGATTAATTACTTTGTCAAAACCCATCGAATTAAGCTTACATTAAGTTAAGACAGTTCCACATCAAATAAATTAAGTTAGCTTAAATTAAACTGACTTGAAGAAGATAGGAGCCCATCAATATCAGACTTAATATCATGCTAAGTCACTTCCAGTCAAGTTAAGCTGAATTAGCTTATGCTGAGATGTATTATGTTAAGCCAAAACTCATAGAATGAGGCTTTCATTAAGTCATGTTACTTTCAATTAAATTAAGTTACGTCAGCTTAAGTTGAGTTGGTTTAGGTTAGGAGTTTCCGGGTTGATTTGGTGTCTTGGCCACTTGCTTGGCTAACTACGGCACCAACTGCGCCAAAAAAAAAATGGTTAGTAGATTAGTCTAAACCTTAGCAAATCAGACTTAGGTTTAGTTAGTTTAAGTCAAATTGAGTTAAGTTAGCTTAAGTTAAAACGAACTGGGTTGGGTTAGAATAAAATTTAATGTCAAGTTAAATTAGTTCTAGTTCCAGTTAATTAAACTTGGAGGAATTAAGTTTCGATTAGATTAACTTAGATTAGATCATGTTGAGATGGATTAAGTTACAGTAATACCCATCAAACTAAACCTGTAACATCAGCTTCAAACATATTAAATTAGATTAGCTTAAGTTAAACTGGCTTAAACTGGGTAAAATACCCATCAAAATAAATCAGACATATTTAGATTCAGTTCAGTCAGTTCCAAGCAAATTAAGTTAGATTAGTTTACATTAACGTGGCTTAGGTTAGTCTAAATCTAAGCATCAGACTTGCATTCAGTTAAGTTGGAACCCATGGACTTAAAGTCAAATTGAATCAGTTCTAATTTAATTAAGCCAAGTTATCTCAGCTTTAGATGAACTGAGTTAGGCCAGAATCCATCGAATCAAACTTACGCTACGTTAACTTAATTCTTTAGATTTTCTCAAGAATTTTCAGAATATTTAATGTTATTTTTTATAAACCCTATGCTTAATCAAAAGTTGTGTAACAAAGTAGTCCGATTTTAAAAACCCATCACTTAGTAGAAAGTTTGTTTCAGGTTCCACCAATCGATTACCTACGCCAGGTGACCTTGGACCTGGGGGGAGCCACAGGAACTGCTGCGGAAAATCTACCCGGTAACTCCTCCACCAGATCGTCCGTAGCCACTTTGATAAAACGTTTCAACGAGGTAAATTTTACGTTTTACGTTTATGTTTTCGAAAGTCACGTTGTACTATAGCCGGGGCGTTTACCTGAGACAGAGAGTGTAGAGGTTAAGGGTGAAGTAATCCACCGAGACGTCTGGTTTATTTATGCCTTCTGCGAGTACGTGTCAGCGTTTCCTAGCGGGGCTTATCTTGAAAAAAGACAGACTAAGGAAAAAACGCTTATTAGATTCTCGGTGTATAAGATGGAATTTAAACAAAAAACATACTTTTTTGGGCGAATTTATTACTTTTGATGAACAAGCCCGGCCGAACTTAATTTATCTGGTTTATATCGTGCGAAGAAACGCAATCCCAAAAATAAAAACTAATTATAACCGTTGATCAAGTGCTACTTGAAAAGCAAACCGCGATTTATTCACGCATTGTGCAGTTCAATGGACTTTTAATTGCTTTTCAACTAACGAGGTCGATTTTGACAAAGCTATTGAATGCACAATCAAAAGCGTTTGATTTTCAATTAAGCCGCGTGTTTTCTAAACGAAAACTCGGCACAGATTATTCCGGAGGAAAATTACAAAATCACGGGACAACAAATATTTTTTTCGTATAGGTCAGCGTTTGCTAGGAAAAAAGGGCGAAACTCATGCTGGTGCTCGACTAAACTTAATTTATAAAATTTGTTAAACATGCTCTGACAGCTTTTACCAAGTTAGTTTTATAAACTCCGAGATTGCAACCGAGATTAGAATACGACAAACTGAGACAAGTCGAATTTTTGGATGAAGGAACTTTTTTGGTCGGGAGTTTGTTGGGAAAAGATTTCTCTCTTTTAATATTAACATTCCCTTTGCCGGGATGCATTTTAATATACGCGGTCGTTACTTGTTCTAGAATACGGTGGAAGCTTCCAGAGTGTTTTGAGCTTGTCGATACATTTTCATATCGGATTTCCTCCTTAAAAACCACTAAAGAACTTAAGTTATTCTTGAACGTAAAACTGCAAACCTTTTCAAACAAATTAAGTTAGATTAGCTTAAGTTAACAGGGATTAGCTTAGGTTAAATCTGACTTACACTCAGTTAGGTTCCAAATAAATTAAGTTACGTTAGCTCAAGTGCTCAAGTGAAACTGGCTTAGAATAGGTCAGGACCCATCAAAATCAGACTTAGCTCACATTCAACTGGCTTGGATTAGATTAAAACCCATCAAATCCAACTAACCTTCAGTTAGGTTAATTCCAATCAAATTCAGTTAGGTTAGCTTACAGACCAATCTACTATTAGAACGTCTGATACACAGACGACTCCTGAGAGAAATCGAGGCAGGAAACGGTTTATCCGACCAGCAGTACGATTTCCGGACAGGAAGATCCACCCTGAACCCGATGTTAAGGATAATAAATAAAGTAGAACCGTCGATACACCTATAAAAACAGAAAGCATTTCTTACTAATTACGCCATGGGGAAGATCATTAGAGAACTGGAGAAGAGAAATGTAAGCAACTGCCTCATAATAATAATAATAGCTAGCTATCTGGAAGATCGAACTATAATAATTATAGACGAGGGCATACAGAAAAAAATAACATGTGGAGTTCCGCAGGGGTCGATACTGGGACCCCTGCTTTGCTTTGGAACATATATTTTGAATCTATCTTAAGACAAGAATTGCCAGAAGACACCGAAGTACTAGCATACGTGGATGATACAACGATTGTAGTTTCGGCAAAGACAATGAGCCAACTACTCCAACTAGAAAATAAAGCCTATAGCGCCATACATCGGGTGTTTAATGCAGTTGACGCAAAGGATCTAGAACTAGCTCATAACAAAACTCAGAGATATAGAAATAGAGGTCAGCGATTGACCACAACCTTAGAATGAAGCAACATATAAAATTAACAGTACAGAAGGCGGAAAAAACAATCGTCCGGACTCATGCCCAGAGAGAAAAATTTTCTGCTCAGTAGGACACTCGATATTATTGTACGGTGCACCAGTTTGGGGAAAGACTGCGGAAATGATAAAAGCCCAAAGAGAAATGGCAATCGCTATAACGGGGGCATATAGAACCATTTCAGACGAGGCAGTGTGTGCAATAGCGGGTATACTACCCATCGATAACATGATCATGGAGAGAACTAGATGTTAGAAACATGCCAAGGATGATAAAATATGAGTTAAGAAAGATATTCAGGTAACATGGGCCCGAGAGTGGAGACAGGACATAGGGCAGGCTCAGTGGACTAATGAGCTTATACCGGATCTGTTAGAATGATTGAATAGAAAACATGGAGAAGTGAATTACTTTATTACACAATTCCTTAGTAGCCATGAAAACTTTAAACAATATCTTAAGAGGTTTCATAAAATAGATGACGATGCATGTGACTACTGCGAACAACCGAGCATGCTGTTCTTGACTGTCGGAGATCGAAAGAGGTGAGAAGGGAGGTCGAATCTGCAATAGGATATAGGCTGGAGAAAGAAAACATGATTAGAAAAATATTAACTCTGAAAGAAGAAGAAGCTAGAGCACAAGCTATCAACAATTAGTTATATGTATAAGTAGAAACACAGTATTAAAAGAGAATGACTGTATGCTAATAGCATATTAATATTGTATAAACATAAGATAAGAAGAGTACAAAGGAAGTAATGCGAATGCTTAAGTTAACCTGAGTTTAGATTAGATTAAAATCCATCAAAATCAGACTTACATTCAGCTAGGTCAGTTCCAAACAATTTGAGTTAAGCTAGCTTAAATTAAGATGAGTTAGCTTAAGCTAAAGCCCATCAAATAAGACTTAATTCGGTAAGGTTAATTCCAGTCAACTGAAGTTAGGTTCGCTTAAATTACAACGAGTTGGGTTAGATTCTTCTTCTTCTTCTTCATCAGCCTCTCTCACTCCAATATTGGATATAGGCCTCCTCCATTTCCATTCATGTACATCTGTCTGCCGCTTTCCTCATCCGGTCATAACCACAAACTTTCTTGATGTCATCTGCCCAACGACTACCCATTAAAATCAGACTTATATTCAGTTAGGTTTGTTCCAGTGAGATTTAGGTTAGCTTAAGTTAAAGTGACTTATGGCCGATCTCACCGAGCGTTCTTAAAATTTAAGAAAGACTTAAGTTGCTTAAGACATACTTATGCGGTCTCACCGTCAATTTAAGTCTTACTTATGTCTCTAAAATCCAATTTCGGTGACTTAAAACGGTACTTAGCCTAGAAGTCGCCGCGTTTTGTCAATTAAAATTAGTGGAACTCAAAAAATGGTCATATCCCCATTTGTATGAAGCGGTACTTCCGTTTATCGATTTCGAACGTGCTAGACAATGTAAAAGCCCTTTGCAGCTTTAGTGGCAGAAATCCAACTAGACTTTGCCTAAGTCACGACTTAACTCGCTTGGTGAGACAAAACACAAATTTTAAGAACTACTTAGCTAAGCTTTAGTGATAAGTATTGTCGGTGAAATCGGCCATTAGGTTAGATAAAAACCTATCAACTTAGACTTCCTTTAAGTTAAGTTAGCTCCAATCAAATTGAATTGTCAAATTGAGTAAGTTTCAGTCAAATTTAGGTTAGCTTAAGTTAAAGTAGCTTGAATTAGGTCTTTTAATATTTACATATCGCATGATGTAACATTCGCTGCTTGAGATACCTCGTAGACTTTGCCGCTTTTGCCAGGAGGCATTTTTATACATATATGCGGCCGCTGCTTATTCTAGAATACGGTAGGAGCTTCAAGAATGTTCTGACCTTCCTTTTACATTCCCATATTTCACTAGTTTAATGAATTTTTCGTATCTAATTTCGCCCATAAAACGCACCAAAGCATTTTAGTTACCTAATTTATTCTTTACGTAAAATCTCAAACTTTTCACTGTCGATGTCGGTCTAAAATTTTCCACAGGAAGGTTTCTAAAAGGTAATACCTGGACCTAAAACTTCATCGCAGTTGTAGTCGTTAAAACTTGGTCCCCTTATTAAAACCAACTGCCGACGTACTCGAATCTTCTTAAAGAACTTAATCTCCAGTTAAACTTGAGCGCATGGTTGTTATAACACACCTGGAAGTACGGATCAAGATTAAATTTAAACTAACCCTATGTCAACCAAAACTTAAAACGTCACTCTCAACACATCCTCGAGGGCGTTTTCATCAAAGTTTCAGTTTTAACCCGAATTTACTGAATAAAACACACGGTTCGGGGCATTTTATTTCGTAAAAAAGTTCTGATTTAATTGGACAGAATCGGGCGTGACGAAATTATCGGATTCCTTCGAATCCAAAATAGCAGCAGATATTTATGTGGGTCTTAATCGTTGGAACGACTGAAATATCCATAGCGCGCGATTAGTGCTTGTTAGAACGGTCGTTCGATCGAATAATTGGGGTTTTGTACGGCCGTGTTCCCTGTCTTATTGAACATTTGTTTAAGATGTGTTGGCTTTAGGTGGATCTTTCGGACCCTAAAGAAACAAACCAACGTTCTCACTCACTGAGATTGATCGACGCCAAATCAGTTTATATCGGGTTACCCACTACGCCAATTTATTTCCAATAGATGTCTGCTTCGGTTTCTGCATGCCTTCTAAGTTCCCAGATTGAGATTAATTGTTGCTCGCTTAAATTTAGGGTGCTTTGATGTTTTGTTAAAGGTTTCTTCGGGTTGTTGCTCTCCCATTCAGAAGTCGGGCGAAAATTAAAATTTCGCTTCCGACGAGATTGAAAAAAACGATATTTCACAGTAATTTTAATAAATTGTCTTGTTTTACAACAGTACTTCGCTTAGGCATCTAGTTAGCTACGTTTCTCCATTTTTGTTTTCTATTTGGCAAGCAATTACAGCTGATTTTTACCTAAAACTAATTTTGTCTTTGGTTTTTATCTTCACTTCATTTAACTTGAAAGCCATTATTATAATAATCAATCATCGAATATTTGCTCTTCATTATCTTCTTCTTTCTCCTCCTCCCCGTCCTCTCCATACTCCTCTTCAGCCACCCCTCTCAGCCTTCCTTCACCACTTTCTCCTCCTACAATGCCCCCTCCTAGCCGCCCTACTACTAATCCATCGACTTAAGTTAGGTTAGAGCCCATCAAAATCGGACTTACATACTGTTAGGTCAGTTCCAAACCCTTTAGTTAGGTTAACTTACGTTAACATGGATTAGGTTAGGTTAGAACCCATCAAAATTAGACTTACACTTACTTAAGTTAGCTCCAGTAAAATTAAGTTATGTTAGCTGAAAGTAACATGAGTTGGGTTAGATTAAAACCCATCAAATCAGACTTAGGTTAGTTCCAAACAAATTAAGTTGAAGTAGCTTAAGTTAATATGAGTTAGGCTAGGCAAAAACTATCAGTCAAGACTTACATTAGGTTAGCTCCAGTAAAATTAAGTTAGATTTGCTTAAATTAACTCAGGTTAGGTTAGATTAAAACACATCAAAACCAGACCAGATCTTCTACTTTCTCCTCCTCCGCCTCCTCTCCCAATTCCCCCTCCCCCTCTTCTCAGCCTTCCTCCTCCTACTGTGTCCCCTCCTAGCCGATCTACTATTAATCCACCGACTTCTCTCCTTCCTCTACTAGATTTCTATGTTTCCAACGCTTCTTCCTCGTACTATGCCTCCTCATAATCTTCCTACTCATATTTCACCGATCTCTCCGCCCTCTACTCCTTCTCCTCTTCCTTATCATCCTCGCTCTCCTCCTTCTCATCCTTTTTATAATTTTTTTTCTTTTTATGCCAATTTGTTATTTCAACCTCTTCATTTCCTGTAGGATCTTTCTTAAACAAAGGCTTTCGAACCGTAAAAACCAGACGTTTCCCTGTTTTACTGTCCGTAATTTTCAACCAATATTTTTGCGTGCCCTCGTAAATCCCGACAATGCAAATCTGTACGAAAGCGGGCATTTGCATTTTCCCTTTTGATTTAATTCCGGGCGATAATAGGGGCTACGTGTCCGCGTGTACGCACAGAATCCGCATTTTCACGCGAATTTAAACACGCGGAGGGAGTTTGATACAAACTCTTTTTACACACGTTTAATGCTGTGTGAATAAATAAGTAAATTTGTGGTTTGTTTGTTAGGTTAGTGCGTGGATTACTCAACTGATAATCTCCCAGCCTACACATGACGCTCGAAGAGCTGTCCTCTCGTGTGTTCTACGGGTCGCCCTATCCAGTTGGAACCTCGGGAACTTCAATGGAGCCATGGAGATTATTGCCGGCCTTAAGTAAGTGGTATTAACTTTAAATGCTTGTTAATTAAGGAACTTTATTATGAGGATGATATTTGCTTTGACATAACACAGATAATACGTTTACTTGCCTACGATGTTAACCGTAGCGTTTTGGTTTAATGTTATCCCCAAGGAAATCGTTCCATTATGTAGATTAAAGAAGCATTTTCACAAATTTTTTCATCGATAAGTGCCTTAAGCAGGTATCTAAATCATCCTTTTCCACATCTTCGTTTTGATAACTCTTATTTTACCTTGCTGAATCTTCGATCTTCTCCTCCACTTCATCTTTAATCCCTTTGCCATTTTTCTTGTAGTAAATGCGTTAAGCAGATACCTAAATCAGGAAGTGTTCGCCCTTCTTTTCAGCCTCTTCTATATCTTTCGTTTTTGATAACTCATTTTGCCATGCAGATTCATTTTAGCCATTTGCTATGTCTTACTTCCCATCTGTCTTCTTTCGTTACCTTCTGTTTCCTTTCTGGTCTCTCACTTTCCTTTCTGTTTAGAACCTTTAAAACCTTCTTCGGTCTGACAAACCCTTAAAACTGCAAATCTCTCCCGAAACAGTGATCCGTGCTACTTAAAAAACAAATCAAACCTTAAAATCCCACCTTTAAAATGACTGAATTTCCTAAACAAATTCGGCATGTTTACCCTAAAACATTATGCGTTACTTTCGTTTCCGTCTTATCTCTGCGTTATTATTCATGTTAACAGCTTCTTTTCCCCAACGTTTTGAGGTTCTGAATACGACCCTTCGGTTGAGTTAGTCTGCCCTATTTCAAGCAAAGGCTTCTCACAAGCGAGCAGCCTAAACAGCCGCGAACTGCCGGGTCTTGTTTGTCTAACTTTCCGAAACAAACGCGGAATTTATTGCGAGTGTTTAGAACTTCCAGCAAGGAAGTCTAGCGTTAATATATCTTGTATGGGTTCTCTAGTTAGCTAATTTCGTATTCACTTACATATGTATGCATATAACCATGCCATACACAAAATGAATGGCGATTAATTGAAAATTCCCTCTCGCACTGAATGGTGTTTTAATAAGGTTGATTATCGTCTTTGATCTTTTCAAATGCTGATTACCCTTTTACCTTGATTAAAAATTTAAATAATCCCATAGAATAAAAAGGAGAGAAGCGCAAGTTTGCTGTTTAAAAATGTATCTGGCTCTTTTTTAATCGAAAAAAGGCGTAATTACTCACTGGAAGTTCGTTGATTTTATTTGATTTTAATTGCGTTGCTCTGGCCGGTAGACTGGGTTTTTGTTTATAATGCATTTATGGTCGTTTTAGACCATGCTGCCATTTGAATTTTAAGAAAAGTTCGTAAATTCATTCTAGGATTACTTACTGCTTTTTGCAAGACAATCTTTGCTATATTTTCCTTTCATAACTCAGATTTTTACTTGTTAATTTTTATTATAAACAGCAATATCAGGAAGAAAGCTTATTTACATAACGAAACTATCGGTATCCCTATAAGATAATCTGGTGGTGTGGAAAGATTCTAGGATAGCTTATTACTTTTGCGAGACAACATTTGCTATATTTATTTTACATACTGCTTTTGTTTGTCGTAGCTCAAACTTTTCCTACGCTTTTTATTCACAAGGCGAACAATACCCGGAAAAATCTTGTTCGCATAACGAAACTGTCTGTGTCCCTATAAGATAATCTACTGGCGTGCTGGTTTCTGCGATACAACTTTAAAAGTTGCTCTTTTTTGGTAGAAAAATCGTAACTTAAACTTTCACTAGGCGACTTTTATGGACAAGGTGAGCAGTACCAGAATAAACTAAACTATCGGTATCTCTATAAGATTTTGCATTATAATATATTTTTATTTGGTATCAAAGTTGTAGCTGGGCAATTTTTATTAAACTTAAACCACCATGTTATGATGAACATTCAAACCATTTTCGTTACGAAAAACACGAGTAATTAACATAAAAATTTCTATGGGACGTAGAAAACACAATACTGTTCGTAATAACTGTGGTTTTGTAAGCGCAAATTGTAGTTACGAATAAACAACAGTTGGGATATAGATTTGTTATGACAGACTTACTTACTTACTTACTTATCCGGTCCTCTTCTACCTTTCAGTGTAGAGGATTTAGAGTTAAGTTTTGATTTCCCTTACAAAAGTCTTTCCATTTTTTTCTGTCCTTTGCTGTCTCCATGGCACTGTTCCACTCACTATTATTTTTACTTAAAACCCCGACTATTTGCTTATCCCACGTTTTTCTAGGTCGTCCTCTTCCCTTTTTTTTTACCTTTACCTTCCATACTTTCTTTGCTGTTCTTGTGTCAGGCATCCTTACCATGTGACCCCACCAGTTTAGCTGCTTTCTTTCGATTTTGTGCTCTATTGATTCTACTCCCAGCCGTTCTCTAATTATTTCATTTTTTAGTTTGTCTCGTTTAGTTACTCCTAAGATCCTTCTCAAAAACTTCATCTCACATGCTCTCACCATGGATTTGTGCCGCTCTGTAAGATTCCAGGATTCTGCTCCGTATAACAAAACTGGTACATATACTGTATTGTAAATTTTAACTTTCGTTTCCTTGCTAACCTCCCTTTTATTTATAAATGGCTTTACCAATGAAAAGTAGATCCTATTTGCGCTATTAATCCGATTATTTAACTCCATGTCCATGTGTCCATCACTCTGAATCTTTGATCCTAGATATTTTATGTTATCCACTTGTTTCATAATGTCGTTTCCAATTGTTATCTGGGCATCTATACCTTGCTCACCCAGCACCATTATCTCTGTCTTCTTTAAATTGATCTTCATGTTATATTTGTCCAATTCTTTTTTCCACTGATTTATATTCTCTTGCAAATTTTCCTTAGTTGTTGCACACAATATGAGATCGTCAGCGTACAATAGCTCTTTAACTATAACTGGCCTTAAATTTCTATAACCTATTGTTACACCTTTGGTCTTAGTTTTTACAGCTTTGGTTACTTCATCCATGGTTATAATAAATAAAAGCGGACTTAATATACTGCCTTGCCTAACGCCCTTTCTTGTTACAAATGTGTTTGTACTGTAATTATGAATTCTTACTACATTACTTGTTCTTTTATATATGGATTGTATAACTTCTATTAGTTGTTTTGGTACTCCTCTCCTTTCTAAGACGTTCCAGATTTTAGACCTATCTACTGCATCGAAGGCTTTTTGTATGTCTATGGCACAAGTGTATATTTTCTCCCCCTTTCGTATAATTTTCTCACCAATTTGTCTCATCGTGAACACCCACTCTTGTGTATTTCTACCTTTTCTAAAACCCGCTTGCGTATCTTCTAGAGTTGGCTCGATTATTTTCCTCAATCTCTTTTCCACTATTCTTTCGTATATTTTACAGGCCATGCATAGTAAGGATATACCTCTAAAATTTTCACATACCATTTTATCTCCACGTTTGTGTAACGGCATTATGATAGCTGTTTCCCATCTACTTGGAATTTCCTTGTCGTGCCAGATTTTATTTAAAATTCTTCTTAATACTATTTCCCCCTCTTCTCCCATCTTCTTTAGCATTTCGGGTTTAATATTGTCTTTACCTGGAGCCTTGCCATTTTTTAGTAATCTTAATGCATCTTTAAATTCTTCTATCGTTATTTCATCTTCATAATTTCTACTTATTCTTATCTTCTCTTCTTGGTTCACACTCATTTCTCTTTCTTCAGTCTCTTCTGTTCCCTCTAATACTTCACAAAAATACTCTTTCCATCTTTCTTTTATATCTTCATCCTTGGTTAACACATTACCATTGTGGTCTTTAACCCAGTGTATGTTTGGTCCTTTCTCTCGCCTCAAACCTTTTAACATAGAGTACAGCTTTTTACCATTCCCTTCCCCTCCATTTTCCAGATCTTCTCCAAACTTTACCCATGACTCATTTTTTGCCTTTCTAACTATATCTTTTACTTTTTTCCTTTGCTCTTGATACCTGCCATAATCTTCAGTTGATTTTGAGGTGAGATATTTTTGCCAACAGTCTTTTTTTATTTTTATTTCCGACTTTACTTCGCTGCTCCACCATGGTGTCTGTTTTTTCTTATTAGATTTTTTGTTCACACCACATACCTTCTCTGCTGCTTTCGTTATTCCTTCTTCAAAACTATTCCACAATATGTCAAGTTCATTCGACATCAGGTTAATTCTTCTTTCCTCCAACTGATTCTGCACCTCGACATGATATTTCTCTTCGAACTCTTTTTCCAATAATTTAAAACTTCTAATACTCTTAAATTCCACCTTTTTTAGTGACTCTGAAATCGTTTCCTTTTTCTTCCATTTCAACTTTGCTTCGACCAAATAATGGTCACTACCTATTTCAAATTGTCGCTTTACCCTGACATCTTTAACTTTTCTTCGGTCTACCTTTTTCATCAGTAACAGATCTATTATCGACTTTTCTTTTCTGCTCTCTACCACTCTCGTGTATTTGTGAATTTCAGCATGTTCAAAGAAGGTATTTGTTACAAATAAGTCGTTCACAATACAGAAATCGATTATTCTTTGGCCATTCGTGTTTAGTGTACTTTCACCATACCTTCCAACCGTTTTCTCTGTTGCTATTTCATTATCTCCTACCCTTCCATTAAAATCTCCCCCAATCATGAAGGTGTCCTTAGCGTTTTCCAATTGTTCTTGTAGACCTGACCAAAATGTATCCTTTTCTGCCTTTTTATCTGATTCATTTGGAGCATACACTATAATTATTGTTACGATCTCATTTTCATTTATTTCATAGTTTATGTTCATTATTCTTTCGTTTATTAAATCCCAACTTTTAATTTTATTTAAATTTTCTCTGTGAACTAAACAAGCTACTCCAGCTTGCCCCCACATATGTTTCTCCACCCCTGAATAAAACAAACCATGACCGTCCTTTACTATTTTAAAACCTTTCTCCTTCAGTTTAGTTTCTGTAAGAAGCATTATTTGTACATTCGCTTTGCTGAATTCATCTACTAGTTCATCTTCCTTGTTCATTATGCCTCTAATATTCCAAATTCCTAGCTTCCAGTCTTTAGTTTCGTTATCCTTAATCATTGTCCTTTTCTTTGCTGTGGTCGCCATCTTAATTTCGTTGGTAGAGGGTTCTAGTTTTTTGGCATACATTTCCTTGTATCGTTGGTTATTTGTAAGTCGTTTATGTCCTCTTTCCATCTCCATTCGTTCTTGTTGATCGTAATTTTCTGATAACCAATTTTTACTTCGTTTCCCTGTTGTCTTTCCAATTGCGCTCTTTTTCTAATTTTATACTCCACTTCTCTTTCTTTTGCTGTCAAATCATTTGTGATATAAACCGTTCTATATTTCGTTGTTCTCAACTTCTGCTTCTTTTCCATTATTTTGATTTTATCTCCCAAAGTTTCCATTTCTAGTACATATTTCTTCTCTCCTATTTTTTCGCCCCTTTTTATTTTAACTTCTACCTGCAAGTTTTCTTCCAAGAAATTTTCCACACCCAGTACCTGCAACACATTCTCTTTTGTAGGTATATCCAGACCAGTTATTACTAAATTATTTTTCTTCTTATCTTTCTCCAAGTTTTCTATTCTGCTTTGTAGTTTGTTGATAACTGTTCGCATCTGTAAATTTTCTTGTTTTAAATTCTTAATTTCTTGTAAGTACTCTTGTTGTCCTTCATGTAAATTCTTTATCTGAAGCATTAGTTCCGTGAACATGCCCTTTACTTCGTTTAATTCCCCCATTTTATTTTATTTTCACTGTTTTTATATCACTTAACACTTTAGGTTTTTAACTAAAATAATAACTTTATTCACTAAATTAAATTCAATAAGTTTATTTCACTAACTTTAAATTTCACGTGACAATGACCTTCGTGATAAGACCCGAATTCGAATTTATTATCACTGCTGTCGCAGCCACAACACACGTCCGTTCCGCCCGGCCGTCAAAACTCAACTCTGTTATGACAGACAATATGGATAATACCGCCGGAACGGGTTGTGGTAGACAAGTCTGAATTTCCAGGGCAGCTGGGTTTGTTGTTGTCTGGGGCATTTAAATGTTAGAGTTAATGAATATGCACCCTGTAAACCACGTATTATTTAACTAAATGTTCGTAATTGATGTTATTTTCTGGCTGTGTATATAAAAGCCCCAAAAATGTGAACAAATTATGCTAAACTTCAAGTTATATAAATTAATAAATGGTAATAAGAATGAAGAATATTAGCATCGAGTAATTATCACCTTTTACCTCCTGGCAATACCACACAAATTAAAATATTCGTAAAATGTGGCATTACAACGCATTTCGTTCCCGTGAAATTCCCTTTAGATAGTAAATAACAAGGAAAACCTTCGGGTAGTAATGAAAGTTGACACAGAGTTCCTTCTCAACGCGCAAAGTGAAGCTTAAAAAGACTACATTCGCTCCAGTTACCTCGTTCCAGGAACCGTTGTTTAAATAATTTGAATTAAAAGCAAACTCTTGTTTAAAATATATTTTTGTTTTATATATCTTTAAACTAAGATATATGACACGTAACTGGGATACACTTACATGTTTTTGTACTTTGTGCCTTTATATAAAATATTTATCCTTTGTAAATTGGAAGATGTAACGGAGAAGACATTGGGGGATTCCTCTGGTCTGAATCTTCGAGTACGAATCGCCAAGATATTTGAAGTTAATGCATCTTTGAACTCTTTGAACTAATTTGTAATAAATTCAGAAGATGGCAGAAAATATATATCTAATGTTGTAAACAAAACCGTAATCGAAATAGCAGGGAATTTAGCAAAATAGCCCATAATTTATGTTTAAGTTTTAGAATCAGGGGATTCCCCTGAGATTTGTAAATACTAATCCAACTTTTAGGGATTTGTGTGGTTCAAATCATGTATTTAATGCCTTTTTGAACCCTTAAAATGAGTAATTTGTAACCAATTCAGATGAATAACAAAACATTTATGTTTAATATTGTAAACAGGGCCGTAATCGAAATATGAGGGGAGTCCCCTGCAGATATTTAAATCATAATCAAATTTTTAGGGATTTGTGTTGTTTCAAACTGTGTAGGTATTTAATGTTTGTACCCTTAAGATTAAAAGTTATTTGACTTCTAATAAATATAACAAGTTAGCTCATAATTTAGATTTAAGTATGTGAATCAGGGTAAAGCTAGCATGACGCTCTTACCACTGCGCCATCCTGGCTCTGAAACTCTTGCTAAAAACTTGAAGCTCGGAAAAAGCTCGATAACTGAGCCGAACCAAGAGTATTTGATGTTTTCTCCTAGCCGAGCCGAGCATGTGCCGAATTTTCTCCGAGTCAAGCCGAGCCAGGCCGAGCTTAAACAAACTAACCTGAATCAGGGGATTCCCCCACACGTATGTAAACACCAAACGAATATTTAGGGATCTATGTTATTTCAAATCGTGTTCTTAATGTCTCCTTAGATTTTTAAGCTTCCAGATTTGTAATAAATATAAAACTATAACAGAAAATGTAAATTTAAGTTTGTAAACAGGGCCGTAACGAAAATATCAGGGAACTCCCCAGAGTTACTGAAAAATTTTTTTCGGGATTGTTCTTATGTAAATTTTAATATTCAATAAGAGTAGCATTTTGGAACTAAACCCAGCAATGTTACGGTCCTGTCTGTGCATGTTCCATAGAATTGTGATTATTTATAATCTACAGGATACATCGGCAACAATTGAAACGGGGTGTCGTGTTATCGATCCCCCTGCAACATCTTGGCAAGAATGTAACAAGGAAAGAACAAAAGTCAGTGATGTAGGGGCAGGGGTTTCTTTCGGCCTCCAGCGGAGTAGAGGATGTTGTAGGCCGGCGGAAACTACTTGCCTTCACATTACATTCCAGCAATTAAGGTGCCTGCTCAGGAGGTGTTCGCAAATCTACTAAATTACACAGATACGATGTTAAATCCAGCGGATGAAGGGGTGTGAATTTAATCCGTACCGGGTTAAAGTTTAATAAGGAAAATTAGTTGACTTTTAATAAACAAGAGTTTTCGTTTATGGCGCGAGATTACTTAATTGTATAACCCACGAAATGAAAGAGAAAGGAGCTCTGTTTATTTACTTTCCGTCGTTATTCTATTCTGTAAACTTTACTCGATGTAATTATTACACAACCAAATCTTCTAACTACCCTTGTTATTTGAATAAGAACCCCATTTACACCGGAGTCGTCTATGTTATCATCTCTGGTTAGGCTTTTATTCGTGCTTTTGTAATAAATAATTAATTACAAGGCGAAAGTGAAAATTCTGGCATCTCTGAGATTTCTAAATTCGGAAGGTTTGTTCAATATTAATGTAAAAGGGCAACGATCTCTGTAATTTTTAGTAATTTTGGTTTTTCGGTCTTTCATTGCTGGATTTGCTATATTTTAAGGTTTAGCCGTTGAGTTTGATTACAATTTAGGCCGAAGCCCGGAGGGTTTTCTGTTATAAGACTCTCTCCGCTATTAATACGTCTATCGGAGGCGAACCTGCTACTGCTTGTAACGCCTCGGAAGAGACCGTTCTATATGCCGAGCATACTCTTAGTAATGCTCTTCTCTGGACTTTGTTTAGGATTTGGTGGTATTTATTTTTATATATTACGTAGTGCCATATCGAAGCTCCATACATTAGTGTAGAGTATGCTACGGCTAGTACCTAGTAGCATTCTTTTGTCATATCTAGGGCCTTTTGTGTTGGACATAACTCGTGCGTTAACATATAGTTTTAGATCTTTTAATTTATATCTGCCAGTCAGTATTATGGCAGTCGTCTTTTCTGGGGCCATGCTAGACCGTTTTCCCTTAGCCATCTATACACTTTTTGCGTCGCATGTATTAAGCGTGGCTTCCAATTTCTCTTTGGTTTTGGCTTTACCTACTATAACCAGGTCGTCCGCGTAGGCAATCAGGCTAATATCTCTAGGGACCTTGATCTGCAAGAGTCGGTCGTAGAAAATATTCCACAGGAACGGGCACAGGACCGACCCATGTGGAACTCCCGTCGATAACTCAATCTTTTTTCTTTTCCGATAAGTAGATTTCTACTTGTAAAGTAATTTTTGATAAATATGGGCTGACCTTTCTGCGCCTGAGCTCTTCGATTATTCCTGACCATGGTATGGTATTAATCCGTACATCTACGGCAATCATGGCGATATAGCTTATATTGCCGTAGCTTGCTAAGTTTGCATTTTCTGCTGTTTTTGATAGATTCCACGGCCCCTATGGTTGAATGTTTGGCCCTAAATCGATGCTGGCTGTCTGACAATCCCCCCTTTCGGCTAGTTTCGATTTCTAGTCTGTTATAAACCATTATTTCCAAAACTTTCACTGCTGTACCGAGCAGACAAAGTTGTTGGGTCGTCCGGGTTCTCCTTGGGCTTCTCGATTAATATTAAGCACGCCGTTTTCCAACCTTTGGGTATACAACCCGTTCTTAGTATCTGGTTATAAGCCAGGCAATATTCAGCCGTCTTTACAAACAACTCCGATGTTATTCCGTCGGGCGCAGATGCTGTATTCGTCTTCAATCTTTTGGTGGCATGCAGGAGTTCCTCTAAAATAAAGTTCTCGTGCTCTTCTTCGTTATTGTCCGTTTGTGGCCACGGCGTTAGTGGTGTTGTGGGGAAAAGATTCTTAGTTATTCGCATCTGTTCCTCTTCTGTTAATTTAACTATAAGTAGCAATCCTAGTTTTTTAGTTGCGATTTTGTAAGCATATTTCCAATAATTTCCGAAGTTTATTTGTTTTAATATTGGTAATTCTAGGCATGGCAACTCTCTCTCTCTCTATTGTTGTCCGTCATATTTTTAAGTAAGTCCTTAAATAGTGTAACGTAGTGAGTTAAGGATGTATCATAACACTAAGTTAAATAGAATAAGTTAATCGAATACTGATGGTAGAGTCTTTGACCCAACTTCGTTACGTGGAGTTTACTTAGCTGTGCGAGAGGTTTTAATTCAAAGTCAAATTCAACTAACAATCATGTATTTCCTATACGTGCTTTTATTTTTACAAGGCAATATAAATATTCTTCTAAGTCCAGAGTTACATTTAAACGGCTAAGTCCATAGAGTGAACTTAAACAATTTACACAAATTAAAGTTAAGTTAAAATTAAAACATCTTACATGAATTCACCCCTTGAAGGGTGTCGATTTACTGTGGTACTTCATGCTTGATGGCGGAGTAGAAATCATCCTCTAATGTGTTTCCGTTAAGCTTTTATACAGTAGATCGAATCTCCTCTTACAATCTTTAGTACCTTATCTTATGCGCGTGTCAAGTATCAGATTACATGAGTACATTGCACTACATACCTGACTAACTTGCATTCTTTAAGAGATGCAACTTTGCCACGTGCCTTCGTCAGTGGAACGACCTGATGGAATGACGTCATACCAACGCTCGTGTACTAGTGAACTGAACAACTTGAATGCAATTCAAACTTTGGTTAATATTTTAATATTCGTCTTTGTTACAATAGCATTACAATTTCCCATTCATCTCCTTATTTCAGTTCCAATCTGTATACAGGGAAATTTTCTTTTTAGTATACATATACCCTATGTATACTTTAATAATAAACGCAAATAGGCAACCCACTATACACTATAAACGTTAAAAAATTAGCATGCTGTGGCAAAAATCATAAAATTAAGTTAATGTCAAAAAATTAGTCTTTAACTGTTGCTGTTTTTATTTTCCTTTCTGTTTTGTATTGTTGATATTTTATGTTTTAGAATAATCGTTGAATTAAGATTATGTTGATATTCCACTAATTTTGATTTATTTTTTATTTACAAACATGAAACATAACCTTTACGCACCACGTGACGTGACGTTTATAGTGTATAGTGGGTTGCCTATTTGCGTTTATTATAAAAGTATACATAGGGGATATGTATACTAAAAAGAAAAATTCCCTGTATGTAGTTCTCTATCGATTCGATTTCTTAATTGCGTGACTGGTTCTACCTCCAACAGATCAGGAGATATCTCTCTTTATACTGCCTGATCTGTTCTTCCTTTTTCTGTAAGTGGGTTTCCCACGTTAGTGACGGAAAGTTTCTTCGGGCCATTTTTCTGTTATTATTTGTAGTTGTTCTTTGTAATTTTCAATTTCTCCTATTCGTCTCCTCAGTTCCTTAGCTTTCGTCTTTTCTTTTTCTGGGTCAATTGTTTGGACCTCCTTCAATTTTCTCTCTATTGGCTTTTCCTTGATTTCTGTTTGAATGCTTTTAGATATCATTATAGGTCTCTTTTCGAGGCGAGCTGCTTTATTGCTACTTTCTACTTCCTTTTCTGTCATTAACCGTGTAAATAGTTTGTTAATTCTTTTAATGGAGAGCTTGTTTGCACAGTCCTTGAGCTTCTCTTTTAGTATTGGTCTTTTCCTTAGTCAACTCACTCATTGCTTGCATTACATTTATCGAATCTTTGATCACGCTGACTAGGTTTGCCATCTCCCTTTTGGGGCCATTTCTTTTTCCTTTTACACCTCTACCCAGACTGTATCATCTAGGAAACTCATTGTCTTGTTTGTTGTTTCTCTCGATTCACCCATGCTTTCGTTGCTTTCTTCTGCGCCTTTAGCTTGGCTTCCTTCTACTGATAGTGGTGTTCTCGGTATAGAATCCCTCCTTTCAAAGGGTTTTTTTGCGCCTATTTCACGTCTTCAATACTTTGACCAAAGCCTACTCTGAGTGCCTTTTTTCTTGTCTCACGACGATATTTTTTAAGAATTTTAATATACATACTGGTCCAAGTATTAAGCAAAACGCCTTAAAATGTTTCGGTTATATAATAACCAAGAAATTGGCGCAACTATCTTTTAATCGTTTATTTCAGAAACAATTCCAACGCCTCCTAAGAGTGCTCTCAGATTAATAAGATATATTAATAACGAACTACAAAATAGTTCAAACTAAATTAAGTAAATTCCCAAAGTTACGCTTAATTTATTTGCTCCCACGTAACCTCCTTCATTACGTAATAGATCTGACATATTCTGAGGGAATTTCAAAGGAAAATGCAAAACATCTACGCCACACAACATTACGTAACATTACCAAATCTTAATATCCTAAGAATTTCTCCCTCGATACGGTAAACGCACGTGTGATGGTTACTAAAACTTCGGTTTGCTTTATCGGCAACATTTCGATAACATTTTAGGAAAAATTATTGGAATTTTTTTCGGCATTAACCCACGGTACTTTCCGAAATTAAGCTCTTAGTTGTATTAAAATCGATTTTATGTTTCTTTGGGCTAAAACTTGTAATGGAAGACCATCAAATTTTAAAGATTCTGTGCTCTGAGAACTGAGACGGGGTAGGCTAGCTTTAGATTTTTCAGTATTCGTAGTGGTTTGTGTGATGTTGACGGGAGCAAGCCTGTTGAATCTTAGTAAAGTGGTTGGATTTAATAATAATTAAACTATTTTCAGCAGTTCGTTAACTGAGAAACCTCTCGCATCAAAAAACTTTGTGGCAGAGGTTATACAGGTCTCCTCCGTTCTTTGTCAGAAAAAAATTAACAACAATTAGAAAACATAGTTTTAATCCCAGTAAATGTCCCAGAGTTGGGTATAAATAGGACGCTCACTTTTGTTAATCATCCTTAACATTTGTCAGGGTCATGCATGACATGATCCTTCCTAAAATTTCCGAAACCAATCGATAAAACAACCGGTAATAATTAAAAAGGTCCCCCTACGCCATGAATAAGAATAAATAATTAAAAGGGTATCGATTCCCGAAAATGGAAAAGTTAGGACCGACTCTTTTTAATAAGCGTATTTTTTTCAGTTAATGTAGCAAATTCGCGTCCCTCCTCGTCCCATGAGAAATTAGAACTCCCTATTGAATTTAATATATTTTTTCCAGATCAAATAAACTCAAACCGTTCTGGTTATCCATTACGGAAAAGGAGACGCTACCGATCTTGGACTTCCTATCGGCGGCGCTTCTTTCGGCCGAATACGATCGTGCCCTAAGCCGTGCACTTGCAATGGCCGAATGTCCCGTCGTACCGTTTTTCGGAGCCTTCTTGAGGGAACTTAGGGAAATACTGGCCGCACCACAGACCATGCACGATCATAATGTTAAGGAACTTCCACCGCCAAGTAAATCACCTAAATTCGAAATGCGAAGGGACAGGGACCAAGAACAACAAAGACAAGTGGTAGGTGAGACTGGATTTTTTTGCTTTTCTTTTACCTCAAATGCTGCCTTACATTTCCACTACCGTTGTAAACCTTCGTGCGCTCGTAAAAATCCTAATTTTATACACTAAATGGGGATAATCACAATAAAAATGTTATCGTAAAAGTAATAAACCGAAAGAAATTACAAAAAAGGTACAATGTTTCTGATATGGCATTATTTAATTGGGCTTCATAAACTGGAATTTGTTTGAGGGGTCGAATTTTTTTCCCAAATTACTGATATATAGATATTATTGGTAGATATTAAAGTTAACTTCGGACCCTTTAAAAACGAGCCGAACCGCCTTACCAAAGCCCCACGTGTGCTTTAATAAACCTCCTACAAACATTATCTCCTAAAATCTGCAATCACTACTCGACAGTAAAAAAATAAAATCTTGTTACATATTAAAAAAAAAAAAAAAACTGCAAATACTTTATTATTCATAAATACCTGTACTACTCGCTCGTAACTTTCGTTTTAGTACCCGTAACATTTAACGTCTCTCATCGTTTAAACGATAAAACAGTGTTACTAATTTTTACATGTTTCAGTTTATATCAGATTACAATGGGGAAGATCATCATTTTACAAAAGTCGGACCAGGTGGACTCATTAATTTAGAGAAAATCTATAAAACTCAGGCTGTTATGGACCATATCTCTCTATGTCATCAACATTATCATTCTCGTAATCGTTTCTCGGCCACCACCACTATCCTCGACTACCTTAAGTAAGTATTATTTGTTTTTATTTGCAAGGGGATTTGAACCCCAAGTAGCCTCGTTTCAAACCAAGGCACTATTCAAGTTACTCTGCACCAGGTTCGGTGGTGTGGTTGCCTATATCGAGAAGCCTCGTTATAATACCATAAAGACTGCTACGAAAAACTTATCAAACAGATAATAAAAAGCCAAAATACTTGTAACGCTTTATTTTATCGGACTCAACAGCAAAGAGACCCGTCTAACAATTATGCGCGACCAACTCGCTAACAAAACCCATGCGCACGCATTGGCTAAACTTTCAGAACACGGCCTTCAAGGAAAATTGCAATATACACGGTGCGTAACAAGTAATGGATTCACAACAATGTGAAAATACTATAAGAACATGGAGAATTAATAAAACACAAAAGAAAATTTAAAAGATAAAGTCGGTAGAACCGGAAAGAATTTACTTCCGAACGAAAATAAGACAAACAAATGGACTAAATAACCAGGCATCGCTTAAAGATGGAGATTTATGCACCGGCACATGGAAATATAGCATTACAAATGCTGTCAAAACCACGAACAAAAGAAAACCTTTACAAAATACGAAAAGGGAAAATAACTATATGAATTAATCAAGTAAAATGGGAAATTTTGAAGAAAAAGTAAAAAATAAAGCGAAACAAGCACAAATAAATTCTTAATACTTAAACAACACTAGCATTTGACAAAAAAATAATACAATTTAGTTGGAAAACAAAAAAATTGTAACAAGACAACAAAAAAGCAATGAGAGCATACCTTGACCCCCACTCACAAAAAATTAACCTAATTGTTAGATTAGGGTGACTTTAACAAGTAATACCAATTGTTTATTCCTAAAACAATTGGCACGGGCGAGTAATTTTATTACCACAAAAAATCGTAGTATATCACCCCATTAAGAAGAACTTACCATAAAAAGAAAATCCTAACTTTGGACAATTGATGCGACACGATCGATACAAAATTTTTCAAGAAATTATGCAAGCCAAAAATAGAAGAAAAGAGAAGTGTAGGAAGAAGAAGGACTTCATGGCTGAAGAACCTACGAAACTGGTTTCGAGTCGCAGCAAACAAAGTACAGATAACGCTATTGATCGCCAAACTCCGATAGGAGAAGCATTACAAGAAGAAGAAGAAGGACTGATATCAAAATGAAAGATAGAGAGGCTCAGTGTAGTGGTTCAGTTGAAGAAGTTAAATAATCTCAAAGTAACAGAACGGAAATAACTGAAAAAGGACGCGAATTAATGGGACTAAGTGGCCGCTGTAAAGCAGAAATAGAAGAAGTAAGTGATGTTCGTAGTAAAAGGAGAGCTGACATCAACAGCGATCATTATCTTACAACAGCAAAAAATCACAAAACCGGCATACAAGAATGTGCTATGATATGGAGAAATTAAAAGATCCGCAAATATAACTAATTAATGAAATGCAACAAAAAGCAATTATAAATAAATTATAACCAAGCTGTAGAAGATGTGTGGCAACAGTACAAACAAACGTTCCAGGATCCTTGTCTAGAAAAATTAAAGTTAAAAAGAAACAATACGATGAATGGATAAGCCAAGACACATGGGAAAGGGTGAAAGTGAGAAAAGAATGGAAACATCGCGTATTACAGACCCACGGTGATGGAGCGAAAGAAGAAAATAAAAAAAATACGTATGCAATGGCTAAGCAAAGAAGTTGAAAACGGCAGAAAAAATATCTGGAAAATTTAGCAGAGAAAGCAGGCAAAGCATTAAAAAACAGTACCAGTAAAGAACTATGTATATAAAACAATAAAACGACTAACAGAGAAAGGAAGAAAGACAAAACACTTGCAAATAAAAGATAAGAAGGGACAATACTTACCACGATCGAACAACAACTACAACGTTGGAAAGAACATTTTGAAGAGGTAATGAATAAGAAACAAGAAGAAATACAATTACCAAAACCAAGACAAATCCTAGAACTAAATAGGAAGCAGAACTACGAAAAGCAAACCAACAAATGAAAAGCGGTAAAGCGCCAGGAATTGATAGAATAACGATAGACATGCCGAAAATTGATGAAGCAATTTGCCCACTAATAAAGAAAATTTGGAAAGAGGGAACCTTTCCAGATGAATGGAAAACAGGGATGGTGATAACAATATCAAAAAAGGTAATTTACAAAACTATCACAATTGGTGAGGGATCACATTGCTCTGCGTAATAAACAAAATATTTTATAGATAATTCTAAAAAAAGACTTATGAAAAGAGCAAGTGGGTTTTAGGGATGGTTGTTCTTGTGCAGACAACATAAATACACAGAGAATTATAATTGAACAATCCACTTGTCACAATACAATAGAAGAAGCAACAAGAGAAAATCCAAAAGGAATAAGCTCTGGAATACGGAGACGATGTATGCCTACTCTCACACACGTTAGAGTAAGCACAAAACGAGGACATGTACACGTCATTAACGATCTGCGCGGCGGGAAAATTCCGGTGGCGTAACCCGCATAACATAAATACACATGTTGTTATAACCTCAAACTTATCACGTGCAACTGAATGCAGTTTCTACTGAATATACGGTGTAAATAACGTAATCACGACGTAGATAACAAACGTAGATTTAATTCTGAAAAGAACTGATTTGGAAGACTTGAGACCGCCAATGAGAAACAACAAAGAGATCTGCACTCGCCCGAACGCTTTCTGGTATACGGCGCATAGTCACGTGAAGCCCTCTTCTCGTTTTGAACCTACTCTACCGAAAATGCAGGCAAAACTAGACAGATTAAAGGCGCATCTGTATATCTTCTTCTTCATCATGCCATATCCTTTTTAGGACGTTGGCGAGGGGGATCAAAGCCACATTTTTAAACGACTTGGCGTCGTGAACTTTGTTGTATCCCCCTTATACTAGGGAAATGTGTTCTCTGCAGTGGTTTCCCGTTGCCTTCTGCAGAGTTTGTGACCGTGTATTAAGAAGTCAAAGAATTTCTGTATATAGATAGTGCGTTATCAAATGAAAGCAGCTCAATAAAAGACATAGAGCAACGTATTAATACAGCAAGAGGAGTCTACTCGAGGATGAACTCAGTGTGGCGCAATAAAAATAAACATATTTAACTAATAGTGTTACTCTATGGCTGTAAATCGTGGTGTATAATAAACAATATGACTATAAAGAAACTGCAGACTTTTATAAATAGATGTCTTGGACATATCTTAAAAATGTGGTGGCCAGAAACAATCACAAACATTGAACTCTGGAAAAGAACTAACCAACAAAAAATAAGCATCCAAATCCAAAGAAGAAAATACGGCTAGCACATTAAGGAAAACAAAAGAATGGAATCATCAGGGAAAAAGAGGCAGAAGAAGATGTCTACTAACATGAAGAAGAAACAAACATTGCGGAATGTTCTTTTCACAATTGATGGTAATAGCGGATGACAAACAAAAATGGAGAGACTTTACAAACAAATGGGAACCATTATTATTATTGTTATTAAAACAATTGACAGTTCTTGTCGGAATCGTTCTAACCTATCAATTAAATAATGTCAGTTATACATCAAACATCAGTGCAACCATCTTCAGTAAACTAGCTACACAGATTTTTATTTTGTAAATAATAGCCCTTCGGTGTGCTTCAGTAGTAAGGCAAGTACTTTGCGACAAGCCCACACAGATACAAACCCCTGTAAATTAGGAATACCTTAGGATATAAAGTTTTAATTGTTGTATTACAGATCGACACCTTCGACAGACAAACAACGTATCGTGGCAGCAGCAGCACCAGAACGAACCGAACTAGATGCAGAGTACGAATTCGAAGTTGACGGTTATCATCCTGTACAACCACTCGTATATGACCATGGTGTTAGTTTCGTTTGCATGTCTTCACCGCTTACGAAAATCGATCAGCATGTCATGCAGGTATTTCCTCTACATTTCTTGCCTCAGTCGTTTTTAGTTATAAATTTAAAGTAAAAACGATTATCAAAGAAGCTAACAAGAAAAATGAATTTTTCGTACATGAAAATATGACCTTGACCTACTTTTCTAAGTCTGCTTTTGAAAACAGATACTGCAGCATGGAAGTACAGTGGTATTATGGGAAGGAGTGGAGGGTCCAACGCCACCCGGTGGTCCTCGTGGTATTTTACAATATTTAAGACTCGATCGTTCTTCGACTACGTTAACATGGGTTCGTCCAAGTTGGAGCGGTTTGAAGACAGGTTATACGAACGAAACGGATCCTTTCTCAACCGACTTCAATTTGTCTTTTAATCCGGAAGAAACTTTAGCGCCGGGCTTGCTCACCAAATTGGCACTACAGGCGGCTGGTGAACAATCAACCGGAAGCACTTTAGACGATGGGTAAGTAACAAACAATGCCGATTCGAATAAAATTCCAGAATTTAGTTTTTTAAAAATTTAGTAAATAATTTAGTAATTTATAATTTTATTTCCTTATGTTGACTTTCATGAGAAGGCTGTCTAGCAGGTCAGTAGGTCGCTTGTTTAGGTAAAAGTTATAGTAGTAAAGCATCGTATGTCGCATTAGATACCACCAGCAGATTAGCAACACCAATACACATTGCGCAATTTCAGTTGCTGAATTAGTGTGTTGTAGTGCAAAGTATTATCACAATTGGTATAAGTATCGATGCAAAGCTTAATGTGGAAATTCATGTTGTTAATTAAACGCGAACTATTAGAATTGATTTGAATAGTGCCATAAGTTACATGATTAATTAAATTTGTTTAACTGAAAATACTGTACAGTTCGTCTTATGTTAAAGGAATTCATATGTATTACCAACTGCATACGTCTGTATGAAAATCGTCATCATTTTTTACATGAGACGAACTGTATTAAAACGTTATTTCAGCCGTAGAAGTGTTTGATTAACTTGTGTAGTTACAGTTTTATTTTACTAAAGGGTACTCACTTTACTAGCTTGGTTTTTCCCAACGCCATGAATCAGTAGTCTGTTACCATGTAAGCAAGCAAAACACAAAACACAGATGAATATTGGAACACAAAACAAAGTTACACACATTTATTATTTAATCATTATTGAACTTAACTAATTATTTTTTTTTATAAACCAATTTAACACAAACAAATAAACACACATTACAGTGCTTGAAAACTAAAGAAACTGTTGACATTTGACATGATTTATGAAAAAGTTAGGTTATGGTTTCAATAAATATTTTTGTATTGTATTGGTTATTGGGGGTCACATGACACGAACAGTTATACCTACAACTAGGTACATTGAAAATTTTGTGTGATCACACTGTACAGAATTCTTCACACTAAAATTAAACCCTAAATTCTAAATTCCAACGTTAACTTAGAGTATCACACCAACCTCAGTTCCCATTATTAGACTCATCATGATGAAAATATAAATTTCTACTCTGCAAAACTGTTAGTAAATGTTGTATCTCCTCAATCCGTTTTTCTTGAAACTTTGTGTAAAGTTCCAAGCCGTAAATTTCTCCTTCCAACTTCGCGTTTTCCTTCTCTAAATCTTGGTACTCTTTCAGTAGTTTCCGTTCCTTTATGAACTCTTGCACTTGTGCTTCAGTATTCGTTAGAACTGCGTTATTGTTAACTTCGTCGTTGAAATTCTTAATAGTGCTCCAAACGTTTTGTTGTATCTCTTCGAGAGTTCTATTTTCACCTTCCAATGTCTTATTCGCCGCTTCAATTTTAGACATAAAACTTTCAATCTGTACTTTTTCTACTTCAGTCTCGACCCTTAACTTACAAACCTCAACTCTTAAAGTATCCCGTTCTTTTTCTTTAATAATCGCTTGCATTTCGTTTTCTTCGATTTTCTTTTTTAACTCGTATATCTTCGAACTAACTTCTATAAGTTTATTTTGTTGTTCTTTCTCTTCTGCTTCTGCATTAATTATTTCAACCAGTTTCTTTTCCATGATTCTTTTTGTAAAAATGACATTTAACTACGATAGTCGCTTGTTTATTTTGTGTCGCTTGTTTCACTTTACAACGGTGCCTTGATTACTGAGTGAATTTTTGTATTGTTTGCAGATTTTTGGATCTATTAGTTGTAAAAGAAGTTCACTTGGGTGGTCGTGATGCCGAGAAGGAAATGGAATTGGCTGCTGTTAGTCGAAGATACGGTCTTAGTCACGAGCCTGGAAATGAATGTGCTCTTACTATTCTTTATGGATATGGCCTTAGTGACAATAGACTTCTTTATATTGTATGTCCACCATCTGTATGTAGGTAAATAAATACTTTTTCTGTCTGTAATTTTACTTTTGAGTTACCCTTATTCAAATTAATACAATTGAGTGAAATTAATAGGTTTACAATCAGTGATTGCATATTTCAGAATATGGTTTAGCGGTTTGAGTTGGTTAATACACGGCTTAATTCGGCAACAGTCGCTGTGCGACCGAAGACTATTCTGGTTACGAGAGCAATACATGCAGCTGTACCACGAAGACGGTTACTGCTGCGGCCCTTTGGCCGCCGATGCAATTAGGGTAAGAATCGTACAAGCACTTTTTAAATCATTATCGAACCATAAATTAAATTACAGTCGTTTGGTGGACGAGATTGGTCGTTAGCAGGAATGACACCAAGTAGCCAAGCGGGGGAATCCCCCGGCGTTCTCCGAAGAGAAGTTTCAATGAAAATCAAAAAGAAACAACTCCTCAGTAACCAAACTTTCAAGGTAAGAATGGTCACAATTCAAACGACCGTTAGCACTAAGTTTTTATTTATTTAATAGGATCGAAGTTTGCGCAGTCATTTCGTCGAACCTGCAACTATGTGTATGGAAAGCAGTTACTGGCGTAACCCGACACATCATCGTCAGTCTACACCTACCACGTTTTTAGAACACCATCCCGACGTTGCGAGGCATCACAGTCTTGGACAGTTAGCTTACCATTCCCAATCTCAACCGAAATTCGACAGGTTTGTATTAATATTCCTTGATAAATTAGAATTTTAATAGTTTTTAATCGTAGAGATCGACACGGTTCTTCAGAACATCTGTGGCACGGTCGTCATCCAAGAGTTGGTTCAATTTTATATGACACTCAGTTAGACTTTGTAGATTTCGTTATGCTTTTTCGTTCGTTTAGGTAAGTGTTTGATTATCCGCTTCACTCGAATTCTACACAAATTATTATTTGCAGTTTATTAATTCGCAAAGATTTACGCGATTTATTCGATCAGTTAGCAATATCCTATCGAAGCATGGCTGTGAATACTTCATCTGCTAAAGTGAATGGAGTTAAAGCTCCCATCGATAAAACCATTAAGAAACCACAAAAATTAGGCTTATTAACCAGAAATAGTCGTGCGGAATTAGAGGGAGTTGTTGTAAATTCCCAAAAGAAAATATACGACGCAATAGCTGCCGCCAGTATATTTACTAATTGTGCTGGAATCGATACTAGTAATTCACAAGTAATAACTATGTCTACATTTATGAAATTCTTGGAAACACGACAAATGGAAGTCTGGACCGAAGAGGATGTAAAATCGTTAATTCAGGTACTAAGACACTAGTAGAAATACTACTTGTAATGAGTTCTTTACAAGCTTAATACTTACAGAGACACGAACCTGAACCAAGCTTAAGAGCACAGCATTGCCTTTCGTTTGAAGGTTTTGCACGGTATTTAATGGATAAAAATAATTACGCTTTTATAAACGAAAGGGAAGTACCAAACGAAGCCGAGATGGGACGACCTATGTCAACGTATTATATAGCTTCGTCGCATAATACCTACCTTACCGGGCATCAACTCAAGGGCGAGTCATCGGTTGAACTTTATAGTCAAGTAAGATTTTTAATAACAATGTATTCACGAAATATTGTTCCAATTGGCTTCGTGGCAAACCTAACCTCAAATTGTTGTTGTTGACTGTAAAATTTGGAAGATTAAATTTGACTTATAAATTCAAAATAATAGCTTATAATACGAGCAACACCTTTAAGTTCTAATTTTTCGGTGTTTTCAACAATAAATTGGTTATTTTACTTATGTGAATTTTGGACATTTGCTAACATAACCTATAAATTGATGTTCTGTCAAATTAATCAAATGCGAAAAAGCACCGCAGTTTTATTATCAACCGAAACAATAGTTCTTGATCACGCTATATAAAATACAGAGCTCCCACATTAACTTTCGCACATTTTGCAGGTTTTACTGACAGGCTGTAGATGTGTCGAATTAGATTGCTGGGACGGAGACGACGGTTATCCGATGATCTATCACGGGCACACGTTTACAACCAAAATACCATTCAGCGCTGTTGTTGAAACTATCGAACGAAATGCTTTCATAACATCACCTTATCCTGTGATATTATCGATTGAAAATCACTGTTCGCTGCAACAACAGAACAGAATGGCCCATATTTTCCAGGTACGAGCGAGCCGTAAACGTTGGTTTTTGTATGCGATATTCAAGTTTTATATTTTAGAGAATATTCGGTGAAAAGTTAGTTACAAACTTTTTGTTCGAAACCGATTATACCGATGAACCGATGTTGCCTTCGCCCGAACAATTAAAGCATAGAATTCTTATTAAAAATAAAAAACTTTTTATGGAAGTGCCTGCACCGTTACCTAGTTATCCTCCGATGTCCACGCCCGTTAGGTGAGTTACTGATAAAAATTTAATTTACATCTTAAATAGTGGTAAAATAAAGATTATTTATTTAATGTATGAATGTGTTTCCAGACCAGGCTCGGGAATGCGAGTTCCTGGACGAACCAGTTCGATCATTAGTAACACCAGCAGTAGTTCCTTTAACGATGATTTTAGCGACGATGATTACGATGACGAAGACGACGAGGATAACATTGATGGTAAACTTACGACACTTATAATGTAATCATTCAATTTAATATTAATAATTCTTACAGAGAAAGCCATCCATGGCATTTTATCGGCCACCGAGTCTCCTCGGTCTTTTGGAATGTCACACGCTGTATCGAAAACAAGTTCGACGAAACGAGGCGCACCTGACGATAAACTTAAAAAACGAAGCAGTCAAATCTCGAAAGAACTATCAGATATGGTTATATACGTACAAGTAAGATTCCACTTCGTAATAATAAAGCAAAGTCTGTTACTAATTCGCTTAATTATTTTAGGCAATAAAATTCAGAGGTCTCAACACGGTTAGTCCGAGCAGCTCGGTGAAACAACGACCAAAGACCGTAATGTCAAGTTCTGGAAGTTCGATAGTAACAACGGTTAGTAGTTCGGCATCGAATGTAAGCTCGACTGCTGGCAGTTCGGAATCAGAACTGACGATGTTCGAAAGCGAGCAACCCAAACCGATTCGTCCGATTACTCACCCGTGTTATCAATGTTCTTCCATAAATGAAAACACAGCTAAGAAATTATGTCGAAAACAACCGTTAGCTTTAGTTGCTCACACTCAAACTCAGCTTATGCGAACTTATCCCGCAGGAATGCGAATCGACTCTTCGAACTTTAATCCGGTGATTTTCTGGTCGTTTGGACTTCAAATGTCGGCGCTTAATTATCAAACCGATGATATAGCCATGCAACTGAACACGGCCATGTTTGAAATGAACGGCCGGTGTGGATTCGTTAGTAAACCCACCGTTATGTGGGACAGGGCGCATGTAATGTATCGTCGATTTAATCCTTGGGACAAAGAATTCGACGGGTTGCATTCGTCGCAGATCGTAATCAACATTGTTTCTGGTCAGTACGTAACGCAAAGTCACGTTAATTTAAGTACTTATGTGGAAGTGGAAATTATCGGCATACCGGTCGATTGTAACAAACAAAAAACGAAAACCATCCAGAAGAATGCTTTAAACCCGATATGGAATGACACGTTTCACTTCAGAGTTATGTTCCACGATTTAGCATTTGTAAAATTCTCGGTGATGGATGCTACAAGCAACCATCTACTGGCTCAGAGGATTTTACCGCTTAAATGTTTACGACCTGGTTACAGACATTTGAGATTACGCTCGCCTCAAAATCGACCACTTAATATGTCAACATTATTCATTTATTCGCGCACGGAGGAAGAAAGTTTAGATAACACAGACACAGGCGATTCAAAAGGCGACTCCAAACACGCCGATACGAAGCCAGACAGCACATATCTAGGAATATCCGGAACACCTTTGTGTGTAAAACGACGAATGTTTTTCCTCATGGTTTACGGTGTAGTCGCGGAAGAGCCTTACACTATTTTAAAGGTAACACAGGAGAGTTCCACGCAGGAAGTTCTAGCGCTGGCACTACAAAAAGCGAATATACCCGCTGATAAGCTTAACGATTACATTCTAGTGGAGGAAGTGGCGAGAGGTTGGGAAAAGAAAGATCACGATTTACCGTCGACGCAACGTATTTTAGACTTCGACGAAAGACCGCTGCAGGCGCAATCGCAATGGAAAGGCGAAGGTAAATTAATTCTTAAACGTATGGGAGACGATCCGAGCAGTCGAGCGTGGTTATCATCGATTCGAAGCGTTGCAAATCGTGAACGAGAAGCACGAAAATCCGACGGGGCACCGAGCAACGCCTGGGAGGAAAACGACACATTTCTCGTGTGTATTTATAACGTATCACCTGAAATCCCTTATTGCATTCTAAAAGTACCACTGAATGCCTGTGCACAAGACGTTATTGCTCAAGCTCTAGTAAAAGCACGACGACTCGAAGACCCCACCAATTTCGTTATAGTCGAAGAACTCGAATGGGGCGGTGTCAGTCATAACTTACAACAACGAGCACTCGCCGATGATGAAAACGTATATAGTGCTCAATCGCATTGGCAAACGATAGGCCGTTTTATAATGCAAGAACGTGCACATGCGACGCCGACTTCGTTACGTAAAAGTCGTGTCACGACAAGTCTACGGTTGGCGACGTTGGATCGTATTAGTCGCGGTTTAAACGCAGCTCGCAGTGTCGCAACAAACAGTATTAAAGTACCGGTACAAGTTGCTTTAAGTGATCCGACCACATCTAAGTGGAAATGTAAAACAGGCGAGGACACTCGCAGTAAAGGTTTTGTGCGAGGTAAAGTGAACTCTGAAAAAGAAACATTACAACCACGGTCGCAGTGTCAACGAGAAGTTCATTCGGAAGGCGAAACCCTCAGCGATGACGATAACAAAGATTCAGATCTCATGGCTGCTGTATCACGATTAAAAAAAGTATCCCTACGTAAATTCAAAGAATGGAAATCATGACTCCTGGACAGAATTGTATAGAGTGATTTTCGGTTTTGTAAAGAATGTAGTAACCTGTAGGTAAGGTTGTGGTTCCGCTACATTATCGTTAGCGGAATTACGGTAATTTTTAGACGTTCGCTCGTTTCGACTTTCTAATCTTAAATAGGAATAATACGAAGAGCATGTAACGTAACTATTCAGCATATGTCTAAAATTCCATTTTCATTCAAAATTCATTATTAATCTTTCTAAGAAAGGTTGTACACATAGATAAATTTAATTTATTTATTTATTTATTTAACGGAGGTTCTTAAGGTTCATATAAAGTCAAAGGAACACCAGCAATTAGGGTATTTAATTAGGGCTCGTTTCTTTGCAGTTTAACTCGTTCGTTTCTTCAAAGGGCCAACTCTCAAATCAGATTTTTAAAACTGCGAATAAACGACCGTTTAGAAACTTAGGAAAGCATAAATTTCCATGTAGCGTATTTGAATTTTTTATATGGAAAAATATTCAATGTTTTCACCGACTTTGGACGCATGTTTATTATTGTGTCTTAAAAGCTGTTTATAATGTAATAAATTTTATCCGTATTTTTAACGAAAATATTTTATTATACGAAGTGTAAAATGTTTAATGATTTGTTAGCGATTAATTATTATTTATTTACTTACTTACGTGTGTTAATCGTTACAATAATTTTTTAAAAGAGGAATGTTATTAACAAATAATTATTATATTGTTAAAGAATGTTATATAATTAGTTGTTTTGTAAAAGTTCTCTAGTCATTTGTTAACTATAAAATATCCGACTTTATATAGTCCTTAAGTTTTTGATAATTAGTGCCATTTTATTTCTGTATATTTTTCTACTTTTCTACTTCCTTCACTAACTCTTTAATTTATTTACGGTAAAGAAACGCTACGGTTTCGGTTTGCATCACATAAAAACTGCGAACCATTTGCATTGCGATTGGTAAGGCCGACCATTATGCAAAAGCGTGGCGTTGCACTTTCCGTTTGTATTTCTTCTGCAGATGTTGGCTTCACTTCGGTTCAGGCTTAACTTCTTCGAAACTTAAATTTTATAAATTAAAGAAATTGAATCTAAATTTAGGCTTGATATACTTATAAAATAGTCTCAAACGATTTACAACTGTATATACTAATAAGATTTTACAGAATACTCAATTTTCAAGTGTAAACAGAATAATACATTTCTAATTAATTTGTGTAAAGGAAACTTTTACAAGTTTTAATTGATGTAAAAAAAAACAGAACAATAATATATTGGAATTGAGCTACTGGCTTTAAGTAGCGCTGTTACAGTTTGCACTATTTGCACGTAAGGATTGTTAACTAAAAATTTAACTTTGGATAATCCGTTTGTTCTTATACATGTAAATAAAAAGTATTCTTTCTTAAAGTCAATACTTAAATATATTTTACGAGTTATGATGTAACTGCATAACTTAAACCCCAATTGAAAGGAGCACAACATATCTGTTTTCGTTAAAATGTACAAAAGTACTTTTATTTAAAAAAGACCTAAAGTAATACCTTCTTTTGTATATTTTGTTGAGAGACTAATTCGTAGGAAAAAATAAAATCTTATCTCGTGTTATCTCTATAAATGAATTTTATAAATACAATGTATATGTACAGGCATGTCATATCTGCTTAAACTTATCATAAAATTTATACCTTCATTATTTATATTAACATATCGTACTTAAAAAAAAAAATGAGAAATAATAGCTATCATTAAAAATTTTGACTTTTATTGTTTGGTATCTGCGGTAAAATGTAGTATATAACATTTTTGATGTTACTTATGTAATGCACTTGTACGAAAATTAATATGTTACTGTTGATTTTGTAGTACAAATTTAAATTTGTTTTTACGTAATATTGTTATACTTAAAAATTTATAAAATATATTGTATTTGAAAGTCTTTATACTCAATAAAACCCTGTCCATCAGTTTGCCAGGTAAGTATTTTCTTTGCAGCATTAGTAGCGACATATATTAAGAGCCGCAGTAACGTCGGTAATGATTGGTGCCAAAATAATTTAAAGATTTTTAATACCTATTTTAAATTCACTACAAGTCCCAGGCACCCCAGTCTAGTGCGATCACGAGAGTGAAGCTTCGTTGTCTTGGGTCAGTACTTGGATGGGTTGCCCGACTGCTCCGTTAACGCCGCACCCCCCCACATGGTGAGAGTGAAAGAGTAGGACAATGAGATAAGACAAAGTGGGTGGGCAGATGAAAGGTTGAAAGAGAAAGAAATACACTACTTCCTACTTCACAATCAAAAGAAATGCCAAGTTTACCTTCACAAGCGTTGATTAAATCCCTCAATTTTCTTCATAGCTTCGGCGATTCACAGCAGAACCGGCCTAAAATACAAGCACGCAGACTAGCAGAAACCGTAGGTACAGAAAATAAATAACTTGCCTTGAAACATTAGCATATTAATTACCAGTTGCGTGAAGTTATACACGAGCTTTCGGGCATGCGCACAAAAACCAGGTTGCGTATTAAGGATTCTGAGGTGGCAAAAGCCATGTAAATGGCCAGCATTCGAGGTACCTAAACACTAGTGATGGGCACAATCGAATGATTTTGAGAATCGAATAATCGGCAATCGGATAATTTCAACAATCGAATGATCATTCGAATGAAAAATCATTCGAATGAGTTTTCACTCGAATGAAAAATTATTCGAATGATTTTTCATTCGTCATTCGTTTCAGAGTTTCCGAATGAAAAATCAATCGAATGATATTTCACTCGAATTAAAAATCATTCGAATGATTTTTCATTCGTCATTCGTTTCAAAGTTTCCGAATGAAAAATCATTCGAATGATATTTCACTCGAATGAAAAATCATTCGAATGATATTTCACTTGAATGAAAAATCATTCGAATGATTTTTCATTCGTTATTCGTTTCAAAGTTTCCGAATGAAAAATCATTCGAATGATCATTCGTAATTCGCAATGCGACTGATTAATCGGAATGCGAATGATTACTCGAGTTCCACGCGCAAACTCATACTGCGCTTAAAATTAAAGTAATACGGTGCGCAGTTATGTACATTACTTTATCTTTGTCTGACGCTTGCCTTGCAACAGCGACAACCCGTACGTCCCAGGCGTCGTTAATGTCGTACAAAAATAAAATTCTATATGGGTGGGAATTCATTTGCATTCGCATTCGTCATTCGGTATTCGCTATTCGTATCCGAGTTTCCGAATGAAAAATCGTTCGAATGATTTTTTATCCGTCATTCGTTTCATAATTTCCGAATGAAAAATCATTCGAATGATTTGACGACAGCAATCGAAACATTTCGAATACCGACGACAATCGAATGATCCGATTTTTTTCATTCGAATTCGTCCATCACTACTAAACACCCTTTTTATAATTCTTTAAATAATTCAAAATTTAAATGACACGAATATTCGCCATACACGCTAAGCTATTCTAGATCAAATTCTACGCGTTTCCCAAGGAAAAGTAAACCCTGTCGTTCAGGCAGAACTGAATACATAATCTTTAAAGTACACGAGCATCCACGTGGACAAGCTGCGCGCGCCGTTCCTAAATTATTTAAAAATAAAAAATATGCAAAAATTAAGTTGAAGCTACAAATTGCTTGACCAAATGTTACACTTAGGATTTGCAATAAAACGATCGGGTATTCATTAGTTGATATACAGCGTGTCCCAGGATAGATGTTACAATAGGTGTGATGGACAAAAAATTTTTGAATTTTATTTTAAGATTGTGGAATTAAGCCCTGCTTGGTTTGAAGAGAATTTTAAGAATATTTTCAGTTTTTGAAAAACAAGTCGGCCTTGACATTGAAGCGAAAACTATTTTCTTTTCAGGTAAAGTACCGTTTTTGTTCATGATACGGCAAAATTTTACTAAGAAAAGTTGTTCATAATAAGAAATTATGGCCCTAAACAAAATGTTCGATAACTTTTTCGTCAAAATTGTTTATGTTTTTCCTCTAATGGAAGAGTTTTAAAATTCACTTTCAGAATACACTTTATATTATTTTCCGTATTTTCGGTCATTTTGTACCACCTAAAACGGAGGACACGAATTGGAATTCAAGTCTCAAGCTGACAAATAACTAAACCGTAAACCGCAACCGCAGTAAATTTTCACGAGTTCTAATTGCTATCAAAATAATATACTTCATCTCAGTTAAAACATATCAAATACTCCTACGCCCTACGCCCCAACTGACTAGTATACACTAAACCTACTGCTTAAATAAAATATAAATAGTTTTAGTAATTGGAAGCCATCGAAGCCAAAACTAAAACAATGTTTAGATTCTACTGAAGAGTAAATAAATTTTAAGGGAATAAATACCAATTTATCTTTAGTTTTAGTTCAAGCAATATTTTATTATAGTAATAACGTTAATACGAGTATGATTTCATATTCATTAACTTCATAAAAATCGCATCGGAATGTTAGCGACTATAGATTTTCATTTATTTCTGGACAAAGTTAAATGCGATTTTCTTTGAATTAAGTGGAATTAATTAAGGTGTTACCTTTCCAGTATCAAGAATTCTAAAGACCGTATTGTATTGCCTATTGCGACGTAATATTTTCAAAACTGTTTTTCCACTTATATAGAAATGTCATTTTATACTAATTGAAATTGCAGGTATTTGATACTTTAAAGTAGGTATGTAGTAGCTTACTACAGCCGCATTGTGTGTTGCCTATACTCAAACCCTGTTCCGCTCTATATCCGCGACATTATTAAAGTCCCCAATTGTACATTAGACTCGTAAATGAATCGCATATAGCTCAATATTGCAGATTGATCGCCAATCTTAGCTGATAGTGGAACAACGACACGATAGCTTTTATTCCTTTTGGATTTTGGAGATTTTGTGAGCTACCAAACAAAGACGTTCCTCAAAGTCAGATTTTGTTAGCCTGACGAAATTACAGAACGAGCTACCATCGTTCAAAAGTAATTCAGACATTAAGCAGTCACCATGGCTTGTCCCATTTTGAAAAAACTGTCTCTGGCACCATCTTATTTTCCGTTCTTGGGCAACTATTATGATAAAAGCAGCACTAGCACCACCAGCAGCAGTCGGTAGGTCCAATTGTACCTACTTCAAAACTGAATTTAGTTTAGACGCGCAGCACTGTTGACTACATGTACCCAGATACAAGTTGTTGTGTCCAACAAATATGTTCCTAACATCTGTGAACTTGTTGCCATCATTTTGTTACCTAAATTAGACACCCAGTAGTATCGGCTATAGGTGGGAACGAGACCTCGAAGCTTGAGATCGACTCGGCTTTGTTCGAATTTAAAGCCAGATCGAGCTTAAGATTTGTTGAACCGAGGTGAGCTTGTAAAGATTCAGGCTCGAAGCTCGGCAAAGTCTAAAAACTCGGTGGTCTAGTGCACACTCCTGTTTTATCTTCTTTCATGCTGCTCGGTAAAAGCTCAAAGCTCGACAAAGACTCGAAACTCGAAGCAAGGAAAAAACACGAAGTTCGGTAACAGTGATATTTTTTTCCGAGCCGAACCGAGCTGAGCTTTAAAAAAAACTAAAAATTCCCAACGTTAGTTAAAAATAACTTGACTAATCAATGGATTAATATTAAAAGTTACTAATCATATTTAGTGAACAATTTCATTAATTTCATTTATGTAGACAAATGTATTAACAATTTTTTCACTACTATTTAATTAAAAGTGTTAACTGTCTACTGCTCCCCATGAACAATTTCACGTTAAGTTATTTCTAGTAACTATAAATAGGTTAAGGTGTCGCCACCTTCACTACGCGCTTGAGTATGGCCCGCAATTAAAGCCTGCTAAGTCGCTTTCATACCCAGTTGTCTCTAACTGGTGGTGTGGTAAGCACCACGCATTCGACAACTGCCTACCTTCCCTACTCCACCACTGTGTTTCGGTTCTCAGTCATATACTTACAGCAATTTGGTAGGCAACCTGCCGAGCATCCGACTTGAATTTGACCCCGAAATTATTAGGCGCCGCATGGTAAATGGTAAATATAAATAAATAAATTAATTATCGCACCTTGACTACCTGAACATAACTTCAGTCAGCACTGAAACCCTTTGTTTAAACGAGACGATCTGTAAAAGTGGCTTTTTCTTTATTTATTTAATGACAATAATTTTTATCATTTTTGTGGTCACAGACGGAATATACGTGAATTCAAAGACTTCCACGGTCAGTATTAGTATTAAACGAACATCTTCCGGGTTGGAAACGTATCATTGTTGAGAAGGAGAAAGTGAACGTTTCGCCCGTTTTCGTAAGGGTAATGGTTTTACTTCTGGATTCGTTGACGAGTCTTCTCCTCTTCGTAAGACTTTCGCCTCAGGCGTGGTTGACACGGTGAGTTACCGTGCTCTTTTAGTGCCTCCTTTTTCCTCCTGATTGTGGTGTATGAGAATGAGTCATAAACAGGTAGCCTAGTCCAAAGGGACAGAGTGTAGCTGGACAGAGGAGAGACAAAGAAATTACAGTTTGTAACAATTCTTTGCACAAGCAACTTAAGAATAAAGCCTGTAAAATATTATTTTTGTATTACTTGCCTAAAATCGGACATCGCAGTAGTTGATGAAGCTCCTTAAGAAAGCGGGAGTTTTTCATCTCAACAACGATCTCAACCTGGAAGACGTTATTGTAAGAAGGGACATACATTTTGACGATTTCCGAAAAAAATCATCCATGCTAGCTGCAGAGGCAGTTTATAAATAGGTATTTAGTTCTTTCCTAATCTTTTTTATTAATTTACAATATACATATGTATCTCTCTATGTACCTGGTCAGTTGTAATCGTATCTGAAACAGGCATTTCGTTATTCTTTAGGTTTAGCCCTTTACTTGTTTGGCAAATTTCTCTTGGTGTTGACTCATTTACTCTTTCTTCTTGTATCCCTTCTCCTTCATATGTATGTTTTTCTCTTTCCAGTTCTTGTTTGTTTAGTTGTTCTGTAAAGTACTCTTCCCATCTATTTAGCATTTCCTTTTGCATATTAGTTCTCCTCTTTTGTTTTTAATTGCCATAGTCCCTGCCTGATATTTCTCCTTACTCTTATTTATAATTGAGTAACATTCTCTTAATCGTTTGTTTTGATGTAGCATTTGCATATCATGTTGTCATTTCCCTTTCGTTCTTTTCTTGCTGCTTTATACCCTGCTTCTCTTTCTTTGCTTAGTCTCTCCAGAAACTATCGCCTGTTCTCTCTTTGTTTCTTCACATCCTTCATCGAACCATCTATTCTTCATTCTTTTCTTTTTCTGTCTCAGTACTTTTTGGATTCTTCTAAAATTCTTTTTTGATATTTCTCCATTCTTTGCCATCATCTGAACTATCTACAAAATACAAAACTAGTTTATTATACTCGTATTGCCAAATATTAAAACAAGATATTTACAAGCTTTTCCTAATTACTAGATAATTTACCAAATAATAATAATGAGTAACTACGACCACTTGATGAAAGTACAAAGGTATTGATACTAACTGATAAGAAATCTTGATTAACTATAATTTACTTTCATCACCGGAAGATATTATAGAGATAGCATCACAATGTAAAAAACAATAATTTAATCAAAATAAGCACCAAAAAAACTTCTGCATAAAAACACTTATGCCACTTGAGTAGGTATATGTATAAATACGTATCGAGATTTTAGACATTCATTCAGTGTTTCTTGAAAAGCAATCATGATAGTTGCACAATTAGTAGCAGCGGCTGTTTTACTGCAAGTTGCAGTATCTGGCCCAGTTTCGTATTATAAACCCCTTACCGAAGAAGATGGTAAGTACAATTTGTTTTTATGATTTAGTTAAGTTTAATAAGTACCTAGGTAAAGAAAATACAAAATAATTCACTGTTTAGCTGCCCGTTTGGCGGCATGGACTCCCGAAAGCAAGCAGCAGATGTGGGAACTTAGTGGTCAATATGAAGGTGATATGATACTTACACCTAGTCAACGCCATGGAGTTGTCGATACCAGTTTAAGATGGGCCAACCGGGAAATTCCTTACGAATTTGCCAACGACTTCAGTAAGTACTTAAGCTTGCAACTTGTTAATAATTTCATTACAGCCAATTAATTAAATAAAAATCTATTTTAGACGAAGCAGAAAAGGATTTTATCATGACTAGCTTAACCACCGAATATGCCAAAACTTGTATTACACCACGTCTGCGACAACCTGGTGATACAGACTATATTCGCATTACTGTAATTTAGTAATTTCTAGGGCACATTTGTATTTTAACTATTTTTTAATTATTATAGGGACAAAATACGGGATGTTGGTCATGGGTGGGACGTACGGGTGGAGTTCAAGAAATTAATCTGCAAAAACATGGCTGCTTTTGGACCGGCATAGTAGTTCATGAATTTTTACACGCTCTCGGTTTTTACCATCAACAAAGTGCTACTGAACGAGATGATTGGGTCGATATTATTTGGGAAAATATCCAACCAGGTAATTAGTTTGGTCTCTTAATTTATATTTGCAAAGGGCACCTTGCAAATTATTTTACTTTTTTTAGGCAAAGAAGATTACTTTGCAAAATATCCAGCAAATATGGTTACGAGCTTTGGTCAACAGTATGATTACAGCAGTGTGATGCACTCTAGTAGAATATTTTTTTCTAAAAATTTTGACTACACTATCGTAACGAAGGACCCAAATGCCAGCATTGGTCAACGTGCTGGATTAAGCGACACTGATATTATTAAACTGAACAAAATGTATAACTGCGCTTAAATTTTTACAACTGGGTAGGGAAACTGATCCTTAAAACACATACTTTGTTAATATATTATTTCTATATATTTATATTTTATAATAATAATATGGCAGCAGCAAAGCTGATACACTTACATATGTCTCGTAAATGTAGTGTATAAATACAATGTTATCAAAAAGATTACACAAATAATAATAGTAGATACAGTGATGTAGAAGTGAGATAAATAGCAAAAATTATCCAAACATTAATAAGTGAATATTTGACGGAGATATTAATGTTTGACACTGGTTAGGAAAAACTGTTGTCATTAGCCGGATTATAACATGTTCGGTAGTGAGTGTCACAAATTATCAATTTTGGACTGAAATACAAAGCCAAACTTACCCTTCTTAGCTCATCTGTTCCTGTTACAAACATTTAGTTTTCGAGTGCGAAACATTATTAATTTTAAACTGAAACACAAAGCCCAACTTACCCTTCTTAACTCATGTGTTCCTGTTACCAAAAGTTCGTTTTCGATTGCGACAAATTATCAATTTTGGACTGAAATACGAAGCCAAACTTACCCTTCTTAACTCATGTGTCCCTGTTACAAACAGTACATTTTCGAGTATTAAAAATTATTAATTTTGGACTGAAATACAAAGCCAAAGTTACCCTTCTTAACTCATGTGTTCCTGTTACAAGCAGTTCATTTTCGAGTATGAAAAATTATTAATTTTGGACTGAAATACAAAGCCACAGTTACCCTTCTTAACTCATGTGTCCCTGTTACAAACAGTACATTTTCGAGTATTAAAAATTATTAATTTTGGACTGAAATACAAATCCAAACTTACCCTTCGTAACTCAGGTGTTCCTGCTACAAACAGTTCATTTTCGAGTATGAAAAATTATTAATTTTGGACTGATACACAAAGTCAAAGTTACCCTTCTTAACACATGTGTTCCTATTACCAAAAGTTCGTTTTCGAGTGCTACAAATTATCAATTTTGGACTGAAATACAAAGCCAGAGTTACCCTTCATAACTCATGTGTTCCTGTTAAAAACAGTACATTTTCGAGTATGAAAAATTATTAATTTTGGACTGAAATACAAAGCCACAGTTACACTTCTTAACTCATGTGTTCCTGTTACAAGCAGTTCATTTTCGAGTATGAAAAATTATTAATTTTGGACTGAAATACAAAGCCACAGTTACCCTTCTTAACTCATGTGTCCCTGTTACAAACAGTACATTTTCGAGTATTAAAAATTATTAATTTTGGAGTGAAATACAAAGCCAAACTTACCCTTCTTAGCTCATGTGTTCCTGTTACAAACATTTAGTTTTCGAGTGCGAAACATTATTAATTTTAAACTGAAACACAAAGCCCAACTTACCCTTCTTAGCTCATGTGTTCCTGTTACCAAAAGTTCGTTTTCGATTGCGACAAATTATCAATTTTGGACTGAAATACGAAGCCAAAGTTACCCTTCTTAACTCATGTGTTCCTGTTACAAGCAGTTCATTTTCGCGTATGAAAAATTATTAATTTTGGACTGAAATACAAAGCCACAGTTACCCTTCTTAACTCATGTGTCCCTGTTACAAACAGTACATTTTCGAGTATTAAAAATTATTAATTTTGGACTGAAATACAAAGCCAAACTTACCCTTCTTAGCTCATGTGTTCCTGTTACAAACATTTAGTTTTCGAGTGCGGAACATTATTAACTTTAAACTGAAACACAAAGCCCAACTTACCCTTCTTAACTCATGTGTTGCTATTACCAAAAGCTCGTTTTCGATTGCGACAAATTATTAATTTTGCACTGAAATACAAAGCCAAACTTACCCTTCTTAACTCATGTGTCCCTGTTACAAACAGTACATTTTCGAGTATTAAAAATTATTAATTTTGGACTGAAATACAAAGCCAAAGTTACCCTTCTTAAGTCATGTGTTCCTGTTACAAACATTTAGTTTTCGAGTGCGAAACATTATTAATTTTAAACTGAAACGCAAAGCCCAACTTACCCTTCTTAACTCATGTGTTCCTGTTACCAAAAGTTCGTTTTCGATTGCGACAAATTATCAATTTTGGACTGAAATACGAAGCCAAACTTACCCTTCTTAACTCATGTGTCCCTGTTACAAACAGTACATTTTCGAGTATTAAAAATTATTAATTTTGGACTGAAATACAAAGCCAAAGTTACCCTTCTTAACTCATGTGTTCCTGTTACAAGCAGTTCATTTTCGAGTATGAAAAATTATTAATTTTGGACTGAAATACAAAGCCACAGTTACCCTTCTTAACTCATGTGTCCCTGTTACAAACAGTACATTTTCGAGTATTAAAAATTATTAATTTTGGACTGAAATACAAAGTCAAACTTACCCTTCGTAACTCATGTGTTCCTGCTACAAACAGTTCATTTTCGAGTATGAAAAATTATTAATTTTGGACTGATACACAAAGTCAAAGTTACCCTTCTTAACACATGTGTTCCTATTACCAAAAGTTCGTTTTCGAGTGCTACAAATTATCAATTTTGGACTGAAATACAAAGCCAGAGTTACCCTTCATAACTCATGTGTTCCTGTTACAAACAGTACATTTTCGAATATGAAAACTTATTAATTTTGGACTGAAATACAAAGCAAACTTACCCTCCTTATCTCATGTGTTCCTGTTACAAACAGTTCATTTTCGGGTATAAAAAGTTATTAATTTTGGACTGAAATACAAAGCCAAACTTACCCTCCTTATCTCATGTGTTCCTGTTACAAACAGTACATTTTCGAGTATTAAAAATTATTAATTTTGGACTGAAATACAAAGCAAACTTACCCTCCTTATCTCATGTGTTCCTGTTACAAACAGTACATTTTCGAGTATTAAAAATTATTAATTTTGGACTGAAATACAAAGCCACAGTTACCCTTCTTAACTCATGTGTCCCTGTTACAAACAGTACATTTTCGAGTATTAAAAATTATTAATTTTGGACTGAAATACAAATCCAAACTTACCCTTCGTAACTCAGGTGTTCCTGCTACAAACAGTTCATTTTCGAGTATGAAAAATTATTAATTTTGGACTGATACACAAAGTCAAAGTTACCCTTCTTAACACATGTGTTCCTATTACCAAAAGTTCGTTTTCGAGTGCTACAAATTATCAATTTTGGACTGAAATACAAAGCCAGAGTTACCCTTCATAACTCATGTGTTCCTGTTAAAAACAGTACATTTTCTAGTATGAAAAATTATTAATTTTGGACTGAAATACAAAGCCACAGTTACACTTCTTAACTCATGTGTTCCTGTTACAAGCAGTTCATTTTCGAGTATGAAAAATTATTAATTTTGGACTGAAATACAAAGCCACAGTTACCCTTCTTAACTCATGTGTCCCTGTTACAAACAGTACATTTTCGAGTATTAAAAATTATTAATTTTGGAGTGAAATACAAAGCCAAACTTACCCTTCTTAGCTCATGTGTTCCTGTTACAAACATTTAGTTTTCGAGTGCGAAACATTATTAATTTTAAACTGAAACACAAAGCCCAACTTACCCTTCTTAGCTCATGTGTTCCTGTTACCAAAAGTTCGTTTTCGATTGCGACAAATTATCAATTTTGGACTGAAATACGAAGCCAAAGTTACCCTTCTTAACTCATGTGTTCCTGTTACAAGCAGTTCATTTTCGAGTATGAAAAATTATTAATTTTGGACTGAAATACAAAGCCACAGTTACCCTTCTTAACTCATGTGTCCCTGTTACAAACAGTACATTTTCGAGTATTAAAAATTATTAATTTTGGACTGAAATACAAAGCCAAACTTACCCTTCTTAGCTCATGTGTTCCTGTTACAAACATTTAGTTTTCGAGTGCGGAACATTATTAACTTTAAACTGAAACACAAAGCCCAACTTACCCTTCTTAACTCATGTGTTGCTATTACCAAAAGCTCGTTTTCGATTGCGACAAATTATTAATTTTGCACTGAAATACAAAGCCAAACTTACCCTTCTTAACTCATGTGTCCCTGTTACAAACAGTACATTTTCGAGTATTAAAAATTATTAATTTTGGACTGAAATACAAAGCCAAAGTTACCCTTCTTAAGTCATGTGTTCCTGTTACAAACATTTAGTTTTCGAGTGCGAAACATTATTAATTTTAAACTGAAACGCAAAGCCCAACTTACCCTTCTTAACTCATGTGTTCCTGTTACCAAAAGTTCGTTTTCGATTGCGACAAATTATCAATTTTGGACTGAAATACGAAGCCAAACTTACCCTTCTTAACTCATGTGTCCCTGTTACAAACAGTACATTTTCGAGTATTAAAAATTATTAATTTTGGACTGAAATACAAAGCCAAAGTTACCCTTCTTAACTCATGTGTTCCTGTTACAAGCAGTTCATTTTCGAGTATGAAAAATTATTAATTTTGGACTGAAATACAAAGCCACAGTTACCCTTCTTAACTCATGTGTCCCTGTTACAAACAGTACATTTTCGAGTATTAAAAATTATTAATTTTGGACTGAAATACAAAGTCAAACTTACCCTTCGTAACTCATGTGTTCCTGCTACAAACAGTTCATTTTCGAGTATGAAAAATTATTAATTTTGGACTGATACACAAAGTCAAAGTTACCCTTCTTAACACATGTGTTCCTATTACCAAAAGTTCTTTTTCGAGTGCTACAAATTATCAATTTTGGACTGAAATACAAAGCCAGAGTTACCCTTCATAACTCATGTGTTCCTGTTACAAACAGTACATTTTCGAATATGAAAACTTATTAATTTTGGACTGAAATACAAAGCAAACTTACCCTCCTTATCTCATGTGTTCCTGTTACAAACAGTTCATTTTCGGGTATAAAAAGTTATTAATTTTGGACTGAAATACAAAGCCAAACTTACCCTCCTTATCTCATGTGTTCCTGTTACAAACAGTACATTTTCGAGTATTAAAAATTATTAATTTTGGACTGAAATACAAAGCAAACTTACCCTCCTTATCTCATGTGTTCCTGTTACAAACAGTACATTTTCGAGTATTAAAAATTATTAATTTTGGACTGAAATACAAAGCCAAAGTTACCCTTCTTAACTCATGTGTTCCTGTTACAAGCAGTTCATTTTCGAGTATGAAAAATTATTAATTTTGGACTGAAATACAAAGCCACAGTTACCCTTCTTAACTCATGTGTCCCTGTTACAAACAGTACATTTTCGAGTATTAAAAATTATTAATTTTGGACTGAAATACAAATCCAAACTTACCCTTCGTAACTCAGGTGTTCCTGCTACAAACAGTTCATTTTCGAGTATGAAAAATTATTAATTTTGGACTGATACACAAAGTCAAAGTTACCCTTCTTAACACATGTGTTCCTATTACCAAAAGTTCGTTTTCGAGTGCTACAAATTATCAATTTTGGACTGAAATACAAAGCCAGAGTTACCCTTCATAACTCATGTGTTCCTGTTAAAAACAGTACATTTTCGAGTATGAAAAATTATTAATTTTGGACTGAAATACAAAGCCACAGTTACACTTCTTAACTCATGTGTTCCTGTTACAAGCAGTTCATTTTCGAGTATGAAAAATTATTAATTTTGGACTGAAATACAAAGCCACAGTTACCCTTCTTAACTCATGTGTCCCTGTTACAAACAGTACATTTTCGAGTATTAAAAATTATTAATTTTGGAGTGAAATACAAAGCCAAACTTACCCTTCTTAGCTCATGTGTTCCTGTTACAAACATTTAGTTTTCGAGTGCGAAACATTATTAATTTTAAACTGAAACACAAAGCCCAACTTACCCTTCTTAGCTCATGTGTTCCTGTTACCAAAAGTTCGTTTTCGATTGCGACAAATTATCAATTTTGGACTGAAATACGAAGCCAAAGTTACCCTTCTTAACTCATGTGTTCCTGTTACAAACAGTACATTTTCGAGTATTAAAAATTATTAATTTTGGACTGAAATACAAAGCCAAACTTACCCTTCTTAGCTCATGTGTTCCTGTTACAAACATTTAGTTTTCGAGTGCGGAACATTATTAACTTTAAACTGAAACACAAAGCCCAACTTACCCTTCTTAACTCATGTGTTGCTATTACCAAAAGCTCGTTTTCGATTGCGACAAATTATTAATTTTGCACTGAAATACAAAGCCAAACTTACCCTTCTTAACTCATGTGTCCCTGTTACAAACAGTACATTTTCGAGTATTAAAAATTATTAATTTTGGACTGAAATACAAAGCCAAACTTACCCTTCTTAGCTCATGTGTTCCTGTTACAAACATTTAGTTTTCGAGTGCGGAACATTATTAACTTTAAACTGAAACACAAAGCCCAACTTACCCTTCTTAACTCATGTGTTGCTATTACCAAAAGCTCGTTTTCGATTGCGACAAATTATTAATTTTGCACTGAAATACAAAGCCAAACTTACCCTTCTTAACTCATGTGTCCCTGTTACAAACAGTACATTTTCGAGTATTAAAAATTATTAATTTTGGACTGAAATACAAAGCCAAAGTTACCCTTCTTAAGTCATGTGTTCCTGTTACAAACATTTAGTTTTCGAGTGCGAAACATTATTAATTTTAAACTGAAACGCAAAGCCCAACTTACCCTTCTTAACTCATGTGTTCCTGTTACCAAAAGTTCGTTTTCGATTGCGACAAATTATCAATTTTGGACTGAAATACGAAGCCAAACTTACCCTTCTTAACTCATGTGTCCCTGTTACAAACAGTACATTTTCGAGTATTAAAAATTATTAATTTTGGACTGAAATACAAAGCCAAAGTTACCCTTCTTAACTCATGTGTTCCTGTTACAAGCAGTTCATTTTCGAGTATGAAAAATTATTAATTTTGGACTGAAATACAAAGCCACAGTTACCCTTCTTAACTCATGTGTCCCTGTTACAAACAGTACATTTTCGAGTATTAAAAATTATTAATTTTGGACTGAAATACAAAGTCAAACTTACCCTTCGTAACTCATGTGTTCCTGCTACAAACAGTTCATTTTCGAGTATGAAAAATTATTAATTTTGGACTGATACACAAAGTCAAAGTTACCCTTCTTAACACATGTGTTCCTATTACCAAAAGTTCGTTTTCGAGTGCTACAAATTATCAATTTTGGACTGAAATACAAAGCCAGAGTTACCCTTCATAACTCATGTGTTCCTGTTACAAACAGTACATTTTCGAATATGAAAACTTATTAATTTTGGACTGAAATACAAAGCAAACTTACCCTCCTTATCTCATGTGTTCCTGTTACAAACAGTTCATTTTCGGGTATAAAAAGTTATTAATTTTGGACTGAAATACAAAGCCAAACTTACCCTCCTTATCTCATGTGTTCCTGTTACAAACAGTACATTTTCGAGTATTAAAAATTATTAATTTTGGACTGAAATACAAAGCAAACTTACCCTCCTTATCTCATGTGTTCCTGTTACAAACAGTACATTTTCGAGTATTAAAAATTATTAATTTTGGACTGAAATACAAAGCCACAGTTACCCTTCTTAACTCATGTGTCCCTGTTACAAACAGTACATTTTCGAGTATTAAAAATTATTAATTTTGGACTGAAATACAAATCCAAACTTACCCTTCGTAACTCAGGTGTTCCTGCTACAAACAGTTCATTTTCGAGTATGAAAAATTATTAATTTTGGACTGATACACAAAGTCAAAGTTACCCTTCTTAACACATGTGTTCCTATTACCAAAAGTTCGTTTTCGAGTGCTACAAATTATCAATTTTGGACTGAAATACAAAGCCAGAGTTACCCTTCATAACTCATGTGTTCCTGTTAAAAACAGTACATTTTCGAGTATGAAAAATTATTAATTTTGGACTGAAATACAAAGCCACAGTTACACTTCTTAACTCATGTGTTCCTGTTACAAGCAGTTCATTTTCGAGTATGAAAAATTATTAATTTTGGACTGAAATACAAAGCCACAGTTACCCTTCTTAACTCATGTGTCCCTGTTACAAACAGTACATTTTCGAGTATTAAAAATTATTAATTTTGGAGTGAAATACAAAGCCAAACTTACCCTTCTTAGCTCATGTGTTCCTGTTACAAACATTTAGTTTTCGAGTGCGAAACATTATTAATTTTAAACTGAAACACAAAGCCCAACTTACCCTTCTTAGCTCATGTGTTCCTGTTACCAAAAGTTCGTTTTCGATTGCGACAAATTATCAATTTTGGACTGAAATACGAAGCCAAAGTTACCCTTCTTAACTCATGTGTTCCTGTTACAAGCAGTTCATTTTCGAGTATGAAAAATTATTAATTTTGGACTGAAATACAAAGCCAAACTTACCCTTCTTAGCTCATGTGTTCCTGTTACAAACATTTAGTTTTCGAGTGCGGAACATTATTAACTTTAAACTGAAACACAAAGCCCAACTTACCCTTCTTAACTCATGTGTTGCTATTACCAAAAGCTCGTTTTCGATTGCGACAAATTATTAATTTTGCACTGAAATACAAAGCCAAACTTACCCTTCTTAACTCATGTGTCCCTGTTACAAACAGTACATTTTCGAGTATTAAAAATTATTAATTTTGGACTGAAATACAAAGCCAAAGTTACCCTTCTTAAGTCATGTGTTCCTGTTACAAACATTTAGTTTTCGAGTGCGAAACATTATTAATTTTAAACTGAAACGCAAAGCCCAACTTACCCTTCTTAACTCATGTGTTCCTGTTACCAAAAGTTCGTTTTCGATTGCGACAAATTATCAATTTTGGACTGAAATACGAAGCCAAACTTACCCTTCTTAACTCATGTGTCCCTGTTACAAACAGTACATTTTCGAGTATTAAAAATTATTAATTTTGGACTGAAATACAAAGCCAAAGTTACCCTTCTTAACTCATGTGTTCCTGTTACAAGCAGTTCATTTTCGAGTATGAAAAATTATTAATTTTGGACTGAAATACAAAGCCACAGTTACCCTTCTTAACTCATGTGTCCCTGTTACAAACAGTACATTTTCGAGTATTAAAAATTATTAATTTTGGACTGAAATACAAAGTCAAACTTACCCTTCGTAACTCATGTGTTCCTGCTACAAACAGTTCATTTTCGAGTATGAAAAATTATTAATTTTGGACTGATACACAAAGTCAAAGTTACCCTTCTTAACACATGTGTTCCTATTACCAAAAGTTCTTTTTCGAGTGCTACAAATTATCAATTTTGGACTGAAATACAAAGCCAGAGTTACCCTTCATAACTCATGTGTTCCTGTTACAAACAGTACATTTTCGAATATGAAAACTTATTAATTTTGGACTGAAATACAAAGCAAACTTACCCTCCTTATCTCATGTGTTCCTGTTACAAACAGTTCATTTTCGGGTATAAAAAGTTATTAATTTTGGACTGAAATACAAAGCCAAACTTACCCTCCTTATCTCATGTGTTCCTGTTACAAACAGTACATTTTCGAGTATTAAAAATTATTAATTTTGGACTGAAATACAAAGCAAACTTACCCTCCTTATCTCATGTGTTCCTGTTACAAACAGTACATTTTCGAGTATTAAAAATTATTAATTTTGGACTGAAATACAAAGCCAAAGTTACCCTTCTTAACTCATGTGTTCCTGTTACAAGCAGTTCATTTTCGAGTATGAAAAATTATTAATTTTGGACTGAAATACAAAGCCACAGTTACCCTTCTTAACTCATGTGTCCCTGTTACAAACAGTACATTTTCGAGTATTAAAAATTATTAATTTTGGACTGAAATACAAATCCAAACTTACCCTTCGTAACTCAGGTGTTCCTGCTACAAACAGTTCATTTTCGAGTATGAAAAATTATTAATTTTGGACTGATACACAAAGTCAAAGTTACCCTTCTTAACACATGTGTTCCTATTACCAAAAGTTCGTTTTCGAGTGCTACAAATTATCAATTTTGGACTGAAATACAAAGCCAGAGTTACCCTTCATAACTCATGTGTTCCTGTTAAAAACAGTACATTTTCGAGTATGAAAAATTATTAATTTTGGACTGAAATACAAAGCCACAGTTACACTTCTTAACTCATGTGTTCCTGTTACAAGCAGTTCATTTTCGAGTATGAAAAATTATTAATTTTGGACTGAAATACAAAGCCACAGTTACCCTTCTTAACTCATGTGTCCCTGTTACAAACAGTACATTTTCGAGTATTAAAAATTATTAATTTTGGAGTGAAATACAAAGCCAAACTTACCCTTCTTAGCTCATGTGTTCCTGTTACAAACATTTAGTTTTCGAGTGCGAAACATTATTAATTTTAAACTGAAACACAAAGCCCAACTTACCCTTCTTAGCTCATGTGTTCCTGTTACCAAAAGTTCGTTTTCGATTGCGACAAATTATCAATTTTGGACTGAAATACGAAGCCAAAGTTACCCTTCTTAACTCATGTGTTCCTGTTACAAACAGTACATTTTCGAGTATTAAAAATTATTAATTTTGGACTGAAATACAAAGCCAAACTTACCCTTCTTAGCTCATGTGTTCCTGTTACAAACATTTAGTTTTCGAGTGCGGAACATTATTAACTTTAAACTGAAACACAAAGCCCAACTTACCCTTCTTAACTCATGTGTTGCTATTACCAAAAGCTCGTTTTCGATTGCGACAAATTATTAATTTTGCACTGAAATACAAAGCCAAACTTACCCTTCTTAACTCATGTGCCCCTGTTACAAACAGTACATTTTCGAGTATTAAAAATTATTAATTTTGGACTGAAATACAAAGCCAAAGTTACCCTTCTTAAGTCATGTGTTCCTGTTACAAACATTTAGTTTTCGAGTGCGAAACATTATTAATTTTAAACTGAAACGCAAAGCCCAACTTACCCTTCTTAACTCATGTGTTCCTGTTACCAAAAGTTCGTTTTCGATTGCGACAAATTATCAATTTTGGACTGAAATACGAAGCCAAACTTACCCTTCTTAACTCATGTGTCCCTGTTACAAACAGTACATTTTCGAGTATTAAAAATTATTAATTTTGGACTGAAATACAAAGCCAAAGTTACCCTTCTTAACTCATGTGTTCCTGTTACAAGCAGTTCATTTTCGAGTATGAAAAATTATTAATTTTGGACTGAAATACAAAGCCACAGTTACCCTTCTTAACTCATGTGTCCCTGTTACAAACAGTACATTTTCGAGTATTAAAAATTATTAATTTTGGACTGAAATACAAAGTCAAACTTACCCTTCGTAACTCATGTGTTCCTGCTACAAACAGTTCATTTTCGAGTATGAAAAATTATTAATTTTGGACTGATACACAAAGTCAAAGTTACCCTTCTTAACACATGTGTTCCTATTACCAAAAGTTCGTTTTCGAGTGCTACAAATTATCAATTTTGGACTGAAATACAAAGCCAGAGTTACCCTTCATAACTCATGTGTTCCTGTTACAAACAGTACATTTTCGAATATGAAAACTTATTAATTTTGGACTGAAATACAAAGCAAACTTACCCTCCTTATCTCATGTGTTCCTGTTACAAACAGTTCATTTTCGGGTATAAAAAGTTATTAATTTTGGACTGAAATACAAAGCCAAACTTACCCTGCTTAACTCATGTGTTCCTATTACCAACAGTTCGTTTTCGAGTGCTACAAATTATCAATTTTGGGTTGAAATACAAAGCCAAACTTAGCCCTCTTAACCCATGCGTTCCTGTTACCAAAAGTTCGTTTTCGAGTGCGACAAATTATTAATTTTGCACTGAAATACAAAGCCAAACTTACCCTTCTTAACTCATGTGTTCCTATTACAAACAGTTCATTTTCGAGTATAAAAAATTATTAATTTTGGAATGAAACACAAAGCCAAAGTTGCCCTTCTTAACTCATGTCTTCCTATTACCAAAAGTTCGTTTTCGAGTGCGACAAATTATCAATTTTGGACTGAAATACAAAGCCAAACTTACCCTTCTTAACTCATGTGTTCCTGTTACAAACATTTAGTTTTCGAGTGCGCAACATTATTAATTTTAAACTGAAACACAAAGCCCAACTTACCCTTCTTAACTCATGTGTTCCTATTACAAACAGTTCATTTTCGAGTATGAAAAATTATTAATTTTGGGCTGAAATACAAAGCCAAACTTACCCTTCTTAACCCATGTGTTCCTGATACCAAAAGTTCGTTTTCGAGTGCGACAAATTATTAATTTTGCACTGAAATACAAAGCTAAACTTACCCTTCTTAACTCATGTGTTCCTATTACAAACAGTTCATTTTCGAGCATAAAAAATTATTAATTTTGGAATGAAACACAAAGCCAAAGTTGCCCTTCTTAACTCATGTGTTCCTATTACCAAAAGTTCGTTTTTGAGTGCGACAAATTATCAATTTTGGACTGAAATACAAAGCCAAACTTACCCTTCTTAACTCATGTGTTCCTGTTACAAACAGTTCATTTTCGAGTATAAAAAATTATTAATTTTGGAATGAAACACAAAGCCAAAGTTGCCCTTCTTAACACATGTGTTCCTATTACCAAAAGTTCGTTTTCGAGTGCTACAAATTATCAATTTTGGACTGAAATATAAAGCCAGAGTTACCCTTCATAACTCATGTGTTCCTGTTACAAACAGTACATTTTCGAATATGAAAACTTATCAATTTTGGGTTGAAATACAAAGCCAAACTTAGCCCTCTTAACCCATGCGTTCCTGTTACCAAAAGTTCGTTTTCGAGTGCGACAAATTATTAATTTTGCACTGAAATACAAAGCCAAACTTACCCTTCTTAACTCATGTGTTCCTATTACAAACAGTTCATTTTCGAGTATGAAAAATTATTAATTTTAGGCTGAAATACATAGCCAAACTTACCCTTCTTAGCTCATGTGTTCCTGTTACAAACATTTAGTTTTCGAGTGCGAAACATTATTAATTTTAAACTGAAACACAAAGCCCAACTTACCCTTCTTAACTCATGTGTTCCTATTACAAACAGTTCATTTTCGAGTATAAAAAATTATTAATTTTGGAATGAAATATAAAGCCAGAGTTACCCTTCATAACTCATGTGTTCCTGTTACAAACAGTACATTTTCGAATATGAAAACTTATTAATTTTGGACTGAAATACAAAGCAAACTTACCCTCCTTATCTCATGTGTTCCTGTTACAAACAGTTCATTTTCGGGTATAAAAAGTTATTAATTTTGGACTGAAATACAAAGCCAAACTTACCCTGCTTAACTCATGTGTTCCTATTACCAACAGTTCATTTTCGAGTGCGACAAATTATTAATTTTGCACTGAAATACAAAGCCAAACTTACCCTTCTTAACTCATGTGTTCCTATTACAAATAGTTCATTTTCGAGTATGAAAAATTATTAATTTTGGACTGAAATACAAAGCCAAACTTACCCTTCTTAGCTTATGTGTTCCTGTTACAAACATTTAGTTTTCGAGTGCGAAACATTATTAATTTTAAACTGAAACACAAAGCCCAACTTACCCTTCTTAGCTCATGTGTTGCTATTACCAAAAGCTCGTTTTCGATTGCGACAAATTATTAATTTTGCACTGAAATACAAAGCCAAACTTACCCTTCTTAACTCATGTGTCCCTGTTACAAACAGTACATTTTCGAGTATTAAAAATTATTAATTTTGGACTGAAATACAAAGCCAAACTTACCCTTCTTAGCTCATGTGTTCCTGTTACAAACATTTAGTTTTCGAGTGCGGAACATTATTAACTTTAAACTGAAACACAAAGCCCAACTTACCCTTCTTAACTCATGTGTTGCTATTACCAAAAGCTCGTTTTCGATTGCGACAAATTATTAATTTTGCACTGAAATACAAAGCCAAACTTACCCTTCTTAACTCATGTGTCCCTGTTACAAACAGTACATTTTCGAGTATTAAAAATTATTAATTTTGGACTGAAATACAAAGCCAAACTTACCCTTCTTAACTCATGTGTCCCTGTTACAAACAGTACATTTTCGAGTATTAAAAATTATTAATTTTGCACTGAAATACAAAGCCAAACTTACCCTTCTTAACTCATGTGTCCCTGTTACAAACAGTACATTTTCGAGTATTAAAAATTATTAATTTTGGACTGAAATACAAAGCCAAAGTTACCCTTCTTAAGTCATGTGTTCCTGTTACAAACATTTAGTTTTCGAGTGCGAAACATTATTAATTTTAAACTGAAACGCAAAGCCCAACTTACCCTTCTTAACTCATGTGTTCCTGTTACCAAAAGTTCGTTTTCGATTGCGACAAATTATCAATTTTGGACTGAAATACGAAGCCAAACTTACCCTTCTTAACTCATGTGTCCCTGTTACAAACAGTACATTTTCGAGTATTAAAAATTATTAATTTTGGACTGAAATACAAAGCCAAAGTTACCCTTCTTAACTCATGTGTTCCTGTTACAAGCAGTTCATTTTCGAGTATGAAAAATTATTAATTTTGGACTGAAATACAAAGCCACAGTTACCCTTCTTAACTCATGTGTCCCTGTTACAAACAGTACATTTTCGAGTATTAAAAATTATTAATTTTGGACTGAAATACAAAGTCAAACTTACCCTTCGTAACTCATGTGTTCCTGCTACAAACAGTTCATTTTCGAGTATGAAAAATTATTAATTTTGGACTGATACACAAAGTCAAAGTTACCCTTCTTAACACATGTGTTCCTATTACCAAAAGTTCGTTTTCGAGTGCTACAAATTATCAATTTTGGACTGAAATACAAAGCCAGAGTTACCCTTCATAACTCATGTGTTCCTGTTACAAACAGTACATTTTCGAATATGAAAACTTATTAATTTTGGACTGAAATACAAAGCAAACTTACCCTCCTTATCTCATGTGTTCCTGTTACAAACAGTTCATTTTCGGGTATAAAAAGTTATTAATTTTGGACTGAAATACAAAGCCAAACTTACCCTCCTTATCTCATGTGTTCCTGTTACAAACAGTACATTTTCGAGTATTAAAAATTATTAATTTTGGACTGAAATACAAAGCAAACTTACCCTCCTTATCTCATGTGTTCCTGTTACAAACAGTACATTTTCGAGTATTAAAAATTATTAATTTTGGACTGAAATACAAAGCCACAGTTACCCTTCTTAACTCATGTGTCCCTGTTACAAACAGTACATTTTCGAGTATTAAAAATTATTAATTTTGGACTGAAATACAAATCCAAACTTACCCTTCGTAACTCAGGTGTTCCTGCTACAAACAGTTCATTTTCGAGTATGAAAAATTATTAATTTTGGACTGATACACAAAGTCAAAGTTACCCTTCTTAACACATGTGTTCCTATTACCAAAAGTTCGTTTTCGAGTGCTACAAATTATCAATTTTGGACTGAAATACAAAGCCAGAGTTACCCTTCATAACTCATGTGTTCCTGTTAAAAACAGTACATTTTCGAGTATGAAAAATTATTAATTTTGGACTGAAATACAAAGCCACAGTTACACTTCTTAACTCATGTGTTCCTGTTACAAGCAGTTCATTTTCGAGTATGAAAAATTATTAATTTTGGACTGAAATACAAAGCCACAGTTACCCTTCTTAACTCATGTGTCCCTGTTACAAACAGTACATTTTCGAGTATTAAAAATTATTAATTTTGGAGTGAAATACAAAGCCAAACTTACCCTTCTTAGCTCATGTGTTCCTGTTACAAACATTTAGTTTTCGAGTGCGAAACATTATTAATTTTAAACTGAAACACAAAGCCCAACTTACCCTTCTTAGCTCATGTGTTCCTGTTACCAAAAGTTCGTTTTCGATTGCGACAAATTATCAATTTTGGACTGAAATACGAAGCCAAAGTTACCCTTCTTAACTCATGTGTTCCTGTTACAAGCAGTTCATTTTCGAGTATGAAAAATTATTAATTTTGGACTGAAATACAAAGCCACAGTTACCCTTCTTAACTCATGTGTCCCTGTTACAAACAGTACATTTTCGAGTATTAAAAATTATTAATTTTGGACTGAAATACAAAGCCAAACTTACCCTTCTTAGCTCATGTGTTCCTGTTACAAACATTTAGTTTTCGAGTGCGGAACATTATTAACTTTAAACTGAAACACAAAGCCCAACTTACCCTTCTTAACTCATGTGTTGCTATTACCAAAAGCTCGTTTTCGATTGCGACAAATTATTAATTTTGCACTGAAATACAAAGCCAAACTTACCCTTCTTAACTCATGTGTCCCTGTTACAAACAGTACATTTTCGAGTATTAAAAATTATTAATTTTGGACTGAAATACAAAGCCAAAGTTACCCTTCTTAAGTCATGTGTTCCTGTTACAAACATTTAGTTTTCGAGTGCGAAACATTATTAATTTTAAACTGAAACGCAAAGCCCAACTTACCCTTCTTAACTCATGTGTTCCTGTTACCAAAAGTTCGTTTTCGATTGCGACAAATTATCAATTTTGGACTGAAATACGAAGCCAAACTTACCCTTCTTAACTCATGTGTCCCTGTTACAAACAGTACATTTTCGAGTATTAAAAATTATTAATTTTGGACTGAAATACAAAGCCAAAGTTACCCTTCTTAACTCATGTGTTCCTGTTACAAGCAGTTCATTTTCGAGTATGAAAAATTATTAATTTTGGACTGAAATACAAAGCCACAGTTACCCTTCTTAACTCATGTGTCCCTGTTACAAACAGTACATTTTCGAGTATTAAAAATTATTAATTTTGGACTGAAATACAAAGTCAAACTTACCCTTCGTAACTCATGTGTTCCTGCTACAAACAGTTCATTTTCGAGTATGAAAAATTATTAATTTTGGACTGATACACAAAGTCAAAGTTACCCTTCTTAACACATGTGTTCCTATTACCAAAAGTTCTTTTTCGAGTGCTACAAATTATCAATTTTGGACTGAAATACAAAGCCAGAGTTACCCTTCATAACTCATGTGTTCCTGTTACAAACAGTACATTTTCGAATATGAAAACTTATTAATTTTGGACTGAAATACAAAGCAAACTTACCCTCCTTATCTCATGTGTTCCTGTTACAAACAGTTCATTTTCGGGTATAAAAAGTTATTAATTTTGGACTGAAATACAAAGCCAAACTTACCCTCCTTATCTCATGTGTTCCTGTTACAAACAGTACATTTTCGAGTATTAAAAATTATTAATTTTGGACTGAAATACAAAGCAAACTTACCCTCCTTATCTCATGTGTTCCTGTTACAAACAGTACATTTTCGAGTATTAAAAATTATTAATTTTGGACTGAAATACAAAGCCAAAGTTACCCTTCTTAACTCATGTGTTCCTGTTACAAGCAGTTCATTTTCGAGTATGAAAAATTATTAATTTTGGACTGAAATACAAAGCCACAGTTACCCTTCTTAACTCATGTGTCCCTGTTACAAACAGTACATTTTCGAGTATTAAAAATTATTAATTTTGGACTGAAATACAAATCCAAACTTACCCTTCGTAACTCAGGTGTTCCTGCTACAAACAGTTCATTTTCGAGTATGAAAAATTATTAATTTTGGACTGATACACAAAGTCAAAGTTACCCTTCTTAACACATGTGTTCCTATTACCAAAAGTTCGTTTTCGAGTGCTACAAATTATCAATTTTGGACTGAAATACAAAGCCAGAGTTACCCTTCATAACTCATGTGTTCCTGTTAAAAACAGTACATTTTCGAGTATGAAAAATTATTAATTTTGGACTGAAATACAAAGCCACAGTTACACTTCTTAACTCATGTGTTCCTGTTACAAGCAGTTCATTTTCGAGTATGAAAAATTATTAATTTTGGACTGAAATACAAAGCCACAGTTACCCTTCTTAACTCATGTGTCCCTGTTACAAACAGTACATTTTCGAGTATTAAAAATTATTAATTTTGGAGTGAAATACAAAGCCAAACTTACCCTTCTTAGCTCATGTGTTCCTGTTACAAACATTTAGTTTTCGAGTGCGAAACATTATTAATTTTAAACTGAAACACAAAGCCCAACTTACCCTTCTTAGCTCATGTGTTCCTGTTACCAAAAGTTCGTTTTCGATTGCGACAAATTATCAATTTTGGACTGAAATACGAAGCCAAAGTTACCCTTCTTAACTCATGTGTTCCTGTTACAAACAGTACATTTTCGAGTATTAAAAATTATTAATTTTGGACTGAAATACAAAGCCAAACTTACCCTTCTTAGCTCATGTGTTCCTGTTACAAACATTTAGTTTTCGAGTGCGGAACATTATTAACTTTAAACTGAAACACAAAGCCCAACTTACCCTTCTTAACTCATGTGTTGCTATTACCAAAAGCTCGTTTTCGATTGCGACAAATTATTAATTTTGCACTGAAATACAAAGCCAAACTTACCCTTCTTAACTCATGTGTCCCTGTTACAAACAGTACATTTTCGAGTATTAAAAATTATTAATTTTGGACTGAAATACAAAGCCAAACTTACCCTTCTTAGCTCATGTGTTCCTGTTACAAACATTTAGTTTTCGAGTGCGGAACATTATTAACTTTAAACTGAAACACAAAGCCCAACTTACCCTTCTTAACTCATGTGTTGCTATTACCAAAAGCTCGTTTTCGATTGCGACAAATTATTAATTTTGCACTGAAATACAAAGCCAAACTTACCCTTCTTAACTCATGTGTCCCTGTTACAAACAGTACATTTTCGAGTATTAAAAATTATTAATTTTGGACTGAAATACAAAGCCAAAGTTACCCTTCTTAAGTCATGTGTTCCTGTTACAAACATTTAGTTTTCGAGTGCGAAACATTATTAATTTTAAACTGAAACGCAAAGCCCAACTTACCCTTCTTAACTCATGTGTTCCTGTTACCAAAAGTTCGTTTTCGATTGCGACAAATTATCAATTTTGGACTGAAATACGAAGCCAAACTTACCCTTCTTAACTCATGTGTCCCTGTTACAAACAGTACATTTTCGAGTATTAAAAATTATTAATTTTGGACTGAAATACAAAGCCAAAGTTACCCTTCTTAACTCATGTGTTCCTGTTACAAGCAGTTCATTTTCGAGTATGAAAAATTATTAATTTTGGACTGAAATACAAAGCCACAGTTACCCTTCTTAACTCATGTGTCCCTGTTACAAACAGTACATTTTCGAGTATTAAAAATTATTAATTTTGGACTGAAATACAAAGTCAAACTTACCCTTCGTAACTCATGTGTTCCTGCTACAAACAGTTCATTTTCGAGTATGAAAAATTATTAATTTTGGACTGATACACAAAGTCAAAGTTACCCTTCTTAACACATGTGTTCCTATTACCAAAAGTTCGTTTTCGAGTGCTACAAATTATCAATTTTGGACTGAAATACAAAGCCAGAGTTACCCTTCATAACTCATGTGTTCCTGTTACAAACAGTACATTTTCGAATATGAAAACTTATTAATTTTGGACTGAAATACAAAGCAAACTTACCCTCCTTATCTCATGTGTTCCTGTTACAAACAGTTCATTTTCGGGTATAAAAAGTTATTAATTTTGGACTGAAATACAAAGCCAAACTTACCCTCCTTATCTCATGTGTTCCTGTTACAAACAGTACATTTTCGAGTATTAAAAATTATTAATTTTGGACTGAAATACAAAGCAAACTTACCCTCCTTATCTCATGTGTTCCTGTTACAAACAGTACATTTTCGAGTATTAAAAATTATTAATTTTGGACTGAAATACAAAGCCACAGTTACCCTTCTTAACTCATGTGTCCCTGTTACAAACAGTACATTTTCGAGTATTAAAAATTATTAATTTTGGACTGAAATACAAATCCAAACTTACCCTTCGTAACTCAGGTGTTCCTGCTACAAACAGTTCATTTTCGAGTATGAAAAATTATTAATTTTGGACTGATACACAAAGTCAAAGTTACCCTTCTTAACACATGTGTTCCTATTACCAAAAGTTCGTTTTCGAGTGCTACAAATTATCAATTTTGGACTGAAATACAAAGCCAGAGTTACCCTTCATAACTCATGTGTTCCTGTTAAAAACAGTACATTTTCGAGTATGAAAAATTATTAATTTTGGACTGAAATACAAAGCCACAGTTACACTTCTTAACTCATGTGTTCCTGTTACAAGCAGTTCATTTTCGAGTATGAAAAATTATTAATTTTGGACTGAAATACAAAGCCACAGTTACCCTTCTTAACTCATGTGTCCCTGTTACAAACAGTACATTTTCGAGTATTAAAAATTATTAATTTTGGAGTGAAATACAAAGCCAAACTTACCCTTCTTAGCTCATGTGTTCCTGTTACAAACATTTAGTTTTCGAGTGCGAAACATTATTAATTTTAAACTGAAACACAAAGCCCAACTTACCCTTCTTAGCTCATGTGTTCCTGTTACCAAAAGTTCGTTTTCGATTGCGACAAATTATCAATTTTGGACTGAAATACGAAGCCAAAGTTACCCTTCTTAACTCATGTGTTCCTGTTACAAGCAGTTCATTTTCGAGTATGAAAAATTATTAATTTTGGACTGAAATACAAAGCCACAGTTACCCTTCTTAACTCATGTGTCCCTGTTACAAACAGTACATTTTCGAGTATTAAAAATTATTAATTTTGGACTGAAATACAAAGCCAAACTTACCCTTCTTAGCTCATGTGTTCCTGTTACAAACATTTAGTTTTCGAGTGCGGAACATTATTAACTTTAAACTGAAACACAAAGCCCAACTTACCCTTCTTAACTCATGTGTTGCTATTACCAAAAGCTCGTTTTCGATTGCGACAAATTATTAATTTTGCACTGAAATACAAAGCCAAACTTACCCTTCTTAACTCATGTGTCCCTGTTACAAACAGTACATTTTCGAGTATTAAAAATTATTAATTTTGGACTGAAATACAAAGCCAAAGTTACCCTTCTTAAGTCATGTGTTCCTGTTACAAACATTTAGTTTTCGAGTGCGAAACATTATTAATTTTAAACTGAAACGCAAAGCCCAACTTACCCTTCTTAACTCATGTGTTCCTGTTACCAAAAGTTCGTTTTCGATTGCGACAAATTATCAATTTTGGACTGAAATACGAAGCCAAACTTACCCTTCTTAACTCATGTGTCCCTGTTACAAACAGTACATTTTCGAGTATTAAAAATTATTAATTTTGGACTGAAATACAAAGCCAAAGTTACCCTTCTTAACTCATGTGTTCCTGTTACAAGCAGTTCATTTTCGAGTATGAAAAATTATTAATTTTGGACTGAAATACAAAGCCACAGTTACCCTTCTTAACTCATGTGTCCCTGTTACAAACAGTACATTTTCGAGTATTAAAAATTATTAATTTTGGACTGAAATACAAAGTCAAACTTACCCTTCGTAACTCATGTGTTCCTGCTACAAACAGTTCATTTTCGAGTATGAAAAATTATTAATTTTGGACTGATACACAAAGTCAAAGTTACCCTTCTTAACACATGTGTTCCTATTACCAAAAGTTCTTTTTCGAGTGCTACAAATTATCAATTTTGGACTGAAATACAAAGCCAGAGTTACCCTTCATAACTCATGTGTTCCTGTTACAAACAGTACATTTTCGAATATGAAAACTTATTAATTTTGGACTGAAATACAAAGCAAACTTACCCTCCTTATCTCATGTGTTCCTGTTACAAACAGTTCATTTTCGGGTATAAAAAGTTATTAATTTTGGACTGAAATACAAAGCCAAACTTACCCTCCTTATCTCATGTGTTCCTGTTACAAACAGTACATTTTCGAGTATTAAAAATTATTAATTTTGGACTGAAATACAAAGCAAACTTACCCTCCTTATCTCATGTGTTCCTGTTACAAACAGTACATTTTCGAGTATTAAAAATTATTAATTTTGGACTGAAATACAAAGCCAAAGTTACCCTTCTTAACTCATGTGTTCCTGTTACAAGCAGTTCATTTTCGAGTATGAAAAATTATTAATTTTGGACTGAAATACAAAGCCACAGTTACCCTTCTTAACTCATGTGTCCCTGTTACAAACAGTACATTTTCGAGTATTAAAAATTATTAATTTTGGACTGAAATACAAATCCAAACTTACCCTTCGTAACTCAGGTGTTCCTGCTACAAACAGTTCATTTTCGAGTATGAAAAATTATTAATTTTGGACTGATACACAAAGTCAAAGTTACCCTTCTTAACACATGTGTTCCTATTACCAAAAGTTCGTTTTCGAGTGCTACAAATTATCAATTTTGGACTGAAATACAAAGCCAGAGTTACCCTTCATAACTCATGTGTTCCTGTTAAAAACAGTACATTTTCGAGTATGAAAAATTATTAATTTTGGACTGAAATACAAAGCCACAGTTACACTTCTTAACTCATGTGTTCCTGTTACAAGCAGTTCATTTTCGAGTATGAAAAATTATTAATTTTGGACTGAAATACAAAGCCACAGTTACCCTTCTTAACTCATGTGTCCCTGTTACAAACAGTACATTTTCGAGTATTAAAAATTATTAATTTTGGAGTGAAATACAAAGCCAAACTTACCCTTCTTAGCTCATGTGTTCCTGTTACAAACATTTAGTTTTCGAGTGCGAAACATTATTAATTTTAAACTGAAACACAAAGCCCAACTTACCCTTCTTAGCTCATGTGTTCCTGTTACCAAAAGTTCGTTTTCGATTGCGACAAATTATCAATTTTGGACTGAAATACGAAGCCAAAGTTACCCTTCTTAACTCATGTGTTCCTGTTACAAACAGTACATTTTCGAGTATTAAAAATTATTAATTTTGGACTGAAATACAAAGCCAAACTTACCCTTCTTAGCTCATGTGTTCCTGTTACAAACATTTAGTTTTCGAGTGCGGAACATTATTAACTTTAAACTGAAACACAAAGCCCAACTTACCCTTCTTAACTCATGTGTTGCTATTACCAAAAGCTCGTTTTCGATTGCGACAAATTATTAATTTTGCACTGAAATACAAAGCCAAACTTACCCTTCTTAACTCATGTGCCCCTGTTACAAACAGTACATTTTCGAGTATTAAAAATTATTAATTTTGGACTGAAATACAAAGCCAAAGTTACCCTTCTTAAGTCATGTGTTCCTGTTACAAACATTTAGTTTTCGAGTGCGAAACATTATTAATTTTAAACTGAAACGCAAAGCCCAACTTACCCTTCTTAACTCATGTGTTCCTGTTACCAAAAGTTCGTTTTCGATTGCGACAAATTATCAATTTTGGACTGAAATACGAAGCCAAACTTACCCTTCTTAACTCATGTGTCCCTGTTACAAACAGTACATTTTCGAGTATTAAAAATTATTAATTTTGGACTGAAATACAAAGCCAAAGTTACCCTTCTTAACTCATGTGTTCCTGTTACAAGCAGTTCATTTTCGAGTATGAAAAATTATTAATTTTGGACTGAAATACAAAGCCACAGTTACCCTTCTTAACTCATGTGTCCCTGTTACAAACAGTACATTTTCGAGTATTAAAAATTATTAATTTTGGACTGAAATACAAAGTCAAACTTACCCTTCGTAACTCATGTGTTCCTGCTACAAACAGTTCATTTTCGAGTATGAAAAATTATTAATTTTGGACTGATACACAAAGTCAAAGTTACCCTTCTTAACACATGTGTTCCTATTACCAAAAGTTCGTTTTCGAGTGCTACAAATTATCAATTTTGGACTGAAATACAAAGCCAGAGTTACCCTTCATAACTCATGTGTTCCTGTTACAAACAGTACATTTTCGAATATGAAAACTTATTAATTTTGGACTGAAATACAAAGCAAACTTACCCTCCTTATCTCATGTGTTCCTGTTACAAACAGTTCATTTTCGGGTATAAAAAGTTATTAATTTTGGACTGAAATACAAAGCCAAACTTACCCTGCTTAACTCATGTGTTCCTATTACCAACAGTTCGTTTTCGAGTGCTACAAATTATCAATTTTGGGTTGAAATACAAAGCCAAACTTAGCCCTCTTAACCCATGCGTTCCTGTTACCAAAAGTTCGTTTTCGAGTGCGACAAATTATTAATTTTGCACTGAAATACAAAGCCAAACTTACCCTTCTTAACTCATGTGTTCCTATTACAAACAGTTCATTTTCGAGTATAAAAAATTATTAATTTTGGAATGAAACACAAAGCCAAAGTTGCCCTTCTTAACTCATGTCTTCCTATTACCAAAAGTTCGTTTTCGAGTGCGACAAATTATCAATTTTGGACTGAAATACAAAGCCAAACTTACCCTTCTTAACTCATGTGTTCCTGTTACAAACATTTAGTTTTCGAGTGCGCAACATTATTAATTTTAAACTGAAACACAAAGCCCAACTTACCCTTCTTAACTCATGTGTTCCTATTACAAACAGTTCATTTTCGAGTATGAAAAATTATTAATTTTGGGCTGAAATACAAAGCCAAACTTACCCTTCTTAACCCATGTGTTCCTGATACCAAAAGTTCGTTTTCGAGTGCGACAAATTATTAATTTTGCACTGAAATACAAAGCTAAACTTACCCTTCTTAACTCATGTGTTCCTATTACAAACAGTTCATTTTCGAGCATAAAAAATTATTAATTTTGGAATGAAACACAAAGCCAAAGTTGCCCTTCTTAACTCATGTGTTCCTATTACCAAAAGTTCGTTTTTGAGTGCGACAAATTATCAATTTTGGACTGAAATACAAAGCCAAACTTACCCTTCTTAACTCATGTGTTCCTGTTACAAACAGTTCATTTTCGAGTATAAAAAATTATTAATTTTGGAATGAAACACAAAGCCAAAGTTGCCCTTCTTAACACATGTGTTCCTATTACCAAAAGTTCGTTTTCGAGTGCTACAAATTATCAATTTTGGACTGAAATATAAAGCCAGAGTTACCCTTCATAACTCATGTGTTCCTGTTACAAACAGTACATTTTCGAATATGAAAACTTATCAATTTTGGGTTGAAATACAAAGCCAAACTTAGCCCTCTTAACCCATGCGTTCCTGTTACCAAAAGTTCGTTTTCGAGTGCGACAAATTATTAATTTTGCACTGAAATACAAAGCCAAACTTACCCTTCTTAACTCATGTGTTCCTATTACAAACAGTTCATTTTCGAGTATGAAAAATTATTAATTTTAGGCTGAAATACATAGCCAAACTTACCCTTCTTAGCTCATGTGTTCCTGTTACAAACATTTAGTTTTCGAGTGCGAAACATTATTAATTTTAAACTGAAACACAAAGCCCAACTTACCCTTCTTAACTCATGTGTTCCTATTACAAACAGTTCATTTTCGAGTATAAAAAATTATTAATTTTGGAATGAAATATAAAGCCAGAGTTACCCTTCATAACTCATGTGTTCCTGTTACAAACAGTACATTTTCGAATATGAAAACTTATTAATTTTGGACTGAAATACAAAGCAAACTTACCCTCCTTATCTCATGTGTTCCTGTTACAAACAGTTCATTTTCGGGTATAAAAAGTTATTAATTTTGGACTGAAATACAAAGCCAAACTTACCCTGCTTAACTCATGTGTTCCTATTACCAACAGTTCATTTTCGAGTGCGACAAATTATTAATTTTGCACTGAAATACAAAGCCAAACTTACCCTTCTTAACTCATGTGTTCCTATTACAAATAGTTCATTTTCGAGTATGAAAAATTATTAATTTTGGACTGAAATACAAAGCCAAACTTACCCTTCTTAGCTTATGTGTTCCTGTTACAAACATTTAGTTTTCGAGTGCGAAACATTATTAATTTTAAACTGAAACACAAAGCCCAACTTACCCTTCTTAGCTCATGTGTTCCTGTTACCAAAAGTTCGTTTTCGATTGCGACAAATTATCAATTTTGGACTGAAATACGAAGCCAAAGTTACCCTTCTTAACTCATGTGTTCCTGTTACAAGCAGTTCATTTTCGAGTATGAAAAATTATTAATTTTGGACTGAAATACAAAGCCACAGTTACCCTTCTTAACTCATGTGTTCCTGTTACAAGCAGTTCATTTTCGAGTTGAAAAATTATTAATTTTGGACTGAAATACAAAGCCACAGTTACCCTTCTTAACTCATGTGTCCCTGTTACAAACAGTACATTTTCGAGTATTAAAAATTATTAATTTTGGAGTGAAATACAAAGCCAAACTTACCCTTCTTAGCTCATGTGTTCCTGTTACAAACATTTAGTTTTCGAGTGCGAAACATTATTAATTTTAAACTGAAACACAAAGCCCAACTTACCCTTCTTAACTCATGTGTTGCTATTACCAAAATCTCGTTTTCGATTGCGACAAATTATTAATTTTGCACTGAAATACAAAGCCAAACTTACCCTTCTTAACTCATGTGTCCCTGTTACAAACAGTACATTGTCGAGTATTAAAAATTATTAATTTTGGACTGAAATACAAAGCCAAAGTTACCCTTCTTAAGTCATGTGTTCCTGTTACAAACATTTAGTTTTCGAGTGCGAAACATTATTAATTTTAAACTGAAACACAAAGCCCAACTTACCCTTCTTAACTCATGTGTTCCTGTTACCAAAAGTTCGTTTTCGATTGCGACAAATTATCAATTTTGGACTGAAATACGAAGCCAAACTTACCCTTCTTAACTCATGTGTCCCTGTTACAAACAGTACATTTTCGAGTATTAAAAATTATTAATTTTGGACTGAAATACAAAGCCAAAGTTACCCTTCTTAACTCATGTGTTCCTGTTACAAGCAGTTCATTTTCGAGTATGAAAAATTATTAATTTTGGACTGAAATACAAAGCCACAGTTACCCTTCTTAACTCATGTGTCCCTGTTACAAACAGTACATTTTCGAGTATTAAAAATTATTAATTTTAGACTGAAATACAAAGCCAAACTTACCCTTCGTAACTCATGTGTTCCTGCTACAAACAGTTCATTTTCGAGTATGAAAAATTATTAATGTTGGACTGCTACACAAATTCAAAGTTACCCTTCTTAACACATGTGTTCCTATTACCAAAAGTTCGTTTTCGAGTGCTACAAATTATCAATTTTGGACTGAAATACAAAGCCAGAGTTACCCTTCATAACTCATGTGTTCCTGTTACAAACAGTATATTTTCGAATATGAAAACTTATTAATTTTGGACTGAAATACAAAGCCAAACTTACCCTGCTTAACTCATGTGTTCCTATTACCAACAGTTCGTTTTCGAGTGCTACAAATTATCAATTTTGAACTGAAATACAAAGCCAGAGTTACCCTTCTTAGCTCATGTGTTCCTGTTACAAACATTTAGTTTTCGAGTGCGAAACATTATTAATTTTGGACTGATACACAAAGTCAAAATTACCCTTCTTAACACATGTGTTCCTATTACCAAAAGTTCGTTTTCGATTGCGACAAATTATTAATTTTGCACTGAAATACAAAGCCAAAGTTACCCTTCTTAACTCATGTGTTCCTATTACCAAAAGTTCGTTTTCGAGTGCGACAAATTATTAATTTTGCACTGAAATACAAAGCCACAGTTACCCTTCTTAACTCATGTGTCCCTGTTACAAACAGTACATTTTCGAGTATTAAAAATTATTAATTTTAGACTGAAATACAAAGCCAAACTTACCCTTCGTAACTCATGTGTTCCTGCTACAAACAGTTCATTTTCGAGTATGAAAAATTATTAATGTTGGACTGATACACAAAGTCAAAGTTACCCTTCTTAACACATGTGTTCCTATTACCAAAAGTTCGTTTTCGAGTGCTACAAATTATCAATTTTGGACTGAAATACAAAGCCAGAGTTACCCTTCATAACTCATGTGTTCCTGTTACAAACAGTATATTTTCGAATATGAAAACTTATTAATTTTGGACTGAAATACAAAGCCAAACTTACCCTGCTTAACTCATGTGTTCCTATTACCAACAGTTCGTTTTCGAGTGCTACAAATTATCAATTTTGAACTGAAATACAAAGCCAGAGTTACCCTTCTTAGCTCATGTGTTCCTGTTACAAACATTTAGTTTTCGAGTGCGAAACATTATTAATTTTGGACTGATACACAAAGTCAAAATTACCCTTCTTAACACATGTGTTCCTATTACCAAAAGTTCGTTTTCGATTGCGACAAATTATTAATTTTGCACTGAAATACAAAGCCAAAGTTACCCTTCTTAACTCATGTGTTCCTATTACCAAAAGTTCGTTTTCGAGTGCGACAAATTATTAATTTTGCACTGAAATACAAAGCCACAGTTACCCTTCTTAACTCATGTGTCCCTGTTACAAACAGTACATTTTCGAGTATTAAAAATTATTAATTTTAGACTGAAATACAAAGCCAAACTTACCCTTCGTAACTCATGTGTTCCTGCTACAAACAGTTCATTTTCGAGTATGAAAAATTATTAATGTTGGACTGATACACAAAGTCAAAGTTACCCTTCTTAACACATGTGTTCCTATTACCAAAAGTTCGTTTTCGAGTGCTACAAATTATCAATTTTGGACTGAAATACAAAGCCAGAGTTACCCTTCATAACTCATGTGTTCCTGTTACAAACAGTATATTTTCGAATATGAAAACTTATTAATTTTGGACTGAAATACAAAGCCAAACTTACCCTGCTTAACTCGTGTGTTCCTATTACCAACAGTTCGTTTTCGAGTGCTACAAATTATCAATTTTGGGCTGAAATACAAAGCCAAACTTAGCCCTCTTAACCCATGCGTTCCTGTTACCAAAAGTTCGTTTTCGAGTGCTACAAATTATCAATTTTGGACTGAAATACAAAGCCAGAGTTACCCTTCTTAGCTCATGTGTTCCTGTTACAAACATTTAGTTTTCGAGTGCGAAACATTATTAATTTTGGACTGATACACAAAGTCAAAATTACCCTTCTTAACACATGTGTTCCTATTACCAAAAGTTCGTTTTCGATTGCGACAAATTATTAATTTTGCACTGAAATACAAAGCCAAAGTTACCCTTCTTAACTCATGTGTTCCTATTACCAAAAGTTCGTTTTCGAGTGCGACAAATTATTAATTTTGCACTGAAATACAAAGCCACAGTTACCCTTCTTAACTCATGTGTCCCTGTTACAAACAGTACATTTTCGAGTATTAAAAATTATTAATTTTAGACTGAAATACAAAGCCAAACTTACCCTTCGTAACTCATGTGTTCCTGCTACAAACAGTTCATTTTCGAGTATGAAAAATTATTAATGTTGGACTGATACGCAAAGTCAAAGTTACCCTTCTTAACACATGTGTTCCTATTACCAAAAGTTCGTTTTCGAGTGCTACAAATTATCAATTTTGGACTGAAATACAAAGCCAGAGTTACCCTTCATAACTCATGTGTTCCTGTTACAAACAGTATATTTTCGAATATGAAAACTTATTAATTTTGGACTGAAATACAAAGCCAAACTTACCCTGCTTAACTCGTGTGTTCCTATTACCAACAGTTCGTTTTCGAGTGCTACAAATTATCAATTTTGGGCTGAAATACAAAGCCAAACTTAGCCCTCTTAACCCATGCGTTCCTGTTACCAAAAGTTCGTTTTCGAGTGCTACAAATTATCAATTTTGGACTGAAATACAAAGCCAGAGTTACCCTTCTTAGCTCATGTGTTCCTGTTACAAACATTTAGTTTTCGAGTGCGAAACATTATTAATTTTGGACTGATACACAAAGTCAAAGTTACCCTTCTTAACACATGTGTTCCTATTACCAAAAGTTCGTTTTCGATTGCGACAAATTATTAATTTTGCACTGAAATACAAAGCCAAAGTTACCCTTCTTAACTCATGTGTTCCTGTTACAAGCAGTTCATTTTCGAGTATGAAAAATTATTAATTTTGGACTGAAATACAAAGCCAAACTTACCCTTCTTAACTCATGTGTTCCTGCTACAAACAGTTCATTTTCGAGTATGAAAAATTATTAATTTGGAACTGGAAAGAAGCAGCAAGGGATAGAAAAAAATGGACAACCCTCGACACCGAAACAAAACAAACAAAATATTATCAAATCAGTTTATTTATCCAAAGTATATAGTACAAGGATGCAGTTCTAATTAAATCTACGATATAAGATAAACTTATTTATGTTGAAAGCATGCGACACCTGAACTAAATGAAAACTAAGTGTAATAATAATAATAATAATAAATCGTAATACTAAAAACAAATTACCTAAATCAGTACTTTTTACAAGAGAAACTTATTAAAATCAACTAAAATCGAATGTTTTTGACAAAGTTTAAAATATAAAATGTACAGTATAAAAACTTTAGTACTTCATCTGGCATTTACAAATCGTTTACAACTAAAACGAAACGAGAAAATTACTTATAAAAAAATCGATTTTGTAGTAGTATAAAAGAACTAAATATATCTCAAATACATTTGGTCCCAAATTTAAAATCACACAATAACATTCTGTTTAAAAGTTACAAATTATAATAATAATTTTTTAAAGCGATACTCTTTCAATTTCGATTCTTATAAAACTATTGCTTCTGACAACGTCCCTAAATTTTAGAAAGGATGTTAAACATGTATAAATTACATAAGAATCACAGACATTTAAGACACTTTTGTATGAGATTTCTGGTATTCGGAAGATATTTCATTATAATATACACATAAATACCTTAAAAAAACGAAGTAATTCAGAGTTACGCAATGCATAACATGCATTTCGCTCCGCAATTAAGAAAGCGCAGAGAGTTTCTACAAAGTTATTGACTTTATTTTTTAAAAAAATTATTGCTATTTATCGTGCACTTTCTTAATTACTTATTGAAACAAATTATTTGCCAAATTAAAAACTAAAAATTACATTATTTAAACTAACAATATATAGAAAACTATTTACAAATTGAGATTTTTTAAAAATATTACAACATTTTCAAGTAACAAGTGTCAAGGCACATTGACGAATGCTTGGCGCAATACTGAATATAGAAAAAGTATAAAAGTATCTATCATCAACAGATTTTTTTAAATATGATTCTACATTTTATTTAATATTGAGTAATATAGAACGTTATAAAAACAAAATATGTATAGTATATACATATACATATTCAGATAGTATTTTCCAAACCTTACGTTCGAATAACTACGATCGTTTCATCAAGCCTTGCTTAAAACCACGGTCGAACACTTGAATTTCGAAAATTGCTATCTGTATGTATGTAAAATGGTTAAGGTATTCTTATCACTGCCTACAATGTAACTTTTAACAACCTTCATTTAACGGTGGAATTTAATACGATTATTAAAAGTGTACATTTACAAGGTAACGCACAGAACACATAAAATATAACTTGATCCATCTTTTAAATACAAAACAAGTGAGATCGAAGAACATATGCTTGTACCTTAACCACGTTAACTCACCAATAAACAAACGGCAAGCGGTATATAAATTAAATACAGTGTCCTTAACACTTAAATATAAATAGCATCAGAACCTTTGTTTGTCTGATGTCCGGTGGGTGCGTAAGTGTTTGGGCTTGTTATGTTTTCTGACCAATCTGAAGTACAAGAATGTGGGGAACTCGATGACCAATGTCCTGGGCTTTCCGGGCTCGGTGTTGGAAAATTATCTGGCCCTAAGTGTTGGGGTGTTATATCGGAATGTTGGGAAGGTGGTGTTAGAAAGTAATTCTGTTGATATTGTTGGGGTTGTAAAGTTTGAGGGGTTAAACTGTTGGGTTGTCCCGACGAATAAGCTAAAGGTACTTCGATACCAGCTTGGCTAAAATCGAAACCCATGGGAAGAACTTGCGTTTGTGGTACGCCGCCGTGTTTCTGTTGAGTTGCTGCTCTCATAGCGGCTATGTGTGTTGGACTCGTAGGCAACGAAGGTCGAGATTTCGCGGGTGACGGAGATCCATTGTAAGCTTGTGGCGATAATGACATGTTAGATTGTACAGAATGCGGAGGAGATTGGTTAGAATACGGTGGGCTTAACGTGTTCGGTTGCAACTGCCGCTGTTGTAATATCAGTTGGTCTTGAAAATTCAACGTAAATGGCCCGTAATTTTCTAAGTTTAGTAGATTGTGTATGGCTGACTGATTATTTTTAATAACGTCTTCGTAGCTTGGGGGTTGTTTGTTTGTAATCAGTCCCTCTAAGGCCGATGCCATTCCCATGTTTGAATATATCGAAGCCGTATCGTAGGGGCTCGGCATGGAATTGTTTGTCATCGGGGATTCAACGGGGCTTAACGTGGAACCAATAGAGTCGATGCTCTGGGGAATTTCAGTGTGCATTATACTATTTTGCCCTTTCTTATTGCATTTCTTTATACTGGGCTTTCGTCTTATACTGCCTCCTGTGTTCGCACCTTCGATTTCAGGACTTGCTGGATCCAAGGGACCGTTGTGACCCGTTTTACTTGGTCTTTTCGATTTTTGCCTTTTAGCAACAATCACTGTTGGCTGTTGTATCATTTGACCGTTTGGCGAAGCTGCAACAAAATTTTAACCGTTATTATATTCTAAAGATACATTTAAATACGCCGACTTACTCATCATGGAATTACTTTGAACTACGTTCACCATTTGAGGACTTCGAGGAATGTGCTCTTCAAGCAGCCTAACTATATCGTGATGCAGTCGTTCACTGGCCACATCACGAGGAAGACGATCCATATGATCCGTAATCTCGCGATTAGCGTAAGCCTCCAAGAGGGCTTTGCATGCCTGGTAAGAACCTTCCCGGGCAGCTAGGAACAATGGTGTTTCATCCTATAAACACAAAAATTATTAATTACACCTTTGACAAACACAAAATTACTCATTTTACCTTATCATCCTGCGCATCCCGATTAGCACCATGAGCTAGAAGAATATTTACAGCTTCCACGTTATTAACAGCGGCAGCCCAATGGAGTGCAGTTTTACCAGAATTATCAGCCGCATTTATATCAGCTTCTGCACTGATGAGATCTTGTACCATACCTTCGATAGCTAAACGAGCAGCTAATATAAGAGGTGTGGTACCTTCGTGCATGCGTGCATTAAGATTGGTTGCTCTGTTTCGAAGCAAAATCTGGAACACTCCCACTGCGTCTGCTGCAACGGCAGCATGCAAAGGTGTCCTTCCTGTATTATCTTGAGCATTCGCATCGGCTCCAGCATCTAACAAACGTTTTGCAGCATCAGCACGAGCATATCTCGCAGCTAAATGCAAAGAAGTCTCTCCGGTTTTGTCCATCGTGGCGTTAAGTTCGGCACCTTGCGCTACAAGATCTTGTATTACATTACCAGCCGTGTCTTCATCTTCATCTTCACCTGTGTCTATACCTCCACCACGAACAGCAGCCACCATAATAGGCGTCATTCCGCAAGGTCCTCGGGCGTTTATATCGTTAAGATCGCTACTCTGCGGAGGTGTAAGCATTGAAGGAGGTGGACGCATGTCGGCTGCGTCGAGATGCTGCTGACTCCAAGCTCTCGGTTCTGCTTCTTCATAATCAGTTATGGCAGTATGGTCGCTTGCATACCCGGCTTCTAAAACTCGCATACGTTTCGGTTGCGGCATCTCCGATTCATCGTCAGACCATTGCTGGCTATGACCAATGTGCGGCCCGTGCGAATTTATATCCAAATCCATGCAAGCAATCGACGGGTTTTTATTTAAATCACGCATCTCCTGTCCGTCAGGTCCTCGACGACGCGAGCGTCTTCGTGTGCCGGAGTTCGTTCGTAAAAAGCCTTCGGGGAACCAAGTAATACCCGAAGCACGTTTCCTCTGTGTAGTAACTATAATTCCTATGGCAGTACTAATTAGAAACATCAATAAAATGCCTATTAACACATATTTCGCATTCGTCGGAGTTTCAACGGAGTCTTCCGTTGGAGCAGTTACGCCGTTGACTTGATAGATAGGAAACGATTGGGATAATGTGTGTCTGGATGCTTTAGCGGCTAAGAATTCAGCAGCGGCGTTCGCAGATTGGAAACAAAATTCATCGTCGGACAGGGCACATTTACGATTGTCGATTTCTAAATAAACTTTAACGCCTGCTCGGCCGAACTGTTCCGTATATGCTACGGCATGTTTTTGTCCGTAATTCGTGTTCTGCAGATTGGTGGGGGTGGACCCTACCCATGGGTAAATCATATCGTTGCCTAATTGATCTTTCTTAACTCTTACTATAGTACGTAACTGATAACTCGTATCTCGCAAAAACGGTATTAAATTCTGCTTGAACGCTTGCATATCCATGAGAATAATCATAACAATAACACCTTCCGCTAACTCTGGTGGCTTCTTTTCGCAATCTAACCCATCCCAATTACATTCTGCATTATTGCAACCATAATCGCAATGACCGTTTGCGTAATGTTTCTGACAATATGCATCATATACGGGATTGCAAGGTTGAAGCTTTTGTTCGCAGTCTCGTCCGTCAAAGAGGCACTGAGGATTATTACACTCTTCATCGCAATTACCATCGGTAAATACCTCCCAACACCTGATCGATGCGGTACAATTCACCCATGGATTAATACCCAACGAACAATCGTTTCCGTCAAAATCACAGGCGTACGTGTTGCATTCCTCGTCGCATTTGTAATTTCCACGTTTTAAGAGACAATTATTTTTCACACACAGCTTACGTTGCATCTCTAAATCTTTCGCATAGTAAACAGGGGCATCTTTTCTGGGTGTAACGGGCATTCCCAAACCTCCGGGTGAATTACGATCGTAGATTTCGCAATTCTTTCCGCTGTGTTTAGCCGGGCAGTAACAGGCGTAATCGCCCAATTTATCTTGACATATCGCATCTGGATGTCGGCAAGGATTATTATCGCATTCGTTAAGGGAATCAATTTCGCAATTTGTGCCGGTCGTTCCTTCAGGGCAATCGCAACGATAACCACCACCTTCTGATATATGACATACTCCACCATTCTGGCAAGGGTCTGAATCACAGTCGTACCCACTAAACTCGCAGTTTTTACCATAAAATCCCTCTTGACAAGTGCACCTATGCCCTGCATGGATCGTCGTACAAATACCTCCGTTTTGACACGGAGAATTGGCACAGAAATTCACTTTAACCTCGCAATGCCTTCCCATATAACCCGCTTTACAGTTACAGTGGTAATCATTTACTAACTGTACGCAATCCAAAGTTCCTGGATTAGAACACGGATTCGACAAACACTCATTGATGTCACCTTCGCACCTCGGTCCGACGAATCCGGGTGGACATTTACATTCGAATCCTCCAACTCTGTCGATGCAAGTTCCGTTATTATGACAAGCACCTGGTACGCAATCGTCGTTATTGATTTCGCAGATGTAACCCAGCGTACCCGGTGGACAAGAACATTGGAAGTTGTCGACTAAATCATGGCATGTTCCTCCGTTTTGACACGGATTCGGTTTACAATCGTCGACGTTAAGCTCACAGTTTTGACCTTGGAAACCTTTGGTGCAGTGACAAGCGTAAGAACCGATCAGATCTTTACAAGTCGCTCCGTTCTGACAAGGGGCTGATTCGCACTCGTTGATTTCTCGCTGACAATATGAACCGGTATAACCATCTAAACAGTGGCATCGGTGTGAGTTGCCGATGTCCTCGCATGTTCCGTTATTACAAAGTGATTTTGGTGGAACACCTAAAACGGTTAAGATTAAGAATTAATTGAAAGAATTTATTTTATTTATTTATAAAGCATACGACGGGCCAGGTTGTGCATTGCTTCCGTACAGACTCATACGTTAACGCAACAGCCTTCCACACACTTAAGGATTAAGAGAAAGTATTAAAGAAATAAATACCTTTTCTTAAAGCAGCGTCCTTACAGCTAACCATTTCGACATCGCATACTTTTCCAGTCCATCCTGGAGCACACAAACATTGATACTGATTTTTAATCTGTCGACAGGTAGCTCCGTTTTCACAGGGATTAGTTGAGCACCAATCTACGTATTCTCCGCAGTCTTTACCGCCGAAACCGTAAGGGCAATGGCATGTATAATGGGTGATGTGATCTTGACAAGTGGCTCCGTTAAGACAAGGTGAGCTGTCGCATAAGTTTATACGATTCTGACAGTTGGAACCTGTGTACCTGGAATTTTTAATTCATTAGTAACGGAATAATTTTGTATTTATTTAGTGATTGAATGAATCTGTCTTCTTTTGCGGGTTGACGTTTCACAGTACGAACAGCTACAACTCTTGCCAGAGTCTACGCAAGAAAGAGCTGATGATGTTCAACGATTCCAAAACGGTTGGAAAATTTTAATAGACGTGGAACTTCATACCCGCAAAATAAGTCTGTAGTTTATACAACATTTAATTTAAATTAAAAAGGAGCTTACCCAGGTTTACAAGTACACGTATACGAATTAATACCATCGTTACATGTACCACCATTCATACAGCTGCTTTCAGTACAATCCTCATCGTTCGTCTGACAGTTTATACCAGAGAAACCAAGCGGGCAAGTACAAGTATACGAATCCACGTACTGGTTACAAGTTGCACCGTTCAGGCACGGACTGGATAAGCATTCGTCAATATCGACTTCGCAGTGTTTGCCTTCAAAACCATTGACACAGAGGCACATATAATCACCGATATCGTCCAAACATGTGCCACCGTTCTGACAAGGGACTAAAAATTGAACACGTTAAAAATCCACAAAGCATTCGCATTTAAAATGGTACTCACATGAAGCACAATCATCCGTATTGACGGTACAATCCCGCCCCTCATATCCACGTGCACAAATACACTGATACGATCCGTTAGTATTCCGGCAACTGGCCCCGTTTCTGCAAGGTTGTGAGACTTCGCATTCATCGACGTCTTGTTCGCAAAGGCGTCCGGTATATCCGACGCTGCAGGAGCAGGCAAAATCTAGGTAGTTTGAGCTTGGCGTACATCTAGCGTTATGTCGACATCTGTTAGGGGAACAAGGATCGAGTTTTTCTTGGCAATTTCGGCCGGTGAACGGAAGTTCGCAGACGCATTTATAGTCGTTAACTTGGTCGATGCAAGAACCTCCATTTTTGCATGGATTAATGGCACAATCGTCGATGTTCGTTTCACAGTTTACACCCGTGTAACCTGCGAGGCATTCGCATGTATATGACGCTAAATGATCGTGGCATAATCCTCCGTGTTGGCAAGGATTCGAGGCGCATTCGTCTATGTCGTTTTCGCATTGTTTTCCTCCGTAACCTGGTAAAAGAAGGGTCATTTTTAGGGACTGATTATCAGTAAAAAATACGGTGATCCGTACCTGGCAAGCAGTGACAAATGAACTGATTAACTCCATCTTCACAGCTTCCTCCGTGTTTACAAGGGTTCGATTTACATTCGTCAACGTCACTGAGGCATCTTGCATCGTAATAACCTCTTGGGCATTCGCAGCGGAATCCGTTAATCAAATCAATACAAACGCCACCGTTAGCGCATGGATTTGATGCACATTCGTTGATGTCCGTTTCGCAATGTTGGCCCGTAAAACCAGGTATACATTCGCAAGTATATCTACAAATAGATTAAACATGTTAACAAGGGTGCTTCCTATCCTATCGTTGCTAATAGTTTCATGCGTTTACGATCATGCAAAACATAACGAATTTAATAAATCGTGCACAGTCATTCCTTAAATTTGGTTTTTGTAAACATATTGGCTCGTATTCGCATTTCCACACATTAAAATGGCATAAAAGCTATTTCGTTTTATGTTTACTTTAAAAACGACTTGACTTAGAAACAACTTTAAATGCGAGGTGAGAATACAGGCCATTGTTTTTAAAGTAAGAAACTGATCGATATTCGTAACTACATTACAATTTGTTTATCGAATTAATCTACCAAAAACGATCTTACGAAACAGACAAATAAAAGGAGTTCAACAACGAAAACTTACTGGTTAATAATATTATTGCTGAAGACATGAAACAAAATGTTCTTTATTAGAATCTAATTGCGAAATTTTGTACGAATTCTTCGCAACAGCTTAAAAGGCTTAAAATCGATTCTTACCTGTTGATTCCATCGATACACCGTGCGTTATTTCTACAAGGATTGCTGTAACACTCGTTTACGTTTATTTCGCAGTTAGGCCCAGACGTTCCAGCTTTACAAAGGCATTGATAACCATTAACCAAGTCCTGACAGATACCACCAAATTGGCAAGGGTTAGATTCGCACTCGTTGATTTGTGACTGGCACAAGTAACCCGTATAACCAGGATGACAAGTGCATGTGAAGGTATTTTCTCCGTCGAGACATTCACCATGGTGGCACGGAGATGAGGCGCAGTCGTTGATGTTAGTTTCGCATGAGACACCTACGTGACAGTAAATAATTAAATTAATTTGCATTCGGCAGTTTCTTTGCCTTCCTCAAGGCTACAAAATGCATATACTTGGAAACAATTGGTGCTGGTGCAATCAACTCAAAAACCAAACTATGCTCAAAGGAAAAACAAAATGCACTTACCAGTAAATCCAGGTGGGCATTCGCAAGTATAACCAGCTATAGAATCGTGACAGAGACCACCGTTACGACAGGGATTCGATATACAGTCGTCTATGTTGACTTGGCAACGAGCACCCGTAAAACCGATGGCACAAGTACATTTAAATGAGTTGATGAGATCGTGACAGGTACCACCATTTAAGCATGGTCGATCTTTACATTCGTCGATGTCGATTTCGCACTGCGTTCCTGTGAAACCTGTAAGGAAAACACTCAGTGTTATTCTTTTGTTTTTATATTATGGATACAATCAATTCGTTAAGCATGCAAATCAGCATTTGTAAGGTGATTTTTATGATGCATAATAAGTAAAGTTCACTTAGGTAGAATTATGGATATTACAAGATAGAATTAGGCATGGTGGTTGTTTAGGCGACTTCAATGAAAATACTATGAACCTCGGTTGCTATGGAAACGGTTTTAACGGTGTGAAGGCTGAGCGCAGCTTTTATAAAGGTTCCCAATATTTTACATTCAGTTTTATTATCAGACTCAACTTGCTATAGTCGTTTGGTCAATTTTAACCAAAGTATGTACTTTGTATCTTGATTGTTCTGGAAACATTTTTAAGCATGATTAGCACCAATGTAAAAACTGGATGCAGCCTTTTATTAAAGTTTCTTTAACACAATTAGAATATTTTGTATCTCGTTTTAATGCAATGCCCAACTTGCTATTGTCGTTTGGATGATTTAAACCAAAGCACTTTGTACCTCGTACCTTGTTGTAAGTAGGTTTTGAAATAAAGGAAGGAGGTTGTCATGGTTTATTAGTAACTAATGTAAACATTTATTAAATAAAGATTAATTGAAATTGGATTTTCATTAATATGCTTTAAACTGGTGTAAAACATATAACATGGCGCAGTCGGTAGGATTAAAATAAAAAGAAAGTGTTTTTTTTTAAAGAAGCACATACTTGAAGCAATAAAATGGAAAATTTGAGGCTCTCAGCACCCTTGTTGTCCACTGGTAATATTGCAGCTAATTTTCAAAGGTTCAAACAAAACTTTAAAATCTACATAAAAGTAGTACAAGTAAATCGGAATATGTTAAAGTTGCAATATTATTAAATTTTCTTGAGGAAGATACTGTGGAGGTTTATGACAACTTCAAACTAACTGAAGATCAAAAAAAGGATTATAAGACAGTAATAGATGAATTTGAGTAATACACAAATCCAAAGAAGAACGTAATTTTATAGTAGTAACAGGCGAGAAGGAGAGCAATCTGACCAATTTTTGAATAATATTACAAATTTGTCAAAAAGGGGGGGAATTTGGAGAGTAGAGAGAAATAATTAAGTGACTTCCTCAAGTGAATAGAATTTCTTCTTAAAACACTGTTATTTTCATCTTGTACTAAATAACAGCGAGGTGCATTTAACGTTCTATTTTGCCTGGAATCCACTTATTATCTCTCTGTACTACTACATTTTCTTCTTCATTAAAATCTAGTCCTAACATAATTTGCTTTATACATTATTTCCTTATTTTCTAACTGGTTCTAATAATGATTCTATTATAGGTAACTTAGTTTTTTAAATTTCGTGACATTAACAATTAAGCCGGTGTTAAGCCTATTTTTAATAGTTAATAGGAATATTCCTATATTCTAATAAACCTATTCATAAATCTGTAGATTCTGCCCACAGCTTTTTCTGCTAGCCCATTAGCTCTAGGATACAGTGGACTACTAGTGACTATTTGGAAACCCCAATCCTTAGCAAACTGTTGACATTCTATTGAATTATATGGCATATTATCACTAAAACAAGTATGAATTCGAAGACTTCCACGGTCAGTGTCAGTATTAATAAAACGTTTTCCGGATTGGAACCGTGTCATTGTTGAAACAGAATAACTCAACGTTTCGCCCACTTTTTTAAGGAGCTTCTTCAGGAGGAAAGGGAGGGGCTTGCAAGCCAGAGGCGAAACCCTTCTGGAGCCATACCATATGATGGATAATATAACAAATACCTATGGAGTATAACGCAGCCATTATCATATTGTCTTGTCCGTCTAAAACATTCGAAAAAATTGCCAAAAGTGGTATAATAACCGAAACTCAAACTCGTCAATAAAATTCTGGATTTACGTTCTATAGCCAACGAAGAAGATTGCTATTAAATACCGCTAGAAAAGGATGGCGTATAACGATACTTCTGTCTTTGTATTTTTCAATAGGGGCGAACTGTACCAACCAAACTGCATACCTGAGGTCTACATAGACTCCCATTGGTTGCTACTGAAATTCATTGAAGATAGTCAACCGGAGAGGTACTCATTTTTCATTTAGGACTTGGTATTTGGTTTTAAAGTTAATGTTAATATAAGAGAACCAAAGAGAGATAAAAGATATACAATTCTCTTGCAGAGTTTGGATAAAACTGAAGAAATGTGGTATATAACATGAAAACACTGAAGGTAAATATTAAGTATAAAATCCATATCTCTTGTTTTTTTTATCAAATGTACTTAAAGGCGCATATGACCCATACATAAGCTAATAACGACAGATCAATAAAAATACCAATTAGGGTAGGCTGTGAAATTGAATTAACATCCACAGGATGACATTTTATAACGTTTGTAATTCAATCGTTGCTTCTGTTCATCTAAGCGGCGGTCCACTTCCACTTTTACGAGCGACACTACCACTTTCTCCATATTTTCAAACTTTAAATTTCTTCACCAAATAAAAAACTTAAAAAATTTGACAAGAGCGTTCAATTTTAAATTTTCATGTCAGAAATGTCATTCTGTGGATGTGGCTAAAGTACCAATTCAAAATAATTAAATTTCACAGGCTACAGTAATTGGTTTTTTTATTGATCTGTCGTTATAATGCACTGTTCAAAGCAACAGATATTTTACTTTTTATTTACTGTCAATATTTAGAAAATCAATGGCATTTTGAAAGTCGGGATTACTTGAATTGCTTTTTCAAGTGAGCTTAGTTAATAACAAACTTCACTTTTATTGTTCAATTTAAGATATTTAAAAAGCAGTGTTATTGGTTTTAAGGTTTAGCTATCTAAGTGGAAATTTTGCAAGAACCTTTTCCGAACTGAGTCCTACTTTTTCTGTTGTTTTTTCTTTTAATATTAGGTATATAAATATAAACCAGAAACTTTAAAAGACTTGTGGAGGAATACAGAAGATGGAATTGGCTATGTTCACAAATAGATAAGTATTTCGCGCTTTGTTTGCAAATCTCGTTTCCGATTTGGAGAAATGCATCGCTGAGAGATGTAGTGTTTTTAGACATTTAATTTTTGATAATGCATTCTTACTTGCATCGCAAGAAATCGTGTATTATTATCTCTATTGAACCATGATTGTATAGATCTGAAGGTGCGATAGTTGTTAGGCTTTGAATTTGTATTGAGTATGCTTAAAAACAGATTCATATTCTTCAATCTGTTGGGTTCCATTTCCAAGCTTTAACGCTCTTTCACTTTTAAAATTAGTGGCGCTTTGGAGCTTTATGGATGATATTGAAAAAATATACTGTAACGAGACGCGTTAGAGGTCGGCGAGAGCACGTGTGAGATCGTATGCGTCATCCGCCGACAGAAGTTTCTGGAGTTACCGTGAATGTTCGGTTGCGTCATCGTTTCTGGTGGGTTCTGTTTTTATGCCATGCTGAGAACAAAATTTGACTGTTTTGAGTGTATTTAAATTGTCATTTGATCTTTTACTAACCAGTTGAATTACTAGTTTTATTAATTGGCCATACCTGAAGCTACCGGAAACCTAGTGTTTGGACTAACATAGAACATGTATTTTTAGCTACGTCCCTGATGGTTACAGGATTTGCATCACATACGAAAGCTACACAAATATCCATTTAGCCGAACTTGTAGTTAAACAAAAGCTTACAGCTATATAAACGTGTGTTTTCTCGAACGAAAAATCTCTCACACATCAGTAATCACCTATAATAAAAGGCAAAAAAAAGCAAATCGTTGTTTACGTAATTAATCTATTACATCCGCCAAAATTACAAAGCAGATACCAGAAAAGGAACACATAAATTACTTGGGTACATTAAAATTGATAATCATTCGAAACGGCCGCAATTTATACGGCCAGAAACACACTTCAAACACCTGCCTGTAATTTTGCATGTATTACTCCTCTATCTGAACGAAAGAACCGGTAACTCATCGTCATGAAAGAACCTGGAGCTGTTGGACTATGATTAGCCCACATATATATGACCCTTACCACTTAAGACCTGGGTGGGTCACATACCGCGCCTCGTTACTGTTCTTTTTATTACTTTACATGTGGAGTACGAATGTTCGATAAGAAAACGATTACACACAATTTCTAAATATTAACTTCTTAATTTGGTTGGAAGAATCCTCTAAACAAATTTATAATGGCAAAGCATAAGGTTACGGAATAACCCGGTAAAAGACGAAAATAAAATTAATAAAAATGTGCAAAATAATTCATTTGGATATTCGTCAGCTAAGGTAAGGAAGTGCCGCTTTGCAACCAAGGAGAAATACGTTCGAATCCCGCCCATTCTGTCTTAACAAAACATCAAAAATGCTAAAAACCCCGAATCAAGTCTTACTTAAAACTAACTGGCAGTTTGCGTGAAATTTCCACCAACAAACAAAGGCAAATTCCTTGTCACGATTACCTAAAAATGAGTCAATGTAGTTATAGTTAATAAATGTGAAAAAAGCCACCTCCGTTAATGCCCTTCGTCTTACGTAAGAAATTACAGTATTCAGTTTCGGTCTCAAGATTATACCGAGCCGAAACAAAAACCGTAAATTAGTAGTTTTTAGGCTCGGACATCCTTGCCAGTTTCGTTAAAAGAAAAGGAACAGCGGGTTCACTTTCCTATTGTCGGTGTCATTGAACGTATGTTAAGGTTGTCTTTAAGTCTTTTAGAAACATGGCAATTCAATTGTGAGATTTTGTCAACTAACGAGCTGAAACCTTTCGGTAACAAATAAATAAGAAAAACGTTTTCGGTGATTTCGGCAGGTTTATTTGTTTGTAGCTTTGTATATTTTATCAATTTGATGTTGGTTAATTTCCGAGGCTGGAACGAATGTATTTATAAAGCCAAATTTACTTTAAATTTATCATACGAAAACCAATTAAATTGGGGAATTGAAACGGCTTCATTTAATCAACAAAATATTTTAATCTGAAGTGAATTTAATTAAAATACTGGTTTATGGATTTCATACACAAAAAGCTTACTTACTGCATTCACCACCTTTTATAATCATAATAGGCCATGTTTCGGGGCCAGTTCCATTGGTGAAAACTTTTTTGGTACAACTCCTGCTTCGACGCATAGTTTACGAAATCAGTTGTAACGACAGATCAATTAAAAACCAATTAGGGTAGGCTGTGAAATTGAATTATTTTGAATTGGTACTTTAGCCACATCCACAGAATGACATTTTTGACATGAATTTAAGGTTATAAACTTTGTTTACAATAAAAATGTCAAATTACAAACGTTATAAAATGTGGCTAAAGTACCAATTCAAAATAATTCAATTTCACAGCCTACCCTAATTGGTATTTTTATAGATCTGTTGTTATAAATCATGCTTGTTTGTTTTACTTATTTATTGTAAAACCGTCGTAGGCGTAGGCCATGTTTGGGGACTAGTTTCATTGGTGTAAATCAGGCTTTCCTGGTTTAACCATTTTTTTCAAGAAAAGTTGCGTGTTTACGAAAGAACCAGCTGTTTTAGTTATTTAAATCTTTGTTGGTGTGTTTTATTTATTTTATTTATTGAGAGAATTCTAGGGTTGCGGGTCGCAAGAATCTCGTATCAGAAGATTTGCTTTATGAAAAGCTCGCCCAATAAATCAATAAACCAACAAATCCGTTTGTTTCACACAGTTAATCAATATTTAGGGCAATAACGCGCCGTTTAAACAAATGACAATCGCAAGTGTTCGTTGCCAACACTTATAAAGTAAGATCATGGCCAACTATTGTCTAAAACGGGAGTCGGAATCAATAAAACATATTGATTTAAAACCCAAACCTGCAAACTTGGAAACATTCAGAAAATTAACAAATTTCTTGCTAAACTAACAATAAATTATTATTTATTTCGGATATTTTAAAACATAATTATTATAACTATTATCAAACAAACAGGCCATTCGTGCCAAAGAAAAACCAAAATAATCGAAAATAAACAATTCAAATCCACTGGTTTCACAATTTAGAGTAATAAAGCACCGTCTACCTAAACAAATGACAATCGCAGACGTTTCCAACCTTATAAAATAAAATGGTGGCCAAATATTGCCCACAACTGGTGTGAACTGTGTATAAATGAAAACATACTGCTTTAAAACCCAAACACTGTTAGTTAAACGAATTTGCCATTGAGATCTGGGAAACACTAATAAAATTCGCAAATTTCCTACTAAACTAACAATAAATTATTTATTGCAGATAAAATGTAATTTATTGAACCGTTATCAAATACACAGACTTATCACCAAACAAAAAAAACCGATGAAAAAATGAAACAAAATAAATCGAATTGTTTCGCACAGGCAATATTTTGGAGTAACAGCGCGTCATCTGCTTAAACAAATGACAATCGCAGACGTTCAAATGTTTGTTGCCAATACAATAAACTAACATCGTGGCCAACTATTGTCCAAAACGGCGTTTTAAAAACGCAAACGTGTCGCTTTAAAACAGAAACATACTGTTTCAAAACCCAAGACTGGTTGCCAATAATGAATAAATCCTGAACAACTGTTATTTTAGATAGGTAAGTCAGAGAAAGTTAAGATGAACGATAACCATATCGGTTATAAAAAAAAATAAATAAAAAGGCAAACTTTTTTTGCCTTTTATTAAAGTTAACTAATTTGCTATTAAGCCAGGGAAACATTCACAAAATTAACTACAAATTATTTACTTCAGGTATTTGAAAATATAATAATTGTTGAACTATTAGCAAATGAATAGGCCATTCGTGCCAAAGAAAAACCAAAATATCGCAAATAAACAAAACAAATTCACTGGTTTCACACAGTTTAGGCAATATTTAGAGTAATAAAGCCCCGCCTGTTTAAACAAATGACAATTGCAGACGTTCAACTGTTCGCTACCAACATGATAATGTAAAATCATGGCCAACTATTGTCCCAAAACGGAAGTGAACGACGTATAAATGGAAACATAGGGGAGGTTGGGGCAAGTTCGGCATGTGGGGCAAGTTCAGCATTAGTGTATTTTTAATTTAAATTTATATTTATTGTATAGGAAATGTTACGTTTGTGTAGTATTTGACATGTATATATTATATTTAATGACAGTTTTGACTCGGTAATGTAGGAAATCAAGTAAACTGCCCGTGGTTTGTGTTGGTGTCCGCCGTTGATATTTTTGCATCTGGTAAGTTAATGTATTTCTATGTTATATTAACATAAATTTTCAAAATATTGGAGTGTATTGATACCTTATGGTGTGGGCTTCATTATTAATTAATTAAAATTTCGATTAAAGATTGGAGTAAAATTCTAAAACTACAATAAATCAAAACGGCGTGTTGGGGGCAAGTTTGGCATTTTTGTGAGGGGCAGATTCAGCAGTGCTGAACTTGCCCCTGGCATAATTTAAATATTTATCAAGTGAAATTTTGTGCTTACCCATGAATTATTTGTTTAGATTAAAATGGTCCGCAATTATAAAAAAAAGCGACAACGATCCTATGATGAGCAGCAGTTAAGGAAAGCTATTTTTGAACTAAAAAATAGTAATATTAGTTTACTATCACTTTCCAAGAAATATAAAATACCGCGACAAACTCTTCAATACTGGAAGAATAACGACTTGCCGCCTAATGATTTGCCTATAAAAAAGGGTCGATTTGTGCCCGTTTTTAATAATCAGATGGCTGAAGAATTGAAACAACATATCGTTCAGTTACAGAAAATGTTCTATGGTTTAACATCCGTAGAAATAAGAAGGCTTGCCTACCAATTTGCAAATTTGAATGGGCTGGCTCATCCGTTTAACAATGAAAAAAAAATTAGCAGGGCGAGATTGGCTAGATTCTTTTATGAAAATTTATAATTTATCATACCGAAAACCTGAAGCCACTAGCATGGCTCGAGTAGCAGGATTTTCTAAACCAAAAGTGGAAAAGTTCTTTCGAATTTTAAAAAATGTTATAGAAAAACACCAATTTAAAGCTTGTAACATCTACAATGTGGATGAAACAGGAGTTTCTATTGTTCAAACTCCTAGAAATATCATTGCTCAAAAAGGTTTGAAGCAAGTCGGAAGAATAACTTCTGCCGAAAGGGGAAAAAACATAACAGTGGTGGGCACAATTTCAGCTGGTGGAACTTTTATTCCACCAATGATTATTTTTCCACGGGTTCGTCATAATCCCCAATTAGGACAAGGTTCACTTCCCGGAACTTTGGTTAAAGTTAGTCCTTCCGGATGGATGGACACTGGCTTATTTTTGCTGTTTTTACAACATTTCATACAATATGCATCTCCATCTGAAGAGAGCCCAGTTTTATTAATAGTTGATGGCCACGGCAGCCATAAATCTCTGGAGGCCATCAATCTATGTAGAGAAAAAAACATCACTGTTATCACATTTCCACCACATACTAGTAATAGACTCCAGCCTCTGGATGTAACCGTGTATGCTCCATTTAAGACATACATATCACAAGGAATGGATAATTATATGACTACTAATCCTGGCGAAAGAATTACTGAATATGTTATGGGACCCATCATAAAACAAGCTTATGTTCGTGCATTTACACCAAACAATATCTTAAAAGGTTTTGAGAAAACAGGAATCTATCCTTATAATGATAACATTTTTGATGATGATGCTTTTATTGGTACACAAGCAGTCTGTTCCTTTTATAATTCGCAAAAAGAAGATTCAGTTGCCTCAACATCCACTATCGATGATTCAACACCTTCATTGCCTGTACCTGAAAGTAGCGCAAATAAAAGTTCCGCCTTACCTTCAGGCAATGGAGAATTGCAGAAGACTTGCATTCGAGATATTTCACCCCTGCCTAAGCCAAAGGACAAATCTAAGGAAGGTAAAAGAACCCGAACTCAGCAGGAAGCACAAGAAATTACAAGCTCTCCATTTAAAGAAGAACTAGAAAACAAACGGAAGACACCTAAGAAACCTGTTCAACGAAAGTTAGTTAAAGGAACAAAGAAAATTTCTAAAAAGATTCCTCGGCCTTCTTCTTCTTCTACTCTACAAAAAGGCGATACGGCTGCTTCAACTTCTTCTATTCACGGTCCAGTGACGTTACTATCTTTATCTGAGACTGATACAAGTAAAAGTTCCACTTCACTTTCAGGAAACAGTGAAGCACAGAGACATCCAATTCAACGAAAGTTAGTTAAAGGAAAAAAGGGAACCGCTGTTACGATTCCCCAGCCAGAAGAACAAGAAGAGACATTTTGCATTTACTGTCATGGAAAATATGGAGAATCTCAAGAAGAATGGATAGGCTGTTGTATTTGTAAATTGTGGGCACACGAAGAGTGTTCTGATTATGAAGGTGTGGGAGTATTTACATGTGATCTGTGCAGAGACTAGATAATTCTACTAAAATTTAATATTTAGAATAACTTTTAATTTTTGGGTTCCTTGTTAAATATGTATTTTTAAAGTTCTTTTGTTTGATTCAGTATTTTGTATTGTATTTTAAGGTTTTCTTTTTGATAATGCACATATAATAAATAATCATCATATTCCCGTATTTTATTATTTTTTTATTAGGCCTTAAAGTAGTATTGCCCAATCTGCCCCACAAGTACTGCTGAAGTTGCCCCACTATAGGGGCAAGTTCAGCAAAATGCAACTGATGTATAAATGCCAATTTGAATTGATTTCTTCTGAAGTAAGTCATAAAACTGATCTGTCTTCTACTAATAAAATATAGTAGATCTTAAATTTTAAACCTACACGTCCACAGAGCGTCTCCTATTAATTTTAATACGTATTTTTGCTTAGCATGCTGAACTTGCCCCAACCTCCCCTACTATTTTTAAAGCCCAAACACGCTGTTTCAAAACCCAAAATTCTAGCTATTAATAAATAAATCTAGAGCGGCTGCTACCTTAGACAAGTCAGAAAAAATTAAGATAAGTGATAAGCATACCAGTTCAAGAAAAAAAACAATTTTAAAAATAAATTCCAAGTCTTATTAGCTTCTTATTGAAGTTAACTTAAGAACTGAGAAACATGCACAAAATCAACAAGCTTCCTGATGAACTATCAACAAATTATTTATTTCAGGTATTTTAAAGTATACTTATTGAACTATTATCAAATAAAACGGCCAAATATTCCAAAGAAAAATATACAAAACAAAGTTAGATATTTACACAATTTAGGCAATATTTAGGGCAACAATGCCTCATCTGCTAAAACAAATGACAATCGCAGGCGTTCAACCCAATAAATTAAAATCATGGCCAAATATTGCCCAAAACAGATCTGAACTGTGTATGAATGGAAAAATCTGGATTTAAAATCCAAAAGTTGGTATTAAGCCAGGGAAACATTCACAAATTTGCTACTAAACTAGTAACAAATTCTTTATTTTAAATATTTCAAAATATAATTATTGAACTGTTATTAAATAAACAGACTATTCGTCCCAAATAAAAACCAAATATCGAAACTAAATAAATAAATAAACAAAACAAATCTGATTGTTTGGCGCAGTTTAAGCAATATTTAGGGCAACAATGCGTCGTCTGCCTAAACAAATGACTATCACAGACGTTCGTTGCTAACATAATAAACTAAAATGATTGCCAACTGTTGTCCAAAACAAGAGTGAACGGTGTATGGAATATATTGATTTAAAATCCATATATGCAGGTTTTAAAACTGAAACACACCGTTTCAAAAACCAAGCTTCGATGCCCCTAATGAAAAAATCCTGAGCAACTGAAATTTTAGATAAGTTAGAAAAAGCTAGATAAATGATAAGCAGTTCAAATAAAAAGACCATTCGTCCCAAAGGAAAGCCAAAATAAGCAAAACAAATCCAATTGTTTCAAACACTTTAGGAATAATTAAGGGCAACAATGCGCTGCCTGCTTAAACAAATGACAATTGCAGACGTTCAAAGGTTCGTTGCCAACCCAATCAACTAAAATCATGGCCGACTTTTGCCCAAAACACAGAAGTAAACAGGGTATAAATGGAAACATACTGATTTAAAATCCAAAGCCACTGGTTGAGTAACAAATCTAGATACATCAGTTAAAGAAAGTTAAATGAATGACAAGCAGTTCAAATAAAAAGACCATTCGCCCCAAAGGGAAGCCAAAATATCGAAAATAAATAAACACAGAAAACAAATCCAATTGTTTCAAAGAATTTAGGAAAGATTAAGGGCAACAACAGGTATGTTTAAACAAATGTTCGTTACCAACCTAATAAATTAAAAGCATGGCCAACTATCGCCCAAAACAGGAGTGAACCGTATATTTATTTCAAAACACAACACATTGTTTCAAAACCCACGATTAGTTGTCAATAATGAATAAATTCAGAGCACCTGAGATTTTAGATAAGCTAGAGAAAGTTAGATGAAAGATAAACCCACCAATTTGAGAAACAATTAAAAAAAGTTTAGTTTTTTTGGCTTCTTTTTTAATTTGCTATTAAGCCAGGGAACATTCACAAAATTTACAAATTTCCTGTCGAACTACAAATTACTTATTTAAGATGTTTGAAAATATGATTATGGAACTGTTATCAAAATAAAAATGGCAATCGTCCCAAAGAAAAAGCAAAACTATCGAAAATAAACAAATAAACAAACAAAAGTAAAGAAACAGCTAAAATTAATGGAGATATTTAAATGCGGATTTTGTTAATAAATGAACTGGTTTTCTCAATAAGTAGAAACTCTTCTCGGTGATAATTGGCCCCATTCCCATAAAGTAAGCGTTAGTAGTTTATCACTTGCAGTAGACTTGAAGGTGGTAACGCCTTAAACGTACAAATTAACTCTAGAATTCGTCAAATTCCATACAAAAAATTTTCGTCTTAGATTTCCTCATTTTTGGGACTGTAAACCATTTTTTAAAGTGTCATAAAGGTCTGCTTAGTTACCGAAAGGACGCTGGTTCGAACCCCAGCCTTGGATGAGACGCTGAAGAACTCATTTTTTTGTAGTTGTTGAAACGTAAAAGACTTTTAACCACGATCGAAAATTTGATAATTCAAGCCCAGCAGATTGGTTTGATTAAATCAAATTAGCAAAAATTCGTGTGGACGAATAACAACAATACAAAACAACCGGTAAATTGTACGGATGAGTGGTTAATGCGATCAGCCATGAACCCTAACTGCCTTCATTAAACTCTCTCGTACATCGAAAGCCATTTCATGAATCCGTTTTTATCAAAAACAATTTTACGTGCATCACAATTCTAGTACCGCAAAAAAAGGTCGTAAAATCGAGGCGCATACCGCGGATGAACAAATAACTTTACCGGCAAGAGAATTTTAGTTCGGAATCTTCGTATTATAAAACGAGAACTTGGATGAAGGACGTTCGTTCGAATGTAATTTATTTTTAATTAAATTTTTCGAAGAAGTGTAATGCCGAGTTTTGAAATAATTTGACGGGTTTTATTGCAAAAAAATTGCGGCGGGAAAAAATTAATTAAAAAAACTGAAAAGTTGCGAATTTAGATTATCAAAAATTGCATTTTATTTATTGATTAACCTGGGCTACAAACCAGTTTACTTATTTTATTACTCTCTCATTAAAATTCGCAGAACGAATTGTTAATTACTCTAAAGATCGTAATAGACGAGTGAACAAAAGACAAAAGATTTGTTTCCGAATTTAATTTACCAAATTTTCGATCAAACATAACAAATAATTACAGTATACGAGCACAACAAAAACCCAAATTACAGGCTCATTCCACGATACAATTACTGAATGAGTACGATACAAAATGGCAACTCTCGAAAAAACGAACCCATATTAAAAAAGAAATCACGTAGTTACAGCTGGAATTAAAAAGTTTTTGAGTAAGCAAATCTTCGATCGAGAAAATCTAATTTATCGCATAGCTGCAGATGCGGTCGAACAGTTATATTGACTTACAGGGAAAATATCTTAACGTGTTTTTCACGTTTCTTCCACGCCACAATTAAAAATAAGCCATTCGATGGCTTTGATTTTTCCAACAGCTTTTGGTATTATGATACGTTCGTGAACTTTCCGGGCCATAGTAAGTCATGATTCGTGGGTGTAAACAAGGCTTTTCCTGGTACGAACCTATCATGTCACTTTATACTTATCAACTAATCATAAATGCTTAATTTGGTGTCACTTTGAGTTTATTGCATCGTAGTAGGCCAAGTCTCGTGGATGTAAACAAGGCTTTTCCTGGTATAAACCTGTCCTGTGACGTTATTCTTATCGACAAAACATGACTGCCAGTTGCATGTGTTTTAATTGCTTAATTTGGTATTAGTTTGGGTTTACTGTACAGTAATAGACCAAGTTTTCGAGGGTGTAAATAAGGCTTCTCTTGTTGTAAATCTGTCAGTAGTTTTAAGGCTATGATTCACATTTCCAACTGTACGTAATTTCTTAATTTGTTAGTTGTATTACTTCGAGTTTTACCATAATACACTAGGCCATGTTTCGTGGGTGTAAACAGGGTTTTTCCTGGGGTGAACCAGTCTTGTCATGTTACACTTATCGACAGGATAGGAATACCAATTGCATGTGTCTGAATTACTTAATTTTGTATTAGTTTGGGTTTATTGTATCGTAGTAGCCCAAGTTTCGTGAGTGCAAACAAGGTTTTTCATGGTGTGGACCAGTCTTGTCAATATTTTTAAGGCTTTGATTCGCGGCAGATCCCGATTTCTTAACGTTTGATTTCTTGAGTTTTTTGATTTGCATTAATTTGGGATTGCTACGGCACAGTCAGTGATGTTTTGTCAGTGTAGACAAGGCTTTAACCGGTATGAACCTGTCTTGTCAGTAAGTTTAAGGCTATGATTAACGGCAGGATTAACGTTTTCCAACTGCATGCAATTTCTAATTGTTTCAATTGCTTAATTTTTTCTTTGTTTAGTTTCAGTTTTACTATAACACAATAGGCCATTTTTTGCCGGTGTAAACAGGACTTGTCCTGATGTGAGCCTGTCCACCTGTCTTCTCGATAATTTTAACATTATGTTTCGCTTCAGAATCAGTGTTTTAATTGCTTAATTTTTAGATTTTCCTTAGTTTGGATTTTACAGCACAACAGCAGGTCATTTTTCGTGAGTGTAAGTAAGGCTTTTCCTGATATAAACCTGTCTTTTTTGCAGGTTGAAGGTTGTAACTAACGACAAGAACGGCATTGCCAGTTTGCATGTAATTTCCCAACTTTTTCATTGCTAAATTTTGGGATTTGTATTAGTCTCAGATTCACAGTAAACCACAGTACAGCTGGTCATGTTTCGTCGGTGTAAGCCGGACTTTTGGTAGTATAAGCCTATCTTATCAATAATTTTAAGGCTATTATCCAGGACACGACAGGACAAACTTCCAATTGCGCGAATTCTTTGATGTTTTAGGCTGATTGATTTGGGTTTACTGTATCACTACAAGCCATGTTTTGGTGGTGTAAGCAAGGCTTTTACTGGTGTCAACCTGCCTTGTCTGCAGGTTTAAGATTGTGCTTAAGGACACGATCGGTATTTATCTTCATACAATCTCGTAACATTTTATTTGCTTAATTTTTTGACTTGAATGAATCTGGTGTTACTACTGTAGCACGATAGGCTATGTTTCGTCGGTGTAAACAGGACTGTTACTAGTATAAATCCGTCTTGTCAACAATTTTAAGGTTATTATTTAAGACAGGATTTGAAATTCCAACTGCGTGCAATTTCTTTTAATGTATCAGCTGAATTTTTGTATTAGTTTGGGTTTACTGTATCACAGCAAGCCAATGTTTCGTCGGTGTAAACAAGGCTTTTCCTTGTATGAACCTGTCTTGCCAGTAAATTTAGGATTGTGATTACCATCATTGCCAGTTACATGGGATTTCTTTAGGATTAGTTGCTTAATTTTCCGACTTGTATTGGTTTGGGTTTCACTATACCATAACAAACCATACTTCGTCAGTGTAAGTAGGGCTTTTCCTGGTATGAACCTGTCTTGCAACTAATTTTAAGGCTATTATTCAATACAAAATTTGAATTTCCAATTACGCGACTTCTTTTAATGTTTTGGCTCAATTTTTTATATTATAGTAAGCCATGGTTTGTCGGTGTAAACAAGGCTTTTCCTATTATAAACCTGCCTTGTCAGTAATTTTAAAGCTAGTATTCGAGAGATTTAAATTTCCAATTGTGCAACTTCTTTTGATGTTTTAGCCGAATTTTTGTTTTAGACTGGGTTTACTGCATCACAATAAGCCATGTTTAGTCGGTGTAAACAAGGCTTTTCCTGGTAGGAAGCCAGTATTTTTAAGCCTATTATTCAAGGCAGGATTTAAAGTTCCAATAGCACGCAGCTTAAATTTTCATTCGTTTACTTTAGGTTTCCTGTATTAGAATAAGTTATGTTTACACCGGCGAAACATGGCTTTCCTTGACGTGACCTTGTCTTACTATCAATCACCATTGCCTGTTAGGTGCATGCGTTTCCGTTACGTTTTAGTTGCTTAATTTTCTGTATTAATTAGAGTTTTTATTAATCAAAGCAGGTCATGTTTCGTCGATGTAAACAAGGCTTTTTCTGGCAACTTGTTTTCTCAGGGTTCCTCACATACAGGAAGGGAAGCATAAACGTATAATCAATCAATTAGTTTGGTATTCGCGGTATAGTTTTGCATTTTTAGGTCTGTGACGAATACGACTCTTAGGGAGAGCCTGATTTAAACAACTAAACACTTGGGTTACTTCGTAAAATTCCGATTTTTCACAACAAAATAATTAATTTAAGAAAAATGACAAGAAAGCACCGTTTACCCAACCTACAACCGGACAAGTGACATTGCTGCATATTGTACGAACTTCTTATTAACCGAAATCGTGGCTAACTATTGTACAAATAAGGAGTGAACAGGGTATACATGGGATATCGAAATAATTTCTGTAGGAACATTCTAACATAAAGAATGCGTTTCCAAAGAAAAACTTGATTGTTTAAAAAATTTATAAATAATATCAGCCATGGTTGCGGTTTGAACGTATGTCCTTCTGATTGCAAAGCGGAGTACTTGCCCCAAAAATTCCACAGTGAAATTTTACAAACTTGTTAATTTAATCTCGCATTATAAAATTGAAAATGTTCGGTAAGGTATCGGAACGAACGCAAAAGGAATTTTATTATCATCTTTTTTCAATTTCAATTGATTAATCCAATCCAAACGTAAAGAAAGGATTGAATTTCTGGATAATGATGTTGATGAGGAATTTCGCGTGCGCTGGTCACGTCCTGGGCGCGCTTCTTGGAGGAGGTTCGACCGCCGCCTGCCGTGATTCACAGGTAGGTGATCTGTTCGGGTCAGCAAGTTCTTTGAGCCAGATGACCTCCAAACTATTATATTTTACCTTTCTTTCTTTTTTTATTTGGCTGTATTTAGTTACTCTCATACTTGTACGGGACGTAGACTAAACTTATGCGAGTTGAGAACAATCAGTTAATTGAAGAAAATTAATCGGAAACCAGGAACGAAAACAAAATATAAGTCTGAGCTAAAATAATATTGCAGTAATTCGAAATCTTCAGAAAGGATCTGTAATTATACGAGCGGAAATGCGGAAATGAAATTTCGGTTAAAACAAATTAGGATTCTTCCTTTTTTACTTGTAATTCAGTCGTTGTAAAAATAGGGCTGCAAATTGAAAACATAAGAAATATGACACACTTTCTAACAATTACTTCGTTGCCAGAAATCATAACAGTCACTTCAAATGAATCATCGGAAAAAATAGGCTTTCCGCACAAATACTTGCTTTGAATCTTGGGAGATTTCAACGATGGATTGGAAAATAAACTTCAATTCTGTAGCTGTCATTTTTTCTAACAATTTAAACTCAGCATTTCTTTGTAAAAATCATCGAAAGAATTTAAAAGATTCAAAACCCTATTTAAAAAAAGGCTCGAGAACCTTGATGAAGCCTTAATATTTCAAAAAATGCACAAAGAAATCGTAGAAACGTTTGCAAAACCGTGGAGATTTCAACGATAGATTAGAAAACAAACCCTCAGTTCTGGATTCGTAATTGTTTTAATTAATTTAAAATCGGCGTTTCTTGGTAACAATTATGGAAAGCATTAAAAGTAATCAAAAAACCTACGAAGTTTTCATAAGAAAAGGTTCGAAAACCCTCTGAGAACCTTGAAGACAAAGCCTTAATATTTCAACAAATGTACAAACAGATCATTAAAACGCTTGCAAAACCGTGGCGATTTCAACGATAGATTTAGTAAACAACCCCCAATTTTAGTGGATGAATCAGTAAGTAAACTAGCGAGTGACTTAATTTTGTTTAATCAATTTCTGCAATGAAAAACAAACTCATCTAAATGGTTAAAATTAATGAGTCTTGATTAAAATTTATTTTCTTAAGCACTTGGCATTTATTTATGTATTTATTTCAAACAAGCCACAGTAGTCGTACATGTCAGCTGATGTCAGCAGCATTTGAAGAAGAGATGAGTGACCAACGTGCAGGAATATGACACTGGTTTGCTATATAAACAAGTTGTACCCATTAAGCCACCGGTTAAATCTAAAAATTTCAAGTTTTCAGGCTCGATTAAACTGGCAAGCGAAAATAAAGATCTTTAAGTTATTTATTGCACAAGTTTTAACTGTTTTTTTTTGTTAGAAGTCGAGGTTTTATTCCGCAATTCAAGTAAGCAGGAAGAACAAAGTTTTCCATCGTTATTTTATGAACACATAAATGTGAGATGACTTTTGAACAATTCAAAACAGTAGAAATTGCTTGTCTTTGTTAACAAATTCGTAAGGTAAATTACAAGTGATTTCATTGAAAAGCCCTGCAAACCTTAAAACGTAAAAAAAGGCAGCAAAGCAGTGGAGCAAGTGCCTTGATTTCAAGGGACATACGTTCGAATCTCAATCGTGAAGGTTTCTTAGTTGAAGAACCACCGAAATTTCAGTGATATTAACTAATGAGGTTTTAAGCAAAATAAATCAAATTATTTTAATCTTAAAAACATATAAAATTTGCAACTAACTAATGTCGACAGTGCCCAAAAAAGTACAAGCATAAAGTAAAGTAAAAAAAGTAGAAACTTACCAGGCATGCAAACGCATCTGAAGGTACCAGGATCGTCCAAACAGGATCCATCGTTATGGCAAGGATGTGATTCGCATTCATTTACGTTCGTTTCACAACGGGGACCTGTAAATCCTTGGGTGCAATTGCAGGCAAAACTACCGGGGGTGTTAACACAGATGCCATCGTGTTCGCATGGTGAACCTGAAAAAATATCTTCCTTTACTTGTCTCATTTATTTTAATATCTAATAATTAGTTTTAATATTAAAAGGTTGTTTCATACAAACAAAAATCTAGCTTCAGGCGACTTAAACTAAGGCTTAAGTGCAGTAAATGTTGGCTTTTATTTTTACGATTTATTCTAAATGTTTTTGATAAGGCTTGGCCATGGAAAACTGACACTTTGAGTATTGTAAATGGGGCTGAATATTTTCTAAACTGGATTTCTTAAATGTGATGTCATTTCCTATACTTCAAGATGTTAATTACAAAGCTTAGAATTACTTAAAAACTATCCATTAAACAACCCAATTAACAACAACAAAAACCCAGCTAAAGTTGATCAATTTGTTGTAATCAATCTATAAAAAGCAAAAATCCCGTTGTAGATTAGCATGTATAAAAAAAAAACACAACAAAATTACAAAAGCAAAACTCACGAATCGATGAAAATCAACAACATAAACATACAATTTAATGGCATTATACAACCATCAAGACTTTTAAGAGTTAATTATATGCAAAATATGTTTTTGTACAACTCGTAGGTTAGAAACCTTTAAAACGTTCATGTCCATAGTCGCACCAGGTTTTTTCTTTTATAAGCGGGCTTAGAAACTTATATAATGTTAAGTTATCTTTATATCTAAACAAGAAACCAATAATAGAAAAACCAGAAATTACGCAACTTTTATGAGAATTAATTCTCACAAAATTACGATTATTTTAAGTTGCATGAAATCGGCAAATTTTTATTTTATTGGGTTTTTAGGGGTGGCAAAACGAAGCCCATAAACAAATGATGTGAATTTATTAACAAAAAAAAGGCGAATTTTATGCTCGTTTATACCCTGTTTACTCCTCGTTTGAATACTAGTTGGCTATTATTTTGATTAATTTCGTTGGTAACACACATATGACAGTCTACGGCCGTGTCATTCGGAAATTTTAGGTTATATACACATTGCTTTGTTGCTACACGTGGCGCAGCTGCTTTAATTTTCAGGAAGAAACTTGCATGTTTTGTTTAAGCAGTGTTCTCTCACTTGGGCAATAGTTGGCCATGATTTAATTTTTTACGTTGGTAATTTGTCCTGATTGCTTTGCAGCCGACCGTTGGTTAGCAACCCCAATTTTCACGACTAAATCAGACTCTGGCAAAACAAATTCAATTACACATCGTAAAGCATAACCTTTACAGTGATTATATTAGCAAGAATGCTTTATACCAAAGAAAGTCCTGTTTCTATGTATGAAAACATGGCCCACTGTGAGCAAAAAAGGCTATAAATGCATTATACACAGTTACTTGCGTTATATTTTACGTGTCAGTTCTTTGTGTTTACTTAGTATTAATTTCTATGTTTTTTCAAAACCTCTCAGATTTTATGTTTTTCTTTTGATAACAGAGGGGATTCTTACAAATATTCGAAATTTAATATAAAAAAATATATATTTTAGAGACAAAATTAAAAAGGGCGTTTGTCCATCTTCTTCTAACATCCATTCGCTTTACGAAAAGTAAGAAGACAGAGAAAAGTTTAGCTAGCTTTCAAGTCAATCGGTTGTGTGGAAACACATGAGTAATCATGGAGATTCCAACGATAGATTAGAAAACAAACCTCAATTTTTGAATTACACGCTTGCTTGTTTATATCTTTATTGACTCAACACCAGTGCTTCCTCGAACAAAAATTAACAAAGCTATAACAAATAAGAGTATAAAATTTTTACATAAAAAAGGGCCGAAAACACTGAAAACCCTGATGACGCAAAACCGTGGCGATTTCAAGGATAGGTTAAAAAACAAGCCCCAGTTTCGGAGTTTGAAACTTGACTGATAACACTGTTAATGATACTCAGAAATATAATGAATTCTTATATTGATCTCGCAATATTCAACGAATATAAATAAAAATTGTAGGAAACTCCAGCATAATCATGGAGATTTCAACGATTGATTAAGAAATACCAGCGTTTCTTGCAAAAATTGAGGAAAATTAAAAAAATAAACAAATGCCGAAACCCTCTGGAAACCACTAGGATTTCAACTACCTAAATAAAAACTACAAAAATATTTAGAAGATCCACAAAACATAACAAATATTCATAAAAAAGGTGAAAAATCTTTTAAGAGCCTTAATGTTTTAAAGAACATAAGTAAGAAATCCTCAAAACGCTTGACAACTCCTAAAGATTTCAACGATTGGTTAGAAACCAAAAGCTCAACTTCAGGGTTACAAACTTGATTGATTATGTTTCCATTAATTTAAAGGCAGTGTTTCTTTTAAAAATTGGGGAAAATTGCTAAAATATAATGAAACAGTAAGTTTTCATAAAGAAGAGGACAAAAACTGTCTGAGAATCTTGAAGGAGTCATAACTTTTCAACAAACATAAACAAAAATCATACAAAGGCTTTGGAAACTGTGGATTAGAAAACAAAATTCAACTTCGAAAGTAAATGCTTGCTTGATTAGGTTTGCATTAATTTAATTAAGTGATTCTTGTAAAAATTGAGGAAAAAGTGAATTAACAATTATTATACGTAAGTATAATAGGAGAAGCAAAAAAGACGCTTATGTGAGTTTTTAGATTGTTTATTTTATACTTATTCGACTCTTCAACATAGAGAATGAATGAATAACGATTGAATTATACTATAATTATGTATGTTGATGACTGGGGTCGAATACGTGTAAGTATAAGTAAATAAGCAACCGCGTACGTGTTGCTATGATGTCTTATATTTTTCTATCGACCCCTAACAATGTTATATCGACCCCTGGGGGTCGATATAGACCACTTTGGCGACCACTGGCTTAGGAGGTACACGTTTGTTGGGATCTTTTTGTTGTTAATTTAAAACCAGTGCTTCTTAAAAAATCAACAGAGCTAACGATAATAAAAAATATAAATATTTTTCATAGAGAAGGGCTGAAAATGCTCTTCAAACTTTGACGACGTCACAATGTAAATAAAAATCATCGGAAATGTTTGAGACACCCTGGAAATGTTAATGATGAGTTAGAAAACAAACCCCCTTTCCAAAGTTTACTGCTGACATTTTTATCAATTTCATTCCGGTTATTAAAAAAAAAACCGAAACTATTTGAAAACCTTAATCCCGTAATAATTCAACAAATATAAATAAAAAATCGTGGAGATACAACGACTTATTAAACAATAAACTTGAGGAGTAACATACTTTCAACATCACTGCTGTTTACTGTAATTAAGGGAAATGTTAATGATTAAAAAGAACAAACAAATGACAAAACTTTCGGGAAACCTTTAGATTGACCTAAAATTTCATCTGCTATACAGAAAAACTATAGATCACCGGGAAGATCACATAAAACATAACAAACTTCATCAAAAAGGGCAGAAAACCTCGTAAGAACCTTAACGATTGTAAAAAAAATCCTCAAACTTGTCAAATCGTGGAGACTTCAACGATGAGTTAGCAAACAAACCCCAAATTTGGAGTTATACACTTGATTAACAACGCTTTTAGCGTCAGTGCTTTGTACAGAGTTTGGAGGAAGTTTTAAGAATTTTCAGAAACAAAAAAGGGCAATAAATGTAAATCAAAATCATAGAAACATTGAAAAATCATGGAGATTTCAACGATAGGTTAGACGACAAACCCCCGTTGTTATCGATTGAAGGTAGGCGTTTCTTATAAAAATTGGAAAAAATGTAATAAATTCTTATATAAAAAGAATTATAAAACCATGTGGAAACCTTGTAGAGAATTCGAAGACTTCCACGGTCAGTGTCAGTATTAACAGAACGTCTTCCGCGTTGGAACCGTGTCATTGTTGAGACAGAAGAACTCAACGGGCTTCTTCAGGAAGAAAAGGGGAACACTAAAAGAACACGGTAACTCAACGTGTCAACCACGCCAGAGGCGAAACTCTTTTGTAGGAATCGTAGAGATTTCGATGACTGACTAAACGATAAACTTGATTCGACATCAGTGCTCAAAATTAAGGAAATGTTTAAAGATTACGAAAGTAGTCATAAAACTTCAACGAAGATAAAGAAAAAATCCTCAAAATCTCGGGTAAATCGTGGAGATTTCAACAGTGGATTAGAAAACAAACCCCAGCTTTAGGGTTATGATTTTGATTTAGATTTTACTAATTTAATGCCAGTTTTTCGTCTAAAAATTGAAGAAAGCTTTAATAAATTATCATTAGAAAAGGATAAAAACCATGTGAGAATCTTGATGGAGCTTCAAAATAGTAGAAATACTTCGAAAATAATGGAGATTTCAACGATAAATCAACAAACAAACCCTAGTTTTGGAGGTACAAGTCTGATTGATTACATTTTTTTTTTATTTTAAGTTCTTTATTTCTACCAACAATAAAAAAAAACTTAATCTACATACAAATATAATAAACTTTCAGAGAATCTTGTGGAGATTTCAACGATGAATTACAAAACAAACCCCAGTTTAAGGATTATAAATTCGGTGTTTTTTACAATTAAAAAAAAAATGGATAAAATCAGCTTCGACGATTGAACTTTCAATATTAAAAGCCTGAAAAAATCCAAGAACATTCGCATAGTTTGTTTATTCAAGCTTAATAAAATATTATCTTACATCCCACATCTTAAATAAAATCTGCAAAACATTGATTATCATTTAAGTCATATCTGCGAAGATTCGAGTCTTTTATAACAAAAAGCCAGCTTATAAAGTGACACGTTTTACTGACGTTATTAGCATCTGATTATGAAATAGCCAGCAAGGTTGCGCATATTTACACAGGATATCGAACTCATCGAATATAATCCTCCACCGGAGTTGACTTTCCAGTAGTTAAATCGGAGACACTCTGGTGTGGTTGATGAACCGGCCACGGTTAGAAAGGCGCCAATTCTTACACACACACATAGGACAACTCGTTCGGCTTTGGAAAAATCACGGTCACTGACAAGATCAAATCACACAAAAACCATGCGGGAATCTCGGATCAATAAGAAGCAAAGCGATTTTTCAATCGTCCTGATATAAGCTACTTATAAAGAGGGCATTAATCACCGGCGCTTAAGGTATGTTGGGAATTAAACGGTCGACTAACAACGCCGACTGATAGCAAACGATCCTCTCTTTACACAGGAGTTTTACTGATTATCAGACGATTTGCAAATGACGTTTATTAATCGAATTTCCAAACTTGCATACGAGATTGAACAAACCAAATCGTGCGCTGTTAGAATTCGGTAGTTATTAATTTGTTTTTTTGAAACTCGTCTAAACAAAGCAAATCCCCGGAGCCAAATTTCGATAATTATTTTTCGTTAATTAAACTTTCCTTGAGATAATTCAATTTGAAAACTCGACGTAATGGAAATTTTCTAGCCGAATATCAAAATTTAATTAGTGAGGCGATCCATCAAAGTTTCGTTTTGTTTGTTTCAGTTGGCTTCGTCGATTCTACATTTTAGCGATCCAAATTTAATGTAAGATCGGTGAATGAGTGATGCTCGGGCGTATCATGAATTGCCGACAAATTAATGTTAACGATCGGTAATTAAGAACAGAAGTTCGCATTTCATATACGGCAGCGGTCAAAGGCCGATTAATTAATTCATTTTTTGTATGAAACAGGGTTGTAATTAGGTAATGAAATGCACCTGCTGATGATCTCCTTTGGACTCATTTTAATCCGGGTGATTAAATTGGAATTCTTCTCGCCATTAATTTTGAAAAAATCTTTTATTCTAATACGGTTACACTTTCTAAAATTTATAGCCAAGACTGGTTCGCCTAAGTAACAAAATGTCTTCACTCAAGATTTCTACTGCACATATACGTGCAACGGGGTCATCTATGTAATGATTGGTGAACGCCCAGTTATTTTTTTTTTTATAATAAAATAATTTGCATCCATTTTTCAACTATTAATTGAAAGTAAATTGAAACGTGTTACGCAAGAAATTCATTTTTAAATAACCACTTTCTAAGTCAACTAAGGGCGTTTGAAACTCCTTTCTTTTACAAATGGAAGAATTCGTTTAATTGGCACTTTTCACGATAAGCGAACTGTTCAAACAGTATTTGTAACATTCTCCCGATTTTTCTTTTTTGTAATTACCGTTTTTGCCGTAGACACGATCTGTAAATGCTAATTAAAGCATTCAAAAGTTAAATGAATACGTTCAAGTTCCTTCCATTTTCTGATGTGTAACCTCAGGGTATTAAATGAAATGATTGACAGACAGACGGCGTGGGCTGCAGACCAATTCGTGTTTTAATCAACTTCATACATTTATTTTCACTTAGATTTGTGTCACAAATAATCTCTAAAGTGGAGCAAATTATAACTTCTTTGTAGAACCGACGCGACGGGTTCGTCGGCTAGTCAAACGTCGAAGTCTCCAGGAAACTTCTCTTCGTTGAATCATTGATTTTCACAGAGGATGTTGTCTTACCTGTATTCCTCTGATTAATAACTTTTAAAGAAACTTTCATTGCCGACTGACTGACTGATTTTTCGGTGGGTTCGTCCGTCGCCTATTCGAGCATTGGAAGTCTCCTGGAAATTATTTATTATTTTCATCGCACGCTTGCTTTTACTTGTATGTATTTCTTTTGTTTGTGACTTTTAAAGAAATTTCTTTGCTTAATCGATGCCTTCTTTAGAAAGCCATCGATTTTTAGCGGGTTCTTCGCTTAATCAGTATTGAAGTCTCAAGAAAGTTTAATTTTCATTGATTCGCTTATTTACTTGTACTTACATTTCTCTTGTTAATGACTTTTAAAGAAGTTTCCTTCGCACTTTTTCAAGAAAATCATCGATTTTCCGAGGGATCGTCGTCTAACCCAGCATTGAAGTCTTCGTCATGCTTATTTTTACTTATACTTTTCTTGTTAATGACTTTAAAGAATAAATTTTCTTTGCTGAATCCACATTTTCTTCGCAGAACCATCTAGTTTTCGGTGGCTTAATTGAGCGTTGAAGTCTCCAAGAAATTTCATTTTGATCGCCCTACGTGTAGATTTGTATTTATAAAAAACCTTTGGGGACTAGTAAACAACGTTTTGGTGATTGGAAAGGCGTTTTCTTGCATATTTTCGGCAGGTTTGTTATTTCATCTAGCATTTAAATCTCCAAGAATGTTTCATTTTCGTGACTTTACCTGTTGATTTTCGCTTGTACTTCTCTTGTCAACAACGTTTGAAGACAAAAAAAACAACGTTTTCTTCATTGGAAAGGCGTTTTCTTGGTGGAGTCGCACATTTTCGGTAGGTTCGTTGTCTAATCTAGCATTAAAATCTCCAAGAAATTTCATTTTCGCCACCTTACATATTGATTTTGGCTTGTATTTCACTTGTATAATCTTTGAAGTCAAGTAAACAACGTTTTCTAGGTGTTGAACAGGCGTTTTCTTGTCGAATCACCGATTTTCGTCAGGTTCTACATCAAATCGAGCATTAAAATCTCTAAGAAATTTCATTTTTGGTGTTAATTTTCGTTTGTGTTTTTCTTGTTAACAACCTTTAAAGTAAACAATGTTTTCTTGGTTGAATAAGCATTTTCTTTGCAAGAACACTGATTTTCGTCGAGTTTGCTATCTAATCGGACATTGAAATCTCCAAGAAGTTTCATTTTCATCACTTTATTTCTTGATTTTCATTTGCATTTCTCTTTTTAACAATCCTAGAAGTCGAGTGAACAACGTTTTTTGATTGAAAATGCGTCTTCTTTGTCGAATCACCGATTTTTGTGTGGTTCACCACCCATTCTAGCATTGAAATCTCCAAATAATTTCATTTCAATCACCTCACATGTTGATTTTCGCTTATATTTTTCTTGTTAAGGCGTTTTCTTTGTCGAACCAACAATTTTCAGCAAGTTCGTCGCCTAATCGAGTATTAAAATCTTCAAGATAAGTCACTTTCGCCACTTTAAATGTTGATTTTCGCTTATATTACTCCTAATAACAGCCTTTGAAATCAAGGTTTTCTTGGTCGAAGATGCGTTTTCTTTGCAAAACCATTGATTTTCAGCGGGTTCGTCGCCTAATCGAGCACTGAAATCTCAAAGAAATTTCATTTTCGTCACCTTAAGTGTTGATTTTCGCCTGTATTTCCCTTGCTAACAACCTTTAAAGTCGAGTAAGCAACGGTGGGACAAGCGTTTTCTTTGATAAATCACCGATTTCCGGTGGGTTCGCCGCCTAATCAAACAGTGAAATCTCTAAGAAATTTCATTTTCGTTACTTTACATGTTGATTTTTCCTTGTTTGCATCCTTTGCAATTGAGTAATCAACGTTTTCTTGGCGGGATAAGCGTTTTCTTTGATAAATCGCCGATTTTCGGTGGATTTGTCGCCTAATCAAGCGATTGAATCACCAAGAAATTTCATTTTAGCTACCTTACATCTTAATTTTCATCTGTATTTCCCTTATTAACCATCTCTGAAGTCGAGTGAACAACATTTTCTCGGTTAAACAGGCGTTTTCTTTGCCAAACTATCGATTTTCGGCAGGTTCGTCGTCTAATCGAGCATTGAAATCTCCAACAAATTTCATTTTCGCCACTTTACATGTTGAATTGCTCTTGTATTTCTCTTGTTAATAACCTCTGAAGACGAACGAACAACAGTTTCTTGGCTGAACAAAGGCTTTCTTTGTAAAAACCATCGATTTTCGTCTAATTGAGCGTTGAAATCTTCAAGGAATTTCATTTTAGTCACCTTACTTCTGGATTTTCGCCAGTTAGCAACCCTTAAAGTCGAGTGAACAATATTTTTTGGGTTAAACAGGCGTTTTCTTTACAAAACCATCAGATTTTCGGCAGGTTCGTCGCCTAATCGAGCGTTGGAATCTCCAATGAATTTAATTTTAATAACCACACAAGTTGATTACCATTTGTATTTCTGTTGTTAACAACCCTTGAAGTGGAATGAACAAGGTTTTCTTTGACAAATCGTCGATTTTCAACGGGTTCGTCGCTTAATCTAACGTTGAAGTCTCTACGCAACGATTTAACAATTTCTGGCGATTTTTATTTCTCACCATGTAAAACTTTAAAATAACGGTTCATTAAACATTATTTCATCCTACCAAAACCTCAACTGCTTGACGAAGCCGGAATTTTAAATTTAAATTACAGGCAATCATGTAAAATACCCAAAGAAATGGATCACCGAATAGTCAGCACTTTAATACGAGTATAAATAAAAAATTATACGAGTAGAAAAGCATTGTACTGCACGCCTACGAGTAAATTGTACCCTTAATGTCTGAAATTTAGGTTTAAAAGATGATTACGGTATTTACGAAGTCAATTTAAGAAACGATTTGCTTTAGGCTTCCTTTATCACTTGGTTGTTTCGTGAGCTGATCAGCTTGTTGCATTTTCCTTTGTGAAGGGGTTTTTCTTGTGATCTGTCTAAATGAATTTTGGTAGAGATACGCGGAAATTCCAACTAGCTAAAAAATTAAAACTATATAAAACAATGAAATCAAAATAAGAAAAAGAATTGTGTGAAAGACGAGTTAACAACAAGTGGGAATTAACGAGGTAACTGATATAATAAAGTAATAAATAAAGACGTCAAAATCCGTTACGAAACTTGTGTTTTACTATTTAGAAGCTTAAAAAAATCGCCATCAAAAGCCACCTTTTTTATTGTACTGCAATAAGAATCAATTGAAAACCTTCCGAAAATCTGGAAGCCTTTTCAATCATACTCCTTCATTTATTGTTTAAGCAAGGCCTTTTCGTTTAACAAAACAACAAAGCTTCTTTGTTCAACATTCTAACATAATCTAACAAATCCTTTAATAAACCAATAAAGTAATTAAGATCTCGCTCTAAGCCTAGAATTAAGTTCCTTCTAAGCTGATTCTTAAATTTATCGAGCAAGTTTCCTTACCAGCAGGAATTATCAGCAACAGAGCGTGTCGTGAATCATATTATTAATACGGATATTCCTCACTTCGAAATCCTAAGCTGTACCGTTCCTATAATCCACTTGAAATTTTTTGGGTTAAAATTGGCCATGAATTCTAGTTTTGCTTGTGTAAACTGGTCTTACTTCCGTGGAATCGGTGTTATTCGAAGCAGGCATCGTTTTTGTATTTTACTGGAATTTCGTTTGTCTATTTATTTATTTGTTTATTTATTTATTTATTTATTTGTTTAATTATTGGAGGAGATTTAGGTTTGCGCGTAATAAAACATGTCAAAAGCATGGAAACTCTGAGATTTTGGGGTTAGAAACAGTCACAAAACATTAACAAAGGCAAGTCGTAAGCTTCAAATGACATAACCTCAATCTGTCAAACTTTAAGAGCCCGTTTTACACAGTAAAACCTGCAAATTTCATGGCTTACTTGGGATTAAGCGTATTACAAATGATTTGTACACCCAAAGACTTTTCTGTTTCCAACGGCGCCGTTTATTACACTGTGGTTAGTAAGAAACTAGGAATTAATTAGTACGACAATTAAAGTGCTTCGTTATACTCTATGTTTCTATAAATACTTCGGGAAATGGCTTTGTTAGTAACTTCTTCCGAGGTGGAAGCACTCGAAGCTCTGAGATTTGCGGTTGGGTTAGAAACAAAAAGCAGGTAGTCTCATGACATAACCTCAATCTGTCAAACTTTAGAGCCCATTTTACACAAAAAAATTCGAAAATTTCGTGGCTTACCAGATACTAAATGTGCAACAAGTGGTTTGTACATTTAAAAGGCTTTTCTGTCTCCAACGGCGCCGTTTATTAGTTATTGCACTGTGGTTAGTCTAAAACTATAAGAATTAATTGGTACGGCGATTAAAGTGCTTCGTTATACTCTAGGTTTCTATAAATATCTCCGACGTTTAAATTATGGCTTTGTAATAACTTCTTCTGAAGCGGAAACGCTAGAAACTTTGAGATTTGGAGTTAGGTTAGGAACAAAACGTAAACAAAAGCTTCAAAAGACATAACCTCGACCTGTCAAACTTTAAGAGCCCGTTTTACACAGTAAAACCCACAAATTTCATGGCTTACTGGATACTAAATGCGGCCTTTCTGTTTCCAACGGCGCCGTGGTTACAACGAAACCTTGTTAATTTCAATGTATTGCTAGGAATTAACTGGTACGGCGATTCATTAGGATGTATTCTGAGTTTCTATAAATACTACATTAAAGTTATTACTAATGGCTTTGTAGTAACTTCTGAGGCGGAAACACTAGAAACTTTGAGATTTGAGGTTAGAAACGAAAAATAAACAAAAGCAATCTGTCAAATTTTGTTAATTGTTTTTTATTTATTAATTTAAGTCGTACTTTTCTACGCAAACTGCCACGGAAAGCTCTTAAACACCACAAATAAAACTTGTTAAGCATTTATGCAGCATTAAGGACCGGGCAGTTTTAGGAATTGTTCATTTTGGGATATTAAAGACTGACAAAAACAAACTCATAAATAACGCAGATTTTTATGAAAATTTAAAGCCAAATAAAACTTAATAACTACCAATATCTAAATAAGCTAATAAAACTTTACACCGCTGAGAAACTCCTAAAAACCAAGCATTTCAGTTACATAAAGGTGAGTAATAAAACCTGGTGTAATTAATCGGCGGAAATTCACAATTTTTTCATAGTTTGGTGTTCATGAAAGGGCACGCCTTGAAGACTGATTTAAACAACACCGAAATATAAGAAAATTTGTGAAAAATTCTGGGCGTTTTTCTTTTAATAACAATAAATATTACATAACAAGTCATTACGCAACAATAACTATAAAAAAATGGCGATTGGAAATTCTACTGAGAAAACAAGAGCAAAATACGAATGAAATTAACCGATCTATTCAGAGATACTTCATGGAACTGATGATAAATATTCAACGGAGCGTAATGAATGCAAGAAATTTTACAATCCGTTAGAAGACATCGGGATTATGTCGTTCACTGTTATAGAGACAACAAATGTAAAACTAACGCAACGATTTCAATTTTGAAAACCTTTGTTCATATTTCACCATGATTTTCGCATGGTTTCTGGTTTATTATACCATCAGGCTGCCAATTAATACCCTTCAGGGTAAGACTTAAACCGATTGCACTGAAATGTAAGTCAAAAAAACTTACTAATTTTTCTAGTTTGAAAATATCCTTTGAGAAAATCAAAAATTTAAAAATAAAGAAAAACAAAGCCTACCTTGTTCACACTCGTCGATATCTTCAGAACAGTCAATTCCCTTGTAGCCTGAAGCACAACTGCACGTATAGGAACCATTGATAGGACTGGTGTCGCATATTGCATCAGCATGGCACGGATTGCTCGTGCATGCATCGTCCAAGTGACATAAAAGACCTGTAATCAAAGACAAATACAATATTTAGTTTACAAACAATTCAAAAATTCAGTTAAATTGAAGAAAACAGTTAAAAAACATTTGGTTTTGGTATTACGGTAAATAGCGAAGTATCTTCACTGGACTGCGCCATGGGTTTTGGGTAATACTTGGAGGTTCCTCTGGAGAGTTGGTAAAAACTTTTTAAATAATAAAATTTTAGAATAAAATACTTAATATGTTTTAATGTAAAACCGAAGACCAGGGGTTCAAATCTCCACGGGGGTAATACTTTTTATATATAGAATTTTTACAATTTATTAAAATATCTTAAAATCATTTTAATACTGTGCGATTTTTGAATGGAGGAACTCCCAAAAATTAGCTTGAAAGCTTTTCGTTTGTGGAATTTTCAGTTGGTTAAATGAACCAAAAATTCTCTTCTTTTTGGGCCAAATGGAACGCTGCGGAATTCTGAAACCCTGACATAATAGGGATAATTATTAAGAGTTTTCGAAAAACTTAAATTTGGCCCTCTCAAATTTTTACCTGGCTGACAAACAAAGAAAGTACGGAAATTATACATTGATTATAAAATAAAACAGGTTTCTAACACAGAAGTCACACAAAATGGTAGATTATACGAAGAAATGGAGTCCAGTCCTGAACGTTGACAACAATGAAAAAACAGGGCTAAATAGGCGTTTATTAAGAACTTCTTCTACATCTAAAACACCGACCCGCTTCCCTGCGACGACAACGCTAAACCACCAAGGTATTGTGCGTAGTAAACCTTCTCTGGTTGTCGCGGCTTTTTGAATTTTGCGTAAATTAGTATAATACGGCCCTGTTTTTCAGAGTTTAATCCGGCCCTGTAGCTTGCAGAGTCTGCGTGTAAATGCCAATTTAGCACATTCCTTTTTGACTGCAGAATATTTCGAAGAAATCACAAATGCATGACCAAATATATTATTGTAATATTTGTTCGCTTGATTTCATCATCAAGAACTCGGGGAAGCACCGAGTTGATCACGAGGCACGCCAGTTTGGCGCCGTTCAAGGTTTCACCCCGCGCCCTTAGTCGCGTTTGTTCATCCTTTTCTAACATCCTTCGCTTTGCGGAAAAATAACAAGGCACTTCAGAGTATATTCAGCTGTCAACATCTTTAGTCGTGCAACTACCGTTTCCGGATTTTTGGTATCGGCCTTTCGCTTTCGTGTAGTTTTTCGTGGAAAAAGTCTTACCCACATATTTTCGGATTTTCCCAGAGAGTGTCGTTTATTTCGTATAAATTTAAGTTTGACGTTTGGTGAAGGCCCGTTCCTCGCGGTTTTTCGTTTCGGATTAAAAATATACCAGCAAAGAACATCTCGTTGTCTTCACATCTGCTTCCGGAAGAAGGATTCCATCCCTTCTTTTTACGGAGACCGCTGTTATCTCTCCCTGGGGTTGAAGCCTCCATCGCTTCCATTCGGGCTACCACCAACAAAGCCCTTCCCAGGTAAAAGTAAATACTTTAGGCTGCCTTTACTGCCGGTTGCGAGTGTACCGATTCAAGCCCAAATTCACTTCAGTAATTCGGAGCCCACGTAAGGTTGTAGGTCCTATGTCTGCTGGCTACTTGACACGCACCCCACAGACATATGGAGAGAAGACGTCCATGACCTGTAACGGGTGCGCCACCTTCAGAAGAGGGAAGAATTTCTTGGGTTGAAAATGTGACGAACACAGAAGTTCTACAAAGACTTAATAAAACAACACAGAAATTATTAATATTATTAAAGTAGAAAGCGTATTCTGAGGAATGAACAACGATACGGTCTACTTCAACTGGTACGGCACGCCAAACAATAGGTACATAGAGACAAAGACGGCAACTGACGGAATAAAAATACTATATAATGGTAAGCAAGAGGGTAAGGGTTCATAATATTATCAAAAGTTCTGGGAGAAGATGATGAACAACAGGTAGAGATAATTGGTGTAATTTGATAGAGGTATATATCCATCAATGTATGGAAGAAGAAAGCTCAGAAGAAGAGAAGAAGAGGAGGAAGAGCAAAAACCAGAGGAGGACGGGAAAGAGTGGAAGATCATTCCAAAACTGGTTCAGTAGGGTCAGGAGTGCCACAAAGGAGTGTCTTCGGAAATTAGATTTTTTTAACGATTTTTAAATTTTTTTATTTGATTTGGGCAAGCACGGAGGGTTAAACACAATCAATCCACCCGGAAGTATGTTGTTCGTATGATGCAAGTGTTGTTTCAATGGAAAACTCTGATTATTATCCAAAGTTGCCATTGCCATAAAAGACTCAAACTATGCATTTCAGTCAGACGAACTAAACTTAAGAAAAGACCTATTTTTACTCGAATTGTTTACAAAAAAAAAAAATTAAGAAAGGCTAAAACATTTCAAACAATTTCATGAAAAATTCTATCAATTCTTGGAAAATAGTGGAGATGTCAACGGTAGATTAGCAAACAAACCCCAGTTTTGGAGTTGCTCACTTACTTGATTATGTCATAAATATAAACAATTTTCATTAAATAAAACCCTCTTGGAAACTTTGACTCCGAAAAGGCCTGCGAAACCGTGAAGACTTGCAACGATTCATTAGAAAACAATCTAAGTTTTGAAGTTAAATGTTTGTTCGATTAAATTATTATGAACTTGGGGGCTTTTTTAATGCGCAGAAATATAACAAATTTTCAAAAAAAAGGCTTTAAAAATCCCCTGACGACCTTGGCGAAGCCTGGTATTTCAAAGAATGTAAAGGAAAATGGTAAAAACACCTGCAAAGATGGGGAGATTTCACCGATAAATTAGCAAGCAAACCCCAGTCTTCGAACTATAGCCTGGATGATTACGTTTTTATTAATTTAACGTCAGCGATTTTTGCAAAAATTGCAAAAAAAGGAATAAGGAAATTTAACAAATTTGAAAACCTTACAACAGCATGAAATTTCCAAGAATAGAAATCGCAGAAAATGCCTTCGAAACCGTGGAAATTACAACGATGAATTGGGAAACAAAGCCCAGTTTTGGAATTAAAAGCGTGCTTGATTAGATTTTGATTAATTTAACATCACCGTTTCTTCTAAAAATTAGGGAGAAATATAACAGATTTTCAAAAAATGAAGTTTAAATTCTCGCGAGAACCTTGACAATGCATTAATATTTCAAGAAATGTAACCCGCAGAGACCCGGCCCGGCACTGCACGCGTAGAGCCTCATACGTTAACGCACCAGCCTCGACACCGAAAGGTATAAGAGATTACTGATAATACATACATACATATACAGAAAAATGGTAGAAACACTCGCGAAACCGTGGAGATTTCAACGGTAGATTAGGAAACAAACCACAGGTTTGAAGGCTTGCTTGATTAAGGCCAGTGTTTCTTGTAAAATGGCAAAAGTTTTTTAAAATATCCAGAAATATAACAAAATTTCACAAATAAAGGGTCAAAAACCCTATGAGAACCTTGACGAAAGCTTGATATTTCACAGAACGTAAGAAAAAATGGTAAAAACACTTGCAAAAGTGAGAAGTTTGGAACAATAGATTAGGAAGCAAACCGCAGTTTTGGAAGTTAAATGCTTGTTTGATTTGCTTTTTATTAAATTAAGGTCAGTGTTTCTTGTAAAGAATTAAGAGACTTTTTAAAATATCCAAAAATATAACAATTTTCAAGAAAAGCAGTTGAAATCCCCTTAGAACATTGACAAAACTTTGATATTTCAAAGAATATAACGAAAATTTTTTTCCAACAATTTAATATGTAAAAATTAGGACAAGAATGAAAAATATTCAAAAACTCGAGAATTTTCATAAAAAGGGCTTAATAACTCTCATTGAGGAAGCCTTAATACTTAAAAAAAATCTAAAGAAAAATGGTAGGAACACTTGCGAACCATGGAGATTTCAACAATGGATAGAAAACAACTCCCACTTCAACTCCCACTTCTGGAGTTGTACGTTTTTCTATCAATATAAAATCAACGTTTCTATGTGAAAATTGGGAAAAGAATTACAAATATTTTAAAACTTTTAAAATTTTTATAAAAAAAAGGGTTTGAAAACCCCCTGAGGAAGCCATAATATTTCAAAAAATATCAAGAAAATCGCGGAAATACTTGCAAAACCGAAGAAATTTCAAGGATGGATTAGAAAACAAATCTCAATTCTGGAGACAAACTCTTTTATTAATCAAAAACAGCGTTTCTTGGTAAAGATTAAGGAAGGAATTAAAAATATTCAAACACCTAAGAAGTTTTCATAAAAAAGGGCTTCAAAATCCTCTGAGAACCATAACGAAGCCATAATATTTCAACAAATTTAAATACACTTGCGAAACTGTGGAGATTTCAACGATAGATTCGAAAACAAACCCCAGTTCTGGAGCTGCAAACTCTTTTATTAAACCAAAACAGCGTTTCTTGGTAAAAATTAGTCAAAAAACCCTCTCAGAACCTTCAACAAGTTCTGGAGTTTTTTAATCAATTTAAAATCGGCGTTTCTACATTCTACGTAAAAATTAGGGAAAGAATTCAAAAACCTCAGAAATCTTCATAAAAAAGGGCTCTTGGCAACCCTTAATATTCAAAAAAAATGGTAAAAACACTTGCGAAACCGTGGAGATTTTAACGATAAATCAACAAACAAACCCAGTTAAATTCACCTGAAAACGTTCAAATTCAAGGAGTACAAAGTGTTTACACTGTTTACAGAACTTTACTTCACGGTATGTAAATAATGCCGAATAAAAACGTAAATGAGAAAATTCAAACGGCGAATATCGATAAAGCTACCATAAACAAGTATTTCAAATTCCAACAAGTCAATTATTGAGCAAGTTACCACAAATTACAGCAAACTGCGAGCCTATTACAATTAATAATATTCCTAAACCAGTAGCAATAACTCGGAATGTGCTCGGATTAACCTGTACAGCCCATCAACTACCGCTTATTGCATGTAATTATAACGGCGTGAACGTTTCCATAAAATCTCTAAGATACAACAACGAGGAAATGTAGCGATTTACGGTGCTGTTTCCATTTATAAAAGGGCAGCCACAAAAGGTTCCTTAAAACAAATTTTAAAACGTTCCGTGCGATTCGACGGACTAATTCTTAAAACCTTATAATTAATTGAAGCTAAACTAATTCCTGTAATTAACTCGTCGTTAAATCGGGTTACTTTAATGGTACGTTATCTTCATGGAGAGGACAAGCAGGCTCTTAACTTGAGGTAAGTTCCGAGAAACGTTCTAATCTACCGTGTGATCAAGAAAAAACCTTTCAAAGGCCACGTGTGAACCTTCCTGCATGACTAAATGCAACCATTTTGCCTCGCTGAATGCAACCATCATCATTGAATTGTCGCTGAGATTTTCGTGGGTGTTGGTTGGTTTATTTTCTGTTATAGACAGCAAGCAATGGCAAGGCAAGGAACTGTTGCAATCGATACTTTGATGTGAAATTAACGAACTTGATGCAAATTCACAACCTCATCGCGACGGTTGCATTCAGCAATGCAAGGAGTTCACAATGGCGTTCCTTGTGATGGTTGCATTCAACAATGTGGGAGGATTTCTGTTATGGTCGCATTCTGCTATGACAATTAAGAATTCAAAAACAAAATTCCACATTTTAAAATAAATAATTTGCAGTTAATAAGAATATCAAAACGAGCAATTTAATAAGCAAATTCAATTAAATTAATTTACGGACGAACAGTAAACCAGTCACACCCATCTAATTACGTTGTTAATATACAATCACTGACCTGTAAACTTGCGAGACCATTAAAATGACACTACTTTCTACAAATTAAATCTCAATAAACCCATTTATAACTATAATTATTCGCAACAACATCTCAGCGCTGGTTTACTCCTCGTCTTTTTGCATGAAATCACAGTAATTTACGTGTGCATAGGAAGAAGTGTAATCTGATTAAATTAATTATTTTCCTTCTTCCTCTGCGAAAAGATTATTTAATTCCTTATTAACATCAAACATTTTTTTCTTGAACACCTGGAAATAATTTCGGAGAAGAAGGTGGGCTTGTAATTAAAGTTTCGTTAAATAAAAAACGAATTTCGATTCTTTTGTAGGAGAGCTCAGGTAATTTCAGTGGAGTTAATGCGGTGCCTGCAATTATAGAGGTTGCATTATGCATGTAAATGAGGGAATTACTCGGCGTTTGAGGTTCACTTTTTTCTTAATACGCCATCACACACTGGATTAACTGTTATTTCTTGTGAAGGATGAACACATCGACTTGCATTTTGTCTTAATCATTTCCATATTTGGAATTTTGTAATAACTAAAGTTCTCATTATTTTTTTGTACAGCGTAAACGTCGTTTTTTCGACAAAGAGAAAACGTTTAAACTGATTCATTAAAAAGGTATGCCTCTAATGCTTTATAAAATCGTATTTTTTTTTATTAAATCAAAAGTCCTGCATTTTATTACCAAAATATTTAAAAAAAAGAAGGAAATGCATAAATTATTGCATATCTACTAAGTGAAAATTAATTTTAAATTCAGAGTGGGCGTAGCCCTAGGCCTCCTCATAAAGTAATGAATCTTCATACGTCTATTAGAGAATTATCGAGGTCGCTTTATGCATCATAAGGTGTTTTTTTCTCCTTTAAGAAAAGGCCATTACACTAAAAGCGGCGTGGTTCCGTGATCTACAAGCTCTATGCAACATGTTAGTTCTTACATACCGCCACACCTTTGTCTGTTCCTGACTTATAAATGGTTTCTTGTAACAATACACTGTTGTATTGACGTACAACACACACGTTTGTTGAATAAGTGGAATAGCTTTTGTCGATTTAACATATGATTGAAACACAATGCTATGGGTCGTAACAGAAACGTTCGGATTTTTTTTATTCGCACAAAGGCATGGAAAATTAAAGGAGTTTTATTAAAGTATTCTGATTATTGGTTTAATATCTGCTCTTAGTTGATTAAGCAAAGGTGGAACTTACGTAGCAAGGTCAAAATATTCGTAAATTGTAGTTTAATGCAGATTTCTATGAAACAACAAAGTGAAAAACTGAAGACCAAAAAAAAGGAAGAGATTGAGGACGAGGAGGAGGGCACTTCATCTCTACCTTCCTCCTCCTCGTATTCCGACTCAAAGGAGGTAGAGATGAAGTGAAAAACAAGAAAGGAGGCGAAGTGGAGGGCAACCAAAAGGGCGAGAAGAGGCCCCACGAACATGGACGAGGAGAATGAGAACGAGGAAGAGGGCGAGGATTAGTCGGAGGACAAGGAGGAAGGTGAGGATGAGGTGGAGGACGAGCAAGGCAAACTGGAGAACAAACAAGAGGACGAGGACGAAGATGAGGACAAAGAGAAAAATAGAGGGTCATGGACAAAGAGAAGAGCAAGAATGAAAAGGAACAGAAGTGAAAAATATGAAGCAGAAAAAATCAAAGGGATAAAAAGACTAAGAAAAAGGAGGAGGAGAAGAAGTAGAACAACGTGAACAAGAAGGACCGGACGAGAAGAAAGACAATGAGAAGCAGATGGGTGACGACGAGGAGGGGGTAAAGTTGAGAGCAAATAGTAGGTCAAGGGAGAGGGCGAATGCGAAAACGAGCATGAGAATTAGCAGACTTACGAAGAGAAGAGCGAAGGCGAAGATAAAGGTAAGTACGAAAAAGAGGAGTGAAAGAGAGGAAAAGAAGGCGCAGAAATAAAAGATAATATTCGCAAATGGTAGTTTAATGCAGGCTTCTACCATGTAAGAAGGCGTAAAACTGAAGATAGAATCAGCACGAGAATGTGGAGGAGAACGAGGACGAAAAGGAGGACGATGAGAAGGTGAGTGAGACGAGGAAGAAAGCGAGTACGCGGAGGAGGGCGAGTATGAGTCTAAAGGTGATGATGAGGTGGAGGACGAGGAGAAGGGCGAAATGAAGCAAAAAGAATGAGGCGCGGAAGAGGTCGAAAGCGAGGACAAGGATGTAGATGACAAAAATGACAAAGAGGAAGGCGAAGGTGAAAACTAAGGCAAGAACAAGAAGGAGCGACAGTAAAAGAAAAACAGGACATTCGTAAACTGTAGTTTAATGCGCTTTGTACCAAACAAAAAGGCGTAAAATTGAAGATAGAAAAAGAAGAAGCAGAAGGAAAAATCGCTGGGGCAATAAAACAAACAAGGAGAAGAAACTATGAGACGATGAGACGGAGGAGGATGAAGCCGATAATAAGTCGGAGGATGAGAGGGGTGGTGAGGATGAGGTGGAGAATGAGGAGGACACAAACGAGAAGAAATGCTGATTTTTACCAAGAAGGCGAAAGATTGAAGACAGAAAATAAGGAAAAATTGGCGGGGTTAAGTCGGAAGTCGAGAAGGAAAGTGAGGAAGAGGGCCAAGGCGAGGACGAGGAGGTGCATAAGCAGAATGACAAAGAGGAGGGCAAAAGCGAAGAGAAAGGCAAATGCGAAAAGAAGGAGTTGAAAGTAGGAACAAAAGAATGCGAAAAACTGAAGACACAAAAAAGAAACAAAAGGAAAATCAGAGGGACAAAAAGATAAACAACAAGGAGTAGGAGAAGGACAACGCACCGAAAGACGATGAGAAGGAGCTCGGCTCGGCAAGAATGCATAAGGAGGCGAGGACGGAAAGGAAGGCGAGGATGAGGTGGCTGACGAGACGGAGGGTGAAACTGAAGACAAACAGGAGGTCGAAGGCGAGAGAAAGAGCGACAACGAGGACGACAAGAATGATAAAAAGATGGATGAAAACCAAGAACAGGACAAGGACGAAAAGCAGGACTTGAATGTAGAGAAGACGACCAAAAGTAAAGAAGAATATAAACATGAAGAAGAAATACGGTTAAGAAAAACAAAAAGAACAAAATGATAAATGCAAAGAAAAAACTTACCAGTTTTTCCAGGTGTACAACGGCAATAAAAACTTCCAACCCTATCGATGCAGGTAGCCCCATTAAAACACGCGGCACCAGCACAATCGTCAATATTAACAGAACAATCAGGCCCTGTCCAACCGTTAACACAAATACACGAGAAACCGCCAATGCTGTTCGTGCACGTGGCACCATTTTGACAAACGGACGGTCGTAACGAGCACTCGTCAACATCATGTTCACAAAAACGCCCTGTATAAGTGGACGGACACTGGCACGTATAGCTGTTTATACCATCCACGCATGTCGCACCGTTTTGGCACTGATTACCCGGACAATCGTCTACGTTTTCTTCACAGTTCTGACCACGGAAACCTGTAACAAAAAGAAGAAAAAGATTTAGTCAAGCAAACTTACCACGTTTTAAGGCTACGTATAGCGCTGTTAATAATTTCTATACATTCTTAGGTTATTCCGGAATCTAAGCATCCAAAATTTTTGATTAAAATTAATAACAAAAATAAAAATAAATCATTTCTGTAGCCCTTGAAGAGTGTTTTGTACGTAGAAATGCTATGCAAGAAGATAAATGCCAAAAAGGGCACCCTAATAGTTTTTTACGTTTGTCAACAGTGTAGTTAAATCCTTGTCCGAATTAGGAAAGACTAACAAAAATGAGGAAAAACCTTAACAATATTTTGCTAGTTTAAATAACAATGTCATGGTTCTTGTAAAGACTGCTGCTCATCAGGCAAACGTAGCCAACTGTTCTGTTTATAAAAACGGCAAAAGATTTACAAGACAATGATTAGAGACCGGATCTAGTAAATATTTAGTAAAATCATTTCAGAAGAGCAGCACACTTAAGTAGTAACTTTTAAAACAGTTGTTTACTATTACCGCTCTCTAGAAATTATAGTAGTGTTTCGTAGAGCATATAAAAGGATGGCACAGTTCACATTATGGTGCAATATATTTGCAATAGGCGTGCCCAAGCTTTCGTTTATTATTGAAGAATTTAATAAATAATAAAAATAATGTTGAAAAGAACTTACTTAAGTTATATAGTTATTACTTATTAGTTATTTTCTCAATGTTAGTATATTATATGTATAGTAATTTTAGCAAAATTCTTAAACCATTTTTTAAAGAATTTTGTTGGAATTACAGGTCTTATTTACAAATATTTAGTACGTTTATGGATTTAGTTAAATTTATCTATTTGGATGACTCATCACCTAAAACCCGGTCTCACCCAATAAGCGAACAAAACAAAAGCGCACTGTCAACGACAAATGAAGACAACCTAATAATTCTGATCGAGCTTGTTACAGTCAGATTTTGAGTAGATTCGGTTTTATTTTCTTTAATGAATTTGTTAACGGATTTATTGATGAAGCCTTTGCTGAATTTCTGACATGTAAAATGTTTCTTGGTATCATACATTTCTGCGTAAACCTGACTCACGGTTATTGTAAGACAACACACAAAAATAATTATCGCTGTCAATTACATCAATTATTATGTACTAAAAATACCACATTATCTAACAATAACGAAACAATTTGGTAAACTGCAAGAAAAACCAATTAAAATCGTCCTAGAAAACGGTAAAAAAATCCATAATTTCTTAAGATTATCCACTTAGCGTAGAATTTCAAACGTTTTCAAGTTTCTTTCCTAAATTCCTTCGCGCACGAAAAAAATAAATTTGCATTAACGGTCTATTTGAGATAATTACAGTATAGAACTGCAGTCTACAGTTTACATCAATAACTCAAGAATGCCAAAGTTGCAGTTGAACATCGCGGGAACCACCCGGGGGTAACACGCCGTTGACTCGATGCTTGAATATGAATACTCTCGTCCGTCTCAGCCCCAGTCACTCTTTTCGTGCTTGGATGTTCTATTGCTTTTAACTTCATAATCGACAGATACTGTAATTCAGTTTTCAAACAAGTCTGTTCGTCATGCAACATTTGTCTACGATACTCGTGCTCTTCGCTCTACGTCTACCTAACGGTTTGATATATTGGAGGTTTGGACTTTGATCTCGTGTTTCGTACTTCAAATGTGATTATTACGGGGATAATTCGAAAATTAACAGATTTAATATTCCTGTAAGCGAATAGATTGGTATTAACATTCAAAAACTGAAACTTTCGATTTTAGGAGTTAAAAGTTTCATGGAGGTCCTCAAAAGGCTTACGTAGTGCCTCTTACAACTTCAAAATATTGAAAATTGTTGATTTAGTCCAAACTAAAACTTGAACCCAGCCGCATCATTGAATGCAACCATCAAATCGTTGCGTTACGTTACGTTACCGAGTTTTCGCTGAACTTACGCTTGCTCTATATTAAATTTAATAATAACAGTTCTTTGCGGTGTGTTATTCTCAACTAATTATTTTAACCAAGACAAAAGTCTAAGAAACTCGCTAACATAACTTTGAACTGTCTTTTAATGGTTGCGTTCAATAATACGGGAGGATTCACAATGAGTTAAATTTTAAAGGAGTGGACTGCTACGGATGAAAAACTACCAACAAAAGTCATATTCTCTCACATTTTTCAACCCTGTTTTAAAACAACACATTGATAAACCTTATGTAACCTAAAAATTCAGATACGCCAAGTTAATACGAATTTGTAACTCTCGTACATTTGCTTTTATTAACACATTTCTACCGGATTGTGCATTACACCCGTAGAGCCTCATACATTAACGCACTTACGCACTAACCTCGACACCGAAAGGTATAAGAGGTTACAGACAATACATACATAGACACTAAGAGTAAAAAAATTAAAAGGTTGGAAGACCTTCTGAATAATATTTAAAAAATAAAATGTTGGAAATCCCGTTAACAAGAGGTTATAAAACCCCCCTCTAATAATATTATACTACAGTTCAGTTAACTCATTAATAAACTCCCGCCAAAAACAAAACAGCTAGGCACATCTGCTTTGTTCAATGACTAAACCACAACTCCGGAAAACATGGCAATTAAACTAACAAAAAAAGGTTAATCATTCTAATGAAGGGTGTGTACGCGGAAGTGCATGCCATTCATGGTGGTCTAGATGAATTAGGATTAACCCGAATGTAATATGTAATTAAAAAGGTAATCGATGTTAGAGGCTATCGATTAATTATTATTAAAAAATTCACTGAAAAGTTGAGAAAAAAATTCTATTAGGCTTTTTTTTGATTTAATACCGGACGTTTTAAATATTTAGTTCTACACAGATGGTGCTTATAAATAAAATAAAAATAAAAAAGTAGTTGACGAGCTTTAGATCCTCGGAACCCGCAACCCTATATTCCAGCTTCAAAAAATCATTTCAAGTCCTAACACCCATCCAAGAATTTTGATCTAAAACTACTGTATTTTGTCCAAAATATATACATCATTCATTTGTTACTTGGCCAATAGTTGGCAATGAATTTAGTTTATTACATTAGTAATGAAAATTAGACAGTCTGCGACATTTGACCGATTTTAGGTTGTGTAAAAGGGCGTTCGTGATGCCAACTGGTGCTTTGTTTGTTTGCCTCTTGCGTATTTAATTTCGTTTATGAAACAATTGAGTTCTCATAAAACAAATGCAGTTTGCTGACACTAAAGCAAAAGCACATTTATAAACAAAGAATGTGCATAACGGCAGCCCGCCCGGCACTGGCGTGCGGTCCATGGAAGCGACGGAAGCACCGCTTCCCCTGCCTTCATCCATAAGGCAAAACAATATAATTTATTAATTTTAACATACTGCTGAAACAAAAATATGATTAATAAATTATATTGTTTTGCCTTATGAATGAAGGCAAGGGAAGCGGTGCTTCCATCGCTTCCATGGACCGCACGCCAGTGGGACCATAACCTAAATTTGAACAAATGTGACAATTGCAGATTGCTTGTTGTTTGTTTGCTTGTTCAGTGTTTACAGGATAGTACCTACCCTGCTTTTGTTTTGTTGTTGCCAACGCAACAGACTGAAGGTATGGCTAACTGTTGTCCAAATACGAGGCGAACAAAGTGTAACTTAATAAAGTGATCTGATAAAAATATTAAATCTAAAACGAGTGTCATAAGTAACATACCTAAAAATGCTTCCTTTTTTAAATACTTATAGACAAAAGATAAAAAAAACTTTGTGTCACTTCTTTTGTTACAGAATTTCCTAACCTTACTTTCTTTCAACTGTTTAGATCGTTTCATTCCTTTGATACTTCCGAATTAGGCTCTTATTTCGAACGAAATATTTAAAGCACACTGCTCTGCCTACAAATCCCAAATTTTCAGCTTTTTTTAAACCATGCTTCATTTGTTTTGTTTAATCTTTTATTTTATACAACCAAGTCAGAACATTTTTTGGGTGCCATGTTTAAATAACCAACAAATTGAAGCTAATAAGGCGTGAGCAATTATTACGTAATTATCTTCATTCTGCTAATTGTTACACACACGTGTTTACTACCGGGTGTAATTAACACGTTTCTAATTTCACAACGTCTTACGTTTGCTTTCAAATGAGCATCAGATCATCATTTGTTTTTTTATACGTTTCATACAATGCCACCTTCAAACTAAATTTGGACAGTTTGTTCCTAGTTATTCGTGTTTTTTTGGTGGAAATTTCTTCGCAATTTATTATTTATAGACTTTTTGTTTGATGTTTTAAGTTTTAGCACTATGTGGCATACGGTGGGCCCGGCACTAAGCTCAAGCATTAACCTTTTGTTTAGTTACTAAGAGGGATGAGAAGCAATCATAAAAATATTCAAAAAAATTAATTTTGCAAGTTTGTTTGATTTTATGGAATTTTTTGACAGTTCTAAATCTAACCACCGTATGGCATATGGTTGGCCCGGCGCCGACTTGAAGTGTTATTCTTTTGTTAAATTATAGATTGATATACGAGGGTTGTTTTTTTAAGTTATCTACCTAGCAATGAAAATGACGCCAAACAAAAAAATTGCTTGGTTGCCGCTGTTCTACTTTGACGAAATTTTGTACGAGTTCGTTGCGTTTTGCAGTTTTTACCACTTTTTATCTTCCGAAATATGAGTGAAAGTAATTTGGAGTATCGCGCAGTAATAAAGTTTCTCACTAAAGAGAGAAATGGACCAAAAGTTATTCATGAAAGAACGTCCCAGGTGTGCGCCAATGAAACCCTATAGCCCTGATTTAGCGCCCTGCGTCTTCTTTTTGTTCAAAAGTGTAAAAAAATTCGTCGGGGCCGAAAATTTTTCTCAGATGATGAGTTCAAAGTCGCTGTTGCATCATTTTTTGAGGCGCAAACAAAATTGGACTGAGTGTATTTAATGTAGACGGTAGCTATGTAGAAAAATAAATTTTTTGAAGCTCTGCGAGGTTTCCTTCATGCCTAAGTAGATAACTTAACTACTTAATAAAACAAGCTCGTAACAAAAATACGATAAGATGAACAAGATTGTGTGTTATTTCTGCAAATTTGTTTTCCTTTATTTCTGAGTTTTGTAACTGTTTTATGTCACACCGTATGCTGGCATATGGTGGGCTTCGCACTGATTTCAAGGGTCAACCTCTTGTCAAATTACAAGGCGAGATTAGACGGAAAAAAATTATTATAAAAATTCGTGTTTGATTTCTGCAAATTTATTGATGTTCTGTTTTTTATTGCTCAAATCTTACCATCATCGAATGGCATATAGTAGGCCCTGCACTCAAGGGTTAAACCTTCGTCAGATTACAAGATGCGATATGACGAAAACCAAAAATTATTTTATAGACATTTTTCTATTTCCAGAAATTGCTTCGCAATTAATTTCTGAATTTTTCATTTGAAGTTTTAAGTTCTAAGATTGTAGGGCATATGGTGGGTCTGACACTAAGCTTTACCTAAAGTTTGCCTTTTGTTAAATTGCTAAGAGTGACATGCTGTACTTCTACAAATTTGTATGTTTTTGCTTCTGCAATTTTTTATTTGATGTTTTAAATCTAACCACCGTAAGGCATATGGTGGGCCCGACACTGATTTCAGGTGTTATAGGACAGAGTAAAAAAAACTAAAAATTATTGCTACAAAGATTTGTTATTTCTGTAAATTTGTTTGCTTTTATTTCGGAATTTTTTTGACTGTTTTATGTCCTAACACCGTATGCTGGCATAAGGTAGGCCCTGCACTGATTTCGAGGATTAATCTTCTGCCTAATTACAAGGCAAGATCAGCGGAAAATGAAACCTTATTAAAAAAATTCTGTAAATTAGATCTGTATTTCTGAATCTTTTTGACTGTTTTATGTTTCGACACCGTATGGTGGCATATGGTTGGCCCTGCATTGACCTCAAGGGTTAACCTTTTTCCAAATTACAAGGCGAAATCGGAAGGAAATGAAAAACCATTCAAAAAATTCGCGTTTGATATCTACAAATTTGTTTATTATCTGCTTTAAATCTTATCGTTGAAAGGATGGCATATGGTAGGCCCAGCATTGACCTTAAAGGTTAACCTTTCCGTCGGATTTCGAGATGAGATAAAAGGAAAACGAAAAATTATTATATTACAAAGGCTCGTGTTTTATTTCTGAAATTTCTCGACTATTTTATGTCTTAACACTGTATGATGGCATATGGTGGGCCTTGCACTGATCTAAAGGGTTAAGCTTTCGTCAAATTACAAGGCGAGATTGGAGGGAAATAACATTTTTATTTCTATTTTGTGAGGAACCTAAACTGTCTTAAATCTTACCATCGAATGGCACATGGTAGGCCCTGCATTGATCTTAAGGATTAACCTTTCGTCAGATTACAAGCTGTTTTGTGTCCGAAAACTTATCTGCTTTTATTTCTGGAATGCTTTAAATCTTACCAATTTATGGCATATCGTGGGTGCTGCACTAACCTGAAAGCTTGGAGACGAAATCAGACGAAAACTAAAAATTATTTACAGAAAATGTTGGTTCTAACTTTACCTCTAATCTTAAGAATTCCTTCGAGGAATAACAAACACAGACTGCAAGAAATATTTGTGTTTAATATATTAGCTAAAGTACTTTGAACTACGTTTAGTTTCTTGTTGAATGTTATCAATCTACCAATCAACCGCAAACTAACGTTGGAGATTAGAACTAGGAATGTCAATCTATCTAAGCTAATATAAATTCTACCACGTCTTGAAGGCTTATCTCTGCTATTTCTTCGAGCCATATGGGTGCATTTTATGAATGCCATATGTGAGGTTGAATGTTTTAAATTTTGTTGTTTTTTCGTTTTAGCCAAATCCGATCTTATTCGGTTATCATCGTCATGAAACCAAACTTTCAAACTTTCTTAAGAAACACCAAGCATAACCGTTAGTTAAAAACAAAAAAAGGGATTCGGGCGTTCTCAAGGCAATTATAGAAAAAGTAAACATAAACAAAAACCGTAAAAACCCGAAGAAGAGGACTAATCACGCACATACATGAAGAGAAAACGATTTAAATCGGCATCCGTGGTATTACTTTTTTTTTACATCTTAGTTAACTGCTTGTGCTAAACAACCTAGCCGGAAGCCAAACCACAGTTAAGAAGTATCTCGGAGCTGGAAGTGATAAGCTGGCGATAGAGTGGCGTGGGCCGAAGATAGTAACCGTGGGAAAGACGATTCGATCCAGATGGAAGTCCCCTTGGCTCGAGCTTGTTTTTACTTATTTAATTCCACCAGTGTTACTTTTCTTAAAATTAGAGTCTTCAGCTTATTTATTAATGGGTGAGTAGTAGGCCTGCGGCTACCAGGGTGCAAATTTCCTGTCTAAATTTAAGCAATTTTTGAATAATTTTTCATACTAAGTACAACAAACGAAAGCCCTGCTTGCTTGGAAGTTTACGAATTCCTAACCTCTTTTTATTTTTAATACTTTCACCTGTTGGGACTACTAACAAGCCAAATAAATACAGAAAGAACAGACAAAGCACTTAGGTAAAAGGAAAACCCAAAACACAAAATTTCAAACCGTTACTTGCTTCGCAGAAAAAAATCAAACAAATCAATGATATAAACGACAACTGTTTTAATTATTAACTTGCTCCAGTTCTAATTAAGCAATAAATAAAGTGTAAAGGAACGCCATTACACACATCGTGGGATTATATTAAACTTTTAATAACCGAAACGCCATTTATTCTGCGTTAAAAAAATGTAGAACATCTCTATTAAAATAATTATAGTCCCACAGGTTTTAGAAAATATAAAACGAGTTCGAGAATTACGTATTATTTATGATGACATTCCGAGTTTACCTGAATATTAATGCAAACTGTTTCGGATACATTTTAATTAGATTAAACGCATTTTAATTCTTTAAGCTTATGTTTGTAGCAAGGCAAACATTAGAAAATCAAAGAGCACGAGATTAAAGCTTAAAGAATCTCTAACGAAGAACTCATTTTTCCTTTGAGGTTATGTAAATACACCGATTGTCTATAGAAATAATTTAAGAACAATACATGCATGACTCCTAACATTTTTTATTACATCAATAATTTCACGTGAAAGGACTTCTCAAAACTTTCCAATTTAAATTGGCATTATGGTGAACAAATATTCGTTGTATTCCTGTGTGAAACTTGACTGTTTTAGTATGATAAAATTAGGAGCTTCTAATTAATTTTTAAAAAATTCCCACAACTGATTAATTCCATAATGTTCTTGGTAAACGAAAAACCCGTGGTGGAATTATAACAAAGTTTAATGATAATCCTGTTGAACTACTTAACTTCATCGTATTAGCAAGTAGTGTTTATCTTAAATGGTATAAGAAACACAAAATATAAACATCCTCCGAAACGGTGATGTTTTAAACTCGTTTACGTATCCAGAAATATTTTAATTGCTCCAAATAGTGATGATAGATTTGACGACACTTGAATATTTATGTCCCTTGAAACTATGAGAAAATGTCCCAAATTTATTTGCATAATTTTATAACTGTTGCGCTTCCTTAGTTGAGCATTTTATCGATGACATTAATTGGAATTTTATATCTTCGGAAAAGCTTCCTTTTTTGGGTTTTTTAATTTAACCGTTATTTCTCGACATTTAATTTTCAAGATTACATTTTTTTCCTATTAATTTGTCTCGGGTTAATTTGATTTTAACAAAGGAAAAAGGAAAAGCCATGAAAAAATAATGCTGCCAGAAATGGGGGAAAAAATGAATGCAAAGACAAACAAAAGACAGTACTGAAGACTTCTGAAATAAATTTAGAAAAGCTGAAGGTCTTAAACCAAGAGAACTTCTGCAAAAACATGTTGAAGCAACATAATTTGCAACTGGTAAAAAGTAAAAGTAAAAATAATCCGAATTAAACAAAGCTTTAACGGCCACAGCGAAACCAGTGGCGGCCAGGAATGAAAAAAAATGAATGCAAAACACAACAAAAGACGGATCCAAAAACCTCTGAATTAGATTTTGAAGGAAAGTGGAAGGTTTCATACCAAGATACCACGCCCTTCTAACTGGCTGTTTCATTTTAGGAAAGATTTAAGCGACTCTTAAAAATATTTAAAATAAAACGAAAATTTAAAAGAATTTTCCAAAACTAATTTAAAAAGAAAGCCACGAGAGACTCAATGATGTCCGGGAATTTAAGAAAATGAATGCGAATCACAAAACATCTGAATTAACTCTTCAAGAAAAGTCGAAGGTTTTAAGGGAAGCAATAATGAAACAAACGCGCTTCGAACTGACAGTAAAACAAAATTGTATTTAATGTTCTTAAGCTTAAACAACTTTCTTAAAAACAAGGAAAACAGTGAGGGCCATGGATTAAAAAGAGAAATCGGAAAACAACTGAATTAAGTCCTCAAAGAAAAGTTGAAAATTGTAAAACAATAGAAGGAACAAACGCCCTTCTAGGCTGACTGGCTGACTGTAAAATAAAATTTTGTTAAATTTGAACAAACATTTAAGTAAATTTCTTATAAAGAGACAAAACAAACGCCCTTCTAACCTGCTGTAACTGTAAAATACGATTAAATAAAACAAAAATTTAACAAAATTTTCCAGAAATATGTATTGTAAAGGAAAGCCACGACGAAAGTAATAAGTGAATGTAAAAGGCAACAATAGACGAATCCGAAAACATCTGAATTAAATCTCGAAGAATAGTTGAAGGTTTCGAAACAAAACCTTTTACAATCGGCCGCAAAATAGAAATTTAGTTGCTTTTAGCAAATATCTAACCCGATTTGTTCAAAAAAAATTTAAAAAGGCGAAATTTTAACAAAATTCCCAAAAATATCTCTAAAAGAATGTTATGAAAAAAAACCGTGGCGACCAGGAATGAAATAAATGAATGCGAAAACAACAAAAGACGGATTTGAAAACATCTGAATTACATCTTACAAGAAAAGTTGAAGGTTTCCAAACGCCCTTTTAATTAACTACAGACTAAATATTTATTAAAATTTAGCAAAATGGTTTTCTTTAAAAAATCTAAAATACCAAAATTTTAACGAATTTTTTTTGTTAAGCCAGTAGCGAAACAACAGTGGGTAGAAATGAAAAAACTGAATGCGAAAAATCTTGAAAAACAGTTGAAAGACTCAAGACAAAAAAGCAAACGAACGAAAATGTTGTTAATTTTACGAAGAGATTTAAATTTGAATTTTTTAAAATTATTTAAAAAATCTAACCGAATTTACTCTAATAATTATTTTTAAAAACCGGCAGAGAAACAATAGTGGGCAGGAATGAAAAGAAAATGAATGCAAAAGAAGACTACACAAGACGAATTTGAAAACATCTGAATTAAATTTTGAAGAAAAGTTGAAGGTCTAAAGACAAGAAGCGAAACAAACTCCCTTTGAACTGGAGTAAAATAAAATTTTATTTAATTTAAGCAAAAATTTAAGTGAATTCCTTAACAAATATTTAAAAAACAAAAATTCTACACAAAAATTCTTCGAAAAATGAGAACCGGGAGGAAAACAATGCTGGTCACCAGTTAAAAAAAATAACAACAACAAAAGACAAATCAGAAAACATCTGAATTAAACCTTCAAGAGCAGTTGAAGGATTTAAAACAAGCGAAGAAACAAGTGGTTGTAAAATAAAAATTCCCTAAATTTGAGCAAAACTTTAAGTGAAATTCTCATGAATATTTATTAAAATCAAACAATCAAATTCCCCTCAAAAATTAAAAATAAAGCTATGAGCAAAACAATGCTGACTAGGTTGTTCTAGCCTAATCCAAAAGACAAGTCAAAAACATCTAAAGTAAAACTTGCAAGGTTTTGGGGCAAGAAACAAAAGAAACAAGTGGTTGTAAAATAAAAATTCCCTAAATTTGAGCAAAACTTTAAGTGAAATTCTTATGAATATTTATTAGAATCAAACAATCAAATTCACCCCCAAAAATTAAAAATAAAGCTATGAGCAAAACAATGCTAACTAGGTTGTTCTAGTCTAATCCAAAAGACAAGTCAAAAACATCTAAAGTAAAACTTGCAAGGTTTTGGGGCAAGAAACAAAAGAAACGCCCTTCTAACTTGTAGCTGTAAAATACAAATTCTTTCTCTTTATCAAAAATGTACTGGATTTCTTAAAGATTATTAAAATAAAACATAAATTTAAGGAAATTTTCCAGAAATATCATAAATGATAGCCGTAACGAAAACAATGACAAAAGTGAATGCAAAAGGCAACAAAAGATGGCTCCGAAAACATCTGAATTAAATCCCGAAGAACAGTTGAAGATCTCAAGACAAGAAAGGAAACAAACGCCCTTTTAATTGGCTGTAAAATAAAAATGTATTTAATTTTAGTGAAGATTTGCATTTAAATAATGGCAACAACTTACCAGAATGTCCCAAAAATATTAATTTAAAAACTAAAGCTAATAAGAAAACAGTGGCAACCAAGAATGAAAACAAAATTGATGTGAAAGACAAAGAACGACGGGTTAGAAGACAACTAAGGTTTCAATGCAATAAGCCAAACAAATGCCGGTCGTCTAGCTGGCTGTTAAAATAAAAATTTATTTAATTTGAACAAATATTTTAAAGTAATTACAAAAAAGGGAAATTTAACCAAATTTTCCACAAATATTCAAAAATAAAGCCACGAGAAACAATGACCACCAGGCAGGATCAAGAAACATCTGCATTAAATCTTGAAAAAAGGTTAAAAGTTAAAACAAAAGAAGAAACGAACGTTTTTCTAAACGAGTCGAAAATGAAAAATGATTAATTTCAGCTGGTTTCAGTGAATTTCTTAAAACTATTAAAAAAAAAGCACAAAGTAAATCAAATTTCCCAAAAATATTTTTAAAAAAGCCACGACGGAAACAATTGCCACCAGGAAAATGGATATAAAATACAACAAACGAATCAGAAAACATTTGAATCTTCAATGTTTTCAGGCAAGACAAAACAGTGAAATAAAAATTGATTTCATTTGGGGAATGTTGAAAATTTAATCCACAAATACCTACTTAAAAAAGAAAACAAACCAAACAGACAACAAAAGACGGATCAGAAAACAGCCGAATTAAATCTTGAAAAGTTGAAGGTTCTAAAACAAGCGAAGAAACAAACGCCCTTCTAACTGGTTGTCAAATAAAACAGTTGAAAAAGCCATCGTCGTTTGAAACAGACACATCACACATGGCTAACATTAGACTATATTAGACAGATGCCAACAAGGCCAACTTTTTCCTTCGGTTTTTGCGTAGACAAAATACGATATTTCATAAACTTCCTCATTACACTACAAAAATCTAGCCTGAAAACTTGTCGATGCTGAAAATTGAATTTTACACAAATTTTCCAATGAAATTCCATAAACAAAACACTAACTCGCATTAACTTAAATGTGTGGTAGTTTAAGAAGCGTGAAGGCGATTCTTTCTTTTTTTTAATGGCGTTAACTGACTTTTATATAATTATACACCTATACAGGCATGCTTTTGAGTTTGTACTTAAAATATTCCGCGCACCGTTTATAATTACGCTAAATTATAAGTGCGTGCCGTAACTGGGTCGAATTTTTTTTACTGCTGAACTGGACATTAAACACCAGTTAGGTTCATCCATCATACGTTGTAAAAGGAAATTAGACGGACCAGGAACTTTACATTGTTACACCGCTTATGAAATCAACCAACATAAGAACATTTTGGTATTTCAAGGGGGCCTCCCCCTCCTCCAAGGATTCGATCAAAAAAGTAAATATTTCAAACTTTCACATTGTGAGAAAACTCGGGAAAAATAGGGGTTTTTAGTGGGATAAAAGTCGGCATCGCAGCCAAGAGAACACAAGTTCGAATCCCAGCCATAGCTGAATTCTTAACAGAGTGATTAAAATTGCAGAAAATTGGCCTTAAAGGGAAAGTTCGAATATGGGCAAACTAAAGCAAACCATAAAAAAATAATAACAGTTCTTGTAAGGACGAAGTTTTCCGTTCCGCCCCTTTTCGATTTTAATTTATTGAACCCGTGATTAAAAGCCAGAGGTGATCAGGAAGTTTGTATTCATACAGCACGCCAGATATCATTACTCGGCAATCATAACTCATGCTTTTATCGGTTATCGATCACTTTCGCTCGCATTTTATAGAACACGTTGCTTGCTCGTCTGTAACGGGCTTGAAAAGTTTTGACCCTAAAACTGAAGGCACGATTGTGGTTAGAAAAGACGCTAAAGAAAATTGTTAGTTCTCAATGTTTTCAACTTTTTATTACTTATGGTTTTAGTTCGGTGTGTAATGTAGAGAGACTATGTTATCTTGGTATTCTGAAACGCAAGGAACAACAATTTTCCATTAACTTTACCCGATGATACAGCTTAGGATGCGGCGAGATCAGAAATCATCCACTTTTTTACGATGGAACTACATTCGTACTGGGAACATTCTCTACATTTTATGGTTTATAACGTGAAGATCCACATTTTCACTGTTGATACTTTTAGAAAGCCCATTAGTTAACTTTAACATCAAGAGGTTCTTGCTTTATTTATCGAAAATACGTTTAATTTTTGAATAATTAATTTGCCACTTTAAAAGCGAATTTCAGTGGGCCAAACTACAAAGGATTGTACTTGAAAAAACGTTCAAAATTAAACCAAAATCAACCGTTAACTTACACACGGAAATATTCCACAATGTGGTGGGTTTAGATCCCAAAAAATCCCAAATTTTATTCAAAATCCATTGTCGAACTTACAAAATAGTAAGGCTTCAACATGTACTGCAAAATCTTGTGCCAAAACGGTCGTATTTTGACTAAAATTCGGCATTAACTCCGAAAATGAGAAGATCTGCCAACATACAGTAAGTTTCTGTCCCAAAATGTCCCAAATTTTATCAAAAATCCAAGAGTATACTAGGATTTCAACCTGTACAGAAGATTCGTCGGCCGAAAATAACCAATTTTTACTCAAATGCAACGCTAATTTCAAAAATGGAAAGATTTTCTAGCATACGTAAATCTCAAACCCAAAAAGCCCCGAATTTTACCAAAATTCCAGGCTGAATTCTGAAGATGCGAAAATTTTAACATGTGTAGCGGAATTCCTGCGCCAAAATGCCCATATTTTTACTAAAATTCAACGTAAACATTGAAAATGGGACGATTTTCTAGCATCCAAAAAATCCCGAATTTGTTCAAATTTCCATAGCCATATTCTAAATAGTAAGACTTTAAAACTCGTACTGCAAAATCTTGTGCTAAAACAGCCATATTTTCACTAATAGACTCAAAAATGGGAAGATTTTCTAATATACCTAGTTTCTGTCCCAAAAAATCCCAAATTTTATCAAAAATCTGAGTCTGAACTTCCAAAATACTAGAATTTCAACCTGTACAGCAGATACATGTGCCAACATTATTCAATTATTACTAAATTTCAATGCTAACTTCCAACAATAAAAAGATTTTCTAACATACAGTAAATCTCGATCCCAAGAAGTCCCGAATTTTACCAAAATTCCGTGCTGAACTTTGAAAATACGAAAAATACTTGTGCAGCAGATTTGAGCGCCAACATTTTTAGAAAAATTCAAGGTTGAAGTCAAAAATGAGACTGTTTTCTAGAGCTGCAGTAGGGTTCGATCCCAAAAAATCCCGAATATTTTCAAAAATCCATAGCTGATCTACCAAAATACAAAAATTTTAACATAATACATAAACAGCGGAGTCTTGTGCTAGAAATGGCTTAGTGTCATTAAAAGTCAGCGGTAGCTTCGAAAATGAGGAGATTTTCTAGTGTGCAGCAAATTTCGATGTCAAAAAGACCCGAATTTCATCAAAAAATTCACGGCTGAACCATGAAAATACCAGGATTTTAACATGCGCAGCAAATTTGTGTACAAAAAGGGTAAATGTGTTTGTTAAAATTCAAGGCTAACTTAGAAAATGGGAATATTTATTACCAACTAGTGAATTTCGATCTCAAAAAGTCCCGAATTTTATCAAAGATCTGTGTGTGAACTCTGAAAATATCAAGATTTTAAGGTGTACAAAAGCTTCGCGTGCCGAAAGATTTTCTAGTACAAAGCAAGTTTTTATCCCGAAAAGTCCCGAATTTTATCAAAAAGGCAAGGTGAAGTTTGAAAATACGAAAAGTGCTGTAATTCTTGTACCAAAAATGGGGCCATATTTTCGGAAAAATTCAACGTTAACTTCAAAAATGGGATGATTTTCTAGCATATCTACATACAATTTTGATTCCAAAAAGTCCCGAATATTACCTAAAATCCAAGATTGAACTTTGAAAATATGAAGATATAACCTCTAAAGTAGATCCTTGTACCAAAAACGGCCAAATTTCCGATAGAATAGGAATATTTTTTTTAACACACAGAGACTCAAAAAATGCCGAATTTTACCAAAAATTCAGGCTGAACTTTAAGAGTACGAAGACTTTAACCTGTGCAGTAGATTCTGGTGACTAAAAAGCCATATTTTTGCTAAAATTCGAACTACGAAAATAGGAAAATTTTCTAGCACATGGTAAATTTCGAACCCAAAAGGTCCCGAATTTTGCCAAAAATCCAAGATCGACTATTGAAAATGTGAAGATTTCAACCGGTACAGCAAATTACTATACCAGAACGGCTATATTTTTTCCTAATTTTCAACGTTAAGTTTAAAATTTGAAACATTTTCTAGCATACCGGAAATTTTTAAACCCAAAAAGTCCCGAATTTCATCAAACATACACTAAGATTTCAACCTGCACAGCAGATTTCTATGCCTAGAATGGCCGCAACATTTTCCCAAATTAGCTCCAACAATCAGGAGATTTTGCAGCATACAGTAAGTTTCTGTCCCAAAATGTCCCGAATTTTATCGGCTGCACTTGCAAAATACTAAAATTTCAGCTTCTACAGCAAATTTTTGGGCCAAAAACGGCCAAATTTTTAATAAAATTCAACGTTAACTATGAAAATAGTAAGATTTTTCTAGCACACGCTAAATTTCGATGCCAAAGTGGCCCCGAATTTTATCAAAAATTTGCGGTTCACTATGAAGATACCAAGATTTCGACTTGCGCATCAGGTTACTGTGCCATAAGTGGCCATATATTCACCAAAATTCAAGTTAGATCGGCAAATTAGAAGATACAGTAATTTTTAGTCGCAAAAATCCCGAAGTTTATCAAACATCCACGGCTGCACTTTCAAAATACTAAAATTTCGACCTGTACAGCAAATCCTTTTGTCAAAAACGACCATATTTTTACTAATACTTCAGCTTGGCTGAGAAAATATGACGATTTTTTAATGTAGAGTAAGTTTCGACAACAAAAAGTCCCGAATTTTCTCAAAAATTAAAGGTCGAATATTGAAAATGCAAATTCTTGTACCAAAGTGACCATATTTTCATACTTTCAACATTAACCTTGAAAAGTTTTTAAGTATTCCGTTAAGTTTCAAGCTCAAAAAATCCCGAATTTTATTTAAAATCCACAATTGACTGTGAATACTAAGACTTCGATCTGTACAGTAGATTCCAGTACCAGAAATCGCAACATTTTCGGCAAATTAACTCCGACGATTCTAGAATACAGTAAGTTTTTGTCTCAAAAACACCCGAATTTTCTCAAAAATTCACAGTTGGGCTTTCACAATATTAATATTCAACCTGTACAGCTAGAAACGGTTACATGTTAACTGAAATTCAACGATAACTAAAAGAAAAATAGAGGGCCTTCTAGTATACTGGAAATTTCGATCCAAAAAGTCCCGAATTTTATCAAAAACTCACGATTGACTTTAAAAATATTAAGATTTCGACCTGCACAGCAGGTTACTATGCCGTATTTTCATCAAAATTCAAGTTAGGTCGGAAAATTAGCAGATGGAGCATACTGTAAGTATCTATCCCAAAAAAATCCCGAATTTTATCAAAAATTCGCAGCTGCACTTTCAAAATATTAAAATTTCGAACTGCATGGCAAATTCTTGTGCTAAAAACGGCCATAGTTTCATTCAAATTCAACGTTAACTACAGAAGTAGGAAGATTTTCTAGCACACGGTAACTATCAGTCCCAAAAAGTCCCGAATTTTCTCAAAAATCGAAGGTTAAACTTCAGAAATGCGAAGACTTTAGACTGTGCAGCAGGTATTTGTATCAAAAACTCCGTATTTTGACAAATTTGATGGAAAATAGGAACATTTTCTAGGAACCCGACTTTCACCAAAATTCAAGTTTAAATCTTGAAAATACCTGCAGCCCGAAGAAGTTGAGATTTCACAAAAATACGAAGGCCTTATCGCGTTCAACAACTTTCTGTCCCAAAAAGAACAACACTTCAGCAAAATTCCAGGTTAAAGATTTCCTAACATGCTCCAAAAGCGTCCCGAATTTTTGAAAATTAAAAGCTAAATTTTAAAAATACGATTTTGTCTCGAAAAATTTCAATAAAAGTAGCATTATGTTGTGGAAGTACTGAGAGTTCATGTCGTATACAGCAGGTTTTCTGTAAAGAAATAAAATACAACGCGTCGATGTCAGCAATCAAAAACACGTGGTTGTCGTCAGTCAAAGCAACAAGTGCTCCTGCAGAGCTTTTAGCAGTAAGCGTGCTCTGATCGAGTACCAGACAAGAAAATATATTGTGGGAACAGCGGGCGTTTCCTTCGTAAAATCACAACTTGTCTTTGTAACTCTTTAATCGAGAATTAACGATAATTTTATTGGTGTACAACAATATCGTTATTCATATTTGTCCTTTTTTTACTTTTATATTAACTCGTTGAAATTTAACAGACTAATGGAAGAAAGGTTTTTAATTTTAAAACTGTCGTTTTTTAATTAGAAAGCCCCAACCATTTGATCATTTATATGACGTTAAAAATGTTTTTAAAAATAAGAAAGTACGAACTTACCACCCTATGGACGTAAGCCAAGTGATAGTTTTAGAAACGATTTTTATTATTTATTACATCAAATATTGTTAAACAAATTTATGGTAGTTTATATCGGCAGTGGAAAGAATATTGTCCTTACGGACCATGGTAGGTAAGTGATTCATTCTGTTTTGCGTGGCAGGGGCTCGCTCGCTTGTTGCGTAAATTAGTATTAACAACATATCATACTGAAACGATAAAATTAATGAAAATTTTCGCATCATTAAAAAACAAACATATCTGCAACATAATATTTAATATAATAGCAAAGATAAATGTTGTAACAATAAACGTCGGCGGGGACCGCAGTTTCTCACACCGAACAAAATCCCAAGTGGGCGGCCGAGAGTAATGATGCGTGCAGAACCGTGTCGACAAGAAGTCCTCGGGGTGTCCCGACCGCTATTGTCCGCACGAGAGATTTTCAAGTGTTCGGGAGGGAGATTTTCACATACTAGACATGTGAACCCGAAATTTAATCCTGCCACAAACGCGTTCCGTTTTATTTTTGTTTATTTTATGCCCAGGAAAACCCCCTCGGGAAAAAGGAACACCCTTTGGGTTAACTGGGGGAGTTTAGTAATTTAACCTTACTTTTTCTTCAATTAAGTGGCAAAACACTACCTGGCGTGATTCAGTTTAAAACTGAACTTCTGGAAATTCAGGGCTTTTTGAAAAAAAAGGTAACATCTCAACAAATAAACAAACAAACATAACCTCAACCGACAATCCGTCAAAGACCGATGTTCATGGCCCACTTCCTAACAACAAAAATATTAATCCTTTGAAGCTTTACGGTGTTACAAAGCTAAAATTAACGAATTAAAAATATCCAACGTGGGTTTATTACTTGAAATGCTAACCAGCAACTACCCAAGCTACGTATTTATCTCTACTTGACCGCACAGGTTGTACATTGTTCCGATATTATAAGGAATATAAAAGGTTAATTGACTTTCTGCGGATCCTATTAAAAACCGACCATCAAAACACGTTCAAACTTGAAGATTACAAAAATTAATCTTGTAAAACACCGCCATGTAATAATCTAAGAAATATGAAATGTAACGGCTTTATTTTCAGTGTGTCGATTTTAATGGGATTCATAGTTATGCTGAAATTTTAATGCAACCCTTTTGTTGGAAGTACAAATGTGCAACCATAGTCTGTTCGCTCTTCAGCTTTATATTTAACGTAAATTATTAATCCTCAACTACTACCGATGGGTCCTGAGGACTTGTCGCATTTTTATTTCTACCCTAATTTTTGAATTTGGCAATAAATGCAGAACAATCGCGTCCAGCTCCCAATTTATCACAAAAAGAGCTAGAAGAGCTTTTGAACTCTGAAGCCTCTTGGGAAGACCTCGAGAACTCGAATGCTAATGGCTGTAGCAGTAGAAGTGTACCGGTGGATGAGCCACATAGACTTTCTGCGCTCGAGGAAATTGAAAGGTTGGCTGAGGAAAGTGATCAGAGTGAAGAAGACAACGAAATATTAAGGGTATATTCCGAGTATGAGGGCGAAGAATTGCTTATCAGGAATAGTTGGAATGGAAAAGATAACACCAAATGGTCGAAAACAGCAGCTATCAGAGGAAGGACCCGTGCTCATAATGTGGTTACAATCTTGCCAGGCCTTGCTGGTCCTGCTCGTAATAATCCCCCAAGTACTTAAGCCTGTCTGTAGATGCTTGGCGTTTACTAATTACCAATGAGATGCTGCAAAAGATTATTGATTACACCAATTTGAAGATAACGTCTTCCAGGGAAAAGTATTAAAAAAAACTGAAGATTTGCTGAGTCTTTTACTGGAAACACCAATATGTTTGAAATGAAGGCGTTTTTTGGGTTGCTCTATCTACAGTCCATCTTCAAATCAGGCCATGAGGACATTCGTTCTATGTGGGCAACAGATGGAACGGGAAGACCTATTTTTCGTGCTACTATGAGTCTGGCACGATTTTCGTTTGTATTGAGTTGCCTCAGATTTGACAATATCGAAACCAGAAAAGGGAGAGTAAAAACTGATAAATTAGCAGCTGTGTCGGAATTATTTGAAGAATTCGTGTTATTCGCCGGGAGTTTGCCTAACTGTAGACGGAATGCTTATGCCATTCCGAGGAAGATGTGGTTTTCGGATGTATATTCCAAACAAGCCTGCCAAATATGGCATTAAAGTGCAGATTTTGGCTGACGCTAGAACGCATTATCTCGTGAATGATGATACAACCAAGCCTTCTTTGACGAATCCCACAAGAGTCGTTCTTAAGGTTGTGGAGTGTATTCAAGGCAGAAAAAGGAACAGTTCAGTAGAACTCGTCGATGAACTGAAGAAGAAAAGTTTAACGTTCGTGGGTACTTTGAAAAAAATAATAAAATAGCTATACCACCTGAATTTTTACCGAACCGAAAACGTCCAATTCAATCATCAGAATTTGGATTTACTTCTACAACCATCATAGTATCTTATGTGCCAAAAAACGGTAAAAGCGTCATATTAGTTTCTAGTATGCATCATGACAATTCTGTTAACGAAACAACCATAAAACCGAAATTAATTCATTTTTATAATGAAACAAAATCCGGAGTTGACGCTTTAGATGCAAAATGTGCCTTATATTAGGTGGCCAGAAGAACCAACCATTGGCCAATGCCCATTATGTTTGCAGGTGTAAATTCTCGCGTACTGTACCAGTTTGCACAAAAAAGCCAAGAAATAAAACTGTATGCCTTCAAAAAAACTCTTGGGTTACAAGTAATCGATGAACATCTACGCCTCAGAATGACAAACAAAAAGGTGTCCTCAAAAATACGAAATCTCATTACTGAACTATTCATGGGAGTAGTGAATCCTGTTTCTGACCAACCCCAAGCACCCCCTGAAAAAGGCAAAAGAAAAAGATTTGCTATATGCCCCACCAACAAGCATAGGAAAACTATCATTCACTGCGACCTATGTAAATTGCCCATTTGCAATCAAAGTTGCAAAAAAACTTTGCGCTAAGTGTTTTGAAAAATAATTTTAAGTTTTTTTGTGTATTGTAAGGAACTCAGTAAATATTTAAATCTGGGTCCTGATGACCCACCAGTAGCATATACGTAATTAAAACTTGTCAGTAGTAGTTGAGGGTTAACGAAAGGACTTCAAATGACTGAAATTGTTCCCCAAACTATTTTCACAAAAACTATAATTTACAGTTTAGTCAGAAATTTTAATGTTTTTGGGGACAATTTAAGCCTTTGAAGACTGTTTTGGCCCAAACTTTTTGAAGTCCAGTCAGAAATTTTGGTATTTCTAGGAACAGTTTAGGCCCTTTGAAGACTGTTTTGGCCCAAACTATTTTTATGAAAACTACAATTTGAAGTCCAGTCAGAAATGTTGGTATTTCTGGGAACAATTTAAGCCCTTAGAAAATTGTTTTGGCCCAAACTATTTGTATAAAAAATATAAGTTGAAGTTTAGTCAGAAATTTTAGTATTTCTGCGAACAATTTAAACTCTTTGAAGATTCTTTTGGCCCAAACTATTTTTATAAAAAATATAATTTGAACTCCAGTCTTAGAAATTTGAGTATTTTTGGGAACAATTCAAGCCCTTTAAAGACTGTTTTGGACCAAACTATTTTCCTAATCTGAAACTTAGTCAGAAATTTGAGAATTTTTGGGAACAATTTAAGCCATTTGGAGTGTTTTGACCCAAACTATTTTTAGAAAATATACAATTTGAGGTTTAGTCAGAAATTTTAGTATTTTTGGGAACAATTCAAGTCCTTTAAAGGCTGTTTTGGAAAAAACTATTTTCATAATTTGAAGCTTAGTCAGAAAATTGAGAATTTTTGGGAACAATTTAAGCCAGCTGAAGAGTGTTTTGACATAAACTATTTTTAGAAAAATTACAATTTGAAGTTTAGTCAGAAATTTTAGTATTTTTAGGAACAATTCAAGCCCTTTAAAGACTGTTTTGGGACAAACTATTTTCCTAAATTAGAAGCTTAGTCAGAAATTTGAGAATTTTTGGGAACAGTTTAAGCCCTTTGAAGATTGTTTTGGCCCAAACTATTTTTATAAAAAATACAATCTGAAGTTTAGTCAGAAATGTTAGTATTTCTGGGAACAATTCAAACCCTTTGAAGGTTGGTTTGGCCCAAACTATTTTTAAAAAGAATATAATTTGAAGTTTATGGTTTAGTCAGAAATTTTTATTTCTCGGAACAATTTAAGCCCTTTGAAGATTGTTTTGACCCAAACTATTTTTACAAAAATACAATTTGAAGCCCAATCAGAAATTCTAGTGTATTTGAGAACGATTTAAGCCCTTTGGAGACTGTTTTTGCCCAAACTATTTTTACAAAAAATATACATAATTGGAAGTTTAGTCAGAAATGTTAGTATTTTTGGGAACAATTCAAGCCCTTTGAAGGTTGGTTTGGCCCAAACTATTTTTACAGAGAATATATGTAATTTGAAGTCCGGTCAGAAATTTTGGTATTTCTGAGAACAATTTAAGCCCTTTGAAGAGTGTTTTGGCCCAAACTATTTTTATAAAAACTACAATTTGAAGTTTAGTCCGAAATTTTAGTGTTTATGGGAACAATTCAAGCCCTTTGAAGAGTGTTTTGACCCAAACTATTTTTATAAAAACTACGAATTTGAAGTTTAGTCAGAAATTTTGGTATTACTGAGAACAATTTAAGCCCTTTAAAGACTGTCTTGGACCAAAGCATTTTTATATAAAATACAAGTAGAAGTTTAGTCAGAAATTTTAGTATTTCTGGGAACAATTTAAGCCCTTTGAAGACTGTTTTGACCCACACTATTTTTATAAAACATATAATTTGAAGCCCAGTCAGATATTTTAGTATTTCTGGGAACAACTTAAGCCTTTTGAAGACTGTTTTGGCACAATTTTGAAATAATTTACAGGATTATTTTACCACGAAGCATGATCCGTTTTTATTTCGCACCGGCCGGTCTTGAAAATATCTGAGCAATATACGGACGAGCAAGAGCTTGTCGTGTGTTGCTAAAATTCAAATTATTGTATCTGACCCATATTCGTGCCGATTCTTCGTGCATTTGTTCAAAATTACGTGTCATTAAAGTCGACTTTCAGACTTTCTGATTACTCTTAGGTTGTTGCCATCTTCAGTTTTTGTATTTAATAATAAATATAGATATATAAAGAAAACATTGAAACGAAACAAAACAAAAAAGGGTAGAAAGTTAAAATAAATACAGAATGAATTTAGAACCAGGTTACCCGTTATTTACAGCCAACAAAAATTGATTTTGGAACCGCTCTATGGCCGATGGAAATTTAATGGAATGCTGACACTCAAATTTTTGTTTACACAAGCGTAAAGTGCCTGAGATCGTTCAAAATCAACAACAAGCCTATAATACTCATAGCTGTTTAGTGAGGGCCGGCCTTCTCTATAAAGGGGCCCTAAATTTTTTTTTCAAAGTTAAAAATAACAGTATTAAAAAAAAATGTATATTGCGTCTTTTGATCTCTTTGAGGGGCCCTCCCATGGCCGGCCCTGTCTTTAGTAAATTATGCATCCTACAGGAAGAATTCTGCGTAAATTTTCAGAAATAGCTGAGCAAATAAACGCAAGATTGAAGTAGGCTTCGCAGAAATAGTTTGTAGATAATCACAGTAAGTTGCTTGGTCACAGAGCCTTAGATTTTTGACAGTTGAGGGACAAAGGTTAGCACATTTACATTGCTTCTTTAGATTCTGGTAAAATTTTAGACATTTTTGGGGTAAAAATCCATTGAGTACTAGAAAATCTTCATATTTTCAGTCATTCTTAGATTTTCATAAAATTGCAAGAATTACAACAGCCTGCCTGATTTTTGTACTTAAAATTTGAGATCTTTTTCAGATGTAAACCTACTACTTGCTAAATCTCCATATTTGTGTGTTTCGTTAAATTTTGCAAAGGAACATCGAAGAATTTATTGTTTTAACGGATTTTTATTCAGCTTCAAATTGATGTTCGTTCATGGCTAGGATATTTAATAAAAATAACGACAGTGAGTACCAAACCCACACTCATGTTGTTATATTGAATGATGACGTACTAAGTAATAGTCTGGCAATTAGCGAAGATCTTTAACTCGGCGGGAGTTCTTATTAGTTATCTTACAATCCGAACCCTTGTCGCCGTCTTTTTTGTTGCTTCGCTCATTACATACTTCATTTCTTTGTAATTCAATTGCTTTGCTTTTAAGTTTGTTTACAACATCTGTATTTTTAATTTGCTTCTAAAAACTTTTGATTTTAATTCAGGTTTGCTTGGGTCAGAACTTAAATGTCGTTGACATTGCGAAATATGCAAATGAGAAATAACAATCGATGAATATTTCAAAACGTTTACATATCGAATGTTTTCCTATTTTTGTGTTTTTTGATTTTATACAAGAATTCGCAAACTCTGAAACTGATCTCCGCAGAAAAGAATTCGTTTTATTCTTAGAATATTTGAATAAATTACCTTCCCTGCTGCGTGCATATTATAATCATATAATCAAATTCCTCGTTTTTAGTCACTCACAATCGGTTTTATATAATATTTCATCGTAGATAAATTCGCGTGATATACCGAAAATTTTAAAATATTCTCCGTTTTAATTTGTTGTTCGGAATGTTCGCCTGCGATTGTAGCTTGATAAGTTGCTATTTTATATTTTTAACAGTTAACCAAAAGGATCGCCAAAAGGTTGGTTTGATCGGGATTAAAACAAAAAGAAGCAAATTTGAGCGCAATTTACGTGTTAATAAAACTTGTTTGGATCATTTTGTATATCGTTTTAGCTAAAACATAAAAAGTTGTCAACAGGTTATTTGTTGTAATTGAACTCAGCAGGAGTTCTATAATTTTTGTCGGTCCAATTTAAAGTTCTACCCCGAGGGAAGTTCGATACAACCTTTTCAAAAAATTTAATATTGAATTAACTCGTCTTTTAGGTTTTTATTTGTTTAGTTATTTATTTTTATTAACCTGTTGTGGATTGTTGCAATCTGTTTAAACGAAATAAATAATTTGGGCTAAATCAATCTTCAAAAGGCTCAAACTGTTCCCAGAACTACTAAAATTTCTGACTAAGATTCAAATTAATTTTTTGTAAAAATGGTTTGGGCCAAAACAGTCTTCAAATGGCTTAAATTGTTCCCAAAAATACTAGAATTTCTGACTAAACTTCAAATTCTAGTTTTTATAAAAATAGTTTGGGCTAAAACAGTCTTCAAAAACACTAAAATTTCTGACTAAACTTCAAATGATATTTTTTATAAAAATAGTTTGGGCCAAAATAGTCTTCAAAGGGCTTAAGTTGTTCCCAAAAATACTGGAATTTCTGAGTAAACTTCAAATTGTACTTTTTATAAAAATAGTTTGGGCCAAAACAGTCTTCAAAGGGCTTAAATTATTCCCAAAAATACAAAAATTCCTGATTAAACCTCAAATTATGTTTTATAACAAAAAAATTTTGGGTCAAAACTACAACAATTTCTTCAAAAAAATTTATATTTTATCGTTTAAATCCCTGGAATTCCGCCTCAAGGAGCGCCCATGATTCAAGAATAGCCTCATTTTAATAATTCCTAGCAAATGAACTCGAATTAAACCACAAAGTAATAAAGAAACCCACTGTTAACTTATGAAAACGTCTATGTAGGTGTTTATATTTCAAAAAACAAATTGCACTTAACCGCCCATCGTGGTTTTAATATCAAATTCACAATAAATCATAAAAGGTAAAGTTTCACAAACGGTATAAGTATGAGGAAAACGATATTCAACATCAGATAAACCAATAATAGAACTGAACAAATAGCGTAACTAGGATTTTATGTCTTATGGATGCAAATGTAAATTCCGTGACTATTATTGTCGAACACTTGTTATAAAGTGAACCAAGACACAAATGTGCTATGATGTCATTCAACTATTATGCAGTTGTTTTCTATTTTGACCTCTGAGTTAAAAATAAAAAGATCAGGCTTGTTTTTTCTTTGAAATTTTTATTACCATTAAATAAAATTATGTTGTAGGAATTTCAGAGCTAATCCGAGTCGATTTTGTGATATTTAGAAAGAAAAAAAGGGCAGGGGAGAGTGAGTGCGAAGAGCCTATCGTCGCAAAATTCCCAAACAGAAAACTTCAAAAAAGCACGTTTTGTAAAGTTAAATTGCGAAAGTACACGTCGACTAAAGAGTATATAAAACATAGAGGAGTATAACATTGGTTTATTTGCCAATTGATGCAGTAAAAAGTAAAAACTGTAGCAAACCCTTAATACACCGCCAGTTGGGGTATCAGTGCAGCAGATTAGTTGAGCAGCCTAATTACTCAGGCTGAAAACAAACCACTGGCTTACTAAAGCTGAAGAGCCTGACACGTGTCACACTGAGGGCGCTGCCTAACGCTAGGTTATATAAATTAACTACGTAATTTCAGGTCACTTTTTTAAATACATGTAAAAATAAGGCACGACGTTCTTTTGTCCTGAAAGTACTAAATTTCGAAATTATAGCCTTATTTCATATATCTATTCGAGCTATTCATAGGTGGCGCTAGCTAAGTTGCTAGTTCACGCTTATTTTTAGCCACTAAAATGCTAACCAGGCAGTCACACCTGACAGTTACGTTCTGTCAACTTTAACAAGGTTTGTTCAAATTGATAGCACCTGATACGTTCGACTGTGAGGGCGCTGATCAACGTGATTTTTACAGATACGTGAACTTAATCATTTTTGATTTATTTTTCTGTAATCCTAATTTACTAAACTGTATAATTTGAATTGATTGAATTGAATACCATATTCCATCCACCAAGCTGTTTACAAGTGACAATACTTAAATAGAAAGTCAGCAACGGAACAAACACTTGAATATTAGGTATCAAACAGAAAGTTCAACCTCTATACTTTTCATACTCTTTAGTACGACTAAAAATGCAAATAAGCTTAACTTCGTCCAATTTAGTCGAGACTGAACAATTAGGTCGCCCGCATTTTTTGACATTTAGTGACATCATAGGTGTAATTGATCGTTTACTCAAAAATCAGGGTGAAGGTCATTAATCAACATTGCAGCTACGTTATGCTCAATTATTTCAACTTTACATTTCTACACCGAATGTGTAAAATGGACGATTTATTTCTTCCACTGGCTTAAGAATCGTTTAACCTTAATCTTCAATATCGAATGTGTAAAATCGGCGATTAATTTTTCGGTTTTTGCATTGTTTAACCGTTAGAAAATTAGTTTTTTCGGTTGCTATTTCTTTGCAACGATAATTCATAGCAGATAGGAATTAAAAGGTAAACGTTTGACTACCAGAAAATTTATAATTGAGATTCTGGGATTAATTAATTGGTTATGTATGGAAGAACTGTAAATTATTGTTTTTTTGATTACAGTGATCAAGGAGATTAGAGCTCCACCTCCGACTACTGCTTACGGTTTTGAAGTTCTAAAAGCTACTTCTTACGTGGCTGGTTTGTCTTTAGTCGCTAGTTTTGCTCTTCTTCATTTTAGGCCTGTTAAACTCTAAATTTGTACTTTGCACCAAAGCTTAACTTGGAAATAAGTCTGATTTTGTACAATTTGATTAGAATTTTTATTTTCGTTTCGGTTTTTCTTCTTCTTTCAGTTTTTCGTCGTATCTTCAGTTTGTCTTCTCCTTTTCGGGTTTCTTTTTTTATTTCCTTTTTCTTATTAGTTTTGGTTGCTTCTCTGCCTTTCAGTTTTCCTCTCAATTTTAGTCTGCTTCTTCTTTCTCCTCTATTTTTTTTTCTTCTTTTTTTCAGTTGCCTTTTATTTCCAGTTAAATTTCTTTTTCCAGTTTTAATTTTCGCTTTATTTTCTTTACAGTTTTCTGCTTCTTCTTTCTCAATCGTCTGATTTTCAGTTGTAGTTTTCTCGTACATTTGAGTTTTTCTTATTATTTTCAGGTTTATTTTCTTCTTTTTAATTTCCCTTTTCTTTAATTTAATTTCTTTTTCCCTTTCAGTTTTCCCTTTCTTGCTCTTTTTGGGTAGTTTCTTCAACCTATCTTCAGTTTTCTTCGTTTTTTAGGCTTCTTCTTGTTCTTTCATCTTTTTAGTTTCCTTTATTTTCAACGGAATTTCCTTTTTCTTTTTAGTTTTTGTTTACTTTATATTCTAAGCTGCCTTCTATACAGTATTATTTATTTCCTTTTTCTTTCAATTTTCTTGTTCTTCTTTTGAAATTAATTTTTTGTTTTTCTTTTTATCAGTTTTGGTTTTCTTCGTTTGCTTCTTTACAATCTTCGTTTTTCCCTTCTTTTTTCTCTTAGTTTTCATTCTCATTTTAATTTAATTTGTTTTACTCAAAATCCTAAACTTGCTTTGTTTATTTATTGCGTGAGATCTAAGCTTGCGGCCAACAAGTATCTTAATCCAAGTTAAACTTAATAAAATTGCATACACTAAATCAGTACTACTTTAAATTCTAAGTTCAAGAAACAGTCTTGTATTTTTGAGCTTTTAAACACGCTAGAGAATCAATGAACTTTTCAATACTGAAAGCATTTTTACAGCAACCTTTTTGGTATTCTTATTCAAACATATTTCAAGTATTGGTTTGAGCATTAAGAGTGTATTACCAAACGTGGGTGTAAGTCAATAACTAAATTGCTGTACGAATATGAATTGATCTCAAGAAATTCTCAATTTGTTGTCTGAGTCTTTATTTACTTTATTTTAGCTTACTTTAAACTTAAGTATCTATGAATAGCTAAATACTCAGCGACTATGAAAAAGCTTGGAAAACCAAATGTTGGTAATTATACTAAAAGTTCGGTGTTAAATAATTGACAAATAAATGTCAAAAATTGACTAAAAAAATGTATAAAAAAGTATAACATTTTCTTGATTAAAAGATCAGTTTTGCCAAATTAATTGGAAAAAAAAATATTACCAACTTATCAAAAGAAACCACAAACTTTTATAGTCAACTGATTTAATAAAAAATTGTCAAAAATTGCATTTTGTACGCCAATGTCTCGCGTTAAAAATCAGTTTTAAGAAATTAGAAAATGTTACCAACTTTCAGCAGCAGAAATATTTATTTAAACCACAATATTGTACAATCCTATCGTTGATTTAAAATTCTAGGATTTGCTGGAGTTCATAAATCAAATCTTTCGTTTAAGAATGTTAACAACAACAAAAGAAGCCACTCCTTCAAATGATAAATCGTTGTGTATTTATTTATTCCTTTATCCCTTTCTTGTGTAGGGTTTTTACTTTAAATCTTTAAATTTACTAGCAAAATTTGTAAGGCTTGGAAAAGTGTAGTTAATGTTGTAAAAAAGATGTATTATTTTGTTAGAGCGTTTACTTGAAACTACTTCAAACATTAATTAAAACCAATGCAGAAATTTATTTATTTACCAGGATCAAGGTTTGCGGCTACCAAGGATATCAAAAGACTAAAGCTTCAAAAAGTTCGGGTCAGTCGTTTTGTAAAGTCTTTATTCTACTGAAAGGTTATTGACAACCGATGTGTCGACAAGAGTATCAATCAAACACTTGGTAATAAAACGTTTCCTTTTAGTTACGTATGAATATAACAAAGGATTTTTCTTGTGCCGCTACGTATACCGGTTGATTACTCGTTTATGCATTATTCATTACGAATCGTTGAAAAGCAGACGTATGGAAATCGAACAAACCATACACCACGTTTTATTATTATTTAGGTATCTTATTATTTTATTATTGTGTATTTGAATTTGTATAGTTTTCAAGGAAATTTTGGTCTGGCAACTCAAGCTAGTAAAACGAAGTTTTGCCAACAACTCAAATTAAAAGGACTTCTGAGACAACAATCCACAAAACAATCAAGTAATTTAAACAAAGTTCAAAAATAACAATAAAAAGAAGCCTCGCATGTTCCGAATGGGCATCAAAAATTCCCAGTGGTCATCGACAATGGTAACATTTATCATTGTTTCGGTCAAACAACGAGAACAGATCTATCTATTTATTCAAGGTCGACGGTCCATTGTTCCAACTTTAATTCTTTTTCCATTTTTCACCCGCTCGGTTTCAAAGAAGAAACATTCCGATCGGTTTTTATCGGTTGAACGGTTTTACTTCCAAAAGGAACAATTTAATCTTTTTAAACGCAACAAAATCATTTCGTCCGAGCACGTTTTGAAAGTGAAGTTGTATGTAATTGTCTTTAACTATTATTACGAACGTTACCGCATTTTTGTAACCAGACATTATGGTTTTATTTTCTGTTCGAACGAATTACGATGATTGCTCTGAGGAACTCGATTGTTTGGTTTTGGATTTAGAAAATAAAAGTCAAAGAATTAGGTTTAATTACAAAGTGCCCAAAAAGTTTTTACTTTCTTTTTTACACGGATGCGGAATGTCTGAATTTTTTCCCCAAATCCTGTGCCACTTTCTCTACATCCTCAATTTTTGGAAGTTTGCTTTTAGGTAACTTTTAGAACCAATAATTACTGCCATTAATTTTACACCTCTTGATTTCCATTCATCCTATCTCAGCGACTAACACTTTGGGGAAGATTCAATTAAATTTCCAAACATTTAAGCCCTTAATCTTCGAAACATTTTTAAAGAAAATCAAACAGATTTTTACAGCAGTAAAAAATTGTGGCAAAGAACGCAGGAATTTTTAATACACTTTTTCGACAATTTTTCAGTTCAAAATGTCTTGTCTGGTTAAAAGCGAAGTAATTTTTACATTCAAAGAAAATCGAAATACTCGGAAGGCAAAGAAATGAAAGATTTTAACAAATTTTTTAAAGAATTTTTGAGGGAAATGCTTCGCTGGGTTAAAAGCGAAATAATTTTTAATTTCAAAGAAAACCAGAACACGCTCAAAAAGGAATTTTAAAAAGGCTTTTGGACATTATTTGACTCGAAAAAGCAGTCTTCAAGGACTACACCATTAAGTAAAAATCAATAAATAATAAATAATCACTTACCACTTGGACAATCGCACGTGTAGGAATGCTTATCCCTTTGTCGGCAGGCACCGCCATTTTGACAAGGACTAGGATTGCAAGGAATATACTCGCTTTCACAGTCACGACCTGTGTAACCTTCATCACATGTGCACCTGAAAACAATTATTTCTTATTATTACCAGCAAACTGAACCCAAACATCAGTTAAAGCATTTTGTACCTTGTTTCCACTAATAATAAAAAAAACCAGCGTGCGCCACTGGCTGATTTTGAGGGCATTTCGCAACGATTTTTTTCCAAACAAATCCACGAAACCTAACCGTAAATTCGTGCAACAGCTTCCGCGTTTCTTTTTTTTTTTCCCTAAAACAGGCCCTGGCTAATTCTAAATAATTTCGGGCTTCCATCTTAATAACCACGCTGCGCACGGAGAACTTGATAGAAATTTTCAATATTTGCTACCACATGTGGTTAGAAACTAATAAATAAGAGCTAAGTTTATTAAAAATTTATTAAAAGTTAATTAAACAGACTGGCTGCTGGTTGCTAAAATTAACGTATACAAAAACTGGATCTGGGTTAATTCATTCTTCTCACTGGGTGTTGTACCTTCAATCAGCAAAAGACTGGGAACGTTACACATGAATCCCAATTAAATACGGATAATTTCGGCGAAATTAACGGCGAGGCGTGTTTTTGAAATTATTCAATGAGCTGCATTCAAAATAAAAATTCGATGTGATTTTAACTGTATTTCTTTCTGGACTGATTTGCAAGCTCCGATGGAACTCAATGGGTTTAATTTGCGCTGTTTCTGCTACACATTTTTGCACAAAAATTTTAACTAACAAACATTTTATGAACGTTTTCAAAGTTATGTCGACCAAGGCGATTATTTGAAAATACAGGGTGGGTTGAGAGTCTTCCCTTAATCAATTAGATAAAGGTTGTGCTTACACAAATATAAAAAAAAAAATTAAGTTCAAAAAACTATTTAGGTAAGCACAAAGGGCAAAGGCAGTGTTCGAGCTTTGCTACGTAAATAACCACTGAAACCACTGAAAAACGACACCCATTCATCAGGACGCTCATTTCAATTAAAAAACTGTAACTTTACTGCATTAAATTGCAGTTAAGTTATGCACAAAATACGAATAAATCATCTAAAATTCATGGATCCTAAAGAAAAGTCCTGATTACGCCCCTGTTTAGGACAATTGTTGGCATTAACTGTCCTTCGAACTATTTGAAAGAATCAAACATTCTAATATTTTACACTAATTAGGAAGTATTTTGTGTGAAGTGAAGTTGGAGCGTTTTCATGGATTAAGAACAAAAATCTGAGCTCAGAAGAATTGTTAGTATTAACCTGCCTTCATCCGAAATACTTAAGTAAAACGACCAAAGCCCTAAATAAGATCGTCTAAAATTTAAACGAATACTTGATTAAGTACAATTGAATCAAAGTTGCTGAGAAACAAATGAAGAACACCTGAACTTAGCCTTAGCCACAAAATACGAACGTCATGTTCACACAGTAAAAATTACTTATTTGATTGTTTGTTCGTATTCGTATTTAAATATTTAAATGTCGATTAATTTACTCACAATGAATTTTAAGAAAAGTTTTTTTATTGAAAATAAAATAAACAAACGACAAAAGCTTCAAATAAGAGCGTGTGAAAATTAAACAGGAAAGACCTTTCGCTTACGCATTACGTGATTGTAAAATTTTAAATCTGTTGATATGTGAACTTAATATCAAGAGAATATGTTGTAATTAATTTATGCGATTAATTAATCAGTCAGTTATCGTACGACGTACATACAGGGCGTTGAAAGATTTTCTTGTTTCTGTAAGAGAATATTAAAGAACACGTATTAAATTGGAGGAAAATGCTGCTTTTATTTAATTTTTAACTTGGACAAAAGGGGGTACTTTCTGTTTGTTGTTTGTTTATTGGATGTGATTTAGGCCTGCGGGTACCAAGGATCTCAACGTATGTATGTTGACTGCTGTGGTTTGAAATAATCAGTAGTTATAAAACAAGAGTCTTAACATATACAACTCGAGCTTCGAAAATAATCGAATATACAGTTGAGAGGACGAGATGTGTTGCCTAGGAAACACAACGACACCGTAGTCCGCAAACTGTATATTCAGATGATCTTCGAAGCTCGATTTGTATATGTTAAGACTATACAACGAAGAAGAGAACATTATTTATTACAATAAATAATAAACGAAATGTCAAAAATATTACTTGTTTACTTATATCCATGGATATGATTACATATGATTCATTTGTTTGCGAGCGGAATACGCCAAGAATTTATTAGCAACGCAAATAACCGATGTTATACAGCGTAATTAAGAAAAATTGAGCTATCTGATTGGTCTATTTTCCGATGAGTTGTATAGTTACTTTTTTACATGAAAATTCAAGGAACTACGAGGGATGTGCATCTCATAGCCGGAATTTTTATTTTATTAAGAAAAACAAAACAATGACGTTACAAATGTAACTCTTATTTCTCAACATAGTTCCCTTTCTTTGCGATACACTTTTTTCATCTTTCCACTAGCTTCCTAATTCCCATTTCATAAGGTTTTTGGTTGTTGTCGCAGCCACAAATGCACAGCTTCGATAACAGCATTATTGGACTCAAATTTCTTGCAACTTAGGTGTTCCAAACAGATCAAAGTCACATGGCGACAAATCAGGGCTATAAGGCGGATGTGGCAAAACCCAGTTAGGTTTTGTAAAGTTTGGATTGTTGCTGTCGCTGAGTGGTGGTGAGCATTGTCTTAGAGCAAACGAACACTGTGGACTGAAGAATTCTTGGGCGAAAAGCTGGTTTGACTTTGTTTTGCATAATATTCGGCGTTGACAGTTCTACTATCTTCAAGAAAATCAGATAAGTAAATAAATCCCAGAATATGGTTGCAAGAACATTTCCAAGAGATATACAGGCTTTGAATTTTTTGGGCGGAGGCGATGACGAATGTCGCCATTCCATTGAAGCCAATTTACTTTCGGGCACAAGTGACTATGTTCTTAAGAAATCTATCACCCTCTGCTTCAAATCGTTGGAGTAAAGCGGTGCAGACTTGACCTCGGTGGGCTTTCTGTTCAGGGGACAGTTGTTTAGGAACCTACCAAGAACTGACTTCGTTGAACTGCAGTTTATCATGGACTGTGGTTTCCACACTTCCAACACTTACTGAAAGTATATCAGCAATATTTCTTACCGTTATCCGTCGATTTTAAAGGAATAAAAGTTCAACACGTTCAATATTGATTTCATTCAGAACGGTGGCGGTACGCGGAGTATGTGGCGCGTTAGTTACACCTTCTCTTTTGTGGTTTTTCAAAATTTTGCAGCAGTCGTAAACTTGGTGCTTGGATAAACATATTTCCCCGAACCGTGCAGAAAGTCTCACCAAAATTTCAGAGAGTTTTACCCCTTGTTCAACTAAAAACTTTATGATTATTCTTTGTGCAACAGTACTTGAAACGTCCATATTTAACATTCAAACAAATGAATCACTGGTGATCTGATTGCAACAATAGGTCAAAAAAGGATGACACTTTAACAAGAAAAACATTCGGTAGCTTTGTAGCAACTAGAATTTAAGAAAAATAAAAATTCCGGTTGTGAGTTGAATATCCCTCGTAATAAGTTATCCACAATCCTTTCTCATCGTTCTTCTATACACACAACTAAATCTACCAACTTTGGCGATTTTTCCTGTGTAATACAAACTATCACAGTGTTCAAGCGATTTGCCTTTTTTTCTAACTTAGACAACAACACCCACAAACCAAAAAGTTAACCGTAATTATTTTCTTCTTATCTACCTAACAAGTATATAACAACTTTTGTTATTTTTTACTGTGTAATACAAACTTTTATCTATTTATACGACTTATCTTTATTTAACATTTTAACCTTGGAAAACGATCATCACGAACTAAGAAGTTGACCATTATTATTATCTACTGACTTTTGGTTTAGGTAATTAAAAGTACAAACTTTGGTGGTTTTTACTGTGTAATACAGACTATCAGACTTTAATAATCGCACTGTTTCTACGAATCTTTTATACTTAGAAAACAAATACAACACATCAAGGAGTTAACCATAATTGTTACCCATTTTCCTGTATACACAACTAAATCTACCCTTTAATTATTTTTAACATTGAAAATGTTTCTGCTTTTGCGTATACAGCCTGTCCATTTTTCGAGTGCCACTATGGGGATCTCGCTTATCTTAAGAGATATGAAGTTGGTTAAATTAGGGCAAAGTTGCGCATTTTCGTGCTGAATAATAATCTGAAAAGAAATTTGAAATATCTTCAATAGTTTTGAAAATATTGCAAAAAAACGAAAATTTCTGATTTTCGTTTTTAATTTTTTTACGATAAACTAATCGTACTAGACATTTCTAACCAAGACATTATTGAGACACTTTTTTATGGACAATTCGAATATGGCATCCCCTTTTCAATAATTTTCAAGATCACGGAGAAACACCTGGCAACTTCATTTTTTCTTATGGACGCCATTTTGGATTTTAACATTTTGAGATTACGTTTTTTTTCCTCTTTACAACGATGTATCACACCTGGTGGTCCAATATCACATTTTTGCTAAAAATCCAATTTTTCATTTTTTGCAAAGAGTGCTTTGGAAAAACAAAACGTTCTTTTGTTGTGAACAAAATTTTGACAGCTTGATCCGTCTGTCTGGTCGCGGCGTTGGCATGGAATTAGTTGTGTTGAGAAAATTCGATTTTCAACTGAACAAAATGAAACATTCGTTTTGCAAGAAAATTGTAATTCAAATTAGAACGAAATACAAGAATAGATAATAATTAACGAATGTAACATCACAACATGTGTTCAAATTGCCAACCTCCTAAATCTAAGCACAGTGCCACTCTCTTGATGACCTTCGTCAAAGAATTGTCACCACTCTCAGGCATAACATTAGAAGAAGGGATGTGTCAAGAGCTATAGCAAATCTTAGGAAGAGAGTGGCACTGTGCTTAGAATTAGGAGGTTGGCAATTTGAACACATGTTGTGATGTTACATTCGTTAATTATTATCTATTCTTGTATTTCGTTCTAATTTGAATTACAATTTTCTTGCAAAACGAATGTTTCATTTTGTTCAGTTGAAAATCGAATTTTCTCAACACAACTAATTCCATGCCAACGCCGCGACCAGACAGACGGATCAAGCTGTCAAAATTTTGTTCACAACAAAAGAACGTTTTGTTTTTCCAAAGCACTCTTTGCAAAAAATGAAAAATTGGATTTTTGGCAAAAATATGATATTGGACCATCATGTATGATACATCGTTGTAAAGAGGAAAAAAAACGTAATCTCAAAATGTTAAAATCCAAAATGGCGTCCATAAGAAAAAATGAAGTTGCCAGGTGTTTCTCCGTCATCTTGAAAATTATTGAAAAGGGGATACCATATTCGAATTCTCCATAAAAAAGTGTCTGAATAATGTCTTGGTTAGAAATGTCTAGTACGATTAGTTTATCGTAAAAAAATTAAAAATGAAAATCAGAGATTTTCGTTTTTTTGCGTTATTTTCAAAACTATTGAAGATATTTCAAATTTCCTTTCAGATTATTATTCAGCACGAAAATGCGCAACTTTGCCCTAATTTAACCAACTTCGTATATCTTAAGATAAGCGAGATCCCCATAGTGGCACTCGAAAAATGGACAGGCTGTATATAGGGGCTTAAATTCGCTTAAAATTTCATGTTGCATTTGCTGCTTTTCGAGAGTGACCGAGCGGCGTTCGGAGCTGTTCGGGGCTGTACTCTGCCCTATAACTTAGACTGTGAGCGGCGCGAATACAAAGTCCTCTATACTATCGTCGGATCCTTCCAAAGACTGTGTATTGTTTAGACTGTGACTTTCTTGTAAAATACGTACAATATTTAAAGTTCGAATTGGAAGTCGAGGTACTATATAATATTCTATCTTTGCAACTTTTTAATACTTTGTAACAAATTGTATCGCATCCCAAATTTCACAAGTCACTCATTTAATTATATAAATTGGCTGTGAATGTCAAATTTGGAATGTTTTCGAAGTGATGCCATTATTTATATGAAAAAATATCAGTGACAGAAAAGCCATTAAAGTATTGCCAATCTTTAAAAGCATAATGCTTTGTTAGTTGCCCATTTACTAATGAAAATGGCCATAAATGCCAAATTTGAACCAAGATGTCTAATTCAACATATGTCCGCAGTGTTCCCAATATTTACATTTAAAGAAACCAATCACAGAAAAGCCACTGAAGTGTTGCCAACATTTGAAAGTCTTAACACTCCGTTCGTTGCTTACTTACTAATGTGAATTGACTGTAAATGTCAAATTTGGCATAAAATGTTTAATTTGGAATGTTTTCCCAGTGAAACCAATATTTATATTTAAAAACTTTGATCTGCGAGATTAGCAAACCAAAAAATTTAATTTCTGACGTTAGTGAAGATGATGAAAAATCAGTAACAGGAAAATCAATTAGTTAACCGATTTACTAATGCGAATTGGCTATAATTGCCAACTTTGAAACAAAATGTCTTTAATTTCAAATGTTTCCGCACTGATACCAACACTTACAAAGAAAATCAGTGACAGAAAAGCCACCGAATTGTTGCCAACCTTTAAGAGCCTAACACCCTGTTAGTTACTTGTTTACTAGTGTGAATTGGCAATAAATGTCAAATTCAAACACAACTTGAAATCATTTCGTAGTGTTGCCAATATTTATAAGAAAAAATATCAGTGACAGAAAACATACTGAAGTGTTGCCAACCTTTCCAAGCCTAACACCCCGTTAGTTATTTATTTACTAATGTGAATTGGCTCTAATTCGGAATTCTTTCGCAGTGATGCAAATAGTTCGAAAATAAAAATATGACAGAAAAGCGTTGCCAACCTTTTAGTCCAATTTTTTGTTAGTTACTCATTTACTAACGTGAAGTCAGTATAAATGCCAAATTTGAACCAAAATATCTAATTCAAAATGTGTTCGCAGTATTCCCAATATTTATAAGAAAAAATATCAGTGACAGAAGAGCTATCGAAGAGTTGCCAACTTTCAAAAACCAAATACCCTGTTAGTTGCTGATTTTCTAATGTGAATTGGTTATAAATAAAGGGCGGATTTCAGGCATAATGCCCATTTTTATTTAATTTTAAATTGTAGGGAAAATTAATTTAAAATGCATTACTCGAAAAGATCTTTCATTTGAGCTAATCTCGTTAGCGCCTATTTTGCCTATTTAGATTCATTGCGCCTATTTTATGTTATCTTGCCTGAATGTAGCATATATCGATAGTTTTTAAAGCTTTTGTTAGGTTTTAGGGTTTTGAGCTAAAAATATCAAAATTTTTTGTGCTTTACATTCATACAAATTCAACTCTAGCATTTCGGTGTAAAAATGAACCTACAGGTAAGCGAACAAAGGGGCAAAATAAGGCATTCTAGAATGTCCAAGAATGATTCATTCCACTTGTTATCTAAACCGGATGTTTACCGTTAAGTACAAGTCGTGTATACCGCCGACGCCCATACCCCATAGACCTGCTGATGGATGAACATTCTAAATTTAGCAAGCAGTGAAGTGAATCAACTGATATCAAGGACGAAGAAGGTGTTTTTAAAAGCTCCATTAAGGATTGCAAAATATCGGGAAGCCTGTCCAGGCCTTGCACTTCCACCAGAACCTGTTCTGACCCGTTGGGGCACGTGGCTGGAAGCGGCTTGTTTTTATCAAGCCAATTTTAATTTAGTGAAACAGGTACGAAATATTTCTTTGAATGGATAGAATGATACTAACTACTAACATTGTTTCGTAGGTTGTACTTTCGTTTGATCCGGCAACAGCAGAATCCATTAAAACTGCGCAGAAATGTTTTGAAATCAAACGGATTCAAAGTGACCTCGTATACATCGCAACCCATTATAAAATATTACTTGATGCCATAAAATTTTTGGAAACCAGTGGTACGTCACTTGCTCACTTGTGAGAAATATTGGATTACTAAACAGTGTGGTGACCAGTATGGAAAACGACACCCCAAATATCGAGCCCCTGAAAAAACTGTTAACTGTTTTGCATAAAAATCCAGGCTATGCTACAGTATGCCAACTGACAAAAGTATTTGAGGGTCAGGAGGCCAAACTTTCACTTGGATTTACTGTTGAAACTGCGGCCGAGTGGAAATTTGCCCCTGTTACATCGGTGGATGTGTAGAGATCTTTTTCCTCCTATAAGCTACTTCTGAGTGACCATCGCAGAAGTCTTATTTCAGAGGAAAATATAGAAAAGATGTTGATAACATACCTAGAAGCTAAGCATCAAGTTGTAGTTGCTAATCCATAGGATTAATACCTAGCATAATCTAAATATTAACTTGTAAATTATACGAAAAATAAATTTTTTTGTGCTTATTTAGTTGCTTATTTTGGGTGCTACTGCATATTTTAATGCCTATTTTTGGTTTTTTTAGTGCTTACTTGCCTGCCTAAAACTATATTTTTTAGTGCCTAAAAGTCCGCCCTTTAGTTATAAATGCCTTTTTATGTCATTTCGTTTGTATTTTCATTTTATTTTACGATATTTAGGTTAGTTTCGGTGTCTACTGTCTGTAATTTCCTCCTTAATCAGATGGGCCTTTAACATTCTGCGTTTGGTTACGCTTAAGGCTTTTTAAAGTAAACCGGCTTGCGCATTTCAAAGCAATTTTTTATACGTGTGTGCTTTTGAAAATTTGTCAAATTTTTGCATGTTTATGGGGCCAACCATTCCTTCTTTTTTTTGGAAACTCATGATTTATAGCTAGGTTTAAACTAAAACCATGTAACATATCGCCATGTATTATAAATAAAAGGTGTTGTCACTGGTTTCAAATTTATGTACAAATGACACGCAAGCTCTTCATATTGCGCCGTGTGCCCCTTCGGAAATCCTAATAAATCTCTTAAATCTCATTAGCATCTATATAATTTCGGTTAATTTCCATGAAGATTTAAGAACACCCATTTGGTGGTGTGTTAGTTCTCTTGTGCTTCGGGCCATAAACAAGGTTTCGCTAAACGAATCATTAGGTTGCTTAGTGATTAGAATAAGAGATTTTAATGGGAATAATAAGAATCGTGCGGATTGGAATGACAGTGGAATGCAAGTGGCGCGGTCTGACCCATTCCTACGGTGCAGTAGCATTAATTACTTCTTGAACAATGCCTAATAGATATTGCACGTGACTCCATAACGGTCGCAGTAGGAAATAACAGACATTACATTTGTATTACTAGGTATTCAAATGATTGCATCTGTGTTGCTACCACAACGTTCTTTCGTTGCTCAACTATAAACATTTTATTATCGGGGAAGGATCTCGCAAGTTTATCCGCATAGACAAAGTGGCTCTCTTTTACTGCTTGCTCGGGCTTGGTTGGTCACTGGTTATTGCTGCGTTCGTCCGGAAATTATCCTTTCAAATCGTTACACGCATTCCGGTTGGACATCGGTGTTTGTGTTTTACTTACTTGTACGTCCTTTCTCGACAACCGTCTTCTTGTTTTTACATTTATGGTTACCTATACTTATATGTACTTCGAACTTGCTTCTACCCATTAATGCCTTTTGACTGTTTTCTTCACGATTTTCAATTACGAAAAGGCGTAGATCCCCGATTGAAAGAGCCCTTAAAAGGTCACAGGCGAATACGCATTTCGGTCGTGTATAGTGGAAAAACTTGAATAAAATTGGTTTAAAGTTAGTCTTGCTCCAATTGTATCAGGAGACTGAAATACATACGTACTTCTGATCGATTTCCTCCAGCTCTGTTCAGGGTGCGTTTTTATACGCGGCCGCTGTTTATTCTAGAATACGCTGGAAGTTCGAGAATGTTCTGGGTGCTCGCGTAACACGCATGTCCCGCTACAATACGAACAAATCTAAACGGTTTAAGTAAACTTTAGATATCGTTGCAGATTTTCAGGGTATTTCACCCTCAATCCTTCTTCCTCATACGTAATTTAACACCACTTCAGCGCGATGTTTCAATGTCCAATTGTCTCAAATTTTCTGCAATTTCCAAATCGTAGACTTAATTTTTCCTAGACTCCTTCAAACATAAAAAGAACTTCCTTCGAATTTATTTATAACAACATTTTATTGCATGATCACCAAAAAGTAGTTATTTCCCAACCTGAACCGCCTGAATGTTTGAGTTAACAATTAGAGTTCTCGAGATGCCATAAACGGGACTGGTTTGACGACAAATTTCTGTTAATTTGTCTTCTTAGTACCTAAGATATCGCATTTCTAACCAACGTTATAAAACCAGCCCGTGAGACATTAATCGACGGACGACTCGTAACTAGAAAACGGTAGCTTTAATAAATCAACTAAATAATAATACACCCGTATTAATCCGCGGCAATATATTACCGAACAGACTTCTATACTTTCTTATTATTAATTTTCCCATGCAAGCGTTTCCTTCTTAAAACGGCAAGCTACATCTTATCAATTAATCCGCGAAATCGTCTTAAAAGAGGCACAAATTAAAACCACTGAGTGATTGTTTTATTCTTCAGCTAAATTTACACAAAAATATCTCACGGAAATGGCTAGGCGAACCATTGTGATTTATATGGGCTGTTTATTGTGTATTTTGATGTTAAAACCACCCACTAATGCAATTGGTTTAACTATAACAACCGAGAATTATTTTCTCATCTTAGCATATAACGAGCAAACGAGCTTAAAACGATGGTACTTCCTCGTTATTTTAATTTTTTCCTTTCACCGTTGATCTTATGTATGATTCATTCATGTTTTATTTGATCCTCTGGTTGGCCATCGTTTTGTTTTTTATAAGGCATCGCAAAGTAGGCCATGATTTCTAATTGTTATGTTGAAATTAGATTTGGTTGACATTTGAACACCCTATTTTTATTTTAAGTTACTTAGAGAATGCTAAGTGCTTTTGTTGGAGTTACTTAATTAAGTAGAAAGACAAAATCAAGTTTTTGGGCGATTTTAATTTATATAAATCAGAAACAACAGGAAATATGTATAATTTATTTTAACTTTTTCTGTGCCGTTCTCTCCTTGCATTACTGATTTTATGTACCATTCATTCACGTTTTATTTGACCTCTGGTTGGCCATTTTAAATTCGTTTCTGTAGGGCATTCATGACTTTTGTGTACCAAAAAAGTCATGATATTAATTTATTAGGTTGGTTTAAATTGTGTTTAACAGTTTTATTGTAGGTTATGTAGAAAGTGCTGTGTTGCCAAATGATCTTGTTAGGTCTACTCCCTTTTAAGTAGAAAACCAAGTTTTCGGAGTAATTTTAATTTAAATAAATTAACCACAAATTACCAGCAGGAAATCTAATTAATTTTTGAACTACAATGCCTCAGCTAATATTTGGTAAAACTATAGTTCAAACTGAAAAGCGTTTCGAAAACTTTAAAATAATAAATACAACATAATAAGGAATGGTCTTAGAACTGGCAACGCTGCTTCTGTTGTGAACCGTAATTTTAAAATTAATTCGATGTGATTTCTACTGTTTTTTATTGTGTTATTTATTGTTTTGGAAATTTTTCTACGCAGAATTTTTATAATTCATTAAAACATACAAAAAAGACGGATTTACACCAGGAAAGTTCTCCCAAACATAGCCCTGTTTGATCTACAAAGGCCCTGAATGCATTTCGAGGTTGTAGTAAGCTAGGCTTTTTAATAAAACATAAGCAAAAACATTTCTTTAGTTCAAGTATTGATGTTTAGAAATTTTCTATAGTTTTAGTGAGGAGGATGACCAAAGAGTTCAGAAGCCTAAAAATTAAAAGTAGAAATTATGCAGAAGCAAGCAGTTTTGTACAATCTGTTAATGCTGCCTGTCAGTTTAAACTACATGACTTCAATTTATGAGGTTTTAAAGCCTAATTTACACTGCAACTTTTACGCGAGCAATTTTGAAAAGTACATAGTACATTTTTGTTATGTACGATTGATTCATTTACGTTTTGTTTGAGCCCTGGTTGGACATTTTTTAATTAGTTTTAATAGACCAAAGTAAACCAATTTATTATGTCGGCATTAAATTTGGTTGTAATTTTAACAGACTGTTTTTTGTTAGATGTTTAATTTTTGGTTAAGTAGAGAATGCTATGTTAGCAAATCTTCTTGAAAAAATTATTTGTAGGTAGAAAAAAAAGAAAGCAAACTAATAAATCAATTTCAAATTACCAACAGGAAATCTAATTAAGTTTAGGAATTAAATACCTTTGGTCAAACTCAAGAAACCAATTTGAAAACAATAAAATAGTACATAATTATAAGGAACTGACAACGTTGATTCTGTCGTGAACCATAACCCGCTCGGGTGTACCTATGTTCTGATTGCACCTGTGATTTCGCCGTGGAAGTGCATGTGTGCGTCAGGTACACCCGCATGCTCCAATTTTTCCTAGTCTTGCCTAGCCCTGCTGCGTCGCCTCGTGTGTAAACAAGAAGGTGGGAATTTCTTGTTTAGACACACTATTTAGACTAAACCTTAGTTTATTTATTCACTAGTTTTATTGTAATTACCATTACTAGCACATTGTTATTGCCCTGGTAGCTCCCGTGTGCTATATTATTTTTTAACGAAAACTCCAGAGCGTTCTCAAAAGCGTGCATTCCCTCGCATAGTCGGCACAAAACTCAACCTTAAAGTTAAAATTCAATAAAACTTTTATTGACAAGTCAAATTTATTATTGTAGAATTTGAATTTTTCTGGCCACAATTCATTAAGATACACAAAAAAGGCAGATTTACGCCAGGAAATGTCTCCCTAACATGGCCTATTTTGACCTACAAACATCGTAAATGTATTTAGAAGTTGTAATTTTGTCAAACATAAGCAAAATGGTGCTTGCTAGTTCGAGTATCCTTGTTTAGAAATTTTCTATAGTTTTAGTGAGAAAACAAAAGGGACAAAAATAAAGCAAAAACTTAAAACTTTCTGGGTAGAAATCATGCAAAAACAAGTCAAGGTTGTCTGTCGAATGTGGTAGTGTTTACGCTACATAACCTCACTGTTTGAACTGTAAAGTACAATTTACACTGCCACAAGTTTTAAGGGAACTAGTTTTCCGTACTTTGCATGAATGATTTTTGGTGAATTGCAGTAGTTAGCCTCTTGATAGTCATAAGTTTCTGAAGCCCAACTTGGGCCAAATAATATGCAACTTACACAAACGTGCCATGAGAATGAAAGCCAGAAAATAAGGGATTACAGTAGGCCATTAAGATGGCAACACTGATATATAACAGACAGGTATAAAATATTGGTTATTTTCTATTGCTTAAGTTAGGTTAGATTCAAGTGTGGTTTTGACGGTAATTTTGGTAATTGCCAACTGTGTTACAAATCTATACTGGCTTAGAAGAGTCCAAACAAAGTTTAAATGGATTATACGTAAATTTCGGAAGTTGAATTGCAACTGCCTAAGATATAAGTGAAATAAAGCGTGGCAACATAGCGTTCTAACAACTTGCAAAAAATTAAAGGTTTTTCAGCAAAAATCATTTTGTACGATCTGACAATGTTGTCTGTCAAATGTGGCAGTGTTTACGCTAAATAACCTCCGTTGTTAGAAAGCTTTATGGAAACCTAGTTGCCGTATTTTAAGTGAGCCATTTCTAAATGGCAGTTGTTTTGAACAAAATTCTAAGAATAAATAATTTTTGGATTTTATTTCAGTGAGACAAAAATGTTGTATTGATTTATCTCTATCTGTATCTGTAACCTCTTTTACCATTTGGTGTAGAGGCTGGTGCGTTACCGTATGTGACTTTTACGGGTGCAATGCACAATCCGGCATATTAAAAAATAATAAAACCTTTTTTTCATGAAATAATTGAAATCAGTTGCTTTAAATCAGGTCAATTCTAAAAAAAAAAACATTTCGGCTTCAGTGATAGACGTGGGCCTTTTTGGAGTTATTAAACTTGAGTTCATCAAAAATTAAAAAGCAATTAAATAACATTAATTAACCTATGAAAAAATTCTGTCAAATTTGCATATGCAAGAATTTGAAATGCCAAGCGGTTGTTGGTTGTTTATTTTAGTTTACATTATTTTACGGTTGGTGAGCTTTACAACTGAATAATTCATTAAATTGCTTTAGTATTAAAATAACCGTCATTATGATTAGTTAGTTACCTAAAAATATTTAGAATTAAATTATTTATTATTATTTCTTCATAATACATGAAACAATTGACAATATAAAAACCATCGCTGCAAGTCAATTAGTGATAATTCATGGAAAACTGTTTTATATGAAAGAATCTGCAAGACTTTGGCATCATTCGCGAATACTAAAAGATCTAACCTCCTCGAAAAATTTAGGTATCGACTTTGTAGATTTATCGTTTAAATCCGGCTTATTACACCTTCAACGCGTACTTCGTCTCAGGGGTTGGCCCAACTAAACTTTTGGACGGTGATGGCCGTAAGTTTGCAATTATTTTGTAAATAATCGAAAACATATTTCAGTTTTTTTCATGAAAACCATTTGAATTCTTCAAAAGGTTCAGACTTAAAAATGATTAAAGTTAAAGAATTATAGAGTTGTACAGGTGAACTTGTTCCGGCATTTAAACTTTACAAGAACGTTAAGGAACATAAAAGTCGAAGAAATTAAAATGACGTTCATAACTCGTTGAACTCTTAACATAGGTGGTCGTATTTTACTGGGACACAATCTCGAATCAATTTTTCCGGCCAATTCACACAGCAAATGGTGTGCGGCTACTTGTTTTTCCCATTGTTTTCATAACTCGAGTTATGTGTTTGTTACATGATTTACGAGTGCAAAAGGTGGTAACAGGTTTCAAAACAGAATAAATATGTCGCAACACAAGAACTGGAACTAACAAACACATACACTCTGTGTGACTGTTTTATGCATATTTTCTGCCTCCGGGAAGGTTGTTCGTATCCACGGATCGCTTTTTTCTTTTATAAAACAGCCCCAGGCCGGTGACATTATGAATCAAACCGGAACTTTAATTCTTATTCTTTATACTATTTCTAACTTTTACATTATGGAACTACTGTAATTATGAACGAACCAGTTGTGTGAATGTGAGAAATCTTTATAATTTTAATAAATTATTCATATTTCATACTTTTCCTTTGCCATAACGAGATATTCATTTGCATTATACTCTTAGGTCGATCATACATATAAACCATTTAAACTTTGTTTGGACTCTGGTTAGCCAGGATTTCTTCTGCTTAAACTAAGCAAAAGTACAGACAGATCAATAAAAAAAACCAATTAGGGTAGGCTGTGAAATTGAATTATTTTGAATTGGTATTTTAGCCACATCCACAGACATGAATTTAAGGTTATAAACTTTGTTTACAATAAAAATGTCAAATTACAAACGTTATAAAATGTCATTCTGTGGATGTGGCTAAAGTACCAATTCAAAATAATTCAATTTCACAGCCTACCCTAATTAGTTTTTTTATTGATCTGTCTGTACGATGAGATTAAGAAAAAACAATTCGACTGGAATGCCACAGTTGCAGAACTGTCAAAATCAAACTGAAATCTAATAATAAACAATAAGTCCCAGGAAGAGGAAGTTTTTAAAAATAATCCCCACTTTTAATTCGGCGAAATACGTTCGTCATATAAAACCAGGAATTATAGTATGCACAGCAAAGCCAAAGTGCACGAGTTTAGCAGAAGATAGGAGCAGAATTCCGCCTATCGGAAACTGATATGAAAAGCGCTCATCACGACTTACCAATACTGTAACGGCGCTGAGAGATGAACAAATGATTCTAACCTTTCCAATGGCATTCAATTGTATTCATACGAATCTCCCGACAGTTTGATTATAATCTAAACTTTATCCATGCGATAAAGTTATTGCACTTTGCTCGTGAGAATTAAGATCTTGACTTTTAGCGCCTACCTCGAACACACATGCTTGTAATTAGTAACAATTTGTCAATCAATTTGTTGTGGAAAATCGATTCTTTCCAAGTCAATAACGAGCTACCAAATGCCATCAATTTATAGGCTTTAATCGAATTTAAATTTAGTGAAGTAAGGCAGGATAATGAAGTCGAAGACCGAGTCGTGTAATCACACGCCTTCTGCGTATTAAAACGATTTTTTTAATTATAAACCTCTACGCCACTGCCTTATCAATGCCTACTCTCTTAACTTAAAGTACAAAACAAACAACACATCGACAATCTACGTTCGTAAAAGCAGCCAAATATTCGAAAGACGAGGCTAACTAAATAAAAACAACCGGTTGCATCACTCCACAAGTGGTCTATTCTTTAAAACCGGAACTATTAGACAGGGCAGGGTCGACCTGGGGTCATAGAATAAGAATGAGCAAGGGTTTGCATCGGTATATGATCGCGGTACCAACTAACATTGTGTAACAGGTCCGTTTGTGTATGTTAGGCTTCTGGGAATCCATTCTTTTACCCACGATGGGCTTTTTAACTTGTAACTGGTTTTCGTTTGGAAAATCTTCGTTTAATGTAAGTTTTTTGACCTAAACTCCATTTAAAATAAATACGTTGCGGAATAAAAACGCATAGATGTGAATATAGCAGCGAATGTATGGGGCAAGCTGATTGGCTAAATGTAAATTGGCAAATGTTTATTATCAGTTAACGTCAAACGTCAAATTATAACTTAAGTTTTTTAAACAATCAAAACGCTACTAAAGGCTTTATGAGTGTCATAATTCATAAACAAACAAATGAACGTTTGATGCTCATTTTGACAGTTTGTTAACCTTTTGTTTTCTGTATTCATTACAGTGAGGAGCAATTGTTTAGCGTTGCTAACTTTAGGCCTGCATTCTTATAGTAAACTAACTTTATTTCTTATTTGTTAACGTTAGGGTGGCTTCCTCAAGTTAATAAATTATTCGTTAAAATGAACAAAACCGAATCAAAATAATACATTGACAAAGATACAAGTAGTTTTGTGCAACCTATCTATAGATTGTTTCTTGTTCATTTTGCCAGTTTTTTAACCTTAGTTTTATGCTCTGTTGCGTCACGTCAGCAACTGTTTAGCGTTGCTAACTTCAGAACTGCAGTCTTATACTGAAGGAACTTTAAAAAGTTTCGAGTTGTTAGACGCATTTCAGGAGCAGTACTTACTTACATCGACTTGTTTCGTTTGTTTCTTGAATATTTATTAAACGTTTCTAACTTCAGGGCTTTGCAGCTTTTTGTTTTGCACAAATCTCAAGCAGATTTCAGACAGATTTCGTTAATAAAATAAACTAAGTTATGACAGAAGATATTGTTTGATGGCTATTAAACTACCGATCAAGCGATGTTCATTTGTTCGAATTTTCCAAAAGCCTTACCTGTTTGATTTTCTATCTATCAAAGTTGAGAAAGTTTGGCACAAAACATGAAGGACTTAAGCTTCGTATTAGGGCAGATCTGTCGCTCTACGTTCATTTGTTATAAAATTTCCACAAACCATGGCATGCCTAATTTTTATTCTAATATTAATTTTTCGAAATTAAGATGATTAACGCAAACTTCATTGAAACAGATATTTTTAAAAATGGGGAAGTTGTACACACAACTTAAAAAAAAAACAGGCTTCGCATCAAAACAAATATGGCAGCAATTTATCCACGTTCATTTGTTTAATTTTGCAGAAGCCATAACGTGCTTGATTTCCAACATAATTAAAGCCGTTAACATTTTGTGAAACTGAAGCTTTGCGTAAAACAAAAACAATCTTGTATCAAAGCAGCAAATCTGACGATTCACTGATGTTCAATTGTTAGAAAACTTCTACAACCCGTGGCACACACACCTGATTTCCACTTAATACTAACATTTTTGGAAATTGGGCAAATAAAAATAGACCTTAATCGACGTCGACTTTCTTGAAAATAAAGTTTTGTACAGAACTAAAAGAAGCCAAGCTTCGTATTAAAGAAAAGATGGTGATCCATTGATGCTCATTTGTTTAATTTTTTTAGAAGCCCAGGCATGCTTGATATGCAACGCAACCCAAGCTGATACTTCTCGAAAATTGGGCAAATTTTGAACAAAATAAAAAGAAATTAAGTTTCGTAGCAGAGCAGATCTGTTGGACTGTCGATGTTCATTTGTTGTATAGTTTCCAGGAACCATAACATGATTGATTGATGTTGAGAAAACCAAAAGAACAAGTAACTTCATGGAACTCGGTATTTTTTTGCAAATCTGGCTCTTTCTAAAAAAAATACAAGCTACCGAGCTTTATATTACAGCAAACTTAACGATCTACTGTTATAACAGTTTTGGAAATTCAACGAGTACAGAAACTTCATATAAGTAAATGCAGAGTGATTCAAAAGTATTGTCATTAATTCAACGGTAAGCTCAGAAAAAAAATTAAAAAATCAATACAAAAATTGGTTGGGGGCCACTGGAATCTGCATTTATCCAACGCCTTTCTTGTTCGTGAATCAGTATATCAGTCATTTATCGAACGTTTTTAAGGTCAGCCCAACCTTTTAGCAACCGAATTACGTTATTTTAATTTACGCGGAAGCTCTTCAGAATGCTGCAGCAGCTCTGAAAGACAGTTTGTGTTTGTGTTATGTGTGTGTGTAGAAGTTAATTTAGGAATATTTGAACATATTCTGTAAGTCCTGTTCCTCTTTATTAACAACGGTTTCACTTTTTGGACATTTTTAAATGCATATTAGCCGGTTCTCAAAAGTTTGTAACAAAATTTAAAATAAACAAAAATACTTATAAGCTTCTATTAATTTGATGACAATACTTTTGAATCACTATGTATTGAAGCTGTGCACAAAACCACAAGCAACCAAGCTTGATATCAAAGCACGTTTGGCGTTCTATTGATGTTCGTTTGTTTAATTTTCTAGAAGAAGTCATGGTTTGTCTGATCTTCAACGTAATCAAGGCTCACATTGTTCGAAATTGGGGAAGTTTTGTACAAAACCAGCTTCGCATTAAAGCAAATCTATCGGTCTGTCGATGTTCATTTGTTAAACAATTTTCACGACCCACGGCAAGTTTGATTTCTACCTTAATAACAGTTTCAGAAAGTGAATGAGTAAATAAGGAAAACAATTTTGTCTAAGTAAATATATTTTGAAAATAGAGAAGCTGTGCAATCAAGCTTGATATCCAAAGCACGTTTGGCCTTCTATTGATGTCTGTTTGTTTAATTTTGCCCAGAACTAAAAGAAACCTTCAAAGCAGATATTGCGACAAACTGATGTTCATTTGTTCCATGATAATTATGTTTGATTTCCACTTTAATAACAGTTTTCGCCGAAGTAAAAATATTTTGAAAATGAAGAAGTGTAATACTCATGTCAAAGCACGTTTGGCGATCTGTTGATGCTCATTTGTTTAATTTTCTAAGTCTAGAAGAAGTCATCGCTTGTTTGATCTTCGACGAAATCAAGGCCGATATTGTTCGAAATTCAGAACGAAAAGAAGCAGATGTTGCAATCAACTGATGTTCATTTGTTGGAACATTTACAGGGGCCATAGCATGCATGATTTTTGAACTAAAATAGGAAACGTCGGCATGCCTTTGAAAAACTTAAAACTAATTAAAGAAACAGTTATTTTACCTTTTGTAGAATAATTTTTTTGATTTACACAGCGTAATTAACACGTAAGTTAGTTTTATGTTAATTACATTTAATGAATGTATAATAATAGAAAATAAATAAAACCAGGTGCGGTAGAACTCGATTCTAAGACATCTGTAAAAGGGCTTATGACAGTAATTATTATACCGCACCAGGTAATGAAATTCAAATTAAAAAATATCCATTCATTTGTTTCATTGATTGCAACGATACGTAACGCACGCAACACCCGGTTCTCCTTGGCGGTGTTAAAACGATACACGAAGGGGTCTTATAATATTTCTGTGCGATTATTGTTTAAGCGAAATTCCGACCGTTTCCTGTATCTCTCTTTGACAGCTTCCAAGTCAAAACTAATTAGTTCAGTTTCATTAGCGACATCGGTTCCAATTATAAATGCAAATAAACTCGCACATGTGCGCCAGATAGGAAGAGTCAGGGATTTTTGCTGTAACTGTACGGCAATTACATATCCCAATACCTTCGATGGTCTTATTTTACTGATTCCGAAGGCAGAACATGTTTTACTTGCAGCCGACTAGCTGTTCTGAGTTATTTTATGGAGATGCAATTAGGAACCAGATTGATTTCACAGATTTCTGTTTTACAGTTCGACATTCTTTTCAGACTTTGTTGAAATGTTGAAATTATCCACATTTTACCATTTTAGGACTTCTATAATGTTTCCTTTTAAATCATTGTAAAAGTTCAGACTTAATTAAGATAAGCTATATTTTTAACTCGTTGCGTGAACGATTAAGAGGTTCCTAAATGGGATCGGCGAGCTTACATGATAAAACAAAAATTCAAGAATTTAGAAATTATTAGAAATTAAACCAACACACTGCCCTACTATCTGAAAAAAAAAATAATCAAATGTGTTTAGATAGCTAAACACGTTTATTAATTTGACGTGTTACATGACCGATGCTGAAGGAAGGCGTTTCCCAATGTATCACCCAATATATTTGATACTTCCTCCGTCATTTCCTGCGTTGTCTTAAATTATAACTTTCATTTTCCAAGTCGTGTGATAAATCCACCGATAAATAAAGTAAAAAATAGCCTCATTAGATTAATTTGTGTTTTGGTCTGATAATCTCAGAAATACAATTGCGGAATTCCTTGGAATGTATTGCAACTGAAACCCCAGAACACGGCTTCTACCGCATTCTAGAATAAGCATCAGCCACATATATGTATGAAAATGCGTTCCGACAAAAGCGAGACAGTCAAGAAGCCAACGAGAGCCCTCAAGCAGCTCCACCGCGAAGGAAACGCCCAGAACACCCTTGACACTTTTATCATATTGTAGAATAAGCAGCGGCTGCACATACAAAAATTTGTAAATAAGGACTAAGAAACTAGTGTTAGATTAATTTAAAAAAAATAAATTCAAGCCTGACCTATAAATACACAAACGTCCTCTTGGTTAGATTTAAACGTAAACAGAAGTACATTAACTATTCATGAATACAAACGAAATGAAAATTTCAACATAAATAAACACATAAACAACGAAAAACAGGTCTATAACGAAAAAGATACATATCGAACCTGTAATTTATAAGAACTTTGACTGCAGCATTTTGGTGTACCTAGAAAAAGGCAAAAAGAAGAGGATCCCATATTTAAAATACAATGATGTACAGACAAATTGAACAAGTTAGTCCGATGTATTTAATTCTAATTTATGCACCGCGTCCAAACATCTATGTTAATATTTTTATGCAGCGTTTTTTCTATCGGATAAAAATAGCTTAGTAGCTTGAGAACCGACTATAAAACGATGCTATCAAACTATCCAAGTTTGTCGAATGTTTTTTAGGCAGGCGCACCCTGATTTATTTCTTACAAAAACGTTATTTTATAGGCTTGTAACAATGTAATTTAACGAAGTTAGAAGGTTAGTTCATTAATCATGTATTGGGACTTAAAGATTAAGATTAAACAAAGGTTTAATGTTACCGGTAGAGGCACAGAGCACACTAAGCCTAGAAATATTGGATAATGTTCGTTCAGCATAAGAAAGCATACGCCTGAAGTTAGCTACAAACATACTCGTATGTGTTCATTTGCTTTTCAGCCGAAGGTAGCGAAGCATCGAGGCTTCATTTACACTTGGTAGGCGTGAAAAAACTGGAAGTTCCTCTGAACTTGCAGCACACAGCATCCCGAAGATAGCTACAAACTATTTTACTAGGGAATTTGCAGAATTTGTTGTCTGAACAATTTCTACAAATTTATCTTCAAACAAAAAATCAGAGTAAATCACAGACAATCTTAGGGAGTTTCCAACTTTTATTTCCTTGATTGTCATTTGTTTTTATGGGGGGCTAACTTCACACCTCTACGTTCTTATTTTCTAATTTTGAATTAACTGGAGAATTCTTGTTTTTGTAGTAGCCAGAGCTTAGCCAAAAAAAACATGAACAATTTTAAGAAGTTTCTAACTTTAAGTTCATCGTGTGTTTAGCATTCTAGCTCAGCTAACTTCACACATCTGCGTTCTTATTTTGAATGAACGCTAACCTATTCTCGATCTTCGCTTTGCAATGAAAACCTGACAATGTTCTAATTCATACATAAAAACTGGCCGTTTTTTTGAAGGTTGTTTCTCGTTTGTTGGTAGTTTTCTGTGCATCAGGCTTCACCCTGAAGATAGCAACAAATCGCTAATTTTAAAGATTATTTGTGAAGTGTTCACAATTTATTTTTAACAATTTCCGTAAATGTATACCCAAAAAGTATTTTTTAGCAGTTCTAAAATCCAAAGTTTTAGGAGTTTTAAGAAGTTTTTCAACCTCTATGTCCTGATTAGTTAATTGTTTTTAACCTGAAGCCTTTGCTTTTCGTTTGTTTATTTATTCTTCATTTGTTTTATGCGAGCGAACTTCAAACCTATACGTTCTTGTACTGAATGCATTATAACCTAATTTTTGTATTTTTATTACTTACTAACAAAAAGTGGCCATTTTTATGTTCTCAAGCTTATCGTTGTCATTTTATTTAAGCTAACTTCAAAGGGCTCTGCTCTTATTCTGGATGAACACTAATCTAGGCACACCTCTTCCATAAAAGTTTGAAAATCTTTAAGTTCTTAACGTCAACTTGCTGTTTCCCCCTTGTTTATCGTTGTATATGAGCTAACTTCAGGCCTAACACGTTCTTATCTTGAACGAACTTAACTTACTTAAATCACACCTTTTCTAGCAAATGTTTGAGAATTTCGAAAAGTTGCCAACTTCAACTGGGTCGTTTGTCACTTATTTTTCATTTTAACTGGGCTAACTTCACACATCTGCGTTCTTATTGTGAAAGAACTGTACCTAATCTAATCCTCGCTTTTTTTAGCTAGGGCTTCGGCATGGAAATCTGTCAATTTTTAAGTTTTAAACCTCAAATATTTGTTTCTCCTTTGTTTATTTTTCATTTGTTTTTTGTAAACTACTTCAGACCTATGCTTTCTTATTTTTAACGAACTATAAACAGATTCGCGAGCTTTACAGGCACAAATTCACCATAAAATCTGACAATTTTTGGTGAATTTCTTTGTTTGTTTGCCATTTTATGTGAGTTAACTCAACATATCTCCGTTCTTATTCTGTATGAAGTGGTTGGTGCGAGTTGTTCGAAAATTTCCAAACGGTTTGATTTACAACGCGTTCAAAGCCTGATCTTTTTCGAAGGTGCACAATGTAAGAATAAACTAAGTTTTATCAAAGCAGATCTGGCGATCTATTGATGATCATTTGTTTCTAGAGAGCATAGCAAGCGTGATTTTCACCTTAATACTTACGTTTTCCCGAAAATTGACAAAATAAAAAAGCAACAACTCCATTAAAGTTCAAATTTTTCAAAAATGGACACTTTTATACAATGATAGAAGAAACTAAGTTTCGTATCGAAGTACATTTGACGATCTATTGATGTTCTTTTGTTCAAAAATTTCCATAGTCATTTACAACGCATTCAAGCCTGGTATCTTGCGGAAGTAAACAATACTAGAAGAAACGAAGCTTCATCGAAGCAGATTTGGCGATGGTGGAACTTAAAACTGTAGCGGGGAAGCGATTTTATTTGACAAAAGGAACCCCTTCTATTTGTGGGTTGTCCAAAATTATTGTATAAATACAAGCATAAGAGCAAAGGCATTTCCTTTTAATTGTACGAAAAGCTACTCTGAGATCTAACCAATTTCAATAGGCTCCTGCAATTCCTTAACCTTTTCATTGTAGGAGAGCTACTCTGGGATCTTACCAATCTCAATAGACTCCTGCAATTCCTTTGCCCTTTTCATTGTACGAGAGCTACTCTGGGATCTTACCAATCTCAATAGGCTCCTGCAAAACTCCGTAACCTTTTTAATAATCCGAGAGTGTCCTATTGGGTTCCTACCATCTTTTGTTATATCGTTCATTCCAGGAGATTCGCAGCTAAAATACACCAACTCGGTTACGGACACTCGCCTTTCGTCTACCAGTTGTTAAGATTCGCTGTTCAGGAATATCATTGTCTATGTGAATAAAGCCTGACTTGTGACTTTTCTTTCCTAGCCTTTATCAAAGACGGGGTTACAAATACACAACAAAAACAAACGAGGGTCCAAAGGTTCAGGGTTTTTCACCAGTTACAGAAAATTGTGAATTTTCAGCACCCCGCATCGTTACAGTACCAAAGCAAGTTTGGCGACCTATTGATTTTCATTTGTATGCATGCTTGATTTCCACCGTAGCACTTTTTTTCAAAAATGGGCGATTTTTGCGCAAAAACAAGAGAAACTAAGCTTCATATCTGAGGACATTTGATGATCTACAGATTTGATTTTCAACGTACCCAAGGCTGATTTTTTAAGAAATTAGGGAAGTTTTGGACAAAACCAGAAACACAGACTTAGCGATCTATTGATGCTCATTTGTTCTGAAATTGCCGGGGGCCATAGGATGTTCGCTTTCCATATTAATATTGACATTTATTTCGAAACTAGACAAACCAAAGAAGAGACAACTCCATCAAAGTACATATATTTCGAAAATTGGGAAGTTTTACAAAACCAAAGGAAACTAAACATCGTAGCAACATGGCGAAATTGATTGTCAACGCAATAAATGCAGATTTTTAAAGAAATTAGGGAAGTTTCTTACACAAAACCAGGAAGAAGTATCGTACCAACGCAGATTTAGCGATCTATTGATGTTCATTTGTTCTAAATTTGCCAGGGGGCATGGCACGCCTCATTTCCACCTTATTATTAAGATCTTACAAAATTGAACAAACTAAAAAAAGAAAACTTCATTGAAGACGATCGTTTTAAAAAGTCGGGTACGCCCTTAAAAAACTTGAAACTAATTACTGAAACAGTTATTTTAACTTTTGCGAGATAGTTTTGTGATTTATGCAACATAATTAACGCGTAGTTAGATTAGTCTACTTGCGATCTGTTGCATAAGATTGCACCATGGAAATTAGACAGTTCGAAATGTTGTGTAAATTTGGATTTTTATTTGAGGTTATAGTACCATACTAATGCAAATTTTAGGCTAGGTATTGATGACAGAGACAAATCTTTCACAGAAATTAATCTTAACCTCAGAAACCTCATAAAACTAATAAATTTTCACCAAGTAAATCCAACTAATGTTGATTTCCCTAACCTGTAATAAATTTCTAAACAAAAAATAGCAAGATTTCTCTCGAAATCTGTAAGAAATCCGGACAAGTAGATCTTCCTACATGCAAGGAAGTAAACCAAAGTAAAAGTAGTGTCAAGTACTGAACAAAAATAACAGTTATAAGAAATACTACACAAGCGGGTTGAATGAACAATGTACACGACACTAAGACATTGTTCCTCTGCCATATGTGGTTTATAAATAACACTTGGAAACACGGATCGTGACCGATGCCTTCATTATAGATAGGGGCCCCACAAGAATTATAATCTTTAGAAAAATACCGTCCATGATTTCTTTATATAAAATTTTGTGGTTTATAGCTCCTTTAAGATTTTACTTTATGACGCTTCAGCACCCGCTACGAACATAACAGAACGTTCTTTCGAAACGATTTAAATAAAATAACATCGGTCCGAACGAATGGAACACAATCACCATTATTCTCGTTCCATATTGCAAATTAGTCAATTAGAACGTTTCAATACAGGGGAATTTACAGAGTGAAGCCTTCATTCTAGTTTTAATGGTCGAAAATCATTCACGGTTCTACGTTATTATAAAAACAACCTCGGATGAATGCTTTCGCTTATTGTTGGTTATTTTAGTGCACAAACGGATAATTATCGTATACACGAGCACCAAATTAATGGTTATGAAATAATTACTCAGATGTGAAAATGTTCGCAGCTCTTAAGACGCAGTAATTTAAAAATGAAAGTCTGTATTTAATAATTCTTTTTTACTGAAAAATAACTTTCAGTTGTAAATCTAACGAGTTCGCTTCACAAAAATGACTCGTTCGAACCGCAACAACCCGCGTTGCATTTTTATCGACTTAATAAAACGAATTAGAATCCACCACGCCGTTAAACGCAATCTTAAGAAAAAGCAGATTCTCCCTTACATGGGTTGATTAAGTGCAGTGCGTTTAAGTGCGTACTTACATTGAATACCGATCGCAATGCTAATTATCTAATTCGGAACAGATGCACGTACTCGAAACGTACAGAGGCGATCTATCACTTACAATTAAACGCTCCATGTCAGTTCTTTTATCTAAATCATTTGCGTTAATTGTAAATACGGACGTTTACCTTGCTGATAACGTATGTTGTTAAGTTAAAACGATTCGATATGTTGGAAATAATTGAAGAAAAGAAGTTGTTTCCTTTGGAATACCTTTAGTTTCTGTTAGTTAGGCAGTTGACGAAGAAGTAAAATACAAAGCTGCAGAAAAATCCTAAAGAAGACAGGTAAAGTAATTCAATTTTATAACAGATTCAACAGGTGAGCTTGGTAGCACTTCAAAGCTTTGTAAAATGCTAGTCAAAGCTTTCAAAAGTTCCGTTCCCAGCCTAAAAAGCACTCTCAATAAGACAATTTGGTTCAACCAGCTTCCTAAAACCATAGCATTTGAAATGTTTATATGCCTTTCTGCTTTAAGAAGCGAAGTTTAGCTGAACTTTCTGATTAAACCACAACTTTCCTACAAAAATATCTTAAAAGCGCAGGTTCGTCGCTTGATCTATCGTTGAAATCTCCAGGTATGTTACTGCGTTTTGTTTTATAATTTTAGTACTTTTTGGATTATGTACAAGTCTTATTTTGGCACTTTCTTCGAAAGGGCGATGTTTGCTGATTTTTTATTAATTGAAGCTCCTAAATGCCCGTTGAAGTGAAGCAAATTATTCTGCACACTGTTGAAATGAAATTTTCATGTTTTATTCCGAGTTTCTAGCTTGTAGGCTTTATTTTAGTCTCTTAAAGGGTTCAATTTGTTTGAATAAAGCCTTTCTTTACATTAGTTGTATTAGTTTTGGTATTCTTTTCCTTAAAATCGGCTTTAGCAACCTTTTGAGATAGGCACCGTTGAAATCTCCATCAAATTTTATCAAATTTACATGGCTTTTACTTTTTTGGAGCAATATCTAAATGGGTTTTCTTACTATTAGATCATAAATTTTATGTACCTAAAATGCCCTGACAGGGCTGGTTTGTTGCTTGAGCTATCGTTGAATTCTCCAGGTCTTTTACATTTTTCGTAGTTTTTTGGCCTGCATATTGTTTTATTTGGACAGTCTTCGTGAGAAAAACAATTAATAAATGCCAGTTATATGTAAGTGCCTGTTAAGGAAGAAGTAAAGGGCGTTTGTTTCTTACCGTCTTCTACTCGCCGTTTAAACAAAATCTGTGGAATTTTCGTGTTTTCATCTGCGTCCTTAGCTTGTAGACTTTACCTTAGCTCCTTTAAGGTTTCACTTAGTTTGTTTAAAAGACTTTCATTACATTAGTTTTGGTATACTTTTCGTTAAAAGCCGTTTTAGCGCTTTATTGGGACGTCGAAAAATGGGGTGCTTGGTTTGACCCACCGTTGACATCTCCATCAGATTTTACTGAATTTTTATGCCTTTCGGTTTTAAGCACCAACGTCTAACTGAACTATTTATTAAATTACAATTTTTCTCTAAAATACCCTGAGGGGGCAGGTTCGTCGCTTGTTCGATTGTTGAAGTCTGTTTTCAGACTTTAGCGCTTTAGCCTACAAATTTATTTGGGCACTATTCTCAAGAGAATCAATGTTCTGTTGCTGACTTTTTTTTAATTGAAGGGCATAAGCTGCCGTAAGGGTGAAGTAAAAGGATTTCGTTTAATTCTCTCTGGTTTCTAATCATCGTTGAAGCAAAGTCGAAGTTATTATTCTGCAATCTTAGGTTTTTTTTAGCTTCTTTAAGTTTCACTTTGCTTGACTAAAGTTGGTTACATTAGTTTTAGTGTCCTTTTTCGCTAAGAATCCTTTTCAGATGCTGATAAACAAGGTACTTTGTTTGGACCACTGTTGAAATCTCCAGCAGGTTTTACTTTCGTTTTTAATAAACAACATCTAATTGAACTTTCTTATTAACTCAACTTTTCTTTAACATTAGAAACCCCTGAAAGGGCAGGTTCATCACTCGAGTTTTCGTTGAAGTCTGCGCATACGCTTTTCTGAATTTTTTGTAATTTTAGTGCTTTTAGGATTGTTTACGATTTTATTTGGGCAGTTTTCTCGACAGAAAAACTTGGTAACCATGCAGTTGCTGTTTTTATTGATTGAAGTTCATAAACCCCCGTAAGGCTGGTTCAAATCTTTCTAGCTTCTGACTGCCGTTTAAACAAGCAATGTGGAAAGAATTTTGTGGTATTATTCTGTATTCTTAGTTTGTAGGCTTTATTTTACCTTCTTTAAGATTTCACCTTGCTGGATTAAACTCTTTTTCAAGTTAGTTAGGTTAGTTTTAGTATGATGAGATGCTCACAAGCGGGATGCTTCGTTTGTCCCAGCGCAGAAAAGGCAGATTTGTCACGTGATCCGCCGTTGAAGTCTCCAGGTGGCTTTTTGCATTTTTCGTAATTTTAGTACTTTTTGATTGTGTATTGTTTTGTTTAGATTCTCTTCGTAAGAAAAATAATGTTAATATCCATATTGTTGCTGGTGTATATTACATTAGGATTAGGGCATAGGCGTCCGTAGTGAAATAAAGGGGGTTCCTTTTAATTCTCATCGGCTTTTATGCACTGTTCAGGTAAGATTTGGGGAATTTTCGGATATTTTTCTGCATTCTTTATTTGTAGTCTCTATTTTAGGTTCTTTAAGATGTCACTATCGAAATCTTTTCAAGTGATGGATTGAGACAGGGTGACCCCATGTCACCAATGCTATTTAATCTAGTACTAGAGCAAATTTTACGAAAAGCAAAAATAAACAGAAGTGGGGTTATCTACCAAAGAACACACCAATGTTGAGCTTTTGCAGATGGTATAACTATTATTACGAGAACAAAATACGAACTCACATCCGTCGTAGAAAGGTTATTGAAGGCTGCAAATGAGGTGGGTCTAGTTATTAATATAAACAAAAATACAGAGTATGGGACGATAAAAGTTTTGAAGAGGGCAAATTTCTGACAATGATTACAGAGAATGGTACCGAAAAGAAGTTTGAGGAGGTCCAACAATTCACATACCTCGAAACAACCGGGTAGTGCCAACTAAATAAAAGCTAGGCTGGCTGCCGGTACAAGAAATGCACTCGCGGTAAATACAGTGTTAAATAGCAAAGTGTTATCGAGAACAATAAAACAAACCTAAGAGTGTAAAAATTAATCATAAGACCTACGGTTACCTATGCATGTGAGGTTTGGACGCTGAGAAGACGGGAGCACACAGCACACAATGTTAAAGGTGTGGGAGAGAAAAATTCTGAGGAAGATTTATGAACGGCAGTGGGAAAGACGAACTAACCAGGAGCTATACGAGTTGTACCAAGAGCCTAATATAGTGGTAGTGGTGAAGGCTCAGAGAATCAGATGGTTAGGTCATCTGTTGAGAATAGGCAGTAGCAGGACATCAAGTAGCATATGAAAGGCAGAGGTGGAGGTGGAAGGCGCAGAGGTAGGCCGAAGAATCAATGGAGGCAAGAGGTACAAGAAGATCTGGGGGCTATGAAGATCAGAGAATGGGAAACAAGATCAAAAAATAGAAAAGAATGGAGAAAAGTAACAGATCAAGCCATGAGCCTACTAGGCCTCTAGTGCTATCATATATATTCGTATAAGATGTCACTTTAGCTCATTAAAACCTTTCTTTAAGTCAGTTCCGTTAATTTTGATATTCGTCTCATTAAAAACGACTTTGAGAAACTGAAAAACAGGGTGCTTTGTTTGAAAAACAGGGTGCTTTGTTTGGCCCACCGTTGAAATCTCCTCAGGTTTTACTGAATTTGTATGGAGGCAATCCTTAGGTGGACTTTCTTGTTGAAGTTTCCAGGAACGCTTTTGTGGTTTTTGGTACTTGCTGGCTATGCTGCTCTTGATGTTTATTACTAAAGGGCCACAGACTTCCGTAAAAATGCTGAAAAACTGGATCCCGGCAATGAAATATCCACTAGGTTTTACCGAATTTACATGTCTTCCGGTTTAAGATAATGTGTTTAGTTAGACTTTCTTATTAAATCACCTTTAAAATCCTGTAAAATATCCTGAAAAGCAGGTTCGTCGCGTGATCTATTGTTGAAATCTCCAGGAACGCTTTTTGTGTTTTGTAGCTTTTTAGAACTTTTTGAGTTGTGTATTGTTTCGTTTGAAGGGTGTTCGTGATGAAATAATAAGTATGCTGCTCTCTTGATGTTTTTTACTAAAAGGCCATAGAGCCCATAGACGTCTGTAAAGATGAAGTAAAGCAAGTTTCCTTGACATTTGAACACCCCATTTAAGCAACATTTGGGCAGTTTTCGGTTATTTTGCTGCGGTATTAATTTGGAAGCTTTAGTTTAGCTACTCGAAGATTTTACTTTAGTTAACTGGATTACTTTGATTATATTTCCAGCGGAAACCTGCTTTTGGCGCTCTTTTGATGATGTTAAAAAACAAGGTGCACTACTTGATCTACCACTGAATCGATTGTTTTCAGAAATAACTTTTAGGGCAACTGTCTTTTTAATTAAATCAATATTTCTTTAAAATACCTTCAAAGAGTAGGTTCGTCGCTTGATCTACCGTTGAAGTCTCCGAGTACGTTTTAGGATTTTACGTAGCTTGAATGCTTTTTTGAGCTGTGTACGGTTATATTTGGACACTTTTCTTGAAGAAAACGATCTGCTGTTACTGAAGTTTTATTTGACGCTCATAAGCGCTCGTAAAGCTGAAGTAAAGGGAATTGGTTTAGTTTTCCCAAAATTCTGAACAAGGATTTTCGAATGTTTTCTACATTTTTAATTTGTAGGCCTTATTTTAGCTGCTTGCAGGTGGGTTAGTTTATGCCATACCCCTAAAAACGACATTTAGAACCTTTGTGAGATGGTTAAAAGCAGGTGTGTTGTTTCTGTCATCGTTGAAATCTCCGTCCACTTTTTTTAAAACATCGTATTCGTTTTGGGGAAGTCATATAAATGTGCAAATGAGGATCTTAAGGAAATTAATTTAAACAATTAACCCTTACGTTGATTGCAATCTGTCAGTTTTAATTCTTTTTCCATAATTTCTAATTCAGTTTTGATGAATATATTTACTGCAGGCATTTTCAACGCTTTAGTGAGAATTCCCATCAAATTTCAGGAACTGCAAGTTAAAAAACTTTGTCCTTTTTAACATTAAGCAGAAAAGTCTCTTGTTGAAGTTTCCGCAATTTTTCCAAATTTTCGTGCAATCTCTGTATTTGTTGTAATTTCTGTATTCTTCGTTAGTTTCTTCAAATTTTAACCTCAACTTTGTGATCCTGAAGATATAATAAAATATTTTGAAATTGTTAAAAAATACATGCATTCTTTGCCCGGATGCGCCCTTTATAGGACGATTTTGGTTCAACAAACTTTTTAAAACGATAACCTTTGAAATATTTGTCTTCTTAAAGCTACTAAATTAACTATAAAAAATTCTAACTTATTTCCGGATATTTTAAAATACGAAATTCCACCAACCTACAACGCGATAAAACGCAAGTTTACGTATGTGTTGTCTCGAAATAATTCGAGTTAGACCTCCCAGTTGCATATTTGGCAAATTTCCGTGTGAACGAGTGATTTCTCATACGTCCGTTGTTTCTTTTTCCTTTGCCAATTCCACAGGACCCTCTAATTTCCGTTTTTTGTAAGTTTGTACGAAATAACATCGATAATTACGCAAAACGCGGAAGCATTTTAAGAACTAAGTATTCAGTAATTGAGGTTTTTGTTATTTTTATACCAGGAAAAGTTTGTATAAAAATAATACCAAAGACACGAACGAATCTGTAACTGGTCCGCTCTTACAGAAAACTTTCTACACCGGCATCTCAACTCTCACTATTCAAATGTAAAAATCCGGTAATTATAATTAATAATCGTCACGCAATTAAAACGGAATAAATAGAGAACCATATATTGCGATAAAATTAAACGGATAAGAACCATTTTAATTAGTTTCGCATAAACGTACAACTTATTCCTGAAATAGTGGGGAATATTTATTGCTAATTACATTTTCAAACTAATGTATGTCATTAGTCTGTTATGGCCGTTATAAATACGTGCATCATACTTTAGAATTATAATACGCACGTATTACATGTATGCGTATTTAACGTCTTCGTCCGGCTCGAGATTTGCGTGTAGTTAATAACTTATCATGTCCGGTACGGTCGTTAGTGGAGTTGATTATGGATGCTGTGCGAATCCAGGGAAGAAACTCGGTAAAAATCTATTAAAATTCCCCTTTAATGTGTTTGACATCTCGTCAGTCATGCGACGGGTTCGTGCGTCTTCGGTTTATTTCCTTTTACGAATTCGATGTAGGTTGCTTGCTACTGACGTTTACCAAAAACAGTAAAAAGTTAGACATTAATTGCACGCACGTACGCTGGATCAAATAAAAGGAATCTATAATACCATTATGAACAAGGCAAGGCGATGAGAGAATTCCGAACGTTTTATTGTGAATTAAAAGGTCAATTAAGAAAATTCCAGGTATGGTTTTATTACCATACGTTTTAGGAGTACACAAGCGGCCGTTATTAGGTTAATTTTTACTTTGCCTTTTATTAACTAACCATGTTTAGTTAGTTTAATTACAACACGGCGAAGAACGGATTCCAGCTTGGAGTTTAGATTAAAAGAGAAAACAGAACCGAAGCAGCACTGATTTCTTACAAAGTTTTCGTAAAATTTGGCGTAGTAGGCTTTGGTTGACTACAGCAGAAAAACACAAAAATCTGATTTTTAACTTGCAATTATTCCTCAAATCAAACTCATACTCGTGAGGCTATTTTGTAATTTGGTTAAAACTCCTCCCAAAATCAGGGGAAATTAAACGAACCCCCTTTGGTCAACTAATAAATATCAGCAATAGTTACCAATATAATTTTTCCTACAGACACTACCCAAATAAAACCGTAAATAACTCAAAAAAGGGCTAAAACGATAAATGCAACCCGGAGACTCCACCAACAGATCAAGCGACGAACCTACCCCTTCAGTATTTTTTAAAGGAAAGTTGTGATGTAATAATAAGGCCGGCTAGACATTTCTAACTTAAGGTTAAAGTATATAAATTTATAAAAATATTTCCACGCCCAAGATGGAATTTTCGGAAAGCAAACTGGACCCGCGTTTGTCGAAGAGCTTGACAAATGTCTGGGATAGATTTCTCCTTCAATTAAAACTATGAAAGATCCGTGGGAGCAGACATTAGCACAACAAGGAAATATATACCCAGAGGATACCGCAAAGAATACGTACCTGAATGGGACGACACCTTTGAGGAACAAAGAAGCGGTGAGCAAGAGATAGCAGATGAACTAGTACACAGTCTCGCTGTTGCACGAAGGAAAGGGTGGATAGACACTATTGAAAAGATGGATTTCAAGAGAAACGTGGTCTCATTAACGTAAACTAGGACGCAGTAGCTGTGTAGTGCGAGACGATGCACCCATAAATCCAAACAGCACTACATTTCATATTGTAGCGACATGGCGACATCTAAAGGAAAAATTCACCGAGAAACCCTTAAAATGGTAGCTGAAGAAGATACCAAATACTTACGGGTTTTCTCGCCCGACGAGATCGCAGCGGAGCAGTAAAAGATATAAAACCCGGAAAAGCACCTCGTCTTGACGGTATTCAGCCAGAGTTTCTCAACAATTCAGGTAAATACACAAAGAAATGGCTGGCAAGATTCTTCTCTTCTATAATAAAATCGAGGGGCATCCCCTGCAAACTTAAACAAGCCAAGATAGTAGCAATATTAAGACAGGCAAACCGGGTTACCTCCCACAAAACTATCGTCCTATTGCGCTACTACGTTCGTCTACAAACTCTTCGAGAGAGTGATATATAGAATGAGCCCCACAATATATACCAAAATCCCCAGTGAACAGGCTGGGTATCGCCCCAATCGAAGCAAAAGTACTGTCGTTAATTTTAAGGGTAGGTAGAGCATATCAAATAGAACAACTTTTCTCAATAAACTATGTGTCGCAAATAAACGGTAAACTCAGAAAAAAATGAAAAAGATCAACGCAAAAATTGTTTGATGGTCACTGAAATTGAAATTTATCAAACGCCCTTGTTGTTGATGATACTGATAAAAGAGGCCAGCTGTGTACGTAAGTAGGTTAATATCAGTTCGTTCCTAGCTTTCAAAGTGCATTCATCGAACGTTTTAATGGAAGGTCAACCTTTTAACAACTGAATTATTGATGTTATTGTACTTAATTGGTGTCTGTGTATTTGTGTTTGTGCAGGAGTTAATGGAGGAACATTAGAACATTTTCGTAGTCCTCTTTATTTACAACAATTTTTTCTATATCACCTTTAAACATGCCAATAATTGCTTACTGCCAGTCTCAAGCCTGAAAAAATGCGAGAGGAAAGTGAAACCTGTAAATTACATAAATGTGTAATATTTCATTTATTTTTGCAAAGTCAAATTTATATTGTAGGCTTTTTAAATGCATATTAGCCAGCGGTTCCCAAAAGCTGATGATTGGGCTATACCCTATAGCTACTAGATATAGAACTTTCGAGACTACAAAAAATCTAACATCCGACCTCTCCACACTAGCATTGCTTTCACCTTAACAACAGGCTAGCTAGCTCGAGGTTTTTTCAATGGAAGACGTCTTATTCATAACAAACACCCAACTTACCTAGGTGTCACGCTAGATAGGACACTCACATTTAAGGCTCACCTCACAAAAGCTGCTGATAAAATTAGAATTAGGAACAACATAATTGTTAGTCTTATACCTAACGGTAGAAAGACTTCGGATTAAGTAACAACATAATTCAAAAATTATAAGGCACCACTTGGCGATCTTCTGATGCGACTCTACCAACCTCGGCGTTAAGTCTAGTCTAGTCTACTCTGCAGTAGAATACTGTGCTCCTATATGACTAAATAGCGCACATGTAAGCAGCTTAATAACACCATGCGCATCGTATCTGGAACAATTAGGTCTACACCCACTCGTCCTAAGCAACATCCCTCCGCCAGAATTACGGAGAAAAAATGCCCTTCAAAGAAAGTACAATAAAATCGCTTCAAATCCAGAACTACCAGAACACTTTGATATTCCAAACTTAAACATCAAGATAACCCAGCCCCCGCTTTCCATCGACATTACTGAAGAAAATGCAGAATTTAACATGGATGAGGCAATGGTTAGGAAATGCCGCGACCTACCATGTCGCCCCTTGAATTTAATCAAACTGGTAAGATATGGTCAATGGTCAACCCTAAACAGGTTCCGAATTGAACAGAACTACCCCCCCCCCCCCCAACAAGTGATTGTGGTGTGTCAAGGCAGGCCTCTCCACATATTAAAGAAGAGCACATGTGAGCAACCCTGATGATTTGCTGACAGCAACTCCTAGTATAATTGAATATACGTATAAATAGACTAGATGTTAGGTACAGTTTCAGCACCATAAAATTATAACTGACAAATACAGAAGTGTACCAGAAGACTCCCAACAGTAGATCTTTCAAGGTATTTCAAAAACAGTTCTTAAAGCCAAAAGGTAGATATATAAAAACAGCTCAAAGAAAGTTAGTAGGGATTTCAATGGTGGGGCAAGTAAAGAAACCCCTGCTTTTAACATCTCAAAATGACACCAAAAACTGTTTTTAGTAGTCTCAAAAAATATAAAATCTACTAAAAGCCGACAAACTAAACATGCAGAATTATTTCCAAAAATTCCGTGTATTTTGTTTAAAGGATATTCAGAAGCCAAAGAGAATTAAATGAAGCCTCTTTACTTCGCCCTTTTAAGAGCGCCTATGACTATTAGTTAATAAATATAAGTTTCTGATACTTTTTCCTTACAAAAGCTGTCAAATCAAAAGCATAGATAACTCCAAAAAAAAAAAGGCAAAAGCTGGAGCATCTGGAGACATTGGCGGTAGATAAAGCGACGAACCTGGCTTTTTACGGTATTAAGAAAAGTTAGGATTTAATAAAAGGAATCCAACTATTGATATTGTTTCTTAAAATTCGAAAAACTCCTAGAAATTCCAACGGTGGAACAAGCAACGGAAAGCTTTTCAGCACCTCAATTTGGGTTCCGAGGATGTTCCTAAAGCAAGGAATTTAACTATACAAAGCACAAACCTTAACAGTAAGAATAGAAAAAATTCCTTTTTGATCAAACGGCATAGGTAAGCCAGTGCCTAGGTATTAAACTAGTCTGCTTTACTCCCCCTTTATGGACGCCTATGCACCCCAGACTAACAATTAATCAGCAAGAGTACAAGTAACCCATCATTCTTCGTGAAAACTACACCTGTACAGCCCCGTAAAACTCAGTAATACGCCCGGAGCCCGGAGACTTCAATGATAAATCAAGCAACGAACCTCCGTCTTTAAAGAATTTAAAAAAAAAATGAAAACCTAATGATAAAGCGCTGCTGAAAATTGCTTTTTACAGGCAAAATGAATAGCTCAGAAAATTCTAAAACAAAATGTTAATACCTGTTGCTTAAACTTTTAAAGAAATCTGCAAATATTTTGATTTGTTTCTTATTTTTAAATCAAATTTTTCAATTCTTGGGTTTAATATTAATAACTTTTTTCATATATTTCAATAAAAACAATTTCGAAAGTCTTTTTCAAAAAATACATCCAAATTTCTTTGAAAACATTTCACGATTTTTTGACTGCTAAGTTTTACAAATGTTTTGGAATTTCTGAATAAGAAATGCAAAAACATACCCGGAGACTTCAATGGCAAGCTAAGTTTTTTAAAATATTTTACTAAATCTTAAAGATTACGCAAAAACTACCAAAAATTTAAATGAAGAAACTTCTTCGTTAATATGTTTTTTAATTAACATAGATGTGAAACTTTTTAAAATATGATTAACGTCCAACTTGTTTAAAGATACCATTAAAAAGATTTATCTCGAGAAGATCGCAAATTAATAACCAAAATAAACGAACGGTGGCAATTTAGATGACAAGGCAAATAACAGAGGTCAACTAACAAAAGTTAAAGATTTCCCACATTTCCGTTCTAACCTTCTAACTCAAGGAATTTTCTTTTTGCATATGAATATACGTTTAGCCTTCTAACAGTAGCTTCTTCAAATGTCATATAAAAACACGCACATGTGCCGTATGTTTAAAAATAATAATAATAATAGCCTGGTCGAAGGGCGATTCTCACGTTTTTCTCTTTCGTTCCTTGCGAGTTTCCTCTGATTTCTAAAACACTGAGATTATTTCAACCCCTGGAATCCTACGGCTAAAGTGTTAAAAAAGAGAATGGACTTTTACCGAAAGATTATTTTCTCATTCTATACTTGTAAAAAAATAACACGCCCTGTTAACTGCATACATAATAAGCAAAAAGTCATCGATCGATTACGTTAATAACTTAGGATATTTATATTCTGGTTTTAGAATTTAAGTTCACAGCGTTTAAAACGATAAAAATATGAAGAAATTCCGTTTGGAAACGTCAGTGATCCTTCGTCCTTATTCGAAAGGGTAACAAACGAAGACAGCGTGAGAGGCGTTTCACCAATTACAACTGTAACTGATTGCAAGAATAGATCCGTAAAGTCATCACGCCCACTCCACCTAACCTCACACGATGCCCTGGGGACAAACATAGCGAGTTTACCTCTAACGACCCACCGTAATTTATGGACATTCGTTCCGTGCTCTCTCGACACTGGATTCATAAATCGCAGAATATCCTAGATCGTTCTACTTAGCGCCGTTCGGCCGGCTTACTAAATAGCTAATTTATTGAAGGGGAAAGAAAATGAAATTACAAAAGCAAATACCTCGACCGAACGCTGCTAACTCATTTGTAAATTAACGAGATTTTCTTCTTAAAACATTCCGTTGGTAATTTACCTGTACCGTTGTTTCTACGTTTAATTCCTTAATTCGTTTTCGGAACACATGGGCATAGAGAAAATTACCATGGGAAATACGGAATTAAAAGTGGAACAACACGGTAGTCGATTAATCATGATACAATTTCTAAAACGTTAGAATGAGAATGAGAAAGAACCTCTAAAACTTCAAATTAGTTCTACAAATTACTCATTAAAATATTAAACAAAAGAGGGCTTTTGGAAAGCTTTTCAGAGAAGTCCAAAAGAGGCGCAGGGCATTTTTAGAAAATGATTTACTGAGGTAGCCCTTTGTTGCAAAAACAATTAGAACATTTTTGTTAGCCCCATTTTGTCTTAGCAGTAAGATAACTCGTCAGTCAAGCCAGAGGCGCAATCACTCTGAAGAAAAAACAGAAAAGCATATCGGACAAAGACGACGATTGGTCAGACGTGGAGGGATCGGAGCCAGTAGCGAAAGCAGACTTCCAGATGTCCGACAGTTAATAACCAGTGTCGAGATTCAAGTTGTTGGGGGGCCTCACAGATATTCCTGTTGGAAAAATATGGGGCATTGACCATGATCGAAGATTTTTCAAACAAGATCTTTAGAAACAGCTGAGTATGAGAGAAGACCTGATTTCAAGACACGGGTGTGTACTAAGCGATCAGTTTCTCCAAAACCACAAGAACAGGATATACTGGAGACGCCTCTTGATGATAAGGGTTGAGGTTATCTACTGAAGGGAGTATCTGTGGCACTTTTGGAGGGGGTTTGAAGATGGTTTTCATGTTAGGGTGTAATTGTTCTTCGTTGACCTTCCTAACACCTCTTTTGTTATACCCATTCTTGACGAGATTTTCTTGGATATGGGTTAACTCGATATAAAGGACGAAGACTTTCGGATTGAGACACTGTGATAGCACGATGAACGAAAGAATTGATTGCGGAGAATTTTTGAGCCGAATTGGGGTGAAGATACACATCCGTGTGGGTGGGTTTACGATAAACCGAGTGGCAAAAATATAGGGAATTTCATTACAAAATATTTCTTTAATAATCCTTAACGATCTAAAAATTTCTATAAAAAAAGCGGTTTTGGCTTGTTGTTGCACACGATGGTTTTTGAACAGGAGGCTCGGTACTGTTTATCAGAGCATAAGGCTCTGGGAGTCATTTAGCAGGCTATTTGCTTGTGACTTTGATAACTAGATAAGTTATCTATAAGGTCCTTCGCCGTCTGTGAGATACTCAGACAGTGACCCCCGGATGTGTGCCTCGGGATGGCCAGGCAGGCCCGTCTCTCGTAGCTCTGTTTCATTGGCTTCCTAAGGCTTGGGCTCACCTAGGATGGATGGAGCGATGACTTGGGTGGATTACCATTGTCGACTATGTTCTGCCATAGTTGGCTGCTAAATGTAGTGCTTGTTGTGTCTATATTAATATGTAATTGCCTGGGTGAAACTAAAGAGTTGAAAAATTTAGTAACAAAGTCTAAAGCCGAAGAATTTTTTCAGAACAATTAAATAATTTAGTAAGCGTGTCAAAAACTCCTATTTTTGAAAATCCTTTGTCAATTTTTAATTTGTGGTTATTTTAGAAACACATGCCGTGCACTTAGTTATGCAGACTAACAAAGTGTCGAATTTCATTTATAATTAGAAAACACCAAAAAAGGTCCGATCATTTAAAATAAATTACTGTTTAGACAGAACGTACACATGAATGCAAATGCAAATGCAACATGTTTCTCTTAAATTTGATAACAATAAAAACCTTGGCATATTTAAAACGTGGGCGTTCGATGACAACATCATGCGAATATTTAAACAAGATTTGAATTCTTGACCTATGAAAATGCAACATTGTTTTTAGGTGCTGCATTAATCTAAACGGTGATTACATTTTTTATTTTCTTATTTTATATATCAATCAATCAATCGGTAGTTTGCATAGTCTAAATCACCTGTTGGTTATGTTTTCGTGTTCTTAAACAAAGCAAGCCTTGATTTCGCTTGTTTCAAAGCTTGTTGGGACGATTTGTCTCAGCCAACTTTATTGTAAGTTAAAATCGGTACTTAAACATCATTGCCTACTTTAATTGCAAGAATTTAAACAAGTTCAAATTTGAAAGAAAGGTCAAACGAAACCATCTGTATCAAATCAACGTCGATTTTTTTTATGTGTATTTGTAAAAATACGTTGCATTTTACTTTCCGGTATTAAAATTCAAAAATAGGTAATAAAATCAGCCAACTGATTCAACAAACATCTGCAGGTTATGCAAGAAATCAAACCGGTATTTCTCCGAAACAAGAAACCAACTAATTTCCATTAACATTATAAGGTTCGAACCCATCGATTTATGAAAGGAAAATACAAGAATGATTGGGCTTCACGTGGTGATATATCGATGTTTGCAATGCCGTATGGAAAGAATTTGTACGTTTTTGATGTTGGGCACCGCCTCCGTGGAGTGTCCTGTCGCAGTATTCCAACTCCGATCACCCGTCGTAACTCAAACCGTTGCCGAAGGTTATGGGAACGAGTCACATTATCTACCTTCCGATACGGGCACTTAACTGGTCTTTATCTTTTCTTTCGGTTTTCGATTGCGACATTTATACTCGGCAGGTATACGGACGGACAGTCACTTTCGATATGTTAATTTTACATGAAAATATTCTCCTCGTTATTCATGGATTTCTCTGTCGAAGGCACTAAATTTATACTTGGCAAAAAATTTTTGAAAGCATGTGGTGAACACTAGCGTGTTGAAAAAGTTTTAAAAACAGATGGTTTAAAACAAACTCTCATCCTGTTACGGTTTGGTTATGAAAATAATGGGATGTTTAATGAATTATTTACAAAAAATTAGACAGTGGTTAAAAAGGTGAATTCGTCTTATCTCCCCACTTAACTGGAGCTTCGCCCTTTTGGAATTCAGAAAAACACACTTCAAAGGCTTCTTTTTACGCTTTTACAGCTTTACTCGTTTTGGAAATTTCAGAAGCTTTTGGTTAAAAAATGAAGATTGCTGAAGGAGCCTCGTCTCATCTTCCTATTCAACTTAAGCTTCGCCCTTTTGGAAATCAGAAAAACACAATTCAAAGGCTTCTTTTTACGCTTAAGGAAATTGATGGCAAAATGCAGCGTCTTCTGTTGTCAAGATCAGAGCCGAAACCACTAGGTATTTTATTATATATTTTTCTACATTTATTTAAGAAGGTGTGCTGATGAGACTGATATAGATTTTATTCGAAAAAACACATTGTAGATACTTAAAAAAAATAAATAGCAGCCTTCTAAGTACAGTTTTTGTTGCCAAAGACACCCATAATAAAGCACCTGCTTGAATTTTAAATTCGTTTTGGAGATTTCAGAATTTGAGCTTTCGGTTAAAAAACAAAGATTGTCGAAGGGGAGCTCGTCTGGTCTCACCATTCAACGTAAGCTTTGGCCTTTTAGAAATCAGGAAAACGTAGTTCAAAGGCTTTTTTAACAAAATCACTCCTGCTTTACGTGTTACCAGCCTTGCTCGTTTGGGAAATTTCAGAATTCCAGCTTTTGGTCAATAAACGAAGATTGCCGAAAGGGAGCTCGTCTCATCTCCCCATTCAACTTAATCTCCGCCCTTTTGGGATTCAGAAAAACACAACACCTCAGACTTATTTTTAAAAATCGGTCCAGCATTACGTGTAAACGGTCTTACTCGTTTTGGAAATTTCAGAATTCGAGCTTTTGGTTAAAAACAAAAATTATCGAAGGTGAAGTCACTTCATCTCCCCTTCAACTTAAGCTTCGCCCTTCTGGGATTTATACAAACACAAAATCAAAGACATGTTTTTAAAAATTCAGCCTTACTCGTTTTGGAAATTACAAAATTCAAGCTTTTGGTTAAAAACAAAAATTACCGAATGTGAACTCGCCTCATCTCCCTAGTCAACTTAATCTCCGCTCTTTTGAGATTTAGAAAATCACAAAATCTCAAAAACTTTTTTTTAAACAACACAAAATCGAAGCTTCGCCCTACTGAAATTCAGAAAAACACAGTTCAAAGATTTATCTTTAAAAGTCAGCGTGAACAGCCTTTCTCGTTTTGGAAATTCCAAAATTCGAGCTTGTGCTTAAAAACAAAAATTACAGAAGGTGAATTCGTCTCATCTCCCCATTTAACTTAAGCTAAGCCCTTTTAGAAATCAGAAAAACACAGTTCAGACTTATTTTTAAAAATCAGTTCTGCTTTACATAATAACAGCCTAACTCGTAATTCGAGTTTTTGGTTAAAAAAAATTACCGAAGGTGAATTCGTCTCAGCTCCCCATTTAACTCAAACTCCGCCCTTTTGGAATTCAGAGAAATACAAGTCGGAGACTTATTTTTAAAAATCAGTTCTGCTTTACGTGTTAACAAGCCTAACTCGTATTAGAAATTTCACAAATCGAGCTTTTGGTTAAAAACACAAATAAGCGAAGATGAATTCGTCTCATCTCCCCATTCAACTTAAGCTTCGCCCTTTTAGAAATCAGAAAAATACGGATCAAAGATTTTTTAACAAAATCAGTCCTGCTTTACGTGTTAACAGCCTTGCTCGTTTTAGAAATTTCAGAATCCGAGCTTTTGGTTCATCGTCATCATCATCAATTGACATGGATCAGATCCCCGTGGATCAATCGTGGATTACGCCAGAAGGGATTTGTTGTGATAGGTGGGGATTGGGAGCACTGTATAACGTTAACATGCCTGTGGCGCCTGCCGCAGAACACCGCTTCTATAGTGCAAGGTAGTTAGTAGATCACACGTCTTATTCAATGGGAGTTGAATGTAGACCGAGATTGTTAAACATGTTTTATCATCTTATGCTAATAGTATATCCGCTAATTTCCTATGTCTATGCGAGTAATCTTGTCATTAGTGACAATACAGGTTCCACAAATATGTGATTTCGTGTCTGGAATCTTAATAACAATTAAAGCACCTTTATCTCCGATATCTTCAAGACGTAAATTGATCAGTTCTTCGCATCTACATGCTCCAAAAAAATTCCATTATCAAAACAACCTTCATCAGTAAATGTATGTCGTCAGGAGCTTCCGATATAAATTTGTATATTTCCAACCTACTACTACTACATAGCCAATGCCTTGCCTCTTCAAAAAGTTTACCAATTTAGGTGTCTTGATATTTACGTTGTCATTCAAAGCAAGCGTGGTTCGTGGCATAGAATATTTCGACTAAAGAGTGAGTGATGATTTCAAATTTTTGCTTGCGGACGAAAAATATGCCAACATCACATTATCATCAATTCATTTTTATATTGTAATCAATGAGCATCAGATTTTTAAAAATCAGTGTGAATAGCCTTACTCTTTTTGGAAATTCCAAAATTCGGCTTGTGCTTAAAAACAAAAATTACAGAAGGTGAATTCGTCTCATCTCCCCATTTAACTTAAGCTAAGCCCTTTTGGAAATCAGAAAAACACAGTTCAGACTTATTTTTAAAAATCAGTCCTGCTTGATGTGTTAAAAGTCATAGTCTTACTCGTTTTGCAAATTTCAAAATACGAGCTTTTGGTTAAAAAACGAAGATTGCCGAAAGGATTTAGATAAAGGCAAAATCTAATTTAATTTTTGGAAATCAGTCTTTACAACTTGTCTACAGCCTTAAATAATATTGGAAATTTTTAAAGTTCGAGCTTTTAGTTTCTAGCAGCAATCTTAAGTACAAACTTTTCAATAAAAGATTTCATGTCAATTTAAGCAAGTCCGTTAAAAATTAATAATCCCCTTTAGATTGGACAAAATTCTAATTAACTCCCGCAATATTAATCAACGTCGAATCGCTCGAGCGGTTACTTTTATATCTGATAATGATAATCCGGACGCATTGATGGGTATCGATATTTGTAAATGCTTTCAATGTTGATTGGACCGGTCGGTTTGCTGATTGGTTGCTGAACTTCTCGTTTATGTATCTTATAAGCTCATCTCGATCTGCCGACAGGATTTTTTAATACGTACTCTGGCCGGAGACGATCTTCAGAAGCGTTTGTTTGTATTGTTCGTTAAAAATGACGAGATACTAATTTATCTGCGTTGATGAATCGGTGGTGATAATAACAATAAGAGAAGACCCCCGCCGTAACGGTTATTTTTTTTCTTTGGCCGTTTGGTCGTTAATAATAACTTGCATGGTATTTATTACCATAAAGACCACTAAATTACTTGCATTTCTAAAAGATCTACATGGATTAAATGAGATATGCGTAGGTTGTGGGCGTAAAATGCCACGGTTTAAGTCGCCATAAGTGGAAGAATATTTTTCTAATAAGTACCTTTGTATTCCTACGTTATAATCATTAGAAAAGATATTTTACAGCGTGTAGCAACAAATCGTGCATACGTGCCGTGAAAGTTCGTATTCGTACATACGCAATATTATTGTTTGATTCCGAAAATTTCAGGTCAAATTTAATAATGTTAGATAAAGTAAATCGAGTTGGTTAATTGAGACGCGCGGAGTAGAGAAAAAACAATAAAAACGACTTACGTGTAACTTCCATGGGTGTTGTGGCATTTCCCGTGTTTACACGGTTTCTGCTTACATTCGTCCTTGTCGTCCGTGCACGAGGGCCCCGTGAACCCTGGTGCACATCTGCACTTGTACGAATCACCTACCGACGTGCACTCTGCCCCATTACGACACGGTTGTGACGCGCAGTGGTCTCGGCTCTCGCAATGTTTTCCTGAAAAATTTAATCATAAATTACAACAAACACGTCATCGCTTTAATTCCATTCAAAACCGTTCAGATAAACACAAATAAATCAGCAGAAAGAAGAAAAATCGGAAAAAGGCCAGGAGATTTCAACGGTAGCAGAAGCAACAAACTCCCTTTTTTTAGAAGGAGGCAATTTATCTAACTAAACTACAGCCTTCCACTAATTAAAACAACACTTACATGCTAAAACCGCAGAATGCCAAACGATTCCGTTTAATTATTTTTTGAAACGGTCGAAATCGGGGGTGAATTAAGTACGCCAATTTTGTACCCCCCTTTAAGAGCGGCTATGACTGTTAACTAGCAAGAATCACCAACAACTTGGTTAACAGTATTGTTTTTCTAAAGAAATTTGTCCGAATGAAACGGAAGCATAGCTCAAAACGGTGATAAAACATCAAAAAACCTAAAATCGCGCTCGGTGATTTCAGTGGTAGATCAAGCGACGTAGCTTTTTAACCGTTTTGTTACAACTGAGCTAAAGATTAGCAGCAGTACAGTTCATATGACGGTTGTTGTCATGAAGATTATCCAGATAAAGCTGGGCCAAACTCAAAAAGGTACGAAAACCCCAGAAATTAGTGATTTCAACGATAAATCAAGCGACGAACCTGGATTCTTATTAATCTATTTTGTCGCAAGTAAACCAAAGATTAGCAGCAAACATAGTTCACAGTGCGCCTTTCCTTACGAATATTATCAAAATGCATCTGTGAAAAACTCAAAATGGTAATAAAATCCCAGAAATTGCAGAATCCGCGCAGCGATTTCGACGATAACTCAAACAACGAACCCCTTTTCTTGGGTTCCTCATCAACGCGTCAAAGCTCCTTTTACAACGAGCTTTCAACCTACGGTTTTTAATTAATTAAACCAAAGCGTGCGAATGGAAACTGCAGAATAGCAAACGCGAAATTCTTACTATTTTTGGAAACAGTCTAGCAATTAGATTAAATTGAAAATACTCCTGGTTAAAGTTATATAGTGGTATTTTTGCAACTGTTTCTCGATAATCTCACAAAATAGAAGACAAATACTACAAACGCTTTCGTTTCAGAGTTTGTTGAACCAAAACCGTTTTATTAGGAGTGCATTCAGGCGGAGCTTACAAAGAAAAGTCCTTATTTTTTGACAATTTCGGAATATTTTGTCACATCTTAAAAATTAGAAAGTCGAGCTTAAAATTCTGAAGAAGCAACAGAAGGTGACATAAATTATTACAAAGGAAAATACAAGAAAATTATGGAAACTTTAAGGAATTGAAGAAACACCTTATATGCTTCAAATTAAAAAAATACAAATGAAACAAGTGAAAACTGAAATTCTTGCCTCTCAACTATTAGAAAATTTTTGTGAGAACTCCTTAGGCTTTGCAAAATGTATAAGAATTTCACCAGAACTAAAATAAAATCTAAAAGGGGAATTCAAACTAAAAGACTTCACTATTTTTCAGTCAACATTCTTCTTCCTCTTTCTCGTTCCTCCTACTGCCTTCACGGCGTTGGAATCAACATAAAAGTTCAATTTGTTAAAACTGGAAATAATAAAAGACACCTTAAGATCCCTCTGCACCACTTTTTAAAACTTCCCCAAATATATTTTTTAAACAAAACAGATCGAATTTCAAAGTTAGTATAAGCAACACGCCCCGCCATTTTTGGTGGCAAAAAATAAACCAACTCAACTAACTCAAGCCTTCAATGAACCCAAAAGAAACCTTCAAGCAGCTAAAATAAAGCCACAAACTACGAATGCTAAATAATAACTGAAAATTCCTTGAGAGCTTGTAGAAGCCAGAAAGAATTAAACGAACCCTCTTTACGGACGCCTACGAGTATCAACTAATAAACAACAGCAAGAACAGAGTTGCCGATGTTGTTTTTCCTACGAAAACTGCCCAAACAAAACCACGCACAACTATAGAAATACAGAAAAAAGCATGAGAGACTTCAACTGTAGACCGAACGACAAACTTACCCTTTCAGGGCATTTTAAGAAAAATTACAATCTAAGAAGAAAATCCACCGAGATGTTGTTTCTCAAAGGCAAAAGGCACACTAAAAAAACTCAGAATAAGGTGATGTCAATTTTAACGTTGGAGTTTTTGCTGTTAAAAACAGCAAAGACTCTAAACTAATCTAACTAACCAAAATAAAGCCTTAAATTAAACAAAGTAAACCTATCGGGTAGCTAAAACAAAGCCCATAAAGTAATAGCACATGATAATAATCGAAAATTCCTTTGATTTTGCTTTTTAACAGCGTGCAGAAGCCAGATATAATTAAAGCCCCTTTACTTTACCTTTATGACTGGCAATAAACATCGACAACAACAAAACTAACAGTACTGTATTTTGCAAGAAAACTTCTCCAAACTAAGCTCTGCAAAGTTCAAAACGGCAATAAAACCCCTTAATTTCAACGACCGATAAAACAACGAACCCTTTTTGAACACTAAAAGTATTTCAAGTACTACTTACAACTGAAATACAGATCAACCAACATCAGCAATAATACAGTTTTTGCTACGAAGACTGTCCGGACGTAACTCAAAAGCAAAGCTCCAAAAGCCTCAAAAAAACGCAGTAATGCGCCTGGCGATTCCAACGATCGATAACACAACGAACCCTTTTTGAACACTTTAAAGGTATTTTACCACAACTGAAATACAGATCAACCAACATCGGCAACAATATAGTTTTTGCTACGATGAGACTTGTCCGGACGTAACTCAAAAGCGAAGCTCCAAAAGCCTCAAAAATACACAGTAATGCGCCTGGCGATTCCAACGATCGATAAAACAACGAACCCTTTTTGAACACTTTAAAGGTATTTTACTCCAACAGAAACACAGATCAACATCAGCAACAATACAGTTTTTGCTACGAAGACTGTCCCGGACGTAACTTAAAAGCAAAGCTCCAAAAGCCCAAAAAAAAACGCAGTAATTCGCCTGGTGATTCCAACGATAGATAAAACAACAAACCCTTTTTAAACATTTTACTACAACTGAAATACAGATCAACAACACAGTTTCTGCTACGAAGACTGTGCAGAAGCAAAACTCAAAAAGCCCTAAAAACACAGTAACACACCTGATGATTTCAATGATAGAAAAAGAAGCGGACCCCTTTTTGGGTATCTCAACAAGGTATTCAAGCCTCCTTTTAAAAGTAAGGAATTGAGAATTTAATTAAATAAAGTAGGAGTTTTAACTAATTCAAACAACCCTTTCTTACACAAAAAAATTGCAAAATCAAATCAAAAAACGGAGTACTTGAAACAACCAAATAAGCCCACTTTGCACCCTCTTTACGGGCGCCTATGATTGACAGTTAACAGGATCGCATTACTGAAGAAAACTGTAAAAACGAAACTGTGCAAGGCTCAAAATGGCAAGAAACCCCCTAAAAACCTAATAACACGCCCAGTGATTTCAACGATAGATCAAGCAACGAACTTAACTTTTTAAAGCACTTCAAAGGTATTTCACTACAACTAAAACTATAGATTAGTTACAGCATAGTCAAGAGGACGAATGTCTTCAAACAAAACTGTGCAAATTCCAAAAACGCCATGGTGATTCCAATGATGGAACAAGCAACAAACACACTTTTTAAAAATAATTAAACAAAGCTTTGACTTATTATAATAAAGCTCACCTAAACTTGCTTGTTTAAAATTGTTATTAAGTATAATGAATTAGGTTTCAAGCCATCTATAAAAGTTATATAATTAAAAGTTGTATTGTTACGGCGCAGCATGAAATTTTTGCCAAATTTCTAACGATTTATCTACCAAATAATAAATAAATAATCGTAATTAAAGCCCATATTGAATATGACGGCAGCATACAAATAATAAGATACACGGGACAGGCGAGTTTGTCTCGTAACTGCCGATTCCGAATACCATTCGATTTCCTGCTGGGTGAAAACGATGCCATATTTTATTTCCTAACATATAAAACCGAATGAAATTCTGAAATTACTTTTGTGACACACATACATAAAGCGTGTACATTATAAATTAATATAATGTTACTTTTTTATTGGGGATAATTCGAGATTTGTTGCTTCATCTTTGCGTGCTACAAAATTAATATTTATATTTACTTCAACGGTTCAAGTTTTTTGTTAAAAAAATTTCTAAAATTTTGTGTAATTAATTGGTTAGTTTTATGAAACTGTGCGGTAATGTATTGCAAAATTAAAATGTAAATAAGTAAAAACAGAAGGCAAGAAAGACGGAAAAATAGAAAGGCTGAAGAAAAAGACAGGCAAAAAGAAAAGGAAACTCGAAAAGAAGGACAGAAAGACAGCAAGAAAGAAAGATAGCAAAAAAGCCGACAAGAAAGAAGGAAAGGCAGATAGAAAAGGAAGCCAGAAACGGACAGAAAAACAGAAAGAAAGGCTGATACAAAGAAGAAGCAAGGAAGAGGAAAGAAAGTTGGACAAAACGAAGTTACAAATAAACAAAAATAAAAATCAATTAAAAAAAAGGAAGCAAAGGAAAGGCGAGAAACAAAGAAAACCCAGTACCATGTTAAGAACGAAAGAAAAATAAGGGAAAAGGGAGAAAAAACAAAAAAACAAAATGCTTACCAGTATATCCTTGGGCACACGAACATTGGTAAGTATCGAGAGATCGCAAAGAGCAAGAACCACCATTCAAACACGGTTTGGCATCGCACGAGTTTGCAATGGGTATTTCGCACAGTGAGGCGCTAAACCCCAGCGGACAAACGCACGTGAAACTGGGGGAGGAACCCGGAGACACCCTCACTTGACACGAACCACCATTCTGACATCGCGGACCGGGACCCGTGTGACACGGATTCAAATGCTGACAGTATTCGCCTACGTATTTGGAAGTGCAACTGAAACAAAAGAACATCAACATTAATTATACTTTTACAAACATTTACCACCTTTCAGTGGACGGTTTACAAGTTCATCAACACCTTAACATTGCCAAAAACAAACAAAAAATCCAGTAAGATGGCGTTGCCGCTATGATAAACCAACTTGTGATTAATTAAATAAAATTAACAACAATTAAACCCAAATAATCAATCAGTTTCTAAATTATTTTCATGCAACCTTGATTTAAACAAATCGCTTCCCAACAATATATTTGCCCAAATTTAAACGTCAATTAAGCGTCACTCAAACACCACCGTTCGTTTTGACGTCATAAAAAAATCAAAATTAATTAATTTCGCGATTTTCGAAGATAATTAGTTTAATATTTATGCTTCGATAATAAATTATGCAGATTATTGCAACTAATCGAACAATTGAATGTAAATCTTACGTAACTCCGAATGTTAAAATACCGACTGGTAGATCGTTATCTTTCATTTTTTCGAGGACGGAGTGACATAATTTATGGAAAATAAAGACAATTAAAATATTGCAAATTCGACGCGAATTAATTACGTAATTAAAACAGGTTAATGAATGAAAACTGAAGGTAAATAAATTCTACATGTTTAATCAAGGTGGCTTAGACTTCGCCAGTCAACTGTCTTCCTCTTTTCCATGCCCAACTACACTCTAAAAACAGTTTTCGTATCTACAACAAAATTTTATATGTTGAGCGATTTTTAGTTTCAGCGACAAATATTTTCTTAGTAGCAACAAGCAATTTCTGAAAAATGTTTTTAGACAGCGAATGCTATTGCTTCTGGCAACAATTTCTTTTTGTTACAAATATTTTAGTCTCGGCTACTAAAGTATTTGTAAAATCAGCATACCCTTAGTTTATTGAATTAAACTGGTTATCAAGTTGCATTAAAATAATTTGTAGATTCAGCAAAGACAAAAATACGTATAACGTAACACAACCATGATTCATTCATTCAATGGCTGTCAAAGCGTCGCGTAGTTTGGTGTTAATATTGAATTTGTGCCAGTGTAATTTTTATTGTGAAATAACAAATAAATAACATCAATGGATGGAAGGAGTGTCTATCTTGTTAAAAGAATGGGGTTAGAAACCATATGCGATTCATTTACAGGTAAGTTGCTATACAATACTTATTGCACGTTTGTTTGACATTAAGTGAAATGTACGTTAAATACATCAGCAAAGCTGCAGCTATATTAAAACGCATGCTAATTATAGAGACATGCTTCTATTTTCTCTAATTTGTATTTTTTAAGTATTACGCAATAATATAGTGGAGCGGGTTAAGCTGATGTAATTAACATAAGAAATATTTTTGATACGGTTCATATCTCATGTTTAATAGACCACCACTTGTATTCATGCTATGTATGCATTATTAAAGACTAATCCTTCATGCAATCGTAATTTGCTATGAACTCCAAAATTAAATACTTAATGCTTAATGTAGTGCCATCCATTTACCAATTTAAAAATTGGAGTAGCTAATATTCATATTGTATTGTTGATGCTTTATTGGTACTATTATTACCGACAGCATTTTTTAGTAGTATAAGTAAAAGTTTTTTTTTAAACCGTTTTCGATATTGTAATAAGGATACAACATACAAAATTAATTTATTACTTTGGATACCTATGGTATGACAACAATTAGTTTTTTACTAATGCTACATGCTAATGCTTTAGTGTTTTCTGCAATTACTGAACACGGCCTTTTTGTGTTATTAGTATTGATGAAATATTTGTGAGAAATACAAATTTATTATAAAAAATTGTAGACTAACTTTAGCTAAATTGCGTATGTTTATAAAGATAAGAACATAATTTAAAAACGTCATTACTGTTACAGTTTAACTGATTCTACTACTATTATATTGCATTTCTTATTTAAGGTCGAGCATGATTTTTGTGAACTCTATCCGGAATCGGAATTCAAATATATTCTGAATGTAATATACATATTTATGTATAATGGTAAACATTTTCTAATTGTCTAGTAAAAGTAGCGGAAAAATCAACAAACAAACTAAGTAATTCAAGAAAATTTGAAGATCAGCCTGGACTATTTAGTGGTAATGCTATATACAAAATGTAAAAAAATTAAGGTGTCTTATATTTTTATTTTCGGCAGAAGGAAGAACAACCAGAATTTTATTTTTAATTTCATTTTTACGAAAACTCGACCTCAATAAAGAAAAACAAAACAAATGGAGTTTGGAAACCATCGAACCATGGGAGTATTAGAAGGTTTTAGCGTTGATTGAAGGAATCAATCAACGGTTTTAGCATCCCCCTAAAAGTAAGTATTAACAGAAACATGTGCTGTGTATAATATACATATTTATGTATAATATAATTATTTGCTGCAGACCATTGGTAACCTAAAAAGTTGCCTAAAGAGTAACCAGAGGAAACTGCAAAGTCACAGACCTACTCTCCAACCCAGTTAATCATTGGAACTCTAGAAGACCAACATATTGTTTATATTCTACCGAAATGTCATGTATGTAAGTAATTTAGTATAGGCACATTTTTCTGTTTCACTTAATTATTCCAAAACTGCAGATGTCTACACCCAAATACACACCGGAATTTCCTAAGTATATAGTGTTTTAGTTAAGGACTTCTAATTTTTTGAATAGAAATACATACATACGTAGTATGACATGCTCATGTTACTTTAAATGGATGAGCAGCCATTTTTGAGATACAGTAGTTTTTTATTTCAATAAGTCCAATGTCCATCACTTTTATTAAATTTTATTTTCACGTAACACAACTGTTTCTAAATTTTTCTTTGCCGGTTTGGTTTAATAAGCAATAATGTGTTTTGTGATGTCAAAAAAGTAATCAACTGAATTTATGTTGTTATCGAAACAAAAAGGCACTCTATCTTGAAAACGGTTGACTTATACTCTTAAGAATAAGAATAAGACCTTTGTTTTAAATCACACTGTATGCTTTTTCATGATTTTAAACCTGTATACATGTGTAGTGTGGTCCTCAAATCAGGGATTAGATGGGGCTTGTCATAAGTACGAAAAAAGATTCTGTAAACATTGCTTCAAAAACGTAGGTGATCCTTCCGGGAGTTACGACTCATTTAATTATTATCAATACCTGATTTAGAAAAATGGAAGGACACGAAATTAGAAGACTTGATTTAGACAAGTTGTCCACAATTAAATAAAACACCCACTTCCATCCTCTGTTTCAACGCCTGTAAATAAAAATATAATTTTGGTTTCATGACATTTTTTTCTGAATCAGGTATTAATAATTAAATGAATCGGATCTCCTGAGGGACGCGTTTTTGGACCAACGCTTACAGGAATTTTTTCATCTTCGTGACGAGCCGAATCTAATCCCTAATTTTGACTTACAATGTGATTTTTGAAAAACTCATTTGCAGCAGGCCGTATTCTGTCTTAATAATCTTAGAACTGTCTGTATTAAGCCAGAATACGGCCTGCTGCAATTGAGTTTTTAAAAAATCACATTGTAGTTGAGGAGCACCCTGTATATTTGCATATGTTTATGTAAACAAAAATATTAGTTAGATTAAAAAATAATATGTTGTTGTTCTAAGTTTTAAATAAAGCTACTGCAACAAATTTGTTGTTTTAATACAGAAAATTGATTTGTTAGGATAGCAAAATTTTATTAGTACACGAAACAAACAATTTTAGTTGAAGTGACAAAAGTTCTAGCAACTAAAAAAATTTGTTATAGCAACTGACATTTTGTTTGAGGCCATTTTCACTAAAAAAATTTGCTGCTGGCACTTTTTTTTTGTTACAATAACCAAACTTTTCTTAGAGTGTATGATGCAACGAAAGAATAAAATGTTTTTCGCCCACTTTTTACGAGTATTAACACGGCTTAACCTTTTCCAAAGCAAATAAATCCAAAAAAAAAAGCGGACAAGTGGAAAATATCATTGAAAAGGATTTCGTAACGAACCTAAAATGAAGTCGCATAAATCTACACTTCTAATAAACCATGACGGTCTAAATGAAATATGCGTTTATATCAAAAGGCAGAGAAGAAAATAACTAAAAAATAAACTTTATGAAAATCGAAACGCGCACGGCGACTTTGTGAGCACTTGTCACATTTCATAATTCACCGGAGCGTTTACGCCGCCGGAAATTAATTCTAAACTGGTTTTCTTTATTGGTGTTTTATATATAAACGAGAAGGCGTTTTATTTATTTCTTTCTTTATTTGCTTTTTTGGTTCGTTGACCAATTTGCAAATTTAATTAATCGGAATCCAAAGGTATTTCTTGAATAATTGATGTTTTTGCATGCCGGATTAGCAGGAATTGATCGGAAAAAGGATTCTTTGACTATTTGTAGAAACTAACGGAATTTTATTCGGTTTTTTTTTTTGTAAGACAGAAGTGGTTTTCGTGAAGTGTAACATCACGAAAGGATCGAACTAATATTTAAAACCTAGGATTATGTAACGGATTAAGAAGACTTAATTAAAAAAAAAGGTTATTTGAGGCCTTTGGAAATTATATCTGGAGACTGAAGAATGAGACAGTCTTTTGTTGCCTACTGGTGAAGTCTAAACGCACTTTCACTTAGCCTTTAAAGGCAATCACGACCATGTTAAAGTAGAAGAAGTTGAAGACAATTGTACATCGACACAGTCTAAAGGCATCCTTAGCGATAATGAAAGGCAGTCTAAACGCAATCTGCAAGTTAAGGCAGCTCAGGGCACTTTAAGGCAGGTAGGGATAGCTTAACAAATTTAAAGCAGGTTATTTTGTTCAGTAGTAGGCCAATTGAAACCAGCTTAAAGGCATTCTCAGAGACAAGTCTGAACAGCTGAAGAAACTTAAAGACTGTAATAATTCCATGGGATTGTCGTTTATTCACAATAAGGTAATCTTAAGGCAATCTTAGCGACAATCAAAGGCAAATTCAAAGCATTCTCAGAGACATTTTAAGGCAGTTCAAGGCTGGGACAGCTTAAGAAAATTTAAAGCAGACTAATGTGTGGGCAGTATAATAAAAATTTGGAGCAGAATCCAAATACATTTTCAGCAATAATCAAAGTTAGTGGAAAGGCATATAAAGGCACTTTATGATAACCTGCCAGTTAAAGCAGACCGTAAATCAAGGGCATTCTTAGAGTCGAATGAAAGTATTAACAGTTTAAGACGAGTAAGTTTGGGTAATTTATGAAAGTTTGAAGCAGATTATAATAATTCTTCAAGGTTGTCATTTATTCCCCAATCTTAAGGTAATCTAGAAACATTCTTAGCGACAATCAAAGGCAGTCTAAAGGCATTTTTAGAGGCATCTAACGGCAGTAGCGTAACCAGAAACGTAGTTTGTAGGGGGCCCAGTCCACTGTTTAAGGTTTAACACCTAGTTTGTAGGGGGCCCAGTCCACTGTTTAACAATTGTGTCAGAAATACTACATATGCACTCGACGGGACCCAACATAATACACTCACCCAGCATTTTTGGTTACATTTTGAAGACGGTTTTGATTAATAACTTCGATCTTGAGGGGGGCCTGGGCCCCCTGGGCCCCCCCTTGGTTACGCCACTGTCTAACGGTGGGCTAAGGCTACCTAAAGCTGAAACGGTTCGAAGAAAATTTGCAGCAACCTCTAAAAATTCTTTTATTGTTTAATAGGCCACTTCAGGAGCATTTTAAGGGTTTGTTCAAGGCAGTCTAAAGGCATTCTTAGAATCAATTTAATGCAGCCTAAGACATACTATAGTTGAGGCAGTTTAAAACCTTTTAAAACATGACAGGGCGGCTTACGAATATTTGAAGTACTTTGCACTAATCACTAATCCCTTGAGATTGTCCTTTGTCCTTGTTAAGACAATAGTCTAAAGGCAACCTTGGGCAAAATTTAAGGCATTCTTAGGGGCAAAATAAGGCACCCTAGGACACTCTAAACATTGAAAGTCATATTGGAGTAACTTAAGGAAATTTGTTCCATATTAGGGCAAATTAGGAGTATTTTAGGGAACAACTTAAGGCGGTCTAAAGGCAATCTCAGAATCGATTAAATTTTAAAAAAAAGCCTAAGGCATTTTAAAGTTGATATGATTCAAAACATTTTAAAAGTCAGGACAGAAGCACATTGCAAGAATTCCTTGAAGTTGTCATTCGTTCTTTAATAGGACAGTCTGAAGGCATCCTGAGGCACAATTTAAGGCATTTTGAAAGGCAAAATAAGGCAGCCTAGGACAATTAAAACACTTCATGACATTGTATCGAGACAACATTGAAAGATTTGCAAGAATTTTCATGGCATTGTAAAACCAATCGGGAAACATTAAAAGATTTGCAAGAATTCCCTAAGTTTGCCTCTTGTTCCTTGATAGGAAAATATTAGGAGCAATTTAGAGATAAGCAGTCTAAAGGCATTCTTAGAATCGGGTTAAGGCAGCCTAAGACGTACTATAGTTGAGGCAGTTTAAAACATTTTAGAACGTGGCAAGGCGGTTTACGAATATTTAAAGTACTTTGCACTAATCCCTCGAGATTGTCCTTGTTAAGACAGTAGTCTAAAGGCAACCTTAGGCAAAATTTAAGGCATTCTTAGGAGCAAAATAAAGCACCCTCGGACACTCTAAACTTGAAACAGAATAGGGCATTGTAAATTGTAAGGCAGATTGCAGTAACTTAAGGAAATTTGTAAGAATTCCCTAAGCTTTTGTTCCTTATTAGGCCAAATTAGGAGTATTTTAGGGAACAACTCAAAACGGTCTAAAGGCAATCTTAGAATCGATTAAATTTAAAAAAAAAGCCTCAGACATTTTAAAACAAGTCAAGACAGAAGCACATTGCAAGAATTCCTTGAATTGTCATTCGTTCTTTAATAGGGCAGTCTAAAGGCATCCTGAGGCACAATTTAAGGCAAGATAAGGCAGCCTAGGACAATTGAAACACTTCACGAAATTGTATCGGGACAACATTAAAAGATTTGCAAGAATTTCCTAAGCTTGCCTTTTGTTCCTTATTAGGCAAATATTATGAGCGTTTTAGGAGCAACTCAAAGCAGTCTAAAGGCATTTTTAGAATCAATTTCTGAAGTTGAGACGGCTAACGGCATCTTAAAACACGTCAGGGCAGTTTACGAATATTTGAAGCACATTGTAACAATTCCTTGAAGTCAGGCAAAAATCCACGGCCAAATCGTATTCAAAAAATTAACGAATTAATTATAAATAAAAGAAATAAAACGAAAATTCCGAGGTTATATTAATTCTGCATCAAGTTGAATGACAATGAGAACACGAACAAACGTTTAATAAACGTAGATTATTTCTTTTTTGTGATTTTTACTAATCATCTTTTGGTGAAGAATTTGGCATAATTTCTATGTTCTCTGTTAAAGTTTCCACTTTTCACAATAGAAGAGTAACTCGTAACGTTAAATCACCCCAAAACTAAGCTACTTAACCTCACTTAATGTTAAGCTTCCGTATATAAAAGCCAAATTCCTTATCCGTTTAGCTTTAGATATTTTTCGGTTTGGGTTTCTTTGTTCTTCTGTTAAAGTTTCGAGTTTGTTTTTCAATAGAAAATAAATCAATGATAAAAGAGTAAATTGTAATACTAGCTAAGCTCCTATACGAACAAGCCCAGTTTACACAAGTCGAATTGCTAATCCGTTTAGGGTTTCTTTTTGAGAAGGTTTGGGCATGGCTTCTTGATCTGCTGTTCTACTTTTCTCAACAGAAAGGGATGATTCTAAAACCTACCATAACCTCACTTTAAAGCAAAATTCAATGGCCAAATTCGCAAAAAACTAATGAATGGATTATAAACAGTAGTCCAACGAAATTAATAATAATAGAAGGAACTCCCGAGGTTATTAATTTTTAATTATAAGTTTGATGAGAATGAGGACAGTGACAAACGTTTTAATAACCCTGAAAGTGCCCATAAAACATGTTTAAACATATAAAACTTGCCAGAACGGAAATGGAAGATTTTAAACTCGGATTTTTTGGTCGATTTTTTTGACGAATTTAATCCGCCAATGGATAACCGCCAGCCGAAGAATTAAATTCAATAATTTGCGAACGATTACCGACCGACCGCACTAATAAATCGGCATTTTAATTACGTAACGCGATATTAATTGAACTCCTTTTAATCGCATGCCATACTCCTAATTACAGCAACATAGATCGGTACGTGAGAGAAGCCGTCAAGCTAATTGATTAATTGTATAAATTGGCTTCTGTTCATTTAAAGCAGCGATGGTGTCCGTGATATTTATAATGCACTGATAGATGGTAAAAGTCTTATCTGTTCGCTGCGGACACGTTCGGTTTAGCAACCTCGTCTCCGTCCATTAGGACGTCCATTAGCAACATTTTCCTTTTATTACCCGGTAGACTGGTCGAGTGGCGGCGGCTCTCGTGCAACTCATTTTAAGAGCGATTTTAGCTCCTCCGCAAACGAACAATGCGATGTCCGATATCTCTGATATTCGCGAACATGTTGCATGAGTGTCTGCGGATCTGCTCTGCAATTTGTCTCAGTCACGACAATCATAACAATTTCGAGTCGAATAGGACTTCTTGCAGAGCAAACTCTTACGGCATTCATACTGTTAAAAACAGATGCAATAAAGTAACTGCACATAATTGGTAAAATTATTGGTCGAGTTTTTTTTTTCTTCTTCGGCGGTTCATGCACGAGGTAGAGCGGTCTACATAATACGTAATGTCCATGGTATGGGAATTGGTTTAATTGCACAATTATTTGTAATTGATGGTTGTAATTTTATTTCGGAATGCAGCTATACTTTCCAGTTTCGTTTGTTATAAATTGTTTTGCATACAGTTAAATATAAGGAGGAGTCACAAGACGTTGGTGGTGTTATGAGCTGTTGAGAACAAGAGATTAGGCTTAGTCCTAAATGAAACTTTTCTTAAAGGCCCTGTAAATCTTCTTCGTGGTAGACGATTTAACTGAGCTGCTACACACCCATTTTCGTCGTACGCCTCCACCGAGGATTCCGAAAGAGCGTGGTCGATTTGGGGAGAAAAGGCGGTTTCGTGCAGTTATAAACGGACATATATACGTTCGAATCTAAAACGCAAGGCTGCTGCTTTGAAATGCCTTCAGGATTACCTTGGCTTCCTCAAGGTGCTGTTGTGAAAATACCATAGCCAGATTTGCTTCAAATTAAACTGTCCTAAAGGGAGCCCCAAGCAGCCTTAGAATACCCAAACTGCCATCTTAGACGATCTCTAAGACTGTCTCTAAATTCCCAATTAAGAAACAAAAGACTCGAGAATTTTTTGGTGCCTTACACTTTTCTGGGCTATATAGGGCAAAGGCCTTCTTCACTTATTATTGAAGGGTTTTTGGTCTACTCTCACAGTGACCAGTCCTCGTGGAAGAGGTGCCGCATTAACGGAGCAATCGGGCCACCCATTCGGAGACAACGATGATCAAAGAGTCTGTGCCTTTAAAACTGCCTTAAACTATCTCTGATAAGTTTTGCTTTGAACTACAAAGCTTTGTAGATGCTGCCTTCATTTACCTTAAAAATATATTGATTTACTCAGCTTTCAACTAGCCCAGATTGTTTTGAACTGTCTTAAGGCACATCTAAAAACTGTTCCGTTGAGGTGCAAAGATTTCTTCTGAAAATGCTTCAGATTTACCACAACTATTCTCCCTTGCCTTGAAATGCCTTCTGAATATTAGAACATGTTGGACTGTTTTATTTTTCCTATAGAAGGGCTTTAAACTGCTTCGCTAAACCTGCTCCCCTTGCCTTTTCTCTCAAAACTGATTTGAGAACTTCGAACAGGCTGTACCAATATTTAACATCTTCCTCAATTACGCAAATTGTTCTAAACCGCCCCTAGTTGCCTGAAAAATGCTTTTTTACTAGAAAAACAATGCCCAAGCGTTCCCCAAAAAGAACCCAAACAGGTTATGTATTAAAATAAGGAAATAAAAATCACGAAAAACGCTAATCAAGGTTAGTAAACGTTGTCGATGTCCCCATTCTCATAAACACTAATAACTCTATTTCTTTGAAGTGCTGTTTATAATCCATTCGTTACATTTTTGGGTGGATCTTGCCCATGGGTAAAGTGGGCTTGTTCTTATTGGAGCTTAGATTTAACTGAGATTATGTTAATCTACTTTTGGACTAAGTAGGTATCTCAACATTAGGAGTTATGTTTTGTTATTGTTGGAAAAAACAGAAAAATAAGAAACCGTGCTTAAACACCCCACAAAGAACCTGACCAGATTATAGGTTAAAACGATCAAATAAAGACATAATCTAGGGTTATTAAACGTTTATCAATTTCTCATAATCAACTTTAGTTCTTTGAAGTGCTGTTTCTAATCCATTTGTTGTTGTGGGTAAGTTTTGCCCATGTAAACTGGGCTCGTTTGTATGTGAGCTTAGGCTTTAAATGAGGTTATGTTAGCTTAGTTTTTGGCTTAGGATTTTACTATTGAGAAAAATCCAAGAAACCCTCCCTCCAAAAAGGAATTCAAACGGATTATATGTTAAAGTGGTTAAATAAAAATGGTAAAAAAAGAAAAAAATGCACATCCACGAGAATTTCAGCATATTTTCAAAACACTTACTTAAAAGCATCGAAAAATACCTGCGAGTCCAATGTCCGATGTCTAATTCTCCGAATTCTTACTAAAGTGAATATTTTTGCAGTTGTCGAGCTTTCGTGTTACTTTAAATTGCGAGAACCTCACTTAATGACTTAATAGTCCGTTGCAAAAATATTACAATGACTTCCTTTCGAAATTATGTTTCTTTTTGAATTGTATTCTCGTGAAAAATCACAGATTCTTTTCCAAATTTTTTATAGAGTTGCAGTATCAAATTCCTCAGTTTTTTGAGAACACAAAATGAGAATATGCGCGAGTAAGAAAGTAGGTAAAACACGTCCAGCTAAAGCGAGACAATAAATCCAATCATATGTATCGCTCACTTGATAGACAAGTCTTAATAAACAATTAATGTTATTTACTTTAAGTTAATTGCAAATAAATTACAATTGCAAAACGAATTAAGAACGGGCGTGCAACCCATTGTTCTTACGATTTTTCCTAGAATTTCAATCGGCATAGAAATAAATCAATTAGCTTTTAGTTTCAAACATGCCAATAATAGAATTATTTTATTATCGATTAATTCGGATCGAAATTTTTGCAAAATACAAGTTTACGAAATAATTAACGAGGGGCAAAATTCGTTCTGATTACTGTTCGAAAAGGCAATAAATTATAAAAGTGAAAATGTGTACCTTAAAGACATCAAACAACGGTTAACTACGATAATTACGGATATTTATGAGACCGTCATTAATCATTTGAACAAAAAAAAAAAATAAGCAATCGACAAACGGAAATTACCGATACTTAAATAATAAGAACGCCACGACGGCGGTATTTAGCGAACCTAATTGAACATTTTAACTAATCGATGAAAATGGAATGCAAAACCGTGCATCTCGGGCGTTGTTAGATGAAGAAAACAATGTTCCTCTTAATGGTTTGTAAAAGTTAAAACGATCGTAAGATTGATTCTTTATGCGTGCAAAGAGTACGATTGTGAAACAAACGATTTACGGCACCGTAATTACTCATATAAGTCATATCTATAATTGGCTTCATTTGTGAAGACAATGAATGCAATTATGAAACGCAGAAACGCTTAATTGTATGTGAATCGGCGATTACTCTGGACATTAGTGGTATTATAGCTCGTTCGGTATCAACGTTTTGTGCTACACCCACTAAGTGTTTAAAACATCTACGACAATACGCTTTCGAGAAGAAAGCCATCGTTTTTAACATTTTTTAATTGCCCATTGTAGTCTTCGTTAATTACTTTCGAGGCGTTGGGGATTCTTCAACAAAGCTCTGTCTTTATTTCGTAGTCAATACATATAAAAGTCTTAATTTTTGCACAGAATCTGTTTGTCTGAGTATTCCAAAATCTTACCAAAAGAGTAAATATTTTTAAAACAATAACATTTACTCTTTCACCCAAATTTGGGCGTATAAAACAGGATTAGGCTATTCAAATGTTACCACAGATTGCTTGTCTATTTTTTCTTAGCTATAAAAAGTTAGGTTAGGTCCACAAGTTATTCAAATCTATATGGATTTACTCCAGTCACCGAATAACCCATGTTTGGACGTATAAAACAGGCTCATTCTATTCAAATGTTAACAATGCTGGCTTGTTTTATTTCCTTTGGCTACAAAAAGTTAGGTTAGATTCCAAACCTACCCAAATCTACGTGGATTTACTCAATCCCCTCCAAATAGGCCATGTTTGGGCATATAAAACAGGCTCAAATGTTACTTAGTAAATGAGTAATTCAAGCAAATGCTTTGGGACCGACCTAACCTTAACTTTTTATAACAAAACAAGCAAGTGATGGTCTCATTTGCTTTTTTTTAAGTTAAAAAGTTAGGTTAGATTCCAAAATTAGTCAAACCTACATGGATTTACTCATTCCCCAAACAGGCCAAATACTTTAGGGACATAAAAAAGCTTCTTCTATTAAAATATTATCGACGTTTAGGTACTTGTTTTGCTTTGTTTGGGTATAAAAAGTTAGGTTAGGCCCCAAAATCTACATGGATTTACTCCTTCATCCAAGTAGGCCATGTTTGGACGTACAAAACAAGCCTTTTCCAGGCAAATGTTACCAACGTATACTTGTTTTGTTCTCTCTTGGCCATAAAGTTAGGCTAAGTTTTTTCTTGACTATAAAACATTAGGTTAGATCCCTAAATTACTCAAATCCACGTGGATTTACTCAGTAGGCCAGTAGCCAGTAGGTGTTTTGCTTAATAATAAAAAGTTAGGGCATGTTCGATGTTTTAGTTAATTTTTAATAGAATTTTCCTAACCTTATAATTAGAAAAAGTAAATGATTTCCTTTTTTAAGTTTGGTTAATCAAACGCAAAGGCTTTTATCAGCTGCTCAGTTTAGAAACAACTTAATTAACTTGTTCTGAAGCGTTAACACATAAACCAGCAGAACAGTAAACTGTAAACGTTTATACCTTAACCTTAACAAGCAATTCTGAAATTTACAATTAATACAGCTATCAACTTACGTGCTATAAAATATTTATTACTTAACCAACGTTAACCATTGTTGGATTTCTTCTGAAAGTTGCCATCAAGTTGCTTTGCCTAAGCCTTTTAAACAATTTTAAATTCATTAATTTAATCACGAAACAAATGAAACTGAATGTGTGATTAAACTTGATTTGTTTAACAAAATGCATAATCCTTTAAATTGAATTCTTTTATTTTTCTGGATTAAATAAACAACCTAGTATACTGATGAAACTGTTAGAAACATTCAGACTGTCAAATCTATAAAAGAAATGAATAAAACGATAAGGGAGGGTTGCGCTATGGATGGTCAGTTCAGGTTCACCAAACAACAGTATTGTCTTACAATAAATACGTAGAATAAGTTCTTCAGGCATAAAGCCTAATTTTCAACGCCCTGTACACGAAGCATGAAGGTTTGTACGACTCCACATTCAGACAAACATGTTTAGAAAATACCTCGAATTTTTATGTACTGTGCGATTCGGAAATAATCGCTTCTGTTGGAATAACGCGGTACTATCGCAGTCGGTTTTAGATCTAACCTAACTTTATATTGCTTAACAAATAAATAAAGAAGATAAAAAATAGCCAATAATTTAAACAATTGTTATCGACCAGTTATCAAAACCTTCCTTTTGACATTACTTAAGAAACCCCGCATTTTAGTAACAAGCTTTTATGTTTTGGGTATAACGTATTCTATCTTTTCACGGTAAGCCATGTTCCAAAGAGAATTTCATTGCTGCTAATCATTTTATGATATGTTATGATTAGTAATATTCTAATAGTGCAGGGTGATTCAAAAGTATTGTCATTAATTTTAAGGATAGGTAGAGCATATCAAATAGAACAGCTTTTCTCAATAAACCATGTGTCGCAAGTAAACGGTAAGCTCACAAAAAAATTAAAAAGATCAACACAAAAATTGGTTTGGGTCACTGGAATCTAAATTTACCAAACGCCTTTCTTGTTCATGCTGATAAGAGAGTCCAGGTATATTACGTAGGTCAGTATATGAGTCATTCATCGAACGTTTTAAAGGGAGGTCAGCCTAAGCTTTTAGCAACCAGAGTTTGTGTTTGTGTTGTGTGTGTTTGTGTAGAAGTTAATTGAGAAACATTTGAACATCTTCTGTAAGTCATGTTCCTCTTTATTAACAACAATTTGTTCTAATATCACTTTTTAAACATGCCAGTAATTGTTTACTGACAGTATCAAGCCTGAAAAAATGTGAGGGGAAAGTGAAACCTGTAAATTGCATAATTATTTTTGCAGGGTCAAATTTCTATCGCGGGCTTTTTAAATGCATATTAGCTAGCGGTTCTCAAAAGTGTGAAACAAATTTAAAATACAGAAAAATCTCGATAAGCTTTAAATCTTTGCTGTAATGTACTTCTATTAAGGTCAGCATTTGTCCATTTAATTTAATGACAATACTTTTGAATCACCCTGTATAAACAGCGTTGCCGTTTCTTGAAATTTGAGAAGCCATTTTTTCAACAGAAATTAAAGGAGGCTCGGAAACATCTGCAAAACAGAAGCAAGAATGAAGCAATTCATAGTTACAGATCGTAAAAATTTTATTAACGACTGAAACCATGGCCAACTATGCCCCATGCACATGAAACGAACATCGTATACGTTAACATTTACGTCGCAGAACTGCCATTTCCACTTTAATAGCGTCTCACAACAGATTTAAGCGATAAAGTCTCGTTACTCCACCTACAATTGCTAAAGTTCAGGGATGTTTTGCACGAGATTTTTGCAGCAAGTGTAGGTTGAAGTACTTAATAACTCTCCCGTTTTATGCACCGCACCGCTCGTTTTACATTTTATAAAAAAAAAAACACCTCGATTTCTATCTCGCCAACAATTCTCGTGGGTTGCTTTGATCGATTTATCTCATTCGGACTGTTTTATTTATAACTTTATTAAAAATAAGTTTTTGTCAAAAGAAGAACCGAGCTTTTCGGACGCCAACCAGTCGTTAATGACCTTTAGTTTATTTAAATAAGCGTCCAATTTTGTTTAATTAATATTCCGCGAGACCTTTTTAACATTTTCACTTTAACTGTAAAACGTATAATTAAGGTTTCATCCGATTATCAATTTTAATGACGAAGAATGCTGCAGATTTCGAAGAGATTGATGGCTTGATCTCCTTGTGACGTAATATGTGAGGGTCACATTAGTAACTATTTTCCTGAATTTTTTTACTTTATTTAACATTTAACATTTACGTAATTTTTCGGGGGTTTAACGGTGGAGACTCCAAGAGGGTTATCTATCACGAAGTTTTAACCATACTTAGTGGCATATGGTGGGCCTGGCGTAGTCCAGAATCTGCATTCGTAACAAAAGACTAATAAACATCTGAAATCCTTAATCCTTGTTCCCCTACAATAAAATCCTGTTACCTTCCAATGATTAACTATAAGATAGATCCTTAAATTCTCATGGATTGCTTGCAACTTCGCCCTTAAGCGTGACGTAATGTATGAGGGTCACACCATTAACTATTTTCCTGATGTTTTTTTACTTTCTTTAAACTAAATTTTCGTGGATTTGTTTGACAGGGAGGGTCTTTACGAGTCTCTATCGCTCTGTTACGGGTTTCTAGCTTATATGGTGGGTCTGGCGTAAGCCAAAATTGATGTCACATGCGAAACGAGATGAGAATAATTAGCTACGAAATCGTGGGGTTCTTGCAACTTGGTTCTTAAGCTACGCAAAATAAAAAAACAATCCAAGCCAGTTTAAGCAAATTAATGTTAAGTGCATCGTAAATGATGTTCTGGAAGATTCAGGCTTGCGAAAATGCATGCTCGGTTTTTATTATTGTCTCGAATGTATTTTTAATGAGATGATTCGTCTTCGAAACTATTATTCCGAAGTCGCATACCATCAAATACATAATTACGCCACTAATTATGCGAGGTTAAATTTATAAGATTGAAGTTATACGGGACGTAAGTTGCAACTTGCCTCGCCCGCGAAACCGGATTATTAAAGATTTCGAATATTTATCACCAGGCCTTTTCGTGTCCTTTTATTTTGCGAATTTTACCCGCATTCTCTTTCTGTGATAAATGGCAAAAGATGATACCTTGTGATATATCTGACTTGAAACAAATTGCCCTTAAAAAGTCAACGGCGTAACATGAAGAACAAAATGAAAAAATCTCACCATGGAATGTTAATAGTTAAAGGTTAATAGTTACATTTGCATGCTGTAAAAAAAGTAAAAGTAACTGAATGAACGAGTATTGTCGCAATTATTTAACAATGGGTTTAAAAAGGGAAACATTTACGTCCAGTGAATGATATTTAAATAATTATAGCGAGGTGACACAACATTGTGAACGATTCGAATGCTAATTTTTATTATTATTAATCGAGTTAACGACGTTTTTAATTGCCGCCTGTTATATCATTTTATTATACCGAATTTTACGTCTGTAATTAAATTAGTCGTTACGTGTTTTTGGCCCAAACGCCTTGGCAGATTTTATTTAAGTAACATTTCTGAATATTCACTGACGTAACATCGAAGCTTTAATTAATTTTCATATTTTAGTGCAACAATTTAACTCTCGTGTTTTGTTTTATTGCCAAATTTGGTGATATTCTAGATGCTTTTTTATATAATTTACCAAAAATCGAAAAAGGTCATACGCTTTTTCCTGGGATTCACTTCAAAGTAAAGTAGGCTATGCTTGTACTATCAGTGCATTACAAACAATTAATTCGTGTAGAACATTAATCTTAGCATCGATAATTCTTAAAACAAGCAAAACAAGGGCCTATTGACCTTTAGCAAAAGGTGTCTACGACTTGAAAAACTGAATGAACTTTGCTAATATTTGTGAATGAATGTTTTAGTATTTTTTGTCAAATTTTGCCTTTTACTTGTTAGGTAATTTTGGAGGTATAAAATTCATTCACCAAATGTTGCTGAACATCCAAAATTCACTTTCATTAATAAATAAATTATGTAATAAAGTTGAATTGCTTGACTTTTATGCAAGATTTCACTCAAACAGATATGTTTCCAGTTCTATAAAAGGTATTGATTGATTGGGAGACCAAGAATTTCAGCTTCAAAACCCAAACTTTTAACAGAAAAATTTCCATAATGTAAGAGAATTCCAGAAACCATTTAAAGAGTGACTTAAGAAGCCTAAGAATTTCAGTTATAAACCTGAGCCTAAAACCGATTGAAGAACCACGCTTTAACATTCAAATTTTTAATAGAAAAACTTAACTTCATCTTCGAAATTGAAATTTTTAACAAAAACATAAAAAATCAGTGAAATAGATTGAAAAGCCAAGAACTTTAGTTTCAAATCCCTGAAACCAATTTAAGAACCACGAATTTCAGCTTTAAACTTCAGATTTTTGAGAGACAAATTCCTTAAACTGATAGAAGAACCTACAATTCACAGCTTAAAACTTCAGATTTTAACATAAAAATGGAACCAAATCAAGTTCAAGATCTACGAAAATCTCAAAGAACGTAAAAACCAAGAATTTCAGCCATAAACTTGTCACTTTTGAAGAAACTTATTTAACAACCACAAATTTAAATTTCAAATTTTTAACAGAAAAAAATCCAAATATAAGAAAATCACTGAAACTGAAGATCTAAGAAGTTCAGCTTGTTCCAAATTGTACCAAAATCTCTGATTGAAAAACCAAAAACTTCAGTTTTAAAATCCCTAAAACTAATTGAAAAACTAAGAACTTCAGTTTTAAAATCCCTAAAACTGATTTAAGGACCAAGAATTTCTGTTTAAAATGTACGAAAATCCATTAAACTGATTGAAGAACCAAAAACTTCAGCCTGAAACGCTTTCTAATATATTTGAGTACCAAGAATTTCAGCTTCAAAATTATTGAAGCGACTTAAGAACCTCAAGAATTTCCGCTTTGAGCTTCGGATTTTTAACAGAAAAATTTTGGAGATACAAGAGCATCCCTGAAACCGATCGAAGAACCAAGAATTTCTGCTTCAATGTTCAAACATAACAAGTTCAAAATCTAAAACAAATCCTGGAAAAACTTGAACATGAACCATAAAAAATTCAGATTTCAAGAGCAATCCTGAAACCAATTCAAGAACCAAGAATTTCAGCTTCAAAATTGAAAATTTTAATAGAATAAATCCTATCAGCATCAAAATCCCTGACTTAAGAACGAAGAATTTCAGCTTTGAACTTCATATTTCTAAAAGGAAAAATTCCAAAATTTACGAAAATTCCTGAAACTGATTTAGGAATCAAAAATTTCAGTTTAAAAATTTTAATTTTTTAGAGAAAAAAATCAAAATGTAAGAAAATGCCTGAAACCAACCGGGGAGCCGAAATTTTCAGCTTTGAACTTCAAATTCCTAACACAAAACATTTCAAATTTTAGGGAACTTCCTTAAACTGATTTAAAAAATAAAAAATTTGGTTTCAAAATTGAAATTTTTATAAGAATAATTTCAGAATTTAAGGAAATCCCTGAAACCAACTGCACCAACTGAAAAGCAAGGAATTTTAGCATGGAATTTTAAATTTATGAAACAAGAAATTCAGCTTCAAAATTCAAATTTTTTACAGAAGAAATCCAAAATTCGAGAAGATTACTGAAACTACATAAAGGGCCAAGAATTTCTGTTTTGAGTTTCAAATTATAAGCAGAAAAAAATTTCAGAAGTCCTGAAACTGATTTAAAAAACAAGAATTTCAGTTTGAAAATTGAAAATGTTGCAAGAAGAATTTGAAAATATGTATAAGGAAATCCCTAAAACCAACTGAAGAGCCAAGAATATCACCTTTGGATTTCAAATTCGTAACAGAAAAAATTTCAAAATTTAAGAAAATTCCTGAAACTGAGTTAAGAAGTAACTCCGCCGTAGAGAATAAAAGGCTGGTAAAGCCCTAGTGGTGCATACTTATGCCGTCAAGTACGAGTAGGTATCGAGAAATGCTAGGAAACGCTTCCCTGACTAAACACCAGTCAGCTCTGCCAGCAAATTCTAGAACAGAATGTACTAGGATGAGGGCGAATTTCTAGCGCCTCAAAACGAGAACCCAGCGGCTAAGGGCAGGAAATCCCCTACAGAAAAACCCCGGCCCTCCTGGCAGGGGGTTGGCGTGCGGCGACAACCCCATCTAAGCTGGAAAAAGAAAATTGTTACGGAAGTTCAAGAAAACCGGACGGAATTCACGAAGCCGACGAATGCTATTGAAAAAGGCCGGCGAATTAAGAGTATGTATATACAAGTGAGAAACTGGAAAAGAGTGGCCCTAAACAGAAACAAATGGAGGGACAAGTCCATAAAAAGAATTTAAATATTTTACACAAACATTTCACACGTCTTGAATTAAAGTTAACTTAAAACAGTCTTGCATGAAATGACTGGAACATCGTCTTGGAGCACGGTGTCAATTCTGTCGTAGATACTGCTTCTTTGATGGCCGGATATAAACCATGCCTTTAGTGTATTTCAGCTCAGTATTTATACAGAAAATTGATTCCCTTCTCTCAATATTCAATATCTTATCTTATGCGCGTGGGAAGTGCAGAATTACATCGGAGCGCGTGTGAGCTATCGAATTTCACCGTACATTGCACTTCCATGTACGTGCTTATCTTGCTGTAACTTAAATACGTCGAAACTCGCACGTCATCCTGCTTGCTTGTGCGTTCAGATTTGATAGTTTTAGTATTCTTACATTCGCCTTTGTTACATTATGAAACAAAATGACAAGAATATATCACACGATAGTGGCACAGCCGTCTTGATGGTGATCGATTTAAAATAAAAATATCATATTTCAGTTGGTAATACAGCAAACGTCCTAAAAAGGATATGGCATGAAGAAGAAGAATACAGCAATGTCAACACTGCAAGAGCCAATAGCCTATAGTGAAGTTACCAATCATTTAAAAACAAAACACCCACTTGTTTTACATATTATATTTAAACAAAGCTTTGCCCATATTTCATTTTTTGTTTAGTGTAACTCTTGGGCATTCTGTATGAAACAATTTATGTTCCTTTTGTCATCGAGTACGCTATTCTAATGTGACATATTTCCCTGCGTAAATTGGGCTTTGTTGATGTTACGTTTGCTACTCTTTGTAAGTTATTAACGATATCAGATTGATAGTATTTTTTAATCCACCTTCTGCGTCAACTGCGGGACATAGGTCTCCCTCAATGAGGGGTTTTTGATCTACTCCCCCACAGTGAGCGGCCCTCGTGAAAGAGAGGTGCTGCGTTAACGGAGCAATCGGGCCACCCATTCCAGTACTGACCGGAGTCAACGAAGCTTAACTCTTCTGATCGTACTGGACTGTGGTACTTAGTCACCCCAATTTAGGACCTTGAAATAGGGCAGCCGATCGAAAAATTGTTACAATTTTTTGCAAATTGAACAACTATTAATTTGTTTTTGTTGTTGATATCATAATTAGATTCTTGTTTTGGATCCTAATTTTTATATGTATAAATTAATGTAAGAAGTTTTCTAAACTTCGTCCAACAGGTTCAACCCCCAGCAGCCCCAGATTTAATCTATGGCTGGCTGCTGGGCTCGAACCCAAGGCCTCTCGGTCGTAATTACTTTTTTTTAATAGTAACACTACAAATAAGACAGATTTACGCAACAACCAAAGACCATTGCTAGCTTGATGTGTTTCTCCTTTATGTGCCATAAATATCTATAAAGCTGAGAGTTACAATATCGCTTGTAAATTTAATATCAAAAGGCATAACAACTGGTAGCCTATATTAAAAGCGAACTATAAATTGTGCTACCGTGAATGAATAAGAATCCCGTCTGGTATGCCAGAGTTATTTGCATTGTCGTACGTGACTTTTCAGAGACGGGATCAACATCCATGAATGATCGAAACTCATGTGCGTGTTAGTGACCCGATATTTGGGAATCCCTACTTTAGGCCCGTGTAAACATTTTTGTTTTGTGTTGGTGTTGTAGTGTACACGTGTTATACGTTCCTTGCATAAAAATCATGCGTTTACACCTAATAAGGTTGTCAAAATTTCCTGGCTTGATTCAGATTTGATAATGTTTTGGGGGCTTAATCAAAAAAACATTCTGAATATTTGAACTTGAAATGAAATTTTATAAAGCGTATGTGTAGCAAGAATACAAATTAGACGAAACGGTTCGTTAATATTCTTAGCCTACACTTCTATTTAACAAACATTTTATCGACGGGCATAAAATCCGTTCACAATGATCAATAATTATGTGAACGGGGTCGTAAAATTTCTTGATGATTGAGAGGAACGATAAAACTAAATTAGCAAATCTTGCTAAATCTATTTACAACCGACGTTATTCCGTGTTATTTGCGCAATTATCTTTCACACTACGACCTGTAAATTGATACGAACTAAATGTCTACATTTTGTTTGAAACAAAACATTTTTCTTTGGTTTTTTCTGTTAAAATTTCGAAGTTTTTTAAGCCTGAAGAAAGATTTCTAGGGTTTTCTTACATTTTTAGGCTTAAATTTTTTGTTCTTAAATTGGTTTCAGGAGGATGTTGTTAGGCTCTTTCATCGGTTTCAGGGAGTGCATGTAGTACTGCAATATAAAAAGTTAAGCAAAGACCTGCTTGGTCAGAACATGGGTGGCCACTCTGCAGTTCGGTGTGTACGGCCCCCTCGACACTGTAAAGCACATATAGGCAAACCCCGGCCCTCTACTTCTTTTGATCCGGCCCTGATTCATTTCAGCGAAGTTAATCGGATTTTCATAAAATTATAAAAATAAGAAACGAAATAGCTCATAGCAATTTTATGACACCAATAAAATCATAGCTCTATACCAGACCACTATATTATAAATAAATGAAATAAGAAGTAACAACGTATTTTAATTAATTTGATATTAATTTATTTTATTTAATAATTTGGTCCTGCTTCGACTCGGAGAGAGAATGATAATAATTTGGCCCCAGAACTAGGAAAGGTTGCCCATGCCTGCTGTAACGGAAAAGAAACAGAATTTTGAAGCTGAAATTCTTGGTTCTTAAGTCGTCGGTTTCAGAGATTTTGAAACTGAAGATATTGGCTCCTCGATCGATTTCAGAGATTTTCTTGCATTTTGTATTTTTGTTAGCTAAAACACCTACCAGTTTCAGGAATTTTCTTGAACTTTGACATTTTCTCTGTTAAGAATTTGGAGTTTAAAGCTGAAATTCTCGGTTTTTATATCGGTTTTAGGAATTTTGAAACTAAAGTTTTAGACTCTTCAATCGGTTACAGACATTTTAAATTTTTTCTATGGGAATGGCAGGTGACGGAAACTGTCTATTTGCAGCAATAGCGGATCAAGTAACGAAAGGTGGAAGAAACAAAGAAAAACTCATGGCAGAAGCCGGTACTTAAGAAGAAAAATCGCAAATTATGTGAGGGAAAACCAAGAAGAAATACAGCTGCAGCTGGAAGAAAATATCAAAGACTTGCGCCTTGCTAATTGACACCTATATAGAAGATTTGGGAACAAAATGATTGTGGAGAGAGACACAAATCGATCCTCGTAAAGAAAGGGAGAACTCAACCAGTCACAAGTCCACAAGGAACAGGGAACAGGTTCAAAAAGAACACGAAGCAGAGAATCGGGAAAAACCTTTCAGAGAAAGACAACCGCCAGAGTCAAATACATCAAGAAATAGAGGAAAGCTGCCACCACATTTAGAAGAGAATACCACAACAAACTTGGGAATAATGGACAAGAAACAAAATTATGATGAAGAAGAATATAAACCGCATATATGACTTAAGAGAAGAAGCAGACAACGAGGAAATAGAAGTAGAGGAAGAAGACATAAATATCGAAGAATAATGCAGAACAGCGAAGGAACAAATATCATAATAATAACAATAAAAATAAGGAAACAAGGAATACGTATAATACATGTGAAGTGAAAATAAGAATATTAGTAATGATAATAATAATAATTAGACTAGGCTAATGTAAAGTAACACGTAACAGGGCAGGCATGTCTATGCTAAGGTGTTTCATATCATAGACATAGGAAATTAGCGAGTTACATTCCAGCCTAGCTTGGGATACGAGATGCACCTTTTGACCTTAGTTTAGATAAGCAACTATTCTGTTAGTTTAGTCTTTATGTTAGATCTAGCATCGATGTAATATTTTGTACTCCGTTGGATAAATATATTTTTTTAATTATTTTTCAACGTTAACATTTAAATAGCGGATATACTATTAGTATAAGATGACAAAACATGTTTAACCATCTCGGTCATATATCCAACTCCCATTGGATACGTGACTTACTAACTATCCTACACTGTAGAAGCGGTGTCCTGCGGCTGGCGTCACAGGCATGTTAACGTTATACAGTGCTCCCAATCCCCACCTATCATAACAAATCCCTTGACACCCTATTGGCATGGGGTGGGCCTGTTATCAGTTTAAGGGATTTTGTTATATTTTGAAATTCAATTCCTTGTTTCTTAAATCGGTCTCAGAAATTATCTTCAACTGTGAAATTTTTTATGTTAGGAATTTGAAGTTTAAAGCTGAAAGTCTTGGTTCTTAAGTCGATTTAAAAGCTTTTGAAGCTTTTGGTTCTTCAACAAGTTTCAGGAATTTTCTTGAATTCTGAAACTTCATCTGTTAAAAATTTAAAAGTCCGTAGCTGAAATTCTTGGTTCTTCAATCACTTTCAGGGATTCCGGACTTTGTTATATTTAGAATATTTTTTATAAACATTTCAAATTTGAAGCTGAAATTCGTGGTTCTTAAATGGTTACAGGGGTTTTATTGAAATTTAATTCTCTTGTGTTAAAAATTTGAAGTTAATAGCTGAAGTCCTTCTGGAGTACCTACTTAAATCGGTTTCAAGAATTTTTTTGCTGTTAAGAATTTGAAGTTTAAAGCTGCAGTTCGTGGTTCTTAAGTGAATTTCAGGGATTCTGAAACTGACGTTCTTAGCTCTTTAATCAGTTTCAGGGATTTTGGTACAATTTGAAAATTGTTCGGTTAAAAATTTTAATTTTAAAAGTTGGTTCTTCAGTCCGTTTCATGGATTCGGAAACTCCTAGCTCTTCAATCGATTTCAAGTATTGTTTTTCTGTTTGGTATTTGGCCAGAACAAATGAAATAAAAATAGATCGTATAAACATGGCGATTATCAAGGCCTAATAGTCTGCAGTTTTTTTTAAATCAATTTCCTCTTCTACCGCAATGCCGTGTCGAGGCTCATTCATACTTGCTGGTGTGCAGTGGAGGTGATGGGTCCATTTTTGTACTTGAAAAAATAAGCCTTAAGTAACAAATTCGAGTAATTCGACCCTAATCGGCCCCATAATACCAGGGCCACCGCTGGAATCGAACCTGACTTAGCTACCCAGGCTGCCTAATAGTCTGTATCACACAGTAAAAATCACCAAACTTTGTAGTTCTAAGTTCTAGTCTTAACTTCTTCAGTTTAACTGATTTTCTTTGTCTGGTTTTGTATTTTTGAAAGCATAAAAATGTAAATAAGATCTAAGAATAGTCAAACTAAGAGGTTCCTTATTAGGTAAATTCTATCATTAACTATTCAGTACGTAAAACCAGGCGGTAGCCTCTGATGTGTACAAAGTGTTATTCAAATAAGCGTTTTTAAACATTTTGGTGGTACTCTAATGACTAACCCGCTGTGAACATTAACCGATTCTTCTGTGTGATGTATGATCCGTGACCTTTTAGACCTCAAGTCAACAGCGTATAAGAAATCTCTCAATTATTATATCGACAATAACCTACTAAATTGTTGATCGTATCTTAAATTGCTTCTAACTACTTCAGCGCGTATTCTACGTGCTGCTGCTGCTGGCTGCCTGCGTTTAATTTTTCATTTTGACACTAAACGCAATTTCAAATTCCATTTTGCTTAGATTAAGGTCAGATTAGATTAGCTTGCTGTAATTAAGCCTATGTCTGATTGTAAAAAGAAATTTATGTTTTAATCATATGCTAATTACGATTAATATGAATCCATGCAGTTAACATCCCAACTGGGCTATAAATGGCAAGCAAATGATACTTGAACTTATTTCTATTGTTTTATGTCAAGGAGCATGCAGTAATTTACTTCCCGTTTATGTACTCAGAAAAACAACACTTGATGACTAACAAACTAACTAAGCTATAAGAAGATAAAATTATTAGATTAACCTACTAGTCATTTCTATAACAAGCTGCAGTACAACGCACTCTGTAATTTAATGTTTTCATCTTTTGTTCGAAGGAAAAATCTACTTTAAAAGTTGAAAAGTCCCCGGGCCTTCGAGAGTCCTGAATATCAATCAAAAGAATTCCTTCCTACTTCAAAGGTACAAAAATCCGAGCCTTCGAGGGTCCTCTGAAAATTTCAAAATCTATCCAGAATTGCTTTTTGGTAGGAAAAACTTTGAACGTAAGAAAATCTGATCCTTCGGGAGTCCTAAAAATTTCACAAGTTTCCCAGAATTCTTCTAAAATTAGTTGCTCCAAATTGTTGCTTTTTGAGAATCATACTGTTTTAAAATAATATTTTAGGCACCCAAAAAATCATTCTTTAAAAATTCTTTGGTAATTCATTTTCAATAATAATTTAATGAGATGAGATGAGACAGAAACCCAAGAGTTCGAATTTAATCCCCCAACATTTTAAACTTATAAATCTGAAGCACCAAAAGGCAGCAGCTACTGTCTTTTTCACTTAAAGATAATTATATCCGACATAATCGAACAATCATCACGACATCAAACAATCAACACAGCTGTTACGAGCCGCGAATAAGTTCAATAAAAGTAAAATCTAATTGCAATAAATTTTCTACTCGCAAGCAAACCGTACAAAAATGAATTGCGGGATTAAAAGCAAAACTGGTTTTCAATGTAATGAATTTAAGCGTAAGCTCTTTTTTATGATATCCCATTTCATCAACCATTCATTTTCTGTGTAATTATTAACGAACAGCATATGGCAAACGATATTTATATATAAAATGAAAGATTTCGCCGCTTGTTGTTTAGTTTGTTTATGGTAATACAAATCAGGCTATCATTTTCAATTAATTTGATTTTAACTTTAGGAAAAAATATTTTAGTAATTTATCGTCTAATGTTAAAGTTAGCTTGGTGTAAACCAGGTTGCTAGCATTGCGTTGCTGGGCTTAGCCATGCTTTAGACTTCATGTGTAAATTAGGTGCTCCAAAAAGCTAATCAAAGATAAGCTTTGGCTTTTCACGGTGTAAACCATGCTTAGGTTTTAAGTATGCTCGGTGCAAATGGCCTTAAACTTTAAGAAAAAGTCCTAAATTGTGCTTAAAAATGATCAACAGATCCATTAATACTTTCGAAGACACCTAAAAACTTAAATATTTACAAACATTGATGGCCCTTTGGTGATTTTCACGGTGTGAATTGGGCTTTTAAAACGTCAGAAAATGAGGTTAGATTTTTTAATCTGTGATTTAACGTGTAACAACCGACATACTTAATAAAATGAATATACAAGGCACAGTGCTGAAGTTGGAGATTAGCCTTAGAAATAAAGTTTAAACCTTTAAACCAGATTTGTTTTAGCTTCCATCGTGTTTCTATGGCTTTTCATAGTGTAAACCATGCTTAGGTATCAAGTATGCTCAGTGTAAATGGCCTTAGACTTAATAAAAAGTCTTAAATTGTTCTGAAAAATCATCAACTGACTTAATTACTTTGGAAGACACCTAAAAACCTAAATATTTACAAACATTGTTATAATTTTAGTTGGCCATGGCTCTTTGGTGGTTTTCACCAGTGTAAATTGGGCTTTTAAAACGTAAATAAATGATAGCCAAAACCCTTACTACAACATACAATATCATACTTGTAGGTCTGCGTAACACATTGATGTTTCATTTACATCGAGTTGGTCATGAGTTGGTGATTTTCACGGTGTGAATTGGGCTTTTAAAACGTCAGAAAATGAGGTTAGATTTTCTTATCTGTGATTTAACGTGTAACAACCGACATACTTAATAAAATGAAGATACACGGCACATGGCTGAAGTTGAAGATTAGCCTTAGAAGATTTGTTTTAGTTTCCATCGTGTTTCTATGGCTTTTCATGGTGTAAACCATGCTTAGGTATCAAGTATGCTCAGTGTGGACTTAATAAAAAAGTCGTAAATTGTTCCGAAAAATCATCAACCGACCCATTAATTACTTTGGAAAACACATAAAAACTTAAAATATTTAGAAGCATTGTTATAATTTTAGATGGCCATAGCCCTTTGGTGGTTTTTACGATGTAAATTGGGCTTTTAAAACGTAAACAAACGATAGCAAAAACCCTCATAACAACGTACAAACAATATCGTTGTTGAAGGTCTACCTTACTCAGTATATTTATGTTTTAGTTATATCAAGTTGGCCATGGTCATTTGGTGGTTTTCACGGTGTAAATTGGGCTTTTAAAACGTAAGAAAGTGAGGTTAGATGTTTAGATTCTGTGTTTTAAAGTGTAAGAGCCGACAGACTTAATAAACCGATGTGGCTTGGGTTTCTCTCATAAAAAAAATCCAAAATGTTGGCAGGTTTTTACGGTGCTTATTTGGACTTCTGAACATTTCAGAAAGTGAGGTTATGTTCGTTTGTGTGCTTGGATTTTGATGCTATTTGTCATACCTGCTGGAATGAGTGACAGTTTTGAGCTTTGAAGAAGCCCTGAAGGAATCTTCTCGAAATTTTTCAGAGCTGTGAACTTCTTGTCTACGACAGTTTTACGTATTATTTGCTGACGACCAAATTAAGTCCTTAACAGCTACCAAAACGTTCCCAAATAAGCTAAAACTAAAACCGTACAACCTTCTAAGACCAAGTGAATTACTAGAATTTCTACGACCAAGTCCCATCCCAAAAAAAGCCTAAGTAATCAAAATCCAGTACGAGTAAATCTACGAATTTCAGTGTTAATTGCTTGGTATAAGAATTCGCGGTCGCCCAAAAAGGGTTGTCAGAGCAGCGACATCGGATCCCGGTGGGAAGAGGACCAAAATGGATCATCTTTCACCCTCACCGCAAGAAGCAACACATCAATGTCCATTATATTTAATTCAATGCACCCGCAGCAAAGACGATCGAAGAATTTGCAGCAAACTAAAAGGCTTACCAAAGCCTGCGAGTTGAAATTCACCAAACTTTTTGGGTAATTTAGGCCACGTTAAAAGGCCAACCAAATTCATGGGGAAATAATTACATTAGATGAAGTGTATTATTATGTAGAAATTAGCAAAGTTAAGTCAAATTGAGTAAGAAACAAATTAAGTTCGAGGAGTTGTGTTCTCTACCTCTAAAAAAATTACGCAACTAAAACACGCACTCCATTAAACACAAAAAAAAATAACATCAATCAAGTTCGTTATAAATAAAGCTTTGCAAATTAAGAAATATCACACTTTCGCCATCTTTCAGCAGTTTATTCATTTTAAAAGGAATTTAATAATTTAATAATAATTACATAATTAATAAACCAATTAAGTACTCACTGTTTAAATTGCCTTCGAATTCTGATGTTCTACTCATCAAATCTCCAAATTTCAAAACAACTTTATGGGGTAATAAAACGGTAGTAAACCCAAGCTTAAAATTATCCTTCGGACGTTTTTAATCAAATTAAAATTTTGGATTTCATAATTTCACGGCAAAAAACAAATCCTCAAAATATTTCATCAGTGCCCACTACTCGGAATTTAATTAATTTATGACTAATAAATTCCTTTGTTGCTCTTTATTTTTTAACATTTGTAACTTCGATTTGCTTGTATTTAACAATTTTGTTTTGTTGTGGTTTCTTTATCGGCGATTTCATGGTTTTCTAATTACATATTTTAACAATATTTGTACATTACAAAAGTGGAGTTAATATTTGGGCTAAAATATAAACCCACTCGCCATTGTTATAACAATGATTGAAATTTTCAATTCTAACTCCTACTTTTCATTCATTCCATAATGATACGTAACACATAAAATAATACGGATTTGTTTCGCCCGTTGGTTGTAACGTATTATTCTGTATTTAATTAGTTTATATTTTGGATTTTACCAAATTTTGTTTGTAAAGCAAATGAATCAGAAGACAAAGAAATCGGGTTTGTTCAAGACTTATCTATCTGACTTAGCCGATTAAGCAAAGCAAGGATCCTGACTGAAAGATTCTCATTGATCTACTGGAAAACGAATCGCGAAGTTGCACCAAACAACTGCAAAATCCTTCAAATAACTCGTGAATATACCATTTAACGTAAATAAACCGCAAACTTCTAAAAAATTACTGTAACAATTTTCAAATCACTCGTGAGTCGTCAATTAGAACGTCTTCGAATACGTAGAGGCGTAAAACACTGCCAACAAGTGAGTGGAAACATCAGGAATAACAAAAAGGGGACGGTACCGCTAGGAACAGTCAGTTCAAATTCAACATACAGCATTGTTATCACGAAATAAATACTGAAATTGTCAATTTGTTAGTGGGCCAAAGGGTAAATCTAACCTAAAATCTACCACTGATAGTTCCTGCAAACAGTTTTGTGGCTTATCCCTCACTACGGCCAAATAAACATTAATCAATCATCCAAGCACATTGAAATTTCGAGAAAATTATAAAGATTAGATGAAAGGATTTGAGAAATTATTAAAATCGCTGGAGTACACATGTAAAAAGCGTAAAAGATCATCGTGAAGCAAGCAAAAAGGGCGGGTATCGCTAAGAGCAGTCAGTTCAAATTCAACATGCTGAATAAATAGCACGATAAAAACAGGTTTAAATCGTAAAATGATTGTGTTGATGGGCCAAAGCGTAAATTTAACCACAAAGCTACCACTGACGGTTCCTATTGACAGTTTTGTGACTTGCCTCGAACTAAAGACCAAATAAATAATATTCAATCGTTCAAACACATTGAAATTTCGAGAGAATTAGAATAATAAAGAGACCTGACAGGATTTAAGAGGTATGAACCCTTCAATACGCCATTTTAGTAACAGAAAAATGAGAAAAATATTTTATGTGTTATAAAAGAAAGTTGATAGCCAGGGTCACGCAGTGTTCGAGCATCAGGCTAGCGTTGGCTAGTCCTAGGTTCGAATCTCCCTAGTGACCATTCGTCTCGTTATGCACATAATTAACGACGCTCTCTTCCGAATACAGGCCTAGGAGGTAGAGTAAAAAGGTCTTACACCTACATACACATTACACTCTACACATGGTGCAGTACGTAGGCATTGCACGCGTAGAGCCTCATACGTTAACGCGCCAGTCCCGACACCAAATGGTATAAAAGGTTACATGTTATACAGATAATACATAACATACATAACAAAGAGTTTCATAAAGTTGTTAAAACTTCCACGAATCGCTCAAAAGTCAAAAAAGTCAAAAGGCGAGTAGAAACCTTAACGGAAATGTCGACGTACGAAAAGGGAGGGCACCGTTAGAAGCACTCAATTCACTTTCAACATATTGCGTTGTTATCATAAAATAAATCCGTATCTGTATCTGTAACCTCTTTTATAACCTTTCGGTATCGAGGCTGGTGCGTTAGTGTATGTGGTTTTTACGGGTGCAATGCATACTGAAATAAATTCATAAGATAGGGACAGATTTAAATCATGAAGTGTTGGTAGGCCAAAGCGTACATCTAACCTCAAACTTGCCACGGACAGTTCCTATTGGCAGTTTTTGAGGGCTTCCCTTCGACTAAGACCAAATAAACAATATTCAATCGTTCAAGCAGCTGGAAATTTTGACAAAAGGATAAAGGAGCCTGACAAGAACCAAAGGCTCTAAAGTCCGTCAAAGAATTCATAAATTTTTGTAACAAGACGCAGTCGAGAAAAATATAGTATAAGTTGCAAAAGACACTTTAATGAAACTACTAAAATTGCTCAGGAGTAAAAACATAAAAAGCATAAAACATGGATGTACAAAAAGGGAGGGTATCGCTAGCATCAGTCAGTTAAATTCCAACAATGCCGCGCTCCGACGAAATAAATAACCGAAAAAATTGGTAAAATTGGAATAATTATTGCATTTTCTGTGGAAAGAAGGGAAAACCTAACCTCATATCTAACAGCACACGTTTCTTGTGGGCAGTTTTAAAAGTTTAATATTCAGTAATATCAACTAAACATCTTTAAATCATTTATACATGGAAAGTTCGTCGAAAATCAGAAAAAAATAGGAAAAATACGATACATAAGAAGAGTTTAAAAGGTCATAACCCCATGAAAAAACGCAAATTTACTATTTTTGAAATGGCAAACGCAAACGAGGAAGATATTTTCAAAATTAGAAGAAACAGTTTACTAAAACCATTAGAAATAGCGCGAATCACTCGTGAATTCGTAACTGGAACATCCTCGAACTACTGAAAGTGTAAGCTATTGTCCTGAAGTGAGCAGAAACAAGCGAAACAAAGGCATATAAGAAGGGAGGATACCGCTAGGAGCAGTCAGTGCAAGCACGTTATCATAGAATATACTTGAAAAAATTATTAAAATCGGAATAATTTTATCGTATTTTTTATAGAACAAAGGGTAAATCTAACCTTATACCTGACAAGTGACGTTTCTTGTTGACTGTTTTGGAACTTATCATCATACCATATCAACTAAACATCCATAAATCATTAACACGTGGAAACTGTGTCAAAAAACAGATAAAAAAATAAGAAAAACACGATACATAAGAAGAGTTTAAACATCCTAATCTGATGAAAAAATCTATAAATAAAGTATGTTCATTAAAAAAAAGAAAAACTCTAGAGTGCTTTGCAAATTTGTTTTAAGTATGTCTTTTAGGCTGTATGTTACATATGAAAATCATTTCCAGGGATTGCTGCAAGTTTTTTTTTAATGAACATACGTTACATCTACCATTTTTGAAAATTAGAAGCAAAGTTTAAAAATATCACCAGAAATCCTTTAACACCTGGAAGTGTAAACTATTGCCACGAAATGAGTAGAAACTTTGAGAGAACCAAAGGTATATAAAAAGGGAGGGTACCGCTAGCAGCAGTCAGTTCAATGTCAATATACGGGGTTGTTACCATAAAATAAATCTGTGGAACCGTAACAGATTTGAACTGTCACATTGTTTACGAGCTAAAAAGTAAAGCTGACGTTTAAAGCTGACGTTGTGTCCTTCGGTAATACGAACAAAGTAAGAAAATTTACTTGGTTTATACATTCAAAGGATCTCACAATGTAACATATACAAAAGGTTTTTACGATACATTTAGCAGGGATGATTGGCTTATCAAATATGTGCATAATTAACAGTTTATTTATTCTAAAATCTATAAATCAATGCCCAAATTGAAGACAGCTCGTTACATAACGAATCATTGTTGCAAAATCTGTTTTAATACCTTTGTTATCGCCTATTATACTGGTGAACACTGCAAAATGACCTAACAAGCTGCTAGAAATTTAAATTCGTTCCCAATTTACAATATAATTGGAAAATAAAATAAATTAGAAAATAAAATAAAAAAGGGGTTCGGTGCCATTAATTTAGGTAACGGAATTAATAACACGGCATTTCGATAAAAACCTTCATCTCGGACATAATTAATGTAGGTGTTGCGTGTTCGAAGATTGTCTTCGATGTTTTTTATTTACGTGGCTGTTACGGAAATAGAGCAACGGTCTATAATTAATTGAGATGAAAGATGATTAAGCCGAATTTCTTCTGCTTATATGTGCTTGATGGTCAATTCGTGTAAGAGATATCTGGCAACCGCAAGCCTAGATCTCTCCAGTGAATGAATAAATAAATAAATAAACGGATGTCGAAGTACTTGCGTGACATTTAAAAAAAGAAATCCGAATGATATTCGTTAAAGTTAATGTACTTCATGTGCGCGATGCGTTTGTTTTTCTAGAAAGGAACGGACGAATGTTCCCAGAAGTTGATGAGACAAAAACGGTGGTTAGATTAATCCGGCCATATGTGGATGGAGAGTTATATATATAAGGCACAAACAACGAACAAGGCAGCTGCACATTAAAACTGGCCACTTGTGCAAGCCAACATACTCACACAATGACCGGCCTTTCATGATTTATTATTACTGAATTAATTGACTCCTTTGTTTTGATTGCCTTTTAAATTGAACCCATTGTTTTTGTTGTTAGTGTAATTTGGATTAGCAATTTATTGTTTAATGCTTTTTTAATTTACCGTGCATTCTTATTGTTATAAACTACTCAAACTTATTATTTAGTCTATTTTTGTATTAATGGCGGGATCGATTTGTCTTCGGTTAAACTTCGAACAGCACGCATGAAAGACGGATTTCTTCGTTTGTTTGTATAATATTCGCAGGTATTCGCCCAACAAATAAAGTCCCTACAAGAAAACATAAACCAATTAATGTAGTTCTTAGCTTACTTAGGGTAGATAACAAGTGCCCTGCCTATCCATCGCCGTGTACCCATGAACGGACAAACTATTTAACTCTTGTAGAAAAATAAGGACATAAAACCTATAAATTATATTAATTTGGTTCTTAGCTGGCTTAAAATCTCTTTTTAAGTTCACAGAAAAAAATTCATTTTAGCTCTGAAAATATTAATTTAGTTTCATTCATACTTAAATTTAGCGCAGATAGTGATGTAACCCAAATAACCTGTCAGAATTTTAAGCAACGTTAGGGATATACGCTGGGAAAATCAAAGAACAAAGCAAAATTTCGAGCCATTTTCTACCTAAAAACCTGTTCTATAAGTACTTAAATTATTCATTAATTCCGTATGAAACGGCAAAGATTTTACGTTTGAAATTAGTCAGTCGGAAGTCGCAACATTCCACTTAAAATTTTATGATGTTAAAAAAACCGCAGGATTTACGTATGTTTTTGCCTGCTAATCATCTGAAATTTGGGCTTATTTATTCATCAATAGGGGGGAAGCGTGATCATTTATTAATGCCTTTCAGATTTACACAAGGAATTAACCAAACAACATAGGTGATTTCAACGCCAAATCAACACACAAACCCGAGGGTTGAAGCCAATTCAAGGTTTCCTCAAACTTTATCGCCAATTAATTATAGATTTGTAGCCTAATTTCACAACAAGGCGTGCGAAAATTCGTTGGTGATTTCAATGCTAGGTCAAGAAACATACTTAAGGGTTGAAGCGAGTTTAGGGCTTTCTCCGAATAAATTTGTAAAATAAATCCCCGAATAAAATTATATTCTAATTTTATTTGGGGATGGCACATTACGAAGGTCAAAATTAGAAAAAAAAGCAGATGCATAAGAAAACTAAAGGCAACAATAAATTTTCAAATTGCATGCGTGCCGGACGTCGTACCCTCACGAACGGTTCAACAAAAGTCTTAACAGAAGGGACAGGTATCAAAATGTATTCTTTTGTAAGCGACCCACAAAAGGCCACCTGGCTCGATGCATCCAGTAGCTTACTTTTGGTGGCAGGAAAGAAACGGGGGCACCCAACCAGTGCATATGTTACGAAATGCAGTTAACTGCAGCATCCGTGCATTTCTTAAAGTTTTATGTTTCTTTTTTTAATTCTTTCGGTTCCATATTTAAAGAAACCTTTTTTCAGGAAGAAAACACGATTGAAAGCAGGTTTTACGGTTTGATAGATACTGAATTTAATTTTATGGAGAATTGGGGCCCAGCAAATACGAATGAGTAAACAATACCTTAGGGTTAACTAGATTGTGTATATACAAGGTGTAGACGAAAACAAAATCACTCGTTTTTTTGTTATATTTTAGTGTTGAGAAAATGAAACCTAACGTAACCTAACTTACTTAAATCTAACCAAACTTAACCTGGCCAAATCAAATATAGATTAAGTTAGATTAGATTTAAATTGCGTAGGTTTCATTTTTTAACTCTACAAATATTTAAACTAACATGCAACCGAACCTAACTAGACTTGACTTAAGCTTTGTCAAATCTAACCCAACCTAACTTAATAGGATCCAACATGAACCAACTAGGCTTAACCTAAGCCAATCTAATTGAATTCTAACCTGATCTAACTAAATCAAATTTAGGTTAGGTTACATGTGAATTGGTTTTAGGTTTTATAAATGGCAGAAATACTATCAAAAATTTAGACATAACAATGGGGAAACATCGCATCGAGTGCTAAATACCTGAATATAGAGATAGGCAGAAACCATATAGCCAAAACGGCGAATACAGCAGAAAGATTGGTAACAGCACTGAGCAAAATAATGTCGAACATTGTTCCCCCAAGTAGTGATAAAAGAAAATTATTGAACAATGTTACAGAAAGCATACTGCTTTACGGGGCCCCGATACGGAAAGAGATGATCAATCTAAAAAGACATCGACTTAAATTGGAGAAAGTCTCTGCAATCAAAATCGCCAGGGCTTATCGCACAGTTTCTACGAGGGCAATCCAAGTGGTAGCCGGAGTGGTTCCAATCGATTGAAGAAAGAACGTATGATAGCGGACAAAATATTTACAAAACCAAATAAAATAGCAAGGAGAGAAGAGACTGCGAAAATGGAACCAAGAATAGAATGTAGAAGCAAACACTGGACTAAGACTTTAATTAAAGATTCTACAGCCTGGGGAAAAGAAAACATTAGACTATTTCCTGACACAGGTTCTAACGGGACACGGCTACTTCAAGAGCTATTTAAAGAAAATGAGGATCACAGAATGATGACGTCTGCGAATATTGTGGTTGCCATCAAAATATGTGGAAGATGGGCAGAAACAAGATCCGGCGCCATACTAGACAGGGCAGATATCTTACCAGATAATATTATAGAATCATGTTGGACAACAAAGCAGTATGAGACATTCTTAAAACAAAAGAAAGCAAGGAAAGGCTAATACGACCTAGAGACGGAAGATATCGAATAATTTTTCAAAAAATATTTAACCTAACTTAATCAAATCAAATCTAACATGATTCAACCTAACCTGATTGGGCTTAAACTAGCCTAACTTAATTCTTTCGAATCTAACCTAACCTAATCTAACTTATTCAAGCCTTGGTTAGGTTAGTTTAAATTTGAATTGCTTAGGTTAGGTTCTATTTTTCAAAGTGTAGTTAACCTAACTTAATTAAACCAAATCTAAACTAATCTAACTAGATATACCCTGTATAGACTTAACCTAATCCAACTTATTCTTAATCTAACCTAACCTAACTTAATTGTATTGAACTTAATGTAACTTAACTTATTCAAATCTAATCCAGCCTCACTCAACCAATCTAACCATATTAGATTAAACTGAAAAAGATTGAACTTAAAAAATTAAAACAAAGAAAAGGAGGAGCTTGTTTTACGCTTAGGAACACCCTGTATATACAAGGATTAATCGATAATAAAACACAAAAATGAGAACGAGTTACCACAACGAACGCCTAGTAAAAACCAGAAACAAGGAGTCCAAATTAGGCAATCATTATCCAGTTTCAGCATTCTTTAGTTGGATCGTTCTTTAGTTGCTATTTTTATAACAAGATAACTTAGTGGGCTGTTTAAATTCTTATTTTATTTGTGTTGATTTTTGACTTCATTTCTTAAGTTTACCGCAAACATTTGAAACAGTTTTTGGTTTTCCTACAGCTCAAAGAATACCAGGATTCAAATTGTAATTCCAGGATGAAGAACTTAAAAACCTAAGGTTTTGCTATTTGTATGTATGTATAAGAAACAGGATTTGCAGTTACTTAAACTAAAACGAATTTTTGGCATGCTGTTTGTGAAGTACTTTCAAAGTCTCCAGTCCGCCCCTGTTTCCACAAAATACGCAACCAAAACCCAACTAAAAATAATAAACAAATAAATCCATCCAGCATGATTTACAGATTACAATTTCCAGGGCGTAAACGAAGCCCCAACATGCCAAGAAACTTAAATTAGTTGGTATCAGAAACACTTTTACCCAGCCAACTTGTTAACTAACCATTATTATTACCACTATCTAACATCATAAAAGCGTTCCAGATATCCTGCTCCGTCGATACACATGTTGCCCAAATCAAACAAAAACGCTTGAAAAAAAAACATAGGGGAAAGTAAGCTGAACAGCCGATAAGGACATAAACCTCGTGTTAACAAAAACATTTAAAAAAAACATAATATAAAGACGGCGCTACGTTTTTAGAACCGGTAATACAGGCATATGTTGTGTATCCTAACTCTTGAACAAGTGGTGGTCCCCAGCGTGATAGAACAAGAACGAACGGTAAGAAAAGGGTAGATAAGGTCCATATTTGTTATGAAACTAACGACCAAGTATCAAGTTTCCTGTTTATACAGTCGAAGCACATCGTCCCACGTGCAACACATATGCTGCTGCATGCCGGTCACCGAGACACCGATTCGATTCTGCCAGGCTCTCCTTACGTTTATTATTTCTTTGAAATCCGTGTCCGAAATCTTATACTCACTCATACGGCACAAACTTAACTATCCGATTTTATCAGATTTAATAAGAAAAGGGCGCTTTGAATTCGTTTCATTTGAAGCTTACTAGAAATTAATGCAGGAAACAGATTTTTATTTATATTGTCGCAATTTTGAGCCGTGATTTTATGTAGGATTCGTCCACGTTTTATACGACCCCTGGTTGGCCACCTTTTAATTTGTTTTTGTACGACGTTCGCGGACTAAAGTAGGCCATGAATTCAACTTATAACATTGGCAATAAATTTGGTTGGGATTTGAACAGCCTGCTTTTGTCAGTTGTTTAATTCAAGGTTATATAAACAATGCTTGTTTGAATTACCTTTAAGTCAAAATGCAAAAGCAAGTTGTCTAAGTCATTTTAATTTAAATAAATCACTGTTAAATTGCCAATAGGAATGTAATTAACTTTAGGAATTAAAATGTCTCGGCAAATCTCCAAGTAAAACCAGGGTCCAAACGGAAAATGTTTCGAAAATTTAATAAATGCAAAGATTAAGGAATTATTTTAGAATTGGCAACGCTGGTCTTGTCGTGAATGAAATTAGATTAAGTTCAATTCAATTAAGTTGGGTTAGGTTAGATTAAGAATAAGTTGGATTCTATTCACAAGTTAGGTCAGGTTGGACCTAGAGACCTAGAGACATCTTTCCTTTCATCGTTGATTTTATGTATGATTTATGCACGTTTGATCTGCCTGCTGGTTGGTCATTTCTTCATTTGTTTTTATAAGCTATTAACGAACCAAAATAGACCATGTGACATTAAATTTGGTCGACATTTAAATGAAATTATCTTTTTAACAGATGTTTAATTCTAGGTTATGTAGAGAATGCTGAGTTGCCAAGTTTCTTGCTAGAATTAGAAGTTATCTGAGTGATTTTAATTTAAATAGATCAATGTAAAATTACCAAGAGGAAGTATAATTAATTACAATTACAATCTAACCTACATTAACCTGGCCAAATCAAATCTCGGTTAGGTTAAGTTCTTCTTCTAGAAGTGGCGTGCCCTTTACACTACCGGGCGTTACCGATCTTCTCTCCATATGTCTGTGGAGTGCGTGTCAAGTAGCCTACAGGCATAGGGGACCTACAGGTAAACGTGGGCTCCGCACTACGGACTTTACTGGGCAGAAATACTTCGGTGGTTTGCCAGTGCCTTCCGAGGGAGGCAGTCGGGTGTTTTCGGTGTATGTGTGACGATCCAACTGAGCCACAACCGCAACTAGGTTAAGTTAGATTAATCAATATGTTGGGTTTTTTAACTCCAAAAAATATCTAATATAAACCTACCTAATCTACACACATCACAAAAGTCTAGGGATATATATTTTTTTATCGATATAAATCAATTTTGTTATTAAATATCTCTACCATTGATCAAGTATGCTAGTGCTAGTCTTTGGGATAGCGATAGCAATTGTTTCAATAATAAACAAACAAATGCAAATGCTTAATTGTCAATTCAACTAAAAGTAAAGCAATTTCAGTGTTGTTAGGGAATAATTTAATCATCATTTACAGTTAATTTACGTTTATATTGGGGTGATTTAAGTTTTATTGGTGCTGTTATTATGGAAGGTAATCAACAACGACAACATTTAAGTTTAGCTGAAATGAACAGAGCTGTAGGTATGCTAGAAGCTGGTCGAAGACAAGTTGACGTTGCAGCAGCTTTAAACACCTCTCAAAGTGTTATCAGCAGACTGTGGCGTAGATATAGGACATCCGGAGATCCTAGCGAACAACATCCAGGTCGTGTACGCATTACTACCGCAGTTCAAGATCGCTACTTAACATTTGAAGCTAGACGACGACCAATAATTACGGCTAAACAATTGCTTTCACAGCTTCAGACTACTCATAATGTAACTGTATGTTCTCAAACAATCAGAAATCGATTGCATGAAGCCAATCTCCACGCCCGACGTCCAATAAGAGCCCCACCAATTCGACATAGTAATCGAGCACGTAGAGTAGAATGGGCTGAAGAGCATATTCTGTGGACAGAAGAGCAATGGTCTAGGGTTTTGTTCACAGATGAATCTCGTTTTGCAATACACCCTGACAGCCGAAGAGTTGGAGTGTGGAGGCGACCTGGTAACTTGGAAAGGCTCAGATGTGTTCAAGATGTCCATTCTTATAAAGGAGGTACCGTAATGATGTGGGGTGGTATCTGCATTGGCGGAAAAACAGATCTCTGTTTTCTTGAGAGGTTTTTAAATGCCGATGGGTATCTAAATAGGGTACTGCGGCCTATAGTGCTTCCATTCGCAGGTGCTGTTGGACCTGAGTTCATTCTAATGCATGATAATGCCACCCCACACGTTGCAGGTACTGTTACCGAGTGGCTTGAAGACGAAAACATTTCTGTTTTACCATGGCCTGCGCAGTCCCCAGACTTAAACGTTATTGAGCACGTGTGGGACATGTTGGGAAGAAGCATTGAAAGTGAATTGGATGAAATTCATACTCGGATTCAGCTTCGTGATACCCTTGTAAGACACTGGCAACAGTTACCGCAAGATGCAATAGATAATTTAACTTTATCAATGCCTAGAAGATGCAGAGCCGTTTTGAACCAAAGAGGAGGAAATACTCTCTACTAAATTTAATTAATTAATACTTTAAGTGCTGACACTTCAATTTCTTATGATTGTATAAAATCAACTTTTTGCTAATAAGTTTCATTAAAGCTTTTTCAACTTGTCTTCTTTTGTTTTAAATTAAATTTCTAATTTAGAATGTTGTAAAAGTATTGTGTTAATTTATTATATGCAGACCACCTAAAAAAAATCAAAATACTTGACAGTTTTGCATAAAAAAAAATATATCCCTAGACTTTTGTGATGTGTGTACTAACGCAACCAAATCAAATTTAACCTAATCTAACATGAACCAATATAACCTAATTTGACTAAACTTAACCTAACCTAACTTTTCTTTTGGCGTTGCGGGCGTTAAGCGTCCTCTCCGAATCTGGAGTTTCTTTTATCTTATAGTGAGAGCAAACCTCCAGGAACTAGATTGCATGTTTATCATCAACGATTTCACCTGTAAGTCATCTACTGTGAGTTGTGGATGTCTTTATCTTTCATCTCTCTTTCATATTGTCTTCTTTTGTGGTGAGAATCTTCGTGAATTCTGCTATTGTTTCCCAGTTTTCTTTTCGTTCAATCATTAATAATATCAGGTTCTGTGATGTCAGCCTTTCTCCAATTTTTAGTTCAACGACCAACTTAGCCTAATTTGATTAAGCTTAACCTAACCTAACAAATTTAAATATAACTTAAACCAACTTGACTTGATCTGACCAAACCTAACCTAACTTAACTTGATGTGACCTGACCTAACTTAGCCTCCTGTTTTTTTTTGACAGATTTTCAATTCCAAGTTAGGTAGAGGAGGCTACGTTGCCATGTATTCTTGTTAGAATGACTTTCTGGGTGATTTCAATTTAAATAAATCAACGACAAATTACCAACAGGAAATGGTGTAATTTAACTTTAGGAATTTAAAATGCCTCGACAAATCCCTGGTAAAACCGGTGTCCAAATTAAACTGTTTGAAAACTTCTTCAAACTTACATGGGGAATCAAAAAATAAACAAAACATTTCATGGGCTAAAACAGATTTTTTCGTAAAACAAATATTCCTTGACCTTCGAAGAAAACCAGGTTTACAAAAAACAAATGAAGGTTTTTAGTTAGTTTGTTTTATTTTTTTTAGGGTGAGATCTAGGCCTGCGATTCCAAGGATCTCCAAATTTAAACAGCTGGAAACGTTAACCACAAGATGAACATATTTGGCCATGACAAATGGCCGGTTTCTAACTGTCATTTGTTTCATGTTTTAGGTTAGACAGAAAGTGCTTTGTAGCCGATTGCTGCTTAGCTACCTTAATTTTTATGGGGAAAAAACAGGTTATGGAAACAAATTGCGTTTTCAGATGGAATCGAAGAAAACCAGGTTCAAATGAAACAAATGGAGGTTTTGTTTTGGTAATGACAACTAAACGGCTTGTCAGCGTGTCATTTGTTTAATGTTAGGTTTGACAGATGATGCGTCGTTGTCAGATATTGCTCGGCCACTTTAGTTTTTGTAAAAAAAATCAGAAGTTTTGACGAAATAAATCATGCTTTTTGCTAAATTTGGGTTGATCTATGAAGAAACCCAAACAAATGAAGGTTTTATTTGTTTATTTGCCTATTTATTGGACGAAATCTAAGCTTGCGGATACCAAGGATCTCCAAGTTTATAGAATTGACAAGTTGAACTAAGAACTGAAAATGACTGTGTGGGTTTTACGGGTCCAGCAGGTTTAAATCAGGAAGAGTTTGTGAAGAAACTCAAATAAATAATGATTTGATTTATTTGTTGCGGCTGCCAAGGATCTCCAAATTTAAACAACTGGCAAGTTTAACTACGAACTGAAAATTACAGTTTCTACGGACAAGGCAGGTTTACACCAGGAAAGGTTTTTGAAGAAACTTAAACAACCAAGGTTTAATTTGTTTTTTTAAAGGGCGAAATCTAGGCATGCGGCTACCAAGGATCTCCGAATTTTTACAAATAGCAAGGTGAATTCGGAACTAAAAATTACGATGGGAGTTTACTGACACGGCAGATTCAAACCCGGTAAAGCTTATGAAGAAACCCAAATAAATAATTGTTTGATTTGTTTGTCTTTTTTTTACGGTGAAATCTAGGTCTGCGGCTGCTGCCAAGAATCTCCGACCTCAAACAATTGGCAAGTTGAACTACGACCTGAATTTTACAGTGTGTGTTTTACTGACAAAGTAGATAGATTTAAACCAGGAAAGGTTTTATTTGTTTGACTATTTTTTTAGACAAAATCTAGGTTTGCGGCTGCCAAGGATATCCAATAATCTCCAAATTTAATTGGAAAAATCGTATCTAAACCCCTGAAATTACCTTCCTAACATGGCCCACTATGTTTTAAAAAAACTGGTGCATTATACATAACTTGGACGGTTTGTTAGATTTTATCGTTGCCATTGATAATTATTATTAATCAAAATCTCAACATTAACATATTCATCCGAAACCCACTCGTAAACAAATCAACCGAACAAACTAATCGACGTGCTCGTTTATAAAATGTACACAAACCCATAAAATTCCACAATCCTAGATCAATATCTAGCATTGAATTATGATGTTACACGACTGCGTTATTCTTATAAAAATCCGAAGTATTTTCTGTACGTTGTGGGTTCTTTAGTAAACCTCAAACTTGGAAGACGTAAGCCACACACGCCGTTCATCCACCTGAAGGGAGATTAGTTAGAGCTTGAAAAATGGGTAAACATTTATTCAACGACGACAAAACCAAGAGGTAGAAGTTTAAGTAAGGTTTTTGGCTTTTACACTTAGATGCTAAAAGGTAGCCTCGCTTCATTATTTATTTAGATTTAGAAGTTCCATTTGTTTGCTTTTAATTAGGAAAAAAATTCCTTCTTCACAAAGATAAATTTGAAGATGTTACTGTGAAATTAGGACAAAATATTCAAGAAAAGACCATCAAAAATTAATCTCATACTAAGAAGGTCTAAAAACCCGAACAAAAGGAAAAGAAAAGAGCATCGTGAAACCAGCATGAGGTAGGTGGGCTGTTCTGAATGCGAATGCGACGATGATACTCACGAATTAAAAGAAATTTGATACGGAAGTTTTATGTCTGACTAACCTTTGGTCGGTTTTTGATTGAGATTTATTAAAATTGCTGTCTGTATTCTGTCGTTTCGAATTAGCGACAATTAAACAAGTTCAAGGCATGTCGTTAATTCCTTCGTTAATTTTTCTGCTTTTAAAATCCACCACATGTTAGCCAAAACCTTGATTTTTTTTGTTATTGTCGAGTCTAGAATCTTGGTTGGCCATGACAAAAGCTAGAATTTGGCTAAAATAAAACAGTCTTAATTTTGTCCCGCTTTTCGTATAGTAAATGAAGGTTCGGTCGCACTATTAACAGTAAATCTCAAGGTTACAAAAAAAAATAGAATATCCAGAACGGATAAATCATGAATGATTTCATTCATACGCGGTTGCGGAAATACGCAAAGAATGTAATACCTGTAAATATGTACCCGCGATAGTGTAACAAATCATTCGAGTTGAAGGCTTATACGAATGTAATTACTTTACGCATGACGCAACGCCACTAACACCGAAGGAAATTCAAATTAATCGACGATAAAATTGAAATATTTTCAATTTAGGCCAAAAGTACACGCGAGCTAGAAATCTAAAAAAATCCAAGCAGGACTAATTAATATTTTTATTTACGAGCGAACACTTTTGCGGTTCATTAATTGATAATTAATATCCATGGATGGAACGGACCGGGCCGTACGGAAATTATTAGACCATTACGGATATCACAACGAAATTTCATTAATTTTGCTACCAATTTTTAGGTTAAAGTGGCGAGTATTTGTCAGACTAAGTGGCAATTAATTTGTTTTTCTAAGATGGCAGTGCAAGATTCACTTGTTTTTGTTTGTTTCAATTGTTTAAATTGTCAACCTGAGGTTCCCTTTTGTTTGCTTGCTTCAATTGTTTAAAGGCGTCCTACGTTTATACTCATTTATACACTCAAAATTAAAAGTTCGGCTCCGGTTTACACCCATCCAAAGAGCCATAAACAGAAATCACAATTACTATACAAATCCAAATCCACAAAACGCAATAAAAACACTTGAAATCAAGGACTTCCACGTGGATCCGAGGACTTTCGAATAATCCAAAATAAAACTTGAAGGGCTCTGAAGGTTTCAGAATGGTCCAACATAAAACTTGAAGGGCTAGTTTTACAGCCCTCTTACTTAGAATTTACGATCAGTCTGCAAATCATAACAGCTTAGAAAATACGAGTACAATAAGAAGTCGGTGATAATGCTCCAAAAGGTCCACGGAATTTATGAACCAAACACCTGCATATTGTTACCTTCATAACAACCGAAATTGTAAATTAAAAGGTAAATACATTGTTTGAAACAGCGTAGGCCCCGATTTTTGTTCTTTGTTTTACGTTTGACAGCTGACAAGTTCATTTGTTCAATGTGTCGTAGCTGCACCAGCAATTGTTTACCGATCAGCAACAAAATTACGTTACAGCAATAAAACCCAAAGGATGCCTGCCAATTTGAAAACCATGAAAGATAAATATAAGCTTTAACCAGGTATTTTTATCCAGTTTGAAGACGAAAACTATAAATTAATAACGATTAGTACGTCGGTTAAAATACGTGGAAAATCTGACACCGTAAAAAGAACCAAAAACAATAACTTATCCAAAAGTCCTCCTAAACCTAACACCCAATTACATGAAACGCACCGAGTAATTATCAACCTACTACAAGAAGATTGAATGCGTATCTTCGGTTGAACATCGATCATTCCGACCTGTTCAACAGTTAACAGTTAATCACAGTATTTATCGGAGACGAGCATGCCAGCCAGGCCAAGGGTTTGCTTGCTCATTTCTTAGGCCCGCTAGTAACGAACGTCTGCCAAGAAACCCAGGCGTTTATGGGCATACCTGCATCTGGTTCGGTGGTTGCTTAAGACTCCCAAACACAAAAAGCACCCGGGAAGTTGGAACGAGTCGAACGAAGCAGGTAGGAATGCAAATATAATGAAGTGGAGACGAATGTCTACGACTGTTTGTAATGTGGCCGAGTGAAAAGGTTTTTGTTGATGGTTCTGTCTGAGTGTCTGGTCGAGTATCTACCACTTTTAATCTTTACGTTTGTGGTTTTTATGAGTGATAATAAAAGGGTCGGTTGCTTTGTACACGAATTTTGATCTAAATTTCACTTTCAGAAGTGAAAACTAATCGATTTACTAGTTTCTAGCAGTCAAGCTGGGAGTATGAAACAAATGAAGCCATTACGGTAATTTGGGGGGTGTTTTAGGAGGCTTTAGGGAAGTTTAACAAAGTGAAAGGGCAGTTTTGGGTAGTTACCTACATACAGTACGGGAAAGATAAATGAGTTACCAAACCAATGGAGCGATCACGTGCTGCTCATACTTACCTACACTGTCCGTATTTGAAGGAAATGCGGTTAAAACATTGGGCGATCGCTTTGCACGTCTTCCCACATACAAGCAGTGTGGGTTAGCGTGAATAACATTGGGTTCAAAGTTTCTGATGAATCTGACTCTTTCAAGATGTTCACCTAGACTTCCACGAACCTTTTGATCAGCAGCAAACACACGTTTGACTTTCATTTATTTGGCTCTAATCACCCATGCAACTCATACACAAGCAAATACTTCTCCTTCGAATTCCATTGAGTGCAAAAAAAAAAATAGAACAGCCCAAAGGCAAGGCATAGTTACATCAAACAGTGGCACATAAAATCAAAAGTTCATTAATCAAACTGCTTTTTACTTGAACATTTATGTAACACTCGAAGGACATAAAAAACAACCTGTTAAGATTACATTCCAATTAATAAATTAATGCGCGCATTAATATGCATTCATATTTACTTTCTAATTAAAAATGGAACATCAAATTCGACCATAATACGATTGGGATCGAAATGAAATTAAAGATTGGTTAAAAAACCAATTATCGATAGCAGTAAAAGGTTTCTCATTTGCATTTTTATTTATTCGAATATTTTAGTTTCAGATGTGAAACGATCTTATCTGTTACAGGCGTAAATTATAGTTAAAAAGTAGCTGTGCTCATTACAAAACTCTCTGACGACAATCAACACGACGGTTGTCCACTTCCATAGCCAATACAATAAAACTATAAATATAATCAAATGATGGTTAGAAAAAGTAATCAAATAAACGCCACATTAGAATCACATCAATCACGGACAATGACCGTCATAGAACTTCAAATTCCATTCTAAAATTCGATGACTAATCACAATTATAACAAAATGGTCTGTTCGAATACCGACAGATCTTTACAGGGTCGTTCCGTATTCTTAGCTCGAATTAGACAGACCACTCCACTTAAGATCGTTACTTAGTGCAATTCATCATAATTGAAATCCATCATCGGGTTTGTAAAGACGCAATGTCACTAAACTACTTAGTTTAAATCACGAGATCATTGTTTCCATTTGCATTCTTAACTTAGATACACGTATTTACTATACAGCGTTCGAGCCCTATTTGGATAATACTTGGCCATGATTTTTGGTTTATCACTTGGTGAAGACAACTGAAGAGCTTGCAACTGTCGTTTGTTATGATTTTAGGTTATGTTGGGGCTTTCTTGTCAAACTTTGGTTAGCTAACTTAGCTAAGTTAACTGTTGTGAGAAAGCAATTTCTTTTGAAACAAATCACCTTTCTGTCCAATATCGGTCGGTTCATAAAGCAAACCAGGTTCTCAAAAGACAACTATTTATTGGGCAAAATTAAGGCTTGAGGTAGCCAATGATTTCCAAATTTACACAACTGGCAGCGTGGCCCACGAAATTAAAACATTTAACCATGTTTTTTATTTATTACGTTTGTGACAACAAATGAACAGCTTGTAACTGTCATTTGTTTAATTTTAGGTTAGATAGATGGTGTTTTGTTGCCCAATGTTGCTCAGCTACCTTAATTTATGGTGCAAAAATGAGTTTTTACGAAAAATCACGTTTTCTGTCCAATGTGAATTAGCTTTTGCGGCAAACTCAGTCTCAATAAAACAAATGAAGGCCTACAACTGTCATTTGTTTAACGTTAAACTAGGTAGATGGTGTTCTGCTGCCGAATGTTGCTCAGCTACCTCAATTTTTTGAGAAAAATTGGTTTTTACGAAACGCAACGAGTTCTCTACCCAATACTGTCTGACTTTTGAAGAAAACTAGGTTCTGATAAAACAAATGAAGGCTTGCTGCTGTCATTTGTTTAAAGTTAGGTTAGGTAAATGGCATTTTGTTGTCAAATGATGCTCAGCTACCTTAATTTTTAGTGCAAAAATGCGTTTTCTGTACAAAACCGCTTGGCTTTTAAAGAAAACTAGGTTCAGATAAAACAAATGAAGATTTAAAACTGTCATTTGTTTACTGTTCAGTTAGGTATACCTATGTTTTTTTTTTTATTAATTGAGCGAGGCTTGGTGCCAAGGAGCCCCAAGTTATTACATCATTGATCACAATTGCAAAAATATGGCCATGATTTTAGCTTGTAGCGTTAGTAATGACAACTGCACGGCTTGTAAGTGTCGGTTGTTTAAGGTTAGGTTAGGTAGATGGTGTTTTGTTACCGAATGTTCCTCAGCTTCGTTAATAATTGGCGAAATTAATAATTTTTACGAAACAAAACGCTCTCTCTGCCCAATGCTGCTTGCGTTTTGTAGAAAACTAGGTTTTAACAAAACAAATGAAGGCTTGCGACTGTCATTTGTTTATTATTAGGTTTATTTTTGGTTTATTAACCGAGAGAAATTTGGGCGTGCGGGTGCCAAGAACCACAACTGCAAAAATTTGGCCTTGACTTTGGTTTACCGCGTTAGTAATGACAACTGAACGGCTTGTAACTATCATTTGTTTAATGTTAGGTTAGGTAGTAGGTGTTCTGTTGCCAATTATTGCGTTTTTGTGAAAAAATAAAAAAAAAAACTTTCATGAAACAAAGCGTTTTCTGCCAAATATTGGTTGGATTTTGATCAAAACCGATTCCTCAGAAAACAAGTGAAGGTTTTCTGTTTGTTTATTTTTTCGGTAACCTCTTGGCTTGCGGGTTCCAACAATCTCCAAATTTAAGCAACTGCAAATATAAATCAGGAGCTGGAATTATTTGGACACGATTTTGGTTTATATCATTAGTACAAGCAGACTTTTAAGTCATTTGTTTAATGTTATATTAGGCAGAAGGCGCTTTTTGTAGATTTCTTCCTTTTCTGAACAAAAAATTCACAGTCCTTCGCAAAGATGTAACCGGAGGAGACATTGAAAATGATGAAGTCGGACGCAAATCTTAGAAAGTCACAGTCTTAGGAAGGATCCGACGATAGTATGGGGAACTTTGTATGCGCGCCGCGCACAGTCTAAGTTATCGGGCAGAGTAGAGCGCCGAACAGTTCCGAACGCCCCGCTCGATCACTCTCAAAAAGCAGCATTTGCAACATCAAATTCTAACCGAATTTAAGCCCCTATATACGCGAAACCAGAAACATTTTCAATGTTAAAACAGTTTTATTGAAACAAATTGCGTGTTCTGTCGAACACCAGTTGAATTGTGAAAAACAAAAGAAAATGAAGGCTTTGTTTTATTAATGACAACTAAATGGCTTGCCAGCTTGTCATTGTTCAATGTTTAGTTTGTGTCAAAGAAAAACAAATTCTGACAATACAAATCACATTTTAGGCCAAATTTCAGGTAGTTTATGAAGAAGCCCAAACAAATGAAGGTTTTATTTGTTTGTTTATCTAGTTTTTTGGGCGAAATACTAGGCTTACGGATACCAAGGATCTCCAAATTTGTACAAATACCAAACTAGGAAAAGCCGTGTCTAAACCAACAAAATTATTTCCCTAGCATGGCCTACCATGTTTCCAAAAGCTCATGAAGGGATTATACATACCTAACTTTGAAGGTTTGTTGGATTTTGCCATTATTTTTGTTGCTGTATTTTAGCCTGTGATCATTGTTAGTACGGATTAATTTATTTTTAGTAATATGCTTACGTTGAATCAACAAAATTATTATGAAGTACTCGAAGGACGATTATAGCAAGTTACAAATTTCAAAATTGAAGAAGTAAATCCTTAACAATTTAATTCTAAAGCGCAATTATATTAATTATCGATTTATTTCAACAAAAAAATAAGGAACAAAATCCCAAATGTATGTCAAAAGCGAAGGCTACGTCCATCTTTAACCATAATCACTGCAATAACCAATGATTAATTCGTCATTTCCAAAAAACTAACGATTTAATGAAAGCTCTGATTGAAGATCCTGAATTGCCCATAAAAAAATTACAATAACTTTTGCGGCTGATTAATGATAATCGCAATCGTAGTTCATCAATTCCAAAAATAAGAAGGAAGTAACAAATTGCACTAAACAACCGTAAGACTTGCCCAATAAACCGATTGTATTCCCTACTTATTTTGTTAATAAGTACAAATTAGCTTCCGAATTAATACTTTCTCTGCGTTCATTAAAGTTAGTTATTTTCAATGATAAAGCGTAGGAATTTAAATTATTACATTTAATTATGAAATAATTAGAGACGACCGATGAACAGGAATTCACGGTTGACTTCCGTAAATATGGTTTTGCTCGATTTCTTCTTCATTTAAACGTCTGTTAATTAATTTTGGTAGAATGGAAACGCATGAATGGACCACCGGGTGCATTATTAACGGGAACCTTTTACAATTAACATTATGAGCTTTATAAATAAACACCGGTGGTTCTTGCTTACATGGAAAAAAGGCCAGTCATTCAACTCATGAAGTAAATCATACGAGTAGTTACATTCTACGAAAGCAAAATGATAAATAGCTGAGATAATAAGAGTGCTTCTGAAGATATCAGCGTAGATTAGAAGTCACAATAGTTTGACACAAGTCATTACGGTGGAACGCAAGGAGCAAGTTCAACATTTTCCATCCCCAGCTAGAAAAGGACGGTGATATCCGCTCGTATACCGAAATTCCTTTTAGACCACAACAAACAAGAACCACCTAGAGATTTCGCCGGTAGCCGATGCCTGAATGCAGGCAGACACAAGAACGAAAAAGAACCGGCAACAACGCGTGCACCTCTTGGAAAGTAGACTAATCCTCCGGAGTACCAATACTCCGCCCATCGTCCGTCTCATTTCATCCAACGTCCATGGCGGTAACGAGTGGAATGTCGTAAGGTGAACATTCTAAAAGGAAAACACATTATATACCTGTTCCCATGAAGCAGCTACGGGCAACAACGCTCCTACCACGCAATGTCTTCATAAGACAGTTTATTGTAGATAGTCCGTCGTTCGTTTCGACGCAAAGGAAACGTGAAACAGACAAGAATAGCAAAGGTTGATGCGTAGGTCGCATAACAAAGACGATCGGGTTAGTAAACCTTATGCTTATAAGAGACGAGTTTGCAACCCTTTTATAGTAGTTTTAAAGAAAGGATAATGGGCTTTACCACGAGAGCTTAGACGACTTCCTGCTCAACGCTGCGATGCATGGATCGACTGCAATTTATGCAGAATTGCACTTTGATTCCTGATGCAGCTTTACGAACAATAACACCTTTAATGGTCGACAACTTCTAGTAACACGAGATGTTTTTGCTTTCTGATGAAAGACCTTTTGTTCAATAACCTTTTTTTTTAGTTTGAAACACTTTGATTCTGCGATCACCAGGCAAAAAGAAGATAAGGAAAGGTGAAATTCACCGGAAATTGATGACTCAAATAACGATGAGCAATCAAATAATATTTCTCAGCATACAGAACGGTTAATTATTTCAGAAAAAAACTAGAGCTGGGTAAGATTTAGTTGGTCGCAAACAGAAATCAACCATTTGTGGAAAACGCCCCCACTGCTAACCAAAAACTATAAAAGCTCCAACAAATTCTGAACTAGGAACAAGAGAGATAAAAATTCGTAACATATGCCCGAAAATATGCCACAAATATATCCAAAATTGCCCTGAAGGAAATACATGTAAAATGTGCATTTACTTTGTAATAAATATTTAAATCCCAACGGCAGAATAAATGATTAATTACTGTAAAAATGTCAGAATTTAAACTCAATGTCTGCAAAACCTAACCACAAAATGATCAGTCTAACCACACAACCCCATAGATATGCTTAACAAACGCCATGTTTACACACATAAATAACAGGAACGGTTTACAACACTCATTTTTAATTAAGCAAAGCGTGCTGTTCGCCTTAAAATGGTCTTAAATATACACTTCAGACTTGTATAATATGTACATAATTACCTAAAATATGCAATATACGAACCCCTATAACGGCAGGAATTGTTCAAATTAAACTGCTTTTGAAATGTATAAACTTAAGTTGAAGATAATAAATATTCGTAATATATGCATTAAAGATGAATTCGAAGACTTCCACAGTGTCAGTATTCCAATAGGTAAATCCGTGAGGCCATTGAAATCATCAAGACCCCTAATAACTTGGCTATCATCTATCCGATATATAGAAGTCCGCTATCAATACTGGCTCCGCTCCCTCCGCCTCTGACCAATCGTCGTCACAGTCCGATACGCTTGATCGGTTACAGCCTCTGGCTTGGTTGACAAGTTGAGTTACCGTGCTCTTTTAGTGCTCCTCTTTTCCTCCTGAAGAAGTGGGCGAAACGTTGAGTTCTTCTGTCTCAACAATGACACGGTCCTAACGCGGAAGATGTTTTGTTAATGCATTAAAGATGATGTTTAAATGCACTCAGGCTGTAACTAAATTCATACTTTCTAATCTCATCTCAGACTGATTATTGTAAAGTTAGAATATAAACTTAATTCCTACAAAACCTAACCAGAGGGTTGATATACCATGTGAACGGTTTTATAACACTCATTGTTAATTACAAAACGCTGAAAACACATAACACGTGGATTTTTGTCTTAAAATGATCTAAAATATGAACTGCAGACTTGCCTAATATATGCATCATTAGCTCAAATACGCGTACTACGATTGCACATGCATCGTGGTACTAACCGCCAAGGAAAAAGTTATTGGATCAGAACACCTAACTATTCACAACAGAACACGATTACAGCAGTCTATAAACTTAGGTTGAAGATGAAAGTAATAAATACTCGTAATATACATATACCCTTAAACATGCACTAAAGACGATATATCATCAGACTATAAATAAAATCGAATTTACGAAACAATCAATCTCATTCATGTAAATGGTAATTAAGCAACGCTAAATATTTTATCTTAAAACGGCCTGAAATATATGTATATTTACCTAAAATATGCATGGTATGTTTGCACATACATACTAATACCAACCGCCAATGCAAAAATTATCGTATCAGGACCCTTTTTATCAAAAAAAAAACGTTTACAATAGCCAAACGATTTTAAATTAAACCTTCTTTGAAATTATAAATTTAATTTGAAGTACTAAACTAAACATTCATAATGTATGCCTTTAAGCATACATTACAGAAATTTAAATGCATGTAGACTCTAAATAAAATCGGATTTCCAATACCTTTGGATACAATAATTTTAACCTCCTCTGAGGTCGATTACTGCAAAATGTAAGGATTAAAGCTCTGTGCTTATAAAAAAAACCTACCAACAGGGTGATCAGTCTAACCATACCATCCATAGATATGCTTAATATATACTATGTTATATGTTTATACATCCAACAACGAGAAAGGTTTGTAACAGTCTTCGTAAATTAAGCAAGCCTGAAACTGCTTAATTCGTGCTTTTTATCTTCAAATAGTCAAGAATATGCATTAGATATATGTATGCTGAGCACACGCATAACTATCTAAAATATACAGGGTATGTTTGCACATGCATACTAATACCAACCGCCAAGGCAAAACTATTGTATCAGAACCCCCTATAATAACAGAAAAATTTATAGAAATCATTTTTAACTTAATAGGTGCTTTGTTGTCTTAAATATACACGGCATATTTGCTTAATGTATGCATATAATTTGCTATATTTATATATACTTACAAAATCCTGACAGTTAATTGAAAAAAAAATTATTCTATCACAACCAAATAAATGACGTAACTAGGTACGTTGCTTCTGCTGCTCGTATAAAACGCACATTTGCGTAGGAAAATTAACGTTACCCGCCCACAAACTACAATAATAATCACGCTTAAGAACACCTAACACCTAAAAAAAAGCGCCGAACCTTTTTGGAAGCGCCATATATTACCGTTCGTTTTTTTTTGTTATTTCGAAGATAACACGAAATGGCTGGGCACCTTCGTGCATAACGTGAGAAAGACGCCATAAAAATCCGATATGCAAATTATGAGAAAATAAACTTGTTGGATTATTTTGAAATAATGGAGAAGGCGCTTTAATGAAAAGCAAATACAATTTAGCGCAACAACAATTGAAAATTAGATTTTTAATAATTTTGGATTGAGGTTAATCCATTAAGGGCTTGATTTACAGTTGAAGGAAATTGATTTGAAAATTTAAAGATTAAAAAAAGCTTGTTTAATAATTGACGGAAACAAATTTAAAGGCCTAAAATACCAAAATTATCTGGTTAGTCGTAACGAATCCTAAATATTTTAATGAGTTCGAGTTTGTATTAATTATCTGAGAACAGAAACGAACAAATCGATCATTAAAGCATGTTTTTAAGATATGAGATCGTCCCCACGACTTTAAAAATGCCACAAAGTTTTAAAGAAACCTAAAACACACCAAAATATTTCAAAAACAAAGAAGTTAAATAAAAACTGTTCTTATTCTTCTTCTGCCTCTAACTTATTGAATGGTTTTTATAAGGAATTGGCGACCTTTTTGCATTACAAAGGCCATGGCTAGGTTGGCCTAGTTGTAAGTAATTTGTCATACTTCATTAGGCGAACTCTAGGCCTGCGCTTCCAAGTATCTAATCTTGTAAGTACCATTTAACGGTTTTAAGAAGGATTCGCCATTGATTTGATAAGTTACCTCAGTGGTGTAAATAATCCACCATTTTGTTTATTCGTTCATTCATTTATTTATTGAACGAAGTCTAGGCCTACGCTTCCAGGTATCTTACCTTGCTAGTGCCATTCAATACCTTCAGAAAGGATTGACGTGCTTGTTCATGTAGAAGACCATCGATTGCTTCTGTTATTTAAATAATCCGCCGTATGTGTTTATTTATTACGCAAAATCCCGGTTTGCGGTTCCAACTACCTCATCTTGTTAGAGCCATTAAATGATTTAAGAAGGATTCACGTGCCTTTTTGCGTGAGAGGCACGTGAATTCATTTAGATTGCTTGGGTTGTTTAAGTTTAAATGATCCGCCTCACTTTTGCCTTATGTATTATCCGAAATCTCGGCATGCGGTTCCAAGTATCTCAGCTTATTGGAGACATTAAATGATTGAAGAAGCATTCACGTGTTTTTTACGTAAAAGCCTATCGATTTGTTAGGTTGCCTCAATTGTTTAAATAATCCGTCATATTATCAAGTTTCACACAAAATCTCGGCCTGTGGTTCCAAGCATCTTACTTTACCAGTGCCAATGCACAGTTGCAACGTTGCATATTTTAAAGTGCGGCATTTGAATAAAATAATAAATGTTTTAATTGACAAGGGTATCTCGTATGATTACAGAAATTCAACTACTAATAGCGCCAAAACCCCGTTTACTGAAGCAAATCTGCCAAACCACCTTGGGATGTTATTAAGGATTGAAGTGCTGTTTGCCATTAAGAATGTCATGGATTCTATTGTTGTAAAAATGTAAGGTTTAACTTACTTTTATAAATAATTTGGGATTTTGTTTGGTTACTTTGTGCGGGAACTCTAGGCATGTGGTTCCAAGTACATATCTCGTTTTTCAAGTAGCACTTAGCACTTAGCATGTTGCGTATTTGAAAATCTAATATTTATATCATTATGTATTAATAATTCAAAGAAAAAGTAAGAAACATAACCTCAACTAGTGAGACGTCAAAACCCTATTTGCACAGGCACATCTGCCAGATTACCGTGGCCTACTTGCAGCAAAAGAATGTGAAAGCTTTGTACGTTTTTCATAAACCCAAACCTACAAAAAAAAGGGCCGAAATCAGTCTATTCTCGAAAAGAAATTTGTAAAAATTCGCTGCTTTGGGAAAATACTTTTTTTTATGTAATTAACGAATTACACTGTATAAAGCCGAAGGTTGGTGGTTCAAAACCGTGCGGCGGTGTTTTTTTTTTTAAATTTTTGTATTTCTTTAAAATATATTTAAAAAATTAGTCTAGGTACCTACGTAAACAAAGACAAGAGTAGAAATCTTAGCGGTAAATTTGGTTAAAATACCGCACCGCTGAACTATTAACCGATTTGGAAAAATAATTATAAACCAGACCATCAATCAATCAGCGTGAAATGTCAGAACCCGAAACGGAATAAAACAAACTTTATATTTGTTAAACTAGTTTTGTACGCGTCGCTCTAAGATGTTAATTTATTTTCCCACATTTGCGGCCCCGTAATTTATTTATTTTGTTCCTAACTGCTACCATGTTTTATGATCGCCGGCGATTTCTTCTTAATTTGTCATTTAAAATGTTTACGAGCTCAAATATCCACTTCCTCGTTATAATCAATAAAGAAAGAAGGAAACCGTCGAAATTTGGAATTTTATAGCCAACTGTTCTAGTTCGGCGTACTTTTTAAAATGTGCCCCTCGTTAACCGAAATGTACACGTCTTGCACAAGAGAGCATGCCAGTGCCTTTATTGCTATTTCAGCGATCGCTAATTATCAAGTTGATGGACTTGAAAAACTGCTCTTTCTAGTTCCAACATTCAGGAAATAAATTCCACACTATGAGAACTAAACCGCTACAACGATCTTTATCCACCGCAACTTCGCTTAGAAATAATCGGAACTTATCGTTTAATATCATTCTAGATTAATTGGTTCGCGAATAATATGAAAGCTGACGTTATAATTAACCATTTTTCATATCAAAGTCTACCTGTTTTACCTTTAGTGGATATCTTTTTGTAGACTTCAGAGTTGGTCGTCGTCGATGTTTTATGTCGGTCTTTCGTTAACGTAACGGAGTTATGAATGCTTCCGGATTATCAGATCATAAACTTTTAAGATGAGATGAGGCTCAAGGCTGTTGATAAATGAACACGAGCTGCTGATTTTCTTTGTCCTGCAGGAACGACAATCATTCGAAAATAAATCAAAAATTCGTTTAAAAAAGGCACAAAGCTGTGACTTTCATGATGGAAGTTCAGCGTGTGGAAAAACAACCACAACTACGAAATTTTGAAGATTTGGGCCTCAACTTAAGTCAACTTCAACTATGACTGAAGTCCATGCGCAGTAGAAGCCGGTTCAACAAATAACAACACAATTCCAAAACTCTTTAGAAATAACCAGCAGATTCAAAAAATGTCTAACCTAAAACCAAACAGCCGAAAAACCCAGCAGTCACGAACCAAAAACCCCAGAAGGATTTATAGCAAATTGAAAAACAACAAGCCAGGAACTGATATAACTTAACAATTATAATCGATAGGTTACCAATAAATTACGGTGATATCGTGAACTTACAACTTAGTGTGTTGTTACCGTATATAGGAACACATTAAATTAATAATTTTTATCTAATTGGCACCTGTCTGATTTATGGAGAAGGTACTGGAATCTAAAGAGCGTGCTGTTAAATCTATTTACACCTACGCCTACTGTAAATGCTACAGATTTCTTCTCGGATGTTTACGAATCGAACAGCACATATTTCCACACCGAAACGTTCGAAATTTTATTTAAAAAATAAGCAGCAACATTATACATATATTAATTACCCAATAAACATCAGGTCGAAGTAGGCGCTGATCAAACAAATCTGCCACTAACAAAGGAATCTTAAGAAATAATCGACAGACAAAACAAAACTTCCCAGTAAATCTTTAAAGATTATGGTTTAATATTTAATCGACAAATTAATCAAAATATTATGAAAACAATCTTTTAGCTCGAAGTTGGCGCTGCTAAAACAAACGAAGAAGTAACAAAGGAATCTTAGAAACATCTGACAGTTTGACAAAACAAAATACCTTGCTCGATTTAAGGTTTATCAAACCGCATATTTGATACCAACATGGGTTTGAGCTTTCTGTACGTTTATACGAGCGAAGCATTCAGTATTTAATTACAAATTAATTCCAAATATCATGAAAACAATCAATTGGAGGCCGAAGCAGGCGTTGCTAAAACAAATGTGCAACTAACATAGGAATCTTGTTTGACAAAACCTCCATGGCTCACTCCATTTAAGGTTTATTAAATCGCATTTTGGTTATTCGATCAGATCAAATGAGCGAAGTTTCAGCACTGTTTTAACTAAACCTAACTTTAAATGACTTAAAACGCAAGGCTCTAGTAAATAAACAAATAAACAATAAACAAAGCACTTAGATTTCGAAATCTTTCAGTTAAAGAAAATACTTTGCCACAAAAGTTTGTTTAATAATTAAGGCCAAATTCAGCTGAAAATTGACTAAATAACCCTTTTCGACCGTTTTCGACCTGTTTGGGATTTCCAAATAATCCACCGAGTTATAGGAAATACTTTGGCAAAAATTCGTAATAAATCCGAAGTTTTGTTACTTAAAAATAACGGTGATTTATAACACTACCCACAATTAACCTTCAAATAGATGCATATTTTAAAAAGTATCACCTAAGATTACACTAACGATAGACGCTGATGAGAAAGTCGTTTACCTTAAACGATTCTGAATCACCAATCTAATATGCCAGATGCAAAAACAAAACTAAATATCACAATTTTTATTAAAAAAATTCAGTAACATTTACGGTTTTTAAAATGAAATATTACCAAGGATATCAGGCTCTATGAAACTGTGAGCGATTTTTCTTTATCAAAAGACCGACTTCCTTCAATGTTTAATAATTGAATATTTAATTAAGGAATTTATGGCTCTAAAACTTTCGTCTTCAGTTGAGGTTAATTTCAAATGGTTCTGAGAAAGTCAATTATCGCCGGATTCGAATGTAAAAGTATTAAAGTTCACCAAAGTTCGTACAATACGAATCATAAAAACTAAACAGAAAAAACCGAGAAATTTCATCTACGGTTCTGCGGCCATCACAGTCGCAAAAAGTAATAATTAAATCGAAAATTTCTCCGGCGATTTACATGGAACGTGAACGTTGCGTCCCCAATTCACAACGAACCTTAATTAAAAGTGATATTATTTATTGTTACTTCTGCAAAAACCTTCGTTGTAAATATGTTAATTTTAGTAATTTTTCGTTAATAACCACCACCCTACACATTTCGTCGTAGGAAAACACATTCAACCCAATTAAGATTCTAATGAAGGTATTAACATTAGAAGTGAATCGTAATTGTGTGCTTCCTTCGCGAGATTAGGCCCCTCGGTTCCCACTAAGATCAGCCAACCATCCGATTCGAACAATTGGACGGCACAACAAAACCGGCGGTTTCTTTCTTATGCCTTCGGGCGATACATCAATGAAAACCATATACATATAATGTAACGTTGAAATGGAGGACAATGGACGAATTTAGGTTACGAAAATACGCCGTGTTTCATTTCACAATTGTCTTGTTTCATGTTGGAATGCATGTCGGACCATCTTCCACGGAAATAAAAGATTTGAATTTAATCCTGCATTGAAATCACCAAGCACATGCTTAACCTTGTTGTTATCTTCAAGTAAATACAAAAGTACTTGGTTCAAAGTCAGGTTTTGGTACATTTATTTGGAAGGTTTTTAAGGTTTCATGCTTGCGTTGAAGTCTCCAGATATATACAGCTGTTTCGTATTAAAGTCATTGTTCAGGAAATTTGCAAAGAAACAAGTTGGAAGGTTTCACGTTTTATTTAGCATTGAAATCTCCAAATATATACAAAACCAGCTGGTTTTAATTTGATTTGATTCATTTTAAAGCCATTGCTTTGCAAACTTCCAAAGGAAATTGGAAAATAAGTCCAAGTTGGTAGGTTTTTCAAAGGTTCCACGCTTAATTTGACGTTGAAATCTCCAAATATATACAAAACCAGCCGATTTTATTTGATTGATTTGTTTCAAAGGAAATTGGAAATTAAGCCCGAGTTGGAAGGTTTCTCAAAGGTTTCACGCTTAATTCAGCATTGAAATCTCCGAATATATACAAAAACCAGCTAGTTTTAATTTAATTCGATTAATTTTACATCATTGCTTTTCCAAATTTTCAAAGAAAATTGGAAATTAAGTCCAAGTTGGGAGGTTTTTGAATGGGCAAGCAAGGCATTGAAATCACCAAATATGTATATACAAAACAACTCATAAGAAATATCTGAACGAAACATTCGGAATATCAAATCGATCCATAAAAATACCAAACGTCCGAATCACCTAACCAAGTTACCAAGAGAAAACTGGCTCAAATTTATAATTTAATATAATCGCCTAGAAACCAGTTTAGATTCTGAAAAACCTTTCAATCTAACGGTGGCAATAAAAAATATGCAAATTCACAACAGAAAAAAGAACGAAACAAGATTACATTATAACCTCGTAAAATGACGTTTCCGAAGAAACATTTTGAAAGTAGAAAAAGGAAAAATACGCGACAGGAAGAATTATAACAGGCCTGATATTAAAGTAGAGGTGAAAAGATAACGATGGGCGTGTCAAGAAAGTAGATAATAGATAACCCCAGTCTGCCCACTCACAATTCTCAGCACAGATTTACATTCTTCGTCTGAATTGCTTTTAAGTTCGATATTTTCAAACGAACAAACAGGATGGACGAGTTATGGGAATTAGTAAAAATTTTATGAATCGATTTAAATTCGTGCTAAAAATCGTACTCGAAATCCGCTTCACACCCAAAACCATATACAGAGGTCAAAGAAAAGGTAACCCGAAACCTGGGGGAAGTTTTTTTTGTCCGTCAGAAGCGCATGTTACAACACACGGATAAATGTATAACATCAATCGTTTTATGACCGTGATGGAGGTCATGATAAAACGACGCTTAAAACAAATATCTAATAGTTAATGTACAGTTATAAGCGCTTTAGATGTGATCTCGAACCATCCTTCATAGATGGGCATGCATATTAAGTTTATAAAATAACTTATGTGCTTCCGCGGAGACTACGTACACAATAATTTCTTGGAATTTTCTATTTAGAACCGTAACATTTCTAATTAGATGTTTGAAACTTCTAAGATTTTTTTGGGCGATTTTTTGAGGGTCTGAGGGGCCGAAATAAGGCACTTATCGCAGTAGTCTGGGGAACAATCGAGCTTTGACAAAGAGATAAAACAAAAATAAAAGACTGCCTCCAAGAAGTTTTAGGTTATGTTGTCTTGACAGTTCAGCACATCACAGGCCGCTATTCTTCTACATATTATCGTCCGGTTGATGTCTGTTTATTTATAATTCCGTTACAGTCTTTGAAAATTAAAAAAAGGTGCCTCCGGCAAGCTTAATGACAAATGTTAGGTTAGGTTACTTTGACAGTTCAGCAACTGTAAGGTTAGATTACCTCCAGACTTCATGATATAATCTAATATTTAGAAATACAGAGCACGTTGTAGACCGTCTTAGTCCCTTTTTTTGAGTTTCGTTCGATATTTTCTTTGTAAATTCAAAATAAATTAATTAAACGTCAGTCATTTGTTGGTAACATATCAGAAACGGTAGAAGTCGTGTTCTCAAGCAACCGTGACCCTGCAGGAAAAAAATCACCAACTCCAAGCAAATTGGAACTGCATGCTGCCGTTTTCAGATGTTGTTCACAATACCACAAGGTAACCATTAGTAAAATTTGAACTCCATACATGAACGCTAACATACCAGAAACGGTCGAAATTTGCATCGTGCACTTCTTCCAATTTATGGTCGTCATAATCGACGTAGTGTGCTTGCCATTCGTCGAACTGTTGAAAATTTCGAGCGTAATTTTTCTTTGCATAATGCTCGCGTTCCAGTAAGACAAATAAATGCTCGAAATGCTGAGAATATTGCTGCATTTCAAGCCAGTGTTGATGAAAACTCTAATTTATCCATTCCAAGACGTTCACAACAATTGCGGCTGTCTAGAACGTCTACTTGGCGTATTTTACGTAAGGATTTGGGCTTACATCCTTACAAAATTGTTCTAACGCAAGAGCTGAAGCCTTTGGACCATCACAAACGTCGTGCATTTGCTGATTTCGCCGTGGAACAACTTGAAAATAATGGTGATTTTGGTAAGAAAATCATATTCACAGATGAAACTCATTTTCACCTCAACGGCGAACAAGCAAAATTGTCGTTATTGGAGTGAAAATGATCTACAAGCCGTTCACATTCTGCAAAAGTGACCGTTTGGTGTGGTTTATGGCACGGTGGCATTATCGGTCCTTATTTCTTCCAAAATGAGAATGGAGATTCCATTACTGTCAATGGTGAGCGGTACCGATCGATGATAACTAACTTTTTATGGCCTGAACTGACTGATATCGATTTAACTAACATCTGGTGTTCCAACAAGACGGCGCTACGTGCCACACGGCCCCTAAAACAATTGGTTTATCGCGTCAAAAGTTTGGTCAGTTGATTATTTCCAGAAATAGACCTATCGAATGGTCTTCAAGAAGTTGTGATTTAGCACCTTCAGACTTCTTCTTGTGCGGTTATTTAAAGTCTATTGCTTATGAGAATAAACCAGAGACAATTCGTGACATACCTAAGGCCTAATTTATTGAGTAGAGTTCTTGAAAATTGGGTTCATTGAATTCGGTCTTGCAGGAGAACCAGAGGCGGTCATTTAAATGATGACACTTCAAAATAAAATAAAAAATCTTGGTCGATTTCTATTTGTTGTTGTTTCATTTCAATTTGAAAACATATCGCTCTTATTGAAAAACCCTTTACATTCAAGATAAATGTTAGGTTAGGTTACTTTGAGAGTTCAGCAACTGTGAGGCAGTGTTGCCAGGTCACCACAACATTATTTCCCCTGAACAACTCAAAATTTTTCCTTGGTTGAAAACGTAAAATGCTAAATATTTGGCAACATATTAATCAACATTAATTTTGCAGGATTGTGCATTGCACCCGTAGAACCTCATACATTAACGCACCAGCCTCGACCCCGAAAGGTATAAGACTTTACAGATAATAGATGCAATACATTAATTCAAATTTTGCGAATTATGCAAGGATAACATAATATTTAACTATATAAATATAAACTAAATATAAGTTTAAATTGAAATTGGAATCTTATAGGCAGATATAGCCCTACCAAGCTAATTAAATGCAGAAAGTTTCAAATTAAAGAAAAATGATACCACCGCGGGGAATCGAACCACCGACTTAGGTTAAACGCACCACTGCTCTGCCATTGAGCTACGGAAGTAGTTTATATTTATGTATTTAAACACTCCTGATTGGGGATGCCCATCTAATAGGAAGTCGGTGCTGTTGTTAATCATTATTGGTCATTGTGAATGCGCTTAAAGCGGCTCTTTGGCTTTATAACAGTATATACGACTATTAGAATAGACTTCAAATTCTGTTTCAAGTTTGGAAATTTTACGCTTCCTCGGGGACCGGACCTCCGTAGCTCAATGGCAGAGCAGTGGTGCGTTTAACCTAAGTCGGTGGTTCGATTCCCCGCGGTGGCAACATTTTTCTTTAATTTGAAACTTTCTGCATAATATTTAACTTAAAATTTCTGATATTAGCTCGAATAATACAAATAATGCTTCAGCTTGTCAAACTTAGCTGAAAGTCTGAATTCGACACGCCCACAATGCGCACTGGGACTTAATGCATTTACAGCGAATATCTAGCTACTCAGGCTCGCGCAGGTAAGTGGGAATCTCACACTTTTTCCCATCTTTGACAAGCTGTACTTCGTAGTTCATTATTCTAACTGCAGTGAATAACAGTTAATAAGTATTAAAAGATAAAGAGCATAACAAAAGTTTTTATGATTTTAGAATATAAAAATCGGAATGCATACGTTTTTAAAGCGAAGTATTACGAGTAGCGGAAATTTTCCCGATTTTGAGCGTTTTTATAGAAAATTTCCCTTTTTCCTTCATTTAAAATTTTCCCGGTTTGAGGGCAACACTGCTGTGAGGTTAGGTTATCTTGGCAGTCCATGACATAACCTAACATTCAAAAATATAAAATGTATTACAGATCGTTTTACTACTTTTTTTTATTATGTTGAATGTTTTCTTTGTAACTAGAAAGTAAATTAAGTAAAAGTCGGTAATTTGTTAAATTTTCCAACAATTTCTTTTTCTAGACTGTAAATTCGCTTTAATAAATAAACGGAAGTTCGATAGTTTGTATTTATTTAAAAGTCCGCCTTTGCAAATAAAAAATTGCTTCCAACAAGCTGTAGAACTAATGTTACAGTATTTTTCACCTAGGATTTGGGTTGTGGCGTCATCGCGCTGCTTATAAATTCACAATCCAACTATATTTCATCTCTTTCTAAACTAGGTTTTCATTACCTACTGCGCACGAACGCGTGTCTACCCATACCATTTTTGGGCGGAGCTTGCTGACGTCACAACCCAAATGCTAGATGAAAAATACTGTAGGTTAGGTTACTTTGACAACCCAGTGAGCCCTGCACATGACACAATTCAGGACCTAACCTAACCTTTTCTTCAATTATCATCCAATATTTTCTAATTAACTGCAAAGCAATGAAGTACAAATTCGCTAAATTTTCCTTAATTTGGCATTCAAATTTCCAAACGTACTTCATTCATTCATTTTAAAGATTAGTTTGCAACTCCAAGTGGGGAAGTTTTTCAAAAGCCAAGAAGGTTTCCCGGTTATTTACTTATAATTCTGCCATAGTCCTTAAAAATTATACAAAGTTGTCTCCAGAAACTTGTAAGACAAATGTTAAGTGCCGCACGTGACAACTGTGAGGTTAGGTTACCTTGACAGCTCTGGACTTAACGTCACTTTTTGTAATATAAAATATAATACTACATTATGAAATTAGTTTATAATGTACAGTATTATGGCATGAATGAAATTAGCGCATGAACGCAGTGAATGCGATAATTTCATGAATGCCATAATACTACATTATAAACGAATTCCATATACTATTTTATAGTCGACTAGCATTACAATTATTTATGTATAAGAAATTTAATTTAGTTTTTTTCTCTAAAAAAATTATTATTCAGGTTATATAAAATTATGACGTATTTGTCACAAAATAGTATGTTACTATGACGACTGATGTGGTTGTTAAGTAACGTATTGTTATAACGACTGAAAGTAAAGTATGATCAAAATTTCTGTTCATCAAGTATGGCCGTGGAAGTGCAAACCAACGCATTTAAAATTGGCTCACATATCTTTTTTGACAGCTGTCACATTTAATATTATATGTAAGCCAATTTTAAAGGCGTTGGTTTGCACTTCCACGGCCATACTTGATGAACAGACTTTATAATATTATGCACGAGTTTCTCTACAATAATGATAGCATCATGATGCTGGTCGACGATAAAGCATGTTACAGGGCCCTTTTGCTACTTTTCCTATCGATTATTATCATGTCATATTTTCGTTTTAACATCAAAATATTGATATTATTTGTTAAATTATCCGAACATTCTCACTTTCAAATTGCAAATTCACCGTAACAAAATAAACTTTCGAATTACTATTTCGTTTAATTTAGTTTCGTATATTTTACTGTTTTAGTTCATTAAAAAAATATAAAAAATCCAATCAATCAATTATTTAAAACTCTCGCTTTCGATTTCTGATTGGTCATTAATCGAATCATATTCTCATCAGTTTCGCCTTCACAATATTAAACCAGCCAGCAACTCTTCTTTAACAGGAAAAAAAAACAATCCGCGCCAATTTACAGAGGGCATCGTTCCTGATGAGCCATTATTTCCATTATCTCTGTATAATTGAATTTTTACCCGTGCCCCGTGTTTCTTAACGTTCCCGCGATTATTAACTTAAAAGGATTGCCTTCGAGGCACGTCTTTGATGCACTTAAAAGTTAACAGCTAAAAATAGTAATTATATAATTTACTATGTCACTCTTACTTGAAGCACTTTCGTACTATGGAATTTAATAATATCAGAGTCCTAACAAGTCACTCCCACTCACACGATTGAATATCGAATTTAAAATTAATGATATCCACCCGTTAACCTTTCGAGTTAACAATTAATTAACGTCGAAAAGAAATGCAGAACGATCTTGCCGGTGTATGATTCGACAAATTACAGACACCTGTTAAACGTTAAAAAAAAATACGAAGCCTCTCAACAATTTAATAAAACTAATTCGGAATAAAACGCCGGTTAATCGAAGCGACGATGTGAATCAGTGTATAAGGCGTGAAAGATGTTGTTGGTTAATTGTTAGCAAGCATATAAACATTAACGATTCTTGTTTGCTGCTTCGTGCATACACAACTCTTAAACTCTGGAATTTAATTCCACAAACGAGATTTACTGCGAACGCTGAAACGAATTAGAAAGGTAAATTGTTGGCCAAGTTCCAGGTGATCAATAAAATAGTAGGCCATGGTTTCGGATGTCATTGTGAATCCATCCGCTGCACTGAACGCAACCGTTTGTTTATGTTCTATACGCTTTGAACCACGGTTTTGGATTAAAACGACTGGTAAACTAGCTGTGCCAGGCCTGTTAGAACAGTAAATTTGACACCAATACGGAAAATAATCCGACATTCCGATAATCTAACCTCAAACTGTCATTATGACGGTTGCGTTCAGTGAAGTTCACAATCAGTACAACCTATTAGAAAATTTATGGGTCGCATGTTAGCTTTCAAAGGATTTAATAATAACAATCAAGCGTACGCAGATGAATTTCATTTTCATTGTTAAAACAGCAAACTTAGCTTTTAATTATCTCATTGAACGAAGATTAACCATTCGTTTCGTGATACATTAAACAAGGCGTAATGGCCTTTTGTTTCTTATTCAGGCAGTAGAAAGTAAACCGTTTAACATTGGAATTAAAGTTAAGTATGTTTTACGACGATTCTGAAACGTTCCACGTAACGGTTTAAATATTAATTTGACGATCTTAGTTTTGCAGAAAACTTCTTCAAGCGACTGGCTGGTATTAATTGCTACGGCCTTGCAATCAGAGTGTCCGGTGGTTAGTTAAACGGAGTTATAAAAAGCAACTTGACCTTATTAATTCTGAAGATTTTATTCATTTTGGTACGATTCTACTTCGATTTTTTGAAACTGGTTTGAAGGTTGATTAGTTCCTGTTTCGTTTCGGTTTGTTTTCTTGGGCTACGTTTATAAATAACCGAAACAGGATGGATTATTGAAAGTCTGAAGATCGGTACGGATGCTAAATAACCCACTTTGCTTGATTTTTTTAAAGCAGTTTAAGCAACATTATTACAGCTACCAAGCTGATAAAAGTAACAAACTAAAAACTCAAAAAGGAAGCCTAAAATTTGGCAATTTAAGCAAGCTTCTCAACAAACGTCAACGAATCTTCAAGAACGAAGAGTTTTACGCCCACTAAAAAATGTTGATTATGTCCAAACGTTTTTGCAGAAAGATAAACATCAAAAGTTTGACGACGTAAACTGGGATTTTTTGAAGTTACATGAAACTTGACTAATTTATGACTTGGAGTTTTGTTATCCTGCATAACCTTTATTCATTAATTTTACAAATCAAAAAATGCAAATTTTTATGTGTGAATGTTGGTCTTTTACAATGAAAAATAAATCGATTCCAAACGAACTTTAATACAAATTTATTCAAAAATAGCCTCGACATACTTTGAAGAATTGTAAGATTTTACAATCGTTTTTCAGGTTGCTTTGGCTCTTCATAAACGTTCGAAAAATTAACAAAAGTGAAGGAAGAACACAAAACCAGAATTCGACAAGAATTTTGATTTAAAAAATCTCGTAAAAACGCTTAAAAATAATTAAGCATAATTAATTAATTTTAATTTCAAAGGTTTTCGAAATCAATTATCAAGTTTGCTTATTTTTTAATAACTTTTAATAATTTGGTAATTTCAAAATCATTATTAATAAAAATTAAATTTCCTAATAACTAATTAAAAATTTCTTAATTGAAGCCGTATTACAAAAACGAAATTAATTGTTTTTCTAAATGACTGAAATTATCGAAGTTGGATGCCTTGTAAAGGATTTAAATCAGAATTTTGAAAATTAATAAGGCTTCGCAAAAATAATTTTGTGGTAAATCTAGTAGGGGGTTAGGGTTAAAGCTTCGAATAAGTAAACTTTCCCATGTCCTTTATGAAAGAGGGATGTGTCCTTCATGAAACAGGGAACCCTCGATCGAATTGTTAACATATTGTCAAGTGCCCTTCTGAGTGATTTTAATATTAATCGCGCCCTTGTATCGAGTATGTGCGGATGATTTTTATTTGCTTACTCTCGAACCCTTTCCATAAATTATATTCGTACTTTTCTGAATTTTTGTAACGCTTCATATTGTTTGATTTTATGCGTTAACTTAGCTGGTTTCTTTGTTGTTAAAAAAATTCTAAATAAAATCCTTCCCCCCCCCTTTACGTTTTTCGTCCCGATCTCGACGGATTCGGAACGAGCGGGGTCGATTTAGGGGGAAAGGGCTGTTTCGTGCAGTTTTAAACGGACATACGTGACGATTTAGTAGAAATTTTTGGGACTTTTGTATCGTTTTATAACTCAAAAACTAAACCTTTTGAAAGGACTTGAAAAGTCCTGATTATCACAAACAAAGTAACCAAAAAAGTTAATGCATTTCACACCTCAGCTGCAACAAAAAAAAACGAAAAACCAAGATTTCTTTCATTAAATTATGTTTACATCAAGGTTTCGATCTCGAGTTAACATTAAATTATTATAAACAAGCGGATGTTGTGGTGCTTGCCTTGCATATTTAAAATTACATAACACGAAAAGGATTTGTAGTCTGATTCAACTGGAATTTTGCTGTTCGAACCTGATATTTACAAAAAGCTTGGTTTTTAATGACACTTAATTACTAAGAATTACGATTTTTGAGGCACAAATTTGGGTTTTGCGAAGAAAACTGTTAGTTTAGTCTGAATACAAAAACTGCAATTTATAACTGAAAATTAAGTGTAGAAAAATATTTAAATTAATTTTCTGTTCTTATTTCATTCTTTCTGCGTTGAGGTCAGAATTGTTGTATTGCTGAAGCACACAGTTTTTAAGTAATAATCTTAAAACTGTACAAGAAGAAAATTAAGATAGAAATATTTATTTGGCATTGCCGAACAACTAAAGAACCAAAAAGAATTGTAAAAAAGCAAATTCCAGTTTTGGACAAAGTAACAACATAAAATAATGAAGGAATTTGGAATAGTTTCGAAAAATGTTTATAAAAAAAAGTCCCCTCCGCACGGGTTTGAACCACCGACTATGTGTCTTAAAGCAATAATACTCCACCAATTCAATCCCTCAAAATTTAATCTGTGAAATACTAAAAACAAATACTTTCGCAGAGGATATTTGTACTGTTAGTTCGCACACAGTTTAAAGAAAAGTCGGGTTTTACAAACCCAAAAAAATTACAAATCTTTTGTTTTTCTTTAGTAAGGAAATTGCATAACCTAATGGGGTCATTTGCTTGCTTTTAGGTTATGTTAACAGTGCCTTGTTGCCAGATGTTGCTAAGCTACCTTACTGTTAGTGGTAATTCGGTTAAAAACCAAAAAGCTTGGTACATTTTTGGGAGGTTTTTATTGTTTCGTTTTTAAAAAACAAGGATTTTGAGAATAATTTTTGTATTTTTCTATTAAAAAAACAAAGATTTTAGTAAACATTTGGGACTTTTGTGGAAATTTTTAGGACTCTTCTATTGTTTTGTATGGAAAATCCGAGGGAAAATCAAGCATTATGAGAAAAATGTTGGTATTTTTCTATCGTTTTTCGGTTAAAAAACAAAGATTTTGATAAATTTTTGGGACTTTTTATCATTTCGTTTTAAAAAACAAGGATTTTAAGAATAATTTTTGTATCTTTCTAGTAAAAAAACAAAGATTATGGTAAACATTTGTGACTTTTGTCGAAATTTTTGGAACTTTTCTATTGTTTTATACTGAAAATCAAGCATTATGAGAAAAATTTTGGTATTTTTCTATCGTTTTTCAGTAAAATAACAAAGGTTTTGGTCAATTTTTGGGACTTTTGATTCAGAGAACAAAATTAAATGTTTCTATCGTTTTTCGATTAAAAAGCAAAGATTTTAGGAAATTTTTGGGACTTTTCTATTGTTTTGTATTGAAAACCAAGGATCCTGGGTAAAATTGTTGGTGTTTTTCTATTGTTTTTCGATTAAGAAACAAAGATTTTGGTAAATTTTTGGTACTTTTTTATGGTTTCGCTTTAAAAAACAAGAATTTTGAGAATAATTTGTGTATTTTTCTATTACAAAAACAAGATTTTGGTAAACATTTGGGACTTTTTATCGTTTCGTTTTAAAATACAAGGATCTTGAGAATAATTTTTGTATTTTTTTTATTAAAAAAACAAATATTTTGGTAAACATTTGGGACTTTTGTGGAAATTTTTGGGACCTTTCTATTGTTTTGTACGGAAAATCAAGCATTATGAGAAAAATGTTGGTATTTTTCTATCGTTTTTCAGTAAAATAACAAAGATTTTGGTAAATTTTGGTATTTTTCTATTGTTTTTCAGTAAAGTAACGAAGATTTTGGTAAATATTTGGGACTTTTTTATCGTTTCGTTTTAAAAAAACATGGATTTTGGGAACAAAATTAAATTTTTCTATCATTTTCTGATTAAAAAGCAAAGATTTTGGTAAATTTTTGGGACTTTTCTATTTTGTATTGAAAACCAAGGATTCTGGGTGAAATTGTTGGTATTTTTCTATCGTTTTTCAGTAAAATAACAAAGATTTTGGTAAATTTTGGAATTTTTCTATTGTTTTTCAGTAAAATAACAAAGATTTTGGTAAATTGTTGGGCCTTTTTTATCGTTTCGTTTTTAAAAAACGAAGATTTTGAGAACAAAATTAAATGTTTCGATGATTTTCCGATTAAAAAGCAAAGATTTTGGCAAATTTTTGGGACTTTTCTATTTTGTATTGAAAACCAAGGATTCCGGGTAAAAGGGTTGGTATTTTTCTAGCGTTTTTCGATTAAAAAACAAAGATTTTGGTAAATGTTTGGGACTTTTTTATGGTTTCGCTTTAAAAAACAAGAATTTTGAGAATAATTTTTGTATTTTTCTATTACAACAACAAAGATTTTGGTAAACATTTGGAACTTTTGTGGAAATTTTTAGGACTCTTCTATTGTTTTGTATGGAAAATCAAGCATTATGAGAAAAATGTTGGTATATTTCAGTAAAATAACAAAGATTTTGGCAAATTTTGGTATTTTACTATTATTTTTCAGTAAAGTAACAAAGATGTTGGTAAATTTTTGGGACTTTTTTATTGTTTCGTTTTAAAAAAACATAAGTTTTTCGATCATTTTCCGATTAAAAAGCAAAGATTTTGGCAAAGTTTTCAGACTTTCTTAACATTTTTTTTTAGAAAAACAAGAATTCTGCGAACAAAATTAAATTTTGCTATCAGTTTTTCGATTAAAAAACAGATTATGATACATTTTTGGGATTTTTCTATTGTTATGTATTTCAAAATTTGAAAAACCAACAACTTAAACTAACTAACTTTTTCGATTTCGTTTGGTATATCGGAAATAGCAACATTCGTTTGGTTGTTCCCTGAAAATTCAATTAATTTTCAATTTATTACAGTAGATTTTTCACGTCATATCACTCATTCATTATTTGGACAACAGTTGGCCACGATTTCAATTTAATACGATAAGAAAATTGCATTTTAGATTATGTCAGCCGTGCTTTGTTGCCAAATATTGCTAAGCTACCTTATATTTAATGACAAAAACAAGGTATTTTTATAAGTACTTCTTAAATAGATATTTCGCCACCAATTATTGCTAAAATTGAAATTAAATCAGTGCAGTATTAACTCAAACTGAAGGCAACGTTTCGGCAACAATGCTATCTTCGTTTTTAATTTTTAATATGGCAGGTTATAATGAAACAAATGAGCTTCTACCTATAATGCGGTGAAATCCCGAAAAAAGGACCTTGAATATAAAGAAATATAATCGATTTAGACAATACTAGACTGCAATTCGACTTGGCAATACTGCTATACAGTCAAAGTCAACCTGAAACCTAACCCAACTTGTTCACCATAAAAAACCGTTATAATATAACAATATCACTGGTAAAACATGCTCCGATTGATTTTTTTCCTGGATCTCCTGGCAGTTCAATTATTACAACTCCCTAAACCAGATTCAAAAATGGAAGAATCTGAACCAAATAACCTTCAAGTTATTTTTGATAATTTTTATTGACAGCAAGATCATTCCAAATGTTTTTGGGTAAGGCTTGGCCATCGAAAATTTCAGTTTAAGCATTGTGAATGGGGCTAATAATCTGTTTGTCATTTCTTATCTTTAAGGTTGTGATTTCCGTTAATTAACAACCACACATTTCTTGGAAGCTCAGCCAGGTGTGATAATTTGCAAAAAAAAAAATGTTGGACTTGCAACTTAACAAAATGGAAGCAACAAAGGCAACGCAACCTTTATATTAATGAATTACTTTACGGTTTTTGATTGGCTGTGCAGATTTGTACTACCCTAGCATGGCCTAATCTGCTCTAAAAAACTGTAAATGCGGTATAAATAAGTTAGTCTCGAACCAACTTGCACAAAACAATAAAATAAACATTAACAGATTGACACGTTGCACTTGTCCCTTCGTCGACAACAACCAAAAAAAAATAGTTAAATCAACTGTTATTGTCACAATCTGGGCTATTTCTATGGACAATTCCCAACCCACAACGCGGAACTGCAAACACAAACCGCCCATAGAAAACCAAGTAAAACATGTGGACGAAAAATAATGAAAATCTCATAATAAAAAAGCCACAATGGTGTTTCGAAGTCCATTGAATTAGATATCAGTACAATAAAACATCATCGGGCCTGCATCTGTTACAGATTTGACAAGGAGCGCTTTGGAAACGAAACTTATCCGGCATTGAATATACGGGCGATAATCGTTTTTGATGTGACAAGTGCAGAGGACAATGATGTGGAGGACGGAATCAATGGAGCAATTAACCCTGCGGTGCATAATGAATGCCCCATTCTATATAATACTCTCTTCTCTACGATATCCTGTGTGAAATTTTAATGGACCGTGGACGATTTAATTTTGTTATCGTACAATTTACGATTTTGTCTCACGCATTGTATGTCCGGCTTGTAAACAGACAGTGTTCGAACCCTCACGCACACAGACATTTCTGATTACCCTATCTTTATTACTTATTACTATCTGGTTGTTTTTAAAACAACCTTCCTTAAAGGAGCGTGGGCTTATCGACGATTACATCTTTATTTCATGGACGCCATATACGGGCATCTTCTTTACAATTAAATTGCCTTATGAATAAATCAAAAGAAGGTGTAACCAACTATGGCGCAAGTTACAGTTTTAAAAGTAAAAACGTTTGTTGTTCACTTACTTGCAAAATGAGTCGGCCTTTGGTGATGATATGCAAACCCCGCCATTTTTACACGGACTGGGTGAGCATGAAATGAAACCTGAAAATAAAAGATATTTTTAGTTACAAACCACATCAAAAAAATTAAAAGAGGTTTGGTAAAATCTCGTGGAAAAGAGCTTCCTAAACTTTACATATTTTTCTATAATTAATTAAATGAATTATAAAAATTCTGGGTTTGAAAAATATCACCCCGCAGGGATTTGAACCACTGCCTTCAAGAAAATATTTACGTTTTAGTCTAAATAACCAAGTCTCAAACGTCTTGGTGATGATCTATGAAAACTCAGGTAGGAGCTTGTCAATCGTTTGATTGGTTTTTGAGAGTTTCATTACAGTAACTTTAAACCCTTCGATTTTGACATGAAACGTCTTAATCCGGCATGCTCAGTTTCAGTATCACGTCTCCAATCACGTGTGCTCCGCATGGCACCACTTACTGACAGAAACAATGATTCTCATTGGTTTAAATACTGGGCATGCGCATTACTAGCTAACAATTATTGCAACTAAGTTTCAAACCATGGCTGTAAACAGCAGTATACGAAACATTTTTAAAGACTATAGAATTTAGAATTGCCTATACTCAATATCAAAAAGAACGCGAATCATTGATCCATCAAACAGCCCAAGAGCCAAGTAAATTAATGGATCCAACCAGGTCCTTCAATAGAGTTCAGTACAAGTAACGCACATCATGAAAGAGAAGTAGTAAAAAAAACTGTCCTACTTTATCCTGGTCCAAGGATTAGACCAAGCACCAGGGAAGGAAATCAGAAAGTAAACAGGCATTTTAGGCCAAAATTTTGGTCAGGTTTAAGTCAGCTTAAGTTTATGATACGAAGAATTAAATCATGGCCAACCTTGATCCCTGCCTCTTTTAGGCGTCGGTAGCCAGACAATACAGTCTTGTGTGGCGTAAGAGTGCTTCAGCCGACAATACAAATATCTCTATGTATCTGACTGAAAATGCCTTCATGGTTTAAAAAAAGTGTTACAATCAAGCAAATTTTCAAAAAATAAAGGTACTTTTTTCAGAAATTAAGGTGCTCTGGCTCGCATCTTTATCCAAACACATATAAAGATTCAATATTAGAAAGTTGAAGGTAAGCGAATTAATATGCAGATTCTGCACAAGATTAGAAGAAAATTTCCTATCCAAAGTGAATAACCCCGAATATTTAGAAAAAAGTTATTTTTCAACGAACAACTGAAGAAATACTGGGGTATATATTGAAACTAAAATCGGAAGAGTATTGGAATAAAATCCAAGAATCAGATGACAAAGGTATGAAGAGGAAACTAACGAAGAAAGACGAGAAAAGAAGGAACCTACATTGAAACCAAGCTACAATAACAGGAAGGACCAAAAAGACCGTACAAATTCAAAAACAAAGCTACATAGTACGCTGAGCAACCAAAGCAAAACAGTTGCAAGACCGAAAGAAAACAAAACAAGGGCTTAGCCAAACTTGGCTAAAACGCAACCGAAAAGAAGGATATGAGGATGGAGGTACTCCAAACTACCACAGCTTCATAAGGAAACATTTTGAACAATACCAAACCCATTAAAAATGAAGCTCGAAGGTAATATTTTGAACAACACAAGCCCATTACAAATAAAAACAAAAAAGGCAGTTCCATCTAACCATGAAAGAACTATGAAGGTAAGTAGCGCTCATGAACAAGACACTAATGACTGCTGAAAAGTGAAATATCATAATACTTTTCAATGAAATGGGCTTATGGTGGGTGCTATAGACGTTCATGGAGAGTGCGAGTGGCGTCACTACCATCACCTTCTGCTTCTTCTTAAGGTGAAGCATCACCACCAGCCAGCCTCATTTACAGGACCATATAGATGAAAAAAAAACACGTTATTAAGACCTACCAAAACTATATAAAGAGAAAATAACAACGAAGAAAAAATACGCATGAACGGAGAAGTAGAAGTGGAAGAAGAGAAGAAGAAATATAATCTGTTGAACGAATAAATACAGATACAGGGATTAAAGTTGCACTAAACTAAAGAAAAAACCACCTGGGACAGGCAATATAACCCAAGAAATAAAAGCAGATACACGTACAAAGCCAAAGAAGACACTTGTCCGATGTCCCAATAACATCAATCTGGAATTCATCTAAAATCTTTAAAAGACTAAAACTTTTAATTTCAAGTTTTACTTCATGGGTGTAACTCGTAAATGGTGGATAAAATACTGACGAACAAATTGCAACGTTTTGTCAAAAGAAGTCCGAGAAGGACTCTAAATGTTAAGGTGGCCGAAAACAATAATCAAATGCAAACTCTGGTGAAGAACAGAATAAGAACCAATTGGTCAAATAGGGTCGGTGCATTACGAAAATCAAACGGAAAGAAAGCAAAGGAGCAGTGGCGCATTAGGACCCTCAAGGAAACAGAAGAAGACAGCAGCCGAAATCAACCAGAAGAAGACTTACAACAAACTAAACGAATAATAGGACAAGGATGGAACGGGTTCACTAAGAAGAATGATATACAACGGGACTGGGTGGAGGTGCGTTAAAGGATTATGAAAAAGTACCTTGAGCCATTACAAAAAGAAAACCTGGTTTGGTTTGACTGACTGGGCACACTCCTGCAAAGAAATTTTTTCTAGTGGCATACTGAGAAGAAATGGAGTTAACAGAAAAAGTTGTAGATGTGACAGAGAAACCCGATTGTCCTAAAAGGTTAAAAGCTTACCTACCAAAAGATATCCTAGGACTCTAACTGTTAAGATGACCGAAAACAATAACCAAATGCAGAACTCTAGCGAAGAACAGAATAAGAACCAATTGGTTAAATATGGTCGGTTGGTTGGGACATACATTACGAAAAGCAAACGGAAATATCACAAAGGAACAGTGGCACTGAACCCCTCAAAGAAACAGAAGAAGACAGCGGCCGAAATCAATCAGGAAAAGAAGACTTACAACAAACTAAACGAATAACAGGGCAAGGATGGACCAGGTTCGCCAAGAAGAAATATATACAACAGGACTGGGTGGAAGTGCGTTAAAAGATTACGAAAAGGTACCTTGGGCCATTACAAAACGAAAACTGGTTTGGTTTGACAGACTGTGTACACTCCTAAAAGATTTTTTTTGTGGGACACTGAGAAAAAAGGGAGACAACAGAAGGTGTATGTGTAACAGCGAAACCTTACCTTAACATAAGGTGCATTGGGCTCTAAAAGACGTTTTTTCAAAATAATGCTTCTTGATTACGTCTTTTTACTCAATCAACACTTCTGTCTAGGACACTAATGCCCGTACTTAAAGACAAAACTCGATCTCGGACTTGAGAACTGCTTAGCCGAGAACTGCCGAGAATACGCAAGCGTCAAACGGTGAAATGGCGAAGTACGCCAAAGTACGTCTCAAGCACGCCTCAAGGTAGGGTGCGACCAACCTTGAGTAATGCTCAAGTCTGAAATCGAGCGAAGTATCGACTATACATAAGTACGAGCATAAGTAGAAAGGAAAACAACAGAAGAGGCGGAGGTACGATAGAGAAGCACCATGGAATTATAAAAAGATACCCCGGGCCATTTGAAAAAAAAATCTGGCGTGTTTAACAGACTCAGCTGGCCCCTAAAAGAAGTGCTTTTACATGGAACTAAATTACCTTGAAGATGCCCTTTTCTGCTGGAACACCAACAAGAAACGGAGGCAACAGAAAATGGAGGAGGTATGAGAGAGAAGACACATGCCTATAAAGGGATTAAAGGATTATGAAAAGGCACCAAGCGTCACTTATGGTTTGACCGACTCCTGAAAGGAGATTTTTTAGGAGGACTTCTTTCTGGAACTAAATTGTCTCGAGGATGTCTATTAGCCTAATTTCGGCTGGGGCACCAAGAAGAAAAGAGACAATAAAAAGTGGAGGAATAACATGTTGTATATTTAAAAATCCCGCTTTGAATAATACGTAACTTAAGTTACAGAAATCTGTATTATAGGTAGTACCCACTAAGAAAGTAAGAAAAGGGCACGTTTGTATTAAAACTGTAATTCAAAGTTCAATAAATACGTTTATAACGTTTATCGTGTGTAATACATTAATTATAAAAAATATACAAAACAAGATAAAACATGGCGCAGTCGGTAGCATTAGAAAATCCCGTGCCCCTAAAGGGTTTTAAAAGACTACAAGAAGATACCTTGGACCAGGAAATACTGGCTTGATTTGACAGACTCAGCACACTCATGAATGAACTTTTTATGAAGCGAATTTAACTCGAAGATGTCTTTTTGCCAACCGTGGACTCCTGCTGACACACTAAGAAGAAAGGAAGACCACAGAAGAAGGTGGAGGTGTAAACCACATACCCCCAACGGGGTTGAAGGACTACGGAAAGATACCTTGGACAGCTTATACAAAATTCTGGTTAGGTTTGGATAGACTCAGCACGCCCTTGAAAGGAATTATTTTCAAAAGTTATCTCGATGATGTGATTTTGCCAACCGTGCACTTCCGCTGGGACGTTTTTGTCAACCTGACAACCAAAAATAAACATGAACAGTCTTTAGCTAATCTAGGAAAAAGCAGGTTGCTTGGTAAGCCAAAGGGCCCGGGTTCGATCCCAACCAAGGTCAAGTTAGATTTTTAAATGCGAAAAAACATTTAAAGACCTTTTCGACTTATCTACCATCCTTAAAGGCAAATTTTGCAACTTTTTCAGAACCCAACAGATATTCTCATAAAACCAAGAAAATTTCCTAACCACCCATTAATATAATTCCGAACAACCTGCATACTACAACTACTCTAAATACCATTAAAAAATCAAATACGACCCACTTTCAAACAACCGAGGATGGTTCACACCTTCATCTAACTCTTGGAAACACCCAGAATATAAATCAATCTAAATACAAACCACTTTATAAAATAAATGTGTTAACATCAAAGTTACGTAATCGTTTTTTCATTTAATTTTTAATCAATGAATCTGAGTCATTGGTGGAACAGGTGTTAAATCTTCCTGTACTTTAAACCACGAAACGAAGAAAGATTAAACCGAAAGGTGGCCCAAATTATTCGATTTCCGTTCAATATGAGATAAGCAGGTGTGAACCACGCATTGAAATTTCAAAAAGGGCTATCATCGATTGATCCATCAGCAAGATTATTATTATTATTATTTTTTAAGCGGAAATTAAATTCTGAAAAGTAACTGATTATTTCAGGTCCAAAATGAAAATAAAAAAAGAAGAATTGGGAATTAAAATCGAATCATCAGTAATGTTTAAAAGAAGGAACGACATGCATTATGACACTGAACCCATTCTATTTTAGAAGCATAGATTGGATTGACGACATAAGTGACCCAGAATTGTTATATCCCGGATGAATTAATTTAAAATTCTGTGCAAGCGTGCCCGGGCTGCTTGCTCTACGTATCTCTATAAACGTTTGATATACGAGCTGCATGCACCAATTGACTAACACGGAAGAATTTTTCCTGAAAAAAAATGTTAATTAGTGGTTCGGCCTTTCGAACTCATTTTTCAAACGTTGCAACTTCACAACGTGCCTTCGTTTTAACATTTTATTACTGGTGTTTCTTAAGTTATTTCATACTGGTTCAATTAATCTTTTATAACTTTTTTAAAACTAAGCTAACTGTAGACATGAAAGTTGTTATCGTTACTCATTTTAATTTGTTATCTTATTACGTCATTAAATTCTTAGTTTATTTTAAAGGAGCTGTGGGAAATTTGCAGTTTTTTGGGGGAGGTTTAACCCCTTTGAATTGAAATACGTATTTTTTCTAAATTATTTGCGGCTTCCAGGATTCTTCAGACCATAGACTGCATTCCAGGTGAAGTTACTTGATTTGGTCCGGAAAAATAGCTCAAAAAAGGGAGAAAATGAATAAAAATCAGACCAAAAATTCTTTACGAAGATTTTTAAACACAAAGTCCAAATTATTTCTACGAAATGGAAAGAACTAAGCCAAAGGCAAAAACGACTCCCAGAACCCTAATCAACCCTTATTTCCTTTCCCTTTCTCTATAATTCGTACCCATAGTTCCAAGCAAGAGTGTACGCACGGTAGATTTTTAAATTACAAGGGGCCTTCTTATATAAATGCTCGTGCAGGGCGCGAGCAGGGACACCACCTGTCAGGACCGTTACAGGACGATGAAGAGTCACTGAAAAATGAGGGAACGAATATGACGTCAGCAGCAGCTGCACGTTGTCGATGGAATGCACCCGGCAATCCCGCACCCACCGTTTTGCTATCATTCAGATAAACAGGATGTTCGAAAATGCTTTTTGTTATTTAGGTTATTGGCTTGAAGTTAGCACCAAACAAAATGGTGTTGTCGAAGCCCATCTCAAGGAAAATGCTCGGTCACAGGACACAAACTTGCCCTTTAAAATAAACAGAGTTTCTACCATTGTTAGGGGACGTTAACCCTTCTACTAAAAACAAGGGAGTCAGCTGAGTTGGAACCGTTGTGTAAAAACCGTTGATTTTCAGCAAAACCCCCGGGTTTCTGGGGTAGATTTTCTTAATTCCCACAGTAATTTTCAAAAACCCCAGACGTAAAGTCTGGTCAATCATTTGAATCAACTTAACCACCATCTAATTTTCCAAGTACGATCCTGTTTACCACAAACTTATAGATATCACCTGCTGTTTTAATAAATGAAACTCAAAGCAGGTAGAAAACCAGAAGGGTTTTGTCCAAATTACCTAACAAATTCACAAAAAAACCAGCCCGATTAAGAAAATCGTCCAAACAGATGCAATCATTAACAATCGCAAAACGGTTAACAATTTAAAATACAAAAACCTGATGACTAACCAAACAAGGGTGGTGCAGGAGATAAAGCAAACCTTTTTAAAAAGGTGACTCTTAGATAAACGCAGACGGACGGACAATCGTAGATGGAAATACGAGTATACAAGGAACAAATACACAAGTATTTGCGGTAGTGTGGAAACCACGAATGTTTAAACTGGCTTATCTCGAACAACTGTCAACCATAAGACCGCAGAAAATGCACTGCGGTTCGGACAGTATAAAAAGACGATAAGTTTCTAATGTCAACTAGATAGCACTTGCCTTTTCCTAGCTAGTGCTTGCCGATTTGAGATTAAGAAGTTATTTTGAGGTTTCTGCTTGTAATTCAAGCAGAACAAACACGAACATTAACATAAACAGAATGCTGTTGAATATCTTTGACATTTAAAGGGGCCAAACTAGCATCAAACATATTAAAAAATATTTTCCAAATTAAGCAGGCGCGAGTTACAAAAATCGAAAGAATAAAAAGAGAAAGAAGGGGAAATATAGAAAGAGACAAACAAACTTTAAACAAATGCTGGATTGTTCATATAAAATATTTTTGATTAATTTTAATTTTTAAACTGCCGTTACAAACATTATTAAACAAAATTAAACCCGTTCTAAAAGAAAAACTGTCTGAAACCTTCACATAACACCTCAAACTGCCTTAAACAGCCCCCGCATAGCCTTGGAGGAAAACAAGGCAGCATCACTTAGCAACCCCCTTGTTTTTTAAGTACTAAATATTGGGAAAAACTTAAAAAAATATGGAAAATTGCTACTAATTTCCCGGAACTGCTTTGAATTCTCAAGAAATATCTCAAGCTACCTTCAAAAATGCCTCCAATCTGTCCTATTAAGAAAATATGGGTAAAATTACTTCAAAAAAGACACAAAATAGCATCAAACCCTGATCTGTTATTACATAATATGAAACTACAGAAAATTGCATCAAACCCTGGTCTATTAATTAAGTCTATTACTTTACATTTTCCAAAATTGCTTTGAATTGTCTTGGAACGTCCCAAACTGTCTCGAACTACCCTCAAAAATGCCTCCAAACTGTATTAAGAAAATTGGTAAATATGGGTCAAGATGCTTAAACAACAAGACTGGAAATTACATCCAATCCCCGTCTATTATTAAATACCGATCAGGTTGTTTAATTTAAAAAATATATGAAAGGGCTATAGACTTCCTCAAAACAATATTGACTAAGTTGTTTCGAGATGTCACCAAATTACCTGGGGTCGTCCTGGAATATCCCAAACTGCCCCGATCTACCCTCAAAAATGCCTGCAAACTGTCCCACCAAGGAAGAAAATGCAGCTTCAGTTATCAACCTACATGTAAGACTGTTTAAAAAGGTAAAAATTACCCTAAACAGGCCTGAACTTCCATAAAAATCTTCGCCTAATTAACATAAACTACCTAAAAAAAACACATAAGATTTCCATAAATTGTCTTGGGATATTCCAAAAACTGTATCAAACTACCCTCAATAGTGCCCCCAATACAGTCTCAAAAGTCACTCGTTCATAAAGATGTAAGATCATCACACATACCCTTAAACTGCTCTGAACTGCCTCAAAATGTCCCAAACTCCCCCGAACTAGCCTTCCCATGAAGCAGGAAAAAGTAGTCTCTTCATGCATTATTAAATATCGGATTGTTTCAAGCAAGGCAGAAAATTGGTACAAATTTTGGAAAATTGCCTTGACCGATCTTGTAAAGCCCTGAACAGCCTCAAACTAACTCCAAGAATGCCTTCAGATTGCCTGAGGAAGCAAGAAAACGCAGACACTTCGTATATTACTAAATACCTATAAGTCGGACTGTTTAAAGCAAGCCAAAAAATTGCTACTAATTTTCCTAAATTACTTTGAACTGTCTTGCAGTGCCCTGAACAGCCTTGAACTATCCGTCAGAATGCCTTCGAATTAAGACAAGGCGGGGAAAGAAGTGGGCTGTTCATCGCTGCTACAACTTGTCTCAAGTTTCCCTAAGATTATGGACTTTAGTAATTAATTCCGTATTCATGATTAGATGCAAACCTAACAAGATGCCTTGATCTGCCTCAAAAAAGGTTTTAAGAATGCCTCTTATCCCTTGTGTTCGACTTCTAATTATTTATTACTGAACAACCGCTAAATTATTTCCAAACAAATGAAAATTCCCTACATACTTCAATAAACTAGACTAAAGTCTCAACTGTCTTAAACTTTGCCCCAAATAATGCCTTCAGCCTTATTCCATACTGGAACAAAGATTGCCGTTCTTGAAAAAAAAATTGATAGCTACATTAAACTGGCTTAGAAAGCCTCGATTTGTTTTAAAACTACCAGTATGAATACTTCTGAAGTGTCACATTGAGGAATTAGGGGCAAACTTAATGGTTATGCTGTTATTAAAGATTGGAAATTGTTACAAACTGCTGGCTTAAAACTATCTTTAACAACACAACTGAACTGCTTTTTAAGGAGGAAGGGACACCTTCGGTGTTATAGGTACCTCACGTCTATCGCCAAATATCAGTCAATTATTTCAAAACTGACAGGAAATCTGCTACCTCTTATATACTCTGAATTAGATTAAACTGGCTTACTGGATACTTTTGGACTGTACCATCAGGGAAGAAAAGGTGTTCTTAGTGGTTAGACTATTACTGAGGGTCGGAAACTGTTAAAAGGATTGCCATAGAATATTTCAGTTTTAGAATGCCTTGAGCTGTCTTAATCTATATTTAAATATACATCTGAACTGCCTATTTAGGAGAAAATGACAGCCTGAATGGCCAACTCTTTATATATTGCCAAATAGTGGCCAACTATTTAAAAAAATGCATAGGAAATTGCTGTCCATTACTTCGAACTAGATTAAACTGACCTAGAATGCCTTGATTTGTTTTAAACTGCCACTATAAATACTTCTCAACTGAGAGAAAGAAGAAATTGTTAAAAACTGCCACAGAATATTTCAGTTTTAAAATGCCTTGAACTGGATTTAACTAACTTTAAGATAGAACTGAACCGCCTATTGAGGAAGAAGGGGCAGCCTAATTGGTCAACCCTTTATCAGTCGTAAACTATCGACCAACTACTTCAAAAATGATAGGAAATTATTACCTATTTCTATCTTAGAATTGTCTTAGGGCCAGTTGCACAGTTATCACTTAAGTTTTTTTTAAAGCTTAAGTTTTAGTTTATGGTTTAGTTGTTGCACAGCATTGGTTTTTAGTTTAAACTGTCACTTACTGTCACTTAAATACTAAAATACTTAAGCGATGCATGTGGTGCCGTTTAAACCAAAATTTAAATTTTTTTTATTGCTACATTACATTTTTTAATATGGAACTTATAAATGTTATTGAAATTGATGATGACGAAGATGAAGAAATCTTGTATATTGACATTTTTATACAGACATAGGTACGATAATTTCAATCAATGGAATGACGAAGAATTTTGTAATAGGTTTCGCTTAAGCAAAAATAGTTGTAACTTAATATTATTTCAAATTGAAAATCAGATTAGTCATCCTACTAATTGGTAAGTAATGTAATGTATATAAAAAAACTTTATTTTAATTATGAAAATAAACTTACAGGAATCATGCGCTCACACAAATACAAATGTTTCTCTTGACATTGCGATTTTATGCGATGGGCATCATGTTAATTGTTGTTGCAGATTTTACTGGATGCCACAAATCTACAGAATCAAGAGGTTGGCTGTTTATAATTATGATATGCAAGAAAATTTATAACAATTTAATAATAATATTATTATATTGTTTAAAAAATTTAAATTTTAGGAAGCGAAAATCCAGAATTATTTCGAAATAGAAAATCCTTCTTTTCCATTAATGTGCAAACTATATCCGATGCGCGATTACGTATTAGAAATATTGTTGCACGCTGGCCTGGTTTGGCTCATGATGCAAACATATTTCGAAATTCTTTAATAAGGGCTCGATTCGAAAATAATGAAATGGGTAATAACCTTCTGCTGGGAGACAGTGGTTATCACAATAAAAATTACTTTATTACACCTTTATCAAACCCACGACCAACTGCATCTATATACTCCGTATATACGGCCAGTCCACTCCGCCTAAAAATAGGTTTTGAGACAGTAGGCCATAAAGACCGGATAGTGGTGTCATCTACTCCTATTAAATAAACTATAACCAATTCGGAAAATACCTGTAAATTGTCGAATGTCAACCACTTGTCAAATCGATTTAAATTATTTGGTCGATATTTATTTCTTACAAAGAACAAAGTAATTAATTAAAGCAATTGTTCGAATCTGGCGTTTGTATAAAAATGAAAATCCACCATTTTTCAAAGTTCACGTAAAACTAAATTGTGGCGTTCTTTCAAATATTATTACGGTAAGAAAGATTTACAAAGCACAACAATTATTATAATACTGTTAACCGCTATTATTACATTCTTCAGCTATCCCAAGAGTCACTGATTAACGAACTAGTTAAAAATAGGACTAAAATACTAAAAATGAACAATAAAAAATTCTGTTTACTTATTAACAGATGTGAACACAACATCTATGCTCATGGAGAAGAAATTCAATACAAAGGTAAAGCTAAATGCTTAGGCCAAATTATTTTATTCTCAGAAAACCGAAACAATATAGTACAAGAAAGAATACATAGCTAGTGGATGGAATAAGTTTTGGCAGCTCCAAAAGATCTGAAATGAAACAACTAACTTAAAACTTAAGAAAAAGTAATATATTACCGGCAATGACATAAATATGGAGCACAAACGTGGTGTCTAATAAAAAGCAACAGCAAAAAACTTGTGACACATCATAATTATGCTAAAAAAAAATTCTCAAGATCAGAAGATAGGACAGAGCAAGAAATGAAGATCTTCCATAAAAATTGGTAGTAGGTACATTTAATAACTACCTAGGTACCGCTATTAGCAAACTGAAATGGAAATGGCGATAGCACATAATAAGGAATAACGGGCATTATGGGCAAGTAGAACTTCAAAATGATATGGCATCATCTCTATACGGGAGAATAAGGGACCGCCCAAGAACAAGATGGAAGGAAGATTTCATAAGATTCCTGGGCTGCAATTGGGAAAATATAGCACAACATGCAGTGGAAACGCCATGAAGAGGCATTTGCCTGCGAGCGGGATTAACCACATTATTATCAAGTATTAAATAAATAAATAAATAAAAATTCAACTAATAAATTTAATAATCTTTTGAATTGTTGCACTCTATAAAAGTATTAATTGTGTGCTTCAACACATTAAAACTTTTTGAACAAAGATCTACTTTCACAATGTTTTTTAATAAATTGGTTGACAACTAGTTGACATTTGTAATACACTGTTGACAGTTATAATAGTAACAACAACTTCCTAAAGGGGGCATTAGTTTCTGGTCCTGTCAAAAAATTTGTAAAACGCGAAGTGGAGCGGCCTTATAGGGACGAAGTCTCTATTGATACAGTTGGCCTTGATCAAACCCGATTACCCGAGCTCAAATCCTTTTTAACGAAAGTCAAATCAGAACCTAACCTAACCTAACCTAACCTATAAATGATTATTTGTTGGTTATGTTTTGCTTCAAGTGTCAAAATTATTTACGTTATAAGTTAGTTACAGTGGAGTCCAGGTTTACCAACATTGAATTATTTTCGCTTTGCTAAGTATTTTCTTATTTAGAACTGTGCAACATTTATAGCTTAAGTATTTCGTTTAAACGAAAGTTTAAGGTTTAACTAAACTTATGCTTAAGTGTTAACTGTGCAACTGGCCCTTAGAATGCCCCGATTGAGCACTTAAGCTGTTCGTAAGAATGCCTTTAAACAGTCAGCAGTCAATGTATTAGAATAAAGACTAAAAACTAATACAAATTACCTCAAATTGGATTGCCACAAGCCCTAAGCTGCCACTATCAACTATCTTTACGAGTGCCTCTGAACTGTCTATTAAAGAGAAAATGGCTAACACAATGATCAAATATCGCCAGCTACTGTAAAAAATTGATAGACCGACCTGCTACCTGTTACGCTGAACTAAATAGATTGAATTATCTTAGAATGCCTTAATTTGTCTTAAACTGCCATTATGAATACCTCAAGACTGTCCCATTAAGAAAGAAATGTTATCTTAGCGGTTAGCCTATTGCTAAAGGTCAGAAATTGTTAGAAACTGCTTCAAATTGGATTTTCAAGAACTGTTCCGCTAGCTTAAACTATCTTTAGCAATACAACTGAACTGCTTATTAAGGAGGAAAGAGCTGCCTCGGCATTCTACCTCACGTCTATCGCCAAATATCGGTCAATTATTTCAAAAATGATATGAAATCTGCTACCTATTACTCTGAACTAGATTAAACTGGTTTAGAATGCCTCGATTTGTCTGTTGAACTACTCGTAAAAATGCCCTTAAACTACCCCATTCAGCAACACAGTCTTAGCAGTCGATTTGTTGGGATTAAGAAGGAAAATTAATACAAACTACCTCAAATTGGATTGCTATAAACTGTCTTCAAAATCCCTGAACTGTCAACTTTCACTGGCGCTCTGCCTCTAAACTGCTTACCGTCAAATATTGGCCAACCACTTCAAAATTCAGAGGAAACTTCTACCTATTTTTCCAAATTAGATTGCCACAAGCTGTCTTGGAATAGTGTCCAAATTTCTTGAATGCTTCTGAACTGCCTATTAAGGAGGACAAGGCAAAAACCCTTCGTCTATCGTCAAATATAGTCACCTTCAAACTGAACAATGCCTCTGTACAACCTTTTTAGAGGACAAATTAGCTTTAGTATAAACTCCTGAAGGCAAACCGCCCTTTTAAACTGCTACAAATCCTTTAAACTAGCTTAAATTGCCTGAGTTTCAGAATGTTTTGAACTATCTCACTCTCAAACCATCTTAAAAGATGCGTTTAGTTGCCTCACAGCGGTGAACCTTTCGATCTAGAGAATTAAACTGCAAATACACAGGCGCCAATTCACAAAAAAAACGATAAAATATGTAAATATTTATTAAACAAACATGATAATAACGACTCTCTGCTCTGTTAATATCATTCTGAAACTCGGATTTTCCTGACGAATTCTGTGCAAAGTCGAGGAAGTCGTTCATCTTTCCTAAAAGCTAAATTGACAACCGCACCTTGAAAATCCAGCGTACAAACAAATCAGATCAACAAAAGGCCAAACTAATCATCTACGTCCGTTGTACTTTCAGTTTTAAATTTGTTAACTGAAATATTTATTGGAAGCAGCTTCGGTTCGAGATTGAATTCAATTAAATCCTGTTGCATGTGCAATAATAACGTTGCCATGTCCATAACAGAACATTACAAAGAACCAGATGCAAATTGTAATATAATAAGACGGTATGCAAGTAGCTACAAGAATGCTGATTAAACTAACTAACGGAGACATAACCGACTTGGTAGTCATGTCGCATACGTTTTCTACGTGACTGTCCTACTAATAAAAAGTAACAACAACGAACCCACCGGTCAATTTTTTATAAAACATACAATTCCTTTTGTAAGGTGAGAAAAATTTAACATTTAGATCCAAAAGTGCGCTGCTAATGAGGGTTAAAACGTGATCCCAAAAACGTATAATTGATTGTTTTCGAGTCTTTGTTGGGCACCTCCGCAACTATCCACACAGTCATTAACGGCAATTTAGAACAGATTAGAAATTACTCTTAAAAATTCTTAATAAGGTATAATTAATGATTAGCTCTTAAAAAAGTGGGCCTCAATTTATGAAGCTTTGGTGAGGAAACAACTTTCCCTTACATTTTTATAAGGCTTGCCTAATTAGCGGGCTCTTCAACTGTTTTGAAATTGTTCCTAAATGCAAATAAAAAGGATGATTCAAAGGAGTAAAACCCAGGTACAAGAATAAAGGCACAAAGTAGCACAAAGTAAATGACAATCAAACAAACAATAAAGCCACCAAGCCAGCTTGAATTCTCATTAAATTCCTCTACAACAAATTTTGTAAATTTACTGCTTATTTTCAATCGCCCCTGCAATTTTAAACAATACACGAAACAAAGAACACATTGCATCACTTCCCAGTTTCAGTGGTACAATATTTACTTAACAAGAAGTTATCAATAAAATGTACTCGTTTATTTGTATCACAAAGTTCGTTCTCTTATCGCTGTTAGTTGCTTTGAAATAATATTCGACAACGTTAATAAACACGTATGTAATATGTAAACTACGCCCAAATAACCAACAATTAACTTCGTGTTATTTAATACGTAATAAATCGAATAAATTCCTACAACTTAAGGTGTTTGGGAGTCCGGTTGTAATGATTTAAATTGTAAGCAAGAAGAAAAGTTTGTTTTATTATTTATTAAAAATATTTACTTGGTGATAAATTATCAGCTAATTAATTCGATGATTTGACAATTTTACTGGGTTTAATTAAGCGTTATTAATTAGAAGGGAATTAATTGGTTAGTTTTTTCAAAGTTGCAGTCATCGATTTAAATTTAAAATAAATTAGAAATACAATTAATTTTTAGCGGCAAACTCATGCAATCAAAATATTTAAAAAAACAATCCAAAAACCCTACAAAAATTAATTAAATTAACAAGTCGAAAAGGTTACCCACATCACGTTTTTGTACTTTCAAAACTTGCTAATTTTCCCATCAGTTTCAGAAACTTCAGCCTTCCGTGATTATGCACAGACTTCAATGTTTAATATTTAGATCGGCAAAAATGTAATTAATATTATTAAAAGGCAAGGTTGAATAATGCATAAGCATTATTAACAGAAAACTGATAATTATTCCTGCTCTAGTTACACATAAAACCGCAAAGGAAGTGTTTTTCTTTATTTAGAATTTTTAAAACAACCCAACGGCTTTGTTTCTTGCAATTATGAAGCTTTCTAAATTTTTGCATGGTTTTTTACCAAGTTTTCTCGCACAAAAATAATTCAGGAAATATATTACGGCAGTAAAAATGTAACATGCGTTCAATTAAATTCCTAGCGTTTTCACAAATGCATCGTTGAATGCAACCAAAATCAAATTTTGAGGTTACGTTATCGAGCTTTCGGTGACGTTTGTTTATTTATTTACATTCTAGGCCCAAGTTCTCTGAATAAAAAGAATTAAAAGCAACATTTGTAACAAATTACTTTTCATGTTCAAGTTTACTGAGTAACAAAAATTACAAGTAACGCTTGTATCAAAATAACTGACAACATAAAACGTGTTCAATAAAATCGCTGACATTTTCATAAAAACGCGAAGCTTGGACAACCATTTTGAGGTTATGCTATCAAGTTTTCACCAAAGTTGGTTAATTTTTTTACATTTTATGCCTTCTTTATTGGGTGAAGAAAACTGAAAGCAACTTTTGCAATAATTATTGAAAGTTTCAGATGCGACTGCTAAATTTTCTGGCCTCATTGAACGCAACCAAATTGGGCATTTTGAGGTTATGGTATGAAATGTTCAATTTATTTATGTTTCATCCCAAAATTTACTGAGTAACAAGAATTAAAAATAACGTTTATAGCAAGTTACTGAAAATAGACGATGTCTTCTCTTCAGTAAAATTTCCGACGTTTTCGTTTTGACGTTCACGTTTTTCGGAGGTTAAGTTATCGAATTTTCGCCGATGTTTATCTATTCTTTTACGTTTCAGAACCAAGTTGGTTGAATAAAAGAATTAAAAGTAATGATTGCGGCATATTTTAAAAATTTACAAAGTGTTTCATAAATTCACTGTTGGGTTCTTCAAAGATTTAATGGTAATTAAAAGCACTAAATTTATAACAAAAACGAACAAGGTATTCAACAAAAACCACGTGTTCAGCTACAGATTCACCGCCACTAGTCAAAATGGGAACTGTAGCGACTAGTCGAGAAGAGGGTTAAAATGTAAGCGAATCTTGCTTAAATAGGCAGCATCTTAAGATTTCGTACCCATTCGGCAGCATTCGCCGGTACACCACACAAAAAGGGGGTTTAAAATCTTAACACAATGGAATCGATCAAATTTCTGTCGTTTTTGCAAACATGTGTAATCTACGCTTCGTTGAATGCAACCATAATGATATTTTGAGGTTATGTTATCAAGTTTTCACTTTGGTGGTTAACATTTTACGCTAAGTCCACTGAACAAAACGAAATAAAAGTAACGTTTTCAACAAAGTACTGAAAATGTAAGACGTGTCAAATAAAATTGATGTTTTCGCAAACACGCGAAGTTGGGCGTTGTTGAATGCAACCAACTAACATTTTGTGTTTATGGAACCGAGTTTTCGCTGACGTTATTTTATTTAAGTTACGTTTCAAGTCCAAGTTTACTGAATCAAAACAACTGAAAGCTATTTTTGCAGCAAATTACTGAAAATATATGACGGGATTGATAGCATTGTTGAACGCAACCAAACTGACATTTTGCGGTTAAGAGTAGAGACCGGATTTTAGGTGAAATGTTTAGGTGATGAGTCAGCCAAATAGGTAAATATCGCTAAATCCATGGGCGTCCTAAATATTTGTAAATATCGTGCCAACCATCGGTTTTACGTCATATCCGAAGGATGGCATAGTTTCAGATATTTTTCCGCATTAAAAATCTTACCCACCGGGTCCGGTAATCGAACCCGAGATCTCTGGTTTACAAGGTAAGCATGCTAACCTTGACGTCATCCAGGCCGGCTTAGCAAAAATATAAAACGAGATCAATAAAATTGCAGAGGTTTTCACAAACATGTAAATCTCCACTTCGTTGAATGGAGTTTGAGGTTATGCTATCAACGTTTCATGTCCAAGCTTACTGATTAAAAAGAATTAAAAGCAATCTTTACCTACTACAAATAAAATGTTTACGAAACATAGGAATTCTCCACTTCGCTGAATGACAGTTTACGCCAACCTTGATTATTTTGTTATGTTTCACACCCCAGTTTACTGAATAAAAAATATTCACAAATTATTAACAAATGTAAGGCGCGATCGGCAACATTTTTGGCATCATAAAATCTAACAAAAGTGACATTTTGAGGTTTTAGTATCGAATTTTTGCCAACATTAGTTTATGTCTTTATGTTTCACATAGCAGTTGACTGAATAACAAAAATTAAAACTAACGATTGCGGCGAATTACAACAAATACAAAACAAAATCAATAAACATTCGGATGTTTTCACAAACACCTGAATCGTAGGCATTATTGAATGCAACCATAACGACATTTTGACGTTTCACTGATTTTTGTTTAATTTTTTTAACGTTTCTCGTTAAATACAAAGAAATAAAAGTAATATGTGTTGTAATAAACTACAAAAATTAAAATGTACTTTGACAAATAAAAAATACGTGCGTCGAATTACGAACCATAATGACGTTTTGAGGTTATGTTATAGAGATTTCAGCTAGTACCATGAGATCGAAAAAAAGATGATTCTGAGCAGGCCTTGACTAGTACAACACGATTGGCAAGACTGATTTCAAAATGTGGCAGTAGGTTAGAGGTTAATAAATGTCAAATAAATTAAAACACAAAACAGTATTTATTTAGGGAACAAACTGAAAACTAAGATGAATACATGTTAGAGTAGGTGTTCAAAATGTGATCCTTCACTAGTATTACAACGATAAACTTAAATAATTCTGGAAACAAGATTGCAAAACTGACTTACATTTGAAATGTCACTGTCACATTATAATTCATAGGCATTCTAGAACCAGTGTAACCAATCGTGTTGTACTAGTCAAGGCCTGCTCAGAATCATCTTTTTTTCGATCTCATGGTATATGTTTCACTGAGATTTCACCGACTAAAATCTATTTTTGTACGTTTTACGTCGATGTTTAGTTGGTAAAGATGATTGAAACTGAACAAAAAGACTACATTCGCCGTAATACAAACCTCAACACAATAGTAGAACCTCAAACTGTCATTATAATGGTTGCATTCAACGATGATTCAATGAGATGAAGATAGTTGCATTCAAAGGGCGGTAATGGTTGTATTCAGTAACGCGAAAACTCGATGAAATAACTTCAAATGTCATGATTATGGTCGCATTCAGTGCTGACAGTTGCATTCAACAAACCTTCGCTCAATGGCTGCATTCAGCGATGTGCTAGTATTTACAATTACAGTGACCTGTTGCATTGGTTGAAATCTTTAAATATTCTTGAAAATATACAAATATTATGCCTGACAAACAAAACCAATTTTGCAAATTAAACGATCTGCTTAAAACTCCAAGAAATGAAGGACCTGAAATTCTCATCACCACAAGGATTATTAAACAAAGTAGACAAAGAAGAAAAAAGGACAAAACGTAAGTAAACGAATGAAAATTGCACAAACAATTACGCTAAGCGTTAGGTACATCCAGTAGCAACAAGAAATCTGAAAATTGACGGTATGCATATTCATAGTCGGTTTGTAATCCAACCTAGCAAGAAATTAACAAAGACTAATATAATAGACTCATATAATGAAGAAGGCACGATATGACGCGCACTGCTAACTGTAACGAACAGGTTTTATTTCCGCGCTACAGTGTGTGAAAATGCGCTAGATCCGCGAAGAGACTTCAATGTGCGATGAGAACACAAACCTGATTGCTGTATGACATAATCCTGTCACGCTACTTGCAATTCTAAGGGTTCGTCATTTTTTTTTAAATTTGATACAGATAATCCTCTTATGAACTATAATAACCCAAGTTTCTCTTAAAACAATCTCGTCGTTTGGAGTAAAAATGGGAGTTAACACAGGTAGTAACTAACCAACTAATGTATTTCTTATGGGAAATTCGAGTAAATTTTTTTGATAGTTTTCATCGGTAACGATCAACAGGAAAACGAGGACCGACTTAATCATTTTACGAACAAAAAATCGTGATTTCCTGTTTGGTCTTTTGTTAATCGAAAAACTTGTTCTCGACGTCTTAATGACGCCAAGCCAAACACAAGCATAGCCGGAAGTATACACATAGTTTAATTCTTGCTTTTAATGCTGAGAAAATCACGTGCTTTATATTTACAAACTTAGTCGACTTAAATGTTTTTTGACCAACTTAAGAGGGTTTAGTTCTAGATTGGTTCCTAATTTTACGTAAAAAAAATTCCCATCACAATCCTTTCAAGATTTTTTTGAGGATTTTTTTTACATAATTTAAAAGGCAAATCCCCAGTTTTCAGCTACTTTAATCAGATATTATTCGATAACCAAAAAGCAAAATCATCTGAAAGCGAGTCTGTGGTCTTATCTCCACTGAAACAGTCGAAAGAAACCTGTAAACCACAGCCTTTTTCAAGGGTTTTTCAACTGTTTTCATGTACAACCAAATTAAGGCTGTCACCAATTTAGCATGCAAAACTGAGTTGAAGCTTCCTTGTCTTCAGAAAAATTTCGGAATTTTTCTAATTAAATCTGGCCCAAAAGGTTAACAAAAAATACCTGCACCAAGTCAATGATTTCGACAGAAATTAATAATAAAAAATCCCCAATTAAAAACCAGTTGTCTGTTTTACGTAACCAAACAACTGAAAGTTCCACGATTTTCTCCACGTACGATTATTAATAAATAAAAGTATAATTTAAGTCGAATTGCCAAACAAAAGAGTGCCCAAATTATGCATGCAAATTGATTACCTATTAATTACAAAAGTTCTCAGACCAACGGGTTTATAGTGTCAGTAAAATGCACCGTAACCCAACAAAGTTCTCAGCACTTTTACTACATCTATCTATCGTGCGACGCAGTTATAAAAATTCCCTAGAGAATATTTACGCTTTTATGCTAATCGTTGGTATATTTTATAATCCCGTATAAAATTATGGCAATTCCCTGAAAAAAAATCCTCGCTAATTCATTACACAGTATTTTATTTTAATTCTTGATTATTATTTAGTAAAACCAAGCAGGCCAATTTTATACATATGTTTAAAGGGCTTCAACTTAAAAATAATTACAAAACCACAAAAACGGAAAACATAAACCGAAAAGTTTATCTCTCACCCACTCAATAATATTGCGGTTAATTTACGAGCAACAGAATTTCCGTTTGAATATTATTCGAGGCTTTATCTGTTTGCTCTCGATTATTAAAGTAAACTACAAATTTTCAGATTACGATTAACGATTACAACTTTCACGCATTAGAATTTCCGGTTGTTACTTTACAACTCGCAGATATCGGATTGATCTTACATAATAACCGTCGCTACTGAATACATTCTGTCAAAACACATTATTTATTTATAGCTGCAGAGTTAATTTTATAAGAGGCTGATTGCGAACTTAAAACTTTTTTAACTAAAAAATTAAACAAAAACTTTATAACTTGTTTTCCATTGGAAAATCTCAACTAAAAGTATTCTTATGAAACAAACTGCAACCTAATTTGCATTACACAAAGCTCATTTTAAATATAAAAATTTAATATGATAGAAATTCCCTCAAAATGCTCTCAAGCAATGACAGTCAAATCCGACATGCAACAGGTTTCCGGCTGTTCACAGCCTGGTATTCGCAACCACAAACAGTTTGGGCATTATTTTTAATTTTACCAAGCAACAATTGTTAAAATGGACACCTTGAGCATTTAATTAACTACAAATTAGTAATCAGCAAGAAGTCCCCCGAAGAAATTTCCTCAAACTTCAACAACATAAATATTCAAACAAATCCTCGGAATTGGTTAGTTCTAAAAATAAAACGGCTAGCTACTTTATTATAATGCACGACAAGGAAATAAAAACCGACTTTCATTCAAATAAGAAGTGTCGAAGGCTCCACCTTAGAAATCGACGTGAATGTTTCCAGAAGTCTTTTAAAGGTAGCAAAAACGTTCGGCTAATCTAAATTTTAGATAATAAATATCCGAAATTGTTGACGTTAATCATTTATAATAAACTAACAGAACGAAATAATAAAATTCGAAGCAAACCAAGCGAGTGCAGATTCTCAGGCTTTCTCTGCAAGAAGAGTTCACTAACGAACAGGACCCGCCCAATCTTTACCTAACATGGAATCCTGTATATTAGGTTCATTTACGTATTAAGTATACCCATACGCATTCCACACGTGAACTCGTAAAAATCAAAAACGTGTATTTTACGCCGGGTTGATTTTATAAAGATACCAAACGGATAAGTTATTTATGCTGAAAACTTGATTATAAAAAAAAAAAAAAACAAGATGTTGCTTCGCGCCTGGATAAAAGAATCCGCGTCGAAATTGAAACCAATTTAATTGTGAATAATTTGACGTGGCAAATAATCAATTTTCAAGAGGAGAAAAACAGGAAAGTCCAGAGTTTTAGGTCAATTTTTGGAATTATTTAAAAATTCATGAAATAAGCCAAGTCAAATGCAACACAAGCTTAGGATAAATGAACGTGTGGGATTTAAACTGGAAAGAAAGAAATTCCACTACATTTCTTTATGTTTGTTTAAAGCTTTTTGGCAGTAACTCCTTTGAGTAACTGAATTTTGAATTATAACCTGAAAAAATTGAAATAACAAACAACGTACTGTATATCATGTGATCAATAAAATTTTAGAGTAGACCATACGTCATTGTGAATCATTCCACATTGCTGAATGCAACCATTAATTACATCATTCTATCAAAAGACATTTTGAGGTTATGTTATCAAGTTTCTTAGAATTCTACTTGATTTTTCAGCTTCCATGCCGAAGTTTAGTGGATAAAAGAAGAGGCAAAAAACTAATTTAATGGCTTTGATATGAAAATTCTTCTTCTTTCTAGTTCCTCCTTCTGCTTCATGGCGTTGGAGTGGATATGAAAATAAGAAGTATCGAATGACATTTTGAGTTTAGGTTTACAAGTTTTCACGATTCACATTCAACTTTTGCCTTGTTCGGTTCTGTGGGCATATATTTGTATCTCACCTGCAAGTGGGCTGCTGGCCTGGTTTGCAGATGACAGACAGAATGGAAAATACTAGATTAGCCAAGAATGCAAAATCCAACAAACCAGAGCGGGAAAGAAAACAAGGAAGACCACCAAGAAGGTGGCGAGAATGTTGGACATCAACATCCGAAGAGGCTTAGAAGGAGAAAAGACAGACCTACATGGGTAATCATATTTGAATGAAGAAGAAGAACATCCAACTTTAGCGGTTAAAACATAGGTAAATAATTGATTTAATGACATTGACGTGAAAAATTCTGCTGCAAAATAACCTCAAATGTCATTATGATGGTTGCATTCAAGAAAACCAAAGGTTCGCAATGGGAGCATGGCCTGCTGGAGATTAAATTTTTTTGATCGCATGGTACGCAGCACGGAGAGAACGGAGGCTAAAATACAGAATAAACTTCGAACGTTTTTCTTTAGATTTTCAATCTAATAAGCCTCTAATTTTTTTTATTGAAAGTAAAAACAAAATTTCGTTTTGAAAGGCAACTTTAGGAATTGTTTGTAAAATGTTTCCGATCTAGAAAATGTTTTTGGAGCATTTTAGACAAAAAATGTTTTTGAAATAGCTGAATTTTAATATTATGGGGAAAAAATTATTCTTTTCAACTTGCTGTACTTATTTTGTAAAAACAACAATATTTTGGAACAAGAAAGTATCCAATTTTGTTTGATATGTCTAGATTGTCGTCTGTTTTTATTTAGGAGAAAACTAGTTAGTACAGTATTTTTCGCCTAGGATTTGGGTTGTGACGTCAACGCGCTGTTTATAAATTCACAATCCAACTATACTTCATCTCTTTCTAAGCTAGGTTATCATTACCTGCTGCGCACGAACGCATGTCTACCCATACAGTTTTTGGGCGGAGCAAGTTGACGTCACAACACAAATGCTAGATGAAAAATACTGTACACTTTGTACTTAATTAGAAAATTAAAATTTTTAATACAAACAAGAATTGTACAAAAAGAATATCCTAGAAAAATAAAGCTCCTTTCAGAAATTTTTGAACCCATATTTAAGGTTTGAATAATCTACGCCAGACTGAAATAGTTCTGTCTTCGAATTAAAATTTGTTTCAAAATATTTAAGATGCAAATGGTGAATTTCTACCGAGACTTAAAGATTATAATAATCTAAACCGGACTTAAATGGGTAGATAGCTGGACTTCGGCATCGCAAGAATATTTTTAACTTAGTTTAAGGATAGCAAGATACAAACGGTTATTAACCACTCATACGAATCTGTAGCTGCATAAACTTAAAAATTAAATAATAACCTAACTTAATGATTAATGTTTACAAATTTCTTTCGAATGTTTTTCGGCGATGTAGGAAATATATCAATCTCACAAAGGCTTAGAATACTATTTGTATAATGTTAACTTCATCATTTCTCATGCGGAGCTTGATATTAGGAAACTTAAAACGAAGTAAGTATAGCAAATTGCCATCATTAATATTAGACATTACAATATTGTATAGAAAACTTAAACAACCAAATTTTCTTCGGATATGTTGGGTATATTCCAAATGCCTTTAAAATATAAGAAACGAACGAAACTCTTTTATACTTTTTCAATTCCATTAATTAATGAACAGCTGTCAGGCATCCACATAATAAAAACATACTCTAATAGAGACCTTACCAAGGAGTAATACAAAATTAATAGTACATTAAGGTTTGTAAAATTAGTACGGTTTCTTAACATAAATGAAAGGTTTTGGTGAGATTTGTTAATTATAGAATTAATATGATCCTTAAAACAGAAATCCGAATTAAATAAAACACTAAAGTCTTTAATCTGGGACAGTCTAGAAATACTGGCACCGCAAATTTGATAATTCCACTCTATTTTACTTTTAGTTCTGTAAAAGCTTATAACCTTACATTTACACAAATTGAGTGTTAAACGATTATCAGCACACAATTTAAGAACAACACTATCAATATCATTTTGTAGCAATAACGGAATAAAACAGGCCAAGGGCCTATTACAAGTGGAAGAAGAAGAAGGACTTAAATACTTCAGTTTTCGGATTTAGACTTGAAATTTCTGATTCAAGTAGTGAAACCTTCAAGTTTGATAATTCCAACTCGGAATCCAGATTAGAGTAAGGGAGACCGAAGCACTACTTAAGTTTTCGAATTTTTATCCAAAATATTTAAACTTCGCCTGAGACCGAAATTCCTGAATCCATATTTGAGATTAAAATAATTAAGCCAGACTAAAGTCTTGGAATTTACACTTGAAATTTCTGATTCAAAATATGAAGCAAGTAGTGAGCACTTAAATTTCTAAGAATTCAATATTGAAACCTAAATTTCCGAAGAATTCAATTTTGAAATGTAAAGTCATATTGAAATATATACTTCATTCTATAAATTTTTGGACTTACAAGTTTCCGATTCAAGCAGCAATTTCTACGAATTCAAACTTGAAACTTAGTTGCTGAATCCATATCTCAGATTAGAATAATCTAAGTACTTCGATCTTCAAATTTGGACTTGAATTTTTGATTTAAAATATTTAAGATTCAGGCCGTCAAATCTTAACATTTGACTTTCTAAAAATTTAAACTTAAAACCTAAATCTCCGGAGAAGCTAGACTGCAGTACTCAATCAAGTTTTCGAATTTAGATGTGAAATTTCTGTTTGAAAATGTTTAAATTCGAATAGAATAGAATATCGTAAAATTTGAAACTTAAACTTCCGGATCCATATTTGAGATTAGGATAATCTAAACTAAACTAAATTGCCTGGGAATTGCGACTTGAAATTTATGTTTATGATTTGAGGTAAGTAGTCAAATCTTGACATTTGAGTTTCTACAAGCTTAAACTTGTCTTCGAACTTTGACTTGAATTCAAAATATTTAGATTCAAATAAAACAGAAAAATTTGAATTTGTAAGAAATGAAACTTGAAACTTCAAGTTTTCGAACTTATATTTAAGAATAGAGTAATCTAAATTTGGGCTTGCTGGCTTGCATTTCTAATTCAAAATATTGAAAATTCAAGTGGTGAAATCTTACCATTTTAATTTCTAAAAATTCAAACCTGTAGCATCAAAATCTGATCCATAATTATTTTACAAAAAATTGCACCAATATTTTGGAAGACTACAAACTTTCAATATATTTTTGATGCCTCTATTGCATCCGCGCTTTCGGTTTATTTAGAAAAAAATCGAAAAAAACTTTCAATATTCTGAAAAAATAAACCTTTTTCATAAATCTCTCAAAATGGCTCTCTTTTTTTTAGAAAAACTTTTCGACTCGTTTTCCAATTAAAAAATTAAGAGTTTTAAATGTAATTTTTTTAAATAAGCCCCAATTTTCTTTTATTTAGCAAAAAAAATTTGTAAACTTTTTGAATTTTCTATTCAGAAAATTAAAACGATTTACAAAGAATATTCTGGAAAAGTGAAGGCTTTTTCGTAACTATTTCGAAATGACCCAGTTTTTTTCTATATTTAGAAAGAAAACAAAGAATTGGAAACTTTGCGGCCCATTTTCAATTTAGAAAATTCAGGATTTTTAATGCAAACTAGAATTATTAGTCTGCAAAACCTTGGGATAAAAACCAAAGAATATTTTGAAACAATAAAAACTTTTCAAATATTATCTGACATACCTCAATCTTCCTTTTTATTTAGAAAAAACTTAGTAAACTCTTTGGACTTTCTATTTAAAAAACTAAAAATCTTCAATACAGAGGATAAACTTTAATCAAAAACTTTTACGGATATTTCCCCAAATAACTCCAAATTTTTTTCTTTTTATTTAGAAAATTTTTCAATTTAAAAAACTTAATGCAAAATTGCAAAGTAAAATAATTGTAGAAACACTTCTAAGTGGTTTATATCAGTGAAACTCAAGCCATTTCTAAAAGAATTCTAATAAAATTAATTCTTTGAAAATTTCTTCAAAATGGCTTTAAAGCACAATTGCCAGGAGAATTTCTAAAAAGTATTAAAATTGAGAATTTTGAACTTTCATATTTCTATATATTCTACGATTAAAAAAGTACTGTTTTGGTCAAGTTTGGGTGGAAAATAAAACCGTTTTTCAAAAGTATCTTAAAATAAGTACAAATCCATAAGGTTTTACAAGAAAAACAACCCACAAACATATGTTTAAGGCACAATCAAGTGGAAAAGGCTCGAATTATTTATATAGTTTGGTTATAAAATTAGCCACAGCACAGAGCAAATAAACTTAATATCAATATAACAAAAGATTGCCTGAAAACGGAAATGCCACAAATTTACATGAAATTTCAGACTATTTAACAAACACTAGAATTCAAGGAAACTACTGCTCGCTTGTTCAATTAAAGAAAGGCTTTCTAAGAATAGACAAACGAGAAAGTCGTTTATTTTGAGTAATTTGGTTATTAAAGGCCGACTTATTTGGTGGTTTCAATAACGAATTTGCGAGCTTAAAAATGTTCTTTTTTGCAAAAAGGAAAATTTAACCAGATTTGCTGTTTTAGCCAAAATAAAGCAAAGGCTTTCGACGAATGAAATACAAACTAAAAACATGGTTTTTGTACAATTCGGCGTTCTTAAGTTAAAATGATTATTTGTAAATTTAAACAGGAATTCCAAAGAGCAAAATGGCAAATTTAATCATATTCGATGTTTTAGTTAAAGGTAAGGCTTTCAAAGAATGAAATACAAACTAGAAAGTATATTTTAAGCAATTCGGTGTTCTTTCAAATTATAATAATTATTTGTATATTATTCGAAAAACAAACTTGGAAACTCAAAAGATTTTAACCAGATTCGCTTTCTTTCACTTAAAAAACCTTTCGAACAATAAAGCACAAATGAAGGCCACTTATTTTGAGGAACTCTGTATTTAAATGATAATAATTATTTGTAAATTTTAACAACGAATTTGGAACTCAAAGGGACAATAAGCGAATAAGCCAACCATAACCATGCTAAAAAAAAACATAATGTTTTTATCAAATTTGGGTGGAAACATACAGTTTTAGAACATTCAAACATCTACAAATCCGTAAGGTTTTACAAGGCTCTAAAAAATATAATGCTTTCGATTACGATTTCTATAGTTATTTAAAAATGGAAAACTGTTAACGAATTGTTTTACCAACACTCTTTCCAAAAGGGTTAATAAAAACTGTAAAAAAATGATTCCACACTTCCACACCTGCATTAAAGAAAACCTAATTTAAATAAAATTCAAACACACAGAACTGCCATCAAAAGGGAACATAACCCAAAATACATTTTTAGAACCGATAATATCTCCAACCATAGGTGAAATAACCGAAGTATAACACCCCTCTTGTAACGGTTACGACGAACCCCATACTCGTAAACATTCAGGCAGAACCAGCAGGAGTTTTCGTATTTTATTCTGCCATACATCGAGCATTAAGAAATATTTCACAAACTTATAACTGTAAACTTGTGTGTTAATTATGGATTATAACAAAAAAATATTCAAAATGTCGATAATTTTGTTTAAACAAATAAAATTAAACCACTAAAAATAAGATTTGGAGAAAATCCAATCTTTGCCCCTGAAACGAAATTTCATGCCAAAATGCTTTAAAAAAAACCCCAACAAACCTTCAAAGATTATTATCAATTAATAATTAATATCAGGCGGAAAGCTTAGACTTCATTTTTCAAAAAGCAATTGAGCTCTATAAATAAATAAATTCTTCCCAAAACTGCAAGGTTCTTACTCATAACAGAAAGTAAACAAAAAGCCTGAAACTAATGGAAAATTTCTTTTATCTGAAGACCAATCGAAACTTCTTTTGTTTAATCTCATTTCAATAATGGCCTAACCACAAACATTCCTTTAATAATTTTTACTCGGAAATGTTTGCATTCGATATTTAATACATTGCTAACGAATTTACATGAATAAATATTAAAAATAATTCCGGGAAATGTTTTAATCTTTAATATAAATAATTTGTTGACGAATTAAAACTATCAACAAAAGAACTCGGTTGTTAATCGCCGTTTAACCGAGCTAAAAATCAAAACTTCTGGCTTCAGCCAACAAAGAACCTTGAAAGGATTTTAAAGCTTCTAATCCTGCTAATTAGCTCCGAAATTTGTTATTATTTAAAGGGGATTATTTCGATCTAAAATTAACATAAGCCTGAAACAAAAACCCAAATTCAAAACAAGAGCTTCCCAAGGATTTTAATCTTGGAAATTATTATTGGTAATTCAAACTTCTAATCCTGCTAATTAGCTAAAATTCTTAAGATAAACTGAAATAAACAGAAGCCTAAAGAAGGAACAAATTATTATTTTAGGTTTGGGAATAATTAGTGTAAACACAAATTTCTAATCCAACTAACTAACTAAAATTCCTAGCATTTGTTACTGATTTAAACAGAATTATTCCAATCTGAAATTAACTAACCTACATAAACAAAATAAACTCAAAATTAGTCAAATAAACCTGCAATAAATTATTGTTAATTAAAAAATAATTTGGTAAATTTAGGGGTTAAAATGCGCAAAAGAAATAAACACAAACCTAAAACAAAATTGGCCAAATAAACGGGAAATACATTTAATTAAATAAAATTAAAAAATCTAAAAAACTTAGCAAAATGTATTGAGGCTTTAAAGATGGGGAAAATCACCCCAAAACTTTCGAAAGTCACAAATAAACAAGTAGGTATTTAAGAGCACAAAATTAGAGGAATTAGTTAGTTGCTTGTTTATCCATCTTAAGTAGATAAATTCACGAGGGAAATCCTGCATGAGAAAAATTCCACTCTCGATTCTCATACTTGAAAATCTCTTGTATATTATTACCAAAACACACAAACAGCTTGATGCACAAATCAAGTGGAAAAGGCTTCGAATTGTTTACACATAGTTTCCTTATAAAATTAATCAAATCAAAGGCTAAATAAACTTTTATTGAAATGTTAAATTAAACAAAATATTAAAGATTTTGTTTAGTATTTTAGAAATCAGAAAGTGGAAATATTTGTTTAAACATTGAAGGAATTAACAGAGTAGGGATTTTTATAACAAAAGACTGCTGAAAACGGATGTGAATTTTCAGGGTATTTGACAAACATTCGAGAATTCCAGGAAAAAATTACTTGTTCTTAGAAATAAGAATGGACTTCAAACGAAAGCCATTTGTTTTGTACAATTTGGTTATTAAAGGCGGACTATTTGTAGGTTTCAATAACCGATTTGGGAATTCAAAAGGGTAAAATGGCAAATTTAACTGTATGAAAAGGCTTTCGCAGAATGCAACACAAACTAGACTGTATTTTGAATAATTCGTCTTTTTTGTGTAAATTTAAACAACGAATTTGGGAATTCAAAAGAGCAAAATGGCGAATTTAACCATATTTGCTGTTGTAGCTAGGGAAAAGGCTTTCAAAGAATGAAACAAACTAGAAACGTGTTTTGATCAGCTCAGTATTAAAAGCTGACTTTTTCTAATTAAATGATTATTTATAAAATTTAGAAACAAATAAAAGAAGTCAAAACACTTCAACTTAAATACGATGGCAAACTCAACCCTGTTTGCTGTTTTTCTTTTTACTTAAAAACGGCTTTCTAATAATGAAATGCCAACCATTTTTGAGCAATTCAGTATCAAAAACCTGGCTTTTTTAAACGAAATTAATTGTTTAGAAATTTCGAAGATGAGTTTAGAAACTCCAAAAACTAAATCTTCAATACAAAAGCAAACTCAACCCTGTTTGCTCACTTTTTACTTAAAAACCTTTCTAATAACGAACACAAATTTTTAACAATTGGGTATCAAAAAACCAGCATTTTTAAAATTACATTAATTATTTATAAAATTCAAAGACGAATTTAGGGACTCATACAAAGGCAAATTCAACCCTGTTTGCCCTCCCTTTTTACTTCAAAAATTGGTTTCTAATGATGATTTGAATAATTCGGTATCAAAAGACTGCCTTTTGTTATTAAATCTATTACTTTTTTCAGCAACAAATTTAGAAATCTTAGGCACAAAGGCAAATTAAACCATAACAAATTAAACAACCAAGCAACTTCGTTGAACTTATAACAAACAGCTTGAGATAATTTCAAGATTAAACAAGAAGCATCTGTAGAAAATACAAACGTTTGTAAAAGGAGATAAAGTAAGATAAATACAAAAAGGAAAAATTCTAATCGCAGCTGGCCCAAAGCAAATGTGATCGACTTAGTTTTATCAGCACAGATGCAGGAGCAAAGCGGGCTTAACCTGCGCAAAACGCGTGAATTTAATTTTTAATTCAAATCAAGTTAACGTTGGAACAACGAATTCGGGCCTTTATTTTTATTAAATTTCCTGTATTTCAGCAAATTTGATTACTTAAAGGTGCCCAGTGTAAACTCTCGCCAGCTTCAAAATCCTCCAAACTTAAATCAAAGGAAATTGATCTAGTGTTTTCAGGCGCGAAACAAATGAAAAAACATAAAAACACACCTGTTGCTTCTTCTATAGCGCTAAGAAATATGAGTACGAAAGATGCTATAATCCAAAAATAATCCTTTCTCGTGTTAGTAATCCACATTTTAGCTTAACTACCCTCATGGGGCACACAAATCGCACTTCCACACAATTATTAATACACACACCAAGTACAGCACATGTTTTCCTTTATTTTTTTATGGTTTTAATTGAAAAAAAACACATTCGGAAAACACAATTTGCGCGCACGCATACACCGCCGTCGACCGTGGTACACTTAGATCTGTTGTCGACCGCTTTGTTTGGTGCGGGGCAATATGGCGGAAGAACCATACAGAAATTCCTACGCCACAATACCAACAGTTTTTCGTTAATTATTCGAGTTTATCCGAGTTAAAGACCGGTTCGAAACGACGAACTTCAAGTACGGTCATAAACTTATCGAATTATCACGCAAATCTCTCCCGAAACCCTTTGAATTTGAAGAAAACAGCCGTGAGAAAATAATGGGTACTACTTCTTCATTCTGGATTGTTGTTCATGTTTAGGTATAGCTGGAAGCGGCCAATAGCTATGCTAGCAAACTCGTTATTCTTTCAGCATACGGTATTCTAGATTTTAAGTTTTTATTCCCATTGAGAGTGCGGTGTTTTAGCTCGTATAAAAAAAGAAATTAACAGGCGACTGAGGGAAAATTACCAAATTTCTTTGAAATAAATGACTGCCTTTGGTGGAAACAATTGTGAAAAAACTACTGCGAAGGATGAAAACTGAACTGAATTAATTGCAAATATTGGTGGTCTATCGGTTTTACGTTTTATAATCGGCCGCATCAGTGATTTCAACGTAGGTAGACGACGAACCCCCTAATTTTAGCAGCTTACATGAGGGTTAACTGAAAGTTCAACGAACAACAAGCCCCGCAAACATTAAAATTGTAATTGTTTTGTGATTATACATATTTTATAAATGAAATTAAACATTCGATCAACTTTCAATTCAATTCAAAAGAAATAGTTGACGCGTATTAAGATACTTGGTACCCGCAAACCTAGCTTTCGCCCACTAAACTAAATAACAAACAAATGAATAAAATAAACACATAAAAGAAATTCTATGGACTAACATATTTCGTTGGTTAAATATGTGGCTTAAAAACGACCAACAAAGCAGAATAAGTTTGCAACAGGGTGCAGTACAAAAATTGTACACTGCAAATGTATCTATTAGTCGTAATTTAAAAGGGTGCAGAAAATAACCTGATAAGAAAAACTTAACAAAAATTTATAACGAAATGAGCTTGTTTTACTTGCGTTTTTCTAAGTAAATTGAAAATTTTCCGTAACATAATTGCAGAGCTGCCATTGTCATACGAAAAGTAAAATAAAATATGACATAGTGTTAGTGAATATCACAAACAATAACGGCCCATGCGTAGTACCTTGAGGCACACTACTAATGTGCTTTGTTGAATAGTCACGTGTTGAGTTTGAGCCGTCAAATTGAACTTCAATTAATTTAACACAACCCTAAAAACTCACCGAAATCATTTTTCATGATCAAGCACTATGATAAAAATAACGGTCCAAGTACCTATACCTCTTTGAGGTGCCCCAAAAATTATTTACAATTGAATAAATAAGCTATTTTATTTCTAAAATAAAAATGCTATGGCAACACTAACTGTCCAAACACACTGCTTTGAGGTACTCCTCAAACGTTATCTGTAATATCTGAATTATTATCTAATATTTGAATGTGTTGTATTATCAATGACTGTAGCAGTCGACGAATGTTGAGATTTTTGGCAGCTGCAAGTGTAGATTTTGGTCAAATGCAAGCACTGTAAAGGCATTTCTTGTGAAAATGTAAAAAAAAAGAAAAATAACTTTTATCAATATATTGTCAGTTGTCCACCAATATCAAATCAGCTTTTGTAATTGACTGTTTGCTAAGCAAATTCAAAATTTCCCCAAGTAAGAGTGTCATCGCCCAACAAGAAGTCGAAGGTATTTCCAACGAAAGGTGTCAAAGGTGTTAATAAAAATAATACTGCATTAAGGTATTATACCGCTAGCATTATTTGTAAGAATTGAATAATAATAAAGTGTTGAGTTCTAGGTTCTAGCCAAATAGGACTTTAATCAATTTAACACAGGCCCAGAAAAGTATTGTACGATTAATGAGAATAAACGAGTTAGGAACATTAATGGTCCAAACATATGGCCTTGAGGTGCTCTAAAGTTATTTGTATTAATTGAATAAAACCTTTTTGCCTTGATTAAATAATTACCATCATGTCACGCTTTGAATATAATGCAGGAAGCTACATAAAACAGACATGGAACCAAGATGGGTCTTGCATAGGGCGGCTGAATATTTCCGATATGTCAGTGGCGTACCTTTTAGAATGGATACGGGATACGTAAACCTTTGAATATAAAATATTCAAAGACGTAAACTGGCAAAAAATGTAGTAAAAGTATGAATGAACAGAACTTAGAAGCTGCAAGAAATAAAATATTATAATACTATGCGCCACTGTCAAAGTGTAAATTGTATGACAGCTCAGTTAATGTCACAAATCTAAATTACAAAATAAATGTGAATTAGATAAGAAAACTGGTAGGTCATAAAACGTTGAAGGCACCATGGGCATTATGAACTAAGGGCCCGCGATTGTTGTACACCCCTCGGGCCAAAGGCCCTCTGGTTGTAAACTAACAATCTTGGGCGCTTATTTTACTCATAATGCCCTTGGTACCTTAGTAACTATAAAGGCTATAAAGACTAATAATACTAATAACCCGGCAACGCGGGTGTTGTGTTTGTTTAGTAGCCTCAGGAGGCCTACATTCGTGACGTCACGTATCAGGGAAATGAATTCTCTCTACCCGTTTATTGTGGTTATTATCAAAGATATTGATTTTACGAGTATTTTAACTAACGTATTTTGATATTTACTAAATATGTTGCATAAGTTGACAATCCCTTTAACCAATTCAATACAGGCCTAGCTAGATCAATATATTTTGTTAAGTACTGCAAAGCTAATGAGAATAAACACAATAACGGCCCAAACACACTGCCTGAACGTGAGGTACCCACAGACGCTATTTGTAATATTTGATCAAATCTTTTACTATTGTTTGTTTATTTGCTGGACGAAAGCTAGGTTTGCAATTTGCAAGTGCCACTAAGTTTTTCATATTATCTCAATTAGGATTAAATTTCAATGTCCAAGAACTCTATATTGAAATATTGGAATAGTATTTAAAAAAGTATGCATGTAATGTTGAACTTTTAGAAACAGCTGAAGCAAATAACGTCACTTTGTTGTGCTTACCTCCGCACACCACCCATTATTTGCAACCGCTGGATAGGGCTTTTTTAAGTCATTGAAAACCTACTACTATCAAGCTAGCAGAGAATGGATGCAGAATCACCCCGGACTGCAGTTTAGTGAACTTGTAACGAAAAGTTGGGGAAAGCCAGCGACCGTTGGAAATGCAATATCAGGCTTCCGAGCCACGGGAATATTTCCCTGGGATCCTAATTGCATACCCGACCATGCATATTCAGTTTCTGATCAAATAGTAAACACCCAAACACCAGAAGTTCAGAGGACACATACACAAGCAACAATAATTCAACATAAGAACTCCCAAGCAATGAACGGTCAACCAACAAACAGCCAAATTGCAAATACTTTGATGGAAGCGATACCATCTTGTAGCCATGTATTTACTGAAGCTCGATGCACAACTCCAGTCGAAGATACGTATGTTCTAGATTTGACCCCTGGAAAGTTTTTAGACCTGATTAACTCCACACCCACACTTGTCTCTGCACAAAAACAAGCCAAAGCCGTTGCTACTCTATTAACATTTCCCGAACACATCACGATTGTGAAAAATAGAGCCGCAAAGAAAACCAAACAAACAAAGGGGAACAGTTCAGAAAAGAAAATTTCAGAAAAACAATTGTTCGAAAAAGAAGACGCTCATCTTGGCCAAGTTCAGATGAAGAGTACGAGGATATAGAAGTGCAATATGAAGATCAAAGTGATGCAGTTGAGTATACTGATGAGACCAAATGTACAGGATGTGGAGAAAGCTACAACAGCACCCGCGTCATATGTAAGAGCTGGTTTCATGAAGATTGTTAAAGAGTAAGTAGATGTGGAGTAACAACTTATTTTTTCGTTGTTTATTTTCACGTTTTGTTATATTTTGTGGTCGTCTCTCCCTTATTGCATTGGCTAACTCACCCAACTGAATGGGGATAGATGGTCAAATAATAGGCAACAAAACATATTTATTAGAAATGGCGCCAGTAGCAAAAAAAGGAAAAGTGCTCAAAAATAAAAGGAACAAATGGTCTACATCAAAAGTGACTTAACCAAAGAGGAAAGAGAAATACAAAAGGAAATAAGAGACAGGATATCGGAAGAAAGAAAACAAGGAAACATGGTATGGTAAAGGTAGGATATAAAAAGCTAATTATTAACAATGGCGAATGGAAATGGAAGGAAGAAAATTGTCTGGTTATATTGTAACCAAACAAAAAAGAAACCAATCCAAAAAACTGATGATGAAATGTACGGACGGAATAACGAAGACGGACATTGCAATGGTAACGGGCCAGATAAATAAAACAGAAATAACAATAAGGCATGAATGAAGAAAAATCAAAATAAAAATTATGAAATTATAAGAATTGTCACCCGGAATGTCAGAGTACCTACCGATGGAAAAGAAGTGGAGTTAATAGAAGAAATGGACTTGGGAATAACAGAAACAAAGAAAAAAGGAAACGGAAAGAACAGAATGAACAAGGATTACTGAATGTTTTGGTCAGGAGCAAGAGCAAAAGAAGGCGTAGGATTAAAAGTCAAAAAAACAGAGCAAGAAAAATCATAAAAGACGAGTATATAAACTAGAGGCTACTTTTGGTGGAAAAGGAATTATTAAATAAAGAAATATAGATACTAATAATAGCATATGCACCGAAAAAGATAGATTCTTTACTATTTTACAGATGGTACTGGACAGCGGAATACCGAATAAAGTTATCTTAGGAGACTTGAACGGAAGAATGGGAAACAACAATAAGGGAGTAGAAGGAGAGACCATCAGAAATAACAATTGAGGAAGGATAATAGGGTTTTGTGTAGAAAACGACATCACGAACAAAAGTTTAAGCACAAAGGCATACATAAATTCACAAGAGAAGATTACAATAGAAAGGAGAAATCGATAATAGATTATTTCTCAGTGAAGAGAGACAAATGACAAAATATTAAAGATGTGAAAGTGGTTAGACACGCTGAAATAGGAAATGATCATTATCTGGTAAAAATTTCTAGAAAAAGAAAAGGAAGAACTAATAATAAGGCCGTATATAGTAAAAAAAAATAAAAAGTTTTTTAGAGATGCAGAAAGGAATACCAACTAGTTAGAAGAAGGAGAGTGCACAAAAGGGGTAGAAAATCAGCAGAAACACTTAAAAGGCAGTATATTGGAAGCAGCCAGAGAAAGTTGTGGGACAACAAAGATATCAAATACAAATGGAATATGAAGAGTCCAGAAATAAAAGAAAAAATCAAGGAGAAGAAAAATATATGGAATAAATATTTACAAACAAAAATTGTGACAGATTATGAAAGGTACAAAGATATTAGAAAAGAGGTTAAGATATTAGTAAGAAACAAAAATCGTGGATTGAATTTGGAACCAAAATCGGAAACTATTTTATAACACATTAAAACAGCTACGACAAAAGAAAAATATAAAAGACAAAGAAGATAATATATTAACTAAGGAGGATCAAATTATGAAAAGATGGCGGCAACACTTCGAAGAATTAACGAGATCAGAAGAAACAGAAGTCATGATAGTCATTTGGGAAAATAATAGAAGACAATGGAAAAATGGATAAAGCGGCCGAAAAGAAATTTGGTAAAATAGGACAAGTATTCATTATTATGAAAAGTATATTTTTGGGCAAAAGAGAAGTAGTTATCTAAAAGAATTTGAAGGTAGAAGTGGTTATACGGTAGTGAAACCCGGACGTTAACAGAAAAACACAAAAGTATTAGGATCAATCCCATCGAAATGAGATTTTTCAGAAAAAACAAGAAAATATAAAATAAGGAATGAGGTATTCAGAGAAAACATAAATGTGAAACCGGTTGGAAAAATAAAGAAAAACAACTAAAAAAGTACTCGAAACAAGAGCGCTGGGGAAAATCAGGAGAAGCAGATCAAGGAGAAAGTGGAAGGAGGAGGTAAAAGAAGCAGCGAGAACATAAGAAATACAGTGCAAGACAGGAAGATATGGCGGGAGATGTACAAGAATAAACTCAATTCAAACGGTCTTACACTTCACAGTAGAAAGGCCTAGGATTAAGGCAGTAAGTCAAGTTAGTTAATATAGATTTGCCATTCCCATGATCTTTAAAACGATTTTTCAGCGAAATTCTAAATTTTTGAATTTCTAGCCAGTATTTTTGATTCAATGTTTTTACTTTTTCTATGTTTTTCTACGCTTGTTGCATAATACACGATCTTTAAAACGATTCTTTGGATAAACTAAAATTTTGAATTCAATACTTGCATTTTTATCGAATCTTGGAGACTTGAGTTGAGGCAGGAAGACAGCAAGAAAGAAAGCATAAGCAATAGAATGGAACGAGAAATAATCCATTTCACCAGTCACAAAATTCAAGTAAGGAGAACAGCAGGCAACGGCAGCAATAACGGATTAAATAACAGAAGGTAGAAGAAACAGAAGCTATGGACTTAAGAAGGGAAATCGCAAAGTATGTGAGGAAAAACCAAGAAGAAATGCAACTGCACCTGGAAGAAAATATCAAAGATTTTGCTCCCAAATACGATCATCTGGATCATACCTTCGGCCCAGCCATGCAAATCAACGCCTACATACAAGATTTGGGAACAAAAGAATTCTGGGGTGGATACTGGATGCGAAACCATTCTCGCAGCGATGGAAGTCCTACAAACAAAAATAGAAATCTACTTCGAGGCAGGTTACAAAGCGGAGCGCAAAACTGCTTATTTGCAGCAACAACGGATCAACAGATTAAATAACAGAAGATAGAAGAAACAAAGAAGAACTCAAGAAAGAAGCCCTGGACTTGAGAAGGAAAATCGCAAATTATGTGAAGGAAAACCAAGAAGAAATGCAACTACAGCTGGAAGAAAATACCAAAGGCTTAGCCCCCAAAAACGACCATCATGCTAATCGACGCCTATATAGAAGATTAGAGATGGATGCGAACCCATTGTCGCAGCGACTGAAGCCTTACAAACAAAAACAGAAATTTACTACGAGGCAGGTTACAATTCGGAGCACACACCTAAGAGCACAGGAGGGCATGCAACAACAAATGAAGTACAATGAAAATAAGAATATTAATTATGATAATAGTAATGACTACCTATAGACTAAGCTAGCATAAAGTAGTAAGTAACAGGAAACTAGAAATACTATTAGTATAAGATGATAAAACATGTTTAACCATCTCGGTCATGTATCCAACTCCCATTGAATATATGATCTACTAGCTACCTTGCACTGTAGAAGCAGTGTTCTGCGGCTGGCCTTACAGGCGTGTAGAGTGCTCCGAATCCCCACCTATCATAACAAATCCCTTCACACCTTATTGGCATCGGGTGGGTCTGGCGTAATCCAGGATTGATCCACTGGGATCTACTTCATGTCAATTGATGACGATGATGAAGTTTCATCTTGGACTTTTTATATTTTTCTACACTTGTTACACAATATACAATTCTCTCGATTTTTAACGATTTTTAGGGAAAATTTTAAGTCTTCGATTTGCCTGGCATTATTTTTAATAAGAGTGATATTTAATTTTCGACTTTAAGGCCTCAAAATTTGCTCTTTTCACAGTATTTATCAAATATTCTTAAACTGGGGAATTTTAGAACTGGAATTTTATCATCACTGAAGGTTATTGGTTATTGTTTAAAATAGGACATTGAATTTTTGCTAGCAATTTTAAAAATCCTTTGTCCTGCGTTTGAACTCCGGATTACAAACTTCAGTTTCTCTCTGAGACAGAAATTTGCAATTAATTTCACGAAATCCACGAAAAAAGGTTGCAAATTTCGAACTTGAAAACAGCTGGCACATACGCCTTATGCAAATTAAAATCTTCAAGCCAATAAATTTGTTATTAAATTAAATAAAAGTAGCTCGTAACCTTTAATTTTTTCATTAAGACCCAACCCAATAACACTCAGTAAAATGTTATGTTATTTTATTACCAAAAACCGTTATTTTCAATCACCAACAAGCATGGTTTGTTTGATCAATACCGAACAAAATCATGAAAGTACACGAATTCCGGTTGTAAATATACAATCAGCAGTTAGATAACAAGCCGAAAGAAGACGATTGCACTGAAGCTACCGCTAATTGGCATCTTGATAGTAAAATAATTACGTTGAGATAATGCAACCGGCAACGAATAGTAAAGCCAGACAACAGAAATCCGCCAACATATCCGATGTTAACAAACAAATTTTAGAAATTAAGAAGAAGATTCAATTATCTGGTAATTTGTTAATTATAAGAATGCCTTTCTTTGCTTATTTTAATTTATAAAAAAAATTTTCAGAAGGCCAAAGGAAAGCACTCTTCGAAGTCCGCGAAGCGGAATGCAAAACAAACGCAAATGAAATTTTAAAACTAAAAGGGGAAATTTCCCAACTGGTTTTGGCACTACGTGAAAATCGAAGCCTAAGTGCAAAAAGTCGAGTAAAAAGTGCACCACGTTTGGAAAGCACTTTAGGCCCATTAGGTGAAAAATCCTGCTCACAAACCCAAGAATTATTAGACCTACACATTATCGATAAATCTAAGCAATTAAATTTAATTCGTTATAGTGTTCAGCAGGTAAATTCATTATTAGATATTTAGATGGCAAGTTTCAAACTGTTCCCGACAGTTTTATTGATTTACTTTGTAATAATTTATCTGGAAAACGAGATGCAGTTTCTAGCCTACAAATTAGTGGTTGTTAATCTTTTGCCTGTGTTGAAAGCATCTTTGAAAAGGTTGTTCGATTATAATTTTTTTTTGTAGAGGCAAAACCATTTAACAAAACTAGCAGATGAATATCAGGTGTTGGTTTCACAAAAAGGAAAGAAAGAACTGGTTAAAAAGGTCGAAAATCCTGTTAAAACTGTAAGTAACTTACTTTGAAAAAACTAGATTAAAAGCCTCAAGAAACCCTAACGACACCTGACTTACATTAAAGATAACCTCGGAACTACAAAACAACATCCATGCCGTCAAAATCCAATGGCGAGAAGCAGTCCACGTCTTTAATCGTTACAAAGACATCAAAAACTCCCTACAGCAAGATTCGGCCCAATTCGAATTTAACATCAAATGCGCCGAAGACCAGTTACATACCCAAAGCACAGAAATCGAACGACTTCAAAAGGTTTGCATCTATAAACATATTTTTTCCATGTATAACCTTGAGTTTCAGATCGCTGAAGAAGCATCGGAAATGAGAGGAACAGCAAGAGCAGCATTAGTCCACCAAGAGAAAGCCGCTTTAAACGCTGCGAAAGCCCGAGACCATCAGGAAGCAGAAGGGAAACGATTGGTAACGAAAGGGAAGGAGGAACTTGAAAAGCTAGAACGGAGAATCTTTCAAAGCGGTAAAGCACCGGTTAGGTCTGAGGTTGATACCGGTGAAGAGAATCAAACAGGGCGTGAGCCTTCTACAAACGCTCAAGCTGAGTCTGAAGAACGGATTACTGATATATTTGAAGTATTAAAACAAGCTACTGGTAAGTTTAAATGACAACACACAATCACATCACATCGCAACTTAAATCCCATAGGTTCGACTTCAGTCGAAGAAGTAGTAGAGCGCTTCCGAGCACAAAAGGACACAGACGTCAGGCTGAATCGTCTAAGAAACACCTCCGAAATTGAAAAGCGCCAGCTAGAGAAGAAGCAAGAGTGCCTAACAGCCGAGCTTGAAAGTTACAAATATGCCGAAGCTAAAGATACCGAACAGTAAGTCTTTGGTTTACCACCACTAAATCGAATACTTAAACCAAGCATTTTCAGAAACTTGGAAGAAGTTGAACGACTTCGTAATTTAATCGACGAACAAAGCGCTCATAGACTTGCCCATAAAGAAGGGCAAGAAAAAACAGAAGAGGTTATCAAATCCGTATCGAAAAGCTTGCACGCTTTGTATCTTGCCATACATCCACTTGCGATCATCAAACCTGATCCTCAGGCGGTTTTAAAACATCTACAAAATGAGCTTCATGAGATAATGGCTGACATCGATCCTGTTGTAGAGAAGGAAACAGTTATGGTAACTTTAATCCTTTCAATTTGCAACATTTGGCCTTTGTGTAATATACAGGGAATTTTTCTTTTAAGTATACATATCCCCTATGAATAGTTTTAAAATAAACGTGTCAAACGCATTATTTTTCCCTTTATTTCTAGGATTCATATCTCGTAGAAAAAAAATTGTAGGGTTTCCAGATTTGCCCACAAATAGGTATATTGGGTCTATAGTAAAACCATATGTGACAGCAGAAACTATACTAAACCAACAGTTTTTTGACAAAAAAAGTAAATGTTTTTTTTTACGAGATTTAGAATAAGTGAATATGGGTGCGATATTAGGGTACCTACCTTATCCAGTCAAACAAAAATCACATATAAAGTTCTTTTTTCTGTTACAATTGGCACACTGTTCATGTCCCCGTTTGAAACATTTTTGGCATCTTATCCAATGTTCTTCTCTGGTATCATCCGAGTACCGCCTCAAACAAAACATACACTCTGTGTCTGCATCATCTTGGTCCTCGTGTTCAGAACTGCAGTCCATATCCGAATCATCGTCCAATTCTAAATCTACATCTAAGTCACTGTCACTGTTGACTTCTATTTTCCGTTTATTTTTCTTCTGTGGTTTCTTGGTCTTCGAGGCAGCCGATTTGTCTTTGGTTTGATGAAGAAGGTTCTTCTACAGAAGACAGAATTTTCTTCTTCACAGTCTTCTTCTGAACTCTTTTCTAATTCCTCCTTATATGGAGTTTCGGATATCAAGTTTGCTGATCCTTTTCATGGCTTTCTGGAATTCGAAACATTGCTGCTGCTACAGGATGGTAAGGGGGTTATGTCTTTCCATGGTTAGGTGTCCGAGTTGTACTATCATTTTCCGTTGGAGGTGTTCTTTCCCGTTGATTGTGAATTGCAAAATCATAGTCGTGGAATGTGTGTCTGTTACAAGCATATATGCCACTTTTTCTAAAGCCATGAGCAGATACTTCAGATGTGGCTGCTTTCAACAATTCGCCTATCTGATAAACAGAAATATTCCGACCCACATGATTCTTGAGCCAGCTCTCAATTTCTTGAGAGTAGTACGTTTTAAAGGGTGCCATAAATGCCAGGTCCAACGGCTGAATTTTATGAGTGGAGTGAGGAAGGAGGCTAAGCAGTATAACACTATGGTCTCAGTCCCGGCTTTTATTGTTCTTCAATACCTTTATTACTTTTTTCTAGGTATTCCATCGTTGGTTGGCTGCTTTCTTCTTCTGCTGTTATCATTGTTATTTCCTCTTCTTCTTGTTGTGTTGGGTTGAGAATTTCTGCAAAGTAATTCTTCCATATTTTTAGCTGTTCATCTTCATCTCATCTTAATATTCCTTCTTTGTCCTTGTAGTATATGGGTGATCTCTTTGTTCCTCCTTTTTCGTTTCTTATGTTTTTATATGCCTTTCGTGTCTCGTTTTTTTGTTATATTATTTTCTTCCTCTCGTTATTCAATCTTTTTGCATTTCTGCATATCCGTTTTGTCCTCCACTTTTGTTCTATATAGGATGCCCTGTCTTGTTCCTTCTTTGTCTGCAACATCCTTATTCTCAATAGTCTTCTCCTTTCTATTTCTCCTTTGCATTCATTACTCATCCATTCTTTTCTTTTTTCTTTCTTGCATATGGGTATATTCTCTTCCGTTGCTTTCTTTATAATCCCTTCGAGACCTTTCCATTTTTCTTCTACTGAGTTTGTTTGCTCCCATTTCAGTTCTCTGACTTTAGTGTATATATCTTCGATTATTATTCTAGTGCCTTTCAGTTTCTTTTTTTCTTTCATCACTTCTCTCTTTTAGCTTCCCAGCTTTCCATTTTAATTATTATTGCTTGTTTGTCTTTATTTCTACCTACTTTGTACGCTTCATGGATTGCTGGTTTAACTCGCAGTTTCCGTTCCATCAGTTCTTCCACTGCTTGTTTAACATTATCATCCTGGCATTATACTCCCTTTACTACTATGTTCAATTTTTTCTTTTCTTTCTCTCGATTTTCCATCTGTTCTTCAAGTATTTTAATTCTGTTTTCGAGTAGGACCTTTTCACTTCTTCTAGCTTTCGGAATTCATTTTTCATTTTGTGTAATAAGAATTATTAATTCTAAAAGTTTGTTCCGCACAGATTGAAAAGTTGGAAATAGAAGAAGAAAAATGGTTGCCTCCACCTTACAGTGGATTAGTACGAAGAACCCCTGCGCCTCAGGAGGAAACATCACCAATTCCTCAACCTGCAGGTCAGACTATTTTTACTTTACGTTACCTTTTACGTTATCAGTTATTAATACGAAAATAATTAAAGCAGGTTCTGAAGATGAGGAAGAGGTCCCAACAAGGGGTTATCTAAAACGACAAGCTCAACTGGTTGTCGATGCTCGATCACGTCGGAAAAACATACGAATGCAACGGAAATAAATTAATACCTAACCTAAGGTTATTCATTAAACAATGAGACGGTACCAATTGATTATCGGGGACCAAAGAAATCAGTGTTGTGCTGAATCGTGTTATGAAAATTGCTCCAAAATACACTTCAGTTATATTTATATACAAACACTTTGCCTGTACAATGAATATCTTCAATAAAATACCTAACTAGACTTAACAATTCTTTCTTTCAAAGATGAAAAGTTTAAAAGTAAGTATTGGAAACTGCAATGATAGATTAATGTGCGAAGCACACAAAATATAGCAAAACAAAAGCATAAACATAAAGCAAAAACGTACCAAATAATCTTCGTTTGTGATAAGTATTTTTCACTTTTGAAATTTCAAATGAAATTGTGTTCACTTTTAAAAATTAATTAATTATTTACTGCACCATGCTACCAAGTGCCATCTCGCAGAATATTACAGAACTATTCCAATATCTGCCCATCTGCATGCTTTATGAGTAGTGGCTGTTGCTACGGCTATGTGAAAGTTAACTGTATAAGTTAATTTGCAATAACTTTATGTCGATTATATCAAAGTTTTGATTAAATGATATCATCAGACTAAGCGAAATTATTGTTTACTATAATCTAAAAGTTTATTGATCATAGGGTTGCGGGTGCCAGAAATCTTATAGCGCACCAACTGTTTATGGTTATTAGCACTCTTAGCACTATTGGGTTGTGAGAACCAGAAATCTCATTGCGCATCAACTGTTAATGGCATAAACATTACTCGACTAGTTATAATTCATTGTGATCAATAAAACTGTGGTGACTGTTTTGATGTTACTTGCGAACCGGATATAATAGAAATAGGTACTTTGACAGAACTTCAACTAAGTAGGTTATGCAACGAAAAACAAGATTCAAATATGTAGATAAAATGATGCCTGAAAATAAAGAAAGCCATGCGTTAACAGTATTTTTATGGGTAATACATTGTAACGTTTTTTACGACGTTTATTCAAATAAACTCGGTTCGTGGTGTAAATTAATTTATTAAACAAACTTAAAGTACGAAATAATTATAAAGAACAATTAAACACTAACGTAAAACTAAAACGGAACACTAATATTAAAACCGAACATTAAAGTAACTTATTTATAACAGTTTATTAATTTAACGATTTATTTCTACGTATTCACAAACACGCCGCGATTATTAGTTCAAGACTATTCACGGATATTTATATTAACTTCGCGACCGCGACTGTTGGCTGGATTAGACTGCCCTCTCCTAAGCGAGTGCACCTTAAATATAGGCAGACTTTCAGTCTCGTAAGTTCTACAGGCTTCCAGATCTCTCGCTGCAACGGTGGAAAATTCTAGTGGCGCATGACGCATTTGATCTCGCACCTGCTTTCCGCAGCTGCTGATGCGATTCGTTACAACATGTAAGAATCTTTCAGGAATGTGAATCAGAGAGTGGAGGAACTCAATTTGGTTTCAAAAATTGAATCGGTAGAGAAGCCCTTTTCTGCACAAAAATCAAAGAAGGGATATATTGTAACGAGACGCGCCAGCTGTCCGGCGGGACGTGAATTATTTCGCGCGTATGCTTCAGCTGTTCCACACTGTTCCATGACTCATCGTTCGGAAAGATCCGGATTGGATTCTAGAAGGCGTTCCGACGAGCACGGATAGTCTACCAAAACCTACCAACGTGTCGCGCGATCAAGTGCTCGGTTAATATAAATGTTCGCGAATGATCTAAATACGTGAATATAATTAAATAAACTGTATAAATAAATTAGTTAGTGTTTCGGATTAGTATTAGTATCGTGTTTTTAGTGTTTAAGCTGTTTTTTCGTATTAATTGTTACATCGTTTAAATTTGTTAATAAATAATTCATACCACGGACCGAAGTTCTAAATAAACGTTTGAAAAACGTTACAATATGTATTTGCTTAATTGATTACCAGCGTGCTTTCACACTGTTAAACATCAACCGCTAATAGAAATAGAAAAATAATTAGAATAGACGATAAAGACATTAGGGTTATTCAAAATCTTTACTAGAACGTTGGCACCAGACAGCAGACAATCGTATAGGCAACAATAACTGCAGAAGTTAATGTTACGAAAGGGGCAAGCCAACGGTGTTTTTTTGTCACATTTGTTGTTTAACATATAGGTATATGGCCGATCGATCTACAGAATAAAACAAAAATACTGAGTAACGAAGAAATAGATCAAAAAGAACAGATTAAGATAGACGACGCGATAATAGCAGAAGTAGAAAATTATATATATTTGGGTCAAAGTATAAGTGTGAAGAGAAATAGTCAAGAAGTTGAAATAAACAGGTAAGTCAAGCTAGGATGGGTAACATTTAATTCATGGCTAGATATATTAAAAAGCAAAATAGCCCAGAAATTAAAAACAAAGTTATTCAACCTCCGGTTCTCACATACGCTGTTGGAAACTGGACACAAAGAGCAATGGAAAAAGCGATGTTGGTTATAACATCAAGGCATCGCAAGACGAACGAGTGGACACGGGAAAGGTACAGGATATAATAGTGAGGATACTTCAACAGAAGTGGCAATGGGTGGGACATTTGGCCAGACTTGTAGACAATAGATGGACGAAGTACGTAATAACTACAATGGAGACCCAGATTGGGAAAGCGATTTAGAGGAAGACCCCAAATGTGTTGGACGGATGACGTAAAAACAGTTGCAGACTACAATTAGATCAAGAAGGCACAAGACAGACAATTATGGAAAACACCAAGGAAAGGCCTACATCCGAAATTGATAGATATAGGCATGATGATAATGCGGATAACACCATTAAACTGCCAAACTCTCTGGAAGGACTACAGACTCTTAGTCATATTAAACACTGTCGGTAAGGAATACGGGCTACGAATTAATACTGAGAAAACTAAAATGATGGTTGTAAGCAGACAACAGTATGATAATGTACCTCTAGTTATCGACGACAAACACATAGAAAAAGTGTCAAGTTCAGATATCTGGGATGTATACTGAACCAAAGGTTTGACGATAAGGCTGAGGAGATTAAAGTCAGAATTGGAAAAGTTAAAACAACTTTACAAAATGAGACCTCTTCTTTGACAACGGCAAAGCTCATTAGATCTATGAAGACGTGGGGTAAATTGGAGCTAGATCATGTATCTAAAACGCAGAGGTATTGATAAGAGTAGAAATAGAGAGAGAATTACTAAAAGTGGTAAAAAATACTTCTAGAAAAGTTTCGTATCTTGGACACATACTTCGGGGCCAAAGATACAGGACGCTTAAATTAATTCTGTCTGGTAAAATAGACGGCCAGAGGGGCCACGGAAGAAAACAACTTTCATGACTCCGCAATATAAGGAACTGATGCGGTGTACGAGATGTACATACAATCCATCTTCCGTCTATTCTTACTTTCATACTTAAAGTTCAGTACGGTGTCTTATGGAAAGCGAGGTAGCCAGATTTACCCACAAAACTGATTGGAAATGAATATACCTACACCTGTCAACCATAAATAAATCCGGCTATTGTATTTCAAGGCAATCCCTTTGTCTCTGTCAGTGGAACTTCTGGTTTTACTTTAAGTGAACTTAGAGTACTTAGACTGCTGGCCTCTGCCGAGAAGTGGCAACATTGACCACAAAACTCCCATAAGACTAACATTGCCGTATCTCTCCCGTACTGAAATTTAAGTATGAAATGAAGGGCTCGCTACATTTAGAAGAATAAAAAATATATAGACAGCTGATTGCCTACGTGCTGGTGAAGCGCTTGACACCAGAAGAAGAAGATAGGTTTTTGACTTTTATTTTAACAAGTACATCTTTAGTTTTATCTGCTTCCAATATTAGACTTCCGTTTTTTAGTTGTTCTACTTTTTTACAATAAAGTTATGGAAAAGAAACGTAAAGGCGGCGATGAAATATTACACGATAAAAAGAAAAAATGTTACAAGAAGGTAAAAAATCTGCAAAAATTGATTCATTGTTTAAAGATCGTACACATATAAGTGATCAAGAAAACGTTAAATACATATCTGTTACACCGATACCGAGTACAAGCAATATTTCAGGTCCATTTGGTAGCATCAGCTGAATCAGTGAAACTTAGCTTACCAATATTTATTAACATTACCCAGGACGCAAGTTGCCTGTGAGAGATTTTCATTATTAAAACATATAAAAAATAAATTACAAAACACAATTAATGACAATCATCTGGAAGCTGCATTTTTGTTAAAGACAACTGAAAAAATATAGTTGGTAATTTGGATAGTGGTTTAATGTTTAATTATTAACAAAAATTGCCGAACATAGCAGATTATTGCGAAAAGAATTGGGAAGTAAAATCAACATTTTGTGGTTTTTATAAAATCATAAATCAAAAAACAATCATGTAAGTTGTAGAGCGCCCGCAATATGAAAAATACATACCTGCGTCCATATGACGTCATGCGCATAAACCAAACCCCTTTAAAACGTCTATGCGCCATGTTGTGACGTCATTTACCACGTGACGTAGGTATGTATTTTTCATATTGCGGGCGCTCTAAGTATATTGTGGCACAGACAATTGTCTGTGATTGTGGGAATTGGGAATTATAGCAGATGCATTTAGAGTTTTTTGAAAACTCTAGTATAAAAATTCAAAAGTTATTTTAGAGACGTCGGATAAATTTAACAACAACACTTTAATTTAAACGTAGGCACGTTGAAATAAGTAATTTCTTAAAACTAATGATATTACAGTTAACTAACAAAACTTATATTCACGTTGACGTTCAAATAACCACCAACCACTGCATTTGACATTTCAGTTAATATGGTAAGATGTATGACAAATTGTAGGAATTTCCAAGGGAAATAATATGTTTTAGAAGTTGATTTTATGTGGTTCAGATTTAAAAAGGAACATTTCATTAATAATCACTTTAGTTAATGTTAATCATGCGTGAATAATACCACTGGAACCACAAACCACTTGGAGGTAATTTGATCTTGTTTATTATTGGCAAAGCATTAAAGTTGACAAGATTTTATAGTATTATATGTAATCATGGCTGAAAGTAACGGGGAATTAAGCGACGAAAATATTATTATAAACGACCAAGACGGTCTACCAAATGTACATCCTAATTTACTTGCGGAGGCCGAAGTAGATAGTCCAGATCGTAACAGTGACGATGAGTTTGAAGACTTACCTACGTCACTGATTGTTACAAATATACATGATAACGTTTTTGCTAGTCCAGGTAAGTTGATCGATTATGCGACAATTCCTTAGTTTATTATATGTTAAGGTGCCTCGAAAAGAATGTAAAGTTCGTTTTTAAATGATAAATTTGTATTTTTATTTAGAAAAAAAAGAAGAACTGGAAGAATTATTCCGCATATACGATCCAGAAGCGACATTTCAATGGTTACGTAGTTTCAAACGTGTACGAGTAAACTTTGAAACTCCATTAGCGGCCGCAAGCGCTCGCATCCAACTACACCAGTATAAAATAAACGAATCGGTTATAACATGCTATTTTGCTCAACCGGTAACACCCGTTAAAAATAGTAGCCTACAACCACCAGCCCCATTTAAACAGTATCTGATATCCCCGCCAGCATCACCACCGATAGGTTGGGAACCACGTCCCGAATCTGAACCTATGATTAATCACGACCTTCTCGCCGCATTGGCAACTCTTACTCCAGGAACGTCGCAGGAAGTACATCCTCCGAGTCCCGGACAACCTGGTATAGTCGTTCATGCTGCTCTTGGTGCACCCGAAGCCGGTGCTAAACCAAAAATTATGCATACTTCTTGTCCTCAACGGAGTTAACTTATTTATTGGTATTTATGTTCCTTTAATTATGTGTTTGTTTACGCAGGGTATCGGAACTTGTATGCCGTTTTAGATCATAAAGGATAAATTAGTTGGAGTTTGATTCTAATCTGTCAACTGAAGTATGTAGTTTACAAACTCATAAGATTTATAAGTTGGGCCGCAATTTTATAGATTAAATGCTTGTCGCGATGGGTTAAACATGTTCCAAAATTTAAATGAACAAGTGCGTTGCCAGCCTGAACGGTTTTTAAATTACAGCCAATTAGGACACTTCTTAAGTACGTATGCCAGTGATAACACAAACAAATTATTGCATATCATCTGAAACACTGATTGTGTGTGTTTGAATCGATTAAATGGCCATAAAATACGTGTGGTTTTTGCATATCTTCTTCTGAATCTTGCTGAAAGTAACTGAAACGTTAAGTTTAACCATTGAAATTAGTTTCCCAGTGTTTTGTTTCTACAATTCGGCAAGATTAAAGTCTTCGTAATCTCTTTACATTATTGTGATTTAATTTTTTAAACAATTTCGCCTAGATTAATTGATTTTTCTTCCATGTTTATGCGATGCGGTACTTAAATGTTGCGATACCCTGCAAAACTCTTGTAAAAGAGTGGTAAATCGTTGTGATATTAAGGAATAAGAATCAAAGGAAAAACGGTAATTTAATGTTGATTGTTTTAATAATTGCAGGGTTTGAGTTTGTTGCTGAAACTAGCATTTTCGTATTATTCTTACTATTCTGTTAGTAACAAAGAAAGCTGGCATTTTACATCGATCGAAAGTAAAATAAAGGTTTCTTGTAACGTGCCAGCTTATTATAAGTTCGGTTTTTAGTATACCTAATTTAGTATGTTGAGTAAAAATTAATACATAAAGTTTATTTCGGTTAGTCAGAAATAAAGTGTTTTTGCTTGTTAATGGAAAGTTTAATACACGACGATTATCGGCCGAATTAAAACGGATGAAAAATTAAACCAAAGAATATACTTACAAAGCACAGATAGACAAGTTTCGATAATATTTGAATTTGCTCCACTCTTTGGTTTAATCGTTTAATAATCACCGATTTACATCGTCTTTTTTTGGGGATATTTACAAACAGTATGTCCGGGAAATTAAATAATATTGTAACAACTTCTTTTCCATTCCCTTTTACCCTTTCAGAACGTCGGGTTGTCCGCCATTCTTTTCGCTTCTTTTAGTTCCTTGCCTCTTCGCTGTGCTCTTTCCTCCAGGCATTCCTCCCTCTACCTTGTAACAATTTAAACGGTGTTATAATATTATTTAACCCCCAAACAAACTGATTATTCATATTCAGCAAAGCTCTTAAACGTTTTACTCAATGTACCAAATTCGAGAATTTTTAATGTAAAAACACTGCATGCAAATGTGTTATTTATTTTTTTAAAATAGTAACGTCAATGTTAAAGCATTTTAAGTTACGTTTGCTCATTCAGTATTTATAAGCAGTAGATTCCTGCTTTGTTTTTATCAATAATTCTTATTTTAATTGTTAGCATATTAAAATCAAGTTACAGAAGGCAACTGTAACAATTTTCTCTGTTTCGGTTTACATTATTTATTTAGGGTGAGTTGTCGGCCTTTTTTTGGAGAACTTCGACTTTCACTTTAAATAGCGTGGAGCTCCTTCAAGTTTGGTTAAAAATTCCTGTGCGGGCTCGAAGCACAGTATTCACTCAATTCTTATGTGTGAAAGAGAGAGATACGTTAAAACTAACGTGTCTTTCTTTTCACGTTCTTCACAAAATGATCAGTTTTGCTAGTAGTCGGCCATGGCAAAAGTAGGGAATTTTAACCAGGCCGGTACCTAAACAATTTTTGTGCCATCGTAGGTAGGTATGGTTATAGTTATTCTAGAAAAATGAATAAGAGGAAGTATAAGTTAAAAAAGTATATTCTGTTAAAAATATATTCTCAGAAACAACATAAAAACAATTAATATTTGATTTTAGCACATTCGCATGGGATTAAATTCATTTTGGTCTTGCTTAATATTTGCCCGTGTCTGACGTCACATTACCTTGTACTTAGATGAATTTACTGTTAATTTGAAGTAGATTTAATTCATTTTAACTTTACTAAATATTTTGCCTATTCGGCTTTACCACATTATCATGAATAGGCATATCATTTGTGCAGTTTTCATTGTCTGCCGTACTACTACTAGCAATGTCATTATAGACTTCCTCACCCTGGCTTTGGTTTTTATTTTGACTAATGACATTTTCTACCACTTTTTCTTTTCGTATAAAGAAACTATCAACTTTTTTCACTGTATTTAAAAAATTAATCTCTTTCCCGTTTTTCGACTGCTGCTTTGCGGAAGGCTGCCCTGCATGCCTGTTTTCGTTTGTCACTCACGGTTAATTATATTTGTCATAGACTACACAAATAAACGTAAAACGTCAACAATATCCTCAACACAATACACAACTATAGTAATAAGATCACTAAGTGAGTGGAGCGCGCCGAGTCGGCGGCGAAGGGGGGCGCGCAACATGTCTATTTTCAGTTTAGACCGTTATCTGTCAGGTCAGTGACTGTTCGGCCGCTCTAGCACGGGCACGGTAGTACCGCACTCGGTCCAGATGAGCTGAACACAGCACAAGCAATACACATTATTAAAACATAACTGTCGTCTCGTATGACAACTAACATTGTTGAATTTGTTTCGTTCTAGTGCCGCCCCCAAGAGCTGCCGCCTCTAGGGCCGTGCCTAGTGGGCCTAGTTACAAAACCGCCACTGTCCACTGTCTCCTTTGGTTTTCGTTTTTTTTTGTTTTTTGATGATTTTTCGCACTTTTTTCTTTTCCTCGCATTTTCTTTGTCTTCTTTCTCTTTTTCCTTATCATTGTAGTAAGATCTCCATGCTTTCGCAGAGATAGCGCTCGTCTATGGTCCACATTTAGCTCTTTTAGATTTTGTTAGCGGTTTAGGATATTTCAAATGTTTCTCAACAAAATTAATAGGTTTTTTTGGATAAATCTATTTCCTGTTGACTCTCAGTAATTGTCGTAATCTTACCAACTGGTGATATTTCCTTTGGTGGATTGTTTTTATTTTGATACATGTCAACAGTTTCAGAAACTTCATTGCTTTTTTCCACATCTGTTTGACAACTTTCTTCATCATAATTTATTACAGCAATAAATTCTTCACCTACTTTATCTTTACTACTGTTCTTTTCATCATTTGCCAGACGGAGAACATCAATTTGTAAAATATTTTTCTGCATAAAGGGATCAAGGATTCATTCTCCTGTTTTTCTGTATCAAAGAGAGGAATCCATCACTGTTGACCTCATATTCCTCAACGGCGGCATAATTAATTTACAACTATGATTTCTGAAATACTTTTAGCTCCTTCAATAACCAATTCATATCACCAACTCGATCAAGGAGATTCGATTTTAAGCCAGTCAAAACTCTGTACGTACTCTCAAAGTCAGTAGAAGGTAATTCTGCTTCCTGCTTCTTCTGCCCACTACCCCGTTGAAGCTTCTCCAGTGTGTTTTGAACGCATTTTGTGTAATCTACGGCCTCTGCTCCTCTGCATCATAAGGAAATAATCCACAGCGTTTAAATCCTTTTTTAATATGTTCTGGAATATTTGTATTATCCAAGACCTTTTTGCGAACTGGAGCAAAATCAACCTTAGTAAGGGTTTTCTCCACATTCTTATTCTGCCAAGTTCTTATAGCCTGTCGCCAATATTCTTTTTAGAGGTGAAACGAATATTCGGTTAACTATTCGGCAGTCGTAATATTCGGCCATTTTACCGAATATTCGGCAAGCCGAATATTTGTGACGAGTATTCGGCATAACCGACTTTATTTCAATTTATCATTCATGACTACTTATTTTAAGGTAAATCTAACTTATTTTATTTTAAGTTTGCTTAAAAAATATCAAAAAAGTTTATAGCCTGAAATCTAGCCTTTTTTTCAAATTTCTTGCCTGAAACATATACTCCTGAATTATTAAAAATATTTTACGTTGACTAATGACTAATTAATTATCGAGAATTTAGTGTCGGTAAACAAATTTCTGAACGAATGCATTATTGTTTTGTCTACTATTAGCAGGACAATTTAATAATTAAACAATAAATTGGTTCGCTGGTGACGGCAAAGAAACTAAAATAAAAGCTACGATTTCTTAATCGGTGTAACAATAAGGCCGGGGACGGGGACATATTTGCGACCACGCCGCGCAGTTTCGCCGGCACAGTCGCTACTTGCTGCGACTGAAGAGCGACGGTGTGGTCGCAGATACGTCGCGGGTCTAACAAAAAACATTATTTTCTCTATTTATGAAATCGTGTCTCCGCTGAATGAGATTTATGGTGAAGGGTTGGATTATTAAGTTAATAATTATCGCTGTTAATTGATGTTTTAGGTGCACTTGTGGCTCCTGGGTGGGACTCACGGTTACCTTTAGACTTGTATGTATATGTTAGTTATAGCCGTTATAGGTAGGTACACGTCTATTTAATAAAATTAGGCGCAAAAAAAATATTCGGCTATACGAATATTCGGTTACCGCCAGAAATCAATATTCGTTTCACCTCTAATTCTTATAGGGGTTTAAATACTGCTACATCTGCTGGCTGCATGAGATACATTGCATTTGGCGGCAGTGCATACAAAATGATGCCATTTTTATCGCAGAACCGACTCAGTTCTACAGACATATGACGGGTTTTTTAATATTTTGCTCCAAAATACGTTCATGTAGTCCGTTCGCAACATACTCATAGAAGACATCCGATCGCATCCATCCAGAGTTTGATTTCCCTAGAATCCAATCTTGTGGCATACTCTCTGCAATCGCCCTGGGTGGTTTGATGTAGGGATACACAACACAAGGGGGATACAACTTTCAATCAGCAGAAAACGTTACGAGAACAGTTATATTATCCTTTTCATTTCCTTTCTTTACTTCAAACAAATGCGTGTATCCCCTAGGCCCCAGTACCTTTCATGTTTTAGGACACAGACTAAAACCGCTTTCATCTGCAGTCAGAATCCTTGACGGGTCTGTCAAAACATCACTGGCGTCGATACTAACCAGAAAGCATTCGAGCTCCCTGAACCATGATTTAATATATTCTTCAGTTAATTTACCCCAAGATTTGCCTATTGACTCGGCAGTTCGGCTGGAAACTTCTGGATGTCTGCGGAGAAAAGACTAATACCATTTTTGGCCAGGTTTTCCTTCCTTCATGATCTTTTGTATCATGAAAATTACGGCTAAATATTCAAATAACTCAAAATTCGCGCGTAATAAATCAAATTATTATCGAATAAAGTAGTTTCTGGCCAACTATTAGTGATGGCCGGCTTATTGGCGAACTCACCCTATGTTTTTTTTTTATAATAATACTTGATGCTCCTTTTGACAGTTGACAGAAGTTTGACATTTGAGTTTAAGCAGATGACCAATTCCTGAAAACAAAAGTCACCATAAATCGTTTAAGAGCGAAGCTCATTCAAATGCCGAAACAGAGAAAATAACATTCAGATTTTTGCCTAGAATTCAAGGTTACCAAATATTTTCCAATAAAGATTGTTAGGAATTTAAAAAAAGTTTAAAACCAGTTACTGATAAAAACAAAGTATTTATTTTTGGGCCGTTTTTATGTCTATATTTAAATCTAAAAAAAAAAAAATTACAAACTTTGAATGTTCTCTCTTATTAAACAAAGAGAAATATAATCATGGACATGTAAATGAATGGCTACAAATATTTAGACGTTGATAAAAATGCAACGAACTCGTTATGTAATTAAAAAAAAAAGTGGTTATATTTTGTGATTTACGAGCGTGCGATATGAATAGATGGTATGATAGTACATTAATGCTTACATAAAAAGGATTTTAGAGGCGAATTCATATTTTTGCAGTTCACAAATTGAGAAAAGAAAATTATGTATAATTATTTTATCACAAGTAGCATATCTGAATGAAATTTATTTAAGCTTTAATTAGGTAATGTTATATCAACTGTTACTGATACGTGAATTATGAAAAACACAAAAGATAATGTGAGTAAATGTAAAAAAACTGTGTTTTTGTCTGTTAAATTACATGACGTTCAACATTTAAAAATTACTGAACTTACTCGTATATTTAAATTAAGTGACCATATTCTGTGAATGTAAATAAACTTGTTGGTAAATGATTTGTTTTTTTTTAATGTTGTAAACTAGCTGTAATTGTTTTGTTCGTTTTCTTTAAGGCAACTCTGGAGACTAGAGGTGGGCAGATTCGGTCGGATTCATTCTGATTTTTATTTCCGAGTCACTCTAAGTGACCGACGTTTGAACTCTTTGGTTGTAAGCACTCAATTATATTGAAAAAGTTTTGAATCCAAATGAGTCCGGTGACAATCGTAATTCGATATTCGGTGATTGAGGGCAGTGTGGAATTATTTTTGATTTGTGTTATTTGCAAATTTTTCTTTACGACAAAAGAAACATTGAAATATCGAATTACCGAAAATAAGTCATGTCATTTTGCGTTATATAGGTACTTGACAGTTCGTTTTTATTTGCATCCATTAATGACACTAATTACTTATTAGTAGCAGCGTAATAACTCTATTATTTTTTATTTAAAGTTTTATAGAGAAAATACAGATATAAATATAAAGAACTGAACTCCAAAACTTCGGAAAAAAAAGCTTTAAGTAACATTTTTAAATATTCACTGCGTTTTCTAGAAGACATATTTGCACCTTACAACACCCTATATACTTAATTAAGACGAGGCCTATACTAATTGAATTAAACTCGGGATCCAACAAAACCGAAATAATGAAGTCAACTAAGAAACTCAAAGGTACAAATATTTACTTCTCCGATGATTATCCAAAAAATATACAGGAGTAAAGGAAAAAACTAATAACACACATGAAAGCTGCAAGAGCACAAGGTTATAATGCGTTCTTGCGATATAATACATTAAGCGTAAATGGAGGAAACTACACCCTTCACCAACTTGAAAAAGGTCAATTTGGGTACTGATATAGCCCAATATCTTCAGCGCTATTTGGAAAGTAGGCGACTACTATCTGTGCTTGAGGAATTTCAGCTTCTTCTATGGGCTTTAGTGTTGGTCCTTCCCAAGGTTTTAGCTCGCCTGCCATATCTCTAAGCAACTTTGCTGAGGCTTCGTCGACACATGATAGCACGAGCCAGCCTGGTTTACTAAAGGTGGAGTTTATCCCTTTGTTCCACTATCTTATTTAAGATTTCATTCAGAACAACTTGGAGCTGGTCCATTGTCAGAAGAACCTCGGGGAATTGTTGGGCGAGAATACCGACTTATGCATTCTGTCATCTGTTTGAAGATAGATTTACCTTTTTCGGGTTGCCTTTTTGGTGTTGCTTAGCGGCGTCGAATAAATTAGAATTAGTCGTGTTAAATTGGTTTTATTTACAATAGAAAAGTATTTACAAAATACAATGAAACGTCGTCGAGTGTCGTTCGTGGCCAACTAACTGTGTACAGCCAGGGTAACACCCCGCGTACCGTTAGGATTGTTAACCCTTAAGTCCCGTTAGGTTTTGCCAACCCTAAGAACCGTTAGGTCTTCGGCGGCATCACGATGTCGGCTCCGCCACACCTTGTTTTAGAAGGATTACTGGTATCTGCAGATGTTGAGGGTGCTGGATCGCCCTTTACTATGTGGTAAAAGTTTATCTAAGGACTTACATAAAGTTATTGTCAATATATGTAATTCTGGTCGCTCTTGCGAAAAAATTGCAAAACAAATTATTTTGTTATACTGTACGAAATATCGTGGAATTGTATAAAACAACAGGGTCAATAGAAGAAAAGCGACATTTGGGAAGAACTTCGAATACAACACTAACAAATTTAAGGGCTTTAGAGCAAAATTTAAAATAAAACCATTGTGCGAACTATGGCGAATTAAGCAATGAATGGAGGTCAACTTGTTTTACGGCTGTTGAAAAAATTGAGTATTAACTCCTATAAGGTAAGCTTTTTCAAAACAATTTGTGAATTATTTTAGAATGCACTGAACTTTTAGGCAACGGCAAAACCGTTGTTGACGATGAAACAAGAAATAATAGACGGATTTCAGCAAAGCCATGTATTGGACTCCAACACAAAGGATAGTGTGATTTGGAGCGATAAGTCAACATTTGAGGTTTGTGTTAGCCTAAATAGGGTTTTGACAATTAAAAATTAAGCATATCCAATCGATCGTCAATGCCAAAGAGTAAAATATCCAGCTTTTAATATGGAGTTGTAGGCCTGCTTGAGGAACCAAAAAATTGTACATTGTAAAAGACACTGTTAATGCTGCTCTAAAGCTAAAATAGTTCAAGGATGGTTGTTGTATACGATATTAAATTGCTAGGTTAGCCTTTAATAATCCCGATCTCTATCTTACTGGAAACCTTTTGCATATTATGAAAAAAAATTGCGAGCTAATCTCCAAATTAAAAGAAGGGCTCACTTAAATTTGGAGTGCATTGATGCCAAAAGCATGTTCAAATTTAGAAAGTAAACTGAAGCAGTCTTAGAAATAAAGGTGATGTAACGCAATGGTAATTGCAACCATTACGCTTTGGCCAAATTAAATGAATCCTTCTATTAACTTTTCAATTAGCATTATTGCTTATTTGTTTTTGTTAAAACTTTTAAGATGTCATTGAAAACCTTATGATTAAAGAATAATTACTAACAATATTTTGTTTTATATTTATTAAATAAAGTTATTTACAAAGTTGTACATGAAATCTGTTTTATTTAAATAGATTTGTCCCTAACTCAATCTACAGATAAATTTGAAATCTAATCATTCACAATAAGTATATTCCATCTGCTGTTAGACACCAAGATGTATAATTCTTTCAATGAGCAAATGTTTTTCAGGAACGTCTTTATATACAAACTTAAAGGTGCAGTTCACGTTAAAATCAGTCACCTTGTTTGCAAGATATACCACTTGCAATAACACAGCGACACGTCATCTGCAGAATTCGAGACCTTGTTGCACACATGTGATTGCACTTTATCACTTTAAAAATCTGACATGCATTTATCTAAACATCTGTTGTTGAATATTTTACAGGAGTTGGGTAATTTGTTAAAAATATTAGAAATTTAACTTACAAGTAATTTTATCATTATTACAGAAATCAGTTCAAAAAGCAAACCATACTACAAACCTATTCCAAGCTCTAGCCGTTTAACGAAAAATTAAGGTAAAGATATCGGCACTTCATAAGGAAATATGGCTGACAACATAAAGGGTTAAAGCCTCCTATAATCTTTTGTGTGTGATTTTCACGATAGAGGTGATAATTTTAAATGATGCAAATGCGATTACCAACAAATTACTTTAGTGTTTATGCTGTTATGAGAATGAAGTTATTTTCAATTTACAAGGAAGTGACAAATATAATTTTTCATCATGATTATGAAAGCACCGTTTTATCTAAATGTGGATACTCTTAATACATACGACATTTTACAATACACACGTAATTAATAAAGTAAAAAAGCTAAAGTAGGAAAACCATGTAATGTGGCTTCACATAACATACTACACACATATAGGTAATTCATTCACTTCCGTATATTTGCCGGAGGCATTTTAGAACTTAGTGGTGATTATGAGATTTAAATACAACCATCATAAATCATTCGTACTAGGCCGGACTGGTAAATTTTAAAGAAATTACGGTTTTCTGAGTTTAAATGCTGTAAACATTTTCGAGTACGAATGATTTATGATGGTTGTATTTAAATCTCATAATCCACCACTAAGTTGTAAAAGGCCTCCAGCAAATTTGCAGAAGTGAAAGAATCGACTATACATAAATACTACACTATATTTTGAAGTTACCACATTTCCTTTAGTAATCTTAGGTACGAATAATTTTAACCTTTTGGAGATTCATTGCAACTGAGAAATGTGTGAATCAATTGTTTATCAGTTGCATCTTCAGAGTAATTACGCCCTATAAAATCACATCTGTGAGGCATCTTAATTGTAATTTTATTAGCTAAAAGAGAATTTCAAAGTTAAAACATAAATGAAGTATTTTCTAAAGAGATTCCCTTTACTTACTTGAATAAATATTTTTAAAAACCTAGTCCACATCGTTTAAAAGCAAATTATTTTTCATTTCTGTGGATTTTCATATGTCTATTCAGATTACCTTTAGTTATAGTCCTGTATTCACATAAATTACAAGCAAACGGTTTATCTCCAGTATGAGTACTCATATGCAATTTTAGGTGACTTTTAGTTACAGTCCTGTATTCACATAAATTACAAGTAAACGGTTTTTCTCCAGTATGACTAATCATATGCAATTTCAGATTACTTTTCTTTACAGTCCTGTATTCACATAAATTACAAGCTAACGGTTTTTCTCCTGTATGACTACTCATATGCAATTTCAGACGGAATCTAGTTGCACTCCTGTGTTCACATAAATTACAAGTAAATGGTTTTTCTCCAGTATGAGTATTCATATGCACTTTCAGCTTACTTCTAAATACAGTCCTGTATTCACATAAAGTACAAGCAATTGGTTTTTCTCCAGTATGAATACTCATATGCAATTTCTGACTGTATTTAGTTGCACTCCTGTGTTCACATAAATTACAAGCAAATGATTTTTCTCCAGTATGAGTACTCATATGCTGTTTCAGAGTACTTTTAGTTATAGTCCTGTATTCACATAAATTACAAGCAAATGGTTTTTCTCCAGTATGATTACTCATATGCAATTTCAGCTTACTTCTAGTTACAGTCCTGTATTCACATAAAGTACAAGCAATTGGTTTTTCTCCAGTATGAATACTCATATGCAATTTCTGTCTGTATTTAGTTGCACTCCTGTGTTCACATAAATTACAAGCAAATGATTTTTCTCCAGTATGAGTACTCATATGCTGTTTCAGAGTACTTTTAGTTATAGTCCTGTATTCACATAAATTACAAGCAAACGGTTTATCTCCAGTATGAGTACTCATATGCAATTTCAGGTGTTGTTTAGTTACACTCCTGTATTCACATAAATTACAAGCAAACGGTTTATCTCCAGTATGAGTACTCATATGCTGTTTCAGATTCCTTTTAGTTACAGTCCTGTATTCACATAAATTACAAGCAAACGGTTTTTCTCCAGTATGAATACTCATATGCAATTTCAGCTTACTTCTAGTTACAGTCCTGTATTCACAAAAATTACAACCAAACGGTTTTTTTATTAAATGCGTATTTTTATGAGTTTGAAGATCGGATCTACGAGTCGTTCTATATCCACAAACGTCACATCTAAAACTTTTCCCTTTATTTCTGTTCTGGTCATCTTCGTTAGCTGTATCAGTTGTTTCTACTTTTATTTTGTCTGTTTCATGTGGACTACTCTCTTTAATTGCAGTTTCTTCCCTCATATGCAGTCTTAAGTTTCGGCTAATATTAGTGTTAGTTTTATTGCAGTTATGTTTTTGTTCGGTATTGCAAAGGATATCATTGCTGAATTCACTTTTTATATCGTCCAAGTAGGGTTCAAGTTTGATTTCTTCTTTGACGACATCCAAATCGAAATCATATTCGAGGTTTGCCTTTGAATTTATTTCAAACATTTTTTAGTCAATTTCCTGTAATAATACAAATCACAAAAAATATTACAAACAGCGTTTGGTAACTAGTGACTGACCTGTAATTATTTAAAAATACAGATAATAATGTATCCCTGTACACACACAAAGCAGTAAGCAAAGAATTTTTATGGGTTAACACCCTAGAAAACACCAGAAACACATTAGTACACGGACACGTAGGTTGAATAGGTTAACTTTAGCGAGTGGTTATTATGTCGGCCCCGAAAACGATTTTACAGGGTGATTAAAATGTCATAGATTTAGTACAAACAAATTTCTAAATCAACTACATGTATTTCATGTATAGCAATAGTTTCCGTAAATTAAACATTAAAACATAGAGTAGGAGAAATAATTTATAAAGTTTTCATATTACCCCTGATTACAAAACAATCAGATACGCCAAGTTAATGTAAAATTTGGCAGGCAGTTTTATGATTAGTTTGCCTTCAGTTGCAAGGCGGCGCCACCATAGTATGAGTAGATGCGACTCTAAAGTGCTTAGAATCAGCTGATTGTATGATTCCAAGCACTTCAGGGTCGCTTCTGCTCTTGCAGTGCTGGCGACATCTGGCAACCGAAGGCAAACTAATCCTAAAACTGCCTGCCAAATTGTACATTAACTTGGCGAATCTGATTGTTATGTGATCAGGGATATTACGTATATAAATTCTCAGCAGGGGTAGAAACAAAAACCCGAAAAGTTCCCAACTGAACTGTGTCCGCAACATCCCTTATTTACCAAAACTCACCCCCAACTCATACAATGTGCTTGTTTTTCTCATTTTTCTCTTAAGCCGTTGTTTAAACGGGAAATTTTTTTAGAAACAAAAATATTTGTTATTAAATTTTACACAAAAAATATGGTATTGATGTTTTCGCTAATCCCCACCCAATTCGCGCAAATAACGTTTAAAGTTAAGGGTAGTAATTAGCGCGCTGTTAGAAATCAATAAAATGAGGTTTTAAGTGCAGCGATTTTACGTACTTTACGTATTCTACACATTATAACATACAGTGGTAAATAATATTCGGTTAATAGACAGATATAGTGCTTGTGTTGGATATTTAAAACAACTTTATAAAGAATAGGAAAACTTTAGAAAATGAAAGCAACTGATTTTTCATTGACCAGCTTATATCTCGTTTATTATTAGAAATACAAGAAAAAGTCACAGGAATTAGTTTTTTAGTAGTAATTCTTCTATAAAATGGCATAATCAATTATTATTTATGCCCTACTGTTTTCCAGGAAAAAAGTATAACTTTGGTTTTCTCAATTACGGACCCGGCTTTAAGCAACTTAAGTCTTTCTTAAATTTAAAGAACGCTCGGTGAGATCGGCCATAAGAATAACATTCTCGCTTATTTTACTTTATATGTTTATATCAAAAAATCCAATTTAATCTCATGGTCACAAGGCCATAAACTTAAAAGTCAGCTAAATTCAGGCAATATTACTTCCGTTTGTTTTGACAGGTATTCAAAATGTTTAAGAATTGGTAGATTTGGCAGAAGCTTTGGTAATTCAAAATAGCAAATTTGATTTAGCAGTACCCATCAGGAGTGCGCCGGTGATTAAAAATTTTGGGGTTATGTATTTCGTATTTGTCAACATGACATTTAGGAAATCTAGCTAAAACATGAATTTTAAATTGGATCACGCTAATAACCGGATAACCGCTGGCATGCCGAAATTACAATTTTTTAAAAGAAGCACATTTCAGTCGGATGTATTTTTTTGCGTAGAATTCAAATCAGGCGGGACAGAAAGCGAAAATTGTTTTTCACGGAACAGTAAATCGTACTTGATATAGTAATTAATTTTCAATAAACGTTTCGACCAAAACGCTATGTCAAGTACGGTATATGAAATGTAACAGCTGATTCCCAATAAATGCGAGATTACCCGAGCCGCATCAGAGAATATCCAATATTCCAATAATTGCTTGGATCTCTTGATATAAACCTACAAATTTGAAAGTTTATTCAAATGTTAAACTTACTTATCTATTTAATATTTCCTCGTGATACAAAGAACATTTTTAAAATGATTAAATTGTCTTCTTTATTGGCCCATACATATCCCTAATTAGGGCAAAGACCTCCCTCACTTTTTAATGAGGGGTTTTTGGTTTACTTTCCCATAGTTACCGGTCCTCATGGAAGACAGGTGCTGCGTTAATGGAGCTATCGAGCTACCTTGGGGGGCGAAACGGTTAGGGGGCGATACGGCTGGGGACGAAACGGCGGGGGCGAAACGTCCGTACCCCATGCCAGCGCTGACCGAAGACAACGAAGCTACAGTAATGTAATTAAAAATGCACTAAATGTAATACCAGAAAGCGTGCAGAATGGTGGTTAGCGGTTATATTGTTGCACGTACATTCGGCTTTTTATTAAACTTACGGGAATGAGCAGTCGTGAAGAGTTTTTACGGTCTTTGATTTCTACCTCCTTTTTTGTCGAAGCTGAGGTTAATGGCCTTGTAACTCAAGTGATATGAGTCTTCTTCTTACATACTTTGAGTGGAATGCTAATGTTACGCCATTTACAAGACGAAGGAGCGTACGACCGACTACTATAAACTCGATGGGGATTTTGTCACTTTCACTCTCCGAAATCCAACTTGAAAGTTTGTACAGGTGATCGAGACGTCTACATGCGGTTACCTACCTATTTTCTCTTCTTTTTCAGGTGCCTTTCTATTGCGTTGGCTATGATACTGGATAATTTAACTTTGTTTACAGCTGCTCAGAATAGCTCTGTGGTTGCCATTCTTCAGTGTTACTTAATATTTAAAAACTAACCATGATAAGTGGTTTTCCTTGAGCTTTAAAACATTTTATACCTCGGTTTATCTCCATTAAACAAATAAATAAATTAACAAATGAACTCGTAACATTTACTTTTGTTATTCTGATTCTAAAACAATCAATTCATTCTTGAGGTGGTTACAGTTTGATTCCTGAAGTAAAATACTGCTTAACTTAATTATAATGGCCTTTTTGATTCAGTATAGTTACTTACTACTTAGTTGTTCATTACGATTATTTACAAATAATCCGGTTGGTTTACAATCCAAACAATGAACTCTTCAAAGGTAAAGCTATTCAAGTACGAAAAGCAGGGCTTTTCTTCAACGGTTTAACTCTTCGATGCTTGCTTGTATAATCACAGCTGTTACGAAGGTTTTAGTAGACGTGTGGCTTTCGGTTTCACTGCAGATTCAAGGGTACGTTCCGAATTCTACCTTGATAACCTTCTAGTCGATAGATGAATCACTTCGAACTGTACATAAATAAATAAATAAATAATATTTGGGTCTTTTCTGTTAATGTACCTACCTTTTAAACCATTTTGTCACCAGCAGATGGGCGACTGTTGTGCTTTATTGCTATGTTAATATGTATCCCATCAAATAAATTCATAATCGTTAATAATTCACACACAAACTAGAAATCCATCTACGAATATTCATCTCAGGATCATTTTAAGCAATAAACCTGAAAATGTATCGATTTTTCATAACTTTGGTTTCTGAATTTTATTTGAGCTACTGAATATTTTAACGTTTATTAGAAATTATTAGTTCTAGGTTAACTGGAACTAGTTTTTTTCAGAAAGTCCTACAAGAAAATTTAGTTTTAATTCGCATTCAGTTGCAATTAATCGATTTTTGTAGTTAACTTCAGTTCGATTTTCTGAGATTACTAAATTAGCTTCAATTTATTTTTTTAAAGTTAATTACAGTATTTCTAAAGTCAAATTAATAATAATTCGTTTGTTCATAAGAACTAAAATCGGAAAATCTTGCTTTAATTTTATTCTTGTTCATTTGATTTATTAAAAAAATCATCTTTTGTGATAGGAAATATTGCAATTTTTAACAATTTTGGGACAGTAAATCATTTAAAGCAACGCAACGTAAGAGGGTTAAAATTGTTTTTCAAAGGTTCATTAGTGAAATAATAGTAGTTTATGAGCATAACTTTATCAACATGAATAAACTATAAACTACCCGGTAAAAAGATCAGAGTGGTCTTGAAATTCGCGACTAAAAGAAAAGACGATCATCCTTTGTTTTATTAAACGCGTACCCTGCGTAGGGGTTGGCGACCTTTCTCGAATTTTGTCCAAAATTTGTGTTTTAAATAACGCATCCACTATGTAAGTGTGTTATAATTTAAAATAGAAGTTTTAAGTTCGGTTTTGTGCTAATTTATAACAGTGGAAAGCGAATGGTTGCAATTTTACAACCTATGAAAACTTCAGTCGAGATGTGTTCGGTGCCATTAAAAAAGTTTGATAGCCTAAACTTCAAGGTACGTACGTAAGTGTTTTTAAATTTATTAATTATTCTGTGCCGGTTCAAATGTTGAATTTGTATGTTTTACATGGTGTATTTGAACCAGATAGGTACCTACCTGGAAATATTCCGCAGATGTTTAAGTTTAAGTTCAATATTTAAGGCAAAATTGTGATTGGCTTAGGACGCCGATTTAGTTGAAGTTGACTTTGTTTCTTAAACAAAGTTTAGTAAAACAGTTTTGTGTACGTGGTAAATTTGATTTGGGGGTGTTGCTACTGCATTATTGCTGGAAATCGTATTAATATTTTTTGGAGGCTTTAACCCCCAAAACAAGGCGATAATCAAAAAAATTTCGAATTTTTAAGGCCCAGGTTGTGCTTTCCGTCATAGAAATTGTAGATTTATGGTTTTATACCGGGCTGAAGTTACATAATAATTATGTATCTGCATACGTTTTTCACGACGACATGTATCTCAGCTGTTGTACACTCACCGGCGTACGTTTTGCGTCGTATTTTTTTCGCTTTTCCCATGATTTTCTTAAGGTTTTCCTTAACTAGTTAACATAATAAACATCTACAAATGCCAACTAAACAAATCCATCAACTAGCCGACCTGTGGGTGTTGTAGAGGACACCCAGGCCTACAATTCCTACGAGGTTTTCAAAAAGTGTCGGAAATTCACCACCAGCGAGGCCGAAAGTTTACTAAATACGTATGTAAAGACACCTGGAGGACCAACTTTAAATATTGTTTTCTCCAATTACAGGAGTTGTTCTCGATAAGTGACCTATGGATGTTGTAGAGAGGATACCTAGGCGTCGGAAATTGGTTTCCAGCGAGGTCAAAAGTTCATTAAACTACGTATGTAAAGACACCTGGAGGACCAACCCTCAATATTATTTTTCTCAAACTATCTAACCTAAATTTAAAGCTTTCAAAATGTATTTCACGGTTTTCAAAATCGAAATTTTAAATTTAAATCCGGAAAGTCAAATTTAAAAACAAAATTCAGTTTTTTTTTCATTGCATTTCGTAATACTTTTTGGTAAAAGTATGTTGTGGTAAATTTATTGCAATTGTAAAAATGGCCTTTCTTAATTTATTTGTTTGTTTTTCTAAAATCATTGGTTGTGATAATAATTCAAATTAAGCAAAAACGTTTTTTAACAGTTGTTTTCCTGTTGTTTCAGATGTTCTTCAATTGTTCCAACTGCTTTGCTGTTGTATTAACAAATGCTTTGAGGAAGGAGGGCTTCTTATTGGATGTAAAAAAGAATCGACTGGAACATGGCAAGCTAAGTCATTCGATTGTTTTTCTATTTTGTTCTATTTTGTTTGACACATGGGCGCACACGGGACTTTTCCTTGGAGGGAGCTTTACAAATACTCATAACAATAATAACAAACAAGTTTCAAGATGGGGTTTTAACTTAAAAATTACAATGCGTTTTCTTGTTTTTGGTACCCTTTAAGCTCTTTATCACCGTGAGTGCGCTCATGGTTTTGTTGGATATTTGCGTTGGGTTTTATTTTTTAAATAATAATTTTAAAAAAATCGGGAGTGAATAGTTTAATCCGCAAAATCTCAAGTGTAGTGCACAGTGGTCTTAATCAAGATTTTGATTTCAAGAAATATAATTTTACGGTTAAGTACTAAATGTTTTTTCTCCAAAAACTACAACAAATGCTGTAGTTCCAGAGAAAAATTACTATTTTTACGTTAATTTTTAAACATTTTCGTTCAGTTCCGTTCAATACGAAGTGCTGCGTGAAATTCGGACAATTTTAATTATGCAAACATACAACTGTTTGTTAAAATTAAACAAATGCCGCCGATTAAACAAAAGTTTAAGGTTCGCGAATGTAAATCCCTTTTCAAACTTTTAATTCAAAATTCAAGTCAAGTGGTGTTTTTAAAAAATAAGTCTGTTGCCCTTGTAATTACTTTGGTGTGTGCGGGAGTGTCGGTTCGTGGGTGTCCAGTGTTGCTGGTTTCAGGACGGCACTGCTACAGGGTGGCCCTTAAAAAGGTGAGCACTCAGCTTTAATTTTTTAAATGAAAGTTTTTACTTGAATTAATCATTGTTCGTTGATTAATTGTACACTTTTGGATTTTCCTAATTTTTTAAATTTTGGAATTAATGAATAATCACAGAAAATGAAAAGCGTTTTTCAACTGTTTCAGGTAAGTCCTACATCGAAGGAAGGCGTTTCCTGGACGAAGCCATCGTAGTGTGAGTTTTTGAATACATTTATGGTTTGCTTTTTTCTTCAACTTTTTTAACCTTTTTTTGAGATATGGCTTACTAAAATTGACAAAATGTATGGGTTCTGAATAATCGGCTTATTCAACGCCAGCAGGGCCGCTGGCACACAAAATTATTTCTCAATGATTTTTGTTAGGTACTTATGGAAGTTATCAGTCATTTCACATATAATTTTGGTTATTTATTTAAATATATGTGCAAATAAGGCATACTTTCTGATAAGTCTCATTTTAAGTTGCAAAATCATTCCCTAGCTTTCCAATATCTCATTAAAATGTTTATATGTATATGGCGCTGCCTAACTGGAAAATTTTTTATTAACCAAAAATACAAATGAGACAGGCGTGCAGGATCGTCAGGTTTTGTTAATGTTAGTAAATCATGAATAATATCTCTGCGTGAATATGAATAGTCTCTCTTAAAATAAATTATACCATTCTTTAGATAGTGTAGGCGTAGAGGATAAGCTTCGTTTATGAAATGTGTTAGGAGTTTAGGAGTGCGCATTCGGATTTTTTACCTAATATCACAGAGCAGGTGCTCTGTGCTAATATCGTGTTCGAAAATATCGGGAGTTTAGTGATTGCGTGATTTTGAAGTGTTTCAGTGGAAATAATGCGGTAGGCATCGAAGTCTCCCGTTTAGCATTTCAAACTACCTACTTACATTTTCTTTTAGGTTTGGTGCGATTAATTTGTTTCTGGTGGACTTTTTCTGAAGTGGATATTCAAGAATTAAGAAACAAATTTGCTCTTCTTAGGTGGTTAATTTAGTGACAGCCTGTAGATATATCGATTGCAAAATAATTTGCTTTCTTCAGCATTTAATAACTACAGTATTTTAGCTTGGTAAGTCCGCTTAAATGGTTGCAAACGGTACCCAATAAAACCCAATATTTAACTTTTAACCTAGATTATTTAATATTTCAGCTCTATATTTTCTATTTTAGATGTAATGATTTCCTTTTCAGCCTTAATAATGATGTATTTAGATTTAACCATCTTCTGTTTCAGCTCGTATATTTTCTGGTTTTATAATTTCTCATTTTATTTTTAATATTTGTTCTCTTTCAGTTTTGTGTTTCATTTTAGCTTTAGTTAGTGCTTGTTCAGGCATTAAATTTTTAGATTTCAGTACATGATAGTTAGTAGGTGTCTTTCCTGTATGCGGTTAGGAGGGTACTGAAGCTATGGAGGCCGAAAGCTCTGGTGAGTATAAACGTAAAAAAAAAAAAACTTAAACAAATGAGTTATTCTCTTTTCTAAACGTTTCATTCCTATTGATTCTCGGGTTTTTTTCAGCCGCTACTCTTTTTAGTTATCTACTGCTGTGTACTTTGTATATGACAAGGAGAAACAAATTATTTTGGGATGTTATAGACTAGATAGACAATACGTGCCTCTTCTGTATGGATTTTGGAGGATATTGAAGCCATGGGGCAGAGCGGGTACAGTGCATTTTAAAGAATCTAAACACATTAACAATTCTTGCTTTTTTTTAAGTTGTATGCTTGCTGGTTCTGGGAGGATTTTTTATCCAACACCGTTCAACAGTAAGCTGTGGGTGTGATTATCACGGGCATGATAACCCTGTAAGTCTAAAAACTTCTTGTTTTTAACAGATTAGTAAGCTTTTTCTCCTTTTTTTAATTGTTTTTATTTTTTTTTTCATTCGTCATTGCCCGATGCGATAGTTATATGTAATTGCAGCTATTACAAATTTTGAAATGGTCAAAATGAATGCTTTGTATTGAAAATGGTTCACTATGGTTGGAAAGGTAAAAGTATGTTGTGGTAAATTTATTGCAATTGTAAAAATGGCCTTTCTTAATTTATTTGTTTATTTTTCTAAAATCATTGGTTGTGATAATAATTCAAATTAAGCAAAAACGTTTTTTAACAGTTGTTTTCCTGTTGTTTCAGATGTTCTTCAATTGTTCCAACTGCTTTGCTGTTGTATTAACAAATGCTTTGAGGTTGTTTCTTTTATCGTCGACGTTGAAGAAAGGAGGGCTTCTTATTGGATGTAAAAAAGAATCGACTGGAACATGGCAAGCTAAGTCATTCGATTGTTTTTCTATTTTGTTCTATTTTGTTTGACGCATGGGCGCACACGGGACTTTTCCTTGGAGGGAGCTTTACAAATACTCATAACAATAATAACAAACAAGTTTCAAGATGGGGTTTTAACTTAAAAATTACAATGCGTTTTCTTGTTTTTGATACCCTTTAAGCTCTTTATCACAGTGAGTGCGCTCATGGTTTTGTTGGATGTTTGCGTTGGGTTTTATTTTTTAAATAATAATTTAAAAAAAATCGGTAGTGAATAGTTTAATCCGAAAAATCTCAAGTGTAGTGCACAGTGGTCTTAATCAAGATTTTGATTTCAAGAAATATAATTTTATGGTTAAGTACTAAATTTTTTCTCTCCAAAAACTACAACAAATGCTGTAGTTCCAGAGAAAAATTACTATTTTTACGTTAATTTTTAAACATCTTCTTTCAGTTCCGTTAAATACGAAGTGCTGCGTGAAATTCGGACAATTTTAATTATGCAAACATACACCTGTTTGTTAAAATTAAACAAATGCCGCCGATTAAACAAAAGTTTAAGGTTCGCGAATGTAAATCCCTTTTCAAACTTTTAATTCAAAATTCAAGTCAAGTGGTGTTTTTAAAAAATAAGTCTGTTGCCCTCGTAATTACTTTGGTGTGTGCGGGAGTGTCGGTTCGTGGGTGTCCAGTGTTGCTGGTTTCAGGACGGCACTGCTACAGGGTGGCCCTTAAGGTGCATTCAGACTCAGAAATTTTGTCCGGAAAGTTGCCGGAGAAATTTAAACGAACCAATCAGGAGGTGTGCAGAATTTACCGCTTCTTACGATTCAAATTCTACACACCTCCTGATTGGTTCGTTTAAATTTGTCCGTCAACTTTCCGGACAAAATTTCTGAGTCGGAATGCACCTTTAAAAAGGTGAGCACTCAGCTTTAATTTTTTAAATGAAAGTTTTTACTTGCATTAATCATTGTTCGTTGATTAATTGTACACTTTTGGATTTTCCTAAGTTTTTAAATTTTGGAATTAATGAATAATCACAGAAAATGAAAAGCGTTTTTCAACTGTTTCAGGTAAGTCCTACATCGAAGGAAGGCGTTTCCTGGACGAAGCCATCGTAGTGTGAGTTTTTGATTACATTTATGGTTTGCTTTTTTCTTGAACTTTTTTAACCTTTTTTTGACATATGGCTTACTAAAATTGACAAAATGTATGGGTTCTGAATAATCGGCTTATTCAACGCCAGCAGGGCCGCTGGCACACAAAATTATTTTTCAATGATTTTTATTAGGTACTTATGGAAGTTAACAGTCATTTCACATATAATTTTGGTTATTTATTTAAATATATGTGCAAATAAGGTATACTTTCTGATAAGTCTCATTTTAAGTTGCAAAATCATTCCCTAGCTTTCCAATATCTCATTAAAATGTTTATATGTATATGGCGCTGCCTAACTGGAAATTTTTTTATTAACCAAAAATACAAATGAGACAGGCGTGCAGGATCGTCAGGTTTTGTTAATGTTAGTAAATCATGAATAATCATATCTCTGCGTGAATATGAATAGTCTCTCTTAAAATAAATTATACCATTCTTTAGATAGTGTAGGCGTAGAGGATAAGCTTCGTTTATGAAATGTGTTAGGAGTTTAGGAGTGCGCATTCGGATTTTTTACCTAATATCACAGAGCAGGTGCTCTGTGTTAATATCGTGTTCGAAAATATCGGGAGTTTAGTGATTGCGTGATTTTGAAGTGTTTCAGTGGAAATAATGCGGTAAGCATCGAAGTCTCCCGTTTAGCATTTCAAACTACCTACTTACATTTTCTTTTAGGTTTGGTGCGATTAATTTGTTTCTGGTGGACTTTTTCTGAAGTGGATATTCAAGAATTAAGAAACAAATTTGTTCTTCTTAGGTGGTTAATTTAGTGACAGCCTGTAGATATATCGATTGCAAAATAATTTGCTTTCTTCAGCATTTAATAACTACAGTATTTTAGCTTGGTAAGTCCGCTTAAATGGTTGCAATGGTATCCAATAAAACCCAATATTTAACTTTTAACCTAGATTATTTAATATTTCAGCTCTATATTTTCTATTTTAGATGTAATGATTTCCTTTTCAGCCTTAATAATGATGTATTTAGATTTAACCATCTTCTGTTTCAGCTCGTATATTTTCTGATTTTATAATTTCTCATTTTATTTTTAATATTTGTTCTCTTTTGTTTGACACATGGGCGCACACGGGACTTTTCCCTGGAGGGAGCTTGACAAATACTCATAACAATAATAACAAACAAGTTTCAAGATGGGGTTTTAACTTAAAAATTACAATGCGTTTTCTTGTTTTTGATACCCTTTAAGCTCTTTATCACAGTGAGTGCGCTCATGGTTTTGTTGGATGTTTGCGTTGGGTTTTATTTTTTAAATAATAATTTTAAAAAAATCGGGAGTGAATAGTTTAATCCGAAAAATCTCAAGTGTAGTGCACAGTGGTCTTAATCAAGATTTTGATTTCAAGAAATATAATTTTGCGGTTAAGTACTAAATGTTTTTTCTCCAAAAACTACAACAAATGCTGTAGTTCCAGAGAAAAATTACTATTTTTACGTTAATTTTTAAACATCTTCTTTCAGTTCCGTTAAATACGAAGTGCTGCGTGAAATTCGGACAATTTTAATTATGCAAACATACAACTGTTTGTTAAAATTAAACAAATGCCGCCGATTAAACAAAAGTTTAAGGTTCGCGAATGTAAATCCCTTTTCAAACTTTTAATTCAAAATTCAAGTCAAGTGGTGTTTTTAAAAAATAAGTCTGTTGCCCTTGTAATTACTTTGGTGTGTGCGGGAGTGTCGGTTCGTGGGTGTCCAGTGTTGCTGGTTCCAGGACGGCACTGCTACAGGGTGGCCCTTAAAAAGGTGAGCACTCAGCTTTAATTTTTTAAATGAAAGTTTTTACTTGAATTAATCATTGTTCGTTGATTAATTGTACACTTTTGAATTTTCCTAATTTTTTAAATTTTGGAATTAATGAATAATCACAGAAAATGAAAAGCGTTTTTCAACTGTTTCAGGTAAGTCCTACATCGAAGGAAGGCGTTTCCTGGACGAAGCCATCGTAGTGTGAGTTTTTGAATACATTTATGGTTTGCTTTTTTCTTCAACTTTTTTAACCTTTTTTTGAGATATGGCTTACTAAAATTGACAAAATGTATGGGTTCTGAATAATCGGCTTATTCAACGCCAGCAGGGCCGCTGGCACACAAAATTATTTCTCAATGATTTTTGTTAGGTACTTATGGAAGTTATCAGTCATTTCACATATAATTTTGGTTATTTATTTAAATATATGTGCAAATAAGGCATACTTTCTGATAAGTCTCATTTTAAGTTACAAAATCATTCCCTAGCTTTCCAATATCTCATTAAAATGTGCGCTGCCTAACTAGAAAATTTTTTATTAACCAAAAATACAAATGAGACAGGCGTGCAGGATCGTCAGGTTTTGTTAATGTTAGTAAATCATGAATAACCATATCTCTGCGTGAATATGAAGTCTCTCTTAAAATAAATTATACCGTTCTTTAGATAGTGTAGGCGTAGAGGATAAGCTTCGTTTATGAAATGTGTTAGGAGTTTAGGAGTGCGCATTCGGATTTTTTACCTAATATCACAGAACAGGTGCTCTGTGCTAATATCGTGTTCGAAAATATCGGGAGTTTAGTGATTTTGAAGTGTTTCAGTGGAAATAATGCGGTAAGCATCGAAGTCTCCCGTTTAGCATTTCAAACTACCTACTTACATTTTCTTTTAGGTTTGGTGCGATTAATTTGTTTCTGGTGGACTTTTTCTGAAGTGGATATTCAGGAATTAAGAAACAAATTTGCTCCTCTTAGGTGGTTAATTTAGTGACAGCCTGTACATATATCGATTGCAAAATAATTTGCTTTCTTCAGCATTTAATAACTACAGTAATTTAGCTTGGTAAGTCGGCTTAAATGGTTGCAAACGGTACCCAATAAAACCCAATATTTAACTTTTAACCTAGATTATTTAATATTTCAGCTCTATATTTTCTATTTTAGATGTAATGATTTCCTTTTCAGCCTTAATAATGATGTATTTAGATTTAACCATCTTCTGTTTCAGCTCGTATATTTTCTGGTTTTATAATTTCTCATTTTATTTTTAATATTTGTTCTCTTTCAGTTTTGCGTTTCATTTTAGCTTTAGTTAGTGCTTGTTCAGGCTTTAAATTTTTAGATTTCAGTACATGATAGTTAGTAGGTGTCTTTCCTGTATGCGGTTAGGAGGGTACTGAAGCTATGGAGGCCGAAAGCTCTGGTGAGTATAAACGTAAAAAAAAACTTAAACAAATGAGTTATTCTCTTTTCTAAACGTTTCATTCTTATTGATTCTCGGGTTTTTTTCAGCCGCTACTCTTTTCAGTTATCTACTGCTGTGTACTTTGTATATGACAAGGAGAAACAAATTATTTTAGGATGTTATAGACTAGATAGACAATACGTGCCTCTTCTGTATGGATTTTGGAGGATATTGAAGCCATGGGGCAGAGCGGGTACAGTGCATTTTAAAGAATCTAAACACATTAACAATTCTTGCTTTTTTTTAAGTTGTATGCTTGCTGGTTCTGGGAGGATTTTTTATCCAACACCGTTCAACAGTAAGCTGTGGGTGTGATTATCACGGGCATGATAACCCTGTAAGTCTAAAAACTTCTTGTTCTTAACAGATTAGTAAGCTTTTTCTCCTTTTTTTAATTGTTTTTATTTTTTTTTTCATTCGTCATTGCCCGTATATGTAATTGCAGCTATTACAAATTTTGAAATGGTCAAAATGAATGCTTTGTATTGAAAATGGTCCACTATGGTTAGAAAGGTACCGAAGCCAAATGTGAGAAAAGCTTGGTACGCATAAACCTGCCCAAAAAGTTTAAACAGATTGGTAAGGTTTCATTCTGATGAGTCTGGGATGACTTTATAACATTCTGGAACGCAACCGAAAAAAAAAAAAAAGCGGTTTCTGTAATAATGGTGTTAGATTTATTTAAGCGTAATGCTTTGGATTGAGAATTGCCCGTGCCAAAGAGTTCTTGGAGTTTAAGCATTTGATTTTGCTAATAATACAGGAATTTACTTACTTATTAAGCGCTGGAACATTGTCCCTAGGTCTATAGCGAATCTTGAAAGGGCCACCTTGTATATGGCCACAAGAAAAAAAAAATCCAGTTGCTAGGCTGAAGATAAATGTTTTATTATCGTTTTATTGCAGATTGAGAGCCTCCTTTACAACCAGCTCACACAGGGTTCAAATCTCGTTCGTAGCGTGAACAGTATCATGAATCGTCTATGAATTCCCTTAGCTAAATTTAGGAAGAGGTAAGTAATATCATTGGAAAATTTTTTTTTCTTTAAGAGCTGGCGTTGCGAAGCAAATAAGAAAAAACCGAAATCAAAAAATCAAAATTAAATGCAGATACAGTTACAAAATTTACTTAGGGAAAAAATTAATAAAATCATTGAGAGTTAACATTTTTGGCATTGCTTTTCAGTACCTGGATATACAGGTTGAGTCAAGCTATACGACTTTTTTTTTAATGAGTTTATTATTAGGTTATTGTTAATCATTTTTGGTATCCGTATGTTTCGAAGGGTGCTCTACAACCTGGCGCAGTCAGATTTTTGATTGGATGTCAAATGTCAAAGTAGCGATTTTCAATTGTTTATTTTTAAATGGAACAGTGCACTTTTTTTTACTTAAACGAAGCTGTAAGATGTTCTTAATATTACCCTAATTTTTTTCCCACCATTTTGACGATTTTAGCCTGAAATATGCAATTTATTATTCTAGTCTAGTAGGCCGTGATGTGCGATGTTTTTGCATAAAACGAATCAATTATTGTCAGTGGAATAGTAGAATTACTTTAATTACAATTTAGAACACAATAAACAATGATTACTTTAATATTTGGATGACATTTAATTAATAAAACAAGAATATTAAATCCAATAAAATTAAAATGGCTAATAATTATTATTAAAATCGTCAAAATGGTGGCAAAAATAGATTAGGGTCATATTAAGAACATCTTACAGCTTCGTTTAAGCCAAAAAAAAGTGTACTGTTCCATTTACAAATAAACAATTGAAACGCGCTACTATGGATTTGACATCTAGGTTGTAGAGCAGTTACTCGACGTATCATCGCAAAACGCCACTCGTCGCTATGCGACTAGCGGTGTTTCTTGACAATACGTCTCGTAACTCGTCAAAGTATTTTCGGTTATTTTCTATGCTCTCGTGATATAAATAGTGATTATACAAAGGTTCGTATATTGGATTCACCATGGTTACTGCAATATAACCGTCGGAATACGTGATATCTAAGGAAAACTGCATATTCTGATTGGTTCATAAGATTATGAATAAAATAGTTCCTTGAATACCATTCGTAGTCACAGTATTATGTAATATTTTTCTTGTAGTATTACTCATGTTTTGTGCTTGTGATATACCAGCATAAAAACATTCGTAATACTTACTACAAGAAAAATATTCGATAATACTATGACTACTAACGTTATTATAAGTGAATATTCTAACGAGGAGAGGGTATTTATTGTCAAAACATTTTCTAAAATATGTAGTAAATATTAGCAGGTACAACGTACTTAAAAAGAGAATTATATTTTGTTTTATTATTATATTTGTATTTATTAAATTGAATATCTTATGGTTGAAATGCCTTGAATTTGTTATTAAGTAAGGTTTTAAATCGAAATAAGTACATATAGGTATGTTTTTTAAACAAAAATGTTCAAAACAAATTTTGCCAGACCTCTTCCGAGAAAGAAGGGGGCGCACGGATTTTACTTGCTCCAGGGCGCTGAATATGTAGCTACGCCACTGATCTTCAGAGTAATTACGCCCTATAAAATCACATCTGTGAGGCATCTTAATTGTAATTTTATCAGCTAAAACAGAATTTCAAAGTTAAAAAATAAATGAAGTATTTTCTAGAGATTCCCTTTACTTACTTGAATAAATATTTTGAAAAACCTAATCCACATCGTTTAAAAGCAAATTATTTTTCATTTCTGTGGATTTTCGTATGTTTATTCAGATTACTTTTCTGTACAGTCCTGTATTCACATAAATTACAAGCAAACGGTTTTTCTCCAGTATGAGTACTAATATGCAATTTCAGCTTACTTTTAGTTACAGTCCCGTATTCACATAAATTACAAGCAAACGGTTTTTCTCCAGTATGAGTATTCATATGCACTTTCAGCTTGCTTTTATATAGAGTCCTGTATTCACATAAATTACAAGCAAACGGTTTTTCTCCAGTATGAGTACTCATATGCTGTTTCAGATTACTTTTCTTTACAGTCCTGTATTCACATAAATTACAAGCAAAGGGTTTATCTCCAGTATGAATACTCATATGTATATTCAGAACACTTTTATTTACAGTCCTGTATTCACATAAATTACAAGAAAACGGTTTTTCTCCAGTATGAGTACTCATATGCTGTTTCAGATTACTTTTCTTTACAGTCCTGTATTCACATAAATTACAAGCAAACGGTTTATCCCCAGTATGAGTATTCGTATGCAATTTCAGCTTGCTTTTATATACAGTCCTGTATTCACATAAATTACAAGCAAATGGTTTTTCTCCAGTATGATTACTCATATGCAATTTCAGCTTACTTTTAGTTACAGTCCTGTATTCACATAAATTACAAGCAAGCGGTTTTTCTCCAGTATGAGTACTCATATGCAATTTCAGATGACTTTTCTTTACAGCCTTGTATTTACATAAATTACAAGCAAAGGGTTTATCTCCAGTATGAATACTCATATGTATATTCAGAACACTTTTATTTACAGTCCTGTATTCACATAAATTACAAGCAAACGGTTTTTCTCCAGTATGAGTACTCATATGCTGTTTCAGATTACTTTTCTTTACAGTCCTGTATTCACATAAATTACAAGCAAAGGGTTTATCTCCAGTATGAATACTCATATGTATATTCAGAACACTTTTCTTTACAGTCCTGTATTCACATAAATTACAAGCAAACGGCTTTTTTATTAAATGCGTATTTTTATGAGTTTGAAGATCGGATCTACGAGTCGTTCTATATCCACAAACGTTACATATAAAACTTTTCCCTTTATTTTTGTTCTGGCCATCTTCGTTAACTGTATCAGTTGTTTCTACTTTTATTTTGTCTGTTTCATGTACACTACTCTCTTCAATTGCAGTTTCTTCCCTCATATGCCATCTTAAGTTTCGGCTAATATTAGTGTTAGTTTCATTGCAGTTATGTTTTTGTTCGGTATTGCAAAGGATATTATTGCCGAATTCACTTTTTATATCGTCCAAGTAGGGTTCAAGTTTGATTTCTTCTTTGACGATATCCAAATCGAAATCATATTCGAGGTTTGCCTTTGAATTTATTTCAGACATTTTTTAGTCAATTTCCTGTAATAATAAAAATCACAAAAAATGTTACAAACAGCGTTTGGTAACTAGTGACTAACCTGTAATTATTTAAAAATACAGATAGGTAATAATGTATCCCTGTACACACAGAAAGCAGTAAGCAACAAGCCGATAATGATTTTTACGAGTAAACACCGTAGTAAGCACATTAATACGCGTAGGACGTAGGTCACACGTAGGTAGGTTGAATAGGTTTACTTTAGGGAGTGGTTATTAAGTCGGCGTCGTCCGCCGTAAACGATTATACAGGGTGATTAAAATGTCATAGATTTAATGCAAGCAAATTTCTAAATCAACTACATGTATAGGTAGCAAACGCAATTAACCTGATACACTCGCGCATTCCTAAGGCGGTCGGACCCGGTTATGCGAGACTACAGAAATCCAAGTTTTTCTGGTTACTGCTAATTTTTAATAAAGTTCCCGACATCCTGAAATAATAATAATCATGTGTATTTACATAATCCTAATAAAAAATAAAAATTATTGTTAATTACCAAAATGGGTTTAACTTTGGTTTAACCCACAGTTTTACGTTAATTTAAAAAATATTCGAAAACCGTTTTCACATCTCATTTCTTCGGTAGTTTCCGCAGGGTCTAGCCGTCTAGCGTAATTAAAAATTATGTAGTTATGTTTAAACGGATGGAAATTATTATTATAATATGCGAACAACTATTTTTAAATTTATATTGGCACTCCGTTTTGTAATCGATTGCCACTCCAGATAAACCTTTTTTAGTGAAAGAATATCATATATCATTAATAGGTTACACTTTTATAATCCAAAATTTCAAATTTGTTGTTAATTATTGATATTTTTCAATTTTTTAAATCTTTATCAGAAAAGTAAATTAATAACAAATACTTATGGGGGATTCGTTTTGCGCAAATGACATTAATCGATAGCTAAATAATATTTAGATACATAATTAACTTAATTATTTTGGACGCGATATAAAATAACGCTTTTTATTTTTATTTTCTAACTTTCGCTGCAATAGCTGCGTTCGGTTATTAATTTTGGTGCAGGTGCAAACGGCGCAGAGTGTAGGCAGAACCAGTGCGGTGTATCACGGTGTATTTAAGTGCGCACACCGTCAGAGTCAAATACTCGAACGCTCTAGTGTACTTCGTTCTAGCGGCAACGCAAAAGTCCAGTTTACGCAATTTTTGTAATTGATTCGTGCAATTCGAAATACTATGGAAATATCTAAGAGTTACATTACCGTCGGTATGCAATTCTTTCAAACATTTTTATTATGAAGTCAACGACAGTGATGATGATGTAGAAAAAAATATGGTTTTGCAGAAGATATCGTACCCAGCATGCCAAACCATCAATTTAAATTTAATTTAAACTGCATTTTCGTATGCCACCATCTACATTTGCACGGCTTCAGATTGATTTCTGAATGAATTATTACATTCACTACATATAAATAGAAAATTATTCGAGTTTGGACTTGCCATATTTGAATTTCTGCTTAGTACGTGGTTTTTAAATAACTCAGATACGCTTTTGCACCGAGTACACCATCAAACGACCACGGTGTGCGTGGGGCTACACTATCCACACTTTACGACCCTGCACCGTACAATCCCGAACGCTTACCATTTTCGCACTTTTTACACCGACAACATAACCGAACGCAAAACTGCATGTTGGTGTGCTTGGTGTAAAAAGTGTGGAATAACCGAACGCAGCTAATATACCTAAAATTAAGCGAAGGAGATGATTGATGTAATAAGCGATTTCGGGACTTGGACCACGTCATGGTTGCGGACGAAGAACTCAATGTTTTGCCCACCATCATAAGGGGCAGAAGCTTCATTAGGAGCTGGGTAAGGTCTAAAAGCATGAAAACCAGTTAGGCTTTTTAAAAACAATGCTTTGCTTTCGAACATACACAATATACATTAGCGTTTCAGGCCGTTTGTTGCTTCTATCTTGAGATTTTTGTTTCCATCTCTCGACTCCAACCTTTCAAAGATCCATTACTACTGCTTCAACAATTTCTTTTTGATTGTCCTTTCTTTTTCTTTCCTCTTCCAGCTTGCTTGTGACACTTGTTTTGGAGTTCTACTCGGTTGCATTCTTTCCACCCTCTCAAGCCACCTGATTTGGCTTTGCATAGATGCCTTTAATTTCTTTGTTGGTTCATCGTCTGCAGTTGCTTTCGTCACCTTTGATTCCTCCGTAAATACTTCTCAATATCTTCCTCTCCCAAATTTCCAGCTTATTGGCATTCTGTTTGTTTAATACCGATAGGAACAATATATGACCGCTCTAAAGAGCCGTAATATGATAATAGAGAAGTGGAATGAGAAATGTAGCATGGAAACGGGAAAGACCAATTGGACCAAGAGATTAATCAACAACCTAACAGGATGGATAAACAGAAAGCACGGGCAGACAGACTATTATAGGACACAATTTTTAAGTGGACATGGCTGCTACCAATCTTATTTGGAAATATTCAAATAACCAATGAAGACTAATGTAAATATTGTCAAGAAGCAGCCACTCCGGAGCACACATTCTTTAAGTGCAACAGATGGCTAACAAA